>CM063749.1:0-2400000 GCA_032441825.1 Chaetogeoica ovagalla | reverse complement strand
AAAAAATTTACATTTTTCAGTGTTTCAAATTTTCGAAATGTATCATAAATTTCTGAATTTTAATTGAAAATATTAAATTGGTATTGAAATTATTTTAATACATTTAAATGTTAATAAACTGAAAAAAACTCAATAATATTATATAAATATTTCATTGTATTCTAATGATATTTTTGTTCATAATATTATGATATTAATCTGAAATTGTTTATTTTTTTTTCTACATAATTTTCTCAATTCAAAATAGAAAATTATAAATACTTTAATTCTCTTCGCCATTCAATAAAGTTATTGACACCTCATAGTAAAATGACCATTTGAAATTTTAAACACATAATTTTTCTTTTTCATTTGTTATACATTTATATATTGTTTTTACATATTTTATAGGTACATGTAAGTTTAATCCAGAATTTAAATTCGAATAAAATACATTTTTATATTAATTTCGCAATTAAATAATTAATAGTTTATGAATGAAATTTTGATAAATAAATCATGAATTCTTCATGGTTACTAAAACATAACAAAAAATTTTCCAGTGTTTTAAATTTGTGAAATATATAAAACCAAAACGATTTAAATCTGCTCTATTCTCCTCTTTGAACTGCACATGTCAAGTAAAAATCAAAATTACTATACGGTTTTAATATAATTATACTGGAATTAGACCAATAAGTTATTTTAGGCTTAAACTTTTGTTATTTTCTAGTTATATTTGCTTTGTGTTAAATAAAACGTATATGTCGGTTTTTTGTGAATAAACCTGGAATATAATATGAGTGATGTTGTTCGAATCGAATCTCGAACAGATAAACGTCTTGTACACAATGAATCCTAACATTATGAATCACCTAACCGTGACAAATGGAAGACTAAAAACTGTAATCAATTAAATTTATAAATTAATCATCCTTGCATGGAATATAAAGCACATGATATGATTGATCACGGATTAAATTTATTGTTACAATTTTAGAAATTCTTAGTCAAAGGCTGTACGCTAGTTGAAATATAATAATGTCTTTTATATGATTTTAAAGGTTCTGGAGTTTGTAAGTTGATGCGTGTATAAATAATTATTCGATTAAATAAAATAATAAATAATCGTCGAAAATAATTGTCAAACGTATTAGAATACTCCAAGAGATTTTCAACCACAAACAAATTTAATAACATGGTATTATTTAATTTAAATGTAAACACAAATCAAATTACTACAAATATAACGTGCTCAATGTCATTTGATTTAAAAGTTATAGGATTTAATAGTCATTTAGTATTTGTATTTTTAAATTCATTCGTTTCTTTTATATATGAAAATAATATTATTATACTTTTTCTAATGTAAATATTACGAAATACATTGACCATTTATAATATTTAATACATAATTTTTTTCTTTCTTTTTGTAATCATCTATTTTAATTTGAAATAAGAACAATCGAGACTTGACACTTCTGATGTATTCTTTTAATAATATTTGGTTTAAATCATAAACAATTTATATATTATTTTTTTAATTTGTGATTATTATAAATGCACCCGGTTCTCGTACATATTAGGACTATTTTTGTTTGAAACGTGTAAATGTGTAAAAAAGATTAATTCATAATAAAGTAATAAAGAATATGTAAATATAAATTTACAAATTATATTATCATTTTTCTACGGTTTTAAATTATATGCATTTCACATTTACTATAAAATTATAAATTGTTTTAAAAGAAATAGAAAAGTATATAATTAAAATGTATTAAATAATCTTAAAGTATAATTTTCACAATTATATTAAAATTCTCTCAGAGTTCAATATTCTGTTAATAATGCACGTTATTGCTACATTCTAATTTTAATGAATATTTCATTAGGATTACTAAAAAAATATTAAATAAATATAAATTATCCAAAAGTTATTGTTTGTTATCTAAAAATGTTTTCTGTTCATATACGCATTAGGATGAACTTATCAATATTTTTCTACTAATCCATATTTAAATTTTTTTGTAATAATCTGGACGTTTGGATTATTTAATAGTGTATATTTTTTTTTGTGATATGTAATATATATGTATATATTATATATATATATAGCAACGAGTAAGTGTAGTACAAAATATGAATACAAATAATATAAAATTTGTAAAAAATTTCATAATAAAATATTTTATTATTTAATAACTTAATTTTGATAATTTAAATCGGCGTATTCCAGTGTAACAATTAATAAGCTTTGTTTTTTCTATGCTCTAAGATTGCAAAATATAAAAAATCATAAAGTTCAATTTTTTTTTTTGCTAGAAATTAAAATATTAAATATTTATTAAAATTATTTTAAAACAAATTTATCGTAATTAAACTAGAATAAAACAAAATAATGTCATACATAATATATTTTTTAAGTATTCTAATGATCTCTGAAACAAATTTGTACAATTTAATTGAAATTTATAATTTGTTTTCCTATGTATTCACTCATACATATATTAGGAAAATTATAGAAATTCAATATTTTTCCTAGGTTTTCTGAAATATAATAAAAGTTTAAGTTAAATTTATAATTAATGATTACGTTTGAAATAATAAATAAATAAACAAATATTAAATATTTTTCCAACTTTATATTACATTTATACTGGTATATTATTGTAAAAACCATAATGAACTGCTTGAAATTTCCTATATATTAATTTTCTTTGTTATCGTGTTGATTGTATAGGAGGCAGTAAGTATAATCCAAAATTACATTCAGTAAAGGAAAAATTTTAATTTATTCTCAGGTTATAAATTTTAAGAATTTTTTTACATGTGATTCAAAATATAATCCGTACTCATTCACATGACAATTATTAAAACAGTTTCTTTCTACTGTTTCAATTCATAAACTCTTTGTTATAATTTAATCACTTAGAATTTTAAACGTTTTTTTTTCTTCTTATGCTATGGAACATAAAGCTTCACGTAAGATTAATTCAGAATTCATATTTAAATTAAGAAATATCAAATCCAATATATTGACTTAATGATTTAACATGCTCGAATGATATTTGGTTTAAATTCAATATAATTTAGTTGTAGCAATGAAAAGAACAAAATACATTATTGTAAAACCAATACATTCCGCGATCCGTTCAGAATCTTAAATATGGAAAATTCGAATTTAAATTAAGTTTTATAAATGTTATGCCGTTGTTATTATTTAATTCCATTGAAATAAAATCAATATATTTATATTAAAAGTTAATTGTGTTTTAATTATATTTGTAAAAACAGTTAATAAAATAAAATTATTATTAATATCTGAACGGAGTAAGAAATGTATTAATTTTACAATGATGTCTTTATCTTTAGCGATCGTACCTACAAATTCTATCAGAAAGATTTGTTTTAATCTTTACAGTCATAATTTTTTTCGGATAAAAAATTATATATATATTCGGTACTTAAGAGAGATAATTTTTCAATTTATTTAAAATCACTTTAAAAAAGGCAACAATTATCGAAAAATTACATAATAACGTTAAAAAGACATTTTCTCCAAAATCGATTATTTTTATTTCTTCATAATTTTGTAACTAATTTTTATAAAAACTTAAAATATTCCCTGAATACGAAAATTTATATAATTATAACGTCAAAGTTTTCGGCTCTTTATAGCAATTACATGTTTTGAGTTATTTAATTCATAAAATAATTAAATTTTGATTTTAGGCCTTAGAACTTTAATACATTGTCTGAAGTACATTTTGTATTTGATTTATATCCAATAATCTTGAAAGACGTTATTCACAATTTTCTTTCATAAACATCGTACATTTTTTGTCAAAGTGTATTTTGATTTTTTGGTGGCAAATATTATTATTTCAATAGTGTTTAGTTGTAATAGTATTTAGTCGAAAAGTTATTTAGATTATTTATGACTTATATGACTTTAAATTCTTTCAGATTTTAAACATAATTTTCTACAATTTTATTATATGTAAAGTTGATTGTAATAATCGAGATCATTAGAAAATTTACTATTATATATGTATATATTTTTTATTTTATTATTATTATTTGGTTTGGAATACATATATAGCACCGAGTAAGTTTAATTCGGAGAAAAAAATATCCTATAATAATACATACAATATCTTAAAATATAATTATGGAATTAAATGGGCATTTTCCACAGTACTATTAAAAAATTTTTATTTTTCAGTGCCTTTTCATATATAAAAAATATAGAAACAATTTATTAATTTCTGGATTATCCTACCCTGAAAATTCAGATGCCACAAATATGTATTGAAATTATTTTACTACACTTATATTTTAATCGACCTGGAACAAAACTCAATAATATCATAAGTATTTTTCAGTGCGTTCTAATGATAGTTGGTTCAAAATTGTACAATTCATTTGAAATTGATTATTTTATATCCTACATAATATTCTCAATCTTAAAATGTATTTTGAAAATTTTATGTATTTTCATTTTCTTCACTATTCAATATTTTAAACATTTTGTTATAAAATGACCGATTTTAATTTTAAATACATATCGTTTTCTTTGTTTTTTTTTGCTACGGATTGTAAAGAATTGTGTAATTTTTCCTAAAATTTAAATTCAAATACTACTGTCTAATTTAACTGGAATAATCCTAAAACGTGTTATTTCTTGAACTCTTAAGGTTTCTTAATGATAATTACTTTAGAGTTTAAAAAAATGTATTTGTAATAATACTAGTAATCGCTTCACACAAATTTTTCAATAATTTAATATTTATTTCCCGCAATTCAAAAATTGTAATGCATTCAAACACTACAGCACACGGATGTTAATGTATAAAAAATGTTTTCATATTATTTGGAATATAAATGCAGGTTATGTTCAGTATAAAATTATAAATTTGTATAATAGAGTACCATTAAAATATATTAAATAATCTCGAAGTATACTTATCGCAATTATATTAAAATTCTCCAAGATATTTTCCATATCAAAAATACGATTAAAAATGGAGATATTCCCGATAATAGAAACTAAATGCAATCAGTTTATCAGCATTTAACGTGTTCTAAAGTTATTTAGTTTATGAGTTAAACAATTTATTTGTTACTTGTTAATAGTAACCCTAATCCCTTTCAGTTCTTATACGCATACCTAAGAATAATTTTAATATAATTTTCCAACTATTCCATATATAGAGTCCTTTATTGATCTGGTCTTTTGGATTATTTAACATTATTTATATACTTTTTTTACATGTTTTTAGCTCCGGGTAAGTTTAATCCAAAATTTAAATTAAAAAAAAAAAATTTTTTATATCAATTTCATAATAAGTTGCTTGTAATTTTAATAGATAAATTGTCATATTCAGTTGTGGCAAAAAAAACATATATATACTTAAAATTATTATTTAATGATTCTAAATATATTTATTTGAAACTAATAATATAAGTATTATTTATTTAATTCAAATGAGATCACATAAATCTGATAAGATAATTGTAACCCGGCATTTTTTCAATTCCTAGACACACACATATCTAAAGATAATTTTAATATAACTTTTCTATTATTCCATACGCAGACATATTTTTTATTGACCTGTGCGTTTCAAAACAATTATTTAACATCATACATAATTTTTATTACATGGTTTTATAGTAGTGAGTGAGTATAATCTAGAATTTAAAATCGAATACAATTAATTTTGATACTAATTTCATAATACATTATGAACGTAATTTTGATAAATAAATTGTCATTCTTAGTTTTGGTAGTAAACACGTCGTTATAAAATGACCGAATACAATTTTAAACATATAATAATATTTAGTAAGAATAATTTTATGGCAAACAATATGGAATAATATATTAATTTTTTTTTTCATGCGATTAGAATAGAGAAATCGGTATGTTTATTTTTAAACTAAGTTAAATTATCATATATAATGATGTTTTATATTATTTTCCATCGTTTGAATCTAATTAAATTGAAATTAAACTCATGTATAAGCTTAAATTTTAGCTGATATAAGATATGAATAACTTATATCTTTTGTGATGTGAATTCGAACATCATTCTGCATTGAAATAATACACAATGTCGAAAAATGTTAAAATGTTAATAGATGAAACGAATTGAGACTTAAAGATTTTCCAATTTTTTTATAATATAGTTGATGTAACATAGAACGTATGATGTGAAAAATGTTCAACACTTAAGATTAAAAATATTAAGATATATTTTCAACACTCGAGACCCTTTTATGACTTAAATCACACAACATATAATAAATAAAGAGTTCAAATTTGGAAGAATTTTTTTTAATCGTTCTTCTGTGAAATGCATAGTTACATATTCAGCGTATAAATGTTAAGACTCTGAGACAATTATTTAAAATTGTCTCAGAATAAAGAAAAATCGAAAAAATCGTTTCTCTAAATATCACTTCACTTACAAATAATGCGGAATAAGGGTACGTGTGCGATGATAGCCGAAAGTTGTATACAGAAAAAAAATTTGTTTCTTAAATAAGAATAATTGTAATACCAATATCTATTCCACATTTCAATCATAATAGAAAATATTTTAAAGTTCCATTTTTTATGTATCAAATAAATATTTGTCATAATCTTATTAAATTAATGTAAAACCAAAAAATTATCTAAATTTCCCATGTATTTTGATATATTTAGCGTAAATTTATACAATTTATCTAAATTTAAATGTATATTTAAGTATATAAAATAGCCAAGTGTATTAAATAAAATAAAAAATAATGGTTGTTGTATAATTAATTTTATAACTACCGGATTCGATTAAAAGTCATTATCATGTACATTTAAAGAAAATACAACAGAAAAATAATGAAAAAAATTTAAATTGCTTAAAACAAAATACATAGAAAAATAAAATAGAGAATACAATGATCATCACAATAAAAAGACATTGAGTTACAAGAAATAAAAAATAATATAATAATAATGTTTTAATAGTCTATATCCATAAACGCAAAACTAAGGCTCTACAATACAGTTATTAAGCCGGAGGGTCTCTATGCCTCAGAATACTTTGCGCTAAACACGGCCATACAGTTAGATGAGGTAGAAAAAAAGGAGAGAAAAATTATACGGAAAATCCTGGGACCAAAGAGAAGAATTCAGATCAGAGGATTCAAGGGTTTTCGGGAAAAGGCAAAAAGAAGACAGAAGCAAAATGGACAGAAGAAAGAAAGAAACAACATGGAAAAATAATGAAAGAGTACTGGAAAAGAAGAAAAAATAGAGAAATACAATCATAAATTATTTCACATGGTCCATAGTCGGCCAAAATCGAAGAAAGAAGAAGAAAGTATTAATATATTAAACAGCAGAAATGTTGTGTAAATAATGAAAATACCTATGGCAAGATATTAATATTATCTAATATATTTAAATAAAGTGCTATTTTTAAAGTTTGTTTGTACGTTTAAAACATTTTTAAATTTAATTTGTTTAATTTTTTTATAAATATATAATTATCTTCCAAAACAGAGTTGATATAAATATTATGTTGTACATTTAAAAGTCAAAAGTCAATATATATATAATATATATATATATATATATTAAAATTAACATAATGATTATTTTTCTATACTTGTTTTGTGAAATTTGAATTTGGATTAACATTTTTATCTGTTTTACCAACTTAAAATTTATTACAACTACATTTCAGTTTATTAATACCAGGAAAATTAAATTTATTAAAATTATTATTAGGGAATTGTCTCACTTTATTACTTATTTAAATGATAATTTATTATTAGTATTAAATGCAAACTTTATATTATTATTGAAAATTTTTGCGAATTTTTCTGGTATTATATTTTGATATTTCATACTACAATAATCATTTGCATTATTTATTTGCTTAGGATTTTTAAAATTGTCTTTAATAATCTAACAATTTATCTGTTAGATTATTTTTTTAGGTGTTTGTACTCTCATTGACTCTTTTTTTATAATTGTTTTTATTTTTTCAGCACACATAAATGAATTAAAATATTCATATTATTTTAATTGTACGTTTTTTTTTCGTTAAAACGAAATATTAAATATATTATAACTAAACATAAAATAAGATAAACTATTGTGCTCACTATTTTCTCATATTTTTCTGTATAATTATGATCATAATAACTTATAATATTATTTTATTATATATAAATTATACGTTATTATACGCACTGAAATCCATACATATATATATATTATTGTATATCTTTTAAATAATATTGTATTTAATTATTAGTAATTTGTAAATCATTAGATGGCATTAAATATAAAATGTTCATTGAATATAAATTTATGTTAATTCTATAAGTGTTTTTCTTTCTCGGTAGGCGTGTAACAAGTCGAAAAGAAAATAACTGAGAATAAAATAAAATTACGTTATAGAGTGATTGTCTTGTAGATTCATTTTGAGTCGTTACCTCACTCCTATTTACGAGAGGAGAGTTCCGGAATTTTTTGGAACGAAAATTGTCGTGCTTATACCGAAACAACTAAATCACGATATTACGTAAAGCTCACTTACACATCATTTTTATTAATTTTGACAATATAGAATAATTTATTACGTCAAAAATGATCTCGTCATATCGTGTGGTATATTTTTCGTTTATACACATCGCCTTGTTGTACAACAGGACAATAATAAAAACATTGTCTTCCTATAAGGAAATGTCTCCTAATTGTTTCTACACCATTCACAAAGATATTTCGGTTTAATACATATTTACACCGACAGTGAATGGTTTCGCGAGCATTGAAAGTAGTCGATTTTTATCGTTTGTGTATAGTGGCTAATGAGGGTCGTATATGGTTTTTTGTGTCTATTAGATAAAAAAAAAATCCATCGGTCATACACGTTTAACATACAACGTGTTACTCACGTCAACTCGTAATTTAAAATCATATTATTTTCATTAATTACATAACAATGGCTATCCGAATTGGGAGTTTTTTTATATAGCAGTAGTAGTAGTACCGTTTTATCGATATAATAATCGATGTAGTTGTAATAACGAGTAATTAGCGTTTACTAATTACGTTTTCTTTTAAACGCGTATTTAATATATTCAATCATTCTATACTGATATCGTTATAATCAATCGCTAGAACTCGTGCGATTCGCTTCACTCGTGGAAATAATAAGACATTCCCGTCAACATCGAAATCACTCAAAAGACATACTCGTAGTGTATAATTATTTGGTATTCGTTTAAATGAATACTAAACATTCGTCGACTGCGTTTGTCCATAGTTTCTAGGATATGATCAATTCAAATTGGAAAAACTCTCCATTCCTCTCTATATCGGTTTAAAGACCGATTAGAGGTAGTGGAAAATAATCGGCCGACCGTCCATTGAGTGGATAGAAATTGCTGAACGTATCGACCACGGTCACATTGAACGCAATGTAATACGGTGGAAGAGGTACGTTATATGTGCAATAATAAGATGGTAGATTATACTTTAATAAATAACGAAAAACAACAATCGTTTTTTTTTTTTTTTTAATTTTATTTGGTGGTCCGTAACTGCGTTTTATGTCTCCAAGGGATCCGTGACACAAAAATGGTTAAGCGAATCCCTTGATTAAATGTGAACGACATACCTATACTTCTATATATATCCTTATTTTTTGTAGTCTGGCTTAACGGGCGTTTATGGTGTTTCTAAAATTCCGAGAGCGTGGGTATACTTGCATAACATACAAAACGCTATATTAAAAAATAAAAAAGTTAAGGATAATATAAATATAAACGTCGAAGTGGCCGTCCCACGCTCAAAGCATATTCGTTTTGGATCGAATTATGGTAAAACGTTTATTCAGTGCACTCGATCGTGTTTAGTTTGTAAACGGCCACGTTTAGCGAATAACAACAGGAGACAATATTATGGAAAATAGTGTTTGAAATTAAAACGATTATAATGTTGCAACGCGCACCAATAAACACTATTCGAATTAAATAATTGTTTTTCCAGATCTTTGCGAATTGGAAGTGAGAAAAAATTAATTGTTGTTATCGGGAACGATGAGTTTTTTTTTCTATAGTTAAACAAATGTTCTTTTTATATATTGAAATATTATGATAAGCACTACTGTTTTGTATTCGATCTGTATTTTATATACACAGAATATAATATGATGTATATATAAAAAATTTTATTTCCCATATCTCACGACAAGCGAATTTGATGATGACGAATAGAATATAGCTCGAGAATATTCGAAATAAATTTGAATGGTGAGTTACATAACAAGTGTTATATGAAACGTACCGCGGCCAATTATTTTTAAATTTCTGAGTCGGAGGGCTGTCGAAAACGATTACATATATTGGTTGATAATTTAACTTTTCAGATGGTTTTTATTTGGATATCACGATTTGGCTATCTACCAAACTTCCCGCAAAATTCGAATTCAGTATAATTTAAAAATAATTATAATAATAATTTAACGACAATGTATTTGTTAAATTTTTTTTTATATTCATAATTTTATAATTTTTTATTTATTCTCTTTTATATTTAACGTGTATGAGTGAAATTTGTGCATTTTTACTCGAAGGCTGATGTAAAGGGTTATTGAAAGCTGTTAGTGAAAATGTTTAAATTCTAATGAGAAAACGTTAAATATAATTTTATATAACGATTACATTTTAGTCTCGCAACGATATTATTTTATTATATATATTGTTATTTTTGCCAGCCACTATTTTTTCTGTGTACCGATTTATTGAAATCTGGATTTCATCTTCGTTGGCGGTATAGTTTCGGTTTCCACGGTATTCCTTTCGATACAATTATTCAGTTTTCTGTATTTTACACGTTTAAAAATTGTTTTATTTATACATTTAATAATCTGGTAACCAGTGAATTTTAATTAAAACATTTTATTCCTCATATATTTTATTATAATAATTTTTTTGAATGAATTTGGATTTTATTCGTTTTTTTTCAATCATCATTTCTCTAATTTTTATGAATGTTATTAAATTATACAACGCGTGTTACGTTAGAAGTACGTGAAATTATGTTTAAAATCATTTCAAAATTAAAAAAATGTCTACACTCTAGGTTGATAAGTTTTGAACAAACGTGATTTTTCGCAAAAAATCAAATACACTTTTTGGATAAATTTGAAATTTTTTATAAAAGAAAATGATGACTAATTCCAGACTTTTTTTAAAATTTAGTTGAAGTAACGTACGTCTGACGTTGTATTAAAATGTGAAGCCACTAAACCAAATATAATCTCTTTTATCAATTAAATACATGAAAACCTATAAACGTTATAATTGCGCAAAAATTTAAAGAAATTTTTTGAAAATCAATTTTTCCTAATATTGTATAAAGTCACGCACTCGGTGAATGTTTCAAATTTAAATAACCGTTAGTTTCAAAATGACGAAGAAACAACGCAATAATCGATTTCGATAAAATCGCGTTTTTACGTATTTTTCGGTAGTTTTTTTTTTCAGACGCTTTTTAAAGAAAAACGAAATGTACCAACTATAGATGCAATTTACCGGAAACAGGAGATGGACTATCGTAGCTGTCCTTCTGGTAGAATAAAAGACATAAAAACCGACGGTTCCGTTCAGAATATAAAATAATCTCTTGAAAGACAATAATCATATTCTTTACAGTGTGTTTCACTATAATACACACCCGCCGTTTGCACGATTCAATATGAATACAACGTTTCACAAGACCCGGTATCGATTTCGTGATCTATCTTATATGTTTGCAGTCACTGTAAACTGCTTTGGACGTTGTGGCAACGGGAAAATGAAAATAATACGTAACTTCGCGTACGAAATGGTGTCCTGAGGTGCGCATAAGACACGTTCGTAAATAAAACCGTCGTGGAAATCTGGTGGTGGTGGTGATACTTCACGGCGACGAGTTTGCGCACAAATACAATAGTAATGGCGCAGTGTAGCGCATACAAGTGTTTTCAAGAGGAATTATTATTATTTATTTCATAATATTAGTTTTCTGTTATATAACGTCGTCGTTAAATTACCAGCGCGAAAAATGTGTGTTTAAAATGTCGTATAAATAATGTAAGTGTATACGTTGTGTCATCGTTAAATAATATTTACGCCGATGTATGCGGCGTGTCTTATGTCACTGTGCGGAGGATTTATTTTTAATGATGACGGAATGACAAAATGAAAAAAAAAACACATTTTCTTTACGTTTTACTACGACGGGAATTTACCGATCAAAAAAAAAAAAAAAAAAATTCAACAATCCAATATATACTTTTAGTCTTTATTTCTCTCGACATTTTTACGGACGTTTAAAAGTTTAAATTTTATTCAATAAAATAAACGCGTTACATCACTGTATTAAATGTGTTTGACTCGAACTATGTTTTCATTTTTCTACTATCAATTTCACATTGTTTCCAAACAAACAGAGACCGATAGATTTAATCAAGTATGATTTTAAATTAAAACGATTACTTTATTCGATAATTTTAAACTTTTAAACGGTCGTGTTTTGAACAGTGAACCAAAATATATATTTTAATGACCAAATTCTTCTAACAGAAATTAATTTTTTTTTATCTGTTGACGCGTCACGTCTGACTACGTATAGAATCGATAATTATATTTTATTCTTAATGTTAAAAAAAAAAGACATTTTTAATATTCGTATAAAATTAGTACGAGTGATGTTCCATTGTGAGTTCATTCAGCGTGTTTTTAAGTAGGTATATAAACAAAACGTTATCTACTTGTAATTTTAATAATAATAATAATAATAAAAAAAATCACATTGTTGAAATTATATTGGCGCATTTTAATGCTATAATATTATATTAATACATTTTATAACACTTTATTATATCGTTTTTAAGAATATGATAAATAATATTAAAGTTAATTTTTGATTAAAATTATAATACGTTTACGTTACAAGCACTTTGTTATTTTCTTTAAAAAAAAGTGTCGAAAAATATTAAGCATCATATGAGTTATTTGGATGTAATACGCGGTGACGTAGTCATAGGGGGTTTTGGGTGTTTATCCTCCTCATTGCTTTTTTTTTTACGTTTTTACTGTGTAATTCATTATGAATGTGAACATTGAGCAACGAACCTAACAAAAAATGTAAAAACCTATAGTTTCATTCATACTTAAACCTCTCTCCCCTCATTGCATAATCCTGGCTACACCACTGGTTACACGAATATAATTTCAAAATTAAAACGTATATAATTTGTGCTTGAAAGTTGACTGTTTTTTTTTTTTAATAGATGTAAAGGTAGGTTTACTTTTAGTATGTTTAATTTCTCTATTATAGTATAATGTGTGGTTTGTACATTAAAAAACGCCTATATCGTGTATTTGCCTATATTAAATTAATGATAACATAAAGTTAAATAATAATTTTAACTTGATTTATTGCCCTTAATATAAACGTAATTAATTATTTTTTTAATTTTATTCAAATAATGTTTGCTCGTAAGTACAAGAATACTTATTCAGCATTGTATTTACCAACAGACATTAGACAAAATAATTAAAACTGACGTGAAAATAATTTTTCTTAAAATATCTCATCCTGTAAATGATGTCTGAATGAAATTGATTAATTATACAAAGAAAAATATATTATTAGAGTAATTTAAATATAACATACACCTAATTCTAAGTTATGATATAATTTATTTATTTTTACTCGATACACGCTAAAGTGTTAAATAATTTCAACTGTTAATTTAGTTTAAAATAATTTATTAACTTAATATTTGTGGGTGTTAAAAAAAAAGACATCAACATGATATGTATATTATTATATCGATACTTAATCCGATAGGGATTTTTGTGTAGTTTTTTATGGTAAAATTGCAATTTTTTTGTATTTCGTTCCAATCGTTATGCAAAAACCAATTAAATTGGATTTTTTTTTGACTGATGTTTTCATATTTATTCAGTAAATACTTTCTCGATAACGTAAATCTTCAACGATATTCGCGCATAAATATAAATACGTCTTATTGTTTTATAGTTACATATGGTCTGAATAGAGTGGACATTGAACGCAATTTGTAAAAAAAAAGTCGTTTTTAAATATTAAAAAAAAAAAAGTCGATTAATATATATTTATATATAAAACGATTTATTGTATATTTTTCCCTTCTATAAACCAATATTAATTTATCGTTTGCTGTTATTATTTCAATTTATTTTACTGATAATCGTTTAATCGAACAACAAACGTAATGAAAAACAACAAAAACGTACAAATAAAAATACATTGGCGTAGTTACGAATTCAGTTCACTCCTATAAGTTATGAGTGGTAACCGTACGTGGTCATTAAAACATATTTGTATGATTTCAGTTTAAAATACAATTATAAACGTTATAAGTTACTATTAGCAAGTTGTTATACGAAAATTTTACATGGGTTTAAAAGTTTTTACACATGCGTTATATTTTATTTTAATTATTCAACACGTTTGAATGAGAAAACGTAGTAGACGAATACTTTTTATATACGAGTATGTGTGTGTGTATTTCGAACATTTAATTTGTCCACGGATTTTGGGATATTTTTGAGAATTACAGAAACGACTTCATTGAAATGATAACACAAAAAAAAAAAAAAAAAAATTGTAAGACGAGTACGAATTTAATTCTGAGAAATGTCGTTATTACGAAGTATGATTAGGGGTATATGGATATTATAATCCCACGATGCAGAAACGACTATAAGACGTGATTGTTCATCGGGTATACACAAATATAATTTCGGTTTTCTGGGAATAAAAACCTCCTTACAAACTGAATGTGTAATAAATTCATTTTCGATTATTTCGTCCCGGCTTTTGTGTATGAATAAACGCAAAAAGGATTCAAGGATTATTTTGAAGTATCGAAATTGTAATATTGTCCGTCATCTTTAGAGTTATTTATATATATATATATATAAAAAAAATAAATAAATAAATTGATAGAGTATACAAATATACTTATTATTTATTTATTCATGAAATATCCCCGGTGGTTCCAGAAATACATAACGATAACAAATATTTATTATATTATTATTGGCGGTTTACGTTTGGCCTGAGTTTTCCATCAATGTAAAAGCTTGTTTTTATGAAATGTAAATTTTGTTTTTTTTTTTTCTGAAAAAGACAATTATTATTTATAATGCGAGTCACGTTGGAAATTTGTACTCGTGTCTTAAGAATTATTATTTGATTAAAAAAACGAAATCGTCATTTTACGTGTCGTCTTATATGGATTTGTGATTTATTCTTTTTTTTTTTTTTAAATTGCCTAAGCGTTACAGTATGACGAGAAATAGTACCATAATAATAAGATGACGGGAAAATTTTAAATAAAATTCAATATCTCATGTGACAGGAATATCGAAGGTCAGTCAATGTGGTCAATGTTTATATTCACACACAGGGGTCTGTGCGATTATAAATCCAAGTAATAATAATAATGTAAGATCATCTACCAAGTAATAACCAATTCTAAATGATAAATAGGTATCTACCATAGTAAATCATAAGCGGTCGTTCGACCGATTTTATATAAATCAATAGCATAATTTCCGTAAGGTTGAAATAATTTGTAAATGTCTTTTTGCGCATTGTCTTATCAAACGTCGTCTAACACGCCGCCGAGAGTATATATTTATAATCTCGAAAAATATTTTTAATCACAATTAAAACGCGTTTTTTTTTTTGACTTATTAAACAATTCATTTTTATTGGATTTATTTCGATTGTATTTATATGAAATCGTGTCATCGATCATTTTTTTTTTTTTTTTTGTATACACAACGTTTGCTTTGATTAAAATCCGCTTAGATTTTCGGTAGTAATCAAATAAATATTCGTTGGTTTAACATTGGTGTGTATTTAGTTGTCTTTTTTTTTTGGTTTTTATGATGAGAATTTTCATGACAATAAGTTAAGTGCACTTTAAAAGTGTATACAACTGATCGCTGTCATAACAAGTAAAAAAAAAAAAAAAAAAATCGATGAAAAATGACATTACCGTTTTATTTTACATTTTTAGAGGTAATTTTTTTTCTCATCAGTAGTATATAATCCACTGTGTAATTAATGGAATTTTGTTGTTCTGTTTAAAGCGATGAGAATTATTATAATGTTTTGAGCAATTAAGAAACGTAAATAATTCCGATCGTAGATTGGCAGATTGACAGTAATATTTTTATTTTAATCAATAGAACGGTAAAAATCTCATTATGTTGTCAGATACATAAAACGACATTACGAGTATAGCATAATTGAACCGTTTCACGAAATTTCTGTATTTATTTCGGAAAAATTATTATTGGTTTTTTTTTCAATGCGTTTCGTAATATGTCTTGCGGTAAATGTCATTTTTTATGAACAGTTATTCCTGATATTTAAATACGTCCGTAATAAATTTAACGCAACAGTAGCATTGGCGTTTATTTGACAGATAACTGAATTAATTATCAAAACAATACAACGTTTCGTTTGCTCGTGAGTGATCGGAGACAACATATCGTACGTAATATTACGTAGTGTTCGAACAATTTTTTTATTATTATTATTATTATTCATTTAACAGTATAATAAATTTATAACAATAATAATCGTCTTTATTACAGAATAAATAGATTCTAATTTATATAATGTTAAAAATAATTATTACGCGAAAAACTTGATTATATTATTCGGGTTTTCGTTGTATTTTTGTGCGATGAATCAAATTTCCAAACGCGATTGAATAACAACACATTAAATTGTATTAAAAACAATATCGTTTATTATTTGGATTGATTGGCTATAGGTATGTGGGGCAGAGAGACAGCGCCATAAATCGACCGACTCGTTTTTTTTCTTCTTTTTTTTTGTAATGCGTATTAGTCATAAATATAATATTATTACAATAATGTTATTGTAATAATTAATGATAAATGAATCATGATTAACAAACAAGATTATCACATAAACGATTATTAGATAAACAATCGAATAACGCAATGTCCGAAATAACGATTATTAGTATAATAATTAATTGTGCAGTGTGTCACATGAACATGTTGTTCACGACATTACATTACATACATTACTACGCTCGTATATTTAACAGCGAATTGTATTTAAACGAACACGAGTTACGTAGAAAAATAATAATAATAATAACAATACAAATACGAAAATTCGTAAATCAACGAATTAGCAATTGGGGGTGATAATCGGGTTTGGCAATACTAAATTAAAAATTTACACGTCTTCGCATATACGACGTACATAGTTTTTATGAACTTGAACGATTTTCAGACCTTCAAATTTAATTCTGTTCCTATATATTATAAGTATAATATAATAAAATTTTCTAAAATTTCTTTTCATATTAAACGTATTTATATAAGAATGTAATACGCGGATTTTCAATGACCTGTCTGGAAATCACAACGGTGTAATATTATAATGATATTGTTTTTAAGAATTTCGATAAATCGGTATTGGAAAAAACGTATATTTGGTCATAATAATATGATTTTTTGTGGCAAGCGGACTCTTACCACCCGCTATCGACTCAGGATAATATTATAATAATCTTCTTGTTCCATCATAGTTTATTCCAAAAAATATGGGAATGAACGATACGACACACGCGCACAGAACGGCCGCCGAGGTTGACGTGTCTTGAGAGCAATACTAATGTAATGTCTGTACAGACGTACACCGATTTCAAATTGTCATCGCATGCGATGTGTAAAATGAATAATGTAATTTTGAAGTATTCGCATTATAATGAGTACGAGTATAAAAAAAAAAAACGTGTACGTCAAATTACACGGTATGGATTTGATAAGTATACTTTAAATATGTAGAAGAAACAGATGTCGATATGAAAGTGTTAATGCTTATTATTATTATTACGCTTGCCAACCAGAAAAACCAAAAGCACGTAAAAAAAAAAAAAAACGAAAATCGTTATTCTATCATATGTAATAGAACGAACATCGTTATAATTATAAAATTATTCTGTTGATTAGTGATTAATAATTTGCTTAATTTTATAACTAAAAAAAAAATCAAACTTATTATGAGTTTGTACGATTTCATATACAAAGTAATAAATTATTAATTTTATTGTAAGCGATTCATAAATATACGTATATACATTAAAATCGCTTTCAATGATAATTGTTTAATTGACCAGATGAGTTACAAAAAAAAAAAAAAAAAGAATTTCTAAATAATAATTTTAACAAATTTAATAATCCCGGAATTTACAAAATTAAATTCAACTGTAATAAAGTTTATATTGGTAAAACGAACAGGAATTTTAAAACAAAAACTTAAAAGAAGAAAGTGACTCTGGACTCAAATTAAAAAGAGGTAATACGAATACAAGTTTTGTAAAACGCGTTTCTTAATATTTATTACATGAGTTTCGAAAATAATATTTTAAGTTAACGTTTGTTAAATAATATTAATAATAACGCGGTGTATCCAGTTGTTGTTGTTTTTTTTCCAATTTAATTCACTTTGTACACAAATCTTGTTGCTGCCTTGTTTTAGCGTTTAATTATCAAAGAAATTCGTAATTTTCTCAATACATAATTTTTAATTTTTATTTTGTCGTCGTACTTTTTTCTTTTTCCCTTAATAACCGATAATGCCAAATTTTTCCGAAAATCGATAATAGACAAACATATTTAATATACCAACGCCTATATATATATATATTCTCTTAGTTCTCATATAATATTAATTAATGCATTAAGTGGCGTATCGAATAATAAATAATCAATGTTATGCGTACAATTATCAAATGACGGGAGTAAATTTTTAGGAGGACATATCATTCGTGTACCACAAATAGCCTGTTATGGGATAAAACGAGGATTTATTTCTAGAATTTATGTTTATGCATTCGGAATCCGCGTGTCTACTCTATACGGAATTCCTTTTATTTTATTTTATTGGACGGAGGAGGGGAAATAAAAATAAAACTAATAATGATAATAGAATAGAGGAGATGGACGATAAAATGCAAAAGTAAGCAATGCGACAATGACGATCTAACGTGGCCTGCAAATGTCGAGGTGTATACACATACGAGTATATATATGTATACATATTTATATATATAATATATATATATATACGAATATACTGATTCGAGAGCGTGGCGGTGGCGGAGGCTGTCCGCCAGCGGATGATTTGTTCAAAGGGTCACCATGGTAACCAATTCCGGATCGATAGCTCTACCTCTCTTCGAGCCCTCACGCTACCGTCCCTTCGCGCGCTGAAACCCAAGAGCAATGGTACTCTCCCCTCTCGCGTGTGTGCATGTATACGTATCTTTGATGGTTTCACACACACACACACACATAACATATACAGTAATCGCTTTCCTAAACCCATCATAGGGAGACGCGTAATAGAATAGAACGAAATAATTACATCCATCGTTTTCGTCAGTGTTGCTACGGTGCGACTCTGTACCATTGTATTATTCAAATCTATTTTATTATAACTATTTGAATTGTGGAAAAATGTTAATTAAAAAAAAAAAAAAAAAACGATTTATTCGTCGGGTATTATAAAAACAGGACTTCGGAGTACACGTGAAATGTTGTATTAAACAGGTGGTAATGTTTTAGAGACGTTAATCATTAAATCGTTATATAGAAGTCAATAAAATAATATGCATTTAAAATTTGTTGAAAAAAAATCTGACGAATTATTCGCACACGGCCGGAGGAAATGAAATGCGTCGCGTATAAAAATTCAGTCGAATCAACTTAATTTCTTTTTTTTTTTTTTTTTTTTTTGTAAAGAAAACGGCAGACACATAATTTATCGTCCGTCACAGACATCGGCCGAGGATCGTTTTTCACAAGGTCACGGTCACGAGAACCCTTCAGAACGTCCCGGCTCCGATTGACCGCCGTCCTTTCAGGTTTTTCCTCTCGTATATTGAGCGTAATTGAATTTTGCGCAGATCGCTGTGCGAACATAAGGACCAGACGTTTATTGCCGCTCGGTTCAGGCCGATGTCGGTGCGAGAATCTACAACGTGCAAATATCTCTCACGACCTAACCGATCGACGGCTTAACAAACATTGGAAATCCGTCTGCAAAAACGGACACCAATGAACATGCGTCTGGATCTGTACTCGTTGTTGCGATGCGATTTCCGTGTGTACTAATTCTTTCGTGCTCCTTAGCACATGATTTGCACTTGTTTTTCCTGATTTAATTTCACGAAATCAAATAGATGGCGACCTAACAACATCATTATTAGATCTGATAACAAAGACACGCGAGAAACTGCCATCTGTTAGTGTAACACTTTATTATCGAACATTGTTTTGCCCTCGACCGGGTCAAATAAACGAATGATGTATTATCCGAGATACCGTTCAATCGTTAACGAAACGCGGTGGTTTTTTGTTTTTAATTTCAATTTTCACAAATAATAATCGTTTGATTTTTGTTTTTGTTTTAAACAGGCACGTAAGACAATCAAATTTGAATGAATTTTTATTTTTAATTACATATAGCTAATTCCGTTTCAACTAAACGGAATTATTAATTTTTAAATATTTATATAATATATCCGTTGGTTTTAAAGTGGAATTCTGAAGTCCTGTGAGATTTTATTGGCACGGTTATAAAAACGTTTTAAAAGATTATAAATATTAATTCATTTCTTCCTATTTCAATTAAATTCCCGTTTCAAATGTTCTTCAGCAGTGTCTGATTTTGTTGAGTACGCTGCTACGCAATTACTGGTGCGGTTGTTGGGAATTTTAATATAAAAAAAAAAAACGCTTTTTATTCGTTGCAATCTCAGTCTTGTAATTGTGGTAATACATTACGAGCGTATAATTTTTTTCTTTTTGTAAACTAACGTTTTGCTGGTATTTTTGGTTGAAGTTTTTTTTCTTTTAATAAACTGCGTTCAAGTCAACAGAGGATAAGAAAACAAAACAAACGTATATAAAAATTCATTACATTCTTGTAGTAAGTACAGTTATCATACCTTCGGCGCGGGTATACGTGTATTTCGTATACAAGTTTAAATAATTTTTATTTTCACAACAACTTTTTTTTTTTTGCAATGGTAAAACGACCGGCGAAATATGCGTTCAATTTCGTATACCCTCGGAATTTATACGCGTGTCTTAGAGAGAACGAAAATCACAAACACTTTGGTGGTCAAAAATTTAAATTTCTTTTATAATTTATATTCTTATTTCAGCGTTTGCGCGTAACATTCGCATGGCCTAAAATTATTTACGAATAAATGTGATTTATACGTTTTAATGTTTGTAATTTCCATATTATCCCGTTTGGTACGCATAGGCGCAACTGGACTTACATTTTAGAGGGTGCTGAAATTATTTATAACTCACTAACGTTTTTATGACTAACGCGCTCAACAAATTTTAATTCCAAAACCATTCAATACCAGCGTTTTGTACGCTGTATATGTTATCTAACACACTGACTCGGTAGTTATCATGTCAATTATATAACATACCTCTTAATACTCACAATGGACAATGGACACGTCAGTAAACCGTCGCTGTGCAACGTACTCGTCCTCAGCTAATTTTTAATTCGTCACGTACATGAGAAAGTGTGTTCACACGTGTTCTTCGACTGCAGAACTTATTGGAATTGTGAACGTAATTCGAAATAATTTGTACACAGTTTGGAAAAGGACTCTTATTGATTTTTTTTTTAATGTCATCGAAATTGAAGTCCAAATTTGTTCGGGGGTGCTGATTTTGAGTCTGTGGGTTATAAAAGTCCTTCTAGTGCTGCTCCCTTAGTTGCGTCTATGTTGGTACGCGTGTATCAGACTTTTTTTTTTTTGGAAAAAGAAAACAAATATCGGAAATCCGATATATGTTTTTCCAACTGAACTACTCTAACAGTCCATTTATATAGTATACGGTACTCGTGACACGACAACAATATTATATTGGTGCCTTCCTAATCCGTTCGCTCGTTTAAAATACTATACGTATATACGTTATTCTGTTATGTTTCTAAACAAACATACATAAAGTAAGGCAGTGAGTTCTGATGAATCCAAACGCATAATCATCGTACAAAAAGAAAAAAATTTTCGCCTCGAATTCAATTTTATATATATATATTTTTTTTAAGGGGGGTATTGACTGGTATTATAAATTTCTAAAAACTGGTAACGTTTTAACAGCTTAAAAAAATCGACGAAAACCGTTTGTTAAGAATTCAATAGAACTTCGAGCGAACGACTCCAGTCATCGTTCAGCGTCCGTGATGGCGTTCGGCCAGGTTAGGATCTCTTGTCGGACGTACCTGACAGAACTATGCAGAAAAGGTGGTTTACAAATTTTTTTGTTTTTTGTTTTTTTTTTTGATTATAAAGTAATAATCGTGCAGAGGCTTTATCGGAAAGATTTAGAGTCAATTGAATACTTTAAGATATTCCAGCTGTTGAATTTACACGAACGAGGCTCGTTTGAATAAAAATTCATTATTTTCTCGAAAAAATTAACACATCCCGTGTTATTATATTTTTCCTCAAATAAACTTGGACGATAATCCAGTAGGAACCGAATTGCAACAGTAATTATTCGTATTCGACATTTCTCGTAGATGTACAATAAGAAAACCGTTGGGGAAAAGTAAAAAAAAAATCAGAGTAATAATTATAACCCTATAATAGAAATGTCGCAAACTGCATATGATTACAACTGGACGAATAAACGCCATAACAAGAAAAAAAAATTAAAAAATGATAATTTACCGCAATAATACAACGGGGACCCATAAACCGTTGAACACGTTTTCTTTTTCAAAGTGCTCTCGTGTGTATAACTGTTACGCCGCGGTATTTACACGGACAGTGTAAGACGTGCTAAAATTGAATGTGGACAAAAAGCAAAAACGATGTCAATTAAAAAAAAAAAAAAATCACAAAAATGATATTGGACAGCGGGGGGACTCGTGTTTTATGTCGTTGCTAAGTGTAAAAGAAAAAAATGGCGATCTTCCGATGACATATTGGATTATTCTCGGATGCCAGTGGGAGGCAGCCCTATTAGTTTTTGATTAAAATGATTTCATTATAATAATAATCATTAATCTTTATTCTCAACCCTGGAACAAAAAAAAAAAAACAAAACAAAACGAAAACCACCGTAAAAGCCACTGAATATTGTTATTTATATACACAACTTGTTCAGAACATAAACGGTGTATTAATTGAAAAGTCAAAAGCCACCAACCACCAACAGATTACATTTATACACACACGAAAAAAAGGAAACAATTTATATATTTATAATTATTAAGTGCCCCGTGTTATTCCCGTACACCGTACTGACATGTATATATATATATTTTTTTTTTTTTAGAACTTCATCGATATTCGAGACATAAATAATTTATCCAAACGAAAGCCAAAAAAAAAAAAAACGAATTACGGTTTGCTCTTCACTTGGAAATTCAATTTATTTCAATTTAGCTATGCGAAAAAAAATACAATTATTTTCGAATAGTGTAATCGAAATTATTCACCTGCTTTATATATTTTAACTTTTTAGAAATAATCTAATAGTTCAATATTTCAACACAAAATATCGTCGTAATGTAATAATAATATTAATAATAATTAGGCTTGTTATGATGAGTGCAAAAATGTTCGTTTACAAATGTAATTTATAAATTAATTTAAACATACGAGTACATAAAAATATGTATATTTTAAATAAATTGTTTCCGACGAACACCGACAAAACATTCTTTGCTCGAATGTTTTTGTCGTGTCGTTACGGTGTGGATTACCGTATTCAATTATTATATTCGTGGAATATTTTGTCGTGTCGTGTTGTACGAATGCGAATCGGGCTTAAACACTGATAATACTGATAGAAGTAAAATATAACGCATGTTCAAAATTAGAATCGAAATATAGTAATAATGTTTTACAATCAAAAACACCGAGTAATAATCAAACAGTAATTGTTAACCAAAGGTAATATTTATATAAATATAATTTAATTTAAACATATTTTTGAGACATTTTTTTTTTATGTTGCTGACTGTTTTATTATCCGTGTTAATGTTATAGGAAAGTAGTCGTATTACAATATAAAATAAAACTGTTATAAAGATTTTCGTGCAGATCTAAAACATTAAACGTCACGTTCAATGAATATTTATATAATATTTTTTTAGATTTCTAGTGGTACATTATTAAATAAACAGTGCATTAAAAAAATTAAATTATATTAAGGAGAATATTATGCATGCAAACTGGGTGATCTCAAACTTCCTCTCTACTATCGAAAGAGCAATATTATTTTGTATAATTGGATATACTTATATAAAAATTTTATCTACTTGCAAATGAAATTTAATCTATAAAACAGGAAAATATAAATATAATTAAATAAATATCGTTTTTTTTTTTTTTTATTTATTTTGTATTTTTGTACACTGATATTCTGGTACGTATGGGACTTTTTCACTTACACAGATTTTGTCCGAATTATATATTCCCTTCTTCATCGTTCACCGTTGAATGATGTTTGATGCATTATGATATCATTCATAACAATTAGGTTATTTATTTGTTTCTATGTATTTTCAGCTCGTATAAATAAAATACATTTTTGAATTTTCGATTACAAAGTTTATATCCTATATTAATCCGGTTATTGTTGTAGTTATCCGGTTCCATTGAGTTAAAATTCATATTAGGAGGTTTGAATATCGATGTAACCGTACTCTCCTCCACCGACAACCGTTAGAATTTCTATATTTTAAATTTCGTTGATTACAGTCGATATTCATATCTGCTTTTACTTGTAAAAATATTGGTAAATACTTTGATTTTAATATGAAAAAATTATAATTTTTTTTTTCAGAACATATTTTTTTTATCATTTTCAAGACATATTTATCTTTTCTATTATAATAATAATAATAATTATTATTATTATTATAATTAAGATATATTTCTCTTTTGACTAAACAAAAAAATAAATAAATAAATAAAAAAAAAATATATATTATACAGAAATAATGTAACTGTTTATGTAAAAACACCGAAACGGAAACTTGGAATTTAAAGTTAGATCCTTACAAAGTGCAATAGCGTGTTATACAAGGAAAATTCGAATAAAAGGGAAAACGGCAACACGAAAAAGTTATGTTACAACGCGTCTCATCCGAGTGTGAATTTCTCTAATTACAACGCCAAACGCTGTGATTTTTATTATTATTATTATTATTATTATTATTATTATGTGTAATACACCGAAATAATCACTTCGCCGCCGGATTTGTATCGCGCACCAAGCGTTGGTAGTTAATTTCTTCGTTGACGGCAGGGCGAATTATGTAATAATATTGTTCGTAAAAGAAATTATATACATTTTTTTACGCGCTAGTGCGTTTATTTAAATTAAAAAATCCGAATTATAAAACTGCGGTTTGCTAGGTCGAAGTTTAAAATTATTATTTATTTCTTCGCTTTGCTTTGGTTGGTCGGCCTTGGGCGTTTAAAGTGTTCCAGGATCATATGCTTTTTCTCTTTTGGCAGAAATTGATGCAGAACCCTTATAATAATTAACAACATAGTATGATTTGGTTCAATAAATTAGAGGTAGATGATTGCTTTAGATAGTGGTTGAAGATGAGGAAATTTAAAGATCGATGTTCGATGAAATAGGACTTGAGTTGCAAAAAGATGCAATGAGAATAATGTCCGGACAATATGATCATTCGGAATATGTATTCGAATCAATAAGTATGAAAAATCATCAAACGGAATGGAATACAATTATAATATATATTTAATTTGCGTGTAATATATAAATGGTGAAAAATGCGTTCAAGCGTCGACAATATTATCGATCGTTCTTTTAATTCACAAAAAAATAAAATGAAATTCCCATTGAATTATGTTTTACAAATTTGTATAACTCGACGGTATTTAATATGTCGGTGAATTTATACAGAACGCCGAAGAAGATGTATGCTTTTTTTAAACTTGTTTTTAATAATTTTAACTTTTTATTAAAAAAGTAAAATATTTTAATATATTTTGGAAAACTATTCACAGATAATGTTGAATGTAATACAATTAAAAAAAGATTTTCAATCAAGTGTTTTAATATTTCGAATAAACGTTAAACAAATATTTGTATGCATTTTCTCATTCGACCGTAGTATCTCGTGATAGGTGTAAATCATTGATTTTTTTTCGTAACAAAAGCCGTTTTTTATACATTTTTTAGTTCACATATGTGCAATTTACTCTAAAATAGCTTTATATAGTTATATTATTAATAAAACTTTTAAAAATGCGTGAACACAACCGTTCGAGATAGCGTAACGTTAAATCACGTTTTCCTACTTAGACGGCCAAATGAAATCGGTTTTAGTTAATGAAATCGACAATAGTATTTGTTTGAAATAAACGACAATAAAATAATTTTGAATACTGACGAATGAATAAAGATGAAATAATTCATCCACCGCAGGATATTGGTACGTATTATGAATCTTATGATCCTGCAATCCCGTTGGGATTACTGCAGACGTTCACCCCTAATCCGTATTGCACTTGTGCTAGAGAGGAACAGGGATGTCTCATTACATAAGTAGAGTACACAAA
This sequence comes from Chaetogeoica ovagalla, assembly GCA_032441825.1. Taxonomy (NCBI): domain Eukaryota; kingdom Metazoa; phylum Arthropoda; class Insecta; order Hemiptera; family Aphididae; genus Chaetogeoica; species Chaetogeoica ovagalla. The sequence goes on along the minus strand of CM063749.1, from coordinate 2,373,274 downwards.
TGGGACAAAAGGAGAAAAAAAATCAATAATATTGAATATCATTAATGTGACGTGAGTCATGTACGTTTTCGAAACGATTCCTTCGGACAAAACACAACGTAATACGTCATTTGATCCGTTTATGATTAAAAAAAAATAAAAACAACCTGACAGAATAGTTTAAAAAAAATCACAGGCACCGCTGTTAAATTATATTTCAAGTATGTGTTTTTGTAATATACGAGTAATAAGCGAATAGAAAAATCGGAACACAATAAAAACGAACGATGTTTAGCAATTCGCACCTCTGGTATTTATTTATTTTCATTTTTTGCAATAGCTTTGTGATTTTTATGTACATACAAAGTTTGTTCACCGTTTGACAACAATCAAATCGATAGAGATTGAATAAATCGCTTTTTTTTTTAGATTTCCACGAACAACATTGAGAGGATAAAATATTCTCATCATATCGTAGTATAATTCTATTTTGAACAATTTCTGTTTTTTGTTCGCGTGAAAATCGTTCTTATTTTTTTTTAATAATTCGTCTTTTTATTTTTATTAATATGTTTTTAAGCAGATAATTTCTTTTAATCATCAAATGACTTCACCGGGGAAAAAAATGTTAAAATAAAACGTACACTCGTTTAATCGAATTTATGTATTTCGACAGAATACTTTTTTTTTAGTGATTATTTGATAATTTTATATATATATATTAATTCTATTTATTATATATAATTTTATATATTATATATATATTATGTTTTATTGTGTTGCAAAAAATTTGGTACATAAATAATATTAGAAATATAAACGGTTAGGGTAATGAAATAATATTTTGTGTAATTTATAATTTTTCACACTCCGTGTAAAATGATTTCTTTTTTTAAAGCTTGAAAAGTTCATGTTATTTATACACAACACTGAGCATTAACGAGTTAAACATTTTAAAATCAAATTAAAAATAATTATATTTTTATGAAAATCACTGTTTTAAATGGACAATTCAATAATTTGACCGGTTAATTTTTATTTCAATTTCCAACGAATAGTACGGGTTTTTATTCAAGATTACGAAGTTACTTAAAATAATTGAACTTCGTTTAATATATTACAAACAATAATTAAATTTTTAACAAATTTCTTCGCGTGTTTTTCTTCTCGTCTTATTATTATTGCGACAAAAACTGTATAGGTAAACAACAACTCAGTTACACAGTAGTTCACAGAAAACTGTACCTATTTACGTACTTTACCAAAAGAACATTTTCGTGTAATTTTTTTAATTAATTACTTAAAGAATTTTTTTTCTTTTTAATAGACTTGTAACCCAACGATGTTACAAATTCTTTTTTTTTCAACTTCCAAAAGTAATTTTTAACTTGGCTAAATTTTTATTTCTTGAAATTAACATTAATTAAACTAGTTTAAAACAAAAAATTACTTATAAATTACATGTCATGATACATTAGACGTTATGTAAAACTTATTCTTGTAAGTATACTACGTCACAATACGCGTTTACCTATTGCTTTGATGTTTAATAATATCAATTTTCCTTCGCGATCAATAGACGATATATAATACATTAAAGTAACGGCATTATAATATAATCAACTGGCGCTTTGCGCCTGTCTGCTTTCGACGTAATTATAATTTTGTCATCACGACGTGGACAAAACTTTATCCACATATTATTTAATTACAAAATAACATTAATACATTAATATTGACACTTGGGTTAGATAAATAATTTTGCAAAAATACTAAAGAGACATCTAAATATATTTTATAATTTGTGTTGTTTAAGTAAATGGAGAAAACCATGTTACATATTTTATTTTTTTATACTTATTTTAGAAAATTACACACGTTTTTTTTCCGTTCAATCGGACATCATTTTTTTTTTTTTTTTTTTTACTTCTACTCTATGTTAATTTTATTCTCGTCATTGTTTTCGAATAAAATTGATTATTTAGATAACTTTTTAGGTTTTTCAACGGAATTGAATATTTTTTCAAAAAAAAAAAATATTTTTCCTCGAACGAGGAAAACGCCTCAATCGTTTCGTGGAACGCTATCAATCGAATGAGGTCGAATACATAATGGCGGTTTGCGCATATATAAAATGAATATTGCATAACGGTTAGCGAGAAATTCGCAAAAAAAAAAAAAAAAATACGGGGATAGCAATCAAAAAACAATATAATATATAAATGTTTATATATATATTTTTTTTTAGGGTTTCCTACACAATCGTTTTTCTGGAATCCGATGATTTACCGTTGCTTTTGAGAATGAAATAACATTACGAATTGATTAACGTGAGACGAATATTATTGTTCGGCACGTGTTCCTGCAGACCGCTCAAAAGTTCGTTGTTTTCATACATTTCTTGTAGTATTTTCACACGCGTCCAGAAGAATAACATTACTTTGTTAATTAACACGAAATCTACACGGGACAGAATCATTGAAAATATATGTATTATAAATTCCAATAGGTCATAGAGAAAGCGCATCATAATTTTTCATAAACAAACCGCGCGCGTTTACTCAATAAATCGTATTCTGTATCGCTGTATAATATTATCTACGAGTCAGTATTGATAATAAATAATCGCAACGTAAAGAAAACGATTCCGCGCTCTCAGTTCATTATTCGTTTGAGTTTTTTTTTTAAATTCAATTAAGACTTTAAACACTTAAAAAAAAAAATTGTTCAAATGTTTCTTAAAACGACGTCATATATGGGTCGCGTCTGAGTTTGTTATCCGTTTTTCGAAATCGTATTCAAAACGGTTGTCGTCGGCCGACGAGTTCACCGGTTTTTCGGCTAATTTTTTTTTTTGCTATACGAGCTTTTGTGAGGACCACTTGGGAAAAATCGAGAAACGTATCGAATAAAATCCCCCGCCTGTACGACGTCTGCTATATCGGATAGTGTGCGTACGAGCGTAAAGCTCATTCGAGCACTCTCGACAAAGGGTAAAAAAAACAAAAAAATAAACGAGAACAAAAATCAAAACAGTGTAAAACCAATACATTTTGCGTTTGCACCAGTGATTTCGTTATGTAAAAAACAAATGTTTATATAACAATATTTCTCCGTTGAATAAATTTCATTCCGGGTATTGTTTTCAGACACCGCATTAACGTTCGACGTTTAGTAAATCGAACGAGTTCATCAATACATTTTATTCGCAATGCGTTTGTAAAACAAATGCGTATGTACCATGTAATAACGATTAAAAATTTTTTTTATTCCTACAGAGGTATTATTGCATAGTACGCATATCCGTTTTTCTAACGGAAAACGAGCGAAATTTAAGCTGAATTATTTTACATTATATTGTTATTTCTCGCAGTCAATCTAACCCCTTTATATAAGAAAATCGTATTATTTATATATATATATATATATATATATATATATTTAATTCTCGAAAACTCCATAGAACGTTTGAAATTTTTAACTGCGGTTTTTCGTGTTACAATAATAATTATAACATATAAAGTATAGAAATTGTTGGAAGTTGTCCGTAAACATGAGGTTTTGGTGTGAAATTATTTGATTTAACATTTTACACAAATTCGGAGCAACGATAATAATAATTTTTAGCTATTTTTTTTATTATTATTAAAAAATACACGCCCGCGTCTGCAGTTTGTGTACGTTAAAATATTAAAAAGATTAAAGTTTTTTCGACATATTCGATTTTGTAGCTTTTCAATGGTATTTATGTTACCAATTTTTTTTTTTTACTTTTCTATTCCCTTTTATACAATTTTATCGACTTGAAGAAATTCTATCCGATTGTTACGTATACTTAATAGAAATATCGAATTTTGTCCGGTTTGGTAAAAAGGAGCTTATTTTTCCATTTCCCAATTGCATTTTAACGCGTAGTAATAGTTTTTTTTCTTTTTTTTTTTGTGTTAGAAATATCGGTTTTTCTCAACGATTCCGGATGAAATAGTAAACTTATTTAACTCTCGTTACAACTCGACTAAAAGAAATGGAATTGTTTCATTCAATGTCCAGTTCAAAATTACAATTCACTAAAAAAAAAAAAATTTTATTTTCCATCAATATTTATATGTCTCGTATAAATTAAAAAGTTTCAATATACGGAAACAAAGTTCCGAAATATTGTCTTAATAACGAGATTCTATTTCGTTCGTGATATTGTTTTTTTTTTCATTTTTACACAATGTTTTTTCTTTATAGAGAACAAAATGCTGGTTGTTTTTATTATACAGACCCATTGGACGTAGGTAGGATATAATTTTTCAAAGCAATAAGAAAAGTGTTTTTTCTTTTTTTTTCGAAAACACTTTATTTTCGAGAAAAAAAAGTTTCGCCGTATATTATGTTGTGTAACTTATTCAATATTTACGTAACGGACTATATAATATATTGCAGTTTTGACGACATTATTGCGAACAGTTCAACGCGTTACATTAAATAATCATCGAGCAACGGACATTTTTATTTTCGGTCAACACGAGCACATCTTTCATATAGAGGGAGGGAATTGCCGTTTTATTTATTCACGACCCCTCTTCTTAGTATATTTGTTTGAAAAATATTATTATTATTTTTTTAAATATCCAGTTCTGTTAAAGTAAAATAACGTTTTTTACTTCTTTCATTTTCGTGACGTAAAAAGCGAGAACAAATTAGTCGTCGACTAATTTCATTCGGTATTACATTTCGATTCTATGAACGTATATTTGAGTTTTTATAAATGTACCGTCATTGTAATAATATATTAAATGACGTAAAATATTAATTTCAACGCGTATTTTCAAGTAATCCTCGAACAAACTCATACAAACACTATTGAGTGGGTACTTGAAATACGTGTTTTAAAATACATTTTTAAGAGTATCCGCGTATACATTAAACCAGATATTTTCGGATTAATATTTTTTTTTTTTTGCGACATGAACTAAGGTGAAAAACAATAGTTTCGTGATTTTTAATAAATTAAAATATTTTTCGATTATTTAAACGTTTTATATTATTACTATTGCACCTGACCCGAATCCAATTTTATCATTGAATTCTTCACGGCGAATTCCCTCTTAAAGGATAAAAGTACGTGTACCAGAAACATCTATAAATTGCACTCCTGTTATTTACATATTAGTTGTGACTGTTAATACTAAGTTCATATATGATTAATATCTTCAGCATTATCCTAGTAATTACCCATAATCACAATTCTCATTATTACGGTAATTAATTTCGACAATATATCTGTTATTTAATTAAAAGAAATATATTTGTTGTCATTAATTTGATATAAATTATCCGACGTTTATTTATTACTCATATTTTATGAAATAATTAACCCATGGCACGGTATGCGTATCGCATAGTTACATAAACATTATAATATTGCAAGTACACTCATTTGACAAAATATCATTACCTACTCGTTACATGTTTTGGTCCAGGACAATAAGTATTTATTATCCTTTTATACATAAAATTAATTGATAATTTCCGTTATTTTTTAGACGAAAACTGCAAATCAATTTTACTTGTTTTATTACTACAACAACATCCGAACGCTAATTTCAATGAAAACAAATGGATCGAATACTCTTCGCGTACAATATTAATTGTATCTCATAAATAATAATTTACATTAAAACGTGATATATGTATTTATAAACGCTATCGAAAATGCGGAAAACAGAATGTTGTATCTGTCGGTAAATCAAATTGTATTTTATTAGTTACGTACATTTCCCGCGCGCTTAATAATTCGAGTATAATTTTTCATCGAAATCCTATTGGATTTCGTATGGTGTTATTCAATGTAAATTGAATTCGTAGTTGAAAATCGTATATTTCTCAAATACCGTAGCACTATTCATCTCTTTCTTCTTCGTTTCAAGTTGTTTATTCTATCAATTTAAACGTGATGATATGCGCGACTCGTGTATGGTGTATACGTAAACGATTCGTTTACATCACCGAGCCGATAATATTATTTTATCGACTTTCCGTCCATTTCTTCGCTCCAAAAAAAAAAAAAAAAGTTTACGAAAATACACCTCACCTAACCTAACCGCCGAAATAGACGGTGTTAATTTATTTGTGTTGCTTTTTTTTTGACGAACAATAATAAATTATAAATTAAATTAAAAAAAAAGTATAATAATATTTGAAAGAAAAAAATTTAATAACATTTCGCATTTAAAGGTAATAAAAAAGGTAACTACTGGCTGTCCCACGAGAAAAACCATTTCGACTAAATGTGTGGTTTCTCGAAACGGAATAACTGTAACGTTCTGTTATTTATTTATTTTTTTCAAAAACAAAATTAATTGTCGGTATAATATATCATCTTTTTGACTGCGATAAATTAAATTATATACTCACTAGCAAATTTAGCGGTCGGGTTTTTATGACTGAAACAACCCGTAAAATGCACTCAACAAAATACGCGTTTATATTTTATGCAGAAAATATTTTCCAATATTTAATTCAATTAAAAATAATTGCAATGAATATAATGTCGGTTTGTGTGGAATGATTTTGTCGAATGTTGTTAAAGTTGTTGTACATGTTGCATCCGATGAACAACGATTCCGAACCAAACCAGGTTGTTCATTACTGTATTTTATATTAGATTTTTGGAATTCAAATTTTTTTCGCTTAATAAAAAAATGTTACGATAAACGGAGTTTTAAATACTGTCACAAAATATTACGTGTGTAAAGCTTGTAATGTTTTAGACATCAAACACAAAAAAAGGAACAAAAATGTTGAAAATTTTGGTTTTTTTATTTTTAGTATTTTATGTAATAAAATTAATCTTTTTTTTTTCTTGTATACTTGAGAAAATGATCATTTGTTAGTATTGAAAACGTAACGGAACATTTCTTACATACAAAAAAAAACAAGTTTTCACTAACAAAATAAAAGTACATTCAAAAAATAATAATTTCTCTGCTTCGTTTAAGATATTAAATACCAAACTTTTTTACTGTAATATAATTGTTTATAGAAAACAGAAATTTGTTTAAAATATATTTATTAGTTGAACTAATAAATAATATTAGGAACTTAATAAAATTATTATGGGAAATATTATAATAATTTAAATTATAATTGTTACGTTTTCAACAAACAACGTTATTAAGTATATTTTTCGATTTTTTTTTTCATTTCGATCAACATTTTTCTCTAAATACCTAACTGTAATCTATAAACATATATGTTTTTTAATAAAACGTATATGTTATACGTAGATTATATTTTTAAAAAAATTCGAATATTTTCCACAAAACAATATGAAAAATATTACGTTATACGTGAATAACATACAATACGATTTGCCCCCGTAAAAATATACCAATGCACCCGAGTGTCAAAATAATAAGGAATTTTATTTAAGTACAAACATTTTTAATCCAAACTGTAATATAACTATACTTATACAAATAACATTTTTATACACTTTATAACAATTTACGAAAATAGTATACATCTGTAAGTATGATATGTATAATATGTACATCAAATCAAATACGAATTGAATAATAATTGTCAGTAAAAACTAACATCTCAGAAAAACATTTACGTATATAAAAAAAAAAATTGTAATTAATTTCATTAAAGACGCATGTTACGATATGCATATTGTATAAGGTAAGCGTACAAAAAATTCGTTGATTCTGTAGAATTATAAATTCACTCTTGGCATTCACCGCGTGCCTTATGATTCAGATAAATGACATATAGGCAACAACAGTGAACGGAAGGAGCAAATATTTTTGTCTCGTTGATGTCACACAAAAAAAAATAAAACACTTGACACTTGTCGAAATCAATCTGATTGTAAGCCACGACATTATTATTTGCTATTCATCGAGTAGTAATCGGAACGTTTTAAAACTAAATTTTTAATAATAATAATAATAAAATGCCTCGTATAGGTAAGCGTTAAACGTTATGGCATGCGTTTAATTTTCTTATAATAGAAAATTATACGCGTATAAAAAATAAAGTCAAAATAACTTCTTTGCGGCGACAAAGAAAATCTTTTATACATTTCTCAACGAATTATTTAAGCAAATGTTTGCGCAATATATTGCGAGATTTTCCGAGAAGAAAAAAAAACAACAACAATAGATTTTTCCCACTTAAACGCATTTTATATTTAATGCTTTTGAATTTGAGAAATCTCCACTCAAGTATTTACACAACGATTTTTTTTCCCAAAAGTTTTTTTCTTCTTTCCTTTCGTTCTTATTTTATTTTTGTTTTTAATGTAAAAATCGTTAGCTTTGATTTTACCATTATAGTAAACTTATATTTTTATCCTTTGTTCGTCGTTATTTGTTTTGTATCCACGATCTTTCAATTTTCAAATCAGTACGAGAATTATTTAACGATCGGGGAAAAGAAAACCACTACACAATATTCTTATTTTGCTCGAAACGACGACGCGAATAATATTTAAATATTAAAAGGTTTTTTTTTTTTTTTTTTTTAAAAAACTTATAATTGCGGTGTATGAGTTATTTATATATAAAAAAAAATGTTAAGGGTTTAATAACGCTAACGAGGATTTTTTTTCAAACGTTTTTAAATTAACTTCTTTACTCTTTTCAAAAATAATAATATTTTTATAATATTCTTGTACAAGAGACAGATAAAGGTAATATAACACAAGTCTTTTCTTTTAACAACATTTTATACTAATTTTTTTCTTTTAACTTTTTACTTTTTTATAAAAATATAATGACCAACATTTTATGAAAAAAAGTAAACATTAAATTAATGTTTAAAATCTGAAATTATGTTAAATTTAAAATTTATTCATTTTCCGTAGGAATAAATAATATCTAATTTATATTTTATGAATAAATAAACGGGTTTTCGTATTAAAAACCCATACAGAAAACCGGATATATTTCCAAAATATTAATTATTTCGCCAACAATAATATTGATGTTAACAATACGATTATCAAAGACGAATGGTAAAATAATTAAACCGACAGTAAATTGATCAATAGCTATAAATTCTGTCATAAATCATCGATATAATTTTTAATATTATATTAATAGGTACTCGCCATATGACCTAGAAGACGTTATGAGCTTTATTCATTTTATATTCCATAAAACAGCTAATGATTATTATTTTAAAGCTGACTTATTTCAAGTCTTACGAATCAGTATTTTAATTTATATTTTGTATTTAATTATAAATATACATACCATTGTACATCACCGGCTTAACATTTTCAACACTGTTTCGGTTGCGAAAACGTTTTGGAAAAATAGGAATATAATTTGTAGAAACAACGAGTTTGTTACACGTATTACTATTATTTTGTTCAATTTTACTTACCATTAACCGTTATTTATATTGGAAATCGGAAGAAACGATAAATCAGTTATCATAAGTGCTCGGATCAAGAAAAAAAAAGTTATTGTCGATTATGTCTAAAAAATGTTTGTCGAATAATGGAGAAATTCATTATGGTGATAGTTATTCGTTAATTTTAACTATTGGATAATTTTAAATTCATTTTTCTAAAGTATCACATTCGTGATCAAGTAAGGGTTTACATGACGTTAAACATAACGCCCACGGTGCGCTAAAACGCGATTTTCAACAAACATATTTTATTAAAACAATAATAATAATGGCTCTTGTGTTTCGCTCAAAATGTAATATTATACAAAACGTAATAATAATACGATATTACCGAATAAATTTTAGAAAATATTCATTCTGGGGGGTTCTTTTTATAACAGTTCAAAACGTAAAAAAAATTAACAATTTTACTTTCTATGAATATAGTATCCATATAAGTATGATTTTAAAATTATATCCTAGAAGTCTGTAAAAGATCATATCATCTGCGGAATATTATGTTCTAAAAATTGTTTAACTTCATTACATTATATTATTATGTACATATGGTATTACATTAAGTAAACTTTGAATATCAGAATGTTTAAAGTGAATTTTAAAAAGGTAAAAAGTTTTTGCTCGGGGCAGAATAAAAATGGAGAAACGCAAGGATACGGTAGACATTTCAAAACTCTTTATATCTCATATCATATAGATATTGCAATAATAATAATAATAATAATAATAATAATAATAATAATAATAATAATAAAAATGTTATAGTTATAAATGAATGCGTATGTATATTTTTTTTTTATATCTACAATTTTTCCTAATTAATAACGAAGTATTAATGATTTGCAATTAATTCGTATTTTATTATTAAGTCGAGATTTATCTTGGGGTTCGTGAAAAGTAAATTAATTTTTGAACTACGGGAAATTCTAGGCAATTTTAATGGTTTTTTTTCATTTTCGTTTTATTCCATCTCAATGTATGCATATTTTTCAGTATAGTTAATTACGTCAATACATAGAAATGTAGGAGATATTAACGTCGAAATTAATTATTTAACTAATAACAATATACTTTACCATGATTTATTATTATGTTTTAGACATTCCATGAATTACAATTTGATATATTCGAAAAAAGGAAACAAATAAAAACAAGAGTATTCATTAGTTTATAGGAATAATTTTAATAAATATATGGTGAATTTTCCCTTTTATCTCAATGTTCACTATACCGTGAATATATTATATTTGGCATAACAACAATATAACAATACACAAAAGGGATTTAATCATTTCTACCGTATTTTAATTCGTTTTAAATATTTTTTTTTACGCATATTATAATCAACCGAGTATTGTACATCATAATGTACGAAATACTTTATAGAAAAAATATTCAACTGAAAATTACAATATTATTTTAGCATGACAGAAAATCCACAGTGTGAATTTGCGTCACAAAAATATATTCCTATATAATAATAATAATAATAATAATAATAATAATAATAATAATAATAATAATGGAACATTTGAACATTTAAGACTATAAAAAAAGACGGTTGTACGAATTGCAAAGACGAACGTTGAAAAGAAATTATTTTATATTATACTTTAACTGGTCACGTCGTTAAATAGTGCAAAATTAAACATAAAGGCATTTCGTCTGAATACGAAAAAAATAAAATATAATAAATTTATATGACTTCTTTAAAAACGAAAATACAAATATATTACAATTTGTTATGCGTAAATCACAGGCAATATTTATGGGCGAAAATTGAGCGTAATGACATGAAACACGTAGAGAATAGACGAGAAAGAGATCTTCAGAATTTAATTACGTAAGCTTGTATCTGTGCAATAGTGAAATAGTTCGATTTGTTCATTTTATGTGAAATTATTTTATAATAGTTTTTTTTTTATAAAGCTCGTTAACCGTTTGTAATTTTAAATCGACGTGAAAAGCAATACAAATGTTGTCATGCACCACGGGAAACCTGTAAATAGTTCGTATATAAAACTACGGACACAGGTTTTGTAGGGCTCCAATTCACAAAGTTATGTTATGACGCGCAAAAAAAAAAAATCAGCGAATGAATTTTACGAACAGAACTGATCGTTATTATTTATTTTGTTGCCATTATGGACTGGAAATAGAATGTGTATGAGCATATAAGAGAATTGTTGAAAAATCGTTCTTGACTTTCGACGAGTGATTTCATTTTCCGATTACCACTTTTGTAAGTCTATCGTCGAAATGAATCGAGAATTACAAAAGGTGTATCGCGATTAGACGAGAAATTCGGTCGTGTCATCTAAATGCGCACCGTTAACAACAAACCGTAAAAATTTCATCAAACTAAGTGCACGTTTAATACGTTTACTACAATGGTTTCAGACGAAACCCGCGCGAATCGATTTTAAACAATCGGACGGTAAATCGATTTGTGTACCGACACGTTCATCACCGAGAGCTACCCGAAAATGGAGTAATTTTTCTTTTTTTTTTGTCAATTTTCCAAACGAATATTATATAGAAAAATAGATACACGAAAATGAAAAAAATGAAAAAAAAATAATAATATTATACGTATCTAATAACGTAACAATACGGTTAAAAATTTTTTAAACGCTTAAAAAAAAAAAAAGTAATAATAATAATCATAGAAATATCCCCGTATAACGGGGCACAAAACGGATGGGAATAAAATACGTATATACGTTTTCATATAGAAGTATATATATATATATATATATATATACGCATACGAATGGATATTATTTCAAAGGGAATATTATAATAATACATAATATACGCGGCATTAAATCACAGGATTCCGAGTTAGGTTTTTAAAGAACGGTTACGTTTAAATAATCGAACAGAGGGAATAACGCTTCGTTTTATTTATTTTTTAAATAAAATATCCGTTTAGAGAAAACGACTAGAGTATAGTATATCACGTGTGTACAAACGTATTATTTACAATTCATTAAGTTTTTTTTTACCCTTCGCCGCCTAGTTTAATGCAGCAGTGGGCCCGTAGTTTTATTTATTTATTTTTTTTTTTTTCGTAGAGTAATTCGATTATCGTTTTTTATACGTTTTGAAAATGTTTTTGTTTTCTTTACTTTCGATCGACGACGCGTTTCGCGCGCATTCAAACGTCTCGGCGAAGTTTTCGAACGTTTTTGAATACAATATTGTTTTTATCGGGTTTATCGAGCACGGTTATCATTCGCGAGTAATTCACACTGGAAACTGATCTACGGGCCGGCGGACACGTGCCTCCTAACTGCCGAATAATATTCTTCGTTTATTTTTATTATTATTATTATTTTTTATCGTTTTCCTAATGCCACGCGCGTTTACGTTCCGTTCGGATGACCCCCGAAAGGCGGATAATTTATTTCCACACAACCGGAGTGCAGGGCTTAAATGGAAATCGGCTCTCGCGGACGAAAACGGGTTAGAGTTATTTACAAACGGCAGCTGTTTATAAATTCAATGTGAGAAAATGCCTTTAATATATTATACAGACACGTTTTCGCAGAAATTTATTAGACGAATCTCGACAAAAAAAAAAAAAAAACGGATTTAGTCGATTATAAAGTTTCGTTGCGACTCTCTCTCTCTCTCTTTGTACGTAAAATCACTTCGTACGGAAATATGTACACAAGGCTGGGCAAGTTAACGACTTTTTAGTTAATTAAAAATAACTATGTAAAATCGAGTTAAAAGTTAACTAATGTTTTTTTTTTTTTTTTAATTATATTATTTAATAGTATATTGAATATATTATTGAATTTAAAATTTTCCGAAGGCCTAAAATATTCCCAATTTCAAGATACGCACTTAAAATTTACTTGTCGAAACCAGCGAGGAGCTTTGCTTTTGTCCACACTCACTTTTCACACCACTTACCTTACGTGTATATACTATACAAAAGTCATGTAAAGATTTAGACTAAAAATTAAAACATTTTCAAAATCATCCAGAAATGTACATTGTTCTTCGGATAAAATTCACTGTAACTTGGATAATTTTATAAAAAGTTAACATAAAGTAATCACGTTAAGCTCACATTTCAAGTTAGAGTTAAGTTGAAAGATAATAAAATTAATTTAATTTAAACTTTTAATTCGTTTATGTCCGACTTTCAATATATATATATATATATATATATATATATATATATATATATATATTATATACATATATTATGTAATCGCTCAGAAATAATAAAAAACAGCGAGCCGTCGTGAGTGTTTTGAATGTCGGTTCATACTCAGAAATGTTAATGTTATAAATTAAAACGATTATGAACGACGCTAGTGTAGTTTACTAGAATATGATTCTTGGAAATATTATGCGTATAAGTTTGTATTAAACATTTCAAGCTGTCTACCATAAAAATCAACTAAAATCGATAATTTTATTCGGATTTTCTCAATATTTTTTCGTATACTTTTCCTCGCGCTCGTGGAAAATATATTGGGAAAAATTGAAAATACGGTAATCGTTTTAAATCATCGTCTAAACGTATAATATTTGCTATACCGGAACTGGAAGGTGTAACGATCATCCGGACACACGTTTCACACGAAAGAAAAGATGTTAACAGGGGAAAAAAGAACAAATCATTGTAATAAATTCTTCACTTCGCTCGGAATCGTGACATATATGAAAGCAATCATTTTATATACTTACGTTTCACACACTTACTTCATGAAATGGATTTGAAAATTCGTCTTCTTCGTAGTTACGTTCGTTTTTATGATTTTTTAAAAACACACTTTTTCTATACTCCTTTGTTTTTAAACTCTAAAAGGTAAAAAGAAAAAAAGACGCATTTAAAACCTTTACATAATATTACGGTAAATACATACAATTTATTCGAGTTCGTTGTTATTTTTAAGTCAAACGTAGCGAATGGAACTCAAAATTAGTATACTTTACGCGTTACCTCATTCGGTTATCACACAATGTCAATTTGTTATTATTAACTGCAGAACAATGTAAACATATAAATATAAAAATACAAATTGTTTAGATCGGTTATTTCGTGGTTTCTTAGCAGTCAGTAATTACTTAACAATTAAAAAAAAAAAAAATCGTTTTAGGTGAAAAGCGGCGGACGATTTATTGTCGATAATTGATATTGAAATTCGGACTGAACAGTAGTAGTGAATCGTTGCTAGTGGATTTGAGCGAGAAATAAGGTTCCAGGTCTATTCATCGCACTTCATCGCGTTGCACTGCGTAATCGATCCGCACATTTTCAAATTATCATTAAACATTCAAAATTTCTCAATTCCAATCTAATCGATACGAAAACGCCGACTGGCAGTTAATAGTTAAAAAGGAAAAGTACTTGCGTTATCGCTGAGCTCACTAAATACAATTTAATTTTCGTATAATTATGACGATAAATACGAATTAATCGGTTTAATAAAATTAACCGCCGCTGGATTATTATAAAATCTACGATTTTTCACTTCATCCGGAGAATAATTACTCGATTTTCTTTCGGAGTCCCTGAATCGACTTTCACACACACACACACATCTCAGAAAATTTTTTAAACGTGTTAATCTCAATTTCGGCTCATAATCCCGGACTTTGGGCGCTATTCAGCGCAATAACAATTTGTTTTCCCCGTAGCCATCAAAAGTTCTGAGCTTACGCAGTTCCTTTATATAACAGTTTTTACTGCGTGGCAAAAGACAACAAATTACAAATAGCCCGGGAAAATTGAACACGTCGTGTTTAAATTAATATATTAGTTAAGCGAACAAAAAAAAAATCTCCTCTTGCTGTTTCGTCGAGCAGCGTCGTTTTAGGACACAAATCGTTTTCTAATCATTTAACAGAGAAAAATAATATAATACATATTATACAACATTGAATGTACACTACTAGAAAAGGGATCGATAGAAAATCAAGTTTGTAAAAAAATAGATGATCAATCTTGTTGATTCTCGAATACTTTCCAGTACATATGACGTACAAATAATTCGAATAATATTAAACACGTTTATTTTTTAATGTAATTGATTGAAATATTTTTTTTTTATAAATTTCACTCATTTATAGTAATCGTTTTAAAAATATTATTGTTTATCGAATTTAATAAAAAAAAAAAAATAAAAAATATATATTTCCCTTGTCTCTGCGTTCGTCCGGAAGTACAATACATTTATTATTGTTCGAATTACTTATTTTTGATTATTAATTTAAAAAATATATATATGTAATATATGATGCAAATAATAGTAGTTTTACGAAATTAAGTGTTATAGGTATTCGAAAGAGAGAGAAAGAGCACAGGTATTTTAATCTTTGAACCATATATATATATGATGGAAACTTTGAAAAAAATTTCATTAGCCGATATTGAAAATCGAAATTGTGAGTATATATTAACATTTATGGTTCAAAAGGTCGAAACCAATTAAAAAAAAAAAACAAATTAACTTTGCGAAAGTTAATTGTTTTGAAAAAAAAGTCCCTTTATGTTAATATTCCATCCATAGTAGAAAAAGTA
Organism: Chaetogeoica ovagalla; assembly: GCA_032441825.1. Lineage (NCBI taxonomy): Eukaryota > Metazoa > Arthropoda > Insecta > Hemiptera > Aphididae > Chaetogeoica > Chaetogeoica ovagalla. The sequence continues at coordinate 2,357,334 of CM063749.1, read as the reverse complement.
AGGGATTGAGTATGTTTTGTCCTAAAAAAAAAGAACTGTTTTCAATTGAAAACATTTACCAATTCGTCGTAATTAATTTCTATAATGTGTGCTAGGTCTGACATTTTATTATTTAGACGGAAACTAATATTTTTAAAATATAGTACACTTATTACAATGTTACGATATCGGTTTTGGTTTTTTAAGTTCAAAAACTATTTCATAATAGCAAAACGCATACACAATTTGTGTTTGTATTAGATGATGTTCACGACGTGTAACGTAATTTCCGATTGAATTTCTTTTTCTTTGGACAAATTGGAATTTAAAATACGTACAAAAATAATGAAAATTCGTTATTATACAATTTGTGTACGAAACGAAGTGTTACAGACACTTGTTACAATAATTCGTTTTGCGGTAAACAAAATATTTTTGCGTAGTAAAAATGCTCGAAAAATCGTCGTAAACACCTATAAACCAATAACGATAATTTATTATTATAAATAAATATAATATTTCGATTTTCGGTAGAGTTTAAACCGAAAACTACAATCGGTGTACAGGTTAATTCAAAAAAATTCCTCTCTTTTATTTATAATATAAAGTTATATGTATATTCGGTGAATATTTCATGTCCCTATACCACCGTTAGTTTCAAAATCACGAAGAAACAAAACGATAATCGATTTTCACGAAAACGCGTTTTTACCGCGGCGTAATTTTTCGTTAGTGTTTTTTCTGAGGCGCTATTGAAAAAAATTATCGAGAAAATGACATCTCTCACGCACACGGTGCAATGATTTTGGGACTGAAGTCACGAACCGGTTGAGTGCTCGATTAGAACACATGTTCTGTCCGCACACGGACAAGACTGATTGTAAATCCCAATTGGTGTTATCTATTCGAGCAGTGTAGTTGGGTTTTCTTTGGGGGTTTTTTTTTTCGAATTTTCACTATGTCGAATTCAGATTCAAACGAGGAATCATTGATCATTGATCGTTATATTGTTATCAATACCGTAGGCTATGCAGGATATAGATGGAGCATTGAACACAATCCGCACACAAGTGGAAATGTGAAATCCAGACTGTTGTGTCGAACAGACAGTGTACCGACCGACTGGATGTAATTTGTTATCGGAAACTTAAACTTTACTGCTCGGATACTATGTGTGTAAAGATCGCGAAGCGTTTCTTCTGGTAGAATATTTGGGTACAGACACGGGGGAGGGGGAAAGGCACATCATTGTAAAACCAATACATACGTCACAAAACAATAAAGATTTTATGTCGACGTTACGAATTCGATGGATTTATTTAATTAAAAATATAATGATGGGCGAAGAAGCGAATCGCCGAGAATTTACAAGACGTTGAAATTTTCGGGGACGTACGTTTTTTTTTTTTCACATTTTTACATCCCACTCGTAATTTTTTTTCCAATTCAAGCGCCACTGGGCTAGAGGGATTAGTATTCGAGTAATCCAAACGGCCAACAAGTACCCGGGAAATAATCGATATGACGACGACGCGTTAATAATAACGATGATAATAGTGATCAGTGATAACGTTAAAATTTCTGTCCTGCGCTAATGGTACTTTCATTCGATAATAGAAACGAATCGATTACGAAACGCGTTTTTGTGATTCGCGGTGACATACCTGCCGCGGGGATATTGTAAATGAGTACGTTTTCGGATATTTCTTTTTTTTTTCCACTCATCCCACGTCACCGGGAAATTTTTACCGAAAAACTACGCACACAACGACTACCGACTGATTTTCATAGGAAACAATAACGAAAACCGTAAAACCACGCGCGTAGGTAGGCTGTTTATAAACTACTTCTAATTTCCCACAACGGAGTTTTCGGCCGTTTTTTTTATTTAAATAAAAAAAATTACCGCACGTTTCGCAAACGTCGACAATTCTCCACTTCTCCCGTTCACTTTTCGATGCGAAAATGTTCTTTTGTTTTTATCGAAGATTTTAACGTTCACGTTTGACCACTGCAGGCGAGAACTAAACACAGTGACGAGAACAAGTTTATTTACAAAAAAAAAACACACACACACAGTTTCGTCAAAACCAATAGATTTCTCGCTCCGTTCAGAATTTCGAATTTAAAAAAAAACCATGTGCGAACAGTAATACGTTACCCGACGAGGACCACGGAGCGGTGGTACTACTACCCCGTTCGTATGCCAAATACGATATTCGGCGTGCGTTGCCAAATAAAATATTGTCGAATCGGACAGCACAGCTCTCTGCCGAGCACGTGTAACCGCTGCCGCCGCTACTACCGCTGCCGCCGCCGCCGCCGCCGCCGCCGCAGTCGACAATCGCCGCGCGAACACTGTTCGTCTCGGCGAGACTCGATCCCGACGTATCCCTCCGGACGGAGCCCGGCCAACCGCCGACGCCGCCGCCGTACCACCGGCCAGGATCCGCGCTCGTCGCGCGCGCACCACCGCCACCCGAAAGCGTCACCGTACCGCCGCATCCCTCGCATACCGTATGCGCGCTGCGTGTAGTCGTCATCGGTCGTCGTGGCCCGGAGCTCGCGTGGGCCACATGGTCAACGCGGCCCGCTCACTTCCCACCCGCCGCACCCGGCGTCCGCCCGACGGTTTACGCGTTCCGGCGGCGTCCAACTGGCTGCCGTTGCCGCGGGATCGCGAGCGCCACCGTCCCCGGGACGACGGACGGGGAAAATCCGCTCCCCTCGAGCGCGCTGCTGCTGCTGCTGCTGCTGATGCTGATGCTGCTGTTGATGCCGCTGACGAAACGACCGTTTTCGCCCGCCGCGTTCGTCTCGCGACCAACAGCGTCCCCGCGCGATTTGTTTTAAGGTTTTCATTATCATTATTATTATTATTATTATTATTATTATTATTATTATTATTATTATTATTATTATTATTATCATTATTATTATTACTATCCCTCCGGCGTTCTACGTACGTCGAGTTCACTTGTCGGTCTAATTAAAAGTTAAATTCAAATAAAAAAAAAAAAAGAGTCGGTGCTGTCGGCGCTTTCGTTCGCTCGACGAACGACGATCGGACACGCCGCCGGAAACGATCTGCATACGACAGCAGAGATGTACACTACAGACAGAGGGGAGATTCGGGGTCTGGACCACACGCACTCCTATTGAAATTTTAATATTTAAAAACTTTTTCATACGATATACAGGTTTAATCTAGTAAAACTTTAATGAATGAACACTAGATAATATAATCGATGTTTAATAAACGTTGAATTTTCGCGAACAATTTATTAAATTTATAGCATGTGTATACAAGAATTTCTTTTCTTCAGTTCAAACGTTTATGTTTAAACAAATATAAAACCCCTTCCATTTGAAAAAATTCTGGTTGCGACATTGTACAACAAAATCATTATTGTTATTATCACTAAAACTCGATAACACATTGTATAGCTACAATAATAATAATAATAATAATTGTATTTGCGAATGAATTTAAATTAAAATGATAAAGTTTCGACATAACTCAATTGATATATATATATAATATTTGTTTAATTTCGACTCGATTTAGAAACGTGTTTTAACGAGTATGAAGTCAACTCTTGCAATATTATTAAAATCCTGGTGTAAGCATATTTGAATTTATACATTAATGGTCGTTATAACGAATGGAAATATTCAGAGGGGATATACAATTTGTCGTTGAATAACACAAAACTATTACCCCTCTGAAATTGATGTGAAAGTCTTAAAATTGTCGCGGTACTCGCATATTTTTATTGTTTTCATTAATAAAAACCACATATGTATTTTAAAACGAAATGTCTATACTTTTCTTGGTTTTTAAGTTAATTTATCGTGTACTATGTCTGTTTTTACTTTAACATCTGAATTGTAGGTGAACATTTGTTTGATCTAATCCAATAATACCAACCGATAGTAATTACCGGTTAATAAACTGAGACATATTATAGATTATAAAAATATCATCAAATATTGTTAATCAAACAAAAAAATATATATAATATATTAATCTTATTGTTTTAAATTATTGTTAATTTTTATATAATCTCTGTCTACGTGGACCAATTGAGACGACATGCACAGCAACCACGCTCACTAATTTTTTTTCTTCTATTTTTTTTTTCAACCTCAAAACAAATTTTGAACTGGACCCAAATAATTTTTTATTTGGTCGTATATTATTCAAATACGATTAATATATACATTGTAAATTTCGATTCTGTAGACCGGAGCAAAGAACCTATGGCGGTTTTACAATGATGTTTATTGATTTTTTTCCCCTTCTTTTTCGTATACGACTTTTTAACTAGAAGGAGTGTTGCGTTCGTTACGTGCATAATAATAATAATAATAATAATAATAATAAAATGTCTATTTCATCCGAAGTCGATATTGTAGAGTGTTCATTTTTTTACCGATTTTTCCAATAGTGTTTTAACGCGTCGCAGAAACCGTAAAAATCGCACATGGCATTCGTAATGTCGAAAATTAAATGGTTCCAGTTAATAATAAAAACTTGAAAATTTCAAACAAATTGTATATTTATACTGTATAAGCTTTACAAAATATTTCTCTTAATTTTGGTTTATTCATAGCAATTGTAGATTCTAAGGAATTTAATTCATACAAGTGGTAATTTTTGGTTTAAAAAATTAAAACAATATCGGACGTTTATGTTAATTCAACTATGTTTAAAATAAAATCTTGAAAAACGATAAGTCACAATTTCTTTTTACAACTACTTCCAATTATTCGACACAAAGTGTTATTGCACCGAAGCTCCGCTCAGAATCGTTTTATCGAACGCAATGATTTATCATTGCTCTCAAACTTATATAGTAATAACAGTACATACGTGTAAAATTATTTGAGAGGAAAAAACTACTTTACCAAAAATTAATTTTATATATTTTTTTATGGATTTCAATTTGAGTGTAAATACAAATTTTTACTTTCAATGTTCCTCGGAACATTGAAGGGTGTACAACATTCTCGCAGCTACATTCCCCTGTAATCCCTGGGCGTAAGAGGCTTATTATTTACGAGTAAAAACCCTTTCTGCAGTCCCTCCCTCTTTAATGCTTTCATTCGTTCTCCCCTTGTATTTCCGTCGTACACTCTTTTTGTCTGCCCCATTACCATCTCGTCCACCGTGTCTCGTCTCGTTTGATTCCCCGACACCGGTGCACATAAAATCATGACGACATATCATCCATTACCGTCCGTGATAAACAAATACATATTTTCCCGTCCTTAATAGGACATTTTTTACTTACACTTATAGTGTAATACGTTGCTTTTTTTTTATATATTGTACTTGTTGTTTTCGTGTTTTTATTATACCAGTTATTTAATGACTTTAACATTATATCGAATTTAAATGTACGATTTGTATAAAAAAATAAACTGCCGGAGAAGACGGTTTTTTTTTCACAGTGTCAATAATTCACGTCTTTGAACACGGTTTATAAAACGTTCCATTTGCGATAGTGTTTCACTTTTAATTACGATTTTATATTATTTTGCCCGAATTTACAATTGGATGTTTATTTTCAAATCTGTGTGTGTAGACAAACTATTCATCGCGTTATATAATACGCTGGTACCGCGTGAAACAAACGCGAAAAAAAGGTAATTTCATTTTTCTCCGTTTGATTTTAAAAACAAAATTACAAAACGATTACAGTTTGTTGTAAAGAAACAAACTGTATTGTTTTCTATAGTAATCCAAAATGACCGACATTTTTTTCTTTCTTTGCTTTTGTCGTACGACCAAATATCGGCGTTAAACATCGGATAAAAATATAATTACAACGTAACATTTTGCACACGATCTCGAAGCTATAATAAATGTCTCTTATGATAACTCGATCACGTCACCGTATCACCGAGACGGGTGTCACGTTTGATCTAATGGCATTTAATATGAGTAATATGAACGCGAGTATTAGAAATGATTTCCATCGTTCTTTCCGTTAATCACTTGGAAAATGTCAGCGGCGCTAATGTTTTATTTTACAATTATTTAAAAGAATTATAATTTTTTTTTTTTTTTTTTTTAATATATTTTATTTCATTTGAATATTTTTAAATGATAACAACGTATTTACGCATAACATAAAGGATTGTGTTATACGCGTTGCCAAGTATATTGGCTTTTTTTTTCCTCTGCGTTTTATTGACCCGTTACAAACGTACATGTTCATTCGCCAATGCGATTTTATGAGTAAATATACGTGTTTCGACATAAATAGGTGAACGCGCGAGATTTATGCGTTGTAAAAATAAAACCAATTGTTCAATGCGCCGTATGTGAAAAATGTTTGGCTTACGACAATAATATGACGAATACCGTCGACACCGTTTAAAAGTGGATTGCCGACTGTCATCGCTACAACCATCTATATGGACTATAACAACACACGATAACGTAGAAATTTAGTCGTACTCTAATTCTTACATTTCTACTTGTGAGATTTTGAAAACGGAATGATATTCACCGTGAAGTATATTTTTCTTAAATGAATGTTCCGATATTTCCGTTGTACATTTTGTCGTTGAATAGAATTTTAAACACTTGAAAATGTTTACTAGTTATATAGAAACGAATTTACGCAGAGACAGGTGAGTTTTTCACGAAATGTATTTACACAAAAATTCTTGTCAAAAAATAAATGTCATTATTTCGACTATAGTGTCTATAGTTCATTTATTCCAATTCAGGTGAAGGAGGGGGTTGGTATACGAACATATCATGTTTCATCAATAATTTTAAATATTACGAGTCTAAGTCTTTGTAATAATAATTCGATTATTGACAATTTAGAGAATACATATTATATATATATATTTCTGATATATAGATTGCCGGTGTAATAATGCCAATGGAGCGGAATCGGTCATTATTATTGTATTTAAAACCGGTCGACGTCAATAGACTATAGTAGACGTTTTAATTATTACAAGACTTCAATTATCATGATTGAACTTCAACAGTCGACAATAATCGAATTGTTCATAACAATCAGTATTAAACGACAATCACGACCTTGCGAATTGCGAATTATTTCACGTTTCATTCGATTTATCGATTTTCGTAAAAAAAAAAAGTAAAAAAACTTTAGGCGCATAAGGACCAGAAACGTTTGTAGCATAAAACCGGCCGCCCAAAGGCTTCAGGTGAAATTCATTAAAACATTCGTGTTTACGGATCTGGCCAGACTTGCAAGATCAGTCCCCATTAAATTTAAAGTCATTTGTCATTTAACATTACTAGAGTCCGCATAAAATTAGCTTTTAGGACAATATATTTATATTTTATCTATATAACCCGAAGAAAATACACACGACGAAAGATATAAACAAATGTCTACTAATAGTATTATAATAATAATAATAATAATAATATTATTATTATTATAATGTGTATTATTATAAGACCATTCTCTTAGCTGCTGTGACGAGCGAGATTGTTTTATTTTTACTACAAAACGAGAAAAAGCGAATTTTAATTAAATAAAATGAAATTAGCGCGACGACGACGTTCTCAACGCGCAGACGGAAAACAACAACGGATCGATAATAATAATTCTACGTCAGATTACCCGACGTTAATTTTTAGGATTTCGTATAAGTCCTATCATGAAAGTATGGAGATATGCAAAGTGTGACCGTCTCGTAATGGATTTGGTAAATCGTTTTAAACAGAGTTTTCAATAATTTAACAGTGCGTGTTGGGGCTGAGACCACACTGTGCGCTACTGACGAACAGAAAACGGTCGGTTAGAATTGAACGGTAACGTCCGAAACAGATTATATACACCGTTTGAATTCACTAGTAATTTTTAATGGTATACAATTTTGATTTAATATCAAACACAATAAATAGCGTTGTTTGAAAATAAATTTTAGTCAGTGTCAAGTGCGTCACGACTAAATTTAGGTTGCATTGTAGTGTGCCGTAAAGTCAAATAGGTTGGGGGAAACGTTGCATTAGACCAATCCTCCGTAAACGTCGACATCACATCTATCCATTATCGGTCATGATTCAACACACTTCGTTGAAATAGAAATGGCGTTTATGTTACATTTTATATTGGGTAAAATAATATTTCAAATTATACAGGATTTCGCGCGCTTATTAAACCGAATGTTAAGTATTCGGTAACCGACAAAACGCGTAGTTTTAAAATTTTCATCTTTTGTGTAACGAGAAAAACGTCTGTCCAAACCTCTTGGTCAGATATGTAAAAAATTCTAAACACGCATATACGGTGTTTATGCCTGTCTTAAAATATGAATTTTTATTTTTAAACGAAAATTACGCTGACAAACATCGCGTGTCTTGGATGTATAAGTGTTTTTTTTTTTTTTTTTTGGTATGAATCTCATTTAATTCAAATGTTTTATGTCGTTACACCAATTTGTACAGGAAACAAAGTCCAATAATATTCTAGTTTTCTTCAACATCAAAAATTAAAATTATATACATAAAAAATTATAAATACAGTTATATAAAGACTGCAGTGAACAGTTGACTTAATTTTTAAGACTTAAGTACATTTTGACTGTCATTAATAATAAGGAGGCAGAACTAGTTTTGAACAATATAAATATTGTAATTCATATTATTGTATTTCGCTGTCATAAAATATCTTTAAAGGATTTTGAATTAAATTCAACTTTTGAACTACCTATAATGAATAATCCATTTACAATTATTTAAAACGATTTTATGTGTAAAATTTTACGACATATACCATTCAGCCTATTATATAATATTATATAGTTATTGATCTATAAACTTAACGAGGGAAATAAATAAAAAATATGTTCCTAATTCATTTATTCATTTAATTAATATAATAAAAAGGATTGTTATTATTAATGTAATGATAATGACTATGATAGGAATATAAATCTAATTGGTTTTTTAATATAATTTTACAAATTAAAAAAAAAATTATTTAGTCCTTTGAATTTATATAAATCGAATAGAAAAATTAGAATATTGAGTCTTTTAAAGTTAATGTTTTCCGCGTATTGAGGAAAGAAATTATAGTAACTAAGTCGTTATTATAGTAAAATGTTACCAATGCCTTTTCATGCTAATTACTTTTAATGTAAAATTTATAACTGACATAAAGTTTATTAAAAAAAAAAAAGAAAGAAAAAGTATCCAATTTCATTGTACAGAAGTTTGAGCGAACAAATTGTTTTCAACGAATCCGTTAACGGTATATTCATTTTATAACGAACGAAAATTCTCATTATGAAATAACTGGAATCGGAATTTATTTTAAAATGTATTTTATTATATATGCATAAATAATAATAAATCAATATTTAATAACGTCTCGTAAACTATGACAAAATTGTTTTTCAGCTTCATAAATCGTGATCAAGACGTAACAATATAATAAGTATCTACTATATTATGGGATCAACTTTAAAATTTTTTTTGTGCACGAGTAAGTACATCAAACATAATATCCTTGTCATTATATTATACAGAAAATCATTTTCTTCTTACCGATATAACCTATTGGAATTTGTTTTTTTTTTTTTTTTTGCGAATCATATTATTGCTGTTTGGAAATGTTTAATGCAATTACATTTTGAAAACTGCTTCGCAAAATATCGTTTTTTTCATCGTACTTCGGCAATCAACTCTTAACTATATATACAAACGCACACATAAGATTTCAATTGACTTGAGAACTCGATAAATACCACAAATAATAGTAATTGAATTTAAAATCGCTCCGGTTTTGGTCGGTCGTTTGTCTTTGTGGTGTCTATAAATCACGCACTTTTCTGCGTTCAATTTATTACTCGTATTATTTTTATTATTATTATTATTTATATATATATATATATGTATATATATGCTTTTCAACATATTTAATACATAATACGCGTAATGGCGCTTTTAAAAATAAAAATTAGAAATTTAAGGAGACGGATTTTTTAATACTTTTCGTATTTACCTACTGTGTATAAACCTAATCATTGATTATAAATTACTTAAAAAAAAGACAATTACCACATGGTTTCATATTAACTCGATTTAATTATTTTTTCTCTTCTCATAATTAACGTCAAAATAAAAATTTTTTTTTGTATCAGTTAGTTTGCATTCACATTGTTGAAAATTTGTTGACATATTTCATTTGAACACATTCAAAACGAACGTAAATGATACGTATAGAATAAAAAGAGACAAACAACTTCAGATTTCGAATAAATTGTAAAAAAAAAAACGCATTCTTATTAAAGAATAAATGACGTATTTATAGGAAAAAATTGAACAAACAATTAAAAAAAAACTTCGACCTATATCAATAGTAATATGTAAACTTGACTGTTAAATAAGAAATTTCTTATTGACATTAATTTTTAAGCGAATTGAAAAAAATTTGATGAACCTTAATTTAGTGTGTTAAAAAAAACATTAGTACAAGCAACCTTGGATTCTGAATTTAAAGAGGAATTAATTGGTTTTAATTTGATAGATATTTTATTTTATCTGTTAACTCTCTTTTTTTTTTTGGAGTAAAAGCGTTACACGCGTATTACTTTCTGACACGGCAAACTATATTTAGTTGGGAAATTAGTTGATATTAAAATTATTCAATTATACCAGTGTTTTTCAAAGCGCGATTAAAAACATCCCAAGAGTTTGAAAATAAAACCGATACAAACGTTTTGGACATGGACGGTTTTTGTAAATTTTAAGAAACGAGCGTGAATAATATTTTCACAATATTAAATTCATCATAATCACTAATCAAAATAAACCGTTTATTATATATATAAACCATTTTAAAATTGAATTCGTTGAGTGTTTAATTTTAATTCATTTATTTCATTGACGTAATTTTTTCATTAATACATACAATAACTGTTCGTAAATGTGGCCGTCATATTTTGATTTGACAAAACTTTTGATCGATTATCCGCCGGTAACCGTATTATATAATATGTGGACGAACACCACGAATGGAAATTGAAAACGTTACCACAAGAGTAACGTCGATATAAAATGTAAGTGATAAAATGCATAGAGAGAGGTACGTGTGTGTGTGTGTTATTTATAGGCAATATAAGTATTCGGCAAAAATGTGAAATGATACAATTCTTTTTTCACGGGAGAAAGATAAAAAAGTAACATTTATTACTTAAAACCTTTTCCCCTCTAATATTGAAATATTGTCCGTTAGATATTATACATTTGATATATATATGTATTTAATTTGTTAGAGTATATTTAATTTGAATAATATTTCAAGCACCCAGACGAACATTTGGAAGACAATTTTTAATAGTTATCATCACAATTTTTTTTCCTAAACTGAGTTGTAATACATTTTCACGAAGAGTTTCACAATTACACGATTAGAGCAATTACGTAAGACAATAATCAATCGGGTAATAATCTCAAAAGCAAAAAAATCATAGTACACTATGTAAGAACTAATTGAATTGTACGTCGTACATAAATTGTGGCCAATGGCTTTTAAGAAATCGATTACGTTTCAGTTATTGTAGTCATTGACTAACAGAAATCCGCCATCAACATAAGTCATCTTCAAACAAAACTGGGCGATTGGTAATATTTCCTGGAGTAATCCATTAATTTATACGCTATTAAACTGTAGTTTTAAATACCATCAACTCTTACGAATCATAAAGGGTATACGCATTGCACACGTGTTATGCCTATTTTTAAAAAGCTCGATGTGTACATGTTAAAATTATGTGACCTTATATTAAATTGTTATTGTCATGGTTAACACACATGGGTCCGGCATCAACCAATATTTTATACGTTAATGCGAAAATGTATTAAATTTACGAAACGAATGCACGGAAAACATTTAGCATGCAATCACCAAAAAAATTGACAACCATAATTAAAGTCCACTGTTCACAATTTTATTATAACAATTAATATTTTTATATTCATTGCCAAGTATCACTCCGTTTAACGAATAGGTATTTGATTATTTTATATGCTCGTCAACATTATCGTTACGTAAATAAAACATACGAGAATGAACTCATTTTGAGCGTGTTTATTTGCTATATACATTTTAAAAAATTAGTAACAAATAATTAAATACTATCGTAATTGTAAATTTAAAAGTCCTTTTTCTATAAAATATATCATTACACGTTATATAATAAAAATGAACTATTTTCAAAACGTTTAAAATACATGAAAATGTATGGCTAGTGCTATCTACTGGATAAATACACGATACTTCACTTCACGGTTAAGTAAAGAAACATCACATTGCTTTGTACGACACTAAAATATTACAATATTATTATTATTATTATTATTATTATTATTATTATTATTATTATTATTATTACTATTATTATTATTATTGTTACTATTATTATTATTATTATTATTATTATTATTATTATTATTATTATTATTATTATTATTATTATTATTATTACTATTATTATTATTATTATTATTATTATTATTATTATTATTATTATTATTATTATTATTATTATTATTATTATTATTATTATTATTATTATTATTATTATTATTATTATTATTATTATTATTATTATTATTATTATTATTAGTATACGTTCTTATTACAAGGCTTTAGTTTAATTTTATTTGAGAGAATTAAAAATATGAAATTTTCATTTAAAATGTATTTCATTATAAATGTACAACGTGTAGTTTTTCATTAATAACAATAATAATAATAATAATAATAATAATAATAATAATAATAATAATAATAATAATAATAGTTTACTTGGTGCAGTGGGCAAAGGTAGATATTTGATTATATCCGTGGAAGGGGGGGCTTAACATTTTTGTTTTATCCATTAGCGTAAACAGAGATTTTTACATTCTTCAACCTACTAACTAGTGGCTATTTCTATATTCCCACACACACACATTTGTTTGTTATAATTAAAAAAGTAAAACTTGCGCAAAAAAAAAAATATATATATACAAATAAATAAAACATTAGATTTTCTTTATTTTGTTTATGAAAAACCATTTAAAACGCCTTCGAATTAAATTTAAAAATATATATTTACAAGTACGAAAATATACTGCCGAAAATAGTGGCTACAATCGTAAAGTTTTTACTACATATAGCTGTGAAAATATACGACAACAAAATATAATTTACGTTTTCATTTGACTTACGTTGACGAAATTTGTGAGTGTACGGATCAGTTTATACTTTTTTGTTTTTATAGTTTCGGAAAGTTTATTAACATAAATATACGAAGATATGGAATTTTATTACATCATTACGTACATATTTTTTTACGATCACTTCGGTTATTCATAATTTGTTTTTTTTTTAACGTTCGGTACCGACGATCCCAAGAGAATTATTACTTTTGACTTTTTAAAAAGAATTTTTAAGACCAATAAAACCGGAGTTTTAACTTTTCTTATCCGTATAATACCGGGTAAATGGATGTATGTAAATTATATATCAACGGCAGAGAATACAAATTAGAAAAACACGCAATCCCGCGCAGTGAAATATATTTCGCGGCAGGAGGGATGGGGACGGGGGCAATATGAAATGTACACGCTATTTTTTTATTCTTTTTAAGCATAAAAACTACTAATTCAATAAATCACAGATCGAAATCAATAGCACAGCATAATTGTTGTGTTAAAAAACGCATGTTATTTATGCGATTAGACTGGTCGTAATAACAGACGGTGGAAAAAAATGTATACGTAACTAAGACGGAGAAAATGAATTTAAAGAATATTTGAAATCCAACAAATTAATTAACGTACGGAAACAATCAAAACTCTGTGCGCGTGTATTGCAGTCGTTTTAACACTGTCGGTGGAGAACGGAATTTTCATTTGTTTTTAATCACTAGTAATCAGTCGCCTTTTTTTTTTTTGTTTTTGCCCGGTCACCTAGTGAGTTATTAATATTATTCGTACTCTCGAGGATGTAGAATAGGCAAATAATCACGAACTGGCAAACAGACTCAAATTAACGCACCGGCCGTTGTTCGTTGAAAAACAAAAAAAAAAAGCAATTCGTTCAAGCAAAGTGCGGCGGAGGGGCAAAAAAAAAAAATAAAGAACGAATAACGCAGCATCACGTCGCAACGACCGCGGGACCGGCGGTAATGAGCAAATCGGTGGAAATAATAAATGAACGACGTGCGCAAACAACGGCCGTGTCGTTGACACGACGTGGACGACTAAGCCGTGCGAAATGCGACAAGAAATGAAGAACAACGTGCCCGCCCGTCCGTCCGTCACTAGTGACCGGATTGCCGCCGGAGACCGCGGGGGATGCTGCGAATGAACGGAAATCGACTAACGCGAACAAGACACGGGGAGTGACAATAGTGATTGTCTCGCAAAAAATCACGTCGATTTCAATTGTCGAAACTCGAATAAGACCAAGTCGCAATGTCCTCTTGGCATAAGGCGTTAACGCCGCCGTACGACAACGAACCCGCGCGGGAAAACGTCGCGCCGGTACTGTTCAGATAATTATTGCCGACGGGAACCGAAGTCGAGTCGACTTGGAACGTGAATTCGTACACGTTATACAAGAAGGCTAAAATAGAATGTTTTGGAACTGTACGTGCGCAAAGAGACCGATAGGTCGATGTGGAAATATATTGAGTGGCTTTTCACGGCACTCGAATTGCCCACGGAACGTCCGTTGAATCCGTTCAAAAGACGATTTACATAATATTGTCATTTCGCTCTGAGGACAGTGGACGAGCACCGAAGGCGAGCGCCGTTTTCAGTTGTCAAAACAACGATGTCGTGAACAATTTTCTTATATCACACATAATATGTGTGTACAGAAAATCAAACGAGTCTGCTATAATTAAAACTTTTTTTTTTTTATTACGTAATATTTTGTGCTTCTATACAGTGGAAAAAAAATATATAATATTTATCTGCTTATAAATAAACGTGTAATAAATTATTATTATTATTATTATACACCATATATGTGTGGTCGAACACATTGACGATTAAAAATTTTAATAAACGCCGTTCAAAAAAAAAAAAAAAAAAAACATCGGTTAATAATATTGTAAACGTTCATTTGTCTAACCCAACGGATTCAACGGTGAGGAGATGGTGTGACCCGAGAGATGACCGTTGGCATTCACGTACTCTTACGACGAAAATATTAATTATCATTTATCGGGGTGAGTAAAGTAACCAAACCGAATACACATAAACGGTAATAAATTATAATATACCGTGACCGGATATTTTTCCTAGCCCGCGTGTACGCGTGTACGATATTACAAAATTTTCATGAATCTTCTGTGTGAAAATATTAATCACGTTCTTCAACGCATCGTAATCCATCGAACACGCGAAATTGTGGTCGCACGACACGGCGTCGAGACCAATATTAATTCAGTTTTATTTCGTTCACGCAACCCATCCAATTACGTTATTTCACTGTTCTATTAGTAGGTATTAAAGTCTTTTGCACGTGTGGGGCTACTACGGCGGTATCGAACTGATCATTTACAGGACGTATATGTGTTGGCCCCTGCGTCTCTGTTATTAAATGTAATATTTTCGTTTTTACGAAAAACCGTGTATAAACGATATTATATTTCGCTGGTAAAATAAACCGTGTTTTTCGTTTCAATCACACCGTTGAAACGGTACAAAAAAATTTTGTTCTGTATACGTTTAAAATATCATTATAAAAATATAAAAAAAACTTAAAAACTCGTCGTCAAAAAAACGTGCCGCTGTAAAACCTCTTTTTATTTGAAGGGAGTGCGGAATGTCATCCGTTTTCGTCTGATAATTGAACGTTTCGAGTTTCCTACGGAATAACAAACGAAAACACTCGGACGGGGAGTGACACACGACATCTGAGAGAGAATGTCTTGAAACGAAAACTGGCTTGAGCCAAAAAAAAAAAGAAAGAAAAAAAAAATACGGATAGACGATTAAAAGGGACGCTTTTCAACCGCCGTCAGAGGTAATGAGTCCACTTTAACTCCTGGTAATTGATATTTGTTTTGTGTGTAAAAAAAAAAAAAAATTACGCGTCCTGAGTACTACTGTGTGTCCTACGGGGCGGTTTCTACGTATAAAACAACGGCGAACACTTCGTTTCTTTTCCTTTTTTTTTTCTGCGTTTTCGCAGGGGAAAAAAAAACGTACACCTTCTTCGACCGCGCGATTTCACATCGGTAGCGGCGAGTAGTGTATTGGCGGCCGTGCGCGACATCGTTTAGCGGCGATTTGTATTTTTATCGACGCGCAAAAATAATAATCGACGCGCCGTCGTTCGGTGCGGGAGACGAGAGAGAAAAAAACGCCGATCGAGCGGGCGGACGAGGTGGAAAACGAAAAGGGATCCGATGCACCGCGGAGAGGGTCCTACGCATATATATGTATACGTTATAATGACTCGCGCCGTTGGAAAAAGGGTGTGGGATCGGCTCGTGCGCCGGGTCCGCCGGCCGCCGCGGTTACCACGGCAACCGGACGCCGATCCCTCGCTATCCCGGCCAGCGCACGCGTATACCTCCTCCCCCGCGTACGCGCCATCTGTCCCTTTTGAAAATCACGGGATCCGTTCCCGGGTGTCCGGAGGGGTGTGCGGTTTTTTTTTCCTCTTATCTTTTTTTTGCTTTTCGCCCGGCCGGCGCGCGCTTTAACGCTCACCCCCCCCCCCCCACACACCCTCCACCCAATGCTCGCGTTAACGACGTACGCTGGTGCAGTGCACGCGTACGGTGTAACAACCGCGCGCCGCGGACAGTGGCGGTCGGTCCGCGACACTGTGTTATCGACTTTTATATAAATACGCCCGCCGCCGCCGTCGTCGCCGCCGCCGCCGTTTTACGCGAGATCTGTCGTCCGTCCCGTCCTCCCGCCGCACCGCCGTCCATCCGACCGCGGACGGGAAACGCGCGCGGTGTGTTGTTGTCGCGTACGTGTTTAAGCGAGAGACGCGCGCGCGGTGTATTCCGCGATTGTTCCTCGATCGTCGTCCAATCGTTCGTCGGCCGTCGTCCGGACAAAAACGCCATACACCGCACTACGGCCGGGAGACGTATCAAATACATCCACTGGCCGAGCGTGTGTCATCACGCGTTCGATTTACAAACCGCGAGAGACATCGCGCGTGATTTGAAGAATTTCCGTCCTCGTCCCGGTTGTTGTGGTGACCGTTACGGTGGTAGCGGTTGGCGGTGGCCGTGGTAGTGGACGCCGAAAAACTCCGCGTTCAGTCCGCAAATGAACGGACCGTTTCGCCAGTGACGCCGTCCGCATCGTACACGCACGAGAACAATCGTAAGTAAATAATTATTATTATTTATAGACACAAAAATATAAAATAATAAAAAAAAAGTACAAATCACGTTTTTTTTTTTTTAATTTTTTTGTTCAACGATAGAAATGTGTTCTCGGTTTGACGTTTATTTCACACGTTTTTCCGTGTACGAAATTCCGCGGACGATCTCCTCGTCCCGTTTTCCGGTAGATCCGGCAAATTTTTATTCGGAAACGTTTTTTGGATGTTTCTCTCTCTCTCTCTGTCTCTGTCTCCGCCGCACAATACCGTCCCTTTTCCGTATTCGAAAATACGGAGAAAACGGAAGGAAAAAATGATATTGTTTTTTTAAACGCGGCGCTATACAATTATTATTATTCTCCTACGGAGTGTTGACATTTAGGCCGGGCGCACACTGAAAGAGCAAAACTGCTCCGATGAGCTGTTCGGAGTCAATTATAACATTCGCAAAGTAATTGACGCGCGCGCACACTAATCAGTCGATATCAAAACACGGCAAGACAAAACAAAACATGATCGCTCGTGATCGGTCCGGTTCTATTTTTGCTCCGATCAAAATACGAAAACCAAAGTCACTGGTTTATTTTACGAATAGTACACCACCGAACTTCGTGCGACTACGTTATTTCATCCTTGTTATATCGTTATTTTATTTTAATCTTTTTAATTCTAATACGAAAATTGTATTATATTGATTTTAAATGGCATGCGATCCAGAAGAATTAATAACTGTAGTGTTTATAAAAAAAAATCTATTTACGATTATACAGATAAAGATCATAGCGATAGACTTTTTTATCGTTACTACTTTCACTATTTAATAAAGATTGCCACATGAGCGGTACAACGACGTCGTCTTCGTCAGAACTCATCTTGACAACTGGTGTTTAATAACAAAAATTAATCCAGAATTAATGTGTCTTGTTCTGTATTGTCAATGTGAATGGAATTCGTTCCGAGCCGTTTAGGACAAAATGTTCCGAGCAATTCTGAGCAGTTTTGCTCTTTCAGTGTGCGCCCGGCCTTACACCGAATACCTGCGTGTAACTTTGCACAGCGTTATAATATATATAAAAAAAAAAACACTTTCGAAAAGTTCCTTTAAATTTCGGGTTTTTATAAATGTTGAGATACACATAAGTTGTAATAGGGGTGACAGTTTTTGTACGACATATGTTACTTCAACTGTAATAAAAAAAAAAAATCTTGACAATCCAAAAGTCGCGATTTTAATTTTTTTTTTTTTATTTTACCACTTTAAAATCGTTTCGACAAAATGTCTTCACGCCGAATCTCCGCCTCAGAATCGTCTTATATATTGTTTTTATACCGGAATACGCGTAGTGTTTTCTCGAAATCCGAGTGTTAGAACTCGCATTACGATCTGACTAACATTATAGTTTTCTCATCGCTTAATCATAAATGCGCATAGACTTTACGGTCAAAATGTAATGTGCAATCGTACAACGGCCGGATTTCGACGGTCAGTTTTTGAAATTTCGTACTCTTTGCCAGCACATCGTACAGAATGATCTACGGAAAACAATATTATTGTAAACGCTTGACCAATGGTATTTAAAAATTCTTATGTTCTAATGATAAATTCGACGGAACAAAAAAGAAAAATGGTCAAGGGAATGCGTAAGGTATATTGATGTTTAAATTTAAATTTATTTATTGTACCGGCGATACAGTTTTATTTTATATAATTATAATAATAATTACGCTTGGTTTGTCTATAAGAGAAACTTGTATGGCCCGTACAAACAATGTACACGCCACGCAGTGTCCGGCCAATGTGATCAGTTCATAAGACGTACTGAGCCCGAATTCGACGAGCATTTTATTACGCATAAAATATAATAAAATTACTAATACAATACATAATAAAAATAATAATAATATTTATTTACGTTAATGTTATTGTTTACGTCGTTTGAAATCGGAAAAGTTTGTTCGTTTTGTCCGATACACAGTCTATTGACGGGACAATACAATACATACGAGTAAGTATAGACGAAAGTAAGAAGAGTTTTTAAAGTGTTCGGAATCCTCTCCAGATAACACATCCAACGGAAAGAAAACAAAATTACATTTTTCGCCAGATAAAACTTATTGTTTTTTTAACACGCTTATATTAGTTTCACCTGTATGTGAGCATGTATGTAATAATTTCTCTATTTAGGCTCTCTATAGGCAACTAAATTGACACGCCCGAGTTAAGTAATTGCGCCTCGGCACTGTGCTATCAGATTACAACACGAGTACATGTTTTGTAATTATCTATACGACGTGGTTACGACGCGTTTTTAACACGCTTTTATTATTATTACTAAAAAGTAAAAAATAAATATAGTTTGAAAAACTAAAAAACACGCTTTTAAATAATATCGGACTAAAAAATTCAAAATAATTTTTAAAATAAGCTTAAAGCAATAATGAACAAAAATACTAGTATTATTGTGAAAAAAGCGTGGGCGCTTTGTGCCATATTTTTCGAGCGCACGACGCTTTTTTCACAATAATACTAGTATTTTTGTTCATTATTGCTTTAAGCGTTATTTTAAAAATTATTTTGAATTTTTTAGTCCGATATTTATTTAAAAGCGTGTTTTTTAGTTTTTTAAACTATATTTTTTTTTTTTTAAATAAATAACGCACGTTATATACAAAAACGGAGTTTTTTCTACTAATTACACACATTTTATTATAATATCAATTATCATGTGAAATATTTCTAATTGCAAATCTATATTCGTATTAAACACACACGTTGTATTTTTTTCAAAACGTCAGCTCGGAAATTCACATCGGTATTACAACACATACTATACAGTGTGTACATGATATTTCTATAAGACTCACTTATAAGATCTAAAGAACAAAACTACGGTGCAAGAGAGTATCGCTGGATTAGCCTTTCTGGATAATTTTATTTTCAGAACAAATAAGGAATCGTAATTTATATATATATATATAATTTTTTTTTCTACCTGAAACCGTTTAATCGTTTTGTATTATTCAATATGTATTTTATACCCGTAATATGATTCTCTTGTTTAAAATCTTCCTAAACGATACTCGTATATACGAAATACTACATGTATATATATAACAATATAATATACTCTCCGAATAACGAAAAATGTATAAACTTATAATAAAAAAAAAAATATTTTTACAGTTGCACCGTCTCATAAGCGAACGATTAAATCGTAAATCAAAACTAAATGAAGTTTCTACGTTATAAAAAAAAAAAAAAAAATGAGGATAAAAATTGAATTTTTATAAACAAAAAATAATAACATTACATCATACAGTGACATCGTATAATGCAGTATCGATTGAATACGTTATATTACGATTTCGTCGCGAATAAATCGTGATTTATATACCGAGTCGGTTAACGCATTTGAAACGTCCCTGCAGGCATATGTCGGAAATGTCTTTTTTTTTTTTCATGTGAACGCCTAAACTTATCGAAACCCCCCCCCCTCTCTCCCGCATAATTGACTAACTCATCCAAATAAAATCAATGCGCAATAATCGTTTCTGCGGTTGAACCGAACGCGCGCGATCTCGTCGATTGGCTCACGTTCATAGTAATCGGTTCGTCTGTTTCAGGACCATGGATTTCACATCTGGTTCGCTGGAGACCAACGGCACGTATTTCGCGTGCGAATCAAATCAGGTGCCTGGCCGGCGGACTCCGTTGAGCGCCGTCGGTTTGGGTGGTTATTATTTCCCGCAACCGTCGTCCGTGGCTTCGGACGAAAACAGCCCGGGGCCGGTTTGCCAGCAATTCAACAACGGTTCCGACAACAGGTAAACAGGTGGCCAACATGACTGTGTGCGCGAGCCACACGTGTATTAATAACATTATTATATCAAGAGCCAAATCTGTACTGTTGTACGACAAAAGTAATAGAGATAGCTAACAGCCGATAAAACATATCAATTTACGAATATGAAATTAAATTTGACCGATGGTCGTCGTCTCGCAGAATTACTAAGAACCACTAAGCTCTTACATCAATTCAACCGGATCTCAAGAAGCTTATTAAAAAAAAAAAGCAGACGCGAAAAAAATACCACGCAAACAAATTTAACTTAACGTTTAATTTTTTAATTTATTATTCATATTAATTAATTTTTTTTGTTTTTTTTTTTATAAATGTCTACAAAAAAATTTAAATATTTTGGTTTTTGTAAATAAGATCGCGAGCCGCATACGACTATGACGAGAGCCGCGATTTGGCCACCTCTGCTATATTGTATGATTCTCCAACGGGATTAGCCCCGCCGTCATTGCGGGCCCCGCGGTTCTCTCACCACCAGGGGCGGACTGGGTGTTGGAGGGCCCGGGGGACACAAACCTATATAGGGGCCCATATTTTTATTTGAGCAAAAATAAAAAAAAAAGGCCATCCGAGAAATAATAAAGTTATTGAAGTATACAACTAAAATAAGGAATACTACTTAATTAAAAAAACTTTGTACTAATAATAGGATGTTTTTAAACTTTGAGGGGCCCAAAATGTATTATTTGTATACTATCTACTTAATTTACTAATTTATACGGGAAGAAATTAATAAATCCCATTATATGGAGGCCCGAGGCTCCACTAAATCTAATTTGTGTTGGGTATCGCCCACTAAACCGCCGTTAAATCCGCCACTGGGTAAACATAGATCCTCTTGAATATCATTTTGATTGTACGTATTACGTTTTGTATTTTTTAGTATTTTAAGGAAAAATTGAGGATATCACACGGCCGAGGGCCCGGGGAGCGATCGCCCCCTTGCCTCCCTGGCCAGTCCGCCCCTGCTCACCACGATAATATTTTGGTCACCACTGTCCCGTTTTTTTTTTTTTTATTTATATCGGTCTGTTGCCTAGTAGTCATACACCTCATTACACACACGTGTAATCTAAACACGGATGAACCGAAATTTTAATTGATTATTATTATTAATCGTCGGTATCCATATCTAACGCGGCCGGGGTTACCTATTGTTATACGTAGACGAGTTGCGCGATATGTTCAAGTCCAATTTGAAAACGAAAAGAAACCAATCGCACACGATTCCTGTATTCGTAATACGCAAATTCAAGAATAAACCGTTTAATTTTATTTAACGTGCAATGTATATAAAAAAAAAATATGCAATACACACACAAAAAAAAATATATAAATACCGAAATATATTTAATAGTTTATAAAAAGCGCTCGTAACACAATGATTAATACAAATTACATGTATATATATATATATACATATAAATGTGATTTGGTAGTTTAAATCGTATTGTAAGACATATTGAAAAAAATGAGAGAATCTCTCACCACGCGGCCAAAGGAGTACATAAGAAGAAAAACGAGACGCGACCAACAACGGGCTAGAGAACGGATTTTCATGTTTTTTACGCATATTTTTTTGACTGACAGTATGCAGTACCAATTGGATGAGTTTTCTCGACGACGATTCGTTTTCCTACAAACCGATATACAAAATATTTTAACGCGTAAAAAAAGCATACTCCAAGTTCACAGGAACCTATTTTGTGCGAAATGAAATTCAGTGATTAATAAAAATAATGTAAAAAAAAATATTATGAGCTCCGTTGGTTTCTATATTCCCCCGGACGCTATGATTAGATCGGTGGAAATATACCGTTCAAATTATCAATATTATATTTAGTAAATTAATATTTAATTTTTTAACGTGTTTTCATTATTTTTAGCTCATAATACTGAATTACTTATTTGCGTATTATATTTATGTGAATATACGTATATAAATTTTTATTATTTTTTTTTCGAATACACTTAATAAAGTGAAATATACCTATACATCACTATGTATAGATTAATTATGGTTGTTTGAGTAATTTTTTAAAGATTAAGATTAATTTAACTACTTTAGTAATAATGTAGAAATAAATATTCTTAAAAATATTATTTTTCCTAATAATATAGAAAAAAAAAATTAATTTTCTCAACTATCCGGGTACATTTGAATTTTCGCACAAATATCTCATTGATCGTGATTAATTTCAATACACTCAAAACATTTTTAAAACACGGCTACTGATTGAAGTTTTTGTTCGAAATAAATTTCCACTATTTTCCGTGACAAAACATTTGAATAACGCACCACTGGACACTACTCTTTGCACTTCAAGTACTGTGTACTGTGGTTAGCACCAATGAGTCAATAATAATAATAATAACAATAATAATAATAATAATAATAATAATAATAATAATAATAATAATAATAATAATCTACATTTAAACGGAGAAAAGAAAATTAAAATTCACGAGTCGGCAAATGTTAAATATTGCGGCAGGTCTATGTTTAAAAGCCTAAAGACTAAATTGCTGTTAATAATCATACCCAAACGCAGTCCATCAGTTTATAAAATATTATAAGGTTTACGATAATAAAATGTAATAATTTTTTTTTGTGCTTTTTTTCCCCTTTTGACGTTTAGAATACCAAACAATGGCCAAGGCACGTCGACGATGTCCGGCTCTGGAGGCAAGTCCAAGTCCAAGCAAGGCAAGTCCGTCCGCTTGAACATCAACGCCCGCGAGAGGAGAAGGATGCACGATTTAAACGACGCGCTGGACGAACTCAGAAGCGTCATACCTTACGCTCATTCGCCGTCCGTACGTAAATTATCGAAAATCGCTACGCTGTTGTTGGCAAAAAATTACATTTTAATGCAAGCAAACGCTCTAGAAGAATTAAGAAGACTGATCACTTACATACAGGTACGATCGTATTTGTTGTTGTGGTAGTTGACGATAACTGGTGAAATTAATCATACTTTATACTAACAAAATTGAAAATTATGGTAATAATTATACATTAGTATTGTTCAGTTATGTCCAAAGTAATAACTAGAAAAATTCAAAAGTCTAACAATATGATAATAATATTTTGTTAATCGGTTAACACTCCGACAGTCAGTTTACGTGTGTTTTATAATATTACTCCTTAAAGTTTAAAGGATTAAAACAAATAAAAAATATATTCAACAGTTTTTGTAATTCAATGTCAACAAATTCTATTTAAAATACTTTATTGAATACTTGACAAAAACTCCCCTCCCCCATTAAAAAAATGCACTGAATACTCACAACAGTAGTTGAATATTTCACGATATTGTTAATATTAAATTACTCAACAAAATATAATAAAAAGTAAAAATAATAAAAAGTTATTAGAAATAACTTTGAAATCTTAAAAATTATTTATCTTCCAAAAAATGTTAATAAAATTTTTAATGGTATTTAGTTGATGAATCGGGTAGTCCGATTAATAGGATGGTCGGAATGACACGGTCGCCGTTCATCGATGTCGTTGAAATGTCTCAGTCATATATTTAAATTCATATTTCGTAATTGATTTTTAGGCTCAAGGAACAATGACAATGCCACCTGGTTTCGATCTACAGGCTTCAATGTATCCCATCAAACCATCGTTAGCTTCACCCAACGCATCTCCGGAATCTCCACCGTCTTAAAACGTCACACCGACCAGTACATAAAAAACGTTATTTAAAACAATTCTATGTTAATAATCGATAATCAGTTTCGAATACGTATGGTATCGTTTTAGACAACACGTGAAGTTGTATATGTGATTTTTTTTTTTCATAAAACTATTATAATATACGTAAAATATAAGATTAATTTTGAAAACATTTGCATATAATATATCTTAGTTGTTATGTGAATACGAATCGATTATTATATATTTTTCAAATGTCTAGCGTATAGTAAGTGACAGACGTTTGAGAAGAAAATATTTTGTACATGAATTACACATGTTTGTAATATATTACTCACAAATAATAGGCATAATAATTTTGTGTTCAAATAATATAAACTAGTATTTGCTGTTTATTTTCTATTTCATTCAATGTACAAGTTTTAAAGTGTTTATTATGATTTGAAAATGTTTCATTTCAAATTATAATAAAATTTGCTTCTTCTTTAAACAATAACTTTCAATTGTGTAAATACTGAATTATGATTACAATAATATTATATATATATATATAATATAATATATATATATGTATATAAGCAAGACCGGCTCGAGTAAAAACAGGTTATACTAGACAAAATAAAATTTTGCCAATTTAAAATAATTTTGGTCATCTTCCTCCATAAATATAAAAATACAAAAAATACCTTCTTTCCTCTTTTTTTTTTATAAAACATCAAATTAGAAAAATTATTTAAATTTTAAATAATTAGGTATTTAAAGACATTTACATGGAATACTAAGTTCTTAGTATATTTTTCACTTTAAAAACAAATAGGTGTATCGTTTATTGTAAATTAACCACGTACATGTTTAGCAGACTTGGGTAGAAATACTTTTTACAAATATTTGGAACACATATTCCGAATACTTCGAAAATAATTATTCAGAATATTTATTGGAATAATTCTTTTTTTTTATATATACTAGTTTTCAGTAATACGAATATCAAATACATTAATTGTATTATTATTATTATTTAATCGAATACGAAATAGTCATCTATATAGTATGTATTTAGAGTGTACAATAACTTTTTTCTAAAATTCCGTGCTCACTAATTAACGCAGCGTTTCCCAACCGGTGTACCGTGAGCTATCCTTAGACGTGCCGAGAAATTTCATGATTATTAATAATAAACATTTTACGGTTTTCTTATCGGCAATCAGCTGATTCTTATTATTTTTGATAGTGTTATAAAAATTATTAGTACTGAATACAGAATACTTTTCAAAAGTATTCAAGTATTCCTAATGCTACCCACGTCTGGCACTTAAGTAATATATTTATAATTTTTAAAATTTCAACCTCACAAAATTAAAATTAAATCAATATAATTAATGAAATAAAATAAATTTTTGTTTAAAATCAAGAAGCTTTTAACGAAGCCACATGGCTCACGTGTCCAATTCATAAACAATTTTACTTTTAATTGAAAGGATGGCTAAAAGCTAATTAAACGGTCTTGAATTTCTGACTTCTCTCGATTGTAGCAGCAGTACGAGTAATGTCGACAAAATCCATATAATCACTTATGTATTTTAGCGTTTAGTTCTATTAACTTATTTCTTCATATTATATATTTACTCGGTTAATAAAACGTCAAATGAATTTAAAGTTCATTTTTTTTAAAAATACAGTCATTTTCAAAAGTGCCAAATTCATCTATTCCTTGAGCCGGTCCTGTATATATATATATATAAGTGTGTAAAATATAAAATATAATTTAAAATAAATTTTATTATATTATTTTAATAAATAATAAAAACTATACGTACTGCCATAAATACGATGAGTGTATTTGGTTTATAGATAGGAAAAATCTAGATAATATATTATAAAATCACGCTATAATATTTATTTAATTTTAAGATATGTAATATAGTGTGTTAATTCAAATAAGATCTGTAGTTCAAATACGTTGAACAAATGATAATTTATTTTTAATCTTTTGTCCACATCGAATTCATAAACATCCATGTAAGAATTTATATTATGTGGGTGATAATTTGCAATATGAGTTTTTCGTTTACAAATATTGGCATTTACGATACAGATATTGTATAAAATATATAAAAATTTTCGTACCATCCATATTTACATTATACGAATGCTATATAAAATATATTAGTTGAATAGAAATATTTAATATTTCTTCATTAAATGCGCTCAAAGGCTATATTGTTATGTTTTTATTTTCATTCTTAATAAAATGTGTCATTTTGATTGATATTTTAATAAAATTTGCAAACAAACATTATGTATAAAGTACAAAGTAATTTAAATTTCTTACATTACACTATACATTTTTTTTTATATGTATAAATAAACAATGCTTTCGAAACTTCGTTTAAAAAATGTGTCACCATAATATTAGATATCATAATACATATAATTATTTTCAATATATTTCATGTTTATTTTAAATAATTCGAATGTTAATACTAAAACTATATATATATATATATAGGTTGTAATATATTACATTATATTGTGTTTTCGGCCATACGGACAAACCGGCATTTTGTTTAATGACTGTAGACATTATGTGAAATGTTCACTAAACAATATAATATTTAGCCATATAATTTGTACATTACCAATGTATTATGGAAATTTGTAATGTATGAAATCCATGTAATGGAAATTTGATTAAATTAAACAACAATATTCATTTAACAACTAAATTGTTTGTTTGATATTTTACACCGGATTTTAACTAATATGAAAATTAGACATAATATTTTTATGTTTTATACTTTGTTTATTGACTGTGTGAAGTTCCGAAAAGTCTATCGAATTATTTTATTTTATATTTACAGACAGATAAGATTATACGACATTGTAGGATATGTATAAGGACTCGGATGTTGTTGCAGTTGAAAAGTATTGAAATTACTAGCAGTGCAAAATTAAAAACCCCGATAATTGCGCTAAATTGTTGCGTTATATTTTTTATTATCAATAAAAAAAAAATTACAAATGTCGCCAAATCGTTACATTTTATTTTGCTATGAGATTTGCACTTAGATGAATTTTGATAACATTACGACGAGTGGATAAATTCAAATTAGATTTTACGAGTGATTTCATTATTTGGCAGAATTTTATAAAACGCCTGAGTAAAATTAAAAGCGAAATTGGTTAAATTAAATCAATTTTATTAATCTTGCCTTAAGCTGGTGGGCCTTACACCTAATTCATCCATATGACCGTTAACGTGTAAATTGTACAACATTTTAAATATTCAATCAAATAATTAAATTCATAACTATAACTCGTGTAGGTAATAAAAAAATAAAAAAAAAATATACACGCGTGAAATGTAAAACTATTAAACAAAATTCTGATGAAAATTATTTGGAAACGTATTATTTGATCGCACAAATGAAATTTTAGTGTGATCATAAATTGTATATTACTGTAATAAATTATTACAATTATACATATTATTAATTAATTGTATTGGCGATATTTTATTTTAATAACTGAATTATGTATAAATATTGTAATAAAATAAAAAAACTATGATCTGAAAAATGAAATTTTTTTTTTTTTCAAGGCGAGTTATAAACGTTTTGTATTCTTTCTTATTTCTTGCGTCCATTAACTTAAGAGTTGAGATTAGATTGATAATTTTAGAACCCTCGTGTCCTGAAGCATTAAAATTGGTATTGTAAATTCATTGTAATATAAAGTTAATCGTTCACCGCATTATGGGCATACTGTGACAAATACACTATAATATTTCATTTCATGTAAGACACTAAAAAATTAATATCAAATACTTTAAAATGTCTTTAAGTGTCTACTAAATAGCGTATCTATTATTTTCGTGATGAAAAAAATTGTGTAAATCGTTTACACATCGTTTTCTATCGATTTCCGTCAAACTGATTACGAAATTGCCGTCTAAAAACTGATATGTATGTTGTATCACCGTCATCGCATATGTTACTGGTGAGGAATTAAATAACAATGTTACATCCCCTCTTCTTCTTAATGACTATTTGTCCTATTATTTCCAAATCATTACAAAATCTTCTATTCAGAGATCCTAATTTCTAAAAAAATATTTTATACAATTACAAAGAATATTTATTATAATAATTATATTAATTTCCGAATGTTTTGAACTCAAATAAACTCTAACCAAATGTTGTTATACGGTATCCAGTCGATTTCTAATTAAAAACTGAGCGTGGTTTCATTTGTGAATTCTTAGAAAGGAGTACAAGAACGAGCGTTACCTTGCACCAAGTCACAAAATTTATATGACCACATCAAGGATTGTTTTTGTGACCTGAATAATTTAGTGTTATATTATTAAAATTTGAAAACACAGGATATGATTCTCATAAGGTTTCCGTTGATGGCAGAACACGGAGTCGTTACTGACATAAAAAAAAACCCAATATTATTCGTTCAAAAGGTGTTTAATCAACGATATTGAAAAACTCGGAGTTTTTATAATAATAAAATAAAAATTGAAACTTTTTGTTTTTGCTTTTTTTTTCGCCTTATAAACTGTTTCTTTCTATTAATTTTAACAATACGTGAAGCGAATAATAGCAATATGAAATATTAGTGAATATTTATAATTTAAAAATTAAATAACAAAAAAACGTAGTAACTATACAATATTATTTAAAATTAATTGTATTTGATATTTATATCGAAAACCAACTCGTATTCCATATTGGTATTTTATTCTGATACTGTCATATTGACTGGATTAACGAAATTGTGTTACAGTCAAATCATAATAATTTAATAAAGGTCAGCATAGAATTATTAACGATTAACTAATATCATTTATTGTAAATTTCTGATCGGCTTAATTGATATTTCGAACACAAGAAATGCATTACAGAAACTTACCTACAGGAATATGATTAATATGATTAAGTCTAAATATGACTTTGTATTCGCACTGGATAATGGTAAAAAGAAATAAATAGTGTCTGAGTAGTGCTGTAAAATAATGGAAATACTCAAAATGCTACAAGCGTTTACAATCATAAACGTAGATGAAGATTTATATGCTTGTAAGTATATCTTTTAATTGAAATCGATGGAATCAATTGAAATTTTCGTATTTTTTTTTTTAAATTTACCCGAAAGTAAACTTTTATGTTGTAATGGCCGTTTTTATATTTCGCCGTATAGTACGCACACCTATAAGAAATTCGTGGTACAAAATTCGAACACGAAATAACTATTTTTATATATAAATATTGACAGTGCATAATTTTTGAAAAAAAAAACAGATTTATAGATAAAATATTCGGTATCGAGACGTTGACATTTTGGTTAACGTTTCGCTTTTGAAGTTTGTGTGTACGTACGAAACGATTTCATACTAACATCGACTTAATTACGGTTATCCGAGAAACAGAAATTGGGTTAAATATGATTTCTTTTAAGATACACCAAAGCTAAAGTTACAAGACGGTATATCTTTATAAAAGCCTAGTCGTAAAATTACACTCGTTGGACAAACAGTTTCAAAGTTATCAAATGTCAGTTTAATTTTCTACAATGATGTTTCGAAGTTATTTGAAATTGAAATGTGATCTGAAACAAAATATTAAGCTAAGACGTTGACGCAGTATATCGATACACCACATTCACATATACGTAATCTGATTGAATTTTTAACAGAACCAACCAATGACCATTTCATAAAATTTGGTAAAAACTTATCGAATCATAACGAAATATAATAATTATAGAATTTAAAAACCGTATTATTTTTATTTATTATAGTACATTAAAATCAATTTCGTAAAACGTTTAAATGTTTAAATGGACTTTAATAGTTATGATATAACATTTAGTTATAACGATATCAATTAAAATAATAATTATTGGGTGATATGATTATTTTGTAGTACACACGCGGGAATATATAAATCATTTTTATTTTTTCATTAGTTTCCAGTTATTATCGTTTGTTTAATTTAAAAGCATTCAAAACTTAACAAAACCAATTTTTACAGCCATTACGTTTCTAATATTTATGTACACTATTTGCCAAATTTAATTATTGTAAAGAAATAAAAAAAAACTGGTCTAGTGATGTTTCCCGAAATCGTATATTAATTATGATTCATTTCTTAATTCATAATTGAAAATCATTTATTTCTCATCAAATATTAATTATTGATTGCAATATAATTATGTTAAAATTTAGTTTTGTTCTTTTTCATTCAATAACAGTTATTTAGTAAGGCGATTAATTATAACAATATAATAAATCTGTTGGAAACAATATAAATTATTTTATCACTTATCAATTGTAAAATATTATCAAACTATTAATTAATATAATCGCGTCTATTACATTTATTATTATTTGACCAATTTATATTTAATCAATCAATTTACGTAACATTTTCAACAGGAAATTATAGGATTATATATATGTCAGACAATATAAAGTATAATTAGTAATGACTAATTATTCATTTCTATAAGTAATATTTTTTGATCTTTAACACGTGAATTGTGCGAATCATACATTTCATTCTTATTTATTTTCAACCTCAATCAAATCATATTTAAATTTTTTTATATATTATATAGTTACAAATTCCTACTGAATGAATTACGTACAATAAATCGTCTACAATTTATTTATACGTTTATACTGTACACACGGTACATATTCAGTAAACATAAAATAAACGTTTTACCTTTGATATGAATACGTCGTTCGGGCTTGAAATCAATATTAGATGCAGCACAAAAATGATCGAAACGTTTTTCAATCGACTACATTAGACTGTCATACGATATCATGTTTACACATCTTATATTATTATCTATGACCCAAAAAATTTAAAATTATGATATGCACATTTTTAAATCGTACGGATAAATTATATGTATAATATATTTAAATTATTTTTGGTCGTATACGAATTTGAACGCACCAATACGATTTTTTGTTGAGCCAATACGTAAAAAAAAACCAATCATAATATGCAAAACGACAAAATGCAAATTGCCATACATAGGTATTATTGTACTTACGATGAGATTTCTCGATTTCTTTTTTTCACTTTTTTTTTCAAACTAGGTCACAATTACGGTATTGTAATTTTTGATTGCTTTCTATAGGTACATAAAATATCAATCAGTTTTGATAATATACTGCAGCACAAAACTTATTTTAAAGTAATGCGTAATAAGTTATATAGGTCAGTTATGAAGTATAAAAAAAATAATGTAAAAGGAAATCAATTCATTTCGGACTTTTCTTCTTCTTTAAATACGTATATATATATATATATATAAAGATATTTATATATATATATATAGATAATATATATATATATATATTTTTTTTTTTTAATTATATAAAAATAATATTAAAATATTTTTTATAAATTTATATAAATAAAATCCACTAATACAATTAAAGTGTATATACTGTGAAATACATTTAAATGCATTATTTCTAAGTAATTTCACAAAATTTAATACGAACATTATAAATATATGTATATATGTATATATTAAATTTTATATTTTACCTTAACTAGTCTTTAGGATTTGAAGTATCTTCATAAAAAGCACTAAAATTATTAATTTTTTCTCATTAAATTTTCCGAATGTACTCGGTAATGATTCAGCACTTATCTGTATAGCACACAATTTTTTAATTTTTGTTTTTTGTTTTTATATAGTTAAAGGTAAAAAAAATATCACAGATTGTGAAATAAAGTTTTATCGGACAATAAAATCAATTGCATTTTGGTAACCATACGAGTATATTTCCTATTTGTGATCTTTTTATAAATCAGTGTTTCCCAATATGGGGGCGTGAATACATTGCTGAGGAGGCGCAAGCGATTATTACGAATTACAATTTGTATGCATTAAATTATAGAGTATTTAACCATTTAATGACTAAATACTCATAATCTATAAAGTATACAAAAAAAAGATGATCAATTTTTTCAATTTATAGGAGAGGGCATGAGATTTTTGAAAATTTACAAAGGAGGCGTAGAATAGAAGAGGCTGGGAACCACTGCTGTAAATGATTTAAACAGATGCATGTAAATCTCGAATAACCTATGAAACCTTTGTCATCTATATATCATCATATATTTGTACACATTAAATTAGGCAAATCGCGTGATTCTACCTTTTATATTTTACACTGAAACTAAATCTTAAGTTACGACTCTTATGAACACTAAAAAAAAAAAAATTATTTAATAATACGTTACAATATTTATTTATCAAATAAAATTAATAATATTCGATAGAAAAAAAAATTGTTTTAACATTTTTCGAATACTATGCAGCTCTGTGACACTGAGACTCGTGAAAATTTAATAATAATAATACACAGATTCCGTGTAAAATTTATCGAAAAATTTTTTCCGGTAAAATCTAGAAAACTATACTTATAACATGCTAAAGACTGCACAAGATTTGCGATGAATGTTAAGTTGAACGAGGTAATATTACACGTGGTGATAATATTGTGTAGGTATGTACATTACTATGTAATACGCATTGCTGAAAGTCAAAGACGTGAACTCAGTCACACGAAAAAGGACAATCGACATTGTATAAAAGGTTTTCATTTAAAACGGTACATAGAAAATAGTTAAGCAATAGTCACGTATTGAACAACGACATTTTTGACAGTATAATATTAACAACGTCGAGGTCACATTAGTGAGTGCCGAACATAAACGCATGAAAAAGAGGACCAATAACGAGGCATTTTCCTAAAAAAATACCTCAAAACAAATAATAATCATTTTATAGCGATATAATAACGATTTTCTTCTTCTTCTTCTTCTTCTTCTTATTATTATTATTATTATTATTAGGCCTAATAAAATATTTTCTAATCGTTTTAAGGAAAAATAAGGTATATTCATGGTTACGGATAATTCGCACTTAAATAATTGTATCGAAATTCACAATAATAAAAAAATTAACTAATTTACGTAGCATCAATGCATGTAAAATATATTATTTTATAATTTTAAAATATCTCAAAAGGTTAATGGATAATATTATAAAATTTACAAAGAAATATTATTCTTAGTCGATTGTTCAAATGGTGTCGCGTCCTCCAATCGTTACTGACTACTATGTCGGTCATTCGCTCTGACCAATCCTAAGTTAAGCGATAACTTGTTAAATTTCTCTTGTTGTTCTTTAATGTTAACTATTATTTCTGACAATTTAATCTTTCGTAATTCCCGTTTCAAATAGGTGTATTAACTTCTTTTGTCTGTATACATAAAAGTACACCTCTAATCCGTCCATCAAATTTATATCGATAATATAATTGTACGGTTCAATACGACCAAGATTAAGTCGAGTTACGATTGAAGTCTTGGCGTTTTTTTCGCCGATATAAGAGGGATAGACATTTTCTTTATTAAACCGTCAATGATATTTGTCGTGTAAAATTTGACTTATAACGCTGACAGAATTCAAATTAATATTATTAAATGATTCACAGCAAAAAAAAATTATATGTATCGTAACGGGCATGAAAAAGACGAAATATATATTTATTTCGCACGTTGTTATTTGCGGGCCGCGCTCGTACATTTTTGCCGTCGATCGAGCGTTAATATTATACGATTCTCGCCGACAACGTACACTACACCACCCTGCTCCGACACATAACTGCTATCACTCGATATCATACGTGCGATGTTATAATAATAATTATAATAATAATAATAATATTTATAATATTTATAGGCAATTCCAAATCCTCTACTGTAATGAACCATTTTTAATAATAATTGACGATGAGCGACCTGGACGATTTTCGTTCTCGCCACTCGCCGTTTCACTCTCGTTCTCGTTTTCTTTCTGTATTCAACGTCATTTAATTAAACGTTATATTGATTAATTTTAATTTTTTTTCGTTACTCATCTCTCTGGAAACGGAGTAGACTCTGGAAAATCATCTCCCGCGGCGGAGACTGTTTAGGGAAGACTGTAAGGGGCCATGGCTATACGCTATGAGGTGTGTGTGTGTGTGTGTGTGTGTGGGTGGTTGGCCGCGACTACACTGAGCGTCTACGTATTGGCTGGCCCGGGGACCCGATCGAAAGGGATACATCATCAATTCTTTTCGACCGAGGAGGCTAATAATATAATACTCCGTCACATTATACTAATAACAATTACGATAAAATATTCTGTTACATTAACTAATAAAACCTAGGGACTCGTAACAGAGCCAATATATTATAATTTTAATATTTTGTATATAAAAAGGAAATAGTTCTAACAAAAATTAAATCAAATTAAAAAGGAAATCCATTAGCGTCCACAAGAATAATGTAAGAACACTAAAATTCACGAAGGTACGTACGGAAAAACGTCAACAACATGGGCGTTGGTCGTATACTATAATTCACATAAACCGATATAAATAATTTTTATCAACAAAATAAATGCCCTAATGACATTGAACTTGTGTGTATGTATCTGCTCGGTCTTGGTGGTGTTATGGAAGTGAGCGGTAATCTTTTTGATTTTAATATTATAACTCCACGACATTTTCGAAAAACAATAAAATCGTAAGAAGCGTCAAATACTGATATTAAACAATTTTATGACGTTCTACCCACCTATTAGTACAAAATTGTCACGAAATGTATTTGTTAAGGTATTATTCTGAATTCAAAATGAAATGTAACAAATCAACACCCGTATTAACGAAAAATCAAATATTACTACCGCGGTTATGAACATCCAGATAATAAAATCGGATCGATACAGGTACGTTCAAACGATCCGACCTGCGCGGCCACAAACTGTTCCGTCGAATCTCATCGCCATCGCCGAAAAATCGTAAAACACTGATTAGAGGTATACGTTTTTATTAAAAACGAAGACGTCGCAATTTGTTCGGCGTATTTTATTCGCTCGAAATCGTTATTTCGTCTCGGTTTCGCGGTAAAAATAGTAAACCGCGTAATCCGTTGTTTGTTCCGTCGATACAGCGCGTTGAATTAATTTCACTCGTGTCCTATGCTCGACCAATACATCTCTGCACGTCCGCCCATCGATACACGCAAAACGTGCCATACTATACTAGTTCCGTATAGCACAGCCGGGGATATATAATATAATGCATTGTGTAGTGTGTAATATTATGTGTTTAATTCAGTCGTTTTCATCGGAATCCTTCGGTTCAAATCAAAACAATGTGTACTGTTCGGGTATATGTACGAGAATAAACGTAATGAATTTCCTTGTCGACCTTGTTACATGGATATGATTTTCAATTTCGTATAACTTTTATTCCGTTACTCCTTCGGAGAATAGCGCAATGTTGTATTGTTTTTTTTTTTTTTTGTCGCACGGCATACCTACACAATTTTCATTCTTTCAAATATCGTCGATGCCGTGCGTAAAATAAATATAACAATATAAATGCGCACAGTAACATTGCCAACAACATTCGACACGTGCTGAAGACCTTTACAAATACTGTATGTCCTTCAAAAACAATATAAAGAAACGAATAATAATAATTATTATTATTATTATAATAATATTGATAATAACATACGCAGACGATGGGACGACGGCGAGCGATCCGAGCGATCCTTTTTATTTACGACGAAAATGAAAATAAATTAAATAATTAATTGAAGGAGAAATATGTTTTAAAATTATTCAACGCGTTTCGATTTAACCCAATACAGATTGGATATATCGAAAATATCCTGACATTACTACACCTTGCAGTGACGTGTTTCTCTTATTATGACGAGTAACTACTTCAAATTTGAAAGCGTCGTCAAATGTATCTACATAAATTGCTATCCAAAACACCACTCATTGCACTCTATTCATACGCAATCCCGTATACTTATTTCATTTACGTCAATATTTGTTGTAAGACAATTCTTGTCGGTTTTTCATTTTTCATACTGACATTTCTCGTTGTAATTAAAGATTAATCTTTTATACTGAATGAATTGGCTAAACGGTCTGTGCGTGCGTTCGAAATGACCGTGTGTGCAGATTTAAACGATATACAATCAATAAAATTGTTAAAATATCTTAACGTTTTCGACGTGTTTTAACTAGCCGAAATCTGCCCGTCGTCGTTTTCTTCGAGAATTGATCGTTACAACCGTCAGACCGAGTCTCGAAACTCATCGATATTCTTATTATCGGGGTGTTTTTCCATTGGGACATTTTTTCCCCCGTTGATAGTAATATTGATTTGCATACTTTTCAATAATACCTCCGAATAGGGATATAACATTCTCCTCTCGAATATATTTGGCGATTAAATTATTATTGATGCAATAATAATTGTACGACGTGCCGTCTGACACTGTTTTTTGTATTTATAAGATATAAATCGATTTTCAATACGCTATCCCTCGATTTCATTTCATTATCACGTGTGGATATACCCCTTGATCGCATCCATTACGCATGCATCAACCTTGGATGTTTTGACACAGATTCAGCTGCGCGCCTAGACATAAGAAATAGGGACGAGCTACGTTTATACGGTTCTGTAGCGATCTGCAGCGCTATGATTGCTGGTGTGATGAAAATGTGCGCTTATACAGATGGCAAAATATTATTATGAGCTCGTATCCGCTTATACGCGATGTATCGATATTTACCGATATCATTTGTGTACACGATATTGTCGTATTCGTATTATATAAACGTTCGGTTATAAACCGAATTTAAAATTAGTTATTCGAACTTATTATTATTATTTTTTTTTTTTTGTATTCGAATTAAACACGAACGTAGTTGTAGGATTTGATTTCCGGGTAATGCTTATGTAATTCATTAAGTTATTGAGAACAAGAAACGAGTAGGTGATACTCGAGGAAACAGTTAATGAAACGCAATTGTGTGAAATTAATTTTCGAAGATATGTAGTTTACTACGTAGTTTATGAAACGGTTTTTAGTTTAAAAAAGGAAAAAATCGAATGCAAGAACATTTCTTCGACAAAAATAAAACACGTTTTTCAAATAAACGATTTCCTAGAATCGAAATTAGAGATTAATAATTGTGCGTTCGTATTTAAAAAAAAATTAATGTTGAAAAGTATTAACATACAAACTTTTCAATTGAATTTACGATTTAATTATATTTTAGAAAAATTCCGAATGATCGAAATGCACAGGAAATAAAATGGTTTACGAATACTTCCAAATATGAAATTGTAGTGTCATGAAAGCACATAATTTAATCTAAGTCGTGTTGTTTATTTATTCTGAGCGCGAAGTATTGGAAGCACAAACATCTACTTTATTCCACAGCTTAAATTTCACAATAATTTTTTAAGCGTCTGAAGAAAAGTTATACGAAAATTTCGAAAACGCAGTTATTTTATTCCAATATTAAAAGTATGAAAGTAATGACAGTGATGTAGTTGTGACGGGGAGTTACCGTTTTTGAAAAAACTGTCACAGTTGCAAATTCCGAAAAATTTCTGAATATTGACGAATAAATTACGAAAAAAAAAAAATCAGTGAAAATTTGACGTTTTAAGGCCTATTCACACTAGCGGTCTCGGTTCGGTTCAGTCATGGTCAAGGATTATGATGTTCTAACTACCGGTCAAAGGCAATCAGACAGTGTGCTCGTTGCCATCAAGTGTTTATCGTTATCATTGAGTTATGTCATGATGGCATTTTCAAAGCGTAATTTTTCTCTAATTTCTTTCCATAAATTAAATTTGTAAGTTTTATCACAATACTTCTTATGTGTGAAAAGTCATATAAAACTTGGTTTTCCCGTACAGATTCAATTAGCATTTCGTCGTCTATTTCACAATTTGACAATTTTTTTTTTTTTACAAATTTACAAAAATTATTTTGAGCTAAATGTATGATTTAAAAGTAACAATGGATATGACTAGTTCGGTCAACGGTTAACTGTTCACACTAGGCGGTCTCGATCAAAAAGCTCGTGACCACCGAGGTCTAGATCGCTCGTCAACCGAACGAGACCTGACCGGACTTGACCACGACCAGTAACGTGAATCGTTCCATTGGATTGCGTACTACCGATGTTGACCTGACCGTGACACCGGACCGCTAGTGTGAATAATGCCTTAAGCAAATAAATAAGTTTTTTAATGTTATTACACACTTGTAGGATTAAATGGCGGCAAGACGAGGCAGGAGGCGATTTCAGTAAAAAAGAATCTAAAGACGTTAAAACACTAAATCAGTTATTTTTCAATAACACAAAAAAAAATCTATCATTATACAAATTTATTTTGAAAGTGTTAATTTTAAGACTGGGGAACGAGAAGTATCCCCAGGCCAGGGACGGATCCAGAAATATTCCACGGGGAAAGGGGAGAGCCGCATAAAACAAAAACACTTTGTCCATTATCCACGGGTGATAATAATATAATTATATTCAGAATGTGGATAAATCCCGTATAGTTGGTACGGGCGGAATATTTCGGCCTGCCGCACCGGATTGTTTATCATACTATAATCACCATTGTTTACAGGTACTATTATAAATTGTAATCGTATATTAATTAATAAAAATCTCTACGTTTTGTTATAAAAAAAAATCTTTACAACAGAATATTTGCTTTTAGATTAATAACTTAATATCAGTTTTAAAAAGGTTTTGTGATAATTGTTGTTGGTTTGTCGACGTATTCAGTAATAATATTCAAATTTTCCTTTATCGCACCGCCGCCGTGCCACAATCTATTTGACACCGACTGTAGACACAATGCATTCATATTATATTAATTATATTACAAATATTATATGCACAAGACAATTTTACGTCGCAGATTAGTTGCTAATTTCGTAATAAAATTGAACAGTACGAAATTAAATCTTATTATTTATTCGAGTCATCGATTTTGCATCAAATTTTACAAATTTGAAAAATTTGAATTTCCATACGCAGTTTTGTATTTACCTATAGAATAACATTCCAATATTATTTCTATATAATGTATCATAGGTATGAGTTTGTTTTTAGGGGGCGCGCGCCCTATTCGCTCCTCTTCCTTAGACCCGCGCCTGCTCCAGACCCATGTCGAATAGCGCGACATTTACAGATTATCTTTTAAATTAAGTACTAATATTTGGAGGTGATCAAATATTTGTTGGACTGTGTAAATTTCGTGAAATTCTATACAAAAATAAAAACGTTCATTTGCAGAACTTAAGAAATCCTTTGGAATTCTTAGGCTATTGTATGACGCCCTTATAAAATGAACAAAACAGTGTGAACGCTATGCGTAAAGTCTAGAAAGAGAATATTATATTAGTCTTCCCATTATTAA
Organism: Chaetogeoica ovagalla; assembly: GCA_032441825.1. Taxonomy (NCBI): domain Eukaryota; kingdom Metazoa; phylum Arthropoda; class Insecta; order Hemiptera; family Aphididae; genus Chaetogeoica; species Chaetogeoica ovagalla. Next base: position 2,317,116 of record CM063749.1, on the reverse strand, counting down.
TAATCATAATGTATGGGGAGGGGGAGTTACGACTGACATCAGGTGGGTTTTAAAAAACATTTAAAATACACGTTTCAGCCAACCAATTATTAAAAAAACAAACATAGCTTCGTGTAACGTACATCGCTGTTGCAATATTTTAAGCGTCGATTACATTGAGCGAGTTTACAAGCTGCTAGTTGGCTATTTTAGAAGCGGACTAGTCGGCTAGTGCGATTGTAATGATTGCACGTAAAACGTTCTTTTCGCTCAGTATAGACAACTAGCTAGCGAGTAAAAACCACGTGTTACACCGACGCAGTTGGACATTTTGTAGACACTGAAAACAAACGCCAGCGAGTAGCGAATAAAGTAGCCCGGCTTTCAAATTTACTCGCAGATAGTTTACAATCTGCTAGTTGGCTAGTAAACATGATTACACTGGGCGAGTTCACTAGCAAGTAGTGAATTTGCCAACTAGCAGCTTCTAAACTCGCTCAATGTAATCGAGGCTTTAAACGTATGATATCTTGCATTTTTCTTCGACGTCCGTCAAATAGACATTTAGTAAATCAAGTCCCGCCGAATTGAATTTCCATACTTTTTTTTCTCATTTTAAATTCAGCGTTGTACGTTAGATCACCGACGACATTTTGTTTGACCTTGTCACACGCCATATTACAATTCCGTCGCCATGTGTAGTTTTTACACAAAGTAAAACGATTTTAAACGATTCGTATTCCGGTGTTTTCTTACACAGACTATTTAGTGCTTAATAATTTGAACACACTCGTATAGAATATAGTTATAAAGTTAAAATTAAAATAATTGTTTTGGTTTCTTCTCGTCACCTATTCGTTGTTGACCTGTTAATTTTATAATTCGGTGTTCGTATATTCACCCGTGTTTATTATTTATGAAACTAGTGTTAAGATACTTATAAATAATATATTAGTAAAATTCCAGTGACTTAAACCAATGACTATTGGTTTTGATGTTTTTTTTTTTTTAATGGCAATAAATATACTTATAATGAGCTACTTGAACATAAAAAAAAAAAAATTGGAAAAGACAATTTTCCATCATTCAACAAACCGAAATTATTTTTAATAATATTTTTGTCAGTTTGGTTAAGTACTTCAGTAATTACGAACGTCTCAAAATCGCGATTTGTTTTAAATTATTAGACAATTATTTATCTAAAACAATTATTATTATTATTATTATTATTATTATGCATACCTACGAAAATAACTAAATCAAAAAAATTTAGAATATATATCACGCAATGAACAAGGTCTTTTTTAGAATGTCAAAGGTAACATCTAAATATACATTATCTCAAAATGTGTATTGCCATATTCAACTGAATATTTTAAATAAAATATCTCACGTTTAACTTTGTACGTTAAACCGGTTATTTATCGCATTCCCATCACGATCGAAATCAATAAACGTATTTGCGACTTGAAATACTAGCAATAGCCCTGTGGTTTGATGAAAATTCTAATAGAAATTATTTATAAATTCATTCCGCAAATTTCGAATGATTTAACGTTTAAAATTCTGAATAATCGTCAACATTTTATTTTATTTTCCTACTCTTGGTAAACGTGAAGTTTTAAAACTGACAAACAATGTTTTGTGAACACGTGGCATTTTTTTTTTTTATAACGTTTGTTAGATACTTTAAACTTTTTCTTTTAGTAGTTTTATTCTTGGAAGTCTCGAACAAAATAAGTGATATCGTACATAAGTATTTGAACTGAAATTAAATAATAATTAACTTATCTTCGCTTTAAAAAAAAAGTAATAATAATAATAATAATTAGATTCGATAATAATCTAATTTTGGGACGTGTAAAATTCTCGTTATTATTGAAATAATCAATTTTTGTACAACGGAATAAACACCTCTTTCGAATACAACGCTATTATACCATCAACTATAGGGTAGTGAATATAATTTAAAAAACAACTTTTCATATAAGTGCGTTTGAAATTTATAAACGAATGACCTACAAACGTTTATAAATAACACGTGTACACTAATTGGTAATTGCAAAATATGTACTTTTATTTTCTATAAAAAAAAAAAAAAATGTTGTTTATTTTTACGCAAGGAGAATTGCTCGTATTTAGTTTTAAAATTAGTTTTTGTTTCGCATCTCAACACGTTTTTTTTACGGGTTCCCTCCGCGTATATATTGTGCGTTATATTGAGTACCTATTAATTTGTTTATTTTTCTTCTTCGTACGAGATATATATATATTTTTTTTTTTTTTGAAAATTTGAAAAAAATGATTTTCAAAACATGAATAAAATGAATGGTTGTCAAATGTACCGTCTGACATAAATTAATAGGTAGGAGGTACACTAAGAAAGTTAATTCTCACAATACTCAATAATATATAACTTGTCATTAGAGAATGCATGATTTTTACGCCTCCGGTTATATTACAAACTCCTTACATTAACAGAATATGTATTCCATTGAGGTAGCTGCACACACGGAGAGCGCGCATGAACGAAGGGCTCAAACAACATATATATATAACGTGTCTCCAGTTGTACATCATTTCAAATGTTACGACATTAGACGCTGTAATTCTTTAATTTCGAGTATATATTTTAATATTTACTATAGTAAAAATACGCTTTTTTTAATAAACAATTTTCTTTTCTTTTTTTTTTTGACGAATTTGAAAAAAAAATATCATTTTTATAGTACGTATATATATTCTCCCAAAATATTATAATAACGTACTCTATCTATACGGGTAAAAATGTAATCTGCGTGTAAACGAGTCAATATTATGGAATAACTCTTTTTTTTTTTGCAATACGATCTGTAATTAAATATAAGATGAGAAAACTAATCGATTAAAAATGTGACGTCGGTGGGTATAATATTATCAACGCTCAAATTGTTATCAATATAAGTCATCAGTGTAATTTGCTCGAACAGTTCGTTCGTGAAAACGTTGAAAACATTACAAGTAAATACACTTCATTACGAGAAAATGTTTATTTTGAATGAAAACGTTACGTGGACATTTCAACTCGTGACAAAAACAACGAATTCGTCGATTTCACCAGTGTAAAAACAATAAATAGCGAAACGACCGAAACGTTATTTCACATTTTTGTAAAAATAAATATGTGTTCACGAATGTATTACTTCGCCATCGTTTATGATATATTGATAACACAGTGTGTGTGTGTCAATTACGTTGCTAGGGGGAAAAGGTACAAGATAGAGCAAGGGCTCTATAAAATCTCGATTTTTGACCCATTTAACCACACTACCGGATCAATCGGAAATTTCAAGTATTATTTTTTTCTTTTAATTTGCCGTTTTCTATCTGTTAATACGCCGTGCAAATTCGTCGTAATAATTTTTTTTTTTTTTTTTTTTACATCGTTTTGATAATACACCACGGAATACGCCACCACGTATTAATACGATTTCATATTTAATATTACATATATTATATTTAAAAAAAAGAAACCCCCCCCCATTAATAATATAGCAATTTCCATGTACATTTCATCAATAATTTACACTTAACCGATATCACGACAACATTCGTTAATTGTACTATTACACGGTCGAAATCCACTGTAGGAACTTTAAAATACTCGTTCAGACAATACACTGCACCAATTAGATGTTATAATAATATAAAGTATAAACCGCGCTCGATTAACTCTCCGACAACTGGATAATATGAAAATTTTATTTTTAATTATACTTACGAGCACAGAACGGATTCTTTTAAGTTTTTAAAAATTTACTGTGTACTATTATACACAAATCAGACATTTAGTTTTTTACTAAAAAAAAAAAAACCAAGAGTGAAACGTGAAAATTTCGCTTCAATTATTTATACATATTATATATATGCTAATTTTACTATATAATGTCTTATTGGTGAAATAAAAAAGTATTCGGGTTCAATAAAAATTTGTATAATACATACGAGGTATCAAAATCATATTATGAGTAATAATTAATAAATCTAGTGTACGCTGTACTAATTTATTATAAAACGTTTAAAAAAAAAAAATTCCCCATCCATCTATATGATTTTAAATACTGTAACTTAATGTTTTTCATGTGTCTATTACACAATTTCATTATTATTATTATTATTATTATTATTATTATTGGTATTATTGGTATTATTGGTATTATTATTATTGTTATTATTATTATTATTGTTATTGTTATTGTTATTATTATTATTATTATTGTTATTATTATTGTTATTATTATTGTTATTTAAAACTACCGTTTTTTACTCTACTCGCCCATCTAATTCGTACGATTTAACCAAATGGCTTCGGTGGATGTAAGTATATCCCCCCCAACTTCTACACGATATACAAAAATATATTTTCATTATTACGAAAAACCCGAATAGAAGGTCAATAACCTGCGAGCGCATGATGTTTACCCTGTCCAATGACAATTTTATCCCCCGCAGAAAATGTGTCGGAGTTGAATTATTTCAATTATTGAAAGATAAACAAACTATTATTTTTGTCCCAATAACCTCGTTGGATACATATTTGCCGACCAATCTTAAGTGCTCGAGTCGTCCCCCTTTTCCACTGTTTACTCGCTAAGCGGTCTACCATATTGCAATAGACACACAATGGCGGGGAAAATAAAACTCCCCGTTTTGTTGTCGTTGTAACAGTGTATGTCAATGGTCCATATTCGATACGGAAAACTGGAACGCGCCGAATGATGATGATGTTACATCAGTCTACAAATAAAGTCCGAATAGAAAATTAAGAGATACCGTTGTTTTGAAAACGCGAAATAACGTGTACACTGTATTTAATGGTCACGGTATATCAGCAGGACCAGTGGCGCACCCAAGGGGATGGACTCCGGGTCCGGACCGACCCCCCCTCCCCTTAACTAGTGCAATAGTATTACATTTATAGATGAAAATCCAAATTCTGATACAACTTTCATATTTTTCTGTTAAAATTTCGCATACGATATAGATAACACCAGGTGTTAACAATTTATTGATTATATTATATAATCTATTTTTATTATCTATTAAAAGTTTTGTTTTTCATAATGTAGTTTTTTAGACCCCCCCCCCACCCTTGAAAAAATCCTGGGTGCGTTACTGAGCAGGACTCGTGTAAGTCGTCGATTTTTATGAAGACGCGTCGCGTGAACTCCTGCAGTAATTTGAGTAGATTACAACATATAAATCGTTTTTCGCCGCAATCGGCCTGCGCATAATTTACCGCCCATTCGAATTCCAACACAGTTTTCCGTACGTTTCGTGCGAAACGGATTTCGAAATATATATTTGAAGCGTTACGAGGATTTATTTTCATAAATTAATAACGGGCGTGACAAAAAAAAAACAAAAAAAAACCTACAGTGTTTTGAGATTTTCATTTCTTTCAATTCTCCGTCGAACTGAATGTTCAGTTTTTTTTTTTTTTTTTCTGTGATTGTCCATCAAACAGACAAAGACAACGAATTCGGTTGTAACGACGGTCTGTTGAATAATTTAAAAAAAAAAAAAAAGGATATCGTAAAAAAAAAAAATTATTTTTAATGAAATCAATTGAAATTTTCATGACGTTGAATCAATAACGATTTAAATGTCGATAAGACAAGGTACAGTATACCTTACCGTGGAATATGAAACTGTTGAACCGACTACGACGGCATATTGGATTGTTTAAAATTTCAAAAAGACTACGAAAAACAATCGCGAAACGTCCGAATAAAGTATTCGAAATAAAAATACGCATAGATATGTCAAAATTGATTTGTAAACAAGGTACTTACAATCCCAGAATAAATGTCCGGTCATAAAACGCATCGTTTTTTATTCCAAGAAAGCGATATGTGTGAATCTCTACAATATAAGTAATAACATTCGATATCGATATCTTATTATCGTTACACGGAATAACAAAATAATAATAATAATAATAATAATAATAAAAAGGTGTTGAACCGCGTGTTGTACTGTAGTGTTTGGAAATCGATTCGAGTAGGTCACTATTATTAATGTCTCGTTAGTAGGATGTGTTATTTATTTATAAATCGTTGCTCCCGGGAAAATGATTCCGATCGAAACCACGTTTATTTTCGTTATTTATATGTTTTTATACACACACACACACACAACTGAGAAATTTTTTTTTCTTCATTTAATATATGTACCTATATTTTTAAATTACGGATATGCTTAAATTTATAATAAGTTTTCGACACGTTTAATTTTGTATGTTCTTTCCAAAACTGATGACCTGACCGGACAACGTTTTCCGAGTTTTTGTTTCGTTTTGGACATTTTTCGAAAATGTTTTCCTTGCGTTTTAACCAAATACGCGTCGAACAAAATACAATTTTCCGTCGGAAAAAGTATAATGCTGTTTTCACAAAAAAAAATAATTTTTCTAGAGGGAAAAAAAAAAACCCCGCGTAAAACGGATACATTCACTTATCGTTTAGAATCTGAAAACCGAAATGTCAAAACCGAATTGTAATCTAAACGGATTCGTCCATTCGCGCGAATAATCTTGTAAAATATTTATTTGTGCGTTTGAATCGCGACGGACACTGTTCGCTATTGTAATACCATAAAAGTGACTTATGAAAATGACACTTCTACGTACGGATTTGACGAGTTCACAACCCCCGAAATTCAGACCTAACGTGCGCCCGCGCTAGCGTACACGTATTCCAATACACGAATCCGGGGGTTCAAGAGGGAGAAAAAATATTTTTATAAGCGCCTGGTATTGAAAAAACACTCGTACACAGCGATAATCGCATTGATGATTTAACGATAATACATTTTTTCTTTCTTTTTCGTTCATTCATTTCGTATTCCTATGACAAATGACAATAATCGTTAAATCATCAGCAGCGCTAGTAGGTAATTATAACGGCGGATACGAGTGAGTAGTGCTCCGATGAACAACAACAGTGTTCCGGTACGTAAACACGTACGCGAATAAATAATATAAGAAATTCGTTATAAAGGGAGTCTGTCACTCTATTGTCACGCAGTGTTTACTCGTTACGAAATATATTTTTTTTTTTTTTTGTATTCAATGATCGATTTAAATTCTAAATTTCGTTTTAATTTGAGAATTATCCAAGAATATTGAAAATCTAATTGTGAATTATTGTAAATTGAAAATCAAAGTCATTCAATTTTGAAGAAACGATCGACGAAATCGAAGAAAAAAAAAAAACCTAAGAGTTTATTTTGTAAACGACATGAATTCATTGTAAACGTATGAAAATCAAAGGTTAGGACGTACGGACGTTTTGCCATATTGCCGAACAGAGAAATTCGAAGTTTTAACGCAATCGAGTCGAGGAGTCGAGTTCCCGAAATCGATTTTTAACTTTTTAATAGAAAAAAGCGATTAATAACAGAAAGAAATATATTAGGTCACGAATTTATATTTTTTTTTTATCGAAAAAAAAAACTTGAATTGACAAGTTAATAATAATAATAAAAAAAAAAAAATGAGCAAATAATAACGCGGAATAATAAGCGCGCCCAGTTAAATCCGTCACACCGTGCAGTACACAGTGCATAGGTATATCGGTATCATCCGTCCGCTAACTGCGCATCGCGCGCGCAAAGCTTATAAAAGTCCGTGGGACACGGGGCCGCGGCACGAGTCGTCCCGTTCCCGGTCTCCGCGACACACCGCGTGTCATTCCGTGCACCGCGTCCCGGGATCACGCGCACGTCGGTCGCACACACACACACACATCGTCAAAAATTTTTACAAACGATTTTCTCGACGAGTGCGACAAGAAAATAACAAACGGTGTTGGGAACGAAGAAAAACAATTCTCCCGTCGAATAAAACAATAATAATAATAAACCGTCGCCGCGATGAACAACACTCTTTTTCGATGGCGCGCACCGTTGCCGCCGTTAAAATTGTCCGCCACCGTCGTCGTCGTCGTCATCGCCGTCGCCGTCGCCGCCGTTAACGCGGCACGCGACGACACGACGGTGCCGGCCAACGCGTCCGAAACGACAACGGCGACGGCCGCGTGCGCGTTATGCCGCCAATACTGTTCCGGCGGTCGGGACGCCGTCGTCGATGACGTGACAACCGACGCGTCCACCGACCGAACAGCACAGTGCGCTTGCGGTATCGGCTGCGACGGCGACCGCCTGTCCGTGCCGCGCGACGGCGGTCGCAAAGAATCCCGATGGTGCTGGACGGTGATCGCCAACCTGGAAACCGTGTCCATAATGTTCGTGTTCGTCACGTTCAACGTGTACGCGTGGGTGTTGAAACAACGGGGCACCAGCAATCACGTGAAACACTACCTGGCCTTTTTTTCCATACTGTTGTCGATCAGACGTTTCAAGAGGAATTTCTGCCCGGAACAGGATCCGTGCGACGAACGGCCGATCAATGTATTCGGTACGTACATCGGTGCAAAAAAAAAAAACGTTAAAAATATATTATGTCTTAAGCGATTACGACGGTTATAATGTCCTACTCGTTCGCCGACGACAACGCGATTTTTATAATGAATTTTTCGGTTTTTTAAATTTTTTGTTTTTTTTTTGTTTTAATTTACCAAATAAAAAGCGGGTTTTTACACGAAAACGAATTCGTCATGCGTGGTGAACGTCGTGCGCGAACGAATAAAACGCAACGGCCCCACGGGCGTCGGACGATCTATTTTCTACCGGGACGAATTTTAAGGGCGCTGCGTTTTATTACAATCCGGAAACACGGAAGAAATAATATTTTTTGAAGAAGAAGAGTGCGCCGTTGTCGTTCCCGTACGGGCGGATGGGACGCGTTATTATTGCCGCAAATTGAAAATCGCAATTATTATCATTCGATTTCTGTATTACCGTACACCATTGCGCTTTAATATTTCACATACATATTGTTTTCAAATTATCGAAATAATTAAAAAACAATAATTAATCATAATTAACGCGACATATCGGCGGTTTAATTAAGCGTAATAATAATAATAATAAAGTATTTGATGGAATTTAGTTATATTATTACACCGAAATCTTCGTTCGACTGTTCTATCAAATAGTGTTTATGGAGAAAATACGCAAGAAATTGTCGTTGTTAATAATGCGAAATGATTTTATTCGACATAATAGACGTAATTGATAATATTTTTATGATATCTGGCGAGAACTTATTATCGAACTGAAAAAAACGCGTGCCAAGGAACCGTTGTCAAAAAAAAATATATATATATTGGTATATTTTGCGAAGTGCCTAAATAAATTGTTGTTTTATTATACCTGATGTGTCGGTTGAATTGATTCACCGGTGTTTTCTTAAATATTGTGTAATATTATCTTTACCATTATGGTGTGAAAAAACGTTATTTTTTCACAAAAAAAAAAAAAAAAATACACAACAATACGTAATTTATCGACGAAAAAAAAAACATTTTTAAATCGGCAATATATATGCATTTTAAATTTTCGTTTTTTGAACTCGTCATTTTATATAGAACGTACACGAGTATTTCTAGTTTGGTCTGCTCTCTAATCGATAGCACACGTCCATTGATTTTCGTCTTGTTACGATAACGTGTTGTTGTGAATTTAATACACTTACTAGTAAATTATATCACATTTATTTAATTATTATTATTATCGTATGGCACATTTATTTAATAACCTCCACCCACCATTGACTAACTCCCGAACCACACCGCGGCCGAAGAGCATCATTTCGCTCATATTACGCGTAAATACAATAAGGCTATTGCTTTTAATCACAACATTATGAATGATATAAAAATATTAACATTTCTAAATTACCGATAATGCTTTATTTCAGGATCTTCTGAGTTATTTTCACTTGCTTGTACTAATTACTGGCAAATCGTGATGTGCATCGAATATTTATACTTCATAAGGTACGATATTCGTAATTAAAATGAATTTTATGTAAAACGGCATGTACTGTACAATACACTGAGCATGGTCGAGTGCGATTTTATTAATATAATTACAATATATTTTGCACTATTCTGCGGTGTGTAGTGTTTTTGTCGATTAGAAATCATTTTTATAGCGATTGTTTGAAAATTAATAATTAAAAACTGATATTTTTGTTTTTAAATGTTCATAATACGAGATGATTTCTCTATTATTATAATTATTATTTATTATTCATCTATTACCGTTAAATCGCTATCAATAATTAATCGAACGCATCGAATTTCATTACCGAATTTCCAGTTAAGTTAAAAATTATACATTGGTACAAACACACCGTTATCGTATTGTTTTTTTTTTTTTTTTTTAATAACAATAAACAATAGAAATTGTTCGAATACAATCGAAACAGATAAGTTACAGTATTTATTTTTTTTATTTATTTGCTATTAAATTTTATCTCAATATTATAATTGAGAAAAATGGATAAATATAAATGTATATTATCGTTAATATTCAGGTGTATTCGTAATACACAATAAGTTAAAAATATTTTTTATGATCATTGACGATCGCGAACATATATATATATATTTTTTTTATATACCTGTCTCGTTTTATTCCATTTAGATATATTGACAAACTTAATTCATTTACCACCAACATATCATCACGCAATATGACGTACCACGTGTGTTGTTGGTTATTTTCTACTTTATGGACTTATTTGGCTTTTACGTTAGAAATACATCAATTCAATATTCCAGAAACAAATTCGTCAAGTATAATGTATTCAAATAACTGGCTTTCTAGTATGTATAAAAATAATATTGATAATAACAAATAAATAACAGTATAATTGTCTTTTCTCAAACAAAAACAAAAAAAAAAAAAAATTCCATAAAATTGTTTTCGTTCTCACCAATTGTGTACAAAAGTGTTCACAAATATTTCTAATTTCAATCAATGTTACAAATATATAATTGTTCTAATTTGATATTATTCTAGCTGTACAACTCAACTACAAGTATTTGTTTTTCTTCTACGTTCCCGGACTGATTAATATCGTTATAAATATAATAATTTTACTGTTGTCCATTTTCATATACAAATCAAAAACAAAAAGAGATCATTTCAAATCCAAAGGTTTCGAAAAGTAAGTGATAAATTTAATTTAAAAATAAGTAACGCAACTGATATTTTTCGTCAAATATTGAATTGAATTCATCAGCTTGTCTTCTAATTTATTATATTGTGCAAGTACAATTGGGATATTTCAATTAAAACTCTGTTGAAAAACCATGTCAATTTTCGCATTTTTAATTATTTGTGAAAAATCTATTCCCACAATAACTTAGAAAAACCTGATGTACCCGAATCTTTTGTCAGAATCAAATTCTATTCATTCCAAAGCTTTTCGTTAATAGTCGATATTTTCATGCGCACCACTTGACTAAGTTAATATGTTTTTTAAAAATTAATTTAATTTGAACGAGTCAAAAATAAAAAGTAATTTTCTCATTCTTGACTGTATGGGAGTAACGTAATTGGGAAGGGAGTGATGAAAATTATTTTCCCGTCCCATATACAAGCCCTTAAGTCTACCAAAGCGGATAAAATAATACACGCAAAAATACGGAACATACGAAAAATGAACATTTTTTTTTTTTAGTTAATTATTTTTATTAAACTATAGAAAATTTATTATTTGAAGTGTATTGACGATGGAAAGAACTTAATCGAAATCACGAGAACCGTTATAAAACGTTATTATGAGTAACGAAAATAGAGCGTACGAATTTTTCGTTTATCGTTATACTTCTCCGTCATCGTCACTTTTCTTCACAATACCTATTAATTTATTATTATTAATTTTTTTCTTTAATCAATAACTATGATGATGATTTTCAAAATCGTATCGTTAATTTTCACTCTTATTTAACAGCAGTTCTAGGGGCCTCCGTGTACACTTGTTGATTGACTGATTCGTCACTTAAATCCGTCACGAGGAACGGTGTATTATTTTATTGAAATAACACTGAATACCGTTGATTTTTTATTTATTTATTTATTTTGACGTCAGGTTATTGATTAGGAAACAACTATTTGTCGTCTTGACTTTCATATGGATTGTGGACGTATTGGCTTTTATCGATCAGAACAACGACCAGAGAGAGTGGCTCCAAACAATGAGCGACGTCGTCAAAGCGCTGAACGGCACAATTACTAGTTTCATACTGCTGTTCAAGCATTACATACTGACAGAAATCAAAAATAACCTACAAGTCTACTGGCACCGTTTTCCGTACATGAGCAGACGGAAAATTTCCAACACCGTTTGCGTGAATCCAGCGATCGACGTAGACAGCAATGACGACAGATGCATATTGTAATATATTACACGTACACACAGTTTTAACGGTAAGTAGTGGACCGATAAAATTAAAAACACTCTATTCCTTAATTGTTAATGGGGTTCGGATTTTAAAGCAAAAAAAAAAAAAAAATATATATATATATATATATATATAGGAATTTGAAGCAAATAACGTTTTAAAAGTGTTTAGAAAAGAGTGTGAAATCCGTTGACAACAAATTTAACGGCCAGGTCGAATTATAAAGTATTGCAAGTCTTAAACTGTTCTCGATTAAACGAGACGCGCCTCCTATATACATTTCCCGAAAAGTGATGATTTACAAAATATATAATTATGTTGAAAACTTGTATTTCCTTCTTTTTTTTTTTTTCAAAACAAATGCGGTGTGAAATTAGCGCAAGCACTTGCACACATAACATTATTTTATTTCCAATTCTCGTTAATGCATTTTCTCTCTTGAAATACGTTACATTACTTTATCTATGTATGTTACAGTACTTAAAATATTAAATATGTTACAGTACTTAATATTTTTATATCAGTTCGTTTTACGGTAGAAAATCGATATTATTCACCCGAAGACATATTTCTTCGAAAGCACGCGAATTAATTAATTTTAAACGGTATCACGTAAAGTTTTAAACATTTAACTTTCGAAAAATTTGACACGGAAATGTTCGCGCGCAACACTAGTGAAAATTATTACCGATTCAAACATGCGATTTATAAAATATCGATGAATAAACTCTCATATACACGGAAAAATTAAACGTGAAATAACAAAATAAAATGAAAAAATTAAATAATAACAAAAGTCATTTATAGGCGAAAGATGAAGAAAGAAAAAAAAAGTAATTATTTTTGAAATAAAATGAATATGAATTCGCGTATAGATAAACAATATAGCTTTTCTGTAGGAAAAGCGAGAAAAGAATTTGCTTCAATAGCCGAACCCTAATTAGTGTAGTCATTAGATTTAGATCTTAAGCTTGACAATATTATGCATTTTTTTTCTATAGTGGCGTATCTAATATTTTTGCGGGAGAGGGAACGAAGGAAGAAAACTGTGCTTGAAAATTGTTATTGATTCAATGTTTGGCTATAATTTGCGTATATTCAAATTAAATCAACTTGTTTGGAAAACAGGCATTCGAGACGTTACGCGTCGTATGATCCCCCGTGACATAATCCTCCCTTTTATATAAATCCCTCGCTGGAAACACTTTAGATACGCCACTCGTTTTTGTTGACAATGTAAAACTGTTATTGTTATTATTATAATCTCAATTAATAATTTAATAATTCGTGTTCGAACATTAATGAGAACGCGATTACGTTATTGACGAAATTAGAACTTGAAATTTAAATGACATTGTTTAATATTATTGAATTCGTTCGGAAAGAATTCATAAACGAATTATACGTATTTTTTTTTTTTTGCCCTCGAGAACGAAATCGTTTGTTAACTAATTATTATTTAACGCTAAAAAGAAAAAAAATCAATAAGTTGAAAAATACCTATTTTACAAATGGTACAAAAACAATGATTTTATAAAATTTGAAAATTATCTCGATAATTTCGAATATTTCTTCGAACGAGCAGCCGTTGGTAACGAGTTCAATTCGTTTACACACACTCGAACACTAAACGCAAAATAAAAAAAAAATCATTTTTCTGAAACACTGGGACAATATTAATTATATCGTTACGTCGAATAATAATAATAATATCAATCGATAATATTTCATTCTCTTTCACCGATGTTCTAATTACGTCATCACGATATTACATTACAAAAACCGGGGGATGTACATTGGCCATATACTTATATACTCGTATAACGAACACGGCACGACCTTAACGTATTTTATACATATAATAATAATAATAATAATAATAATAATAATAATAATAATAATAATAATAATAATAATAATAATAATAATAATAATAATAATAAATACAGCGATCCTTGCCCGTATGTGTTAGTTCGACACCTGCATTCAAGGCGGTATTACAACTTCTATTGCGTATTGTATACTGTGAATTTAAAATAATGTTAAAAATTTTTTCGATTTATTTGTTATGTCGCATATTGTGTGTCAGCATTGACGGCGTTATTATAACGACATAATTAGAAAAAAAATTTTTTTTTTAAACACACACACACACGTAAGTCGTCTGTGACCTTTACGCGTTCGAAACGTGTAATCACTTTTTTTTCCCTACGGCAGTTTAACGAATGATTGAAAACCACGGAATAACAAACAACGATTTTCGCGCGGCGTTTACGTATATTTCTAGTAATAGCGAGAAAGAAAAAGTGGTGAAGATGATACGCCGTCGCGTATATAACCCTGTTGAAATACGTGTACAATACACGTCCCTATGTTATATTTATATAAAAAGTTTTCTCTTTTGTTTTTTTCCCCCATAGATTTGAAAAATATATTTTTTAAACGGCTAAAAAACCGAGTAGGTGTACTCGAACGCTTTCAAAAATATCGTTTAAAAAAAAAACGATTTCCGATTAAAAAATAAACAAACCGTTTTATTAAAATCGTTCGCGCTTCAAAGAAATGTTCACCGATTCGCGAAGGCCTCACTGTTTTCCCATTACAATATACGTATAGCGAACGAAACTGAATAATATATCACAACTCTAAATACTTAATTTAAAAGCGTGGAGAAACAACAACACACTTTATTTCCTTTTTTTTTTTTTTCAAAACTTTAACTACTCTGCAACGTTTAAACGTTTTTCTCGTTTTCGAAAACCCACTCCATTATTACTGCGCGACGACTAGACGATTGAAATCGTATTGCCTATGCGTTTACACAGCCGCTTTCGCCAATCGACAAACCAGAAAAAAAATCGAAAATTTTCATTCAAAAACTCATTAGGCACAAAAAAAAAAAAAAAAATCAGTAGTGTTTTGTGCAGTGCAGTGTGTTTGACGGTTTGCTCCGTTTTGTATTATCGATAAGATTTATATTATGTGTTAAAATTATATTATTGATAATTATCTGAATATATGTTTTATTCTCATAATAATTATATATATATATATATTATAATAAAATAAATTGAATTATGTGTATTATTACGTGTGCGCGGTGCCGAATTGAGCAGTGGTGTACTATTTGTATATTTGTTTAACATTATTCGCGAGTATATGCGATTTCTCTAGGTTTTGATTTAAGTCGCCCTTTTTTTTTAATTCTCATAATCCGTATTTTTTTTTTTTATGTAAAACATTTAATCGATAAAATAATTAGACAATTTTACAGCATTACCATTTACCATCAACAATTCGTTTCTCGTGCGGTTCATAGAACACACTTACACACACACTCATCCCGTTATAGGCTGTAGTTTTTACTCACGACGCTATTTCGAACACTTTTAGTTTTCATCACATTATTACCCTTGTATCGTTTAGAACAAACGACGTATTTATTTTCAAAGAAAAGGGATTTTTTTTAGTTTTAACGGTCGAGATTTTGTGTTGCGTATGCGCGCAGATACCTAAATGAATTGAATACAAATATATCTAATAAAAATCATATGTTTTTACGCGGGTATAATGAAAAATGAAATTAAGCCAGTTCAGACCTAATTATTTTGTTGTTAATTGCGTAATGTAGGGATTTGTCTGTTCCGAGGAAATCGCATCGCTGTCCTTTAATGAAACCCCGTTGGAATCGATTTAAGACTTTAATTCGAGCATGAATAACATTGCATACACCACTGGCCCAGTAGGTAAATTATTGGTAGTAGCATCGTCACATAATGTGTGTATATAAATTCATATTTTGTAGAAAGTAGAAATTGTGTTGTTGACGCTAATGTGTGAGATATTTTATTAGTAAATGTAAGAATGTAGACCGTAAGTAATGAAAAATTATTCCCTTTAAATTAATGTGATTAATTATTATCATAAAATTGTTTTAGACGTTTTGCGTTTTAAACTTATTAAATTAGAATTAAGTGGTTTTCAAACGGTGTACAGCGTTATATCTATTATGATAGTTTTATAAATGTGTAGTATTGTTATCGACGATATATTTTTTATATGAATGGTGTGCCACAAAAATTGTTTATAAGAGATGAAGTGTGCCGCATTGTTGAAATGGTTGAAAGCCACTTAAATACACATAAGTTTATAATAAATGTACATGTGATAACCTATTATATTATCATTGTTTGCTTAAATAAATCTATGTATTTAATCAAATTACCTATTTTGTTTTTTTTTTTTTTTAATTTCTAACAAATAATATTTTAAACAAAAGGGAGAATAAATCTTAAGCGAGAGAAAAGTGTAAATAAAAAATTGAAAAATCCGATAAGTAAATTTGCAGGTGGCAATTATATATTTAAAACTTGTTACAATTTGAAAATTCAAAGTGACAGATGGTGATATAATATCAATAATAAACTTGAACTTTAATTTCTAATAATGTATAACCTCAAGAGAATACAGGATAAAGTCCTATAAATAAATAATGTGGAAACAATTTAAAATTCTATTCGCGTTTTTTTAAGCGACATTTCATTTACAATTCTTTCAAAATGTATAGTTTTATTGGTTTTGTGATCAACAGATACGATCGATAAAAAAATATTCCCATTACATCGTAGTCAATCTTAAATGTTATTTACTTAATTAAAATAAGTACGCTCACAAACTGTATAACGTAAGAAATATAGGTTACGCCATTGATATGTGAAGGTAAGTAATTTGAAATTTTCACCTCTCAATTTGAAGTAAGATGATCGTAAATCAAATAAAAAAAAAAAATAATAAAAAAAATTCATAAGTGTTTTAAGTGAAATTCCGGTTATCTGAGTTATTGTCGCTTCTAAAATATGAATAATGATCTTAAAATAAAATATGAAAACCACATTTGAAATATCGTTAGAACAACGTATGGTTGTCCGTAGAAGTACCACACTGCAAGTTTTATCAAAATATATCTAAAAATTAAAGCACCAAAAACTATATCGTCATTCTAATATTAAATATTCTGTTAAAAAAAAGAGAAATACATTCCGACAAAGAGTGTCATTTTTTTTCATTATAATTTACAATAAATACACACCATCAAACAATGTCCCTTAAAATACATTCGAGAAAGTTATTATTAAACTCCACGACCAATCATTTTATAATAGAATTACGGGAAATTTAACTTTATTTTCTACAATTTCTTTGTGCAGTACAGAGAACACTTATAATTGAAAATTCAATTTGCGATCATTTACAGATGACAAAGGATGTAGTACAAGGTCAAACTCTTTTAATAATATACTACGGAAAGTGATTTTTTTTTTTTTAAAATATCACATCTTTGATAAACCAATTGCTTTTACGGTTCATCGAGTTATTAAAATAAAAGTCGAGACGTAAAATAAAAAGTACGGTTTTTTTCTTCAATTTTTACAATAAGTACATTTTAAAACGCAATATAATCTTAATAATATTTTAACTCGAAACGATGTTTAGAAAAATTGGTCTGCGACATCCGTAATTGATATTATTTTATTCTGCAGAATGAAATCGAAAACATATATTTTAAATTTTCACCAAAGGTACGTCGACTTTATACGCAGTATTCACTAATGGCGCGTATAATTACCCAAAGAAGCCAAAAATGGTTCGATGAATTTTTAATTTATATTATTTATAATAAAATTCAATTTATATTTTACGGAATAAACGTAAAAATGAAATTATGAATTCACGATGTCAACAAAATATATTTTTACCTGTAATTCAATTATCACTATTATTGTCATCATCCGAATTAGTATATATGTGAACGAGTGTGAGTGAATATAAAAAAAAAATGTGAAATAGGGCGTTTCGGCGGCACAGATCAAGTATATTCGCGGAGTGAACATATATTATTTTCATCAGAATATTTAATAAAACAATAATCGAAAACATTAAATTGTTATTATATAACAATTTCTTTTTATGTAACGACTAGTCGCGATAATTTTACAATTCGTTTCATAATAAAACAATTGACAATAATATGAAATAATAATGGAAAATCAAAATAATAAAATGCGTTAATGTATAGGCCTATACTGTGGATAAACGAATTATATTTCAATTATAACAATGAGTAATCAATTTATAAATACGTTTACCGAATTCATCATCATCGTATTATTATTATTATTATTTTGCCGTGGGAAAACGATATTTTATCCATTTGTAACTAACTGAAAAGTGTCTGCACTTTTTACTGGTCTTCAACATTATTAAAATGGCCATTGATCATAGTATCTAATGATTATCTGTCATTCGAACACTCAACAGGCGATTTTCTACTTCTATGTAGTTGTTACTACATTCACTGCACTCGTGTAACAAAAATTCGGACTGACAATATCTCATTGAGAACCAGTTTAATAATTAGGTAACGTTTTAATTTAAAACATTATTTTTTTTATCGATAATACACGCGTCAGATATCGAAAAATGTACATTAACGCTGAACTGCCATCATGCAGAAATGCCAAGATCAATATAAATCAGGTAATGGTATCATTAAGGTAATGTATCATTTAATATTACATTATTACGACTTCTGTCTATACTGTTCATCATATTGGATCACTTAAATTATTTTTATTATTCTAATGAATTATCTATGATTAGAACGATCAGAGAAAAAGAGAATAATTTTGAAAAATATTTTCTCTACATACCACATTTTTTTCTCGATTTTTCGTTTTACTGTCAATAACTCGTTTTGTTAAGAACCATTTTTTCCTTTTCTAAATGGGTAAACAGTTTACTTGTATGTTTATTAACTCCTTTTTTCATATCGTTATAAATTTCAAAAAAAAAAAAAATCACTAACCAGATGATACGACGCATATACATTTTAATTAGACACGAAACTAACATTGATAGCGATTTTGTGCGTAAAAGCTAGGCGAAGTGTAGAATTATATATATAATCTTCTCGGAATTCATATATTCGTAAAAGAAAAGAACGCATAAAATGGCTATACCTTATAAAGTCAGGACATAGTATGCACGTAATATAATATAATATACAGTGCGTGGTATATACAATGTAAAAAAACTTTAATCAACTTTAAACAAACTCTTTAATCAACGAAATATTAAATTATTTTCATGATATTAAAACCAGTTATTAATTGTTTCGTATTTTAAAATGCGTAAACAAAAACAAAAAAAAAAATTCTAAATAGTTAGAATATTTTTTTTTACATCTATTTGCACACACCTAACCAAAAAATGTGGATTTAAAAACACCATTAAATTCTGTTAGAAAAATTATTTTCTCGTGTCTAATGCGGTAGTAAAAAAATTTAAATAATTATATAAATGTAAAAAAAAAATGAAATCGAACTCGGAGTATACAATGGATATCTGTTCGAGTTAATCTCGTACAAAATTTCCGAATATCATAAAATAGTGTATTGTTAAATTTTATTTTAACAATAAATTAAATCTGAAAACCCTTTCATAGAATTTTTTATTTTTATAAAAACTGAAAAATCGTAGTAACACTCGCAGAAATCTCCCAATTCAACCGAAAATCTAAGAAATCTAATTGTAATATGAAATTCCCTTAATTTAAAACGAAATATATTATTTTGAATTTTCAGTGTCAAAGTGTTAAAATAACAAATATTATGAAAATATAAACACATGAAAAAAAACATGAAATTTTCACATTGTTGTCGTCAATTTATTGATGGATTTTCTTACGGGAATTATTAAAAAAACAAATATTATACCACCTGTGCGAAATATATCATTTGTTTCGCTCCGGGTCTAAGACACGAATGTCAATTGTTGAACTCTATGATATATCATTGTATGTAAAAATATATTTTCAATTATATCTCATTTGACTTAAACACATACATATAAGTAACGAATAATAAGCCAAATAAGATCTGTACTCCGTTGATTTCTAAAAGTAATATACTATTTAGGTTCGTATATAATTTTATATTTTAACTAAATTGAATCATTAAACTAGGTAAATAACCGAGGTTTTGTCGTAAGACGCGTGTAGTTGAAAAATCGCATATCCTATTAGCTGCAGTCAACGAGATTCTTCAATTTTCTTTTTTTTTTTCTAAGACAAATGGTAATTTTTTCAGGCGGAGATTATAGAAATACATCTCCCACTTGGCTATTTTTTTAACATAAATGTTTATGATTATGGTTTTGTTTTTCTTTCATCACTTTAGGCAATAAACAAAATATTTTCATTAAAAAATGTTAACATTGTTGCAAGGACATTTGTAGTGTTCAAATATTTTACGCACATTTTCGTGTTTAAAAAATTCTTAAATAATATTTTTGAAAAAAATCCATACAAAGGATATATATATATATATATATCACATTTTATTCATTATATAATGTATTTTTTCGTATTTCTCAATTGATTCAAAAAATTCCAAATAATTAGAATAGCTTGGAATGCTGTTCATCGGTAATAACATTGAATTAAAAGAAAATAATCAATGACTTCGTCAAGAAACCTGTAGTTTGTTTTATAAATATATCGGATTTTATTGTAAATTTATAAAAATTAAAGGTTTATATATTTATCATTCGTAGTTATTGCAAATTGATATAATCCGCTGTGTCTGTGTGTTTCGAGTGGAGCGAGAAACGTTTTTTTTTTTTTAATATTCATCTCGTCCCGCACAAAAAAATTCTAACTGGCTAATACCGTTAGGTTTTTTTCACCGTCGCGAATAATGCCCCCGTGGTATACGAAATGAATATACGTGACAGCCATTTGTACCGTTCCTCTGTCATTTAAAATTTACCGTATATAAAGGCGTACAATAGTAATATATATTTTTATTTTTTTTTCGTATCTATCGAAAATACGCCACTCAGTTATTGCGTGAGGTAGGTACTCAATGCGTATCGATTAATGGGATGCTATCACTCTCACTCTTACTCTTCCAATGCATTCCCACAATCACAATACGATAAGGGTTCAACGAAACCGTATGGTATACGGAACATCAACAAAATATAATAATCAAATCGACTCACGGTGATATCTTAACGATCGCACACTATACGTATATACCATTGCCACGTCAAGGCCAGATGTTTATCCTCGGGATTATATTATTGCGGTATTATAAGTAAACTGGATATTTACGATTTCGAAAATAGAATTGAAAATCCTTTTTCGCATGAGACTTTTTTGCACTTGACAAATAATTTTTTAAAAGATTTACAATCCGTATATATATTATATATATATATATATCGACACAACAAAATCGTTCGAAAACATCGCATTTGTATAATTCGACCAAAAAAAAGAAAGGCTTATATTATTTTATTTCTCCGAAGATTAATAATAATTTACGGATAGTATATCGATCGAGCTCACGATTAACAGAGTACGATAAATAGTTAAGATGAAAAACACTCGATCCGTAAAGTGAATTTAATTATTTTATTTCGAAACAAAAATGTTCCCACTAGATAGCTTTTTTTTTTCTTAAATCATAAAGTGTCTATTAATTTTTATTTTAATAAATAACCGTAAATTCCTTAGAATTAATCGATTGGAATTCAATATAATTTTTATACATAATTTCAATTTAAAAAAATATCTAAATTATTGGTTTGGAATTTTGTATTATACTCATGAAAATGGGCGCACGCCGTTGTTGTTTCTTTTATTGCAATAAACAAACGACATTATCATTATTACGATAACACTTTCTTTAAATTAAATTAAATTTATAAACATATTTGTATAAACGTAAAGCGAGTCGTTTAAAACACAACAATTATTTATTTGTGATAAAACAAGTGTGTCAGAGAATTTTCCGATTTCCCTGTAATTACAACTATTCGCCTCTGCACACAATTTAAGTACTTATTAAGTCCATATTCCGTCATCCTAATAATATAAACTACGTTGTATTCTACGATTAGTATAAAATTGTCGGCACAACAACTGTAATTATATACGCAGGACACGAATGGTATTGAAAAGAGTCAAGGACGCGTACAGAGTATACGACGGACGGCGTTTGGTGGTCGGTCGACTGCTTCAGTTATTGGGGTAGGATTCAACTCCCGACCTCAGTCGGAGCCCTATATATATAATTTAGACACCGATCATTTATGTTGTAACAACGTACAATCAATCAGAAATGTTAATTATAATTTATTATGATTTTTTTCACGACGATATAATTTATACAAATATATATTTATATTATCAATTTAACATGCGAATAAATAGTAATGATAAATATTTTGACATTATTTCACGTCATTAATTTGTATTATAATATAAATACAGCACTGATCCTTTGGTAACAAATATTTAACCGTTATTTTATTTATTTATTTTTTCAACGTACTTATAAGCATATAATAATCGAAAAATTAAAATAAATAAAAGAACTCTAAAAAATACATAGAAAAAGTTTTAATTTTATATATAGGTATGATAACATTTTCAAATTTTATAGTACACTCTATATTTTTAGAATTAAGCTCGGAATTTTAAACTCCGGTTTATTTTAATAATATGTAAATTACACAATCTTTAGGAAAGATTAATATATTTCATATTGTATTAGAAATAATATCGTTATCATGGTGCGTGTATGTGATCATTTAATTATCAAAATCATGAACCATTCAATTACTCAATTAATATTAAGTTTAAACCATATTGTTTCAAATGGTGTAAAACAAGATGTATAATTAATGGTCGCTATAATATTTCAACAAATAACTACCAGCAATAATAATTATCATCTTTTATCTTGTCTTATAACTGCTAATTAAGTGACTTTTACTGTTTAGTTCAATTGATTACATATTCATAATTTATACATAAAAAACAAATAGTATAAAAAAGAGCTCTTACTGACAAACAGGTGCACCGTTCTTGAACTAGTGCAAAATAATAATAATAATTATATGATCAAGAAATTATCGATCAAGTTATACAATTAAAAAGTAAATTAAGTAATTCTACTTATGGGCACGTGAAATTCTAAAATTAAAATTTGAAAAAAACATTTTCTCTTTACACTACTTGCATTCAATCCGAAAATAATTAAGTGTAATAAAATCTGAATTCTTGCCCCAAGGTGAGCGCTCCGGTGTCGGCTATTTATTGAGGAGCGTAACTTCAATCGCATATTGTATCGGACGCTTATGAACCGTGCGTGTGTGTTCGTTAGTAAGTAAATAATTATTATTGTGAATGCGGTCGAACTTTCGGCCACCTTCTGCTCATCAAAATGATACTATCACATCGTTATCACAAAATTATTTATAAGCGTATTTTAATTAGTCCGCTCGTTTCTACTGTTCGAATATTATACATGTATATATACACGTGTATAGACAAATTAAAAAAAAAAAAAAAATTTAAAAGCAATACCACGCTTACACATCATTTTCACTATGCTTCGAATGTTTACTTATATTCATATATAACATATTATGCACGTCGTCCAGCGTTTTCGTTTTACATTAATTTACAGTATTTTAAAATTCATAAAATCAATAAGACCTAGGTATATTATAATTAATAAAGAGAACAAAATACAATTTAAATAATTTTATGTTTTAAATCTAATTTTCTTTTTCTTTTTTTTTTTTTAAGAGAAAAAACGTCGATTACCCTATCAACACACGCGGGATCGATATATAATTCACTTAACAATTTTTTCTCAATAGCTAAATTAGACGAGTTTGTCAATCGATCATTATCCATGGTATTCCTCAAATACGTTTTTATTCGTTTTAGCGCGCTTATATTTCTGATTTCCCGCGTGGCGGGACGAATGAGACACATGTCTCTCACGCCAAACGACGTTACAACAACGCGTATTCCCGGACCCCGCGCACGCCCCGTCTACCAATTACTGACAATATGCGTACAGGCATGAGACGTTGCCTATACTGAACGCCTGACACACACGATTGAAAACTATAATACGATTATTACGCGGCGGATATGGGAATTAATTGGATGAAAAAATGATGCCTGACATAAAATCAGGTTTATTCTTATTGACATTTATATCAAATTCGTAATTTTAACATAGAGTACTTAAAATAAATTACTGGAACGTAAATCTGGGTGGACACTGTCTTATTGTCTCATAGGACACTACGCTATAGCACGCGTGCGTTTTTAAATAAAATGTGTTCATTATTGGATTCGAAGCGTAACGAGGAATCTATTGATTTTACAATGATGTGTTTCTTTCTGTTTTTTTTTTTTTTTAACTGTACCCAAAAATGCTGCCAGAAGGAGTGCTACGATATCTACTGTCACGTTTTGTTTTCCGATATCAGATTGCATCCAATTGGGATACTTTTTGGAGTGGTTTCGATTTTTTTTCAAAAACGCCTAAAAAACAAATTCAATAACTACCGAAAAAAAAAAACATTTTTTTTTTTTTTTTTACGTCTGCGATCAAAAGTTCAACTAGAAAGAATGCTCCGACCTTTACGTGTAACACTATTTTCCGATTGCAAATTGCGTGTAGTTGATACTCTTTAGAGAAAATATTTTTCGGTCTTCTCAATACTTTTTTTTTTAAGTATCAGAAGACACTACCGAAGAATTATATAAAAACGGTAAAAACGCGATTACGCCTTAACCGATTATCGTTATTTCTTCGTAATATTGAAACTAATGGGTTTAAAGATGTTTAAATTCTTGAAATATTCATTCAATTAACCGTGACGGAGTACTAAAATGGAAAGTCAATTAACAGACTTCTACAAAAACCAAAATGACACAGTGCAACCAAAAATTAAATATTAAATATACTCGTATTTTTTAATATAATAATAAATTTATATATAATATATGAATTATTTGACCTGTGTTCGTTTATTACCGTGTTATTTATTTAAATGTTTTATACTTGTGTGATCCATATTTCAATTTTTATGTAAATTTAGAATACACTATTGAGCAGTCAATGCTATTAATTCATCTTGTACATGTTTACTAAATGATAACGAAACAAATTGCATTATATATCCCCACGAGCTTGACAGTGATTCAATAAAAATATATAAACAGTACAAAACGAAGTAATTGAAATAAACCTATTAATATCTTTGCGATAACGATGTGACAGTATATTTTATTTGATAATGCGGAAGATTATGCGTACATTAAGGTGTACAATTTATGATCGTAACAGGTTGCGGGCTGCGGGGGTGCTTTACGCACGCATTGTGTGCTCACACGAGTCAACAGCAGCACAAACAGACAGAAAATGAAAAGCTCGATATTATGTTATGATTTACAGAAAATACTGTCACGCTTCCTAGAGTTATCCGATTGCGTTAATTTCGTTGTTGTTGGAAAAAAGAAGAATCCCTACAGGGTGCGTTGGACATCGACTTCAGATTACTTTACTAAAAACTACACAAAAAAATTCGTAAAAAATATTGTCCAAATTGTTCATATTCAAACTCTTATTATAGTTTTTAGGAATAAAATTTTTGAGAATCGAATGCGATCTACAAAATGTTTTTCTCTTTCCAAAAAAAAAAATATATGTATATCGAAATTGGATCACACTACAAAGCGTGACAGTTTTTCCAGTAACGCATGTATTCAAAAAAAAAATATCTAAATAGTTATATACAATAAACATTATAAAATTATTTAGATATTAGATATAGATATATAGAATATGATTTTATTTCCTTTTTTGATTTATAATTACATTGTAATATTTTGTCAATTTAAATTTGTAAAACTAAAACTAGTTATTCTTTTTTTGACCTATAAAATGTATGAAACTTTTTTTAATTATATATTACAAGGTGTTTTTATTAAAATTATTTACAAAATGACGACACCAACATTTATCATAATCACTAATAGTGTTGCCTAATATTTTAATGAGTCATTTATCACAGAAATTTATTATAGAATTGCTTTATATATAAATATATAACGTGTCTTCACAATAGTAATAAAATGTCCATCCATACGTACGTATTGTGTTAATAAATAATGATTTGATTTTTATAGGATTGTTGTTCGAAAACAAAACACTTACATTAAATCTCTTGTTAAAAAATGTTACAGATCATCATTTTTTTTTTTTATCCAGAGTACTCGGAAAACTTGCAAGCAGGTAATACGTATGACCTTGGACTTTTTATGACCACTTTTCACATAAAATAGTGGACCGATTTTGACAAAAACAAAATAAAAAATAATTCTTGTAATTTAAGGAATAGTCTTTTTTCTTGTGGAATATGCTATATTTTCGAGAAAAAAAAACTTTAGAAGAAAAATAGTTATCCTCACAATGATTTTTATCCAATACAGACAATATCGATGTCGAAGAAATATTAAATAGTTCTATGATGTCCATCTAATTATTAGTATTCAAAAGACTTGTTTCCACTGGAATATCACATATATTTTGTTTAGTTTTATATTTTATATTATAACTGTCAAGTGTAGACACTTGTGTCATTTACCGAAATAACGATAAAATAATTATTTCGAAACAAATGCTCGTTTCTACTTAATATTTATTATTGATAATTTTCTTATTAGATTTTTGTAAACACGAAACCAATAATGTACCGAAATACTTTCAACCTTATAAAAATTAATTGACAGCTCATTAAATATTGCTCGATTTGAGCTTACATCGAGAAGAGGTCGTGATAAAACCGTTTTGAATAGAATGTCCATCCAGACGATTTTAACAATTATAAGTTAATATACGTGCACACTTTTGTAAATGTATATACAAAATAATAATATTCGGGTTTTCGAATTACAGCTAGAATAATATATAATTAAACATAAATATATTAAGAAGACTGAAATTTGCTAGCAGGTTATCTTTCGTACTAAAAGTACGTATCTATTTATTCTTGTTTCTAATATTCTGTATAAGTACCTGCTGATTTGCCATATAAAAACGCTCTCATAATTTTCCAATCAAATTGGAATTTACAACAACTTTATACTCAACAAAACTAGGGTTCAACATTTTATGAAATCTTCATTGTAACACAACATATATATATATATTTTTTTTTTTTATATATAAATATACACATATAAATTAATATTTTCAACCGGCTAAAAGCAATGGAAAAGTTTAAAGAACGATCAAAAAAAAAAAAAACTTCGTGATAATTTCAAATGTATTTTCAGAATCCGAACCGTATACCATAACATCAATTGACAGATACCCAGAAATGAAAACATTAATTTTTGACAAAATAAGGTTATGGATTCCAGACATCCACGTGCCAATATTGAATGCAGTTATTACTCACGCACTAATAATCACATGTTACCTTTGCTCTTCGCGCGAAAGCGAATATACACAAGGCAAATACGCAATACGAAAATTCCTGTACGTATTAACGCACAATAATTACAAAATCTCTGAACATTCAAATTTATCACATAAAATTTAAAAAAATTTAATCGTGAATAATAAATATAGTGATAATCATAACACGGTTCTCTAATAATTAGTATATTATTCTTAAATTAATAATTATTAATTAACAATATATAGAGTGCTACATATACATAACTTGATTTATTATGTAGTAATAATAAAAATAATAATAATAATAATGGCATTGTATGAAATATGATTTATTAGGTAAAAAAAAAAGTTATTGAAAAAAGACAATTTATTATTATAAATTATTATTTAAACCTATTAACGACATTAACGATCCATATCGACGTATACGGTTGATTCGAGACATGTAAGGAGTGTGTGTTATTTCTATTGACAAAACAGTCTTGAAAAATGTCTTCGTACGAAAATCTAATTGTAATAATTACAAAATGTTACAACCAATTAATTGAATTAATCAAAAGCAGCTACGTTACACGACGGTATTTTCATTTCGTCGAATCTTTGAAACGTAATTGAGAATCAATTTTACGCACGCTCGCTCTTTCAATTGCAAACCCTCTTTTTATAATTGTTGCGACGTAGCGTTATAGCATCACTTTATATTGCGATTAAAAATCGTTACATTTTTAAAAAGGTCCAATCCAAGAGCATTTACAAAGAAATTTAATAATTTCATCCCTTTTATTATTTGATTTTTCATAAAAAACATTAATACAGTCACTATACGTTTAACCACACTCGCCGTACACAAATTATGAATCGCAAAGTATTTTTTTCAATCTTTAAAATGATTATCATTTACTAATGCATTAATATTTTTTTTTAAATTTACAATAAAAAATCTTTTTCGCCTTGAAAAAACTAAAATTCTTAGTGATTTTTTTTACTGCTTATCTGTACTCTATCATTTTAAATAATTGTACTACATAAAATAATG
The DNA here is from genome assembly GCA_032441825.1 of Chaetogeoica ovagalla. Lineage (NCBI taxonomy): Eukaryota > Metazoa > Arthropoda > Insecta > Hemiptera > Aphididae > Chaetogeoica > Chaetogeoica ovagalla. Next base: position 2,288,401 of record CM063749.1, on the reverse strand, counting down.
AAACCCTGGAAATTTTTTTTTTTAGTCGGCAATTTTTTATGACACCCCCTCCTCCACTAGATTTTCCCGGCAACGGCCCTGACACGGTACGTAATATTGTAACATGTCATACGCACACAAGTTAATAGTAAAATTATATACGAATTTTCAGTATCTAGGGGTGCGTGAATAAAATACGCCTGGAGATTGAGTTTTTACATAACTATTGAAAATTATTCCTGTTAATTTGTCATTTAAATTATGCCATTTAATCAATGGTGTACCCAATTAATTAAGAAATGCCTAATTAATTATATTTTTATTAACATTTCTTTTATATTTATTCTTGTTAAACAATTACAGTTATTTACTCATTACAACGTTGTAATAAAGGTAATTTGAAATGTGTGTGTATATATGTATAAATGATTATACGACATAATAGGTAACTAATATTTATCGGATTGGAAAATAACGCGTTTATTCCTGAGTAAAACACACGTTTTTTGTTTTACAGAATTGTTACTGTATTTTTTTCCGTTAATACACGGTTGCAGATGAATGATTCATATAATTTTTGGAACGGGAGTTTTTCAAGTACCACTTAGACACCCCAAAATGGCTAACGAGACATAAATACAGGTAAATGATATACGAATGTAATTAAATATTTGTAAAAAATCCCTGTAAATCCAAGAGTTAAGTAGATATCCATAGAATTTACCTAACCATCATCGAGATGTCAATGAAAGCGAAAAAGAATATTAATTAACAACGTAGAGTTAGTAACATTTTACTAATTCCTTTTTTTTCAGTGGGGTTTATATATCACTAACATCGAATGTTAAAAATTCATTTTTCGTTAATATCGAATTTCATATTATATTATAAATATATTCGTTTCTTACACTTTGCAGTGTACAATAACTAATAACAATTGGAATGGATTTTGTACGTGGTGCTGTCCACTACCGCGACGGCATAAAAAAAAAAAAAGAAAGTCTAGCAGTCACGAACGTATAATATATTACACGAGCCAGAGTTTGACCATTGAATGCGTGTAAATTTACGCATTTTCTTTAGCCGGGCCTACAGAACTAATAAACGGACATATTGGCTCGTATGTAATGCCAATAGATCGCACACAATATGCAGATTACACTTCTGTAATTTTTGAAAACATTCGTTGAATAATGATGAATATGTATGCAAAAATATTCAATATTTTCGAAGCAAAAAAATATTGTTTTCAACACTTTACGTTATTTGTTTGACGTATATGTCGGTGGCAAGACCTTATAAACCCCCTCTATGCCGGTCACCTATGCTATGCTCGCTACGCGTTGTCGGTTTTCCTTGAAATTTTTATCGTTCCGATTATTATATTTATTATATTTCCGACGGTATCGGTGCCGACTTGTGTTTTACGCTGCGTTGTTACCTCATTTAAATTATATATATATATATATATATATTTGTTTATATATATATATAATTGTTTCTCTTTTTTGTGTTTGTGTGTAAATTCTGCATGTGCTACAGCCTAGAAATACATAAGGTATTTATTTTCCCTCCGTCGTTGTTATACTAATATAATTTTACATCAAAATAAAAGGCTACGGTAGAATAACACTTCGATACACTTTGAAAAACGTTTATGTCATAATAATGCAAAAAAAAAATTGAATGTTATTCAATTTCTACTCAATATTATTCAAACAAAAAAATTAAATATTATTATAAAATATGTAATAAAGAAACTACTGATATCCCAACAAAAAACACTTCGTGTGAAAAAAAAATAGCTAAATAAAATAAAAAAACTTAAAATAAAACACTATATAGATGTGATATCATAAATAAATGCTAAGTAATTTAAATATGTACATAAAATGTATTATGAATGCATTTTATTCTATCTAAATAATTAATTTACTTAGCGAGACAAACATGTCCGGCTCTAATAAATTGATTGGTATTCAACTGAAACTGGAAATTCTAATTATTAATGAAGTCCTAATACTAAATTTCTAAAGTATTAGAATGGACCATCATTCTAACATAATATTAGTATAGTATTAATAAAATTATATATATATAGTGTTAGAACGGACTATTCTAATACATCATTTCAAGTATACTCGAAATGCTTTAATACATGCAATTCTGAACACACACATTTATAATTATGTCGGAGATTTTATTTCAAAACAATGGCTCGTTAAGAAAATTATTAAAATTATTTAGACATAGAATAAAATGTATTCATAATATATTTAATTTACTTGATATTTATTAATATCGCATCTTTATAGTGTTTTCTTTTAAATTTTTTTTTTATCTAACTATTTTTTTACACGTAATTCGACAAAGTGTTTTTTGTTGGGATAATAATATCATAAAATTTAAATTAAAAATAATAGTGAAACTATTAGTGCGTAAGGTTATGACTATATTATAACGCGTGTACAGGATTTCTTCTAGACGGATGGAGGATTCTCAAGCATTTCATTGAATATTTCCTCGTTGGTATTTCAATTTTTTTTTTCAATAATAATTAAATATTTATTTTATATAATTTTTACTTGTAAGTCGTAATTATGTTATATTTAATAAATTATTAGTCTTTGAATCGAGTTTTACAAAAACAACAATTGGGTGGTTTGATCCGCACATCACGGTCCTTGGACACCGCTCTGCCTTAACATATATTTACTACATGTAATGTGTTAATATATATATATATACATTTATTTATATATTATATTCGTATTTAGTTTAAATTTTGAAAAATATTTAAGAATCTGTGTGAAAAAAAGAAAATGAAAATCTACCGACTTAAAAATGTATTATTCGTCACCGTATAATAATAATAATAATAATAATGAATTTTAAAAATGTATTAAGTGTTCTGTTTAAAAACTTGGCAATCTCACATACAAAACCATCAACTACTGTGCATTGTGTGTTATAATATGTGCGTGTGTTTTTCTGGGAGAAGGGCAACGAACACCGGCATTTATACCATCTCGCCGACACACCATCGGGTCACTGGCATTCTGTACCCAACGCGTATGTTTTTTACGTGCAACACAATTGTTACATAGTAGCCACGCGCCGGCATCGTCGTTTTTCGGCTGTTCCGTCTCACTCGCACGGGATTGTCCATCGAAAACCATCGCAATTTTCAACGCGTAAATATTTATATATATTAGTTATATTTTTTAAGTCTAGTTTGTGTTAAGGAATTTCCAGAACTATTCAAAATGTTTTGTGCAATCGGATAAAAAAAATTGCCTAACAACCTGCAGTATTTAGGAAACCAATAATAGTTTAATAACGCAATTAATACAACATATTAATTATTAATTATATATAATACCTACATATATATATATAAATTTTGTTTTTACTCTTATAATGTACGAATTCTTCATCACAGATTCAAATGATTTTTCGTATTCTTTTCCAGCGCCTCTTCACCGCTATATTCGCTTTCGATTATTTTATTTTCATCCTGATAAAACACATTTGAAATAATTTTGTCGTTACCATTTTGTTCTTTTTACTTAACCACTGGTGAACTGCGTCTCTAAGATCCCAACAATATGATTTTTTTTTAGTATTTTTTAAATTGGCCATTGGGGCTATTGTATGTCTCGTGTCACCATTTATTGTTTTACGCTTCGGTATTTCAATATGAAAATATTGTTTCGTCAAATAGTCGCGCGCATATTAATGTCGTTTCGATCACAAACACATTTCACACATTACAAAGACAACTCAATGTTACTAGAGAGCCAATTTTTAGAACTCTAAAATTTAGCGGGCCAGAGCATATAAAATAAAAAATAATTTTTGCCTTCGTCATCACGTTTTGTTGGGATTAAAATTTTCTTTTGAGATCAATTACAACAGTTTCTCTTACGACACCGACTTGATATGTTTCATACATTTTGTGAAGAATGATTTTTGTGTTATATAATGTATTTTAGAATTATATTATTTTAGTACTGCGGTATAACGTTTAAACAAATTAAACATTGAGGTCTTTTTTGTTCTGTTTATTAATAATAAATAAATATCCATTCTTCTTCTTTCGTAAGATGTTAAAAGTTTTATTTTAAAATTGTAGTTTGCAATAATAGTAATAATAATTATATATAAAAAAAATTATGTCTGCTGTTGTCACACAGTTCAAAGTCCAATACTTACTCTCAAATCATTGCTGTCATACGTGTTAAAAGAAATGCCGTTTTTCCCTCTTAATAATATTGAACACATATTTTATATTCGAATATTTTCTACAAAAGTTTTGTGTATTCTGTTTGAATAATGTATTTTATTCAATCACTAAACACATGAAAAATAATTTATTTTCATTTTATTCCGATTAAATTATTGCTGACTTAAATGAACAATTTATTTAATTCTAAAGACTTAGGTACATTTTGACTGTCACTAATAAGGGGGCAGAACTAGTAATAATAAAAATAACGATTTATTTACTATTTTATGCAATAGAAATATTGATTTTTTAAACTTGCATCGTATTATTGAGGAACGAAAATAAATTATTATCGTGAGAATTTTTAGCCGGATGCTCAATCATAGCCCATAGGCCAGACCGATAATAATGTTGTTTATACTCTATTAAATGTACACAAAATATAGAAAAATTCCTTTTTTCTTATTATATCTTAATTTCTCTATTTAATCCCCATAAATCATAATATATGTTCATAGACGTAAGACAATCTTCGAGCGTAATAACAACATACCTAATAGAATATTTATAATAATAATAATAATAATAATAATAATAATAATAATAATAATATATATATTTATACAATAATCTATACAATAACATTGTTTTAAACGTTACAAGATCCATTACGTATTTTATATCTTATGGAATTTTTCTCATTCTGTCTATTATAATATATCACATTATTCTCATATTATACAGACAGTGTCGTATTTCCCAGTCAACACTATAACACTGCTTACAACGGAACATTTCTAATACTATTAAGTACATAATATAATATATAAGCGTATTTTTCTCATTAATTATGACATTTTATCGGTGAGTTTTCTATTTTATTTAACCGAAAGAAAAATAAGATATTAGACAGTTTATATAATATAATATAATATAAAAACGAAATATACTCGAGAATAGTACACGGTGCGTTTTACCGAACATTAAAATTGACCATACGCATAGTACCAAATACGCTTTTATGCGTGGCAATGTCCAACTGTTTTGCCGAAAGATCGTTTTCAATTTTAAAACGAATAAAAAATTATCGACCATCAAATTTGGAAGAAGAAAAACTGTGAATTCATTGAAGTTGTTGGCGATTGAATCGGAACTTTTAAACAACATAGACATTATTATTAACGAATTCACTAGGAGGTACTCAAAAATTGCGAAGAAAACCGAGTATGACGTATTAATTCTAGAGCGTTTTTTTTTTAACTCTTTAAGTATTAAACTTTATTTTTACTAATATATATTTATGTTTAGTTGGATGTAACATAATATTGTTACTGTTCGAACTTTGCGTATTAGAATTCATTAGATATTAAACCGGTCTGCACGGCGGCAATGCGGCATAATCGCGGTTTAACATATTCGAAAGCCTTTTATAGAATTTTATTTTTAATTCCACTGACACTGACGTTTTTTTGTACGTGTTCCCATGCCCCGTACGTGCTTATTCGTTCGGCCACTACGGGGACGCATTCCTTTTTCGTTAAAAAAAAAAAATTACGACACAGTAATCGTTTATTGTCGAACCGCTAAATGTATATTTAAATAACGCTACTTAAAATATCAATTTAATTATTAATATTAATATTTAATTATAATTTTCTATTAATATCTCGCGGTCTTACTGTATATCATAACATTGTAAAAAAAAAGAAGAAGAACCGTCAACATAGATAATGATGGACCCATTATAATTTTGTGTCACTTTTTCCCTAAGGAATAAAACTGTTTTGTTCTCTATTTACCTATTTCGGATTAAAGTTTACCACGCGAGTAATAAAATGACATTAACTTCTTTTTTTTTTTCTAGTGACGGAACTGAGAAATTCGTTTTGCCATGGCATCCATTATAATATGGATATTTGGATTTCTATTGGCACGCGTATTTAGTACCGATACCGTTCGATCCGAATGGCTTAAATGTCCAGACGTGTGCGAATGCTATTTCTCCAAAACGAACTGGGTGACTGATTGCTCATGGTCGGAACCCAAGTTGTTTTACATACCATTTGAATGGATCGACACAGAAGTTCACACATTGAATGTATCTGGAAATACACAACATGAAATCAAATACCCGTTTCCATCCGGAATCCAACCGAGAATATTAGACGTGTCTAATAACTTTATAGTAAATGTTAAAAACACATCGTTTACCGGACTTCACGATTTGGAATATATAGACTTGTCACATAATTTTATGACTACTATAGATCCATACGCATTTAAGTAAGTTAATTTAAGTATTCAATTCACATTTTAATTTAAAGTATAATTGCACAATTTTACAAAAGCTATTATTTAATTCTAACAAATTTAATTTATTATTTTGATTACTTACCTAGCAAAAGTTCATTTCATTGTGCAAATAATTTTTAAATTCATATACCTACTCTTATTTTGCTCTCGATGTTCAACGGCTTTAAATTATCGTTTTAAAGTAGTTAAATGTAGGTATTATTGTATAAGTATGGTACCTACAGTTCCTTTATATTTTACAAAGACATTAAACAATTTTAAGAATATCTCTTGTTTAAATAATACATGTATTTTTATGTAAGTAAGAATAAAAATTAACATCACAACAAAATGATGTGCATTAAATTTCTCAATTAAAAATGAATACATATGTTATGAATTATTATAATAGTTGATTTTAACATATTTCCAACTCAATAATATAATACTAATTAAAACGCAAAATTATCAATGCAACGTTTCATATTTTACAGTTAAATACTCTTAGTGATGTTGAATATTGTAATATCTGATTAATCTATGTGCATTAATTATTAATAATTAAACTAAACAAGCATTTATTATATTTGTTACAGGGATTCCATTGGACTGAATACGATTAAATTAAAGGATAATTTGTTACTACCCATTGATGGCCCATTTTTAAACATCAAAACTTTGCTCGACCTCAATCTGGCCAATTGTAATTTAACAACGATATCACCACGGTTTTTCACCGGCGTCATTAACCTAAACACATTAGACCTTTCTGACAATGCACTAAATACAATTCAACCAGGCATACTTGATCCCCTTATGAGTTTAAAACATCTATTTCTTAATAACTGTAATCTTACATACATACCTTACGATACGTTTACTAAACTTAGATCTATTTTGACGTTACACTTGGGCGAAAATAATTTCAAAAAGCAATCTGAATGGACTATAGCGTTAAATCACTTAGATAACTTGGAATATCTTAATATACGGAAATCGGGTGTATCGAAATTAAATGAAGACATATTCTTCAATAACACTTTGCTACGGAGTTTAGTTTTAGCTGAAAATGAATTATCCGATACCGATATAATTAGTACCTTAGGTAAAAATATAGCTAATTTACATTTTCTTGATCTCAGTTACTGTAAACTGAATGGACATTTGTTCGAAACTGCGTTAGTTGATGCCACGGAATTACATACTCTCATTTTAACCGGAAATCGTTTAATTTCTGAATATTTGAACAAAGCTCTTTCACCTTTAAAAAAACTGGTAAAACTATCAATTAAAGACTGTGGATTGACAATGTTTCCGGTTAATTCAGTTCACAACTTTACTCATTTAAAAGAGTTGGATATTTCAACGAACAGTCTTGACTCAACTCATTTATACCCTACAAAGTCGTTAGAACATTTAGATATGAGTTATAATAATATAGAAAAATTTTCTAAAACGACTTTCTCGAAGATGTCTAAATTAAAAACACTCATATTGTCTGGAAATAAACTTAAAAATCTTGAAAAAAGTGTGTTTAAAAACCTTAAAGGTTTAAAAGTATTAGAATTGAATGACTGTGGGCTTGAAAAACTTCACAACACGATATTTTATGAAGACGTTCAATATCCAAACTTGGTAGAGTTAAGACTTTCAGGAAATCCAATTAAAACTCTTCATAAAGGATCAATATTGCCATTTACAATGTCCAATTTAAATATTTTGGACATGAGTAATTGTAATTTGAACTATTTAACTAAGGAATATTTTATACCGTCGCCCAACCTCAATAAACTTTTATTGAATAATAATTTATTGCAAAGTGACGGGAACCATATGAGGTACATGGAACATTTAACTAATATTGAATATTTGGACTTGGCTTACAATAATATGACATTAATAACACCTCAAAAATTCAGCTACAATTATAAGCTCGTTTCATTAAATCTCGTCGGTAACCGGTGGAATTGCGATTGTTCAATCGTGGATATGTGGAATTGGGTTTCAGCGACAACATTAATATTACGAGGTTATGTGAAATCCGTGAATCGCCAGTCATGGAAAATTCTGTATTGTAAATTCAATCTAAACAATTTACCAATTAATAGATCTAAATTAGAAAATATACCAAGTTATGAATTCTTGATATATGACTATGATATAAATATTTCATGGAGAAATTACGTGAAGGATTCAAATTGCTCTACACCTGAAGAGAAAGCTAAATCAATATCGGTTAGAATTGCAAGAGAAGTTCACGGAAGTCAATCGAACACTTCAGAAGCTGACAATGAAGTACGAAAAAAACTTGTGTATATTATAAGCATCTGCGTCATTATGTTGATAGTCTCAATAATAATGATTACTGTTCTTATAACGAACAAAAGACGAGCAATAATTTTAAAATATGGTAATGACATTACCTGTGATAACCCACGTAAAGATTTAGAGCAATTCATAGTTCACTAGTTTAGAGAACTAAAAATGTATTCTTAAGAACAGCAAAATGAAGAATTCATTCATTCTAGATTCTTATCGTATGGATTAAACATTTAATTACTTAATAGTATGCAATTATAATTTTTTTTTTCAAAGTTTCATCGCACATATTTATGAAATACTTTATACAATATTTTATAATTGTAATTTAGAAAACAGAATTACCTGTAAAAGCCTATATTGTTATTTATACGGAATTTAATATCCTACTAATAATGCCTAAATAATTAATCTTATATGATAATGTCATAAAAAATGTAGAATATTCATTAATAAATATTCATTATTTTATTTTTGTAATATATGTGTGTGTGTGCAAGCCAGTGAAATTCATCGATTTCTTGTCGACCTACAAATATCAAATATTTGAGACACTGTAACTAGTTTGTCATTTTATCAAACTTAATGTTTCCTACTACAAATTACCAGATACTGTTGTCCGTTTTTTCAGCACTTTAGTGGATATAAGAATTGTGTAAGGAAAATCAAAATAATTCGGCACAAAAAACTCAGAACAGAAATATTAAGCGTTTATTTTAAAGTTAAAAGTAAAAAAGTAAAAAATTCTGTTTCATATTCCTTCCAGAGCTAATCTCCTCACATCAAGTCTTTGGTTAACATCCTTCCTATTTTCTCCTACCAAAACTTTAACATCAACAACAACATGCACCATATTATATCTCTTATATGTACATATATGTCATTAAAAAAAAAAAATGGTTTGATCTTTTTGATTGTTTGTGATTCGACAAGCGCATCAACACAAATAATAAGATATATAATATATTATTGGTATATCATTTCATTTTTTTTTTATCTTCATTGTTTATTATTATTATTTAATTTATTTATACAATTTTGTCCATTTAAATTATATTTGGTACAAAAAAAAAAAAAAATAAATAAATATGTGTAATATTAATAATATATATTTCATTAAATATATTTATATTTTCATGAATAATTATAATAAAAAAGTATAAAACATAATAAAATTGTATAAGACAATTTAGTAAAAAAGAAAAATTTGGTTAATAAAAAAAAAATATTTTTTTTCACTATTAATAAAAAATCTGTTTCATCAATGAAGATGACTACATACTTACATAAAACAAATAGACATAAACCATATTATCATGTTCAAATTTGTCGTTAAATTGCTTCAATAACTTGTATATACATGTAAGAATAAGTGGTTATATTGGAAATCATTGAATAAAAAAGAATTTATATTTAATATGATTGGCAGCAATAAGAGGTAATTAAAATACAATAAACTCATAGTAGAATACAAAATTAAATTAAAGAAAGAAATATGTATTGGGTCAGTTGCACTTATGATATGGAAATATTGAATTATGATTCACAAATTGAAATTTTAGCATGTATTTGTTAATAATAATATTTCATATACTTTAATTTATAACAATGTACCAAAACGTATTGTCTATTTTATTATTCATAATAATCTCTTATATTGTTTTAGATATCTTATATATCTAAAACAATATTAGTAAAGTATTAATTTAACATCATTAAAAAGTTTGAGCACAGTATCTACAAAAAATTTAAACACATATGCTGTAACGCCTTTCAATCATTTTGATTGTAAATATACCAATATTTTCATTATTGTAACTGCACAAGCAACACACCAGTCAGTAACAGATATTTAAATAACAAAGATAGTAAATCCAATGAAAACAAATAAAACGCATTACTTTTCATAATAAAATAATAGTTTCACCAAATTGTGGTTATTGTAATCTGTTACATACAATGAATATATATGTGTGTACTTTATTTTTTGTTTAAATTACAAATTATAGTAATTAAAGTATTATGTATTTATCACAATTTATGAGAATGGAATTTTCATATATTAAAACCATAGACTATATTAAACTGTAATTACTATATGTGATCTGATGTCTCTTGCATATGCCATAACTAATACTGCTATAAGATTTTATTTAATTTCTACATATTTGCTTATTCTAAAAATTCATTAAAGCATATTCTCATATTTATAAATTTACATTATAAACAAAGAAAAAAAAAGTAGTTTATGTTACACCACAAAGTAATTGACAAATAAGCTTATATAGAATTGGACTGACCATAATATACTTAAATATTATTAATTGTATTAATAATAAATTATAGCTATTATGTATACTCAATTACATTAACAATATAAATGGTACAAAAATCTAGCTTTTCTATGTAATCTTGGATGACTTCATATTATGGTCATATATTTGTCTGTTACTTTTCAAATTATTCTCTACAAAAAATATTATTAAATAAGTTATTTTAAAAAGAATTCATTGTTATATTAAAATAATAAAATCTATTGATACAATAATGAAGCAATTTTGAATATATACATATAAACATTTGAGATTTCATTTTACTTATTATTTTCTTTTAATTAAAAATGTTGACTGATTTGTGGCCAATGAATAAATTATTAGTTCTAATAATATGTTATCATTATATATTGTTAAAATGAATATATTCCAATTTGTGCATTTTCAAGTATACACAAATATATTACTAATTAAATTTTTTTAGAAAAACTATTTATTAATCTAATAATACAAACGCCTTTATTGTTTACATAAAAACAGTTAATACTTTTAGAAATAATTATGAAAAATGTTTAGTATTTTAAATATTTCAGTATTCACTAAAAAGCAAATACTTGAATTTGTATAAAATTTAACTTAATAATACATGTTCCATATAGCTTAATGAATTAAATGCAGATAAATATATGGGCAATCGACAAATATGTAATTTTAATAAAATGATATTTCAATTATCATTTTTAACAATGTTTTAATATTCGTTGAAATGAAATTATATTAATTATGAGTTATATTAAACTCTTTTACGGTCAGTCAGCACTCTGATAATACTACCAGCGCCTCCGAGTGCATACGCTTTCTCGTGCCACATAAGAAGATGACTACTTTTCTTCTCCGTTGACTTTTCAAATCCTTTGTAAATATACTTCATGAGAACATCTACCATGTCCACATCTAATTGAGCAACAACTTCATCAATTTGTGTCAGTTTGGTGGCCAGCAGTACTTGCATTACAACATTTAATGCATTATCCTAAAAAAATAATAATAATAAATAAACAAAATAACATTAAGAACAGAAATATTTTAAGAGAAAAATTAATATTTAAAATACCCTCAATTGTTGATTTTTTGATCCTAGAGGAGCGTTTTTTAATGCAGATTTTAAAGCTTCAGCGAGACGACCTCTGTAATTATAAGTACTTAAGGAAAATTTCAAATACGATTATTATTGCGAATACGAGTTTTATACATTATAAGATGCTAGATGTACGAATAAAATAAAACGTGCAAATTTGCTTTATAACATTTACTACATTGTCCAAAAGTCAATTACATCATTCAAATTTCTAGATTTCAATAATTTTTTGAAAAAGATGTATTGAAATTATTTTCCTAAAAATAAGAGAAGCCAAGTGTTGCTAATATTTGTTTTTAAATATGTTCTTATTAACAAATTAATCTTTAAAGAAAAAATGAAAAATTTCAATGTAGAATAAATGAAATCGATGGTCGAACCTACGGAAAATGTGTGAAAACAGTTGAAAAATAAATAATCTGTGGTAGGTACGTGTCCAGTTTATTCGAATATCGATTCGGAAATCAAGAGTAGACACGATGATTAGATTTATGATCTAAGTGATATTATACTATACGATCTCAAACATAGGCGCTTGCACAGAGTAGCGAGGTCAGTGCGATGGTTTGGTCAAATCTAAATGAAGGACCAAGAAAACCGGCGGCAGCCACTATCGGGTGAATATTAAAACGTCGGTGTCCGGTCAAAGCTATTCTATATTCATATAAATGCATTAATAACATTAATAATTCGACATAAACGAACGATTAATAAGAAACCGTTTGTGAGAACAAAAGTGATGAAATTATTCGCCGAACACGGTCAACGAAAACTCTACGCACGCCTACGATCACAAACAGCGTTTTAAGCGGCGGCATTTCGTTGTTAATATTACGACATCACGGACGTTGCTCGCACACTGCGGCGCGAATCGCCGAAAAATTCGAAATGCCCCGTACGCGTTATTTTCCATGCGCATAAAACACGAACGTCCAGTGTTGTAGTAAAACGATTTTTACAAAGTAGACACAGGTGAAACACGTATAACAAAGGATACTGGTTGATCATTGTCGTGATTTCCGATTCGTCCGGGACGGCGGTCGGCGACTGATACTCCGACTGTTCGTCGTCTTTGAAATTCTCGTTGAATTGATCGACGTCGATCTTTCGGAACGCCGAACTTCTCGTGTTCTCGGACATGGCGAGAAAACGTTTTTCTTTTTCCTAACACGAGTACGCGCGACCGGCGGTTCTTAAACGTTTATCAGTACTACTGGTCAACGCGGTCAAAACAATAAAGCCGCGAAGGATTCGAAAAAAAAACGCGGTCGCGTAACTTTTGTCTTTCAATAAATTCACACCCGTGAGCGTTGCCGAGTTTATCTGTTGAACGAACGTAATCAGTCGCTTCTTATCACGTTTCGTCGTGACCGTGGATAAAAGAAAAAAAAAAAATCTGATAAGGCGCCTGTGACGCGACGCGTAATCTTTTCCGTGTTTCCCCCCGTAGTCGTATTCGACGTCAAAAACCGTGCGCGGTACTCGCGAAAAACGCCGTCGAACGGCATTAAAATATTATTGTATTATAATTGTATTGTTTCGTACGGAACTACTCTGTTCCCAGTATAGTTTTTTACACGACCGGATATTACGCTCCGCAGTTCGATTTCGGCCATTCGAACACCACTTATGTTTCGATGAAAACCGACGAGCCCCACCGATGTTTTGTTTTCGAATCAAATATTCGAATAACAGTAATAACACGATGAGAAGTGAAATGTTTGTTGCTGTGGTGCGAAACGACAACACGGCGAACACTGCGACGGGTGTTGACGGGTCTGAGAATGAACGAAAAGAAACCGGCCAACGAGCTACGACAGACGTCCAGGTAATGACTTATAGCTTGGTATTCAAACTTTTTCACATCTCACGGTTCCCAAAGATAAAATAATTATATATATATATATAATTATTAAATAACAAAAAAACTGAAATCAAACGTCTTGTATTTTGAATAAAATAAATCGATTAAAATTTCATTGTCGCGATGTTACATTGTTTTGTTTTCCCGTTCTGTGTCACACAGCTTCCTTAACTGAATTGCGGTTTAAAATATCTACTATTTACTAAATAGCTAATTTGTTCTAATTAACCGAATTTTGTTGTCTCGCAACTACAAAAAAAAAGAATTCATTAGCACTATATATAAACTTTTAATTGATCAAACATTTTAGGCAATTTATAAGTTTGATGCTGTTATTTTTGTTGTTTTATCAATATTTGTGACATACGATCGACAATTGTGAAATTTCAATTTTTAACATTTCTCATTCACACAAATGGTGAAGGAATATGTTGTTAGGTGTACTATTATTAGTTGTATACATAGTTTTGAATATATAATGTAAATTATATTTATTATTAAATATGCAACGAATATTCAATAATATTAATTTTAATGTTTGACAATTATTTTGCAACTGCTGTTTCATATTTTATAACACAGACATTACATTAGATTGATATAGCGTAAATGGCAAATACTTTATATTATACTACATATAATATAAACACTACAAAAATTATTAGCTTGTAAGCACATATATACGTTAAAAGAATTCCAAATAGTGATATTTTTGTGTACACGTCTCTGAAATAAAATTTCACTAATCCCACAATTGAAATTTTGCTAAACATATTTAAAAAAATAATCATACTATTACTTTTAATAATGACTTAGACATTTTAAATATACAGTATAATATTGTCTAAATACAGTTTTTGGAAAAATTTAGTATTTATTTATAAATAAGCTTGAAAAAAAAGAAATTTAATAACATTTTATATCAATATACCTATATTAAATAATATTAATAACAATCTATAAATGTCCATTTAACATTTCATTCACAACTTCTTCGCATTTACTTACTTGTTTAACTGTATTCATTTTAATTATAACAAATATAATGTTTTCTATATATTTTATAATGTTTTTATAATTTTTTAATATTTTATAATGTGCAAAATCGTCAGCATTTTTCATTAAATCGATTCGTGATAATATTCGCCTTAGTTTCATTTGTCGTTAAATAACAATAAAATCTTATACGTTGATCTAGAGGTTAATAGTGTGACGTTGAATTTGGTAGTAAAAAACTAAATTTATATTTTGTAACTTAAAATTGGATTGCACTTAAAATGTGAAATTGCATTATTTAAAAACAAAGTAATTACACTTTTCTTTTCTTAATTTTTTACATCAAAACACATTGACCATTCAGTGACTATACATCGTATCATCCATGATTATTGGTCTCTCAACTCTCATTGTAGGTCTAGATATTTTATATTCACACTTTAAAAACAACGGGATTTTTTTAGACTTGTTTATGATTAATGGTTATTTAAATACACCTATAAAATTATCGCATAACGTAACAGTCATTCATTCTTTAGACTTTTTTTCCAGAAGTACAAATTTCGTTTTAAAAAATTAATGTTTCACTTGATAGAATTTTATTAAACAATTTTATTACATCTCCATTAAAAATATTTGAGATCTCCCAAGAAGAAATTACATTCGTCTACTATTTCCATGTCAACCGATTTACTTTTGCCACAAACCACTTTAAAAGAAACATTGTAGCATAATTTAATAAATTTATCAAGCTGATCATTCAATTAGATTAAAATTTTCAACTTCAAGTTATTTACATACTTCTAAAGCCTTCTCTTTTAGTATTGATCCATGAATTGGAATATTTTTAGCATGATTAACACAAACCATATTTCTAAAACTTCAATTTTTATTATATTTGCAACACAATAATAATAATTGACACTTTTCAAAATTGTTAACCTCTTGATGCATGACATTTTTTTTTTGTTCTATTTATTTTTTTTTCCATAGGATTACATACCATAGAGTATGAAATAATATTTCGGTTCAGCGCCGGCATATGTTGATATAGTATGTACGACCTTAGTATCCTTCCATCTAAGAATCGTTATGTTGTCATCTGATGTAGCCATACTTGTACAACCTCTTTGTAGTAGTTTAGGATCAACCAACATACTCTGCACATCATTGGCACGATTAATTCTAAGTGTACCTACTGTATGGATTTGGTATTTTTTAAGTTCACGTATTACTGGTAGAGATGTAAAAAGGTTATCTATAAAAAATGTATGGTTGTATCCATGGATTTGATGACATAGTTTTAAAACAGTATCTCCAATAGGGCCAAATAGTGAACATGCTTCGTTTGATGAACCTTGATATATATCAAAACAATTGACATAACCGTTAGTATTGGCTTGAACCCAGATTTTAAACCCCCATTTTTTGGATTTAGCTTTTAGATATTGTTTTAAATGACTTCTCCCTTTGAAAGGTACCATCATCTCATCAATGGCAATATGTTCTTCTGCATTAGCTGCTTCATGAAAAGATTTATGAAGCATATTGATTATTGGACGTAATTTCCAAAATTTGTCAGAAATAATATTAGGCTCAATAGAATTATCTTCGAAGTGCAGATATCTTTTGATATCTGTAAATCTATTCACTGGCATAATATCCGCAATTAAATTCAATCTTATTCCTTCTACACTAGACCAATACATTCTTACATTTGGATATTTCAAATATGTCATAGCAATGTTCATTGCAAAAAATAGTTTTAAATCATTTATGGTAATATTAAAAGTTGGTTTATTACATTGAGCAGCATAGCGATTAGTTTCAAATACTATATGTTCAAATATTTCTTCAGTAAAAATTTGTTTAAACAAAGCATATGGTGAGGCATCTTCAACATCAATATTTATTTTTTCTACACCAGTAAAACTAGAAATTGAATTCATAAAATTGTTATCTTTGCCAGCAAACCATTTAGTTTTTCTCTTGATTTTTTTAGATTTATTTGTGAATTTCTTACCAATTTGATTAGGTGCAATATTCTTCTTTCTTCTATAGGATCTAGTTTTTTTGGGCGACATCTGAGTATGATTTAACTGATTTCAAGAGGTTAACCATCTAAAATAGTAATCATGGTAATATTTACTATCATTATTGTTTATAATTTGTATTATATTATAATGCCTTTATTTGATTATACAATTGTTATAATTTATATTAAAACAATTTAAGTTTATATACAGCATAGGCGTGCGCAGACTTCGGTTTCAGGGGCAGCATGAGATTGGTCCAGCCCAGTGGCGTATCTGAAAGCTCAATCAACGGGGGAGGGGGGCAACTAGACCTGGAAAAAAAGCCAACAATTTAAATATTCCAACCCTGGAAAACCATATTTTTGCAATCCTAAGGGGGGAGGACGATTCCCCCATCGACCATCATATACGCCACTAATCTGGGCCATATTCTAGATTTTCTATCAAATCCAGCTAATATTCTTACTTTCTTACTTACTTTATTTTAGGTAGGTATTAAAATTGTTTTGAAAATGTTTTATAAATAAGATGAATTTTTACACAGGTTTATGTTCATATTTATGTATAATATAATAAAATAAATAAATAAATAATAACAATGAAAATTAATTTAAATTTTGAAAATAATACATATTACATTTTATTACATACAACTTATATAATTTAGGAATAAGTAGTACATGTAAATATATATGGAAATTAAAAAAAAAAAATCAAATATATAATTTTATTAAATGAATAACGAAAATTAAATTCTTAAAGATAAACTTATAATACTAATCTACGTTCCATAGGAATTAAATATTTAAATTCTTCAATTACACTATCAATATTTACAGAAGAAGTTAATTCTTGTTCTACAAATAAAAATAATAATGCGTTTAATCTATCCTGGGTCATGGTACTTCTAAGTTTGCTCTTTACCAATGGTAAGTTTGGAAAAACTTCTCTCACAACCACAACTTGTAACAGGAATTATAACAAACATTTTTAGGCAAAGAAAAAAATTATTAAAAATATTGTACCTATCACATTCATTCAACCAATCAATCCATTTATAAACAGAACTGGAACATGTACCTTTAGGAGTATCTTTTATTTGTTTCAAAAGTATAATATCGGAAATCAATGATTCCTTAGATATATGAAAATATTTATTCAACAGGTCCAATTGTGTATTATAATTTTCTATTTTAATTTCCAAATTCACTAGATTTCCTATATTTATTATATCTAATGTTTCTTGCCTAAATCTTGTGTTCAGTCCATTTATTAATACTTCTAAAGTTGTATAGCAAACATTCACTTTCATTTCATCAAACTTTTTTTTAAAAAAAATGCTGTGTTTGAGTAGAATTATCTATTTTTTTTTTTTGATACTTTCCTATTTCTAATAAGATGTATAATAATGTTATTATTACACATATTTTCAGTATTTTTGACAATTAATTCAAATTCTTCTAATGAATTTCTCATTGAAATTAGAGAAGACTTCAGAGATTGAATATGTACAATTGCAGATAAAAGATCTAACTTAGGAGTTTGTAAAGATGAACTCACTTTCAAAACTAATTGTAAAATAGGTTGCATTATACTCATACAAAAAATAAAATTAAATGACTGAATTTGACTCTTAAGCCCTAAACCTTTCATTCTTACATCTGGCAACAAACTTTTTTTTGTTATTTCGTCTAACGTCTTTAATAATGCACTATAGTTATGTTGAATAGCATTTACAGCTTCTGAGCGACATGTCCACCTTGTTGTTGAGCATGACTTTAATGTAATAAGATTAGACCCATGTTTTTAAACTATATTTTCAAAAGCAGCATGTCGTGTAAGACTGCCTTCAATAAAAGAATATAAAAATTGAACAGATCCTAAAAAATTAAATACTACTTGATTTTTGTTACTTATATTACTCGTAATTGAATCAACTAAAGACAAATTTAAGCAGTGTGCATAACAATGCACATACAAAATGTTTTCATTCATCTCTTTGAATTTTTTTTGTACCCCACCCATATTTCCTGCCATAGTTGCACCTCCATCGAAACAAACAGCGATTATTGATGACCAGCCTACACCAAATTCGGAATTTATAATATTACTTATAGCTGTGAAAATTGATTTAGCATTAACAGAAACCAATATTACTAAACCAAGAAAAGTTTCAACAGGTCTATTTATTTGATAATCATAATATCGTACAACAATTGAAAGTTGTTCATGATGACCAATATCGCTTGTTTCATCGGCTAAGATAGAAACATATACATTTTGTATATCTGATTTTATTTTTTTAATGAGAACATTATGAATGGAAATAATAAGGTCATTTTGTATTCTATTACTGGTATATTTTGCATTTTTTGGCCCATTTTCAAAGTGTGTTTTCAAAACTATTTCATATTTAGCAAATGTATGAACAATTTCTTTATATAAACCTTTTTGATTGCTACTCTCTCTTTCATCATGACCCCTAAAAGGCCGTCCTCCTTTAACAAAACACAAAGTAATATCTATCAAACGTTTTAAAATTTCTCTATTACGTAATCCAGTTATTTCCCCTCCGTGGGCCAGACCTGGGTCACCTATTGCCGACCCGTGTTTTAGATTGTCAATTATTTTAAAATGTATTATGTTATCATGTTTACCCATCTAAAATAGTAATCATGGTAATATTTACTATCATTGTTTATAATTTGTATTATATTATATTGCCTTTATTTGATTATACAATTGTTATAATTTATATTAAAACAATATATATTTATATTATTTTATGTATTATGTAAACAAAACATTTGTCATTTGTGTACAAAATTTGGTTTATCAACTACAAAACAAAATCTAATTTTCTTGATGATAGTGATAGAATATCAATACTACTTGATTTTTGTTACTTATATTACTCGTAATTGAATCAACTAAAGACAAATTTAAGCAGTGTGCATAACAATGCACATACAAAATGTTTTCATTCATCTCTTTGAATTTTTTTTGTACCCCACCCATATTTCTTGCCATAGTTGCACCTCCATCGAAACAAACAGCGATTATTGATGACCAGCCTACACCAAATTCGGAATTTATAATATTACTTATAGCTGTGAAAATTGATTCAGCATTAACAGAAACCAATATTACTAAACCAAGAAAAGTTTCAACAGGTCTATTTATTTGATAATCATAATATCGTACAACAATTGAAAGTTGTTCATGATGACCAATATCGCTTGTTTCATCGGCTAAGATAGAAACATATACATTTTGTATATCTGATTTTATTTTTTTAATGAGAACATTATGAATGGAAATAATAAGGTCATTTTGTATTCTATTACTGGTATATTTTGCATTTTTTGGCCCATTTTCAAAGTGTGTTTTCAAAACTATTTCATATTTAGCAAATGTATGAACAATTTCTTTATATAAACCTTTTTGATTGCTACTCTCTCTTTCATCATGACCCCTAAAAGGCCGTCCTCCTTTAACAAAACACAAAATAATATCTATCAAACGTTTTAAAATTTCTCTATTACGTAATCCAGTTATTTCCCCTCCGTGGGCCAGACCTGGGTCGCCTATTGCCGACCCGTGTTTTAGATTGTCAATTATTTTAAAATGTATTATGTTATCATGTTTACCCATCTAAAATAGTAATCATGGTAATATTTACTATCATTGTTTATAATTTGTATTATATTATATTGCCTTTATTTGATTATACAATTGTTATAATTTATATTAAAACAATATATATTTATATTATTTTATGTATTATGTAAACAAAACATTTGTCATTTGTGTACAAAATTTGGTTTATCAACTACAGAACAAAATCTAATTTTCTTGATGATAGTGATAGAATATCCAGTACTTCATCGGGTGTGACAATTATATTATTGTGTACTGATAACATGCAAAGGCCATTAAGTCGTTTCTAAAGAAAAATTTAAAAACATTATTATCACCAACTTTAAATGTAAAATTTGTTTAAAAATTTACCTGACCAGTAGTGTTTCTTAGATATGTTTTTACTCGTTTGAGCGTTGAAAATGTTCTCTCGGGGGTCGCTGTCGAAAATTTCAACAGTTTATGAATGTTGGGAAAGTTTATTAAATTACACGACATAAATGCTTCAACGCTACTTTTTGGAACAACATTGAGCCGGGCAAGTTTAACTTTCCACAACTTTAATTCTGCTGTAGAATTATTAATTTCTACTAAAGGTGAATAAAATTTTAATAAATTGTGGAAAGATTCTAGTTCTTCTTTTGATACCGAGGAATTAATAGAAAATAAACATTCAAAACCTGTAAAATTAATTAATCATTTTACACAAAACCACATTTTATGCATAAAAATAAAATTCAATAAATTACTTAACATTACCTTCAAACATTTTTTTATGATCCAGGAATCTCAACTCTAGTTGAGAAATAAAATTATCAATATGTGGTATAAATATTGAAACTTTGAAAAAATCAACTAGACCCAAGTTTTCATCATTATACTTGTAATTATCTCGGTGTGTCTGTTTATTTGTTGTTCTTTTCATTTTGATTTCTACATCAATAATGTTTGCCATTTCCTGTGGAAAAATATGAATTTATTTTATTCAAAAATGTATAATTTCATTTTAAATAAAAATACATTTTAAATAATAATTACCTCCACTAAGTTATATATGATTTGAAATTCTTGTTCTACATTTGCTCTAATATTTTTTAAAGAAGTTATTATATCTTCTGCAAGTTGTACAGCATCTTTGAGACCAATTCTTTGTAACTGTAATTTTCTACATAGTGGAAGTCCAAACGAAAATAATTCCTATAAAAAATAAAAATTCCCAAAAAATGGAGTAATTTTACAATAGTATAAAAACAAAAAACAATTTTTGATTACTTTTATGACAAATAGTGAAATTAAAAATTCAGTATTAACAGCCATTTTTAATATTGAAGCATCTGAACCTGATGAATCCTTCCACTCTGATATTTTAATGTGGCTTTCATATAATATGCCAACGTACAATGATTTTGAAACACCTGAAAAACAAGTACAATTCAAAACGGTATTTTAACATACCTACTATTGTTGTAACTATGAATATTTAATAACCACCTTTTTAGTTTTTTTCCAATTGCTATATTCTACTAATACAAGCTGCCCTAGTGGCTGATTTAGAGCTCCATCGGATTTTGAAAAAATAGCACAAAATTTACAAAAAGCTCCCTTTTTTATTTCAGAATATACAAGCCAAGAAAATTCATCAAGCCACTTAGACTGAAATCTCAGCCCTCTTTTTTTATTTTGTTCTAACAAAGGATATTCATACACTTTGGGTGTACAACAATATGTTAAAATTTTTAGACATACACAAAGTTATGTACACTTTTATATACTTTTGAAAATTACTATATGTGACTTATTTTAATTATTACGAATTACATTAACGTTCATTATATAAATGTTTGTATGGAAATTTCTGGAATAATACATTTTACGTCTAAAAAAAAAAAAATGTTTCTTTTGTTTTCTATTATAATTTAAAGAAATGTCTGTGTATAATTTTGTTAATGGCTACTCATTAGATTATTAGTATAGATAATTTATACATTTTGGTGTGTATTATCCTGATTTTGTTTAATTGGTTAACATTAATTTAGTAACAAAAATTTTCTTTTGAATTTGTTTTGATTTGATATAATTGAATCCCTGATGTGGTTTGAAACCCCGGAGTTCAGTTATATATACTACTGTTTGGATATGATTGAACCTCTGGCGTGGTTTAATAACCCGTAAGTTCAGTTATATGTACTGTTTGGATATCATTGAACCCCTGGCGTGGTTAAAAAACCCGTAAGTTCAGTTATATGTACTGTTTGGATATCATTGAACCTCTGGCGTGGTTTAAGAACCCGTAAGTTCAGTTATATGTACTGTTTGGATATCATTGAACCCCTGGCGTGGTTAAAAAACCCGTAAGTTCAGTTATATGTACTGTTTGGATATCATTGAACCTCTGGCGTGGTTTAAAACCCTGTGAATTCAATTATATGTAATTATATATTATAAGCCTTTGCCATCATCTAGCAAAACCCATAAGTGCTTTTGCGTATTTTATGTGCTTAAACTTTTAGATGATCACTTACCAGATATAAAAAAAAAACAAATTTTTGTTGGATTACACACTCATGAATGTATAATTTCAAAATAAAATGATTACATACTAAATATACTAATATTTTGAGTAGCTGTTAAATACTGTTAATTCAAAAAGTTTTAAATATTTGTACTTTTATTAAGGTAATTATTTGTTATTATGTTTTACAAAATAACAGTTAAAAAAAAGTTTATGTATAATAATCATATACATACACTCGTTGTTGTATCACATAAACGTGTATACAATCAACAAATGATAGACATATACGTTTTTTTTTTAAATAAAAACAGTAAACTTTTTATAACTAAAGTATATAATGTCCAAAAGTGTATAATAAACATGTGTATGTTTAAAGAGCATAATGTTGTTTTTTACGATTTATATAATGTACTTACAAAAAATTACAATCACTTCAGTTTGTTTAATTCATTAAAAAATTAACTATGATAATTTTCGTTAAAAGCAATATATTAATAGTATTGTTATACCATAATACGGTATAGGTAAAGATACGTAAAATTTACGTACATGTATATTTTTTTAATAAAATGCCATTTAACTGAATATTTTTTATTTTTTTATTTTTATAATTGACAAAATATGTAATTTGAAATATTTTTAAAATTAAAAACATAACTTATTAATAAAATTATATAATTGATATTTTTTAAACAACATAATTGGTTAAATTATTTGATAAATACATCAAAATTTTATAAACACTTATTTCGTTCTCTGATTTATTAGAAATTGTTATTATATGTTCATCAATGTTTTCACTCTCAGGTTTTCTAAATAGAATAAAAGAACTAATAGAATAGTTTCTCCGATTTTATTCTTTTCAGCACTTTTAGAATATTTTTTTCAACAATATAATATGGTGAAGCCAATGCGATTTTTTTCTGTATCAAAAAACAATCACGTATATCTCGAGATCAAGAAAGCCGTAAGTGAAATCTACGTAGCTACACCGTGTCACCTTATATAATACCTATAAACTATATTTTTACTGTGAACGGATTCGAAGAAAGAAAATAATAATCGTTTTCGCTCTATCGTCGCAATCTAAATTCAAATCGATAACACAGACGTATAATAATACAAAATATAAATCGTGTAATGAAGAACCGGCGATTGGCACGTGCATTTTTTTCACTGGAGAACACGCGATATATAATATCATAAAACAAACAATATATTATTTAGTTATTCGCCTATGTACGAATAGGATAATATACTTCGTACACACGGTGAGTGAATCCAATCGGAATTATACACGATAGATACGAATATAGTAATCATTTATGGTTATACATCGTATTATTAATACGGTTTCACCTTTCTCGTTGTATGTGTTTACACGATAACGTGGTGCACATATGATAATTCGAATTCAGAAATAATTTTATTGTCCCGAAGGTAATCTAGAAATATACCTGGGAATATTATATACATGTTGTGACCTGCCGGTTGATCCGGTTGAGTCGATTGAATGCTGTCGTCCGGTTAACGCCGTAAACAGACTTTAATTGGTAGTGGATTCGTTCCAAAGGACCACAACGGAACAATTCCGTGGTATTGCTATATGGTGAATCGAGCAGGAATATTATAAAGACAGTACACGTATGAATTACTAAAGAATGAGTAATTATATTTAGTTGTAATAAGTACAAAATAAATGGATGTCTGACGCGTTACTGTATCGAGGCTCGACTGACGTCGTACACTCTCATACAACCGTGCGACGGCAGTCGAGAATATCTTAGTAAGCAAAATTATATCAAGGGGTTCATAACACCCCCCGGGTTAGATGGAAGATCTTTGTCCATTACACAATCTTGGGCAAAGATTTTCCTGTGGTAGTTTGGTTGTTTGAATTTTGTGAATCTAATTCCATTTCTATCATTTGTTCTACAGAACTAATTGTTTTACATATTTTGTTTTTAATTATAAAATATATACTTATAGTTAATAATAAACCTATACTGATGAAAATTATTCCTACAACCATATAGAGATGGTTGTTTGTTACTTCGATGTTGTCGTAATTAATTTTTGTATATTTTAGATCTCTTAAAGAGTTAGAATATTCTAACAGTTTGTATAAGTTATCTTTTATCTTAGATTCTTTACTTAAAACGATTGAATTATTTGAAAATATATTCGAAATGTTTAATTGAATTTGCCCATTGATTGATGTATCTAATTGTGGAACAAAATCTTTGAATATTTTTGTAGTAATTCTCCGTTTTGAGATTAATAATGTACTGTCATCAATATTGGCTTCACATTGGTTATCTAAATCTAAAATACCCGTTCCATTTATGTTTGATGATATTGTTTCTGCTACATCTTTACATTTAACAATAATATTATCTTTAATCGTAACATAGATCCAGGAATTAGTATCCTCCAATCTATGCCAGATATTAAAATTAAAATTAACATTCTTTAAGTTACATGAAGCAGGTAGTATACCAGGTTTTCTAAGTAATGCTAATTCACAAGATCCATCCATATGACGCAATTGTTGATCATATGGGCAGATTAACATATTTGTGATTTGCTTACACTTTGTTATTTGTATTTCACTTAATTCTAAATAATATAATCTATATTTATCTACAGCTATGTAATCGGATGTTGGTATTATTGTCACATAAGAATTATTATAGATATTAACAGGCAAAGGTATGGCTTTATATAACATAAACTCATAACTGTTGATTAAAGGTATTTCCATGATAAAAATAAGTATATTTTCTATATAAACTACATTGTTTGTAACTAACCGTAGCAATTCTGATATTCCTGAATTATTTAAGTCAATGGGTATACCTTCTCCTACGGGTAGTTGTGTTTTAATGTCCTTTATTTGATTTATTAAAGTTGTTATATCTATTATACTAGAATGAACGAGTCCTTGAGTAGCCATGTTTATGATGCTTACTAAATTTTCAGTTTCGAATGCATACTGTGTTAGAATTAAGTTTAGTAATGTAATTTTTTCTTCTAATGCTGTTTTAAAATTTAAGATGCCTAATTCAACTTTTTCCGCCTGTATTTCCCGAAGTAAATAATTATATTTATTAGCTAATTTTATTTGACTTCCTTCTATTTCTAATAATGAAGAATTTACGTTAGATATAATAGATTGCATGATTTGAGTTTGTGTATCTGTTAATTGTGACACGCGTGAGTTTGAGATTTCAAGTTCTTTTATTTTATTACAAAAGTATTGTGCACCAGTCTCTTCGGAGGCGTGGGTTCGAATCCCACCGCTGCCACCAGTTGTTGTGACCTGCCGGTTGATCCGGTTGAGTCGATTGAATGCTGTCGTCCGGTTAACGCCGTAAACAGACTTTAATTGGTAGTGGATTCGTTCCAAAGGACCACAACGGAACAATTCCGTGGTATTGCTATATGGTGAATCGAGCAGGAATATTATAAAGACAGTACACGTATGAATTACTAAAGAATGAGTAATTATATTTAGTTGTAATAAGTACAAAATAAATGGATGTCTGACGCGTTACTGTATCGAGGCTCGACTGACGTCGTACACTCTCATACGACCGTGCGACGGCAGTCGAAAATATCTTAGTAAGCAAAATTATATCTCTTAAGTTTTTAAAATATACATATACTAAAACCGTAGTCCATATTAAATGTTAATTTTTTTAATATAATCTATAATAATAAATAATATATAAATAATCTCTTATTACACACAATATATCATAATATAAAGAATTATTTTGACTATGTCATAAAACATATTATATATTAACCATAAAGAATTTTTGTAATGTTGTAAACTAATTATTTTTATATTGTACTGTAATTGTATTTGTGCAGTAACAAATTAAATTATCAATGCATTTTATTCGCCGTTGACTTTGGACTATATCGCTAGTATGCAATAAAAAAAATAATATCCTTAATATCTTTAAAACTTGGATTCTGCTAACGTGAATAGCTCGTTATAAAAACATAAATCATACGTTCCTAAAGATATTACCTATTGAACACATGGTGTCTTAAGTATTATTAATATCAATCCAATCCCACTTAATTTAAAGGTATGTCTTGAAAGACCGGTTCTCAAATTAACTTAGCCATGACCTCACCTTCAAATCTGATCTTGTGGATGATATATAATTTTGATTTATATTAAAAATGAATTGCAGCTAAAGTAATTTATCAATAGTGGACCTAATTATGACCGTCTACTCACTAATTCATAATATGATTATCTTGCGTTTAATGCATTTATTCATTTCGATATCTAAGAGACTTGGAATGTTGAGGACTTTTAGGCTATCTAGATGTGATCGATTCAGATAAATGATTCTATAGTATGTTGTTGTTATCAATAATCGTTTTTTCATTTTTTTCTTCTCGTATTACAATTATTGACTGTATTATATAATAAATTGAGAAGGAATAAATATTTGTTTATTTAAGCACTGATAGGAATTTAATTAATTGTCCTGTTCTTTTAGAAAGACGTTGTGGATCCCCTTGCTCACTTAATACATATTTTCATTAATGGCACATATATCATGTATTTGAATTTAATACTAAAATTGGATTTAATTTTAATATCTTAACATGACATTGTATGATAATCAATTGACCTAATAAGTTTCGCGCACCATATTTTATTTGTCGTATTGGGTGCAATTTATTACAATAAAAATTATCATCAACATGTTACACTCTTCGAGCTGTTTTTTTGAAGAAATAAAATATTCTCTATTGGTACTTAAATAATACAGGTTCAACGAAGTATACATTGAGTAAATGTTGTTGAATTGGATGGAATAACTCTATAAGCCTTAAAAACATTGACATTATTGGAATTTTTGAATAAATATGGTTTTTCCACTAAATAGCGGATACTTGAGAAATTTGAATAAGTTTAGTCATGAAAACCTGTTGGAAAAAGGCAGATTTAATTCATGCGGTAAGTTTAATTGGATTTCACGGAGATGCTGTATTCCTGGTTGACATGAGATTCGGATAGATGTCGTATAACTGAATTTCAAATATGTACTAATTTTGTACTCCAAAAACCTTGAGTAAAAGCAGATTAACAATAGCTTGTTCGACTAACACCCGAGTTTGCAGTTCTGGAACAGCTGCATCAGTACGATATTTATCGTATAAACGTGCTTAATGAGACTCCTCCGGTTTTACAGTATTGGTGCAATGGTTGCGTTAAATCTAAATAGTTGCACGCACCATCTAGTTTCGATTAGATTCAATGTACTTTATGTAAATTGATTTTCCGTATAAAAATTTTTATCTGAAAAACGCCAAATAATAATTTATAATTATGTTATTATTTTTATCTTTTTAATCTGTTTATTATTAGAATTTCCTTTTCATTGTTCTATCTGGTGAAAATTGTTATATATTATATTACAACTAGATCTGATATCTGTATTTTTCTTTATATATTTAAATGTTAAAATAATAAATATATTATATTTCAAAGCTGATATGTTTAAGTGACCAATATATTCACTGTAACTGGATGTGTTATGCCTGATACAGGAGTCAATGTTAAATTTGTGTATATTATTTTTGTTTTAATATTAGAATCATATAACACTCTATATAACATTGAATAATGATACTCATCTCTTAAGGATAATTAACGAGTTAGTCAGACATCTGTTACGTACATTTTCTGAATATGAATTATCATCAAATGTAAATAAATCTCAACGATGAATATTAATGATATATATGTATTATATATGTACAAATATTTACAAATAAAATGTATTTATTGAAAACAAGAATATTTTCTATTAGTGAAGAGTTTGTAAGTTCTTGTGTACTTTTGTCTCCGTTTGCCCTTGAGGATTGTAACGTTCTCACATTAATTCGATCTATATGGTCCCAACCATTTAGACTAACTTTCTGCTTTATCCTGATAAGACTTCATCCCCACGTGAAGTGATTATTTGCATTTAATTATTTCTCCTTTATTTTTATTTTCTAAAGATGTTCCCGAGCAAATGATTACTGCAGTTTGCTCGTAATTCTTCCTAAATCGTATTGTATCGTGGCTCTAATTGTGACCGAAGTAAACATAATTCTAATAAACACATTCATATGGTTGCTTCCTGTAACGATGGGTAAAATTGTATACAAATTCGTATATATGTCAGTTTTGCTCGGCGTCGATTCTAATATTCTAACGTACGATTTTCATCCGTTTGAGGATGATAATATGTTGTATTTCGTTTAATTAAGAATTTACATTTTAAACATTTACTCAAATTTATTACTGATAATTTGTAGAATGGATACATATAAAGAGGTGACAAAATGTAAGCCATGTTTGCTTTTTGTTAGCCATTGGTACTGCTACTGAAAATTTTGTTAAGTCACACTGAATCGTGAGTATATGCATTAATTATGTCCTTAGGAATCCTACTATATCGATAAATTCTCTCAAATTTCAGTCGCAGTCGTGCTGACTACCATTGGTTGTTTGTGTTTTTGTTTTGCGGTTTTATTACGACAAGATGACTTCATACGTATCTTATCTTGTCTCAATGTAATTGAATTTTTTGAATACGTAATTTTGCTGTCTATGTCCTCTAATATTATGATGTTCTTTAATAATTTGCGATCTATCTGTGTCGTTAGTATTTGTTTATCGTTTGTAACATAGAATTGAAATATATAATATAACATTTTTCGAAATCCATCAATTGATCTGTACAACCTATCCGTATGGCGAGTTTATTGATCCCAAATTCATTACGCAATACGCAGTCTCAAAGTGTATTATACATATCCTCATATGTCGGCTTTGCCAAATTTGTCTTTAGTAAAGGTTTAATTTATTTGGTAATTACGTCAGTTTTCTTATGTTGTAATTCAAGTCAATATGTATATCGTACAATTCACATTTTTTGACTGAGCTTAAGATCGGATACGCAATGTGCAAAATAAATCGGCTTGCTTCAAATATGTCTTCGGTGACTTCTTGTATCTTTGGGTTACAATATTTTGAAGTATGATTTAAATTCATCATAAGGCAATAATGAAGACAAAATTTTATTCTGTGATCTTGTTTAATAATTTTACTGATTCGACTTAGTGCATCAGCATTTGTATTCGTAATATTTATAAACAATATACTGATACTATTAGACAACGGAGACGCGATTTTTAACGTTAAGAACGTGAGTGGTTTATCCGTGAATATCTGGAATTTATACAATATAAATTTTTATTACAACGATGCTGAAATTTCTAATATACATATTCTGCTTTGTTTAAATTATTATGCGTATTTACGATCTTGTCCTGGTTGTCTGTGAAATTATACTCCCTATTAATTTTTTATTGTTGTGAGAATAAATCATTTCAAAATCAGGATATTGAATATACATTTATTTTCTTTTAAGATTTCAAACGACGATTACTTCCATAAAAAATATTTTCGAGCAATTATCATGGTTTTGCTATCTGGCTATAGTTCTCTATGAATCTCGATAGTATGATAATAAATTTTTGATTTCGGTCATATTATACAGGATGATTCTTGACACATATTTTATTATCTTTTTCATTGTCAGTTATTAAATGTCCCAAATATATCACTTAAAAGGAACACATTTTTGTAAACGTAAGTTAAATTTTAGTCAATAACACCTCCGAGTCTTGATTCGTGTTCCAGTAAATCAGTTGCATAAATAATAATGTCGTCAGATAAAAAAAGCTTTTCGTTATTTTAAGAACATTGTTCATAAGCCGTTAAAGTACTCTGCTCACAAGACCAAAACATTCTAACAAATTCATAGTATTCTTTATCGGTAGAGAAACAGTCTTTCTCGATCTTCCGGTTTTATGAACTTATATTAGTCAATTTGTATAATCCTTATCTGCCCAGTTATAAATTTAAATACGATATTATAAAAGTCTCAATGGTTAAATGATTTAACTTAAAATCTATATACTGTGGGTTTCCTTGTGCATCCGCTTTCTTAGGTACCACGAGCAATGGCGCGTTACGGTGAATCGAGGTTAATAATGTTATGTTCTAACTGCCTTGTTTGACGGATGATTTCTTGACGATGAGCATATATAATCTATACGGTCTAATGTTAACAGGCGTATATCTTCAAACGGATTTCGTGCTGGATTGCCGATGTAACAGAACGGATCTCCTTCCAAATAAACACGTCTGAGAACTACATATTTTATATATTCTCGTCTTCTGAATTTAAATGATCTTTGCGATAACTAGATTTGATAGATCTACTTCATGGTTCTCTACAGTTACACCGAACCATATTGTGCTTCTATAACTTTCATGATTAGATCTTAGAACAGGAGTATATGTGAATCGCTTCTTCTGATAATGTTAACTATGAACCATGATTTGTATTTTGACTGTGTTAAGAACATTTGATACGTACAGATGGTGTTGTTATCTTATTCTGCTTTGTTTAACTGGTATAAAATTTATCTGGGTGCTAGATTAATAGATTTGACTTGGTTCTGAGGACATAAAGATGATTCTAGAGATGTGTCACTACCATTCTTTTGAAATATTTTCGAAGCATAATCGATAACGACTCCATTGTTGGCTAAAAATGTAAAAATACCAGCATGTGGAACAAGAATCATCAAATACTTGAAATTCTGTGTTGATTTTATTTCGTTTAGCTTTATATCTAGGATAATGAGAATAGTATGCACTAATATCTCATTTATTCCTTTCAGTTGATATACCAGCTCTCGTCAATTAATATTTCATCACGGAGATAAACAAAATCATATTTAGATCATCCTGTGTCTAAAAGAAAATAGTATTCCCATACATTGAGTTATAGAAAGTCTGATGTGATTATCAATTAAGATTCGAAACAGAGATCATACTGAGGTGGCCGTTTTGATTTATTACGGACGTCGGCCATCTGCGTCCATTCTGTTTGAATTCTGAGATGATTTTCTTCTTCTGCCTTCTGGAATTCACTTGTCTTTGACAGTCTTCTATTAAATGCCTTCTTTCTTACAATAACGGCATATTGCGTTCTTGACGTAGGTTGATTTTTGATTATCTTGCTGATTCTTTGCTTGATGTCTTGATTGGTCCCATGTTAGCCCTACAGTCTAACAATATGGTTTGTTCTACCACACTTGAAACAATAATTTTCGCTTTTAATGTTCCTATTGGTTTCGATTTTCCGGACCTTAGTTGATTTATCTCATAAGAAGTGGATACCAGCCTTTTGGGTTCTTTGCTTGACTGAAACGAAATTTCTTCCAAAGAATAGATTCGTAATTTAGGATTTCGTGATTTAAGAATAATTTTATACGTGTCTGGCAAACCATCAATAAAAGCTAACACTTTTGCTTGTAAAGTTTAATCGTTTACACTGGAGTATTCATCCTTCTCCAAATGGCATCAACGATGTGGTAATTCTCTATTTCTCGAAATAACTTTGAACATCGTCTTCTCTTGATTTCCTGCAAGCTCTAACTTCGTTTGTAAGTGATAATGTCCATTTTTCGTAATTTCATTCAGCGTTCTTTTGAATTCAACATATGATTATGTCTTTAAAACGCACATCTTAAATTGCCTGAAAGTTTTGATGAGACCCTGGACTAAAATATCAGTTTGTGCAGGATCTATTAGTCTAGTAGCAAAATCACATGCTCGAAAAAAACGAAATGACTCGTCAGAATCTACTCAATAGAAAATTGGCAAATGTCTTAAAGACTGTTCTACTGTGCTAAAAATTGTATGGGTATATTATTTCTTAATAATCATACTTTACTATTCGAATAATTGATTATCTATTCAAACACAATTTTATTTTTAAAAATATCTCGCTGCATCTTGTCATCTGTTCTTTAAAATTCTTTTGTCTTTAAATATGTAGGAACATATAATTCTTCGCTAATACTATCCGAACTCTCCGAATATAAATTAATTAAATTATTGTTACATGCAATAACCTTTTTTTTTTAAAATTACACCATAAAAAACAAAATTATATTTAATTTTAAACGACAGAAAATTATGTCCTTTTTTTTTTTTTAAGCCACGTATAAATGTGTGTTAAAGCCAATAAATCCAAAACAATCCAAAAAAAAAAAAAAAAAAAAACAAATACAGTATTAAAACAAACTTACATTACAATAGAGAACATCGTTAAAAAAATAAAACCGTTGTATGTAATGTTGACGATGTAATCACCTGCTGCTGATATTGTTTTGATTTTGTCTGCGGCGGCGGCTTGTCGACGATGACTGTTATGACGTCAGCGAGTGGTGTGACGTCAACTCCGGCGGCCGACGACAGATGACGGCGACTGCGGCGGCGGCGACTGCGGCGGCGGCGGCGACTGTTGACGGCGACTAACGACGAATAAATTATTTCGAATTTATTAGTTATTTTATTGCATTGACTGAGTGCCGTAAAACTTTATAAAAAAAAAAAAACTCTTAGTAGCTACAATACTGACACTAGACATATACGCGAGACGCGAAGGTTCGTGCGGCAAATCTTAAAAAAAATAATCAATGAAATAATTATATTGCCGTTAATATTGATGTATTCTTGACGACAGAAGTTGCCCCCAAGAGATACGGCTTCGTGCTCCGGCGTATTGTGTCGTGATATCGATTATGTGGTAGCAAATGAAGAGATTATTTCCATATAAAAGATAGTTTATTATTATAGACCGAATTATACTTAAACAAAATAACGATTTAAAACGTATGGAACTAAATTAGCAAGATCTAGTACTAAATGTACTAGAATAGGATCTCTTACAAATAACTATAAGAGGAGTCGTGTAGTGCGTGTGTATTCAGTACTCTGACCGAACGACCGACTGACCACCCGTCTATACTGTCGTAGCGTCCGGCAAACAACGATGGTGGAATCCGCTGATCAAGCGGATTCCTTATTCGCCGTTGACGGACTGCACACACATATACACTACACGGCCCGTACAATATAAAATAATACCGTTTACAACATACCCCCCGTGTTAAACAGGAGCAGTCCCTGCGACTTCTGCTAACATTTGAAGTAGCTCGTTATACAAAACAAAAAAAAACTAACTATCCCTTACGTTCCTAAAGATACGGGTACACCTAGTTCAACACATGGTGTCTTAAGTATTATTAAATATCAATGCAATCCCACTTAATATTAAAGGATACATGTCTTACAAAGAAAAGGTTCTCTTAAAATTAACTTAGATTGAGGTCTCAGCTACAACGTCTTGTGGATGATATATAACAGGTTTCCTCGATTTATACTTAAAAATGAAGTATGCAGCTAGAAGTGAAGTTATCAAAATAGTGGACACAATAATTAAAGGTATTATCAAATACCACTCACTATTCATAATATGATTATCTTCGGCGTTTAATGCATTTATTTCATTTTCGATATCTAAGAGGGACTTGGAATGTTGTTCCAGACTTTTAAGGCTATCTAGATTGATCGATTCAGAAAAATTAAATGATTCTATAGTATGTTGTTGTTGTGTCAATAATGCAGATTTCTTTACATATTTTTCTTCAATAGGCGTATAAAGTGTTTGCGTAACATTTTTTGTAAAAATTCGAGAAGGAATGAGAATAGTTTGTTTAGTGTAAGCACTGCATTCAGGATTTAGAGTTAATTGTCCTGTTCCGTTTAGAAAGACGTTTAGTGGATCCCCATTGCTACACTTAATAGCTATATTTTCATTAATGGCTACATATAACCATGTATTTGAATTACTTAACCTACTAAAAATTGGATTTACTATTTTAATATACTTAACATGACAGTATGCTGATAAATCAGATTGACCTAATAAGGGTTTCAGGCCACATATTTTATTTGTCGCAGTATACATGGGTGCAATTTGATTACAATAAAAATTATCATCAACATATTTACACTCTTCGAGCTGTTTTTCCGAAAGGGAAATAAAATATTCTCTGTTGGTACTTAAAGCTAATACAGGTTCAACAGAAGTATACATTGAGTAAATGTCCACTTGTTGAATTAAAGGGAATGGAATAACTCTATAGGCCTTAAAAACATTGACATTTATTAGCGGAATTTTTGAATAAATATTAAGGTTATTTCCACTAAAATAGCGGATACTTGAGAAATTTGAATAAGTTTAGTCATAGAAAACTTTTCTGTTGGAAAAGGCAGATTTAATTCATGCGGTAAGTTTAATTGGATTTCACGGAGATGCTGTTTATATTCCTGGTTTGACATGAGATTCGGATGAATCTGTCCATGTATAGCTGAATTTACAATATGTAATAATTTTTGTACTCCAAAAGCTTGTTGAGTAAGAAGCAGATTAATGACAATAGCTTGTTCGACTAACATTTCCCGAGTTTGCAGTTCTGACATGACTGCATCAGTACGACCTATTTTATCGTATAAACGTGCTATAATGAGATCTGAACTCCTCCGGTTTTGCAGTATTGGTGCAATGGTTGCGTTAAAATCTGAAATAGTTGCACGCACCACTCTAGTTTGCGCAGCGATTAGATTCAATGTACTGGTTGATGTGAGACCTAATTCTGAGATTTTTCCGTATAAGAAATCTGCGTCTTCATCTGAACAAACGCCAAATAATAATTTCGCAACGCGTCCTACCATGTTGATTAATCCTCGTTTACTGCGAGTTGGTTGCCAATCTGTTCCTATTGATTCGAGAATTTCCTTTTGCACTTGTTCTATCTGGTGAAAAATTGTTGAGGTGCTTGATTCCATCCATTCACAACTAGATCTGATATCTGTGGAGGGGTTTTCTTTGATATACTTTTCGCAAAATGCTTGCAGCAAAATATGTACAGTGACAATGTCATTATGGTTATTTTCAAACGCTGATATGTTTACGAAAGTGACCAACTTATATTCACTGTCCACTGGATGTAGAGTTCCCGCTGCCTGATACAGGAGTCCAATGTTGGAAACTGGTTGTATTGTATATCCTAGGTTTGTGTCCTGGCTTGAAGTATTAGCAATCCATATCAACACTCTAGAAGATAACATTGAATAATCAGTACTCATCTCTTAAGGTATAACTTCACCCACGAGTTAGTCAGACATCTGTTACGTACAGGGTTTTCCCTCGGAATAGTGAATTATCATCAAATGTAAAAGTAAGATCTCAACGATCCGGAATATTAATGATATATATATTTATATATGTACAAAATATTTACAAATAAAATGTGGTTGGTACATTGACCAAACAAGAAAGTTTTTCTAGTTAGTGAAGAGTTTAAGTAAGTTCTTGTGTACTTTTACTCTCCGTTTGCCCTTGAGGATTGTAACGTTCTCATTGGCATTTAATTCGATCACCATATATGGTCCCAACCATTTAGGACTAAGCTTCCCTTTCCTAGCTTTATCCTGAAGTAAGACTTCATCCCCCACGTGAAGCGTGATTGATTTTGCATTTAAGTCGTATTTCTCCTTGGTACGGTGTTTATTTTCTACAAGATGTTCCCGAGCAACTTGATGTGATTGCTGCAGTTTGCTCCGTAATTCTTCCTGGAAATCGTCGTAATTGTATCGTGGCTCTACGGGTCTTGTGACTGAAGTAGGAACATAGAGCGTTCTACCATAAAGCAATTCATATGGTTGCTTCCCTGTGGAACGATGGGTAGAGGAATTGTATACAAACATTGCGTATGGCACGTACGTGTCCCAGTTCTGCTGCTCGGCGTCGACGTAGTGTCTAAGATATTCCCCCAACGTACGATGGCTTCGCTCGAGAGCTCCGTTTGACTGTGGATGATAAGGTGATGTTGTATTTCGTTTAATTCCAAGAAGTTTACAGGTTTCGGTAAACACTTTACTCAGGAACTCGGTTCCTTGGTCACTGATAAGGTCTTGCGGTAGACCATGGATACATATGAAAGAGGTGACAAAATGGTAAGCCACGGTGTTTGTTTGCTTTGTTAGCCATTGGTACTGCTACTGAAAATTTTGTTAAGTCACACTGAATCGTGAGTATATATGCATTACCATTAAGTGTCCTTGGGAATGGGCCTACTATATCGATAAACGTTCTCTCAAATGGTTCAGTCGCAGTCGTGCTGACTACCATTGGTTGTTTTGTGTTTTTGTTTGCGGTTTTATTCTTTTGACAAGATGCACACTTCCTTACGTACTCTTCCACGTCTTGTCTCAATGTGTCCCAATTGAACTGTTTTTGAATACGCTTAATCGTTTGCTGGATACCTCTATGTCCTCCTAATATTCCAGAGTGATGTTCTTTAATAATTTGCGATCTATCTGTGTCGTTAGTATTTTGTTTGGAATAAACTCGTATTGTAACATCAGAATTGAGAAATATATAACATAACATTTTTCGAACTTCTATCCACTCCAATTGATCTGTGCCACAACCTATCCGAGGTATGGCGAGTTTATTGATCCCAAATTCATTACACGCAATACGCAGTCTCCAAAGTGTATTATACATATCCTCATATGTCGGCTTTTGCCAGAATTTGTCTTTAGTAACAAGGTGCCATACATAACGCGAATTTATTTGGTAATAAATTACGTCAGTTTTCTTGGGCTGTTGTAACTTCAAGTCCTGCATATGTCCATATCGCCTACGAAATTCAAGGGCTATTCCCTGACTGAGCTTAAGATCGGCTGATACGCAATGTGCAAAATGGAAATCGGCTGGTGCTTCAAATATGTCTTCGGTGACTTCTTGTATCTTTGGGTTCGCAATATTTTGAAGTGATGACTCTGCTTTAAATTCATCATAAGGCAATAATGAAGACAGGGCATTAGCTGTCGATTCCTGTGATCTTGTTTTAGCGACTAATGCTTTACTGATTCGACTTAGTGCATCAGCATTTGTATTCGTAGCTCCAGGTTTATAAACAACCTCATACTGATACTCGGCGAGTTTGAGACGCCAACGCATGAGACGCGATCCTGGGTCCTTAACGTTGAAGAGCCACGTGAGTGGTTGGTGATCCGTGAATATCTGGAATTTTCGTCCTAACAAGTACGGTCGGAAATTTTTTATTGACCAGACGATGCTGAGCAGCTCCTTCTCCGTAGTACTGTATGCCTGCTCTGCTTTGTTTAGAACACGTGATGCGTACGCTATTGGACGATCTTGTCCTGGTTGACCTTGTGAAATTATACTCCCTATTGCGAATTGGCTAGCGTCTGTTGTGAGAATAAATGGCTTTTCAAAATCAGGATATTGAAGTATAGGGGCATTCACGAGTTTTTCTTTTAAGATTTCAAACGACGATTGACACTCCGCGGTCCATAAAAAGGGGTATCTTTCGTAGCAACTTAGTCATGGGTTTTGCTATCTGGCTATAGTTCTCTATGAATCTCCGATAGTACCCTGATAATCCGAGAAATTGTTTGATTTCGGTCATATTCGTGGGTACAGGATGATTCTTGACACAGTTGATTTTATTGGGATCTGGTTTGACACCATTGT
Source organism: Chaetogeoica ovagalla (assembly GCA_032441825.1). Classification (NCBI taxonomy): domain Eukaryota; kingdom Metazoa; phylum Arthropoda; class Insecta; order Hemiptera; family Aphididae; genus Chaetogeoica; species Chaetogeoica ovagalla. Next base: position 2,249,604 of record CM063749.1, on the reverse strand, counting down.
CAGTTATTAAATGTCCCAAATATATCACTTCCCGACGAAGGAACTGACATTTGGCGGGTTGTAAACGTAAGTTAAATTTACGTAGTCGCTTAAACACCTCCGAGAGTCTTGATTCGTGTTCCAGTAAATCAGTTGCATAAATAATAATGTCGTCCAGATAAACAAAAGCTTTAGTGCCGTTGATTCCCGTAAGAACATTGTTCATAAGCCGTTGGAAAGTACTCGGTGCTCCACAAAGACCAAAAGGCATTCTAACAAATTCATAGTGCCCTTTATCGGTAGAGAAACCAGTCTTCTCTCGATCTTCCGGTTTTATGGGAACTTGATGATAACCGCTAGCTAGGTCCAATGTTGTATAATACCTTGCTCTGCCCAGTTGATCAAGTATTTCATCAATACGCGGTATTGGAAAAGCGTCTCCAATGGTTAAATGATTTAACTTGCGAAAATCTACACACACTCGATACTGTGGGTTTCCTTGTGCATCCGCTTTCTTAGGTACCACGAGCAATGGCGCGTTCCACGGTGAATCGGAAGGTTGAATAATGTTATCCCGTTCTAACTGCCTTGTTTGACGGATGATTTCTTGACGATGAGCATATGGTAATCTATACGGTCTAATGTTAACAGGCGTGGCATCCTCCTTCAAACGGATTTCGTGCTGGATTGCCGATGTAGCAGGGAACGGATCTCCTTCCAAATGAAACACGTCTGAGAACTCCCGACATATTTTCCATATACTTCCTCGCTCTTCTGAATTTAAATGATCGGTTGCGATAACCTTTCGGATTTCCGATACCCGATCTACTTCATGGTTCTCTACAGTTGACACACTTGTAGTAACCATTGATTGTGCTTCTTGATAACTTTCATGATTCAGATCTTCCAGAACAGGAGTATTGATGTGAATCGCTTCTTCTGATGTGTTAACTATGCTAACCATGACTTGCCCATTTTTGACTGTGTTAAGAACATTTCCGATACGTACAGATGGGTGTTGTGTATCTTGAGAATGAATGACCCAATCTGTACCTTCTGCTTTGTTAGTTACAACTGGTATCAAAATTTCTGATCTGGGTGCTAGATTAATCCGAGATTTGACTTGAGGTTCTGAGGACGGGGATAAAGATGATTCTAGAGATGTGTCACTACCATTCTTTTGAAATATTTTCGAAGCTTGATAATCGATAACGACTCCATTGTTGGCTAAAAATGTCCTGCCCAAAATACCAGCATGTGGAACAGGAAAGTCATCATAGACCACTTGAAATTCTGTTGATTTTATTTCGTTTCCCAGCTTTATATCTAGGATAACTGAGCCAATAGTATGCACTAATATCTCATTTATTCCTTTCAGTTGATATACCAGCTTCTCGTCAATTAATATTTCATCACGGAGATAAGACAACTTAATCATATTTAGATCACTTCCTGTGTCTAAAAGAAAATAAGTATTCCCCTGTATACATTGAGTTATAGAAAGTCTGATGTGATTATCAATTAATTTTGATTCGAAACAGAGAGACCTCGCATACTGAGGGTGGCCGTTTTGATTTGGCTTACCGGACGTCGGCCATCTGCGTCCGGAGCTTTCTCGTTTCCCGAATTCTGTCCCTGAGATGATTTTTCTTCTTCTGCCTTCCTGGAATTCACACGTTGTCTTTTCCGACAGTCTTCTAGTAAATGCCCTTCTTTCTTACAATAACGGCATATTAGCGTTCTTGACGTGTAGGTTGATTTTTGATTATCTTGCTGATTCTTTGCTTGATGTCTTGATTGGTCCCATGTTGGAGCCCTACAGTCTCTAGCAATATGGTTTGTTCTACCACACTTGAAACAACCTAATTTTTCGCTTTTAATGTTCCTATTAGTGTTCGATTTTCCTGACCTTTGTTGATTTATCTCATAAGAAGTGGATACCATCCTTTGGTTTCTTTCTTGACTGAAACGAAATTTCTTCTTCCAAAGCCAAAGCTAGAGCTTCGTCCAGATTTCCAGGATTTCGTGATTTAAGAATAATTTTATACGTGTCTGGCAAACCATCAATAAAAGCTGTTAACACTTGTGCTTGTAAAAGTTTGCGAACGTCGTTTACACTGGAGTATTCATCCTTCTCCAAAGTGGCATCAACGATGTCATGGTAAAGTTTCTCTACTTTCTCGAAGTAACTTTGAACATCTTCTTCTCTTGATTTCCTGCAAGCTGCTAACTTCGTTTGTAAGTGAGCTAATGTCCATTTTCTTCCCGTAATTTCATTCAGCGTTCTTTTGAATTCAACATATGACGTTATGTCTTTAAAACGCACGGCTCTTAAAGCCTTGCCTGAAAGTTTGGTGATGAGACCCTGGACTAAAATATCAGTTTGTGCAGGATCTATTAGTCTAGTAGCAAAATCACATGCTCGAAAAAAACGAAATGACTCGTCCGAATCTACTCCATCGAAAATTGGCACATGTCTTAAAGCCTGTTCTACTGTGCTAAACATTGTATGGGTTTCTTCTTTCTTAATACTCATACGGGGTTTACTACCTGCGAATAATTGATTATCCCTATTCAAACACAACTTTTGGGATCTTAGAAAATATCTCGCTGCATCTAAGGTGTCATCTGTTCTTTGCAAAGATTCTTTTGTCCTACTTAGAATATGACTAGGAACATATAATTCTTCGCTAGAATTACTATCCGAACTCTCCGAATCGGATAAATTAATTAAATTACGTTCCCCGTTCGACATGCAATAACCTTTTTTTTTTTTTAAAATTACACCAGAAAAATCAAAATGAGATTTAAGTATACTCGACAGAAACTTATGTCCTTTTTTTTTTTTTTTTTTTTTTTTTTTGAAGCCACGTATGTAAATGTGTGTTAAAGCCAATAGAGAATCCAACCCAATAACAATCCAAAAAAAAAAACAAATACAGTATTAACAACAAACTTACATTACAATAGAGAACATCGTTGAGAGAAAATAAAACCGTTTATGTGAGACGGTGTTGACGATGTAATCACGGGCGGCGGCGTGCTGCTGATAATATTGTTTTGATTTTGTCTGCGGCGGCGGCGGCGGCGATGACTACAGCGGCGGCGACGATGACTGTTATGACGTCAGCGAGTGGTGTGACGTCAACTCCGGCGGCGGCGACGACTGTAGCGATGACGGCGACTGCGGCGGCGGCGAAGACTGCGGCGGCGGCGGCGACTGCGGCGGCGGCGACGGCGAAGGCTGCGGCGGCGGCGACGGCGAATACACGAATTATATCGAATTTATTCAGTTATTTACCTCATTTGCATTGACTGAGTGCCGTCAGACTTTATGAAAAAAAAAAACTCTTTGTTGCTACAATACTGACACTTGACATATACGCGTGACGCGAAGGTTCGTGCGGCAAATCTTAAAAAAAATAATCAATGAAATATAATTATTTTAAAAAGATTGCCGTTACCGCTGCCACCAATGATGTATTCTTGACGACAGAAGTTGCCCCCAAGAGATACGGCTTCGTGCTCCGGCGTATTGTGTCGTGATATCGATTATGTGGTAGCAAATGAAGAGATTATTTCCATATAAAAGATAGTTTATTATTATAGACCGAATTATACTTAAACAAAATAACGATTTAAAACGTATGGAACTAAATTAGCAAGATCTAGTACTAAATGTACTAGAATAGGATCTCTTACAAATAACTATAAGAGGAGTCGTGTAGTGCGTGTGTATTCAGTACTCTGACCGAACGACCGACTGACCACCCGTCTATACTGTCGTAGCGTCCGGCAAACAACGATGGTGGAATCCGCTGATCAAGCGGATTCCTTATTCGCCGTTGACGGACTGCACACACATATACACTACACGGCCCGTACAATATAAAATAATACCGTTTACAACAATATAAATACTTTCACATTTTGTTATATAAGTATTATTTTTAACAATTTTCTCACCTAGCTTCATTACACATAATGGAAAAACAACCAGTAATTTTGATCTCTGATACTATCATACTTTGAATATCATTTGCACAGATACCAATGAGATCATTTTGTATTAATGAACTTGTGTAATTAATTTGATGTTTAAATAGCTTTTCAAATTCTAAATTGTAATTACTTAATAATCTACAGCATTCAATAAAATTTCCTAAGAAATACAATTTAAAAATAAAACAAAATTGTTACGATTTCTATTAAAAATAGTTTATTGAATAATTACCTTGATTCAGTGATTCAGAGTCTTCTCTGTGTCCTCGAAACGCAATTCCTTGTCGAGCCAAAAAAAGTATGACATCAATTAGTCCTTTTAAATAATTTCTATTTTTTTCAACTAAGTCTGTTCAAGTTCAACTAACTGTGAATATCAAGATTTTCAATTAAAATATTATGTTTTAAATTAGCCCAAAAATCAAACAATGAAGGTGAATTTTCTATTTGAACAAGAGGATCTTGCAATTTTAGTACAAAATTCCAAAACTAAAAATGTACCTAGGTACTTAAAATTAAAACATTTACAGATTTTTTTCCATCTATAATACAGAAATATCGATAGATCGAATCTTATCCACATCGAAAAACTATGATACAAAATGCCTGTTCAATTACTGGATACATTCATTTTAAAGCTATATGTTATATAAATAAAATAATTCCTAGCCTAAAATCAATTATGTCATGTAAGATTTGAGGAAAAATATATTTTTTTTTTCATTTACCAGTAATTGAACACCTGTTCAATAACTAGATACTACTGAATATTTTATACCAATGATTGTACACTCAAAAAATATTAATAATAAACAATTTTACCATTTTTAAACATCAAATCAGCTCTTAATATAGTATAGTATAGGTACTCAATAAAACTTGTTACTTACGTTATAATTAGAATTTCGGTAGTTATTCGATTTCCACAAAAAATGTCTTAATTACTTATTAAGAAAAATCACTTCCAGCTGTACACAAATACCATAACAGAGATTTTAATTTGTTATCACCGGATTACTACCAAATCTGAGTTAACAAATTACGGTTTTACAGTTGGACCACAATTACATATTTGAGTGTAACTCATTGATTCCTTAAGTTTTAAAGATAAATAATCGTTGTTCAATTACTGGAGGGTGTTCAATAATTGGAGGACGGGTTACCCTATCGTTCTGTAGAAAAGTCGTTCGTATGAAAAAATATTTCTTCGCCAAACGTAAAATCTCAATTACGGGGGGGTGGGGGTGGGCGAGGGGGACACATAATAAATAATTTCTCGTCTCCGGGGTTTACAAGTTCATAACGCACACACACTCGGATCACATTACACGTCGCAATCGGCGACAACCGCGGTGGCGGTCAGTAGTCGTGTGCGCGATAACGGCGGCGTAACTACTGTGATCGGCGCGACGCGGTAGCAGCGGCGGCGTCGGCGGGCGGTTGTGGACGCACAATCCGACGCGCGCCGCCGCAACAGTGTGTGAACGCGATGAAGACCGTCCGGTCGTCTTTCGCCGCCGCCGCCGTTTTAGGGCTCCTCGTGTTCATCGGCGGCTTCTGCCGTTCCGCCGTCGGTGTTGTTACGGCCACCGCCACCGTCGTGGAGTGTTGTGACAATAGTTCTGACGGCGGTCGACCGTGCCGGAACGGGAACCGGACGTTTCAAGCGATCGAAGCGATCGGCGGCGGCCGGTGCGACGAGAACGCCGCCGCGACACCCGTCCGGAAGTGTTGTCCGCCGGACCAGGCGTACGATCCGGTAATGCGGTTCTGCCGTACCACGGCGGATACGGATCGCCATACGTTCCGGCGGCTGCTGTTGCTGGACCGGTTGTTACCGGACACGAGGATTACGGTCGGCTACGATTACGACCCGCCAAAATGTAACGGCAACGACGTACTGGTCGACGTGCCGGCCGACGAAGTGCGACAATTGTTGAACGCGACGGAACTCGTTGACTCGCCGGTGCCGGGAGGCTATTGCTTCGACTCGACGACCGTCGTCAACGCGTCGGCGGCACTCGTCGCGCGGGCGTGTAGGCCTCGCGAACGGTATTGTCGCGGTCGTTACACGTGCGTAAACAAATGTTGCAAGGGTGACAGGATGATCGTCGGCAAGTGAGTGGCAGTTGGGTGCCAATTCTTATATAATCTCATCCGCGTTCGTTTCCTTCCACATAGAAAAAAAAATTAATTCTTTTCGAATTTTTCGCGAGAAAATTATACGGTATGTCGTACGTAATACGTTTCGGGGGGAAAAAAATTGTATTATACGTGTCAAATGAATAATAATTTTTCGTGATGCTTGTCATCGGGGCTTGTGAGTTTATGCATTTGCATATTTTTATTTTTTTTTTGCTACACAGGGAAACGCGTTAAGCGACGTACAAATCCGTTTCACAACAATAGTGATATAAATATAAAAGCATCATTATAGTACATAGTCGACTTTTTGCAGTTATCAGTGAAAACTGTTTTCCATGAATGCATGAAAACGGTTTTTCAAAGTGGGCAAAAAACAAAAAAAAAATAAATATTAAACAAATAAATGCTTGAATTATTTCGTATTTATTTCCCACAATCGTGTCTACAAAATCGTAAAATTTTCTGTTGAACTTCTATAATGTTTTATTAGTTTTTTACTTGGATTATTATAAAATGTATAGTAATAAAATCGAAAAAAAATAATCTTTAACTTTTAAAAATATTGAATATTAGCAGATATTCCTAGTTCGACATTTTCTTATTCCTTTTATTTTTTTTTTTTTTTTTTTTTTTGCTTTTTATCGCGCATGTTTTAACTTTTAAATATATAGTTTTAGATTTTTAGTGCTTCTAAAAACGTATTTCTGAAATTTTAGTAGTAGAAGTTCCCAACTTCTTTTATTCATGGAATCTTTGCAGGATAATTTTGCGGGATTATTATTCAATAATATTGATTTTTTTTTAAATCGAAAATATATTTAAATAATTTATATTTTCCTAAATTTTTCACGAAACCCCCTTGACGCGCTGACTCACGGAACAACAAGATTTCATACTGAACAAAAACTGTAACGTGTAAATAAAAATGATAATATGTAATATATATTCAAATAATAAAAACAAAGCGATATAAAGACCTGAGGCCTACCGAGTTTGAGATGAGGCCAGGGACAAATTTCCCTTTTGCCCTTGTGTGTGTTAGTATAGAATTGACAATAAACAAACGAATGTATAATCCGTTAAAACCTTACGTACATAAAATTATATTATATTTTGTGCACACATTAAAAGTCAGTTTTTAATCTGTATGCTTCAGTGATGACAATAGTCATTTTTACATATTTTTAAAACGACAAATAATCATAATGTTTTGCCAAAAAATATATTACTATTATTATTATTTTTATTATTATTATTATTATTATTATTATTATTATTATTGATTATATATATATATATATATGAATTGATCGGATAATATTACTAAGTAGTTACGTTAACATTTGGCCTTTTTACAATATCATATAAAAATCACTTCTGCATCACAGCGAGTTAGTAGTTACTCCGTCGTAAATAACGTTGCTACTTTTTATTTTTGGCGTAGGTTTTTATACTAAGGGATTAATTTTCAATGTTATTTTTGTCTTATAATAAAATAATTTAAATGTTGACATGATTCATAACGTCCGTTACGTCATTCAATTTCGAGTAATCAATAAAATATATAAATTTAATGTATTATTAAATTGTTTGCATAATAAAATACAATGTCTATTTTCGTTGAAGCGTGCTATTTGTTTTTAAATTACTTGTCCGAGTGACATTAAATTTTGCACTTGAAGTTCGTCTTTAACTCGAGAATGTTGTACGATAATTTTCACCACATCCGCCGTGACTTCCTGGAGCACTAGAAGTCTCGAAGAAATTTCGGAGACATTTTCAAATCGAAATATTTTTTTAATTCGTGCAACCAAAATTAAAACCAATTTCTGGTTGATTGCTAAATTATGTTAGAATAGACGTTACTCGCAGTTTCTACCACCATACTACATTGCATCGAATTGAGAATTTTCCTAAAAATCATATATACGATATGATCGTTTCCTAACACATTTGTTATATGTGTGTATGGGTGCGTGTGTGTGTATATATAACATAGTCGTTTTGTTTTCTACCTTGCTACAGTAAACGGATTTTTTTAGATATTGATGAAAAAGTTTTATCGTAGAGACGCCATTTCAGAATTTCGAATGGGACACAAAATAATTTGTTAATAGCCGTCTACAATATTAGAGCAGTTGATTTCGCTAACAAAGTACTCTCACTATTTGAATTTATGAACATAATATTTCAATTATGTTAATTAAACCATTTTTAACATGAAATAATAGTGCAATATGTTGGCAATTTACACAAACTATTATTTTACATTCAGTTTTGAATATTCAATGTTTTGAAGCGTTTCAATTAACTTTCGTCTAAATATATCGTTTTCAATATTTAAATGATTTGTAACTTTTTATATTTGAAATTGATTTGAATGAATTTGACATTTTTAGAAACCACGGAACAAAATTAAGTACAACGTCGTTTATATTATGAGCTAGAGGAACATTGGGTTGAATCGTGCATTCTTTTACATATCTGTAAAATTAATAAATATGCAACCAATGAAATTATTTGCAAATTAAAATCGAATTGAATAATCTAAATCAGGGGTGGACAATAGGCGGTCCGCAGAGAAGATATAACTGGACCAATAAAAATATTTTTCTTCAATACTAGTTTTCGAACATAATAGAATAATAGATATTTTATCTATTTTTATAATATATAAAAATAAATACATTTATTAACTAATATTTTAGTTTTTTCTGAGTCTAGAAAATTTTCTGTCGAATTATCTGGACCTCCATAGAAATTAATTGCCGACGGCTGCTGGTCTAAATATAAATGAATGATTGATTTAAAAAAAAAATAATAAAATATGGAAGACATTAACTCGAGACGGAACAATGTATGACTTAATGCATTAAAACTAAAGTATTCAGTCTTGATACTTAACATTATTTGTTTCAATACTTCGTAAATTAAATAGGACATTTAGATTTGACAGTAAGTTACAGTAGAACCTCGATAAGTTGAAATAAATGCAGTTCTTTTGCGAAAACCTCGATTACTCGAAAGGAAAACTATAGAAAACATTGTAGTAATGGCATATGACCAATTAAGTCTCTTCTAGTGAGACAGTTTTTGACTCACACTTTTCTTTCCTTTTTATTTATTTTTTTTTTTTGAGATATAATGGTACACAACCATCAATCCTGCAGCGGCTTTCAACTTTTTTTTTTCAAAAGTATGTTTATTCAATTATATATTTATTTAAAATGTATGAATATAAAATAACATTATTTACATAAGATAACAATGATAGCTGATAAATCAGCTCAAATCTGAATATAATGGAAATTCGGCGCCGACAACGAAAAGGTCGTTATTGATTATTTCGTACATTTCAAATTTATTATTATTTTCTCATCCAACCGTATTTGGTGTTCGAATGTTATCTTTCAGAATATCGACCCCCGTAGCAGTGTCAATTTTCTTGATACTCTAAGTTCATAAATCTCATTTGTTATATCAAATTATTACCACCGGGTCATTTTTATGAAATACAAAAAAAAATCTACTTTTAATCAATTTAATTTTCATGCGACGTTCGAGTGAATAATAATTTTCTTTTTCCAACCTGTATTTTTTATATACAATGCAATATGGTGTAGTAAAAATAAAATATGCGAAAATACCGGTGAACGGTGTGATATTGTTAAATATCAACTCGCCTATTAAATTTACTACAATATTTATTAATTTTAGTTATATCAAATTTTCAGGTATTTTTAGTGATAATACACTGATTATTTCTTACCTGATGTATCCGATATGTTTATTCATTTTCAGGCGATATAGGTATTTGAAATAAAATAATTAAAAAATAACTGAGTGAATTTCTTTAATTTATATTTATAACATTTTAACTTTATGATGATTGTTTATATAATAATGTTTCAACGCACGAAATGTTTATCATCTTAATAAGTACATTGTTGTGTCGAAAAGAGACGAAAATCGCAAAAAAAAGAAATAAAAGAAAAAGAAATATACGTTTTTTTTTTTTTTTGGATTCGTCGCGCAATTTCCGGAGAAAAACTCTCCGCATAATTGACGACTTAGTATTTTCCGTACAGCGCGTGCCAGAAGAGCGGAGTGCCGTTCCGGACGCCGCCGTTCTACCGCGCGGACGAGAACGGCACCGTAGTACGAACTGAGAACGCGCCGTTGCCGTATTACGTGCGTCTGGGATGCGCGAACAGGAAAAAGTTGGACGCCGCCGCCGGTTATAGATTGTTCGCCGACGGCAGCCTCTACGTATTCGACACCACCGGGACGCGTGTGCCGGCCGCCAATTACTGTCTGGAACACTACACAGAGGCGGCCGGCCAAGAGATCCGGTTGGAAGCGTACGTGTGCGCAGCCGCCGCCCAACGGCTGTCGGCCGCGGACACCAAAGGCAGCTGGAAATACTTCGTCATTCTGGCCGGCACCGTCCCGTCGATAATATGCCTCGCTTCCACCCTGATCGTCTACGCCGTGCTGTCCAGTTTGCGCAACGTTCACGGCTACTATGTCATGTGCTACGTAGCCTGTCTGCTGATGTCGTTCGTCTGCCTTTTGGTCATCCAATGGATGCCGGACATAATCGACTCCACGCTATGCAAACTCTTCGGTACGTATTGACGTGCGGGGGATTTTTTTTTTTTTTTTTAATATTCATGAAGTTTTTGTTTCTTCTATTTTTCTATATATAACGTACAGAGTGTGTCATTGTACAAGTCCGCCGTAATAGCAATAAAATATTTTTCAAAACCGTTTTTTCGACAATTTTTTTTTATTATTATTATTATTCTGATCTAAAGACATAAATTATATATATTTATATAATCGAATTTTCAAATAGCCACTTTGTTGATATTTTTTCTTCTACCCGGTCGAAAAGAAAAAAAAAAAATATATATATATATGAACTAAATAAAAATTGTTTAATTTAGAACAAATCGAGTTAGATTTTTATGTATAGAAAATCAATTCAATTTACTTTAAATTTAGAGTCTTCATTCAAAGAATTTTTCATTCCATAAAAATATATATTTATATAGCATGAACGATATTTAAAATTAATTATTTATACATTTTCGGAACGCAGTAGCTTATGATTTCATAATAACTGATTATTTTAGATTTCCATACGTTTTAATACAACAAAATGTATGCGTAAGTACTCGTGTGCCTTGGAATAATGATTTTATTAAAACTAACAATTTATAACTAATTTACGTTTGAAATACATAAAAAAAAAGAAATGAAATCACTTTTCTCCCCTTCTGCTATGTGGTCGCTTTAGTATTTATTTATTTTTAAAACGCAATATCTAAAATTACTATATTTTAATATTTTTAAGACGGAACTTATTTTAACCGAAATCTTTCCTAGACTTTCTAAATTAATTTTTTTTAATTTCACATTAAACAATAACAATAATTACATAATATTATTGAAGAAACTGTCCACGTGTATTACATTTGTGTTTTAAAATTGTAAATTTACGCTACGAGTTATCAATAATAAGATAAATTTCCATGATTATTCTTGAGTTTCTTCACTACTTGTTTTTTTATATTTCTTCAAAGAACTTTTGCCCTTCTAAAAAATCCAATCTTACCTCGTAATGTATTACGATTCCGTACGTGAGCTGATTTATTAAGCTCATCTTAAATCGACTTTTGTAGTTATATTCACTTTATTTAGTGTAAATCACATAGGTGTTTATACATTTGGTAATTTATTATTTATAATTTAGGTTATTTAACACTGTTATCATTTTTCACTACATTTTGCTGGTTAAATGTGATATGCTTCGATATTTACTGGATGCTGAGGTATGTAACTATATTTTTACATCACTAGAGAATAATGTGTTTAATGAAGTTATTTTCAATTTCATAAATTGTTCAAATTTTAAAAATAATTTACGCTATAGTTTACCTGCCAATATCAACTATTCAATATTTTATTATTTAAAGATAAAGGATTCATAATAAAACTGATATTTAAATAGAGACAGCTACGAAAATCAATAAACCTTCAAATTTTAAAAGATTATATTTGTCCAATCACTGGATTGTCGATAACAAAATATTAAAAAAAATACTCTTCAAGAGCAAAAACAAAAAAAAAATCTTTTTAACTTAATAACTATTTAATTATGCCCAGTCTTGCACATTATATAAACCGCGCTCGTGTTACCAATATATAATAACTAATAACGTTAATGTGACATTTTATTAATAATATATTTTTTAAAGGTAACCAGTCAGTTTTATTAAATTTCGCGTCATTTATTAGTCATAAAAATAAATTAAATAAAATCAAACAATTATTATTATATGAACTAAAAAAGAAATGCATACAGTATCCTATATAAATAAATAAATATATATTTATTGTTATTTTTAATGAAGAAAAATCGATTTAATTTGTTGCCAATCGGATTTTAATTTTACGACTAGAATAAAAAAAAACACAATTTTTTTTTAAATATTCTAAAATTATCCAATGTTAAAATCAAATATTATTAAATGTAATCATCGTTCAGACGCAAAATAATCAATTAATTCTATACAATCTAAATTCAAACATTTGAAAATCTAAAATTCCTTTCCCTCATTTTATTAGATATAACAACGAGACAATATAATATTTAATTTAATAGTAGTATTTTATGTAGTGCCTACCTATTTAAATACTTTATGATAGATAGTAGTTATTATAGTTATAATAATATTATATTATTCTTATGTTATACACTATAAAATAAATATTATATCCTTTATAATATATTATAATAAAAATATAAAAATTATTGAATGTGTTTTGATTCATTTTTATTTTATTTTTTTATTTTATTTAGGTACAATAATTCAATCAACAAAAACACGTCAATATCCATACGTTCCATACTATATAATATTTACTGTTGGGGATTTTCGGTTATTTACGTATCTACCGCTTTTTTATTTCAACATTCGAAGAACTCCGTGCTTCAAAAATTCGCACCAAATATTGGAATTCATAGTTGTTGGTTTTCTAGTGAGTATAATATAAGTAATTAATATAATATTTTTTTTTCAATAAATCAATTTGATTTATTGCTTGGTTATATATTTCATGGGTTGTTTGATTATTTCATGCTTGTTTTATTTTATGGGTTTATGTTTACAAAAATTACATGTTTCCCGTGAGATAAGAAGACTGTTGTCACGAATATCTACTATCATTCATTATATTATAACATATTTAAAATATTTACTTAACAAATATTTAATGTACGAATACCCTGTTGTTATATCTACAAAAATATTAAGAATATAGATTATGTTTTATATTATATTTGTACATTCTTTATCATGTATACATAAAAAAATTAACAAACTTTTAAATGCTGAACATTTAACAAATATTAAAATTATAATAAAATGTGTATTATAATTATTAACATTAGGAATGATAATGATATAAAAAAAAAAGTTATATAATTGAAACTATTTTGAATTTTCCAAATAATACGAATAATTATAATATGTCGAAGAATTAGTTATATTTTTATGTTCTCCGAAAAATTGTTTAAATCAGACACGTACAGCTTCCTACATGATCACTAATTTAGTCAAGTTAGAAATAATATTTACCATCTGCTTCTTTGTCCATTTTATATATGACGCGTAAATTATAATTCTCGTATATTTAACTCATATGAACGTTGAATGTATTTGCGACTTATTTCATTATGAAAATGGATTTATTTTATTTTATTTTTGTCTCAAAAAATCGTGATGATGATCGTAATAACTGTCTAGTTTTTATGACTATTTACAAAAAAAAACCCCCTAAATTATTAAATGCACCACGTCATTTTGAAACGTAGATGGTATAGTTTGGCACACTCAACTGGAGTCCTCTAAGCGTCATTTCGTTACATTGCTCTATATCACGCATGAGACTAAAAAGAATTAATTACGTAACAGTTTTTAAAATGTTCGAAAGAACACTTAATATTTTTCTTAGGAAAAAACTCTTCTATATAAAGTTTTTAATTTATTTAAAAACAAAAACTTTATTAAATAAATAATTTTAGTTTTTAGTTTGGAAATCCCTGTATTATTACGATCAATTGTTATTCTGATCAAGGAAGGGATCGGGAAATTTTTTTAAAACGTCTACACCAGAGGTCAGCAATAGGCGGCTCGCAAAGAGAAGATATAACTGGACATTTATTTTTCTTCAATACTAGTTTTCGAACATAATAGAATAATAGATGATATTTAATCTATTTTTATAATATATAAAAATAAATAAATTTATTAACTAATATTTAAGTTTTTTTCTGGGTGTACAAAATTGTCTGTCAAATTATCTGGACCTCCATAGAAACTAATTGCCGACTCCTGGTGTACATCATCAAAAATACATTTCTATAATATTATAAAACATACTTATAACTATAGTGAAGTTGTCATGATTACAGCATAAATTTATATTTTGTTTATTCGATTGAAATATTATATATTAATAAGTTCCTATGTATATATAAAAAAAAACCCCCCGTTAAACTAAACTAACATAATGTACCATATTTTATTACTACGTCACATCGTTTTTTATAGTATACTTGGTTTTGTAAAAAATGTATAATTTAATATTTATTTGACAATCGAATCGAGCACATGTTTTAAGGAGTTTTTCTTGTTAACAAATTATAGCTGATGCTTTATTATTAAAATAGTACGCTCCCACGCATATTTCATAAATTTAGAAATAATTTATAACGTTAAAATTTTACTGTGAAACCAAATTATATCATTTAGTGCAATAATTAATTCGAATTTATTAATCCAGTGCCGAATTCACGAAATTATTTTATTACGAAATAATTATGGCTACAAGCCTACGAATTATATATATACATAGTGTTATTAATTAGGTATTAGGTACGCTTTTCTGATCAATTATAAAATATTTTCCTATATTTATTATGAAATATTGTTATAATTATGATTAGAATATTTATGCTCTAAAAAATGTAAATAAATATGTATGTAGTACTAATGGACTAAAAAAAGCCTAAATATGCATTAAAACACAAAAAAAAATATGCATATAGACACAAAATCAATTTTAAAAGATAAATTTATTATATATATATATATATGTTAGAAGTTTTCAAATTGTGGGTCTAGATCATATTATTAGTGGGTCGCGTTATATTTTTAAATAAAACATTTTTTTAGACATATGTTACTATAATTCCGTGTTTCTATTACTTTTCGTTGATATTCAAATTCAGTTTTATCCTAAAATAATATCGAACGAAAAATAGGAATCAATTACATCCTTCACATTAAAATCGTATACCCACTTTTATAATATACATAATTTTTTTTTACTATTCAAATATATAATTAAAAATAATCATATGATAAAAATTAAAAAATTAAATGTACTGTTCTTTTCCTGTCGTCAGCAACTGATCTACACGAAACAGCAAAAAAAAAAAAAATCATAGATATTATTGTGGGTCGCCAAATTCCAAATAATTTCCAAAATGGATCGTACCAAAATAAGTTTGGGAACCTCTGATATGGGTATTTGCTTATAAATATATAATAAATTATTTTATTAAAATCGACGAACTTTATCGAATATTCTATTTTTTAGTATCTTTACTCCGTATATCATTATCGAATTTTCAACAATAAATAAGTAAAAATAACTAAATTCAGTATTAATAAAATATACGATTTTTTCGTATTTTGTATCGAAAATCGTGAAATATACGCATTAAAACCGAAAAAAAACCACAAAATACGCACTTGCTATAAAAATTGTATGAACCGCGTAAGAATGAATATGAAAAAAATTAAATCTCTATTATCAATAATCGTTAATTTAGTTTGACGTTTTACATTTAATTATTTTTTTTTTTTTTAAACCTACTTCTCATTCGATCAACACTGTTTTAATATAAACTCACAAATTATTTATTTTATATAATATACGTTTTCTATTTATCTAGACACTGATTACGGCACTGTTATCTTTTTCTTACTACCGATGACTGTTATGCTTGTTGCAAATTTAATTTTGTTCGTGTTAACTGCCATGCATTGTTCAAGAATTAAATCGGAACTCAACAAATTCAAACGAACTGATTCAAAAACACAACGTTTTCAAGTCGATAAAGAAAAGTAAGTAATACGAATTAATAGTTATCACACGTCATTTATTATGCCGTTACTTAGCGAATTAATACGCATTGCCGTGTGTACGTAATTTCATTTCGTTAACATAACGTTAAATTTATCGACTTGACTATAAAATGTTGGCTGTTATACAAAAAGCCAAATATGTTTCGTTTTCCATTAATTTCTTTCGTACGGTGTTGTCCAAATATAGAATAGTTTTGGCAATAAAAATATAAATTGCATTCAAGTTGTGATTGCGATTTTTTTCTTATACGTATAAACAATAATTTAATAGAATGCATAAATATGTGTGTGTGTGTGTGTGAAACAGAAAAACACTGAAGAGGCGCCATCTCTGTGTTATTAAATTGTTCTTTCCAAAGTAGTGTTTTTATAAAATACATATTACGAACTAAACGGATGAAAAATCAATTGGAATACGATATTTGTAAATTATTTTCACGGAAGACAAATGGAATTTAATTCAAACACGAATACTGCGCGCACAAAAACCATTACACGCATGAGGTTTTCGGTTATTCACACGGCGTATAAGAAAATAAGATGAAATAAAAGTTTATCTTTATTTTATACGTTACTTTTGTCTCACTAAAAGTGTTCATTTATACATTTATCCCTTTTTGATATTAAACATATATTTTATGATGTATCTTTTAGATTTTTAATACAATTGATTTACTCGCGCGCAATAATAAACATATACCTACGTCAACAAACGTAAAGTATTAGGTGTACAAATGAATAAATCTATTTTTTTTTTTTATTTGGAAAATCGAAGTGTTTGCCGTTACAATGTATCCATTTTTCACCGCCCGTAACGATTTGCCACGAGAAATATTTTCGACGCTGCTTACTATTATATAAAAAGAGAAATCAATCGTTATTTTTTTTTATTTTTTTTTTTTTTTGATTTCAGTGAATTATATTCGCAGAACCAATTTTCCTTCTTTCTGAATCTTTCCCGTCTCATGTAGGCGTTCGGAAATCAATTAAATAATATATATATTACAAAAAATAACAATTTATTTATAATAATTTAGTGTACACTGTATAAAAAAAAAATAATGTAGAAGAAGAAAAATGCATAGAGCATTAGGTTCCCTCTACGACTCGCACCCATCGTACATTCGCACGAATGTATTAATGATACATTCGCCAAAAACGGGAACGAATTGATTCGCATGTTCTTGCAGCATTTTTTCCTTATTGAAATTCGAAATGAATATTGTGTGTCGTATGTACTTCATTCAAACTATATGTTATTCTTAATAGCTATATGTATGTCAACAATACACAATCACAAAGGAACGGGAAAATACATTCAATTTAAAATATTGACTTCACGACGTTTTAAACTAATTTGGATTATTCATTTATACACTAAAATGTGTAATACATGTTGAAAACATTTCATTTCAATTTGAGTAATGTCTACAGTATGTTATGGAGATTTGTTAATATATTGCTTAACATTTCATTTACAAGACAAACGTATATGATTAGATAACTTAATTATTATATATTTTTTAAATCGTTACTATAACGGTGTCAAATACTCAAATGTGAATAACTGACAATTTTGAATCGTTTTATTATCATATACAATACGTAATTTAACGAGTGCGTTAAAATTAACCGTTGTTATTTTTTTTTTTTTTTTGTAATTGAAAAAGTTATGCTATGATTGATTATATCGATTTTGTCATAGATGAAATTAATAATAAAAACATAACACTACACAACAACAATAACTAAAAAATTAATTATTTACGTTATAATTTGTTTTTCTACAGGTTTGTGATGAGCATGAAATTGTTTCTGGTTATGGGAATTCCGTGGTCGTTTGAAATACTATCAAGAATTTTTCAAAACGAGTGGTTCATTTGGCACGTTTTAGACGAGATCAACGCGTTACAAGGTGTCATGATTTTCTTCATATTCGTGGCCAAGCGCAAAGTCATTACGAGACTACGACGGAAAATTTTGGGTTCATTTGATCACAGTGAGTCAACGAAAATTCACACTATTTCTGGATCGTCACAAAGTGGCAGTGCTCATAAAAATAATTATGATTTCTGAATTCAAATTCTAGAACGAAAACGTCCGGGATTATAAAATAAAACATTCCTTGACAAAAAAAAAAAAAAAATTATGAAAATTATAATAAATAAAATATTTTTCTCCAAAAAATAATATTACTAAGACGCTATAAAAGTATCGCTTCGAAATCACGCGTTTCTTTATAAATATGATAATTTTATATTATATATATAAAAAAAAACTTATTTTTAACAAAATATTTAAATTAATGTAAACTGCGTCTTTCTTAATTCCTTAAAATTAGTCATTTTTCAATATTTTCAGTTGAATATTTTTGTAATGTGTTTCACGATAAGCATCATATTTTTGTTATATATCAATCACATAAATCTAAATAAATATTAAGCAAAATATTTCATATTATATTTGTAATGCGTACCATAATTATTTAAATTGCATTGTACACATAGTATTTAAACCAGGGGTCTGTAATTAATTTCTATTAAAAAAATAAAGTTTAAAATTTTTTAGGACCAACAAAAAACTTAAATATTAATTAAATAAATGTATTTATTTTTATGCATTATAAAAATAGATTAAATATCCTATTATGTTCGAAAACCAGTATTGAAAAAAATATATTTTTTGGTGGTCCAGTAGTTATATCTTCTTTGCGGGCCGCGGGCCGCCTATTGCCGACCCTCGATTTAAACCATTATTTGCTTATTCAAAGTTTTCGCCATGTTTACACGATAAGTTTTTAAAATAAAAATCTGTTTTTTTTTTAAATTGAAATTATAGTCTCTAATTATTTTTTAATCGCTAATGTTTAATGTCGTATATAATTATGAGAACAAGATTAATTTTTACCTTTTCTTCAAAACAATTTTAAAATTAAAGCATTATGTAAACAAAAATATATTTATAGATTATTGTTAAAAAATATTATTTCGTCTATGCAATCATTATTTTTTTAATAATATTTGTTAGAATAACATTGCTAAATTTTATATTATTATTATTGCTTTAAATAGTTATAATATATCATATAATCGTGTTATTATTATGAATTGTCAACAAAATAATTATATTTAGTGTGATGCTTAATATACAAATTATTGTAGATAATTAATACCAATGTTTGTTGAACACTTAGGTGTTATTTTTTAAATTGATTCACATTGAATGTATAACACGTATCTGGGCTATAGCAATAAATCGACTGTTCCTGAATAATATTAATAAATACAAAAAAGTGTCGTGCCTAAAAATATTTAAAATATTATTATATTTTTATATAATAATATAAAAATTATTTCGACTCGCGTGACACTTATGTTTAATAATGTTATCAAGCGGATCGACCTCCGAATCAATACTACATTCTGTCTCAGAATAAGAAAAATTAGTACATTTTTTTTTTTTTGGCGATCCAATATTCGATCGTAAAATCCAATCACCCAGTCCACGTCGTCGTTTTTAAGTCGTCATAGAGCTGGCTATTGCCTTCTTGATTTGAAATTTCGTACACAAACGTTAAAAATAAGTAAGTCACACATCGCGAACTTAGTGCACTCGATCTTTTTGTGTAACGACCAGGGCACCGGATTATATAACATTTGTTAACTATTATTGAGTACGGATAAAAATAGCAGAACGACGAATAAGCTATAAATTTGTTTTATGCATCAAGGATTCCAAGTATAAAATTCTATATTGCATAATATTTTAAACGTTTTAGATTTGTAGCGCTATTTTTCTTTTCTCGCATTTATACATTAAATTTAATTTATATTTTGTTTCTCATAAATATCGTAACTTAAAAAGGTAAGAAATACCCACATTACATATTTTCATATTATATTCTACTTTTAAATACCTGCTAAATTACCTGTCTACTATCGCAACACCGTGACAATGTACAATGTAATGCATAATTATTAAAAAATTTTCGGTTTTTATTTTTCACTATATTTGTGGCATATTTTAAGATTTTAGTTTCCTATCATATTATATATAAAGTATATTTCAATAGTTTTTAATATTATAAAATTTCAACTCTGGTAATATGACACGTAAGTCAGTATATGGAATAAACTGATATAGTCATCAGTTATTTAGCAATTGAACAGAATGACGTGCGAAGAAAAAAAGTAAGTAATTTCTAGAGCAATATTCGATTTAATATCTTTATATATATATATAGGGTAATCATATTTTAAAACGGGATTTTTAAAAATCCTAGTAAAAAAAAAATGTTTACAATAAATACTTTATATTACTGACATTTTTTATAGTGTTAAGGAAATTTCCTTGTGTTTTACAATTGTTATACTTTACGAAAGCAAATTTTTTGATATGCTATTATATTTCATGAGTAGTTCGATCAATGATAATTTAAATTTCCATAATAATTTTTGAATTTATTTACTGCTCTCAGTTCTTTATATTTCTCTAAAGAACTTTTGTCGTTTAATAATGCCCGTGTGTGCTCAACATTTTCACGAACCTGTACATTGTACACTATAACCAATTCATGTGCATGTAAAAGTTTTGAAATAATAATTATATATTATCGAATAAATATAACAATAAAATAACTATAAAATGAACATTTTCTATAATAAATATGTGAACATAGAAATAACGACCGCTTTTCCTCTAATCTATTTAGCAAATCAATAAAGTAAAAAATCACACCGAATTTTTAATAGCTTTCGTTTTCTTTGATTGTTGTTGAAAATAAAATAAAAGTTTTCTTTTTTTTCCAAAAAAAAAAAAATTTGGTCATATATTTTTCTTTATTGTTATTGCTTTTTATTACATCAATGATAGGAAACCTCGTTTATACGCTGGTATTTTGCTTTCTAAATAATAATCTATTATAATGCATTCAAATAACAATCTTGGCCTTGATTTGATCACAACGTACTATCGATGAAGTAACTAACTTGTACGAAATATTAATTATCGCTCGTGGAAAATAAGAGAAAAAACAACATTAAAAGATTAATTAATTTTTTTCTTTTATCATCATTAATAACGATTATTGAGCTTCACTGAGTGCATAATCCGCGTGAAGGCCTATGAGTTATATTTTTTACAATATTATAATTAAAAAAAAAATATATATATATACATAATATCAAACATAAATTAAATAAAAACGTTGGAAAATAAATGAAAATATTATTTAGATATTTTAATACGATGTAGTTTTAGTTTTGATTCCTTCATATTCGTATAGAAGCCAATGTATTTTTTGAAAATGGATAAAGACATATTATTGGAGGGCACATCACACTATAAATAGTGTGTCGTACCCTATGGTTGCGCCGCATTTATTGTTGTTTCTTCACTATAAATGACATAATTTTTTATTTTTACCCTCTATTTCCTATTATTATTTAATTGAATACGGTGCGGAAAGTGATAGAGCCGAACCAGTACTACACACACGTTTGGACAAAATTGTCGTGTCGTACGTCGTTTGTAGCAGTTGCGATTAGTTACAAATACGTTTTTAATGTGTTATTGAAATATGGTTCGTTTGAACAATTTTTTTTATTATTATTATTATTATTATTATCCATTCGTTTAAATGGTCGTCGTTCACAGACCGGAGTTGGTTAATTGCAGCGTCCGATACCAATCTTATACTCGAGTAAATCGCATAGATATTTGTGTGACAACTACGTATTATTCAAACGGAAGAGAACTGTACTATTACCAGGGAGAGAGTTACGCGTACGTAAGTCGTCGTGCAGATATCAATAACATGTTAATATTCTAATGCCGTTTATAGTGCTCGTGTTGTATGATATACTCGTGCAAATACAGTTACAATCCCAGTACGTTCGTATCACCGTGTGCGTGGAGATCACGAAGTCATGCGACTGCTTTGATTGGATTTTACTTCGCGATAATTTTTCTATTTTCTTCCGGATACGACTTATTCGGATAACTAAACGTAACTCTGACTGTGACCGCCGTGTGAAAACGAGAGAGAGTCAATAAAAGATTTGTACGCGCATATAAAAAGAAAAAAATTTTAGACGTAATTTACGGAACCTTGAAAATTATATCGACGACGGGAATTGATACAAAAAAAAAAATACATTAAATAAACGAAATCGACAGCTGCACATGAAACTAACGTGGAAATTTATAAGACGAAAATAAGAATATGCGCAACATTTCTATTTCTGACCCAGTACACTGTTCCACTTGTTTTCGAAAGTATTTTTCATCATAGTCGACCGATTTTATCATCGACGACGGTTTTGATTTCGATACAAAACCGCGATTGTATACGTATTACTATTCCCCTATTCTTAGGACGCGTTTGATTATTATTTATTATCCGATCGGCCGAGGTTTACACGAAACCACAAATTGTTAAACAGCCTCGGGGACCATATTGTTGTACGGATTAAAAAAAGATATGTACGCAATGGTGTGAAATGTGTATGATATAAATACCGAGTTCGACACGTCGAACACATATTATAATAAATCAATTCGACATTTTGCGTTTTGAACTGGCGGTCTAAGAACGTTTTTTGAAAGAATGCGTTTTTTTCTTTTAAAAAAAAAAAAAAATATATATATATATATTTCATTCCGCATGGTCGTCACGCACCGTACGCAACACAAAAACAAATTAAAACCAATAAAGTATTTTTGAAGACGACAGCGATAACGATTTATGGATCTCACGCACTTTTAATATCTTTTATTACTCGTTTCTAATTTAATATAATGTAACGTTTCGAAATGTTTTCTATTAACACTTTCATTTATTATTTTATAAATGTAAAATCGAACAAATAAATACTAACGACAATCGTAAAACCTTTCCATTAGTTATGAAAATTCGAAATTATTTTTCAAAACTTAATGACGAAATATTATTGGCATTTTTTCGTTAAGTTTTTCGATTTATTTGTCAGTCTGATTTTTTCAAGTGCATTGGTAATTAATTGGCTTTTAGACTTCAAATCTTACTGGTAATGCTTATGCACGACAAAACCGAGAATGAATTATTCTATTTTAGTTATAAGTGTTATGTGTATAGAAGAATATATACGTACATAAAAACCAGACTTATCTTTCAAACCATCGTTACTTTATTTTCACTAAATCGAACTTCAACTTTCCAGGTAGGTATTCAATAAATTTAATCTCGAAAAATAGGTAAAATTTATTATTGTTATAATAAATTATACAAATATAAAAAGTTACCCCATATTGGTGGTACTTGTGCTTTCAACAATAATCGTATTGATACGTACGTAAAATATAATACATTTATAAACGCTAGTAAATTTCTGTTCGACCGAAATAAAAACTTTTAAATTATAATTTAACCGTGTAGTAAAAAAAAATATATATATATTTAATTAAATAAAACAACCAATAATAAATTACCCATATGATAAAAACTTAATGTTATTTGCACTATTCGCGTGTCAAGTAACTTTTCAATGTAGTAATACCATTAAAATAGCATTAACGGGATTGAAAGCGGATATTTTCTCTTTTCGTCTTACACACATGAAACATAGCAAAATAGTCGTTCCCTACTTCCAACGTACCGATCGATCTAGTGGTGCGATAAGAAATTTGGAAACAGATATGAATCCCTAGTGAAGTCTACTTGAGATCGACTTTTCCAGATTTTAAATTTTTTTTCTCATAAATTCTCAAAAATTAATTGAACAATTTTAAAATAAAAACATTAACCAATAATCAACTTTTAAAGGTTTCAAGTTAAAATAATGAAAAAAGTAGGAAAGTCGTTCTATAGTAAAATTCACGACGAATTCAAATCCGTTTTCAAATTTCTTATCGCACCATTAGATCAATCGGTACGTTGGAATTAGGAAACGTCTATTTTACCATGTTTCGTGTGTATAAGACGAAGAAAGAAAATGCTCGCTTTCAATCCCCTTAACTAGAAACGACTAACACATAAAAATGTTACAACGAATTATCGTATCAATATCGTACAAATTAATATGCTGTGATTATTTTGATGAATTGTTTACATCTTTTTTTTTACATAATTTTTCTATACGCGTTTGTATTTTTCATTATTACATGTTATAGACAAAAAAAAATACAAATATATTTCAAAAAACTAAACGAACGATCTAAAGAATAATCACAACGGCTTACTGATCATAAATTAAAACTAAAATAAAAGAGAACACATATTTTTTGTATTCATATTTTACATAGAGGTTTCTTTATTTTTCAATAATAATTTCATAAATATTAACTTACACGTGATATGTTTAATTTCAGTTATTGAGTCCACGTATAACATTAATTGCAACAAGTGTTCTGTAAACAATATTGTTCATTTCAAATGTATATTTTTAAGAAATTAAAAAAAAAAATAATCGGTTTCTTTCGAAATTTTATTATTTGACGATCATTAAAGTATTAATAATCTCATTATAAATTTATAACATTTAAATAAAGAGTGGAGAATAAATAAAATAACCTATTCACAATTAAGAGCATATTAACTAGTTGAAAAGTTTAAATTAATTTAATATTTAAAAAAAGATAATTTTTGTTTAACTTTTAAACTTAAATAGTGAATTTGTTTTATCATTAACCAATCAAATTATTTAATTTAAATTTGCATTTTATGAACTTAACTTTGTAAAATCAATTATCACACAATTACCCAGTTTAGTTAAGATATTCGAGACGGCTGTTTTAATCAAAGTTTAAAATGCATTATTATAAAATAGTTACCGATTAAAACAATTATCTTCATAATTAATGTCCAATAAAATATTAAAAATAAATAATAAATAGTAGAGTAATTCGTTAATTATATAAAATGTTAAACGATTGATTAATGTATTACGTTATATGTTTTAAATAAAAATTAAATTTTACTTTTTTGTTACATTACTTTGCTTTTTTTAGTTATTTTTTTTTTACTTTAAATTTAAAAATGTATTTTATTACCTACATATATATTAACTTTTCACTGTAAATCATTATTAATCTATCTCGACTTACACGAGTTAATTTTTTTCGTATAACTCCAATCTCTACTTTAGAATATAATAAATATTAACGTGAAAACTATTTTTTTTTTTATATATATATATATATAGAAATAGCCAAGGAACATTTTATTTGAGGTAATATAAAAATTCCAAAAAAAAAAAAATATTGCGTTTAGTAATTGCGATTGAGAGAAAAGAGATGTCAATGAAACATAAATATATTTATATTTATAATATAAAACTTTTTAACCACAATAAAAATATTATATAATTTTCATTTGTAAAATAATTAACGTTAATATTAATATTAAATTTAAACTATTCTTGTTGGAATTGTACTATAATATAGTCAGTAAAAATATTTTGATATTCAGGACATTCAGGTTAAATTATTTGATGTATTAAGTACCTGTATTGTTATTGACTTCAAAATACGTTTTAAGATATACTACGTATGTCCGTGATTTGCTAAAATTATTGTTATTACTACGGTATTCCGATTGGATACACTATAATTTATACGATTCTCAATTGAATTTTACAAAAAAAAAACAAAGAGAAAAAGAAAAGTTCTACGACATCAGTAAACCGAAATTTTATAATAATAATATACGTATACATTATACGTATCGTGGAAAGATTTTCGGTTGTCTACCTTTTCTCTTTCCCAATCTCTTAAGTAGTTTTCAAATCCTCTCGTTCTGAACGTCCGCCACGACGTCCGCGGTCGTCCTGCTGTTGTTTGTCCTATCGTAATCCGATTGATCGTTACTCACGCACGTACCGTTGTCCTCGTCCTCGCTATTCAACGTGATGTCTCGGATAGATGGCCGGGGACCACGCCGCCACTGTTCGTTGCTGGGCTTGGCTTTGGTCAGCAACCGGGAACCGGACAACGAGACGATTATCGCGCCGATCGGAGCTGTCAACATGATCGAGATGATACACACCATCACGATCGTCCGAGCGTAATTGATGACATCCTCGTTCTTGCCGTTGGTAGCGACTTCGAGCACGGCCGGACCCAAAACGGCCTGAAACCCAGTCCAAAAGCGTTTTATTAACACGTGTCCATCCGCATCTTTTCCTACAAGACTCTATAAACACGATTACTCCTCCTCCATCACATTCCGACATGTCCATTTGCATACACAATGGGGTAATAGGACTAATAGGTCTGAGTCTACACCATTTCTTTGTACATAAATTATAATAATATTTCACGTTTTCGGTATATAAAAATAGTTGTGAAAAAAATTTTAATTTTTTTTATAACATGTTTTTATAACTGTACCGGCTGTATTGAAATAAAATATTTTTGTAACAAAATGTTTATAATGTTTGAAAATCTACGAAAAATAAATCAAAAGTAAAGAAAAAGTATCAGATTCGAAGTATTGGCGCGTTCGTAGTCATTTAATGCAATATAAAAAAAGAAGAAGTTCAATTTTAATTTTATATTATATTGGACCATAAAATATATTATTACCATTATGGCTATAAATCTTCGAATTTTAAATTCCGTAACATGTTGGGAGTATTAACAATTTCCGACCGTTCGAAACGAAAATTGGAATCAACCGAGTGCGTGTCTGTCGTTTCTTGTTGGTCGTGTGTGAATTGGACGTGACTTTTGTCTGTCGTGTCGTGTTGTACGAGTGTGAATCGAGCTTTATTATCAATATTTAGTATTAAATACACAAAGTACGTTTGATAAAATATCAAAAACTACCGACTAATATTTATTAATAATATTATTACTAATAATATTTATTTGTAAAAGAAATAAATTGTTATTTTTCCTAAAAGCCTTGTCGTCGCAAATCGATATTTTTTTCTTTTGATATCCGTTTATCCACTCTTCAATGTTAGTCATAAACGAATTGTGCCTTATCGGATGACCAATTTTTTTTTCTTTCTTTTACTGTACTCGACAAAATCCTTTTTTCAACTATTTGTTTTAAAACATATTTCTATGTCGCTCTTCATTTCTAACCAGTTAATTATTTTTCTTCTGATGCACATTTCCATTTGGAAACCTAACTTCTTGTTGTTAAGTAAATTAAACATTTTTATTACCACTATGAATTTGAAATTGAATTTATTCGAAAAACGATTTCGAGCAAAACTTCAGTGTAATTTACAAAAATGTTACTGTCATTTTTATATAATAGCTCGGCAGTATTAGAAATAAATTGCATAATTACAATCAATAACTATGAAACATTTATTTGCGATTTTAACGAAATAGCGTGTTTTATGTGGTTTTTCTGTGACGCGTTGAAATATTAATGGGAATATTGAAAAATTAATTCTCTAAAATACCAATTAGGCAAAATGTGTTGCCCACCGGACTTTTATTAAATACACGATGTGATCAGAACACTCCTTTGTAGACAGAAAAATAAAAAAATATGGCACAAAATATTATGTAAGAGAAAATCCGCTTTATTCTGTTAACGAAAGAATAATAAAATTTCAAAATTTTAAATAATTTATACTGCAAAAAAGTGATCACTTAAAAAAAGAAAAATATATGTCTCGTAAAAACCGTGACAAATAATCGATCCACTACTTTCGATTTATCACATACAATAGTGTTATAACATAAATAGTTTTGCTTTTGCAGGACATGGTTAAAATGACTATATTCGAGGCTATAATATTTTTAAAAACAATTTACACTCTATAATGGTATAAAATTTACCATTTTAATATCCAATTGAAATTTATAAATACACGAGTTGAATCCACAAAATTCAGCTCAGAAATCAAATTATAAAAAATAACAATTTTTAATTAAATTCGATTTGATATTTTTAGTAATTCAGTTTGATCCAAAACCTTATGTGTTCGGTTCGACCACACGAATGTGTTCGGTCACATCTCACTGTTTACACACAATCGAAATTTGTTTTGACATTGTAAATTGACTAGACAATGTGTATATATAAAAAAAAACTAATTATTTTTACTTTGCCTAAAATCGTACGGTATTCCTTAAACAATGACTATAGACATTATATAGAACGTCCGAATTAAATACTTCCAATTGTAACGTACACACCACATATCGTAAAATATTTCACTACACAGATTTTAATTATTTCGGTATCGTTATTATTGCCGTACCTACACACAGTGTTGTAATATAATAACAAGTGTATTTTTTTATTATTTATTGTCTATGTCTACCGTTATTGTTTTGAACATAAATTAAAGTAGCTACCGTTTTATTTCATTTTTCCATCCATTTTTTTTCTTCATTAATATTCAAACAAATGATGAAGTACAAGAGATAAATATGAAGTTAAAAATGTAATTTTTGTAGAAAAAAAAAATAAATAAAAAATTCAATAATTTTTATATTTACTTGAACGGACGCTTTGGCCATCCACGATAAGGCGATAAACAGTTTTTCCTTAAAATTCAATGAGCTTCCGGACGCTGATAAAATCGTCACGCAAACCCTCAACTGAAACCAACCACGGAATTTCATTATTATTATTATATACGTATAGTGTATTTATTATTATTTTTTTTTTTTTTTTGCTTTTCGTGTATATAAAAGTGAATATTACTAATTTTGTGAATCCGTGCTAATAGTAACATACAACGGTAAAAATTCATTTGTCTCGTGTGATTAAATTTGTATGAATAACGTTAAGATTAATTGCGAATTATAGACGTGGGTCAGCGCGACCGTTTTTACGTTTAATTTTGCTTTTTACATACCACGAATGCGATGGTGATACACGAAACAGTTATTATTATGACTTTCAGTTCAAGTTCTTTGAAAACAATTTGTGTGCCTGTCAATCCAAACAATATTGGTTCGCAAATCATCCAAAATATTTCGAAAGCCGTGGCCACCGGATTCTAATAAAATCAATCAGTAATTTTTGTTCGTTACAATCATTTTATTTTAAAATATCATAATTACATTAATGTTCAATTTATTAATAAAAAAAAAAACGAATAATAAATATCGTAAAAAGCGCCTGAGTATTGTTTTTTTTTTGTATATTACCTAATAGATTTTATTGTTTTAAACATTTTTTTTTTTTTTAGTTTTAAATATTAATGTAGACCACGTTATATAGGTGGTTATAGAGCCTACACATGTCCTACATACAAAATCAACTCACAAAAATAAATATAATATATATATATATATATATTATATGTACATACACGTGTATGTTTACAATTATTTTAACAGTTTATAAAAGCCATAGGTTACATACATTATTATGTTTTAGATTGAAGTGCCATACAAAAAAAATTAAAACAACGTATTATATAAAGGTAAAACAAAATTATGGTTACCGTAAAACTTTAAAAATGATTTTTTTTTTTTACTCTGATGTAATATAAATTATTATACTATAAGATAATAATAATTATAAAATTAACTATTTGTTTCCGTTATCCATTTTGTAAATTATAAATATTATAATATTATTTAAATTAAAAACAATGTTTGCACCACTTACGAAACTATAAGAGAGTTATCAACGCAACTTTATACCTAATCAAATTCTAAAATAAATCATGAACATCTAAATTAGTATACTATAATTATTAATAAATTTCGTTTGTAAAAAATGTTAAAATTGTCAATCAAACAAAACGGTATATTATTTATACTTAACCATTAACGTACATCTTCAATATTCCATCCTTGTTTCGTCCAAAAATAAATTGATGTAAACGAAGAAATGATTACTGCCAATGGTCCAGCACCTTCAAAGCTCGTACCTTCACAGCCCAACACAGCTAACAATCCACCACCGGTCAACAATAAAATACGCAACGGTGCCACGTATGGCTAGAAACAATACAATATTAAAATCAACACGGATTGTTAAAATTCGTGTTATTTATATTATTATTATTATTATATATTATTTTATACATTCGACGATATGTGGAAAATATTTTTATTAAAAACACAATCCCCTTATTCTCAACTAATACATAACACATAGAGCGCTCGAAATAGAAAAATTTTACGAGCATATAAAATTATATTACGCTTATAATGTAATACATAATTAAGGATATACATTTTTTTTTTTTTTGCAAGTAAACCATTTTTAATAATATTTATTATATTTCTCAACGAATTGAATATAATACTGTTTCCATGCGTATCAATTTATTTAATTTCAATAACTAAAAATATTAATTATACATTTTAATTATTTCAATTTCTGTTCATCATAAATTGTATGGTTTCAAAACCATTAAGAGTTTATAGTAATTTTCATAAGGCTTCGTAATTTTTGCCACCTTTTTTTGAGCGTTTGCGACTTGCAGTCGAAAACAGCAGAATAGTTGGCTCCTATAAGAGCGAATTTTAATAATGCTCCAATATGTCACCTAGTTCATCTAAATCGTCATCTGTCACTGCATTAAGATTACTAACAAATTCGACGCTGGTAATCATTAATTCTAACCCGTTGTACTTGCTTATTTTTTTTCATTCCTTGTTACATCTGTTGAAACAGATTTAAAATGTTCATAAAGAGCCGAAAACTAATTTATGATAGCGTTTATAGTTTGTTTACTCGATGCGACCCAGCGAACAGATAAAATTCTTCCTATTTTTAAAATTTGTTTTTCCAAATAAAACTCGTCACTTTTGATTTTTTGCCGATTGGTGATTATAAATAATTCAATTTGGCCGTAAATATTTTTAAATGATTTATTCCAACAACTTCATTTATAACATCATTAACGGCGGCGAGCTCTAAACGGCGATTAGAGCAATGCCAAATAATTAAGTTTGAAAACATTTTTTTTAAGTTGCTACTCCTGAGTTTTTCGTCCATTTCGAACACTGAACACATATGCACATAACACTAATAATATTGTTATTAATTTCTAATTTAAAGTAAATAATATTCCTTATTAAGTGATGACTAATATTCGAATTCATAAAATATACCTCGATTAAAACATGACGTCGATATAGTTAAGGAATTATAACACCGATCAATGTGACGATTATTTTCATTCGAGATAAACAACTTTTTCATTTTTTGTAAACATGCAATTATAAAATACAACGTGTTTCTAAAACCTATTTAGTACATCGTTTAGATAGACGATTTTTGAATAAATGTATATTTGTTCCAAATACAAAATTGTGACAATAATTGTTTGATGTGCGACAATTTCGACAATATTTAAAAATACTTACATCACTACGTTCTGGAACGTATTTAACAATAAAACCCCAAATAACACCGTACGTTATCCCAATCAGTACCGACAATGGACTTAACAATAAATCATAAGTAACGGAATCTGAAAAACGTATAAATTATCAGTGAGCATTAAATTAACAAACATTAAAAAAAAATTTATCACAAACAATTATTTTGTTTTGGTGCGAAATTTTTATTATAAACAGTGGAAAATAAAATATTTATTCTATAAATAGGTAACACAAACCATTGACGGATTTAATCGACTTTTAGTGGGTAAATGCTCATGTGATTCCCATATTAAGTTTTGTTCCGTAGCCCCAACTGGAGTAATCGTTAGAAAATGTAATTATTAAAATTTTTTTCCAATAAAATTCAATACTGACAGTAAATAAATACGGTTAATACAATTATATATATATATTTTTTATAAATAACGTGATATTAAAGAGTTTTTTTTTCAATAAACACATCTATAGCTACAGAATCGTTTATTTTAAACATAGTAAAAACCCTCGTTGAAAAAATGTTTGCTTGCAATTCATATTTGAAAATCCATTGTCCAAACTTAAAACACGGCAAAAAAATGAGGTTTCATTTATTAACACGGAACTCTTGGAAGTGCTATTATTTATTTTTACACGCCCGTGTCTAATATTAACATTGTTAATATTAAGAAATTTTAATTCTATAAATACAAGGAAGAGAATAATTAAATTATTTTTTTTTACGTGAATACTCACATTAATCGTTTTAAAATTCTTCTATGCTTATCCATAAATTTTAGCACTCTCTCGTGATAAAATGAATATAATTTAATCAGAATAAAAATTCTGAGACCCTTCACGCGAGTTTGCCGTATGGCATTTAACTCTTAAATCCACCACTGACACAAAATAATATATCTAAATTATTTACGACTAATGTACACATTAAACTGAATATTACTTGGAAATTTATTTGACAGCGATATTTACAGTTTGTCTGTAGACGAACTGGCTAGAACAAATATACCTAAACTAACTTAAATGTACAATATACGTGATGAGTATGACTTACACAGAACAGAATGTTAAACATTTTTTTCATTCGCAATATTTATTTCGTAATTCGTGAAAAAAAAACCCCAATTTTCTTTCGTTATTTTACTCATTTAACCCCGTGCGAAGAATTTTTTCTAATAGGGTTTCTTCAAACATTTTATTAAATATTTCCTTCGTAGTATTTATTTCTTTAATAATCAAACATGAATTAAATATTTATTTTATATAGTGTTTACTCATAAGTCATGATTTTAACGATTTAATAAATTTCATTTTTGAAAAAAACGACAATTCCCTCTCGCACCTCGGTTGTTTCCCAAGAACCCCTTTTGGACACGGGCCTGTATTAATTGTATTATCAATTTCATAATATAATAAATATTATTAATATTGAAGTGTTGTTAGTTGGACGTACTTGATCCGAACATCATGCTTGTCACTACTCCGAAAGCTATGACAGAAGCAGCGTCGTCGATGCCGGCGACCGCTATAATCAACGTTGGGATCCCTTTGGCCACTCCGTAGCCTTTCGATCTCAAACGGAAAAGACAAGGGACGACCACGGCCGGGGACACGGCTGCGATAATCGACCTATACGAGAGTACCAGAAGAAAGTTTATCGATTCCGTCGCTCTAATCGCCGTGTGTATTTTTTATGGAATACTCGCCCGCAAAGTATAGCAAACGACCACGGCAAATTGAGTAGATAATGTACAGCTACCGAGACGACTGCGGCTTCAGCACACCACGGGATGAGAGCGAGAATAAACATTCTGCAGTATAGTTTTCTCAACGCTACTGGATCTAAGTCCAATCCCGCCCTGGTGAAAATTACCACCAATGCAATTTTTCTGAAACAAAAATTTTATAAACCGCATGCTGATATGTTTTTAAACACGCATTTATAATATAATAGTGTCCTGAGAGATAAAATAGTATTTAAACCGTTTTATGACAATCGTGAATTTTTACATTTATTTTTCCTGAAATTTTCAAGAAAATTTTGATTTTCGTTGTCGATTTTCAACATCCTGGAGAAAAAAAATTAAAAATGTATAAATTCTTTTTTTTTTTTTAAGATTTTTCATTTGCCCTGTTCGAGTTAATTAATTTTAAATTGAACTGTCATAAATAGTACACGTCCATGATAAGTTTATAATGTAAAAATGAAGTTTTCAATTAAAATTCACCCAATTCCTAGCCAAAAATTGTATTTATTTTTTCATTGCGCTATTTTAGATATCTCGATTAAATTTATAATAATTTTTTCGATTTTTAATTTAACAAACGTATTATCTAAAATATCGAAAAAAATCATACTCGCCTTTGACATAAATTCTTTGTGAATTGAGGGAATTTTAACTGTTTAAGCTGTTCACAGATTATTTAAATATTCATTGTTTTCTTTATCACTGAGTATCTGAGATTCGTAGCAAATAAGTCTATCTACTTAAATATAATTGTTTCCAATGAGCGCCTACTTAAACACAATATTTTGGCCGATACGGCATGATAACAGTTTTTTGTTTTTTTTACTTATCTAAATATGAATTTATTTGAAACTTTACACAAAATTTCCATTCAGAAGATTCTCGATAAAATTCCTGATTGACTGATCGGTCGTTATTATCGTACACGAGCTTGTCTAGTTACAGTACTGCGTAATATACTGATTGAAAAATAACAGATATTAATGTTAAAAAATACTAATAAATTTTTGGAAACTTCTGTGAATTGACGGATCTGAAAACGTTTTGTTTGTTATTACACAGGGATGGGACACGACGGCGCTCACCTCAGAATCGAAACGAATTCCTTGTAATGGCCTTCAATGTGTATGACGCCGAGGTTCTTGTAGAACATGCCGACCAATAGCATGCCGACGAGCGCGGGTAACGTGAGCATGCGGAACAACCATCCGCCCAAGTAAGCGGAGACGACCAGCACGGCGATGTTGAACAGTTGTCCCCCCGGTTTGGCGTCCTCCCCGATCACGGCGAACACTACGCCCCAGAACAGCAGCACGGTAACGAGCAGCGACAGGATCCGTGCCACGTGCCGGAACGACGGACAGTACGGATGGGGAAACAACGAGGGCCAACACTTGGGCTCCCATCCGGGTCCCACTTCCTTCTGACGGCATTTCAAACAGAATATGTACCACCAAGAACTGAAACGACGAAAATACAATATCAGTGACGTTTCAACGCGATCGTCCATATCGACGATAATATATATATATATAATTATAGATTATATCATAATTCGCGCGAAATACAATATATAAAAATTCGCTTCCAATTATTATAGACATTTGACCATGGAAATAGAAGTACGAGTATTAGTGAAAGACATTGATACGACCGTGTCGAAGCGTCTAAAAAATGTAATAAGTGGATGTTGTGAATCCGACGTCTTTTAAATTTTTCGTTCTGTTCGGAATTTCACAACGTTTTTAAATCGAAATTGATGTTATATCGTTTGTGGACTCGTTATATTTGTACGTAAAAAATGTACGGTCATCAAAATCCGAAAACGTTTGTCATAATAAAATAGATTTATTTTTTTAAATCCATTATTTTGATTTATAGCACATAAATATACATTATATTATATTATGTCATTTCGACATTGTTATACGTGTGTTATTTTTCTTTTTTATCGTATAAAAATACAATCAAATAAGTCGCGAGTTATAATGTAATATACATTTTCATCGTTACCATTAACTTAGTAAACGCCTATATAAAATTACTTTGGCGTCTACTGAAAAACCGTAATATAATTGTATTAATTATATTACACAATTCGTTTTCTATGTAAAAAAAAAAACATATCAATACTCGTTTTATAAAATTACGCACATGATTCTAGGATAGATTTTTAATAATATAAATATATATATCGTCTCCTTTTTCGCCACGTCTAAAACCCATTTAGTCAAAAATACTCGATGAATTTATCATTAAATTATAATTTTATTGAAGAATGCGCAGGAAAATATTTTTTATTGAAATCGAGAAAACTATTATCTTTCGTGGGTGTGTTGATAATTTGATAATTTAAACGCCAGTGTTATCCATATCGAGAAAGTTGTTCAAATAGTAATGTTGTTGTAAATTATTTTTTCAAATTACTTAGTTGAAAAAAATCACAAACTTGCTAATTAATTTATTATATATTTGAAATTGTTTTCTAAGACGTTTATTAAATTTTATTAAATTTCAGGTATTTACAGTTATATATAAATACGTGTTGATTTAAACGCATAGCACGCAGGGGCGTCATTCAAAGGCGAGAAGCACGCCCATTACTCTAAAAATGTCTTTAATAATCCTGTCGGAAATGTATTATAGTACGTTGACACATAATAGTACGCCTGATTTTCAGATTATCATGTAAGTATGAAATAATTTAAAAATATTTATTTTCGTTTTCAAACGATATACAAAGTTAAGACTAGTAAATGAGTATCAAACAATATAAAAAAAAAAATAAATATTCTACGCCGAGCTGTAGTAAACTAAAAAAAAAAAAAAGAACCTTAAATATAACAGATTTATCCATTTTTTTTCCGAAATAATAACAAACTTCATTTCGTAAATTTCACTTAAATTCCAAACTAATTCCTACTCTATTTTCTTTTAAACCTCTTGTTCGAATTACCGAAAACGCGGTCGCGTAATACTTTATAAATTATAACTCCTAATATTCATTGATTCAGAATGATCGATATGACGATACACAATGTGTTGTCTCTACGTGACGCGTGTTAATAAATATTATCAACAGCAATAACAATTGTCAACGACTGATTAAATAAAGAAAAAGTGGGTATGCGTTTTAAAAAAAAATGTATATAATAAAAGTATGATGAGAAAATGGACGAATTTAATTTCCTCGTCCAATCCATTCTGACGCTGTTACGAGGAGGCGTATAAAATGTATTCTTGAAAATAATAAAATATACGTGTTGTGAAAATAATTGTTTAATTTTCATAAAATTGTCATTGCGATAAAGTCATTGCGCCCCCCGTACCTAATTATTTTTTCCATATATTAATTTATGACACGGAAATTTCATTTAATTTTCGCATAAAACATATTATAATGTGATTACATCAGTATATTAAGGATAATTAATATGGACTACTACTACTACTGCTATTATGTAATTTCGTGTAATTTATTATAAACGTCATTTTAACATATTGTTGTTGTATTACCGTATCGTGTACGTTTTACGCACTCTCTGTCTACACACACCAACCACATGCAATTCTACACGTATATGACTTTTACGCGTATACATTACATAAGCGTGTAAAAACTGTAAAGCTCGAAACAACGATAACCACCGACGAAAAAGAATTTTTTTTTTTTTTGTTTTTAACTTACACCAAAGAATTAAATTTTAAAACGTCCAAGTTAGATTTCTTGCGCGTGTTTTTCTTTTAACTTTCGCTCCCCCCCCTCTCGAAGGGGTCTTTGTAAATAATAATTCATGGGCATAATAATAAAATCAACGACGAGTAAAATTATTCATTATGAATGATATACAACGTATTCGAAATCTATAATCGTCAATAATGATAGATTTGGAAAAAAACAAAAAAAACTCCCCCATTGAATCCAGAGAATATAATAGTATGTCGCGAATCATTTATGAAATGTATAAATATAATAGGAAAACGTAATATTATATCCTCTTATATAATTATTTCGCCGCTTTAAATAAATAACGTATGTTCAATCAATCACGTTGTGCAGCGCGTTATGGTCGTTGTTAACAACTTTTATGTTTTTTTTTTCTTACTCATACTTCGGCACTGATATTCTTTTAAATTACGAGAAATCGGTATTGTATACGATAATATTTTGAATATTAAACAAATTTAAAATATCAAAAGTGCAAAAAAAAAAAAAAAATTTTTTTAATCACGATGACGAGTAATGGAAAATACTATTCCTTGTAAATATTGTATACGTACCGTTTGTGTGGGAAAACAAAAACGAAATCACTTAAAAGTAATTTAATAAAAATCTTTTATTTTAATTTTTTTTTCATTTCATTTTTAAAAGAAAAAAAAATACGAACGAACAGAACGAGAAGAATTACTTTTTCCTGGCTTTGCGATCGTTTCCGCTAAAATTGAACTCGTATACTTGATCGCTATTTCGTTTCACGTTTATGGCAGATATGTATTCCGTACTGTGCTGTTTCGGAGAATTCATTTAAAAACGGTCGTAATTTATTTGCGTAAGACAAACAAGTAGAATATAATGTACACACGTATCGCGTAATATTAAAATAACGTGCCACTAATCCACAAAGCGTGTGTAAATTGTTATGAACGACAGCAGTTACACGACACCGCGGTTATAATAATATCTGCACTGTTGTTACATTTAATACGTATTGGATGGATGCGCGTGCCGTGCGTAAGTATAATAAACCTATTGATAATTTCACATAGTTTTTTTTTTTTTATTTATTTATTTATTCCAGTCAACCGACTTTATTTCTGTAACTATTTTTTTTTTTTTTTTTTTTTAAATAAATTATACAACAAAAAACACCTGTTTGTTTTATTGAAAATGTCTCGTGTAATGCGGAAAACCAACAAATGAGTGTTGCAATTATCATAAAAAAAAAAAAAAAAAGAAAAAAATTAACATACTTTTGGTCATGAACGATATATAGTTTTAACACATTTTTTTCGTTTTAACGGTAAAAAGTGAATTTGTTATTGGCCCATAGGAGAGTGCTTTTTCACCATAAGTTGTATTTCATATATTATAAATACATCACACGAACCGACATAAATATTTTTTTTAAATAATATATGTTTTTGAAATTATAATTTTATATATTATATAATACAATATAGAAAATTATTATTTAGGGATTTTTTTTTTTTTTTTTTTTTTTTGTTATATTTATTTAATTAGTTATTATAAACTAAAACTGTCTAGTATTATTATAGACGAATTCATAAGAGAAAACCTATTATTATTATTATTATTATTATTATTATTATTATTATTTCAAAATATTATTAAACTAACATTACTTATATAATACCATAACGAGGCGAGAGCGTTTAATTATTGGTCGGGAAGGAATTACGGGTTTTCGTCACTTCGGTAAATGCAATAATCATCGTTACGATTTACCCGTCCGTTCAATTTGAAAATGGTCCGTTCGTCGTTACACAAAATCGACTGCGCCAAATCCAATGGCATTATACTATGTCATTCGCACAACAACATTATCCTCGTTCATATTCTTGTAACAAATGTGTACGATAATTCAATTTTTAATCTTTCGATACCTAATTGTTTTCATTTCCATACTTTCCAACTCTTAAAATTATACAAGAATTTGTAGAAGTAATCAAGAATTTTATTACTATTTCGTATAACAAACGACCATAGTGTCAAATTCAGAATTATTTTCAAAAATAAGACTTATGTTTATTGCCGCATTAATGATAACAAAAAAAATACTTGGAAACAAGAACAAAATGAGAACGAATGTAAAATAAATAGAAATATAATACTTTAAAAAAAAAAAAAAAAATTACCGTGTTGTGAATATAACTGACGAGTATACAAGAATATGTCTGAACTATGAAATATTTTGTAATAATTAAAGCGTTCCTTACACGTATAATATGTATGTTCATTTTTTAATGGTCGACCTAGTTTTCAAATATGTTATAACTAAATAATAATTTATTGTAAACGTTTTGGCATTCGTTACCGCAAAACTGAACAAATTAAATTTTTACACTCTTTAATGAGCGAACTTCGAACACAGATAATGTTCGATATATTTGAAATAATATTACTTACTGCTCTAGATTTAGTGGTAATTCGTGATTGATCTGGAATGCTATAGATTTTCGATTTCCACTAACCATAGAATTAATTCCTGTAATATAAAATAAAAGTGTGTTCAATCGTTTTTAATTATTAACAATCTATAATATTCATTTTGATTAGTACCTACTTTACAATATAATTTATTGTCACAAATACAAAAACCATATACGTCACCACCACACATACTTTAATTTTACATTTTCCAAAATACTATATTTCAATAATCGTATGATTGACTTTTGAATTTATTATAGAATAACCTAATTATATATATAAATGTTCTTTTCCAATACGCATTAACAATATGTCAGAAGCTAGACAAGGAAAAAAATAGTAGAAAAAAAATTTGAAATGCATTAACACTTATTAGTGCTTTGTTAAAACGTTTTGTTAAGAACACCTGAATAATATTTAGTACATTATTTCATTACGTTACGTTATAATTTGACAGATCATTAGTATTTGTACATATCCACTTTCAGTGTAAATGAATTTTCCTTTGAAAACCCTTTAGACGTACAACAACAGTTCCACGTTAATCTTACTGAACCTCTGTGCACATCATTTGTAATTATTATTTTTAAATCCCGCTAATAAATTTTTTTGAAAAAGAATCCGTCGCGTTCAGTCGTTTTATTTATTTGTATTAGGATATTCACGAATTTCCGTAAGAGTTTATAACACTGATTTATACAGGTAAACTAAAATTACCGTAAAAGTAATTTTAAGAAATTGCCCGGTTTATAAATTATTCAATTCATTTGCCCATTTCGTGAATTTTGTAAAAACGTATTCATTTCATGAACCGGACAAAAATCCATTTTCAATATTTATTAATTTAAAACCAGTATTACATTCTCAGTTCTTATACTCAGTTAATTTAATTAAAAAATATATTTACGTAATTATGAAAATGTATTACATTTTTAAAAATAAACTATAACATGATAAAATCTCTTATGTGTTACAGCTATTATAAAATATTTATGAAATATTTTCGATGTGAATAGAAACGTGGTCAAAATTACATCGGAGGTGTTGAAAGCGATGAGTGTTCGATAATTTGAAAAAACATCATACGACGTAAAAAAAAATCTTCCGTGTAAGTTTCACAACAAATACAATTTAATAAAACCTTTAATATAATGAAATAAATACGCGTACTTAAATATTTCGGTGATTATTGTGTTTTTCATTCAATTTTTCATCAAAATAATAGGTTATACATTTGTACAAATATGTAAATTTGTTTCTGTCGTTTTTTTTTTAGGGGCGGGGGGATTTTTTTTCTTCTTGAAAAATCAGATTTTACCGCATCGGAAGTTTTTTTCGTGGCAACGACGAACAAATTTAACGAATCCTTCGAGTACCGACAAAGGAAGAAAGTGTGTAAATGTTTGAACGTAATGCGAAAAATCAACATTCAACGTGCTACACAAATACTTTGATGTAATAATAATTATATTATTGACACAATATTTATAGCGAGTACGAGAATCGTTGTACGCTTCGCGAATATTTTTAAGCGATGTCTTACTCTCTTTTTTTTTCTTCTGCTCTTTATATATTGCGCTTGCGTAGAAAAATATTACGGCTTATACGATCGGTTACGCATAGCGTATGCTCTCTTTCCTACAATATTATTTTCGAATGCACACCATACCTACTATTTCAATGTTATGACTCCAAGTTTGGATAGATCAAAATAGGTACATTGCACGAGTACGGCTATAAATACAAAGAGTGAGTTACCAAAGGAACGTGTTATAACTACAAATATATACAAAATATTGTAAAAGTATTTAAATTTAAAAGTTAGTTATCAACAGAAAATGTTGACTGAATATTTACGTAAATAATTTAAATATGAACAAAAAAAAAAATGATATAAGTTGTGATTCTAAATTAAAACATTTTACGCGAGTGCGTAAAGACTCAAGTTATAGTACCACAAATACACTGTTATGTTAGAACTGCGTGTTCTGTCGAACAAATGACGATTTATTTAATTTTTCAATGTCGTCAAAAACAAATATTACTCGTTTTACACGTATAAAATATGTAATAAAATGTAGTTGAAGTTGAAAATTTGAAATATTGATTTTTTTTCGAGCGAAGAGATAACACTTTGTTTTACGGGGAAATAATTGTTTATATATTTAATATACATGAAGGCGAATACTCACGATTTTTATTACCAATACACCACTCCTGTGCGTGTGTTACAATTTCGAATTGTTCACATACAAAACACATCCCTAAATGGTATTGTCGTAATGTTTTACATATTGTGTGTATTATAATTCCGAATTTGAAAAAGCAACGTTGAACGATAAATCGTTACATTCGAAAACACGATTCTGAGCAAAACTCGGTTTATTATAGGTTTATAGGTTTTTTTTTCTTTATTTCAAACTTCATACATTTTTGAAAAATAGTCTATAGATATTTGAATTTTTTTTTTTTAATATAGTTAACATACGATATGTCTAAGGTAAACTGGAAAAATCGAAAAACGTGTGGTCTCGTCTACCAGAAAGATGCGGAATACGCGTGAAGAGCACTCCAGCGTCATTGTAAAACTATAAATAATACAATCATCGTTTCGCTAAAACAGCGTCTAAATATTTTCAAAAATAATAATAATACTACAGTCGTCCGTTGGATTTTTTTTATTTTATAAAAACGCGTAACAAGGTCTAAATTTTGTACAGAAAATCGGACAAAAAAAAAACTTTAGATTATTTTGTTCGGTTGTTCAAATTATCGGTTCCAAAATGGTTCGATAGCCTGTAGGAAAACGAGGAAACGCAGAAATGTGTGTTGTTTTTTAGTGAATTTAATTTCATAAAACAGAAGATATAAGTGAAACCGGTGAACGGACAGGATGGGGGGAAAGTATGCGTTCAAACGAAAATATTAATATAATCGCTATAGGCGTGTTGTTATTATTATTATTATCATAGACCGGATTTGTATGTTTTTACATATTTTTCCTGAGCTAATGCAACTTCGTTTGGGCGAGCTTTCTCGACGATTCGTTTTCCTACGAACGGTTATTATACAAAACCATTTTAGCGCATAAAAAAAACAATATTTCAAGGTTAGAGAATATTTTTTGAGAAAAGATATGTTTTAGGAATACATTGACGTTTAATTCGAGTATTTCACTACAAAAAAAAATGTAATGGTTTAAAAAAAAAAATGCAAAAAGAATTGTGACGCTACGCTTAGATCGGGTAATGTTACACCTTAAACGCGCGACATTATTTAATAAATATACAGTCGACTCTCGATAATTCGAGACATTCGGTAAATTCGGAGTAAATGCTCGGTCAATCGAAAATCACGCGGTGATTCGAATAAAAACAATGCATTTAAGTACACTCAGTAATTCGAAATTAAATTTTAGGAAAACTGACCACTGACACGTGACAATTCGAAGTTTCGTCCGTTCAACGGTCGTAATTCGAAATGCCAAATGTATTATTGGTCTTATATACTTTTCGTCAATAACTTACCGAAAATTTAGAAATTTAGCTTATTATTTTCGATAAGTATAGAATAATTGTTCTATCGTATGAACGTTATCGTTTTATTTCTTAAATCGTCTCTTATCGTAATTTAACTCGTCGACAGCCGAACGTAGTTTAATTTTAGTTTCGTACACAATAATCGCATTTTTTTCTTAACTCTCGGTAATTCGAATCTTTTCTTTTTTTTTTTTTTGTTATTCTGCCCTCCCGATATTTCGAACTACTCGACAATTCGAAATTTTTCAACGGTCCCCCACCAACTCCGAATTATCGAGAGTCGGGTATTTAATAAATTTATATATATATATTTTTTTTTTTCTAATACACTTAATAAATGAGTGAAATATAATATATAAACGATGTTTATATAATAATCAAGCATTGATTAAAGGACTATTACCACTTGTCCGGGCCGGGACCGTGTCAGTCCTTGGCACGTCCGTGTCGGCCCGGTCAAGTATATTCGCACTATCCAACCCAGTGCCTCGTCCGCGTGTAGATAAAATATTTTGTCACAGTATTGAAATAGACCTTTAGAATTACGGCTGTTTGAGTAATTTTTTTTTTTTTTTTTTTTTGAGATTGAAAATTAACTTAACCATCTTATAATATTCGTATAAATTGTTACTTTTTTCTCTCTCTCTCTCTCTCGGTATTTAAAAGATTTTCACGGACCACGTAGTATTTAGGTATTTGCCGAAAAAAAAAATAATAATAATAATAATATATTTATACGCGTATAAAAGATTGTTTGGAGATGAAAAATCGGTGTAAAAAAAAAAAAAATCTCGTCTTTTTGTGATTTTTAACGCCAATAAATCGAATTGTTAATTATGATACGATTTTGTCGTACCTTGATCGTTGTCGGGATAACCGAGCTTCGTCAGCTCTACCACTTTCAGTTCGGCCGGGATACGATTGCACGTCTGCCCGTTGGTCCGGTAAGAATTGGCCGGCGGCAAGCGTAACGCGGAAACCGCGGACGATTGTTCCGATACAAGTGTACCGTCGGGAGGCTGTTGGTTTTTCACGTACAATCCGTTCGGATAACGCATTGTACCGGCTGTGAAGTCGCGCATTTCGGAAACACGACCGGCGTTCGCTTGTGTCAAACGG
Organism: Chaetogeoica ovagalla; assembly: GCA_032441825.1. Taxonomy (NCBI): domain Eukaryota; kingdom Metazoa; phylum Arthropoda; class Insecta; order Hemiptera; family Aphididae; genus Chaetogeoica; species Chaetogeoica ovagalla. The sequence goes on along the minus strand of CM063749.1, from coordinate 2,205,386 downwards.
ATCGATTGCTACAAAAAAAAAAAAAACAGAAATTTCAAACTGAAAGACTTTCTTTTTTTCCCCGTCTTATTTCGTCTGTTTGCGAATCCGAGGAGTGGCGGCCGGCTCGTTCGACTCGGAACGGCGGTTATACTCGTATAAATAACGAATCTACGCCGCGGCGAGTCATGCGCGTTTTTTCTTTATAATTTTTTTTTTTTTTCTTCTTTTCGGACGGCCGTGAAATTGCTATTCTTCTCGTCCGCCCGAACAATGCCCGCGAATTACGAATGTCAATTGGCGTAGGAAAAAAAAAATTACGCGTAACACGCGCCGAAAAAACTGCTACGTCTACTGGTAAACAAGTGAGTATATATTACGTCCCCGTATATTATAAACTGTCTGAAACGAGGAGGAACTGCGAAAAATCGACCTGACCGTCGTAATTAATATTACGTACACCCGTGTGTAATAGGAGGAGGTGCCTAAGCGTGACAATCGAGTTAAACACGTTTAGAGAAACGTGAACGCTTCCCCACTCAAACGTCTTAATTCCGATTTGTTTGTAATACAATACTGGCGTTAAATAAACAATACGGTTTTCTCTCTCTCTCTCTCTCTCTCTCTCTCTCTTTCTTTCGTCTACCGACTAAAAGCGCGTTAGTATTTTTTACTTAAATACATTTTTGTTAAATAAATCACGTCACACGCGTCCGTTCGTATGACCACGTACCTAACACGGTCGAAATTGATTCGTGTATTATAAATCGACAACACAAATCATTATACAGTCGTTGATCCATAAATATACAAAGTGTATAATATTAAATATCGTTTTTTTTTTTTTTTTGTTACAATAAATTTTCTATTAGAATAATTACTACACGACACCACACCATTAATGCGAAATTAGAGAGGTAATAAATATTTTATATGAATTACACTAATATGGGCTACGATAGATATTTTCGTAAAAACAAAAAACGAACGAACGAAATTTTACACGCGTAGAGAAACGCAGATAACATAAGTTTTCAAAATTACCGTAATTAAAATTGTCGATATTATCATCGTATATTTAAAAATGGTACGACAAAAATTAATTGGAATGAAAAATTAGTTTTTTTTTTTTTTTTTTGCTTCGCACGTAATCGTCTAAAAAAAAAATTATATGATTTTTGTATAACATATGCCTAAGCAAGTGTACATTGTGTACATTTAATCTTTAGAAAACGTATTCATTGATTAAATTTTAAGTAATCGGTTATTAACAATTAACACGCGCGAAAAATGTACACAAATATGTGAATATTTAAATTCGAAAAGTGGAAAATTATTTATAAAACTTTAATAATAATAATAAAAAGGTATTACATTTACCTATCACACGAGTGTTATATTATTAATAATACAAATCATTCATTTATTTGAGTCGTTTTAAACAAAACACATTTATCCAATTGAACGTTCAAATACGACATTGTGCTACTTGAACTCATATTATATATATATATATATGCATTATTATATATATTATATTATTATATATTATATATTTAATATTTATTATTATATATTTGCATTCCACGGCGGCGTTCTACCGGCCGGTGTGCCCAGTGCCGTAGCCCCCTCGCCCTCTCCGTAATGTCAGGGACAACGATAATTTTATTAATTGGATATTGAAATAAAATTTTGTCTGCGTGATAGTCCGGCGGCCGGTGCCGGTGTTCCGAACACGAAGAATAGCTAAAAAAAAAAAAAAAATCATTACCATTCTGTAATAATAAAAATAATTGTATTAACAAGTACGATTGATGGATTAAATGATGAAGAGAACCGATTAAAATGACATTATCCATAAATAATAATTGCAGTATATTAGTTTCATTTAATAATAACGTATTATTGTTGAATTTTTTTTTTAAAGTAATTTTTTTAAAAGAATATAAATGATTGAAATGATGAATTTTATGAAAAGATATAAGAAACTGTTCACAATATGGATTATATATATATATATATAATAAAATTTATTTTTATTGCAGAATATTTTGTAGAATTTTATTAATTAATTGGCGCGCTCACATATTAAATTGTATAAGAATTTAATTTACTAATTTCCCGCAATCGCGCACAATACTAATGCCTGTATGAAATTAAACTGACCAACTGATTATAGACGTTATAGGACACTTGAAAATGGATAGGAAACATATTAAAAACAAATTGAACCGCAGAAAACAATTCGGAAATAAATATCGCCGGTGTGTGGAAAAATTGAAGAGTCAAACAGAATTACGACGTTCGTAGTATATAATAAAATACAATAGTTTAAATACGTTCAGATGCATATCTTTGCGTTTCTTTAAGACAATATTCTTTAAATAAACATATTATACTGCGTTTGAGTGGAAAACGTCGGTACTACACGAAATATTAAATATATTTTTGGAAAATGTAAATCGAAAAAATCGTACACGCGTATATTTCGTGTATACAAAAAAAAATGTATTTTACTATCTACACGTGTTTTATATTCATTGTGATATTACAAAAAAAAAAAAAAAATCCTCCATTTAAAATTTAAATACCATTATATTATCTACCTATAATGATCTAGATGAACACAATACTAACCTACTTGCTTACAATAGGAATATTGGTAGTGTATTATGGCATACAAGGCGTATTATTATAATACATATTATTATTATTATTATTATTATTATTATTATTATTATTATTATTATTATTATTATTATTATTATTATTATTATTATTATTATTATTATTATTATTATTGTAATTGTTATTATTATTATTATTATTATTATTATGGTTTACGCTTTTTTCTTTACTGTGGGCAGATAATTTTATACTTACACAACAATTTGTTTTTTTTTTTGCTTTTGTAATTCACCGTGTCATCGTTTCTCAATTCATTTAATTCGGGTCGTCCATTAACAGTTCATTTTATTATTATAATAATTATTATTATTACTCACATATATTTATACAATAACATAATATTATTATTATTTAAAATATGTTTAACGTGTTACTCTATATTGAAATTATTAATAACGACAAAAAAAAATAAATATTACACTTATAAACTTATAAGAGGACGTGTAATAATAAACTATACACTTATGTATATAGCTTTGAAGATTTTACAGAAAAAAGTTTAAAAAAAAGTAAATATATGCAACCGGTTCATCAGTAGAGCGCGAAACACTGTCCATTTCGAATGTCGGTAATAATATGATATTATATTATTGCAGATAGAGTTTTTCGGCGGTTTTTTTCGTTTATTTGGATGTCTAATAATTTTAAAGTTTTATTAAATCGAACAACAAAGTTTACCCGCATTAATTTCATAAAAATGTAATTTTATTCAAATTAAATATTGGTTTTTTTTTTTAGTGTGTGGGAAGGCTGTAGAAATAATCAACAATATATAAGTGTATATTACTGATTAAATATTCAAAACAAATAATGTATAATTGTAGAAGAATATTTTTATTTCATAAGGTATTTCAACGACGTGTAAAAAATACTTTAAAATAAAAAATTATTTATTACGTACAAGCGATTTTTTTGTTTTTTTTTCAACTAAATTTTATTCGTACTTGGTCGTTTTTTTATGTGATCATAATTTATTATTGCTTTAAAATCTAATATGATAATCCATACCTAGTGCCAAGGTGAACGAAACGAATCCCATCAAATAACCAATATTAGAAGGCAAATTAGAACAGATTACACAGGCAATATTAGAATTACTGCATAGTGAATAATATACTACATTATTATGCGCTATCGTATAAACACACACACACAGATACGTGATTTTATTATTTTAATAATATTGACACAGTTTACAATTTTAAATTGAAAATATTTCGTGTTTCGGTTTGTACAAAAATTAATTTACGTAATAATTAACGGTTTAATAGTTCAATAATAATTTATCTATTGAAATCTTTGATTTTATATTATTATTATTATTACACACATATAATTAAAAACATTTTTCGAAAAATTTGTCTTCTATTTGTTTATAGACAATATTTTAACGAATTTTATATTTGACAATTGCACGTCTGAACTTATAGAGCTTATGTCAAGGCTGGATAAATTTTAATAATTTTTAAAAGCTAACAATTTAAAGATATGTAACTTAACTTAGTTAAAAGTTAAAATTCTCAAATTAGCATTTAAAAAAAAATACTGCGACGCTGCCGCAACAACTGTAATATCATAATTGCATATAATATAGATAGGTAATCAAAATTTTCAAAGTCAAAAGTCCTCCGAATTTTCTGGATTTTATCAAACATTTGGCCAATCCGTGAACTTTTTCAACATCGATTTATTTTCCAATATTTGATCGTAGAACTCTTCGCAAGAATGATTATTTAAACTCGTTTGACAAACCTTTACTGGTATTTATATCGAGTTCATTTCCCGAGTTTTTTTTTTTTTTACTGTATTGTTCATTAGAGAGAATACACGTGCACCCTGTTGTATTTGAAGCAAACAAAACAAAACCGAATTCAATCGTTTTCAATAGCATAGAAACTACAGTTTTTGTCGTCTGCGAATGTTTTGGAAATAAGTGAGAATTTATATTTTACTGCTGGCGCCACTCGTCGTTTTGGCGATGAAAAATTTTAAATTCTTCAAAAAAAAAAATATATATATATATATTTATATCTTCGTCAAATGTAACATTATTCAATTTAGACATTACAAACAAATATTAATTTTTATTTTATATCCCTTCTCGTACGGTCATACTGCAGCATCCGTGATTACGCCCCACTGGTCAAATCTTCGTGCGACTCGAACTTATTAGTATAATGATTCAACGTTGGTGTGAGGCGCACGCTCTGACAAAGTTTAATTTTCAACGTGATTTCAAACCATTTTGATTACGGCATTTAATCGTTAATTGATATTAATTTTGTATCACTTTCATAAATTATTACAAAAGAAAAAAAAATTAAAACGTAAAAATAAATTATACGTATATTTGCAAGCATATTTCGATAATTTTTAGTACATAGACTTCCAGGGGGGGGGCCTTAGTAATTAATATATTCGAAAAGATTTAATAAAAAAACGATACGATTGTAATAATTATGGAAAAACGAATACTTAAAACTAAAATACAAAAACTACGAATACGCGTACAGGCGATTGTTACAATTGAATTCCTTTTTAAACGTTATGATTTTATTTATTTTTTTTTTTTTTTTTATTACGCATAAACGGACGTAGAAAAAATGAAAATACAAAATGTCTTTTGATCAATGCAAACAGTTATTTGCAATAAATGTCATGTTATATTGCGTACAGGCGTGTGTATTAATTATTATAAGTTTTTATACAGCTGACTATTTTTATACCCGGATTTTTTTTTTTATGTAAATATTTGATTTCTTTATTTTTAGTAATAATTACGAATGCGTAATAGGACACACATTTTATTTCGTGTACAAACGTTTAACGGTTTTTATGTCGTATATTACTTTAAAAACACTTCGGTGCCATTGGATAACATTACCGGTGGCATAAATACGAGGTGGTGGGGTGTATTGTGTGACTCTAAAAAAAAAAAGTTTGTTTTTTGTCATTTAATACGTTTCAAAATTTCATTTCGTTGATCGTGCGTATGAAATTTAATATTAACAAATTTATCGTATTTCATAAATAATGAAAACAATGAAATAAAACGAAAAGAACAAAAATATTGTTGTAATTTTTAAAAGTTTCTTTGAAACGCCTCGTCCCTCTAGCGAAAAAAAAACCGTATCCACACCAATGCAGAGGACAATGGTTAGAATAATTGGAGTTCTACTATTTCTGTAGTAATTGACTCCGATACGTACGTACTTACCAGGTATAAATATCATCCGCGTACACAGATTACGAAAGTAAAATATTATTATATCTACGTATAAGAAAGTATAAATGATGCATTAAAAAAAAAAAAAAACGCAAACCGATATTACGTGTACGACATTAATCGACGAGTGTGTGTGCGCCGTGTGTGTTTAAAACGAATATCGAACAACTACTAACTGGTCCGAAAATCGTAAAAATCCAATCGTTTTCGGATCATTGGCATGGCCAATAGTTCAAGGGCTACATAATATTATATATGTGAATATACGTAGGACGCGTAGGTAAACAACGCGTGTGTAATACGTAATTCGTGTAGTTCCTTCCTTCGCAACGATTCGTTACACACCCACCATCATCGCCATCAGACGAACCCGTTGTATTATTTAATCCAGTTGAATTATAATACAATATGTGTGTAGTCGAAAGCAGCGCAATGTATCATCATCATCCTCGGTGGAATTATTATTTTATTTTTTTATTCGTCATCGATATTATACACTAAAATATCATGTTCTTCGCGAGCTACAGAAGTGCTCGTACTCAATGACACTTGTCTATCGCGTATATTATAGCGGCAGTAGAATACATTACGCGTTCATTATTCCAAATGAATAACAACACAAACGTCGAACGTTTTCTAATATTTGTTTACGGTTCGTCGCTTGTTTTCGCGTGTAAATGTGCACGTGAGACTTAACACGTACAAAAAAAAAAATCGTCGAATTTCATTTCACACGACGTTCAAATATCCGTATGAATATTTCTTTTTAAATAAATTTAAAAAATTAAAAATATATCTTCTGAACGATATCCACGCACGATATCTTTATTTGTTGTTCAGAACTACTGGCCTACTACGCGTAAGTAAAGCGTTGCGACGCGGCGTACGCGCCTCCTAAAGAAAAATAATACGGCACGTAAGATATAAGTATATGTGCGTAAAAAATCGTGAATTATAAAATTACTATCTCAACGTTATCGATTCCCCAATAAAGTACGACCCTTTTTTCTGTAATGTGATGGCATTAAAAATTTATTACGGACTCATTTTATTGTATAAAAATTGAAATAATTCGATAAATCCGTTTATGCCTATGAGAACTTCATAATCTACTATAAATAAGTTTATTTAGAACGAATTCTACGAAGAAAAATTACGTTAACATTATATGTGTGTAGGTGAATATATTCATTTTTTTTTTATTCAAACGACTCCCTTTGCCGTCGTCCGTTAGAAATTATATCGCTGTTCCTATTGGCAATATATCTAAGACGAATTCTTAATTTATTTTCAATTTCAGTCGTCGTAGAAAATCCGATTTCGCATAAATATTTACGATCGAAAAATAAGAATAACATAAAAAAAAAAAAAACAAGACACCGCGTATTATATAATAATAATAATAATAATACACTACAGCAAATCTATATTATATTTAATATAGAATAGTCAAATCGCGGTATTTAACGTAATTACTTCATTGTACTTTAGAATTTTCGTGCTTAACTTTAAATTTGTATTAAGTGATTTTTTTTTTCGTTTTTTGAATAATTGAAACGTTTATTAGTATAATGTGATGGAGTGTTTATATTGTAAGCCTCCTCGGTCGAAGAGAATTGACGATGTATCGGACGCCGGGCCAACCAACACGTAGACGCTCAATGTCACACACACACACACGGGCATGCTCTGTCGGTATACGAGAGTGGTTCAGTTTGACGCTGACCGAGCGCGATCAATCGTATGCGCGTATGCTAAATTCATTATTATTATTATTATTATTATTATTATTATTATTATTATTATTAATATTATTATTAATATTATTTCGCGTGTTTCAATGAAGCGAGAACTTAAAGATTCATTTTTCCCCGTTCTACACTCGTTTACACGTTTACCCGTTTATTTTACATAAATATAACTACAATATATATATATATTATATAAATATAATATAATAACTTAAACTCTGTTTACCTACATTTGTACTTACTTTTAACATTTGTCGCACAGGCCCTGTACTTATTTAAATGTTCCCAAGTCAGAAATGACATTGTTTTCGTCTACAGTATTTGCAATACTTTTTTGCGCAGTTATATCAATTCCTATACCAATGTTTAACACTGTCCATTTTCGGAGGATTCTATTGTTTGATGTTGATGAGGAATCAGTAACGACTGATTTTTGTTTTTTAACATTAAAAATATCAAACACTCTCTTAGGCATTACTGAATTAATTATAATTAAAAATTAATTGATTAATTCACACAATACACATAAATAATATTGTTCAGCACTTACTTACTTTATGGAAAAAAACATTTACGTAATGTTTGAGATCGTTAAACACTTTGTAAAAAAGTTTTAATGATATTACCACCAACACACGATTTCGTCTAGTGTGCGGCGTACAATTACTGACGGGACACCGGATAAAAACCTCCGAACATGCCACGCGTGGCATAATCGCAAAATCTTCAAATCTGTATTATTTAAAATTAGTGCTTTCGCCGAATTTCCCTTTATGAATTGTACGTTTTTATCGGACATTTCAAATTCCTTTTTCTTTTTAATTTTGATTCTCAACAACGATTATTATCATTATTGAATATTACATATTTGTGATAATCGTATAAAACACTTACTACATATTTTTTATGTATTGATGATTCTAAAAAGTTCGTTGGCTACCACCGCATTGAGAGTCGCTGGTCAATATTGATCTTGGAAATACGAAACCCTTTACCAAAAAAAAAAAAAATCAAAGTTTTGCGCTGAGAGAAAAAAGTTCCCAACAAAATTTAAACTCTCTCTCTTTCTAATAGGTACCAAATATTATCGTTCATTATACAATACATTCACTTCGTGTGCTAAATAGTTATTAAAAACTATTTCGTAAAGTTTGGCAATGGAAAAAAGTATGATTTTTATTGTATTGTGTTTGTAAATATTACGTATGTATGCAATTGTTTCCCCCATAGGCGTGCCACTGACTTTGAGGGTTTAGAGGATGAACCATAAAAAATTAAAGACCAATGCTAATGCCCATCCGTTTCGCATAATTTTTATATACTCACTTGTATTAATTTCGCATATTTTTAATAATAGGTCACGGCTATCTTGACGTCGTGGTAATCTGATAAACGTAAAAACGCAAATGTATAAAAAAAAAAAAACTATGTTATTGCCTACTATAAGGTGAAATACGACGAGACAGTATAACGACGACTCAGTGAAATTGTATCGTTCACACGTATAATTTTAATTGAGCCATTTGATCGCCTACAAGGAACATAATAATACAGATACGTACACTCGTTTATGAAAATCGTTTTAGAGTGTAATTTTTTTTTAACTCGACGAAGCTGCGTACAATTCGTTTTAATATATTTTAAGGTTGTCCGCGTGAAAATATAGTAATAAAAATACGATGTTTGTCGAACGAAACGAGCAATTCTCTCGACTGTTTAATACTTATTTAAAAACATGCGTATATATACCCTTGAAATGGTTTTACGAAAACACCACTGCGTGTAAAGTATACAACTACTATTGGTTGGTTGGCACATAAAAATAATCGCGCGACTCGAATTAAAATATAGTTATGAAACGATTATTATATATAAATAATAATATAATATATATATATATTAATTATAGCCTATAGGTATACTTTACATAATAATAATCGATCGTATACAACGAACAAAACGCTTATCGGTCAATAATTAAAACGGACATTAAAACTTGTTCACATGTATTTATAACGTTTTTTTTTTTTTTTTTTTGGTCTATAATAAACGCGTCATTTGTGAAAACTAATACGATTCACACGGTTTATATAATGAGAAAATAAAATCTGTTTTTTTTTTTTTTAAAACGATTACACTTGTGTACGATGGTTATGAATGGTTTTTTGAACGATATAAATATTGAACCAAGAAACGTTCGTAAAATATTATATTATGTACGCGAACCACATATTTATCATTTAATCGGGTCAGTTTTTGAAAATCTGCGAAACAAATTTCTTTTTTTTACATTAAAGTAAGTGTTCACTGCGTATCGGAATATTACATACATGTACCGATTAGTGTATTTCAGATTTTTTTTTTTTTTTTTTTTCATTCGACAATTTATGAAATAAAATTCCGATGACTTTTCTGTAAACTTGTATAAATAGGCTAAAGAGTATAGGTTTATATATATATATGTTTTTTTTTATATATTATATATAATAATATACGTCTCACTGTTTGTGTTTAGCTATATACGACAATGCACTGCAGTAATTACAAGGCATAATAAATATTATCGACTATTTTGCACACGCTTTAGAACTAATACGACGTCATGATGGTTCGTTCGTGGTCGCCGAAGAGCGGAAGAGCGAAAAGTTAGTATAAACATTAATTTCGTATAAAAATATCAATCGTTTGACGCATTCTTAAAAATTTCGTAATAATCAACCTACTGTACAGTACATAGCTGATATTCGTTGAAACAAATAATAAAAAGGATGTGTGAATGACACATAAATGTGCCTATTATTTTTGGTCCATTTTGTTGTTACTTATGAGTTCGTATCAAAAACGTTCACGGAACAAAAAAGTTCATACTACATGTGAAAAATGAATATGAAATTTATTTATATACAGTTTATAGGTGAGGTAGGTACACCTACCTACTCAGTCTTTTGATAACATAATAACGTGAATAGATTTAACGAGCGAATTCCCATGTGGCAGAAAAAAAAAATAACCATTATTTCTAACCAGTCGGTTATGTTCAACGTACTTACATTACCTACTCATCTAAGCACGTTTAGTTATTTTTTAGTTATTAGTTATTTTTTCTTAAACATTCCGAAGTAGTCGGTACAAAATTTTATGCGCTTTATTATACTCTGTTTTCCCAGGTACATTCGCGATTTATCAGACCTGTATCCACTCGTAATAAATTAGATGAACTATTCTATCGTTATTCGCATACCTACGAGTTCTTACGTTATTTAATGTACACATCACTTCGTATCATATCATTAATAATAAAATAATATAATCGAATGAACTCGGTATCACTATGATATCATCACTTATCGGTGTCTACTAAAGTATTATCATAGAATTCTTATCACATTTTTTTCCCCGTGTCGGAAAATGACAGTAATAATATTGTTATAGTTTTTTCAGTTTTTTTTTTTTTTTTTTTCTGTATTCGCCGATGACCCGGGGAATACGAACGATAGAAATGTTTTGTTTATTGTAATTATTATTATTATTATTATTATTAATTTAATACCGATCGCAGGACAGTGTATAGGAGTTTTTACCAAACGCAAAAGTTATCTGTGTTGATTCTGAAAATTTTTCGTATGATCTTTAAAGAGTCGGTTGTTCGAGTAGTATTTTTTTTTATTGTTCATAAATGTCGCTCGTCGATAACACGTTTAGAATATCGTTTTGTGGATTTATGAAATCATTGACTTGGAGGAAAGTCATGTAGAAATCGATCCACGACAGTTACTCGACATTTTAAGTATGGACTCGATCAGTGAAAATATGACTGGATACGATGAAAATTCCATCGACTGGGTTCCATTGTCTCTGACGTTTGTAGAATATCCCAAGGGTAATTACTGGAAACAATTTTTCTACGCTTACTACTATTTTTTATACGTGTTTATACATTTGACAAATATTTTAGGAACGTGTCGAAATGCATATCGTATTACACATTTTCAGATTATACAATTTTATAGTTGCCTTCTAACTCCATTATTATATTTATATTTCATTGTACGTAGATACATTTAATACCTTTCTGATGTATATTATGTAATATTGAATAATAAATGATATTATGAAATGATAAACCTGTATAATCAGATATTTTACCGGTAAAAAAAACTATATATATTTTTTTTAAGCATCGATAAAATGTATAGGTATACGCTATAGGCATACGTTTGTTATAAATTATCTGAATTGTATGTATTACATAAGAAATGGTTAAGTAGTAATAAACATATTTGTAGTAAATAATTTTAAAAATCACTATTAAACGATGGCCATAATACTTGTATAATACCTAACCATTAATAAGTCACTAAAATTTCATAATCTTATATCAAAAATAGCTGTTAAAACCAAAATATTTCAATATTTTGGATATTTTAACTTTTAATGAAATTCGATAACTGATAAAAATTATTGCCTAATTGTTCGAATTATAATTTTAAAGTAAATATTATAACATAGGCTATGTTCCCACATTCTTTGATGATTCATACCTTTATCATCATTTTACAATAATTATTTTATTTTACTATCCGTTGATCGTTAACGACATTACTATAACTTTTATTTGGGATTACATTTATATACAAGTTAATTTTAAATAGTAATTTTTCTCATTATTGCTATTATATTATTATAGGAAATCTATTTGGAAAATTATTGGCAATGTTTAGTTTGACGCCTTTCGTAATTCTGTCTGGTTTTGTTACGTTAATACTGTTTCGTCGAGATTTACATACAGTAATGTATTGGTAAAATAATATTTTCTCACATGTACTAAATATATATGTATATATTTTTAGATCACTTTTTTCATTGGTATTTTAATCAATGAAGTATGCAATACAGTTCTTAAACACATATTATGTGAACCACGACCATTGGCTAGAAACACAAATTTACTGTACTCTGAATACGGTATGCCATCTTCTCATTCTCAATTTATGTGGTTTTTTGCATCATATATGTTATATTTTACATTTATAAGGTAAGTATGTAATGAAATATTTTCAATTAATCTTTTGTTTTATAATTAATGTATTCTTATTAATTTTTTTTAGATTACAATATGCTAACAGCAAGGCATTTAAAGAGTTTTTCTGGAAAGTTGCTGGAGCAGTGTCGTGTATTACGATTGCGTGTGTAGTGTCTTATAGCAGGTATATATTTTAAAAAAAATGCAGGTTAGCAATTTTTAGTATACGAAATATTTATTTTAACTTATATAGTTATTTTTATGTTAATTGTGTAGGTACTTGAATAATAAATAAATTCTACATTTATTTATTTATTTATTTTTTTTTTTTTTGAAATAAAAATTCTATACAGGTACTTCAATTAAACGGCCAATTATTGTTTTGATAATAACAATCTTTAATTATCTCTTTAAAAAAAAAAAACTAAAAAATTTAGCACAAAAATGTTTATATTATCCAAATTTTGAGCAGTTTACTATAATATATATTATTTTAATAGTTTTCATTGTATTCAAGAATTTTAAATTATTTCATTTAATAATAATTTTTTCAAGGTAGTCCAATAAACACATAACATAGAATATTGAATACATAAATATTGAAAAAAAGATTATTTTACTATGCTTGTTCTGTGGAACATTTATTACTAAATATATAGTACACAATTAATTTGTATGCAATTTAAAAACAAAATTGGTGTATGATGTACATACATAATACTTGTTATTGTACCTGTCAGTAGATATAAATATAATTTCATTTATAGTGCTTACAATTATTTTACTAATAATATTAATTTTTTTAGGATTTTTCTTCAGTACCACACATGGAGACAAGTAATATATGGAGCACTGTTTGGTATCATTATTGGAACAATTTGGTTTACCATAATCAATGTCATATTAACTCCCTATTTTCCAACAGTTATATCATGGTATGTTTGATTATGAATTTGCCCATATTTTGTGATTCTAGAATGTATTATGGATAAAATTAAAAATTGATGAAAAACAATAGAATATTAAAAATATTAAAATATATTAGAAATTCACTCAACAAAATGTGATTAAAACTTCAATTATTTTTTGAGCATAAAATTGCTTGGCATATTAAATAAATATAATGTATAGATGTTTACAAATTATAGTATTATATAAAATTATCTTGTTATAAAATAAATATAGTGTTGAATAATATTTAGACCATTGACTTGAAGCTAAATATTATACATTTATACTCCATAACTTGACTTATTGACTATTGTAATTTTGATTACTACTATTTCTCTATACATTTATATATTTGTTTATGTTTATAGTTATTACTTGTTACTAATTTATCATACTTTTAATTTTTTATTATTTATTATTGTATATTATTGTTCTGATGTTTTGTACAAAATAACAATGCTAATTTTGTTCTGTAAAAATTAGAGACATCTATTCAGTATAACCATTCTGGGATTAGCAGGTTCTCTATAATCTATTTAATTTCTCCAATAATAGTTTAAATTATATTAATTAATGCGTTCAATGTTATGTGCCATAAAACTATTAAAATGATATTTGTTTATTTTGCTTTGAAACATTTTACATATTTAAATTTTCTTTGTCACACATTGTGGTAACAACATTTTTGTTATTGGTACACATCTTATTTAAAAATAAAAACTAATTATACATATCTCATTCATAGTTAAAAAATATGTTTAACATTTCTTACTTAATATATTTGAAAATATTAACTATATAAAATAATATTTATTACTTTAAAACATACAATAATTTTATAAAATTACTGTAGGCAATTGTTTTGTTTAAATGTTCTACACCCCATTCACTTCAAAAGTAATATTATGTACAATGTACATGTCGGCCACTTAAGTTATTACTTATATAGTTAATAGGCTATAGATATATAATACATGTATGTGATATAGTACATTTTTTACCAAAGTTATAACCAAAATAATGTATGATTTTAATGTTTTCATCTAGGATTTTACACAATTCAATTTGTCAACATAATTAATTAAACATGATAATATAAAATTAAATTTAAAAGTTAATATACAAAATTATTTTTTAAACAAATACATTTGTTATTTTAATATTTACTTTATAAATAACTTAAACCTATAATATTTGTGAATAACATAAGATTGATTTGTTTATCTACTCTCTATACTAATTCTTCTAACCTATTATGAATTGTCGTCAATATTACATATCCTGATTTGTGTTGGATATAATTTATGTTATATAATATTTATCTAACCAATGTGGTTATCTGTGCAATTTAGTTAAAACCTGTATTATATACTTCATATGTTATAATTATATCATAAAATGTTTATTATTATACTTTAACTAGTTATGAATTGAAATATCTATTTTTATTGTAATTAAATAATAGATATAAAAACATTAAAATTAATAATTATTTATTCTTGTTGAATTATAGTGAAATTTTGATTCATTATTTTATTATAGAAATATATCATTGTTGTAATTGATGTCATATTACTTACATACATTCAAAAATCCATGACAATTTCAAGGAATAGGAATTTTTCCATTGTTATTATTATTCAATGTAAGATATACAAACATTAATATTACAAACGTTGGAAGCACAAAATAACTAGTTAAAATATAATTTATTTGATAAGCCATCCTTCTCGATTACATTTTAATTTTCTTTAGATATTACAATGTATTGTATTAATCAATGGTTTAATAATAGGATGTCAAAGTATTATTTATTGTCTTTGTGCAATGCCTTGCAAATATATAACATAATAGTAACGAATTCAGATAAAATGATTACAAATAGCTTTTTGAGTTATTTATTGTGCTAAGTCACCTGTTAGAAAAGTTAAAGAGCATAAACATTTTAAAGAACTTAATTGAATCAATGTTTATAATATATTGCTATATAAAGCGATTCATGAAATATAAAATATACAATGAGCCAAAACATTAAATTCTAACAAATATGTGTACTTTGTTGAATAAAAACATTTATAAAATTATTGTTTTATTTATATAAATTTATTATTTTTTTTTTTTTTTAATATGATCTAAAGATTTAGTAATTTATATTTTATAATTGTTATTATAATGGTTTTTTTTTTTTTAGGAAAATATCTGAACTGTTTTTATTGAGAGACTCCACGTTAATACCCAACGTTCTGTGGTTTGAGTACACAAATATTCGTCACGAAGCAGGAGCTAGAGCCAGACGTCGAAAATCAATTTCTGCAAAGTCACAATGACTTATGTTTTGATATCTAATGATTGTTAATTTATATTACATAACCAATCTACTACACACACTATAATTTTGTTTCATTTTGTTCAATAATAAAAATTACTATCATTATAATATATTATGTGTATTATTGATGCGTGCAATTAAACATTTGTACATAACTATATTTAACCAAATTAATTAATTTTTTATATTAATTATAGCTATATATATGTATGTTATTTTTGTTTTATATAACTTCTGTTCTAATATATTAATATATTTTAATATACAGCGTCCATTTAAGATATTGTTTTAAAAAATTCGTTTTATTTTAATTTGTAGTAAAATTTAACATTTGTTTATTAATGTCTAAACAATTAATGCCACTTTTAATCAATTCACAACAATTTACCTTACTTTAACACTGTCATTTAATTAATGTTATATGATTTGTACAAATTTTTGGTACTAAAAATTCTAGTGTTGAACTAATCAACTGAACTGTACAATATATAACTAAACACTTAATTAAGTACTGAATTTTAATTAAGTTTTACATTTTGTTTTATTACACTATTAATACCCGTAAACAGAAATATATACTAGAGATACTATTGATAGCAATTTATTTGTTAAACTTTTTTTTCATTAATAATATATAAACTATTAGAAAGATTATGTTGATTTGGTTGCTTTCTATTTTTGTAACTGGCTATGACCGGCAAGGATTATGTTTTTGGATTAGAGTTTCAATGCTCAGCTAGTTCACAAATGAATTTAAACAATTTTGCAGTTGACATGGAAATATTTATAAAAATGTAATGTCTCTTAAGAAGGAAAATGTTTTATTACATGTAATCTTTCGCATAAAATGTTATGAAATGTTTATATATTTTATATACTATGTTTAATTTATTTCACTGTATCCTTTGAATGGAGAAAGGATTTTTATTTTAATTGTATGAAAATACACATATTATAACATATTGTTAAATTTTAAAGTGCCTTATAAACTGCCGGATATAATATTAAATAATTTTATTGTATCAATATATTATGTACCTATACAATATATTTTTGTAATAATATGTATTTCAAACAATTTTCATGTGTAAGATGACTAATAACTAGTAGGCATCAATAAAAGCATAATCTACATATTTTTATATGTATATTATACAAGACTTTTATATTTTCAATATATTAATATTGTATTGAAAGCAATTGTGAAACTAACAATAATAAACTTTGAAAAACAAAATTAATATTATAGTTGTTGTTACTATTCTATAAATAATTATAAATAAATAAATTAGGTAGTTAAGTAAATCTAATAAAAATCACATATATGGTAAGTTGTTAAATGTTTTAATAATGTATAAAGTAATTGTATTGGTTTGGTGTATTTTTAATAATGACCATATATACACATGTATAGATTTCTGAGTCGGATGTGGATTAATTTAATTTCACTACTGCACTGGCTACATCATAAAGAAAATATAAGTTGTTCATTTTTTTTTCTGTACACACTTACAGAAAACTTCTTGTCGGTGAGTGTAACCGAAAACCTATTTTGTGTTCTGTGAATTTGACACTTAAATGTACTTACAGTAATTATTTCATTAAGGATTGCTTTAAATAATGATATTATATATTATATATATATATATATATATTGTAGGAAAAATCCACTTTTCATTAAAATAATGATTATTTATTTTTAATGTTCAGGAGTATGCATGCATGTGATAATGACAGATATTGAATTTGAAAATTAATAGAAGCACAATTTTAATAAATTTAAAAAAAGAATACATTTAAAATAACTACAAGTACAATTATATAATCCCACATAACGTATTTAGAATGCTACTGCAAGTACATAAATACTGTTGTCAACTTCAATTAGTTTGAATACATATTTAAATAAAAATAAATTGAAGTCAACAAGATAAGTTCAAAATAAAAGTAGGGTTTAAGCAAAAAACAACTTAGCAAAATATTAATTTATTTTTAAATTGTATACAAAGACAGAGTGTCTTAAGCAATTTACCGTCTTAAAGAATAATAAAAAAAAAAAATCAAAAATGTATAATTTGGTACTGTGTGTGCTTGTTAGAAAAACAAAAATAATTAATGGAAAACACTGTAAATTTAAATATTAAGTATATATAAAAAATAATAAGCAAAAAATTCAAAAAATATTTGTAAAAATCAAAAAACTAAATAAAAAAAATACAAATACTGATATACTTTATAAAGTTTTAATTCCTAACTACATAATAAATTAAATAAATAATAAAAAAAATTTATATATTTATATATTAAAGAAATGAATAAAATATTAAATGCTTTAAGACTTAGGAGGTATTCATTACTTTAAAGTGTTCAGCAGATTGTATCACATTTGAGTTTGGAACTGAATTGACCATATCAGATCTGTCTAAAAGAATATTTAATTCTTCGTCATTAAAAACTATAAAAACAAAAAAAATGTGTACATATAAATAAGTATATGAAAAAAATTGCTTTGTCTTAAACAAACAATTAAGGTCACTCACTAAATCCATTTGATTGTATTTTTTTATGATAATCAGACGATTCCAATAAATCCTTTAAATTATTTATGTCCGATTTTGTTATTTTTGTATTTTTTCTACTAAATGTACCTACAAATTCATATCATATTTAAATACAATACAATTCTGTTATTAAACAATAAGTAAAACAAAAATATATTTCCTATTTAGATTTGTATTACTTATAACATTACATTTCATTGAAATGAAAAATTATCATTAGTAAAACATCAAAAAATGTGTAATATTTATTTTATTGGAACAATTTTATATAACATCAACTAGATATCCCACAAAATTAATTACTAAAACATTAAGTTAATTAATAATTGTGTTATATAATTTACCACTGCCAATGATAATTTTTTCTAGTTTCCTTTTTGCACCTGCACGATCCAATATTTTTTCATCAACAGTATTCTTAGAACATAAACGATATACAACAACAGGTTTTTCTTGGCCCATTCTGTGACATCTATCTTGGGCTTGTAAATCAGCTTGTGGGTTCTGAAACATATAATTGTGAATTATATATTTATAATACACATATATTTAAACTAACCGTGTATGCACATCTACTGAATGCTATAATTCTATTAAATATTTTAACAATAATATAATCTAATATTTATATAAAATGCTATATCAGTTAATGACATATCAACGATAATTATCGCAAAGTATGCAAATTATTATTAGCTATAACAATGAAAAAAATATAATGATCAAAAAGTCAGTTACACCATATTTTATCAAAATAATATATATAGAAATACAATACAAATAAATGGAATTGAACAATTATAAAAATGTAACGTAATGTAAAACCCATTAAGATAATGAGACATCAAATGACACCATTAATAATGATTATTAAAAACTAGAAAACATCAGTATCTGACATGCATTTTATTTTCCTGGAACTTTCCAATAGATTTTAATAGAAAAACAAAGCGATTCTTATTTTAATTGGACAAAATAAAATTCAAACAATAATTTAATCCGAATAAATAAATGATTAAAACAATTTATAAAGTCGATCTACTATTCATACCCAATCACTGTCAAATATAATGACTGTGTCAGCTGACGTTAAGTTCAAACCAATTCCGCCTGCACGTGTTGACAGTATCATCAAAAAGCATTCAGGATCAATATTAAACGTTTTCATTGCTTCCACTCTAGTTTCAATTTTCATAGTACCATCTAATCTAGTATACTTGTATGAACGGAAAATGAGAAATTCTTCAATTATGTCTAATATCTGTGTCATTGTAGAAAACAGCAACACCTAAAGTTTAAAATTTAATATGTCTATTTTGTGAAAAATAAACCGTTTATTTATTACTATTATCATTACCATTACCGTTACCCGTTGCCCTTTGCAACGTCGTTGTCGTTGTCGTTAGCGTTAGCATTAGCGTTAGCGTAAGCGTAAGCGTAAGCGTAAGCGTAAGCGTAAGCGTTAGCGTTATTATTATTATTATTATTATTGATAAATATAATTTCTAAAATGAACAATAAAAAAAAATGTTTTAAAAGAAGTATTTCTTGATAAAAGAAAGAAAAAACAATGATATTGAAATTATGTTTAAAAATATAATAATTTTAAAGCCTGATTAATTTATTATATTACCTTATGATTGAGTACTTTTAGTTTTGTTAACATAGCATCCAAAACTTGAAATTTACCACTAACTTTTACAATGTTCTCATCAACTAGTACATTATTTGTTCCCGGAATTAATGGTAAATGGACAAGATATGGATGGTTGGCTATTTTCTTCAATTGCATAAATGGATTTTGCATGATAACTGATATGGCCACATTTTTATTTTCGGTCCTAAAATAAAAATATTATTTATTAATCACATAAATATAAGATAAATATATGATTATACATTATATTATATGAGTAACCATTTTGTACTTACTCTTTTAATTCTGGTTTATTTTTAATAACAGAAGATTCAGTGTATTTTTTAATAATTTGGACACATTTTCTTTTAGGTAAATTTTCATGTACAATAACATCATCCTAAAATTAAAAACTTTATATTAGACTTTAAACATAATGAGTAACTAATTATTTTATAATGATGTAATTAAATTTTCTAATTTGGAAACTTTTCATAAACAATTATAACCATAATTATGTAAACATGAGAATATAAAATACAAGTGAAGAATTTTACAACATTTTCTTTAATGAAAAAAGAAATCAATACAATGACAATCAGAGTTAATTGACTGTACAATATTTTAAATTTTATTTGACACACTTTTTGATCCAAAATTTCAAAATATTAATTATTTTTTAAAAAAATACGTTAACCATGTAACTGGAAAATGCATTATATTTAAAAGCCATAATCATTTTTTAATAAATTATATTTCACATACATTTTAAATCGTTATTTGTACTATATAGATATTATATTTTAATGTATAATTCAATTTGAAAAAAAAAATATATACACACTTAATATAATATAAAATGTTTAGTAATTTATAATAATAATAATAAAATTTAAAATACCTTTTCTTCT
Organism: Chaetogeoica ovagalla; assembly: GCA_032441825.1. Taxonomy (NCBI): domain Eukaryota; kingdom Metazoa; phylum Arthropoda; class Insecta; order Hemiptera; family Aphididae; genus Chaetogeoica; species Chaetogeoica ovagalla. Next base: position 2,184,331 of record CM063749.1, on the reverse strand, counting down.
TTTAACAAAATTTCCATGTGCTTATTCAATGTTGCTTTATACAATTCTTCTTGTGCTTCTGTTAGTGGAGCATAAACAACAATTTCTTTCTTTGGTGGTAAATTTAAATCAGTTTCCTTTTTTTCTCGTCTCAAAATAAAAGGTTTTAATATCTTAAAACAAAAATAACAATACATCAATTGTATATGTTTTAATGTATCATAGAATATAATTTTGTCTGCATAAAAAAAAACATAAATGTATTTTTATACATACTTAACACATTGGATGAAAACTAAAGATCGATAGGTAAAAAAAATCATTTAATATTTTTTAAACAGTTCTATGATTCTAAATGAATTAAAATATAAATTTGTACTTTAAACAAATTCATGGATTTACCTTTAACATGATATCTAAAATTTCATTTTTTTTCGCCATACTAGCAATCTTGTCGTTTGAGCCAAAAAAGTCTTCAATTACAAACCATGAGTTGAAATCTTCTAACTTATCAAACAGACTTGGCATTAGTAAATTCAATAATGACCACAATTCATCCATATTGTTTTGAATGGGTGTTCCGGTAAGAATGAGTTTGTTTTTACATGCAAATTGACGCATACACCTAAATATTTATAATTCTCTGAATGTTATATAAATCAAATTATTTAGTGCAATAACATATTTTAATATACTTGGATATATTAGTATTAAAATTCTTTAGCATATGCCCTTCATCTATTGTAATATATTTCCAATCGACACTTTTTAAATGTTGTATGTCAGAACGTACAATATCATATGTAGAAATTACAATTTTACGGCAAATTAAATTATTTTCAAGTTGACAAAAATTTCTGAAATTTGATCGATTTTTAATGCGTTCATATTCAATGCCATGATACAACAGAGTAGGCAACTAAAACAATAATAAGTGTAAATGTTTTTAAAACAATTATCGAAAAAATGTGAATTTCGTTATTTACTTGAGGGGCAAATTTAGCAAACTCTGATAACCAGTTAGGAACTGTAGAAAGTGGTACAATTACAAGAAATGGTCCGCTTATACCCATTTCCACTAAGAAACAGTAGAAAGCTATAACTTGTATAGTTTTACCAAGACCCATATCGTCGGCTAAAATACCATTTAAACCATTTTCAAATAAGGTCTAAAAAAAAAAATTTAATAAGCTACTATTAACATTATTTGACGACTGAATTGAGTTGATATTTAGCATACTGTTATGTATTATTGACGTAAGTTAATCCTATATTTAAACAAAATTTTGATCTGAAAATTATAGAAATTAATGAAAAAAAGAAACTAACAAAGTATTGGTAACAACAAGTGCAAGCCTAAAACGTAATAATATAATTAATAACAATAATAAAACTCAATACAATAACAGAGTACAAAATATAAATGACTTGCTCGCATTTCTCTCACATACCAAAATCCAATGAAATAGCCATGTGATAAAGATAAAATGAACGAAAGAGAAGCTGATTATGAACCAAATTTGTGAACAGTTGATGTATATATTATACATAACAATAAATATATACTTAGAGCGATGAATGTGTGAACTATACTATTTTATATGATGTTCGAGTTTGTCAGAGGTGACTCCTGTACTTAAAATGAAACCGTCACCTCACGACGGTCTTCAGTAAAACATAAACTTTCTTCTTACACCGAATACACTAATTAATTATATATAAATATATATATATTACAATTAATAATTATAGTTCTTTTTTTATTATATTATTAAATTAATTTATATTCTAAATATTTTTTTAATCTAGTTATATACTAAAATTATTACATTTTATTATCAAACGCCTACAGCCAAATTTGTAAAAAACAATATTTTCAAGGAAATTTTATTTAAACACTAGGTATTAAATAAATAGTAAAGAAATTGTAAATTTGTATATCAAATAATTTAATATATACTATATAAACACATTAAAAATGATTTGAATTTACCACGTTGATAAAACTTTTATTATTATTACTATTATTATTATTATTATTAATTGCGAAAATGTAATAACAACAAGTATTTAAATATTAAAATTATAAAGCAGAATACATACTCTAATCCACAGGAGTCCTTCGATTTGGTGGGTTTTAAGTTGTCCATTAAATAATTTTGGTTGCTTGAATAAGTTTAAATAAAAGTTCATTTCTTCATTATTCTAGATATTAACATTTTAAATATTTCAATTAAAAAAAAATGTCTCATAAATAGGTTTATGCAAAGTAAAAGTACTACTTAGTGATTTATAAATAATTAAATTAACAATGTTATTTTCTACTGGTATAATATTAAGGCAATTTTATATTTATTTCCGAAGACATTCATTTTTTTTTAGATTATTATTTAATACTTAATACATTTTAATATTTATAAAGTCGATATGTTAGGAAATAAACTGAAATCATTATAATAATTAATAAAAACGATTTTGTTTAGATAATATTTCTGTTAATTAAAACTAAATACGAAATTTTATATAAATAAATTATTAAATTAACGTTAAAAATAATTGTTTGGTTAACGTAATAAATTCAAAACAATTTATTTATACTTATGCATTGATCACTATTTAATAAAATCAAATTTTAACATATACTTACATCATTGTTTGCCTGAGTTGAATTTACTTCATTATCTGAAACGTTTTCTTTTACATTCGAAGTGTTATCCAATTCTTTTCTAATAAAGTAATACAATTGTAAACTATTTGTGTTAAATACATGTGCGCTCAATATATTTCATATTGATAATTGCAATGCAATTATCATTACTCATTACAAATCAACTTAACGAGAAGTACGTAGATAATAAAGTATAATAAATAAATTATATTGAGGTATGCATTTGTATTTTTAATATTAATTAAGTTAATTATTATAACGCACACTGAAAATAAATATTTGATATAATATGGTATCATTATTTTTAAATGTATTTTTGTCATTTGAGCCTCTTAATTACTAAATGATTAATAGCTATTTCAAATGTGTATCAAAATTAATTAAACTTACTATGTAACTAAAAAAATTTAGTTATTATTTTAAAGTAACGTCTATAACCTTTTCCAATAAATTGAATGACATATATATATATATGAAATTAATTACAAAAATGTATTATATACGTCTCAAATAATAAAATATTTAACAATTTATAAATGTAAAATAACCTTTCACTACTCTACAATAATTATGAAAACATAATATATAACTGTTGTAAAGTTGTATCTTAGTTCATATATCTGTATGACTCTTTTATACCGACAATATATAAATGAATTATATTTTAATAAAAACATTTTTTTTTCTACATACTAAAAACGTACAGTATTTGACAAAGAAATGATAAAATCAATTATATTAAACCAGTTTTAATTACTCACTTAATAATTTGAAGTTTACATTTGTTTAATCGAGTTTCAAAAAGATTTGTCAGTTTTGTACTGTTTGTTAATAAATGTAACAAATTTTGATATCTTGCATTTTTTTCATTTTCATCCAATTCATTCGACTAATAAAAAATAAAAGCAAATAACATAGTAGAGATTTCCAAAAGATATCATTTGAACATTATTAATCTGCTTGCACAGCGGTCTACAAACAACAATTAGGCAGAAAATATTGTATAAAAATAAAATAATAATTTATTTTCTGTAAATATAAGTTGAAATATTTTAATTTCTATTTGTATAATATAAAGTAATAACTATAATTACCACAACTCTAATCTAACATAAATATTATTTTCATACCCAATTTTTTGTTTTTAGTTTGTGAATTATTTTTATGTATATTGTGTTTAACAATTTTACCTTAATTTCTTCATCTTTTTTTTGTAATTCTTCTTTTAAACGGCTTTCTTCTTTTACCATATGAGTTGGAAGAAAACTATTTTCTAAAGAATATTACAAATATATTCGATCAGTAAAAGTAAATATTAAATATATAATACCAAAACACAATTATTGCAAATGAATCAATTACAAATGTATTTATGTTGAGCCGAGAACGATTTTTCATATTACGTAAAAATGTTCATTTAATCGATAATACTGAAATTCCGAAAAACAATACGGATAAATGCATGAAAATACGTCCTTTATACGACGCAATCAATAGAAAAATAAATAGTTTGCCAGTGGAAAGAAAATTAAGTGTTGGTGAACAAATGGTTCCTTATAAAGTACATTTGCAAATGAAGTAGTATGTAAACAGGTGAACCCTGTCCGTGGGGGTATAAAAGCTTTTTTCTTATGGTATGATTTACAATACACTAATTTATCAGAGTGCTACCACTGAATTAGATCAAAACGCCCAAAAACAATTTGGTCTCGGTGCTAGAGTGTTGCATTACATTTAACAAAACACCTTGAAAAAAATCGGCATTTTCTATTTTATTTTTTTTTTCTTTGACAACTTTTTTTCAACATTCAATTTTTATTAGAACAGTTGGAAACAAACCAAATTTACTCTGTTGGCACTATTCGAACCAACCGTTTCGCAAATCCACCCTTATTAACCGATAAACAACTAGCCAAAATGTGAAGAGGGACGGCATTTGTAATTTCAACTGATATGGATAACTGTAATCTTTGTTTGGTGAAATGGTATGATACAAGATCTGCTAGTTCAGTGTCTAATTTCATTGGGTCCGGACAGTTAGGAACTATAAAACGTTGCGATAAAAAAGAAAAATCGTACGTCAATATTGAACGCCCGAAAATAGTAACAGCATAGAACACATCAATGGGTGGGGTCGATAAAATAGACCGACTCATCAGTTATATATCGAACATTTATACGTTCAAGGAAATGGACACTACGAATGATTGTACACGCTTTCGATCTTATAGTTGCAAACTGTTGGTTGCAATATTTAAAAGACGCAGACCATTACGAACAAAAGAAAAGACCTGCTACATTTTCGCATGGAACTTGCTGAAAATCTGATTAAAATACACCAAAATGTAACAGCAAAACGTAGGGGACGACCTCGTACAGACGCAGAAGAAAATCTAGAAATTTTATCAACGCCTAGAGCACGAAAAGTCGATTCCAGTCATCCGACAAACGATGTGAGAAAAAATAAATTTTGTTAATTTTCCTGGATTTGATATAAAAAAAAAAAAGGTAACACTTCGAGATGCAAAAATCACGGCTGTAAAAGAAAAACTCACGTATTTCGTATAAAATGTAATATAAACCACTTATGTCTTGATGGTACAAGCAATTGTTTTTTAAATTTTTATCAATAAAAATGTTAAAGAAATTTTTTTATTATTATTATTTATTAATTTTGTTTTGCTCTTATATAAAAATACTTTTTTTCATTATATATTACACTGGGTATGTACTTATTAAAAATTTTAGCATATTATGTTAGTTTCGATTTAAATTTTTTTTCGTAACCTTTGTGATCCAATGTCACTTATATAGGACATGATCCAGAATTTGTTAAAAACTAAAAAAAAAGAATTTTTTTTTAATACGATACTCTAAATCTGCGAGGGTTGTTAAGCTTGTAATATATAAAAATAATTATACCGAAACATTTGACAATTACAAATATTGTACAATATTTGTATCTAAAATATGCGCTTTTCAGTCCTAATGCCGGACACCACACGGTGGTGTATTCAAAAATAAGTTACAAGGGAGAGAAGTTTAATTTGGCAGACACCTCATTCGAAAAAATCCTAGTTGATGTAGACTACGCATAAAACCCGGACAATAATAATATTAGTTACCAAAAAGTATAACGGTAAAAATAAAATACATATATGTTACACTTGCATTCTATAATGCAAACTTTCGGTACGTAAACCGTTTTATTTATTTTTTATATTGTCAAAAACATTACATTTTATTTAGAATGCACTCCGAATTGAAAATTAAGATTGTCAAATACGACCTTAGGATTTAAAAACGTCAAAATAACATTCGAAATTGAGTATTAAAAAAAAACTTGCCGTTTTCATATTTATTTATAAAGCGTATCAACGATAAAAACCTTCAACCCAACATTTGTTACGTTATAAATTGTTTAACGATTTTTCCAATACGTTATTTAAAAAAATTCACACGTGAAATGATTAATTATTGACTAATTGCTTACATCATTTTCAATGAAAAAAAAAAAAAATCTACATCTCAAGTAGTTACACCCACTTACGACGGCAAACAAATTATATCACTCTGCGAACTGCATGTTAATAACATACAACAATAACGAAGTAAATAAAACAAATTATTAATGCTTACCGTTATCGGTATTAATTTCATTGCATTCTTCGTCCATTTCAAAAAAAAAAAAAAAAACTGTTGAGTTAATCTGAAACAATTAATTTACGTTAAATTACGCTATTAATCATATTTACAAAACCAAGCGCAATTGAGCTGCGAAATATTCAGAACGTGTACAAATTTAGGACGTTTATTCAAATACGCTAATATGTTATATTTCCCCCTCAAATATTTTAACAGTAACCCAATTGCACACGAACATATGAAAATACTGTGCGTAAACGTATCTATATTCAACGATTATGTGTTTTTAATCGAACCATATTTTATGAAATAAAATAATATCGTATTGCAACAGTGAAATACGCATGAAGGAAAATTATTAAAAGCCTAGCGAATCAATGAATACCAATGGTCGTGTGCAAAGTGAAAGTGGCGTATTTTAGAGGCGGACGAGAGACCTGCGCATCCTCTTGTGATCCGTGTTTACTAGAGCCCCCGCCGATTCGAAACTTGAATTAATTCACGTACGTGAACACGAAAAATTTTTATTCTCGTATACTTAATACGCGTGAATTCAATATCCGTGTTAACGTACTTAAAAATTATTTACGCATTGACGGATATTTGTGCATATATATATATATAATATTTTATGGTGACCAGTCTTTTTTATGAACTTTATTTACTATTTTTATTATATTATATTGGATAATAGATAAAAAAACTTGTTACATATGAAATAAAACGAATAATACTATATCAATGTCTTATTAATATTTATTTTTTTTTCGTAATCTTATCCGCGCGTTTATTAATTATAAGCATGTGTATACCGCGTACGGTTATACCCAATACGGTATTGCGCGGTTATTTGTCGCGAGCGAGCTCTCGAGTGGGATAATATGTCGTTCATTTTATCGACAATTTATGAATTCGGTTAGCAAACTACTGTAAATTTACCAACAAATATTTGCACAGTGTTGACTTTTTTCTATATTTCGCGTTCGTAAAACATTACACTCACATTTTTACAATAACGGGCAAAAAACGAAATAATTATTCCTTGATCTTTTGATGAATCTAATAATTTTGTAACAATTAAGAAAAATTCATTGATTTGAAAAATCATTCTTATTTACACGGGTATTTAATTTAATTAATCGTTCCGAATTATTTTCGTTGTCAGTTTGTTTGAAAATCGAAGGTTACATAAATGTACCAAATGCTTTTGTTAAATTTTCTATTGATTTTGTGCATTATGTTTATAAATAAATTGTACGGCTAATAAATAAAGTGTACATTAGAACACTGAAATACGTGAATATCCGTGTACACGTGAATAATTTACACGTGTACACGGGATTTTTTAAACACACACGATTTTATATATTCGGACGTTAATTTCACGTGAATACGCGAAAGCGTGTACACGTGAAATAGGGAGCTGCTGCTCTAGTGTTTACCTAATAATAATATTATTATTATTATTATATATATATATGTATATTAATATAATATTATTAATGACGCAATGATGTCTCGGAAGACTTGAATGAACGGTTTGACCATAACGGACATCATAAACGTATCGGTAGACGAAATTATACGGGTTTTCTACGCAAAAGAGATCCAACAAGAAGAATTTAGTTGAAAGATTGGTAAAAATAATTGAATAACGGATAGGTAGGAGGCTGAAATCCGATTGGGTACGTCGTAAGTTTAAAACGGGCCGTTTTCACACGCGCCGGCGGCAATGCCCCGGAGCCGGGGATTCGATGTAATCAAACGCGGGGACGTTTTTCACGCATGGCCCGTTAGGACCGGCAAATTTGCCGGCTCCGACAATATACAAAGCGTGTCTTGTCGGTACGCGAAAAACATAAATTATACGATCGACTTTGTCAGTTAATTAATTAACGCCGATCTCGTGGTGGTGGTTCGGTTCGTTTTAGTTGATTTTTTTTTGTTTTTTTCCGTAAATGTTTGCGCTTTAAAAACGAGTGGAATTTCTCAAGTGCGATATTGTCACTTTAATCGAGCTTGTAGAAAGTAAGCCGCGTTTGTGGGATAAGAGACGACGTTTGTCGAGAATAGCGCACATTTTCGAGAAGCGGAGCGAAAAAACGACTGCATCCACCCAACCGAGTGAGTACGAAAACTGTTTAGCGCCATATGATGCAGGGCACCCCCCGGGCACCGGTTCCGATTTTTTCCGGTGTGCGTGTGTGTGTGTGAAAACGGCCTTGCACATACATACTCTCGTTCGGTGTTTTAAAACGAATCCACCGCCCCAATGGTAAATAATTATTCCTACGCGTTTGATAACGAATAATATAAATCGTATAAAATAGACCGAAATAGAAATAAAAAAACCGATTGGACGGTAAACACGCGAATCGGCTAATAACGAAGACGCGCGAGTTTTTTATTTATTTATTTTTCTAAATCATTATTGTTGTTTGTACTCATCGGTGGGTTTTCAATACTTACGTTAACTTCGTTGTCGTTCGTAAACTGGACGAACTCGTACCTAAAAAAAAAAAAAAAAACAAAAAAAATTTGAAAAAATATTATTCGATCGACACGAAACAAGAAGCGCGCGCACGACGAGAGAAGTGTTCGCGATAAAACTAAAACGAACGACGGCGGCGGCGGCGGCGGCGGCAATAGAAAAATAAAACCCACGCCGAACAATCTCTGTTGTTTAAATATTGCGAAGTGGGAAATATCACGTCGCGTACACCTGGTTTTAAGCGAAATTAATCTCTTATTTTATCGCCCCAAATGGTAATATAATAATAATAATAATAATAATAATAATCGTTGTAATTGGTCCCCCCGCGCATCGTACACGCGTGTACATTTCGTTTCGACTAAATTCTCTAATTAATGTAATTCCCTAGTTTTCATCGGTTATAATATAAATATAAACTAAAAGCGTTGGGGGATATTCGTCGTATCGCGTTCGGGAACGTTTTCCGACTGCATAAACGCGTTGTACAAAATAATATATTACGAGTTCAGACGCGTTTAATCGCATGAATAGAGGAGGGTTGCCCACATTTGGCTAGGGTCTTGTCGGCACGTTGTAGACATTTTAGAATGGAGTGTATGAAAAATACTCGATTTCGGAAGAAAAATTACAATTTCATAATTTTAGAAAAATTATTTGTATATTATCTATTAAGGTTGCACAAAAAGAATATTTTTAATTTATTGCAGAAGTACTTTGGACGGCCGGCCATACTTTTCAGAAGATATTATTATTATTATTATTATTATTATTGAGATATAAAATAGTGTTTTCGAGTAGCGTAAATAAAGCGACTGACTGACAATTATCGACTTATCGGCCGTGTGCCCGTGTCCTACGTAATTTCTAAATACCACGAATCCGATAATCGCTGTACGGCCCACACGCGTGAAGCTGCGATTACATAATTTTCGTTCGCGGCCAACGGCGTATATACGGAGAGGTTTTCGTTCCTTTCCTACGAACCGTGAAAAAAAAATTGTTTTTTTTTTTTGCTCGCTAACTGTACTACAGTCACCCAATCAGTTTCAAAATAATTGAAATGTTTGAAAAAAAAATAAATAATTCGTCCACGTATGGCCCGCGCGAAAGTATTCTACGTGGCACGTTACAAAATTTTTAAAATAAAACAAAATATTTAAAAAAAAAAAAAGTAAAATTATTACAAAATACGTTTTTTTTTTTTTTTTTTTTTTAGAAAAAAAAACAAAATAAATTTCAAAATATTATAAATGTACAAACAGATTTTAAAAATAATATTTTATTTAAATATATTTTAGACAATATTAATATCATTCCATAGGTCTTTTCGTCATATACATAATTTCTCTGCTATTTAGTATAAAATATTTTATTATTATATAATTTTTTATTTTAAGCTCCTTGTCTTTTTATTGTAATGTTCATTGTTTTCTCTGTGTATTTTTTTTTCTCTCTCAATCAATTTCACTTATTATAATTTTCTGTTGTTGTATTTTTTAATATTTCACCCGATGATACTTTTTGTCGAAACCGGTAGTAATAAAGTAGCATATACAACAACCTTCTTATTTTATTTTATTTTATATAATACTCATTGGCTTTTTTGAATATTTAAATATACATTTTAATATATATATATATATATATATATATATATATATATATATGTATATTTATTTATTTTATGTATATTTTTTATTTATTATCACGAGTATTAACTTATAATTTTTTATTTCTATCTTTTTGATTATTTATTTTTACATATCCTTTTGATTTTTGTTTTTAATTTTAATTTTATAAATTCCTCTCTGTTTTTACTACTTTTTTCTTTTTTTTCTTTTTAATTTATGAATATTTTTAAATATAATATATTCCATAAATACAACGATAAAACTAAAAAAATTATATAAAAATGTTTTACATTTATTTTCAATGCGTAATCCGAGCATACGTTTCCGTTTACTAATAACGAAACATTTGAATGGAATCTAGTTGTACCATTCCTCAAAATCGAATGGAAGTGTTCGTCGATAAGTCGCAATCCAATTATATATATATAAACTGTATTCGTTCGTTTCATTCGTGAAAATATTTGTTCGCGTATAATATATTATATACGCCGGGCTAAAATATACAATTGCTATATTTTCATTATAATGTCTCTTAAGACAGGAGGTAAATCTTTGTGTGAAACCGTTGAATAAAATTTTAAAATATCATTTTTTTTTTTTTTACATTTCTTGAAATTCTTCATTGTAAAATGAATTTGTTTTCAATTCAACAATAGTTGAAGTTGGAAGAGAAATGCGAGTGTCGGTTAAAACGTTCATTATTGTAACTGATTCGTCACCACTGAACAAGTTATGAACGCGTGAACACATTTTGAAAATTGATCTTCGGTCGAGTAGAAACTGTTTTTACTTTTGGTCGTTTTTAATGACCGGTATTGAGTCATACACTATGGAGAAGGGGTGTTGGGGGTCAGACCCCACGAAATTTTTTTTTTAAAATAAAATTAAAACACAATAATTAAATTAGTGTTTATGAATTTAAAAAACAACATTACACGTTATTTTTAAGTTTCGAATTTAATTCATACGTATTAGTTGTATGTGTTCGTTCGTTTGATTTCGTATTTTCAGTAAACAATAATGTTCATATTTTAACTTACACAATGCTAAAAGAAAAACAAATGGTGCAAGCTGTTTGAATTATTTTGTATCGGGATTTGGTGCAGGATATAGTTTCAACCGACTAGAAGTAGTTGATCTGTGAAATAAAAATATCCAATGAAAAACGTTTTAGTGTTGCACAACAAATCGCTTCAGATGAACATAAACGCAGTAATCAATGTTTTTAGAGAAACGAAGGAAATAAAAAAATATAGTTACACGCGTCTTCTACACAAAAAAAAAAAATGTGAACATAACGTCGATTTATGTAAAACCGTGCTAGCTGCCAACATCCTTCTAAATAAACTATCCAATCTATAATACAGAAGTTTCCTTGAGAAGTATATATGTGTGATACACAAATACAATAATGTGCGAAATTAGAAAAAAAGTAAACTAAAAAAATGTTGAATACTTTTTCCAATCCTCTGAATTCACTGAGGACAATTGTCCACATACTAGCTATTGATTGTGTAAATACACATAAGTATAAATAGTTTCAAAACATAAAATAAGATAAATAAAAAATATTTTTTTTATGTATTAAAAATATAAACATTTCAATTTTGCACGAAATATGGCGTCCTGGATTTCATACGGGATAGATTACGACATGTATGCGTGATCAGTTCGTACGTGAACCAGTGCTCTTAGAGGAGGTACCGGCCTTGGCATCGCTCTTCGACTCATTAGCGTTGTCTTGACGTTTATTCCTTCTCCTCCTATTTTTTGACGAGGACTCCGCTGTTTTTCTCCGGCGACGCCTCTTAGCCATTATCACTTTTGTCTCCGAGTCGTTCAACGAGGCGTTTTCGTTATCGTTAGTCATTTCGGCATCGTTATGATCAGAACGATGGCCACTGCCGCTCATCCTATCAAACTGTCCCCTACTCGCACTTTTATTCCTCTTTCGCCGTCGACGAGACATCACATCTCCGGTCTCCATGACCAGATACACTTCATTCACAGTATTTGCGTCGTCGTCCGTTTCGTTTCTCGTTGTGTCGTTGCTGCTTGAATGCATTTTCACCTTGCATCCCGACCCCGACGAACGTCTCTTCTGCCTTCTCTTGCGGCGGCTGCCACTCTTGGACCTGCGTCGCGACTGGGAGCTACTACCCCTGGACCTACGTCGCGAACGAGTACGACTACGCTTGGACCCATGTCGCGATTGACAACTACCACCCTTTGACCTACGTCGCGATCGGCTTCTACGGCTTTTAGACCTATGTCGCGATCGGCTTCTACCACTTTTGGACCTATATTGTGATCGGCAACCATCGCTCTTGGATCTACGCCGCGATCGTCTACTAATTCTTTTGGACCGACGCCGCGATCGTCTTCTAATTCTTTTGGATTGACACGACGATTGGCGACCGCGGGAATTCTTCAAATCGATTACACCAACGCCGGATGACGAAGGGCCGCCGCCAGACGGCGGTACACCGCTGGACGACGACGGAATTGACGGGTCACCGTCGGAACGTTCAACGTTCGTGTCCTGTTCCATACTCGACGACAGCGTTTCGCAGATTTCTGTCGACTCCTCCGTTTGTTTTCCAGTCATGTACAGACGTAAGGATTATAAATATATAATTATTAGTATTATATCGTCTACGCGGTTTTTACTGAACGTTAAACGGCAATTAAAATGATATTAAATGTCAAAAATTTATTTCTACGAACGATTCGAATACATTCGGTTAAATATTGCCATGGAATATGAATAAACAATATTTTTCTCATAGATGACACTATTGACAAAAATGTATAAACACTTTTACGGTATTTTTTTTTTATTTTGGCCATCTATACACTATTATTCAAATACATACGTTTATTCAAATGAACTGACGATAATATTTTACATTATAATTACTTATAACCAATGATATATTACATTACTATCGACGTATCCTGGTGTATACTTGAGAAGATTAATTATTTAAAATCTTTTGGTGTTTTACTCTGTTCTTAACACAATTAAGATTAACTATATTAAATTATTTAATAAGACAATTAATTTAAAAGGTACAAGACATTCTTTATTTTACTATAACAAAACAATACACGGGAAAGCACATTGTAAGATATGTATTAATATAAATAATAACAATTTATTATTAATATAATTAATATTATAACTATAATATTAATATTTGATTATTACTATTTTTTTTTTTTTTACAAATTAACAAAATTAAAAATTAAATTTAAACAAAATGAACATATAGAAATAATTAATACAAAATTATGTGAAATTTATACTTACATAATCACAACTTGATATACATTTTTTTTATACAAATTGACAACAACATTTGAATAACATAAAATAAAATTAGATGATGCTAAATCAATCAATGTACCGTTAATTTTACTTTATCACACGTCCATATGTTGAAACACCTTTTGTAGCCTTATTACTCTCACTAGAATGACTTTCCTCCAAATAATTATCTACATTAATTTCAATTTTCCTTTTAATGTATCATTAAGTTTAATCTTTTTTAGGAACCTTGTATTTTGCCTAGAATATCTACCATTTGCATCATTAACTATATATGATCTAGGGAATTCAGTCATTTTAATTATAATATCTGGTAACCATTTATTAGTATCTATTTTGAATTAATATTTTTTCATCTGGGTAAAATTCATCCTCTACATTTTCAGCATTTTTATTATAATATATTATTTGTCTCTCTTTATTTTTATACATCTGTTCAGAAGCATTAACAACGACTACTGGTTCTAAACATTTATCATTAAAATTATTAATTAATGTTCTTAATCTCCTACTTTGTAAAATCTGTGCTGGAGAGTAACTAAATCCAGATAAGGGGTTATTTCTATAATTTAACAAGTATACATTAAAATCTCCTCCTTTCTCTGTTGCTTTTTTAAGCATATTTTTACAAATATCTACAGCTAGAAAATCAGCCTCGTACATATATTTTTCAGGCAAATATTATACGTTAATTTGATATATTAATAATTTAACTCTAAGTCTCCTCAGTGTATTATTTGGAATTTTATGTATCTCTTTTTTCATAATTAACACTAGGGGCTGATGATCAGAAAATACTTTAACAGAATTTTGCCCATAAATTAAATAGTGGAATTTAGTACAAGCAAAAACAATGGCCAACATCTCCTTTTCCACCTGAGCAAAATTGATTTCAGAATCATTAAGACAACAAGAAGCATAATGTATTAGTTAGTTCCTAAAAATAATGATATAATATATTATACAGATAGATCATTATAAAAAGAAAATTTTTAATTATACGGTTGGTCGATAAAATATATCGTTGTCATAATGTACGAACAATAATATATCTCTTAAAATGACAATCACAGTTTTTAGACCTATTAATATTTATGGGGAATACATTTGCAGTACTTTCCCTGCACGCTTGTAAGTATAATGAAAAAACTACTTTCATAATAATTAATAACCATTATTTATAATTCATACTACGTGTCAATATTTATTTTATTGGGTGATTCATGTATTTCTGTGGTCCGTAAGGTCACAAGATTCGATTTTTTTCACCTTATCGATTATTTTATTCTCGATTCCGGTGTCTTTCAGTTCAGACAGTGCATGATTTTTTTTTTTACCGTACGACATAATGAATTTGGCTAGTGTCAATTTCGGTTTTGAAACATGACACAAATGGATTTCTGGTTTTGGTTTGCCATATTATAAAAATATAAAAACCGTAGTTAGTCTATAAAATCTAACTACCTTGTGTCATATTTGTCATGATCGATGCGATCGGTAGATTTGTTAATATAAATATTAAAATCGATTTGCCTACTTTCATTTGGATCATGGTCTTTACTATTTTATTAGAGGTAAATATTAAGTATATATACGAAAGAATTTTTTTTTAATATTTGTATAACACGTGTCTCATATTAAAAATTTCATGTAATGCAACTGTTTACCATCCACGATATAATATGTACTCGACGTCATTGACATAATAGTTTTTTACATTCCTAATGGTCGCCACAAAATAAGTGCTGGAAAATAAGTACTGCATGTCAAATCTATCTCATTAAATGTCAGTGTTTTCTATATTTTATTTTCACAAGGCCATTAATTAATATTATAATTTGTTATAATATTATTATCATTATATAATATTATACTAATATTATTCTATTAACTTTCACAATAATCCAAAAGACGTCAAGTATTCACCATTCTCGGATAATATTTGTTTAGTTTTTACACTCGTATGAATGAATGCTAGTTTACAATTTCCAGTACATTTTGAGTATTTTTGCATTAAAATATAAATATTTTAAAATGTCACCACCAATTTATGAATAATTTTTTTATTTTATTTTTTTTATTATACAATTTGTGGTTGAAATTTAAGAAACTCAATAAATTTAATCAAAACATTTTTTATCAAAACGTATAAAAATCAAATTGTGACTTATGAATTTTTCTAATTTAACAGAATATTTTATTTTTTTATGTTTAAAATTAACTTAAATTATTTATAAGAGAACGTGTACTATTTTTATAATAAAAAAGTATAAAAATGACAATTGGACACGAAATTCAAATCCAATAAAAAACATTTTATTCACATCGTTTTTTAAAAATAAATCCGAGTAAACACTTTTGCATTTGTGTTACAAATAGGGCACCGCCGATAAACCAACTTTCCTGCACATTCCATACATAAACATAAATGACCACACGGCATGCACGCTAGCGTTTTTTCTTTGTGCAAACAAATCGTACAACATTTCTGATCCGGCACATCCGTGGGTTCCACTGGCAATCAAAATAATAATATTTAATATATTGATTTATATTGACATAAATAAATTGACATATTTAAAGAATTTGCATGTTCTTCTCGGAAACACCGTTTTTTTCTGTCAATAATACGGGGCGGAATAACGAACATGATTCACATTATTTAGCAATTACAAGTAGGTATTACAATATATAGAAAGAATAATAATAATAATAATATATGCATAATCAGTCTGTCTGTTTTGTTTTTTTTTTATATAAAAATCCGTACACGGTTCAACTTATATACTCGAATATATATATATGTAACAAAGAAATAAAAGTCAGAAATTTCGATAATTTCTTGGAATTTACTGATATATTTTATTATTTATTCTAGTAACCCAAACAAGATCATATCGTTTGCAAGAAATAACGGAAATTTAAAAACACATAGGTGGTACCTATTAAAATATTAAGCAAATCGAAAACCGATCGGAACAGCTATGGTTATAAAATATTCATGGACTTTTTTTTTTCTAACTACAACCATTAGGTAAGTAAAACTATTTTAATTATTCCAAAGTATAATATGATAAATACACCTAATTCGATTATATTTGTACATTAATCTGACCCCCAATATAATCACAATTATACAATATAATTCTGAATTTGTTGAAGTTTACGTGGATTTATCTTTAGTTTTACTATATTTTTCGGATGTATCCGTGTTTTTTTTTTTTTTTTGACATTTCCGATCCGTTATAGGATTCGTCTTCAGAAGTAACGTATCCGTTTCACCGCTGCTACCATCTTATCGAAACGGCATATATCAATTCTTGAAACAATATTATTTAAAAACTATCTGGTACTAACTGGAGTTCCAACTTTCACACACACACAAAACCTCTACCGTTAGTACAACATAATGAGTTGCGTGATACCTAAGAAGAACCAGACCGTCCCCAGAAACCTATTATTATTATTATTATTTTTATTATTATCATTATTATTATTATTATTATTATTACCAATCGGTATAGGATTGGCGCTGTGTTCCGGTTGTCGTTCCGTCGTTTGTTTGGCGCGACTCCGGTGCCGATGATGCGCGCGGTCGTCATCGCGTCTCCGCCGTTCGCGACTATCGTCGTCGCGTCTCCGCCGTTCCGCCCGTCTCGATTCGTATTCGTACCGGTGTCGGGATGACCTTCGCCGCGATTCCGTTTCGCGTCTGGCCGGTGGTTCAAAAGTACGCCGGCTCTTCCGCGGCGAACCACTGCGGTTCCTATCGTAACGCCGTTCCAACCTCCTAGACCGCCGCCAATTTCGATTTTCCCCGCGCACCATCGACCACCGGTACAGGCCGTCCCTTCGGTCGGACCTCCTCGTCGTCATCTGCTCCACGAATCTGCGCGGCCACGCCGTCCACGGTGACGGCGTACTGTGCAGTTGGCGTTCCGTCATCGTGTCGATGGTACGATGCGCAGACGCAGACGAAGACGACGATGACATACGATGAACGGATAATATAATTGACGTTTGAGTTTCGCGGAGAACTCGGTAAAACGATGTCACGCGTGGTTATTCGAGTAAAAACGAAAAAATTGAATTTTTGAACGTTATCGACGGTCGACGAAACGAAACGAATTTGTTAAAAATGTTTTCTTCGTTTTACAAACACTGCGGAATCCTATCTTTCGCCCGAAACTCCCGTATATTAATCTGTTATGTTGACGTTTGTTGTTTAATTTTTATTATTACTATTACTATTATTTATTTATTTCAGCCAACGGTATTATTGGTATTATTGCGTCTGCATGGCTATCCTCTCTTTTTTTTTTTATGTCTTATTGCTATGTGGTGATTTCTTTCATATCCAGTTTTGTTGCGGTTGACTGACGCGCTATTGTCGGTATACACTGGTGTTTAATGGCGATAATATTTGAAATTAAACAAATGATATATTTTCATGTACAATTGTACAATATTTATTATTAATTATTTTACAGTCTGATCGGCCGCTATTGAATTTCCACTGTCATCTGATTTCGAATTTATTCATAACTTATTTTTATCTACGAATTTATTGTACCTGAAATAAATTATTATTATTTTTATCTACCTATATTTTTTTAGTCTTATTCCAGTATTCCAGTTTTATTTAGTGTATAATTTCAAAAATGACGAATAACGAGAAACAAATTGTTCTTCTAGACCATTTGATCATAATTGTTTTCTGCTAGCTACAAATTATGGAAATAATTTTACAATAGAAGAAGGAGCGAACCAAGTTTCTATTGATCTGTTCTCAGATGAAGATGTAGAAGAAAATGTTCCAGAGACTTACACAACGATTCAATGGGATTCGACGTTGAATAAGAATTTATGTTTCACATACTATTATGAACGTCAAACACGGGACAACCGCATACATTTAATACGTTAACGGCAAAAAACAGTCGTCTTTTTTTCCATGGAACAGCTAAAGTGAACACAAATCAGATGGACAATACAATTACTATTATTAATCATTATAATCATGAGCCTATGATGATAGATTTACATGTACCTTTATTTATAGGGAAGCAGTCAGTGTAACGAGAATTGACAGAAAAATTACAACATCATCAGTGAGAACTATGTGCAATAATGAGATTGTGCAGTAAGTCAATCTTAATTTTACTAATTATTATAAAATATATAATAGTAAATAATACAATATACAAATGTTTGCTGTAAATAAATTGTTTGTTGATATAAATGAACATATATCATAATAAATATTTTATTTGATGAATAATATTATTATTGTCTTTAGGCATTTGGAAGCTGCTGCCAACTATATATTTATCCAGGCCCATGGTAGAGTGAAAAAGAGGAGACGTTCGCGACGACGGCTACAAAAACCAGAAAACATTCGTGGTTTTGTTGAAATATTGAATCAACATCATATTATGGACTATGCAGGTTTACTATACACTTTTATAACTTTTATAAATCACAAGATTTTTCTAGCAAGAGCTGATCGTCAACGAAATAACTAAAGGCATTATTTTTGTTAACACTGTTTTTAATTATTTTTATATAATTAAACATGTACTCAAATAATTTAATAAAGTACATATAGAATACAATTTCAAATACGATTTATTCAATTATTATTAAAATAAAAAATAAATGTTAGTGCTGGTTTTAGATTATTTTCTTTGAAAACAACAGCTGCACTTAAACTAGCTGTAAAATTAAAAATGTTACAACAAGTTGTTTTATAAGAATAATTAACGAATGGTTCACTTTAATAGCCTCAAAAGTATTTTTTATGTTTAGTAATTTGTCATACGTAAATTTAGACACGAGATGTAATTGAAAAAATGTCCTCAATAATTTATATATTATTTAATAATATTGATTTGATACTTCTTTAAATCATCGTTATCAAACGTCCATATTTAATAGACATGTGCTGTGTGTCTTCTAAGTAGTAATTTTCTGTATATATGTTCAAACATTTCAATGTGATATATTAACTTTGACACAATCGGCCAAGCCTTATTAAGACATCAACTTTTTACGGGTCTTCACGTCGTTCAATTATTAGCCGCTTTTCCCTGTTTGGAACGAGTCCGCTGTGTTGTTAATTTTTTCACATAATTTGTACGAACATATGACACATAATATATTTATTAATTCGACGATTTTGTTGGCAGTGCTACAACAGTATATCGTAAAATTATATGTATCATTCGCTGTTCAGTAATGGGTCATCGACTTCGAAAAATATGATTTCGACAAACAACATCAAGCCGGCTTTTATGTATATTCATTTGGCGGTTTTGTGAAATTTTTTTTTTTTTATATATATATAATAGTTGATATGTATGTAAATGTTAGTATTGATGTTGTCGTTTGTAGTTTTAAGACTACCAGCGATATTATTGTGGTGTAATAATAATTTTAATTTATTGTTTAAAAAAAAAATTAAAATTTGAAAAACAAAATTTCATTCAGTTATCCTTTTGAAACGATTATATTAATATTACGTTCGTTAATTCCTTATTTAAAGTTTGAAATATATATATACATATAAAAATTGGCGTATAAGGACAACGGTCATAATGTTTATATTGTATAATTTGGAATCATATTTCTGTAATAAAGATTATTAAATATATACTTATTATTAGTTAAATAAAGGCGGATTGAAAAAGCCTTGATTGGAATTATTTTAAATAATTTACATTTATTAAATTGCTATAATATACAAAGTACGAAACGTATTATACCACATAACTCTTCAATTAATTAAATCGAGAAAATTTTTATTGATTTCTCTAACTGTTTAAAGTTTAAGCGATCCGCATGTGATGATGCGTGGAACAGCAATGCGAAACAGAGCGAGCCGCCGCCTGTCTATGCGAGACGTTTGGTCAGATTGTGTCAGTATGAACACGGTGCGAAACGAACAACTGAATCTCCTGTGAATTAGGGTTGCCACATTTGGTGGCTAGGGTCTTGTCGGGACGTTCTTAGAAATTTTAGGACGGAGTGTATAAAAATACTCAATTTTGAAAGAAAAATTAGAGTTCTTTATTTTAGAAAAATTATTTGTATATTTATTAAGGTTACATACAAAAAAAAAATGAAAATATTTTTAATTTATCGCAGAATTACTTGGATGGCCATAAGATTTTGCTTTTTTCAACAGTTCTTTTCCCCCCCCCCCTTTAACATATTTGTAGAACTCTGCGCAAGTCATATTATAATAATTGACTTGTCATCGACTCATGCCGTGTGCTCGTGTCCTACGTAATTTGTAAATACCAAGAATCCGATAATCACTATACGGCCACCAGACAGATACGATTCTGAGAACGAACGAAAGTGTCCGACGTAAATAAGCGGATACCCAACGATTATTATATTATCGATATGACCGATTTAATTGGATTTTAATCGCGTGCGTTTAATCGTACACGAACGTGTAACAAGTTGAAAAACGAACAAAAATTTTGTTTTCGATCACGTCATGCACACAGGTATTTGTATGCAATAAAGCGAAATTTGCAATGCACAGTTTCGATCGGGACATTTTGGTCTTTTGTCGGGACAGAGTGCTCAATATCGGTGACAGTCCCGATGTATCGGGACGGATGGCAACCCCCTACCTGTGATGCGCGTCGAAAAGGCCGTCGCCGAATCGTGCTGATTCGCGAACCGCGCGACGAGGAAACGCACGGCACACCGGTCGTGGGGAATCACGTGGAAACGTGTGTATCTCGCGCATCAGATTCACGTCGCGTAAACCCGGTTTAAATATTTTATTGTCAACGGACAACACAGTTTTTCGCAAATCGTTATCAAAGACCAACGACGGGCGGCCCCATGGTCTTCCGGGCCAGTTTTATGCGAGGTGAATTTTCTGATGAAAATTATCACTACTACTACTACGTCAGAATATGAGACTCGTCACAGTTCCGACAAAACCGCTGATTTACGATATCGCCCGTGTATCCGATGATACACAAGTATGCGAATTTAAAATTATTTTTTTGTTCGGTTGTAAAAGACAAAAAAGTATATAGAGAGAAACTCGGTATATTTCTTTCATAGCGGAAGACCGCGGGGTTCTGGGGGGGGGGTGGGGAGGGATTGGTGGTGTGTGACAACCTCCATCGCCTCCACACGAGACGGGACCCTCCTAGTGAAAACGACGCGACTGATCGGGGAGGGACACGATAAAATAATATTGATAACTATAATGAAAATCGTGTGTGCATACGTACGCGTCGTATTATCATCAGGAGTCCATAACGTTAACCAACTACGTCGCCGTTAGATTGGTCGCCCTGTGTCGATACGTTCACACCAAACATCTTGCGCAAACGATTGATTACAATATTGTATTGTTTGTTACGTAGCCATTTCGCGTCCGCGCCGAGTGCCCCCGCCCAAACGTTTCGCCTCGCTGCCGTTCGCGTACCCACGCGATATTTCGACCGTTCGTGTCTTTGTTCGCGACATTCCACAAAACACCGAGTTTTCGTTCGTTATTCTTCGGTCGACGACGTTACACTGTGAAATGCGTGTGAAAAAAAAATAAACGTTTTATCCGTAACGACAACATCGTGATAAACGCGCAGTCGTAACTCATAACAATATAATTTCAGCTCAACGCGTTCCACACGCACACGAACCGACATACGTATTGGGTGTGATACTGAATATTTTTTTATTTCCTACGTACGCGTTTTCCAGTGATACGGTTTGCGCGTTCTAGCGCCAATAGTGCAGTGGTATTGAAAACGCGAACGAATAAAATCGTCTACGATTGCCGACTCCGTGTATATTTTTACCGACGGAGGCATTACGCGTTTTTGACGTTTAAACATAAGGTTATATTTTATACAGTGTACGATAACATACGCTAACACTGATTTTTTTTTTTTTTTGTTTCGTGTCGGCACGTCCGCGAGTGATACAATCGGATAAATTCATCGGAACTGTGGTGCGACCGTTTGTATTACGTTGTGAAAAATAATTGAATGTTTAATCGTTTGATATTCCTCGCGATCATTACTGTGTTTAACGGTCAGTGAGTGTGCGATTTTACGTATTGAAATAATCGACCGTTCGAGTTGCGATTTTACGATGTCACCACGGTGCGCCAGTGGACGTAAAAGAAGGAAATTGAACGCTGTTGACGAACAAGTTAAAACTCCGACAGACTCGTCTACGGGTGCTGCAAATGCCTCGTTAAAATTAGCGAAAAACGCGTCTGGAAATCGTCAAAAATCGTCACCGGACGATTACAAAGGTCTGTTTGGAAAGCTCATAAACGTCGACAACACCTGTACTAGTACGCCCTTGCGCAAAAACGCGTCTGTTAATGAGACGCCGATGACGAGAAAGAAAACACAACTGCTGTCGAAGGAGCCTGTTGAAACAAAAATGACGAAACCATTGATCATCGACACTCCACGGTCGGTGAAAAGAAAACGCGTACAAGCGGACTTGAGCATCGATAGTAATAATTCAAACCTGGATTCGAGGAATGAGTCGGTCGTATCGAACGACAACATTAACATTAGCGGAATACAATGTTTACCACAGAGTTCTAGCAGCTCTTTGCTGAGCGCAGAGCCGACAAAGTTAAACGTAGACGTATCGACGAATGAAAAAGTAATGACTACGGTTCTCGATGGTAAATATATATTAGTAACTCAATGGTGACGTATAGTTTCGTTTCGATCCTTGTTATACAATTACGTTAGAAATAGTTTTAAAAATTTCTTAACGCGTAATGTACTTATATAATATGGTGAAGCGGTTTTATTTTAATGGGTATCCGATTGGGTATATGTAAAAATGAATAGTATTTAATTACTCGGGTATTAAATATTATGATTTTTAATAGAAAATAATTGTAGCGACTTCAATTTTGAACTTGGCTTTGTTCCAACATATCGTTACTATATTAATCACATTAAACACTTTGTATTTTCTACTTCGTAGTACATCTTATGACATATTTGTAATTGTTGAGCGGTTATAATTTTTTTATTTGTGGCTATCAAAATAATAAAAAAAATACATCTTATGACTTTAGCTTAAGCTTTTGGATTATTACCAATACTTATATTTTGGTCACTATAAATGCAAACTATCTTGATAATATGTATACACTTTTATAAATAAATATTTAATTATCAACGTTAATAATACTATAATTCAGCGGTTCTTAACCTGTAGTCCGCAGCCCCCTGGGGGTCGGGGGTCCGCGGCAGCCTTAACACCTAACATAAGTCAATATGTGAGATGAGTGCATTATTACAATATTTTTGGATTATTATTTATTTTTTTCATATAAAATTATAAAATATATCTTATATTGTAAGAGATAAACGTATCTCATCTTTATAATACCGATGACAATGTGGAATTCGGTACAATTAAGTATCTAAACCGAATAATTTTATTATTAATATTTATTTATCAGTTTTTCTTGTTCATACGAATTGTACAAGCATACAGCACTGTAGTCGGCAGTCGTATATTTACTACCAATAAGTGCAGTTTATCAGTTTTATACCTACGTAATTTACGATTTTAGGTATTCGACAAAAAGTTTGTAGAGAGTCCGCAATTTCTAAAAATCTTTCATCGGGGGTCGTGTTTTACAAAAGGTTAAGAATCAATGATATAATTTATTTATTTTATTTCCAAAGCCCAAGTGGGAAATTGAGTTAGATGTTAGAGTAACATATATTATAATATGTGTATAACACTATTCTGTATAAAGTAATAAACAAAACAAAATAGGTCTAAAGCCATAGAATTAAGTACCATTGAATTGATCAAGCGTGCAGTGTCTAGAATAATTGTTATAGCTGTTATGAAAGAGAACACGAAAAAGAGAACAAATGTTCCTTGTGTGGGGTGAGAAGGAATACGGAAGTTTATAGTGGAAAGTAAGTCTGGAGCATCTAAAATACCATTTAGGAGAGAAGTGATAATCGATTGATCGGCAAGAATACGGTGATAGGTCAGTGTTTTGGATATTAAGACTAGTGCTGATAATTGAGTAGTTATAAGATGAGTATTCCATTTTTAAGATATAAACGACAATGGACGGACTAAAGCGAAATATAGTGAGCGAACACAAGAACCAAATGTAAAAAATCGTGAATTTCATTTTATAATTTCAAAAACTTTGAGTGCCCTTCCAACAGTGATGTTAATTTAAATAATATCATTTTATAGTTAAATATGTACTATAACCAATTTACATTCATAATACAAATTATAACAAAGCAAAATCTTTATATTTTGCTGGTAATTTGGTGTTTCTTTTCAGACTACTCGCTTCTGTTGTCTCGTATACTAATATTACACATTCGTATTCCGTAATATAGGCATGTGCAAATAATATTATTTATGTTTTAGGAGTTTTTCCATTTGTTGATTATAAATTAGAAATGCATGGTAATACTAATTGCATAATTGAATATCTCAAACTAATGGGTGCGAAAATTCAAAAAACATTCAATCTTAAAGTAATTATATTAAATAGTAAATTATTAATAGGTGAAATAATTTTTGTCCAAATTTTTTTTTTCTGTAGGTTACGGTTGTGGTGTTTCTAAACGGTAGCCCTAAAACTTATAACACAGCAATGGAACGCAACATTCCATTAGTATCAGCAGCATGGGTGGATAGATGTTATAGAACAAAAACATTGATGGATCCACTTCGATTTCCAGCTGTTGTAAGTATTGAAAAATATAATAAGACGCCGCCAGAAGTGAATTATGCCCAACAGCTCCAAAATTTTCGAGTAAATATTAGTTAATTTAATTTCAATTAATTTATTAAAAATTTCATGCATAAATACACTTGTTATCAATATGTTATATGCTTAATTTAAACTATTTTTCAGATATCAGGCAAATGGAAAAAGTTTATTACTAAAGAAAGTATTTCCAAACACAAAAGTTTATTAGCCGAATGTAAGAGATATAGAACACCCATTAAGAATGTAGATATGGAATCTCAAATAGACAAAGACAATGATGGTTTAGAAAAGGACCTGGTAATTATCCCTTTGGTTATGATAATATATATTTAGAAGTATATAAAAGAATGAATTAATTAATTTTAAACAGTTGGCTGAAAATTTTAGGATGAATTCAGATGTTTGTATAATAATGTATACCATATGTAAAACTTTTTATAACACTGGTATAGTGGTCCAAGTATTTTTATGCATTAGTTTTCAACATTTTTGATATCCTATCAAAGGAACTAAAACAAATGAGTAATTATAGCGCAGACACAAAGTAAATGAATTATAATAGAAAAAAAAATATCATAAAAATGTATTATATTCCAGTTAAAATACCTATGAAAAAAAATTTTAAATAATAATAATTAGAGTTATGTAAGATAACCTTCAAATAATGGATGGAGAATTGAAGTGGTATCATTTACTTTTTAAATCATATTGTGTTTAATGTTCTTATTTTATTTTCTTTTAATTTTATCCTTGAGTTGATATATTTAGAAACTACATTATTGAGTAATATTGCATATGTTGTTGATTTATAAATTACAAATGGCATACTTTAATAAATGTATTTATATGCTTTCGAGTATGAAGGAAATAAATAAAAATTCCATGAGTTTTAAACAAGTTTGAAGTATTAGGTTTGTAAAAAATTATAACTTTCTCATCTACACTGATGTTATAAAAAGAATTTAAAATTACTTGAATGTAATGTCCAATTAATAATATTTTCTCTTATATTTGTTATTCGGTCATTTCGTTTCAGTTATATTGCTTTCATTTTTTATGTTGAACTCTTTTTGAGTCTGCGCTTTTATATTTTACAACATTTTACTGTATAGTATTTAAAAAATTCTCTGTCGTTCCTCCAATAATACATGCTACAGAATAAAAAAGATGATTTAACATAAAAAAAATTTAATTGCATTTTTCATTTTCACATTTTATTTTTTTTTTTTTAGTGCGATTGTTCGAAAATAAACAATATCATTAATTCCATACCAGGTGAATTACATAATTTGTATAAAAACTGCGACAGTCCAAATTTAGATGTTCAAACCAATGACTTGTGCGAACCGAAATCAATTAAGTCGTTAAAAGCATTTCTTATACCTGATGGAAATGAGAAAAAAACACCAAAAGAAATTGATAGCAAATTAGTTCAAGTTGAAAACCGCTTACATTTAAATTCTCAAGACAGACAACGATTACGTAAAATATTATTTTCTTCTGATAAGGAACTATATAACATGAATATCGTTAAGGATTCATCAGTGTTATCACAATCGTCTCAAGAATGTACAAGTGATTCTTTGGAAACATCAATGAACACAAGTGAACAGAATATAGAATTTGACAAAGAAATATTGCTTCAAAATAAAGACGTAGAAAAACAAAATACAAATGATAACACTGTTTTACCATTACAAATATCTTCAGACCTGCATCTGAAACAAAACTGTGATCAAATAAAAAAATGTGTGACCGAAAGTACTATAGGTAGTACAAGCTCATTGTCCATAAATTCTTCTATGACCGTCTTAAATGTAGAAACTCTATCAGTGGCCTTTACTGGAATGAGAAAATGGTGAAACTTCATTTTTTTTCTTTTAAAAAAATATATAACATTTTATTATTATTATTTTTTTTTTTTTTACAGGGAAGCAAATATAATGAAGCTTCGCTTAAAAACTTTGGAAGTATTCTCGTTCCATTCTAAAGTGCAATCTTCAACCTCATATTTAATTACTAAATCAGTGTCAACTCCAACATTAGACATGGTGTATGCAATGGCTTATGGATGCTATATTGTTTCGGATAATTGGGTAAGTAAAATCAATTCATATTAAGCGATTTAATGATTACGAATAATTTTGTGGTAAAACAAACTAAGTTTAGCTCATAATTTTTATGATGCATGAGAGTTGATTTGTTTTAGTATCGCTATACAATATTTTAATTTATTTTTATTAACATCTTAAAAATAAAACACTGTCATACATTCATTTGAATAACAATAACATTGCTATGCACTTTATGTTAGTATTATATAACCAAATGTGTACAGATAGAAATTATTATAACAAAATGAATCATTTGTTGTTGTGTATCATGTCAAATATGTGCAAGCATGTAATGTGACGAATTTGAATAATAATACCTAAAAATACTTAAGGTTAGGTTATTAAAAAAGAAAATTAAATTCACTGATTTTTTTAAATGTAATTTTTGTGAAATGTTTACAAAATTTACATGGTTTTATTTTTAAATCAAAAACTAGAAATGTATGTCAATGATGAGGGGAAAATATTATCATCCGCATTTTTTAGGTTTCAATGTGCTTCAGATTATATTTTAATTTCATTTTTAATTGTAGTTAAATTTAATTTAATTACAATTCAAAAATTAATTAATTTAATTTAATTGTAATTTCAATATCTTATGGTTTATTTTAAGGTAAACGATTCATACGATAAAAGCGAATTTTTATCTCATGAACCATATTTGATCACGGATTTATCTGAACCTGTCAAGGTAAAATGATGAGAAATGTAATATTTAAGTGCTTAAAGTATAATTAATACATTTTGATTTTGTTATTTAAGGAATTTCAAATTCAGCAGCATAGATCCGATTCGCGGTTGACATTTCACATATTTGATGATGCCGGATTCATATTCATAGCAAATGACTGTAAACCATCTGCCAGGGACCTAAAACAATTAGTACGATTATGCGGTGGAAAGTGTACAGACGTTGAAAAGAAGGCCAATATAATGGTTGGTCAAATGAGCTGTCATGTCAGTACGAAATGGATTTTGGATTGTATAATACAAGGGACATTGCTAGATACTAGTTTATTTATTAATAATTCGAACTAGAAATGACCTACACTATTACATTTATATGTAATTTTAATTTCTATGCTTTTATAACGTTCACTAGATCACTACTTAATTATTGCTTTAAAAAAAAGTGTTTAAAATAGAAATATTCTACATAAAAATAGTATAACAAAATTTATTAATAGTTTTATAACTATAATTTTATTACAATTATTAATTTAATTTACAATTTTATTCATCAAGTTTTTAGTTTTGTCATTAATACATAAAAAACTAATAATATTAAAACTTATTTAGCCCATATAATATTATATTTCTGTTATTTCATTTACAGTAAAACACAATTTACAATATTAATGGTATATAATTTGAGACGTATTAGTAATCATGAATCAATGATTAATTGAATTGAAACCCTACATCAGCTTTCAAATAATAAACTTATTAATAGTTTATAATGTAATACTTTGTACCATATTATAAAAGTTAATAACAATAAGATTTTTATTTTTAATTTATTGAATATTTTATATCTAAATCTTAAATCATCTTTTTGGTATACATATTAAAAAGGTGTTAATGGTATGTTTAATATATTTGACATTTGAAAGGGGCCCCTTATTTCTCTCTACGGTTATGCGTGCAGATAGAGCAAAGTTCAATACAACTCTTACAATTGCTCTCATTTCACAATCAGTTAATGTTTAAGTTGGACTTGTAGACTTTTTGGTATTGTAATTTTGGCCAAGTTTAACATAATAATCAATAACCGTGAGACTCCT
Organism: Chaetogeoica ovagalla; assembly: GCA_032441825.1. Classification (NCBI taxonomy): domain Eukaryota; kingdom Metazoa; phylum Arthropoda; class Insecta; order Hemiptera; family Aphididae; genus Chaetogeoica; species Chaetogeoica ovagalla. The sequence continues at coordinate 2,154,912 of CM063749.1, read as the reverse complement.
CTTAAGATTGAAAAATCACCTAGCTTAAATGTTGTAATTTTTCTTTGTTTATCATTTGATAATGATTTTGTCCTTTCTATTTTGAATTATTTAATAATTAATAACAATATCATAAAATGTACACTAATAAAGTATGTGTTAGGTTGTATAAAATAGTATACATGCTATAATATATAGATTATATTATTATTATTAACATTATTATTAAATAAGCATAAGAATTAACAGAATGTTTTTTTTTTGTAATTGATAATTATGAATTTAAATATATGTCTACATAAAATGTGTACATCAATTATTGAATTTTTATCATTATGAAAAATATTTTTATAAATAATCTTTAAAAGTTAATCTGATACTGTTCATTATATTATGTGATATTAATGAAAGTAAATACATATTATTTAAACAATAAATACATTCATTATATTTATTATATTATGTTGATTTTTCTTGTCATTTTGCCTCTCATGACATTTTTACAAAATTATGGGTATACTGTACATACTCAAATCATAAACATAAGTATATAATTTGGTTAATTTAGTAATTTAAAAGTAAATTTAGTTTGTTTTTGGAATATAATTAAGTTAATTTCCCATATTTACAATAATTACTTATGACTATGATCAGGATTTATATTTCACTAAATACTTGTTCATAATTATTATATACTGATAAAAATATTAAAATAATAATATATGTTTTTACTCGGTTCGCTTACTATTACACAACAAATGTTGGAAGTCAAAACACAGATGAAATATTTTATGGTTTTAGTTTTAATGTATCAAATGCATTTATTATTATTAGATCTAGCATTTTAATCCGTACACTGCATATTCGATGGTTTCTTTGAAGATGTAATGCTGAATTTTGAGATTCAAAACTGGTCGTCAGATCATTTATTGATTAAAATGATCATGTTAAGGAACCTATTTCATAATATTTTTTTATATAAAATAAAATTATCTACTGTATTTGTAACAAACAAAGCATGTACGTACCACTAGTTGAAGGCAAATCGTTTGTTGTCACTTCAATTTCCTCTACCAAATCGTTGACACTGAACCAATGGGATAGTGAAAATACTAGGAACAAAACCAAATTTCTCAAACGTTAATTTTCCAGCAATAACGTTATGGACGTAATGGATGTACTTATGAAATGTTAAGAGGTAATTAATCACAGCAATAAAAAACAAAAAAAAAAACAACAGATAAATAATAAATAGTAGAAATTTGCCTGGTTGGCGTAACGAATGAATAATAGCCCTTCCGGCTCAATAATAATATAGTAAAATAATAGTAAAAATAAGTAAAAATGTATAAAAATTGTATGCTGTGTGTGTGCTGTGTATTGAACAAAAATTAATATAAATAAGAAGATCAATAATATTACAAAAAATTTATATATTGTTCGTCGGCTTCCCCGTCAACAAAATTTGCGGGAAATTGACCGTTACGAAAAATTCAACTCAACCCTATTCATCGTGGATCCGAAATTGCTTGAGAAATATTTGAATCGTGTTAAAAGTTACACGGACCACATGCCTGATTTAAGTGACCAACGCAATATCACTGCACATATGTCGAATAAATTGCCTATACTCTATCCCTTCGGATAATAACATTCGCTCAGATTATAAATATGTATGTATCGGGCGTTGTAAATTATTAGTGGGGTTCAGAACGGTGATTTTCTATCGGCAAATGTATTATACAGAGGCAATAATCGATATTATTATATTATATTAATTAATAATTTTACGTAAAATTAATTATTGAATACCTACTATTTTTTATTTTTATTGGATCTCGGTATTTCGTTATATTGCTAAACAATTTTTAATATAAAGTAATATACTTATTTAAATTTCAAAAACGATAAAGTGTGTCGATATTAATTAGTAATTTAAACAAACGACTGAAAAAAAAAAAAAAACTTCAATTTTCAGTTCAAAGCATTTTGCTGATTTGTTTTACAAAATATTGTTTTCATTATTATTATATTTTTTTTTGTAAAATAAACACTCTATACATAATGCACAATGTGTTTATGTGATGAAAATATTAACAAATGATTTACAACCTATACTATTTAATATATTATATTTTCATACGGATTTCACGTGAAATTTACAGATACAAACCCTCTTTTCTACTCTAACCCATCCAAATCAGATTTATTATACTATATTTTGTGTATTTTTCTATTCATTTTATTTATTTATTATTTTAGACTGGTTTCATTTTTTTTTTTTTTTTTTTGTAATTTAAAAATAAATAAATATTTAGTTAAACAATCTCAAATGTTTACTTAAAACCAAGTTTATTTATTAAAATGTAAATTTTTTTATTATTGTTATTTCGGCTTAATGAAACATATACAGTATATACAGTTTATAAATTATTAACCGATTCGATATTGGTACAGATTATTAATTATTAAGCTTACACGATCACAATTTTGTTTATTTTTTTTTTATATATATAGAATAAAATTAATTTTTTTATTATTACGAGCTAAATGGTCAATCACTTAATCAATCTCAAAAGTTAACTCTTGGTGAATGAATAGTAAAGTCGTAGTGATTAGCACGTGAGAACAAAAATCAGATAAGTGTTTTTAAGGAAATCGTGTGTCATAGAGGAAAATTTTTGCACGAGAAAATGTTTAGCTGTATAGAAAATGTAAATTATATATTTATAACGGTAAGTTAATATATATATATATATATTTACTTTTATTAAAAAACTGACCGAGAACGAACAAACACAATAAATACGTACATCCGGTCAGCTGTACAACACACGACTAACAGTCGTTGTAACTAATGTATTCTATGCATATTAAATGATGATTAATATGTTACCTTACCAGTCGCCCCAATGAAAAAATAGAAAAATATTATTAAAAATTGAGAATTTTTTTTTCTTTTTACATTTATACATGCTTAAATAAAATATGATATCTCAAAGAATTTACAAAACTATTAAACGGGAACGTAGGAAAACATTATGTGTAAATAATTTTTAACCATTTTTTCGTATATATTATTATTATTATTTACGATTTTATTTTCTATAACAATACGCATTATCATTAATCATAAAATGTACTTATATAGTACACGGACGCCGTTTAAAATACCAGCAGCGCAAAATGAGTCCAATACCGAATGAATCTATTATATGCGAAATGAGGGGAAAATACAAAAATTTTAATAAATTAAAATAACTCTATTTCGCTATTATTATATTATTAATTAAATACATATTTAATATACTCGTGTAGTATTATTATTTTTACTCATTACAAAATCAAATCGAATTAATATCTAATATTTAAATTTCGCGTACATACGATTTATATTATTTATTAAAAAAAAAAACGCGCGATTTTTATTTTGTTTTCAGTTTTTCCGGAAACGTACTGCTCGCACTCGTATCGCATAATAAAAATTGTGTTGTTATAATATTTTATATCTCGCACTACGAAATAACGATAATCGCGAAAACCGTGGGTAATGCGATAAAATTCGTTGTACATATTCACATAAGGCACGAATGGAAACCAAGTAAATATGCGAATACGAAAACAACGCAAATAATTACTTTTCGATTTGTTTACCCGAATTTTATCGAAAAAGTTTATTTTTCTATAATTTTTCTCACGAAAAATTCGTTAGTCGTCGTACAAATCGAATTTCATTTAACGTGTTCGTGTCACTACGTTCCGGGCGATTTATTGAATTTTCCAGCAATCCCCGCGAGTCTCGTGGACCGCGGCGTTCACTGGTATTAATAATCATATTCCCGAGATTTACACGCACACCCGCGTATTGTATTTATTTATTTTTCCTGAACGTTAAATTCCCTATAACCGAACGTTTTTCTCGATTTTAAATTCCTACGCACAATACACATATTCCTTTACTTTACTCGTTCTTGATTTTATCCCCTTTCCATCGTTCCGCCGTATTATTATTATTATTATTATTATTATATACCGTGTACTCTCGGTATAATATTATACTGGTGGTAAATTGGCGCGCAATATTATACATTTTTTTTTCTTTTTGCTCTCGGCGCGTTCTTCGTTATTTTTTGTTTTTTATATATACATTTTATAACATTCGTCCGTCGCGAATACGCGCGGCCGATCCATCCATCACCGCCGCCGCCGCCGCCGTCGTCGAATAATACGTATAAAGAACGGAGCGGAGCGCGTCTCATTTACGAGCGTTTTTATTGATGACCGACCGACCGACCGACCGACCGACCGGTCGGAATTCCATTAAATCCGCAGCCTCGCCGTACGAAAATACACGCGTACACGAAACGATAATGTATCGGAACGATGACGCGGATCGTGCGCCGTTGCTACACAACCGATCGGGGTGGTGTACGTTGTACGGCGAGAGAAAGAGGGAGGGATAACAGAAAACGATCTGTCCCGGGATACACACGGGCCCGGATATATTATTATTATTATTATTATTATTATTATTGTTATTGTTAACACGGATCGGATCCGAGTGTGTTACATACACACAACACGCGCGGCGCACCACATTGTGTCGAAAACCCGGTGCGCGGCGGTGCAGGTAAAACGATTAAACGAGAGATCATCATTGTACCAAACACCATTATATATATATAATATATGGAGAGAAAGAGAGGCGTCTGAAAACCGCCCGTGGACTCTGGACACACATAATCCACCCCGGACAAACAAAATAATGATGATGATGATGATGATGAAAACGTCCGAAAGGCATTGTGGGACACAAACGCGGGGACATCATCGAGGACAACGGGCCTCGCGTCGTCCGTATGTGTGTATATTGTATTGTTAATATTATGTTTTATTGTCGTCGACGAGTAATTTTTCTTCCGCGTTTCGCACGCGATCGTACTACGGGTAAGTGTACAACCAACACAATAATAATAATAATAATACGCGGTGTGGGCGTATTATTATAATACGAGAGAGAGAGAGAGAGAAAGAGAAAAATCTTTTCCGTCGCACAATAGAGTAGAGAAGAAAAAAATAAAATAAATAAATATACTTTTTGTAAAAAGAAACGTTTATGACGCGCGCGCGTGTGTCTCCTCCGCGTCTATATTGTAAATAATTAATAGATTTTTTTTTTTTTTCATTTTCCCCTATATACCCGCGAACGAATAGCGCAATATTAAACTGGTTATTATTACACAATAATCAAACGTTTCCGTTATATCCTTTACCAACGCCCCTCGTATTGTGACAAAATAATTATAACACGGGTATTTCGATATTTTTAATCCGGTGACATAATATTTCATAGAATCCCCGGAGTATTGTGCGGAGAGAGGAAACGCGGGAGGATTTTTTTAATTTTTATTTTTTTTTTGTGTGTGTGGGGGACCGCACGATTTGATTTGGATTGGAAAGACGATTTTTTTTTTCTGCGGTAGGGGGCGAGGGTGGAAAAGAAAAACAACGAAAGAATATACAATATATTATAACCGAGTGGTATTACGTGTGTGTCGTCGTCGTCGTCGTCGTATTCACCACATTTCCGAGGGACCGGCGCGTTGTTAATGATTTATTATTGTACGCACACGCGCGCGCGACCGCATACAATACACGCGTAGTTTCGTATACTTCGTTTCGCGTGAATTCTCCGCAGTGTTGTTGTGAGAGAACACGCGCACATATTATTTTGTCGCGCGTCTTCTTCGATTTCGTCGTGCCGAGCGTGTAAATTGTTTGGGAACGAAAGCGTACACACACACACACACGCCGCAGCACGTGGCGCGAAAGGATTTTCGGAAAATAAAAGGACGTCCCCCCATCACCTCGGCCATGTAACACAATACACACGAGTGGTCGAAACGACGTGTGAGATGATAATATAAACGTGTTATCATCGAGCAAGAAAACACGGGGACCGTTGTAACTGAACTGTGCGTGTATACCACGACACAGGGATCTCGGATCCGTTTTGTAAACGTTTCACATGGCAACGAATGCCCCGCCGACCCTTGTTTGGATAAGAATTCCGTTCTCGACCAACCTACTGGTAGGCCGAAGAGAAAACGGGAAATCGAGAATACAATTATTACAATAAATCGAGGAAAAACGAAAATGACAAATTTCACGAAAATCAATACTGAATAATATCGGGAACGAACACTGGCGTATGTTTAGTTATGTCAACCAATGCGTATTTTACAATACAACCGTGTGGACACATTGCAGGCGTTTAATTGTTGCGCAGAATGTCTTATTTATAAATAAATAAAAAGAAAACACATTTTTATAAACACGCGTAAAACAATATATATATTACAAAATTGATATTAATAACACACAGCGTGAACGATATGTATAAATAAATAAATTATTTTAAGCTTTTAAAACGTACTCAATGAAATTCTAACAGCACATTATACAATTCAATAATTCAAATATAAACACTCAGTATTGCTGCATATGAATTATGTCTGCTGCTGTCACACAATTCAAAGTCCAATACTTGCTCTCTAATCATTACTATCATACGTGTATTGCATGTATATAAACGTTTAGAGGTGAAAAGTCTTCAAAACATTTTCTGATTCACAGAGAAAGTTTTATCAATTGACAATTGTGTTTAAATTTAAAATATATTTGTGTTTGAATGAGATAATCGTTTCCCGAGTGAAAATGTAGGAATGTGTTGAGACATACGAGATAAGTGCTGAATGCGTTGTGCTTCAGAATAACGGACGGTGTAATCGGATTACGCGTCACACAAATTATCTTAAAATACAAACTATCCATCAATTAATCTAAAGATCAACTAAAGACTGATGAAATTGGATCCACTGCAGTAACAAAAGAAACGCCGTTTTTCCGCCTAATAATATTGAACACATCATTTTTTTTTTTTGTGAATATTTTCCACAAAAGTTTTGTTATTTTGTTTGAAAAACGTATTTCATTTAATCACTAAACACGTATGAAAAATAATTTATTTCCATTTAATTCCGATTAAATGATTGTTGACTTTAATTCTCAACGCTTCAGTACAATATTTTGACTGTCACTAATAAGTGAACGGAACTAGTTCAATATAATAATTATTATTGTAAACGTTTATTTTTCCCCTCGATTTTCGAACGATCGTCGTGTGCACAGTTTAAAGACGAACGGATAAAGCCCGTTCAGCGTTCGGAAAACTTTCCATTACAATATTTTTAAACGATACATCGGCGAACAAATTAAAAAAAAAAAATCAAAAGCCCAAGGCTTAAGCCCACCATTTGGTCCGTACAATGACGTTGAATACATAATATATAATACCTACGCACGACGTTAAAGATTAAAAAACAGCGATTTCGAATTTCCAGACGAATACTAACTTCTTTTAACACGCGCGCATCTCTCACGGCATAATATATTTTATACGAGGTGTATACACGTATAGCATAGGCGGTACGTTTTAGAAATTCGCTAATAGCAGTACAGGCTCCCACGCGTGTAAAATAAATATATTACGTGTAAAAAAAAAATAGAGGAAAAAAACTTCTTCAGTCGTACGGACAGACGTACGTCAAAACGCATAGGCACATGAGAAATTTTATACGCGCTCACTTTACGTACAAATATGCGCTAGTGAATACGCTTAGATGAATTATAAACATTTCGGATACACGCGCGAGTTCGCATTCCCTTTTTCTTTTCTATTTTTCTTTAGATTTTCCGTACAAATTTCAAAATCCATTGATTGCATTACTCGAATTACGATATTATACAATTTATTAAAAACAACCGATATCGTATAATTATTATAATAATAATTGACATCGCAGTACTTAAATATTATACCGCAACAACAATACGGTGAAATTCATTCGGGAAATTAATCTTTATATGGCAGGTGGATAAAAAAAAAAAAAAAAAAAATGTATATAAATCTGTTTATAATTATATTATTCGAAACGCTCGCGGTGAAATCGTCGATTATTTAAATCATCATCGACGTCGTATAATATTATAATAAATATACGCCGCGGATTCGTGAAAGAGAGAGAGAGAGAGAGAGTTAATCACGTACTATACCGTATCTGAGATGAACAAGACTTTGGAACTTATTGTGGCAAAATTTAGGCACTCAAACGAGGTTTTTCTATGGTTTTAGAATATAAAATATGAGATTGTATTATTATTATTTTTTTTTTTAAATGCGAGTCGTAAAGAGTAAGGAATTTGAAAATTTTCACGAAATGTGTATTTGAGCGTACCCCTTTGATAACACAACGTCGTCCGGCCGAAATATTTTCCGACATCTGAAAAAACGATCACAACCTGTATATATTTATTAATTTTAATAGTTTTTTTTTTTTTTTACACTACGCGTCAATATATTGCGATATTTTGCGCCGAGAGAAATCGGTTCAAACGGTAAAACGTATTATAATAAATTATATTAGTGTATTATTATAAAATATTTTTACGTGTTTACAATAAAATAATGAGAACGCGGTGTGCAGAAAGACCTTGCAAACACCGCGCAATTACACCAACTCTTACACGTTCTCCTCCTCTTCGGACGTTCCGGTTAAAATAATAATAATATATTACGCGGTACTATGTAGAAAAAAAATAAAATTAAAAACGTTAAACAAGCGTACGTATTATTTTTTTTATATTCGTATATACCGAGTAATTGTAATTATGGGCGTAACTAGGATTAAACAGTTAGGGGGGGCTATATAGTTCCGACGTCCGACTTCGGAATACTTAGGAGACACAAAATATAAGAATTAATTTATTGAAATAGCCAATTTTCCATAATAAATTTAAAAAAAACGTACGTTTTATTTTCGAGAATAAAAAAAAAAGACGAATTGTTTTATAATTGAACGCGCCTAATAAATATTATTTAGATGCGAATTATTTTAGTACATCGTCATTTGCATTTATTTCGTTCGACGATTCTCGTCCTGTTATTTAATATAGCTAAAATCTGTTTTGTGTGACATTAAATGGACCTTAAGTAGTACGTGTATAATATAATAATTATATAAACATTTTTTTTTTGTGACAAATAATGAATTCTACGGTAAAAAAATTTTTTTTTATTGATTTTCAAAACGATTCGGTGTAAATTCTAACGAGGTCTAAAAACGTTTTAAACTATATACTGGTCGAGTCCAATGTGTCATAAAGCTGAATGGTTTGTTGGAACGCGCCAATCTCTGGAACTACCAATCGGATTTGAAATCTTCTTTTTTATTTTACATTTGATAGTCCAAAGATTCTTAAGGAAGAGACTGTTTGTACGCTGTTTAAACATCACACTACGCGACCCATAGGAGCCGAGCAAAAAGAAAAAAAAATATTCGGAAAGAACGCGCTAAGCGAAAACGAAATAATAGCCCGCGGGCTGGCGATGCGACGCCAATAACGTAAATAATTTTAAAAAGTTGGTGAAGTTTTCTGTTCGTCAGTGGTAGATCGACATGTGTAACATTCGCTGAACTAAAAAAGAGTGGAAATTAATAATAGGAAATGAATATGTTTACGTTAAAAGTACGTTGAGACGTATAGTTGTGATAAATAAATTAGGAAGAAATTTTCTTTTAAAAATTCTTGTATAAAAATATTATATTATAAACGTGATGTGATTGTTATTAATTTTTCATAGGCAATGGGCGCCGATGAAACGTGCAAAATATAATATTACGACACATCGTGTTGCGAGTAAAATAAAAATCAAGAGTTAAAAACTGTTTTCTTTTTAAAAAACTTTTCTCGACACGCCGAGTATTGAAAATAACGAAATTCGAATCGTATAAGATTTTACGGGCCACGGGAACGGTGTAATCAGTCGTACAACAACAATAATAATAATAATAATAATAATAATAATAATAATAATAATAATAATAATAATATTCGTTGTACTATGCGCGTTGGTCCTAATATTTGATATACGATTCTAAACAGGTATTGGCCGGATAAACGAGAGAAAAGTATTGAAATATTATAAAATATAATACGACACGGCCGAAAACGCTGTAGCACGCGTCTATAAAATATAGTAAACTGTCGAGTGTGTTAATAAAATGCTGCGGTAATAATAATCGCCGAAATGATTTTTATTTAACGCCGCGGCCCCTCATCGATTGTTATCGTCTGCTGCGAGACGAATGATCTGTGTGTGCCTTCCCCCAACCCACCTCATCTCACAAAGTCTATTGTTTAAGTTGAGTTAAAAGAAAAAAAGAAAAAAAGAAACGTTAATAGTGTTTTACAAGTTCAATAATAGAGAAGAGTGAAATTATTATTATTATTATTATTATTATTATTATTATTATTGTTATTATTATTATTGTTATCGTAGTGTGTATTAAGTACGTTATTTATTGCTACGAAGACGGCGAGAGTTAGAAAAAAAAAAGAAAAGAAAAGAAATATTACGTCGTTTAAACGACGAGTGATTTTTTTTTTTTTTTTTGTTTTCCGCGTGTCCAATACGCGGCCGAAATGCGCGCGGATAACATTACAGAAGACAGTGGAAATTATTATAATTTACGCGTAAAGACTATTCCGGTTAATAATAATAATAATAATAATAATAATAATAATAATAATAATAATAATAATAATAATAATAATAATAATAATAATAATAATCGTGAAATCCTTTTGTGTACGCAGATGTAATATTATAATATAATATTTTGGTTTCGCGTTTCAACCGCGTACAACGGCATAATCGTGTCCGTTTTTACATTTTGTCACTATACACACGTGAATAATGATTATTAAATGTGCCCGTATAACGTGGAAATAAATTTAAATATTTATACGGGGCGGTTTTTTTTTTTTTTTTAATAATATAATATATTATCTCGTATATATATATATATATAGTATGTGTATAAAGAAGATAAAAATCGACTTTCGTATAAAAGATATTTACACGAACATTTGAATACCGTACAAGTATATATTATTGTAATACGTATATACGTAAACACGCTGTTCTCGCGTTGTTTTAAAGTATATTACGTGTATATACCTACACGTAGTCACTCGGAGCCAAGTGCGTTGGCACCCAGACCGCGTACAATACCCATACCGCTGTCCGTTGCATGTGCGAGTGTATCGGTATCACACACACACACACACACACCTACACGCGCGCGCAGGCTCACGAGCGACGGCTCGCGTCGGTGTATAAGATCATGATCTGAGGTTGGCACGTATACGTTGTATGGACAAAGTGGTTTCAAAACGACCTCCACTCGCGTGTACCAATTGTGATCGGGTAAAACAGAAAGAGAGAGAGAGAGAGAAAAAGCCACCAAAAACCGGTATGCACCGCGGAACGCGTGCGTACACGTATACAATACGCCTAGTTAAAACGTATACAATATTATAATCATCCGGGACATCCTGTGCGCTTACACCGTTTTATAATAAATAATAATTATTTGAAATGTATTACGCTTGATTAACACGATTGGACAAAATGTTTTTGGAAATCGTTTCCGTAATATTTTACCGCCGACGGTGGTGGGAAGGTGTTGAACGATGAATATTTTATTCACCGCGGGTAACGTTTCAATTTCCTCCTCCCCATCCAAACGGTTTTAAGTACAAAATAAATTTTAAATGTGACATTTAAGTTTGTACGGGCGAGGAGGACACGCAACAGCGTATACGATTATAATATTTTGTTATTATGTTTAGAGGTGGGGTGATCTTTTCATTCATAAACAGTGAATGATTATTATTATTATTTAGGGTTTTTTTTTTTTCAAAAAATCGTTTAAAATATTCGTTATCGTGATACATTTGAATTGCGACGTGTTAAAGAGAATTCAGTAAAACGTCAATTACGATGTATAATAATAACGTATGATATAAACGCTCTAGAAATGTTTTATTTGTATTCATTCATTGAACGCGTACGAATAATAATAATAATAATCAAAAAAAAAAAAGTATTAAACGTTTTTATAAATAGATATGCAACACGCGAATAACGGACATTTCTTTTTTTAGTTTTTAGTTTAGACGTGCTTACTAAGTGTAAATGAAATATTTATGTAATTATTGGCAAAAACGATAAAAACTCGTTGATAAAATATTTAAGCGGAATTGAAACGAATTAAAAATCTGACGAAACCATTGAATACGCCGGAAACACGGATCTGTAAAATAAATCTAATTTAATAAAATTAACGCGAATCAAATCGAAATCTCAGTCTTGTCGTCGTCATTGTTAAATTAAACGTTTTGCCGAGGAAAACTATGTATAAACGTCAAATTAATAAAAATGATAAAAGAATTGTTTGCTCGACGTTATCGGTATTCAAATTACGTATTAATGTCATTACGTATACATTTTTTTAGTTTATTTACAAATAATTTGTGTACACACACACATTTGTAACGTGTAATAGTTACGCGTGTATACAATATAATATTATGTATATTCGATCCGCGGTCTGTGCGGCGGTGAACATAATATTATAAATTCATAATACGCCGGGGTGGGAATTATTCACATAATTATCGACAGTCATATTTCCATGTACGATATTACATAATATTATCCAGCATCCGCGATATGTGTAATAGATTTTTTTGAGGTGGGCGTAATAATATGTACCGTTTATTTCACAATGAAAATATTAAATGGAAAAACAACAACAGTACTCGAAGAAGTTCGTTGAACCAATAATATTGCGTGTGAGTGAATTTAAAAAAAAGGTAAAATATATTATATAGTACGCATTATTTATATCGGAAAACTTTAAAATGACAATTTTTTTTTTTTAATTTCATCCATTCAACGCACGACGCCACTTATATATTTCATATTTTCAAATTGAAATAAAAAAAAATATATACATAGTATACCAAGAAAACAATAATAATAATAATGCACTTTTTGAGCTCAATTGAATAATGTATAATTGGAGAATAATTTTTTTTTTGAACTAATCTCTTAATATATGTACGGATGACGATTATTATTTAAATTAATGATAATAATTAACTAATTACAACATTCGTTTTTTTTTTTATAACGTATTGAAAGCTAGACATTGATTTTTTCCTCCCGTTAAAATTTAAAGAGTTAAACTCAACATGTTCGTTTTATCGGTACGTACAAAGGGATTATTATATTATAGACAGTCACAATCTATATATATATATATATATACGAGTAGAAACAAATAGAAATTAAATTATTTTCTTTTTAAACAATGAACAATGAGCTATTAAACTACAAATTATACAAACTGCTCATTTTTTGAAGCGACACCGCACGAATTATATAAATTCGTCAGTTCATGTTAGTCAATAAAATTATCTTAAATTTTTAATCCGGCGTTCAATTGCTTCGGGGATCGTGTTTAAAAATAATCTCGAACTTTCCGATGAATTTTCTCTTCGACCGATCTTGTGCGATGTGCACACATCGGTATTTTGGTTAGTGTGACTCTCATTCGGCATCGATTCGAGAAAATTGATAATACAAAATATTTATATACATTTTATAAATATTACAGCCATCTCTCTCTTTATATATATATAAATAAAATAAATACTTTTTCCGTCAAACGTAACAGATTAATCGGTTAAACGATTCGTTACAAAAAAAAAAAAAAATTTAAAAAAAAACGAATTATCGCGTATTGCCGCGCCATTTCTTCGCTAAATATATTAACAATTTAAAAATTATTTTAATAAGACGAACGTTTTTAAAATCGTATACGTAACAATATTATCGGTGCTTGAATTAGGAAAACATTTGTGGAGAAGAACGTAAAACTGTTTATATAAAAACAAAAAATCCTATTCCAAAAGATTGAAATGTCTTTTAAACTCGCGGTGGTTTTCAATTCCATACCGACACCGTAATTTATATTATTTCGTAATACGAGTAATAATCGCATAAATAATAATTTGAAAACATTTTTATGTATATATTACATAAAAATACTAATTAATAGGATATAAAAATAAAATATATATTTAAATACCAGTTGGTAAATGGTTATATGAATGATAAAATCGCAGTTTTTTTTTTCAAATTGTTTCATATAGTTAACTTCATCTTCGTTTCCTTAATCTTTTTTTATAGACATGTTGGCTGCTAAATAATGATTAAATATTCGACACAGAAGATTCAATACACGACTAAAATATGCTTCAGAAGTCGATTTTCATTTTGATAATGAAACGGTACGTAAAACAATTATTTGAAATTTTATTTTTTATGATAAAATTGTGTGTTTCATTTAGGAAAATTAAAAGTGAGACGATGAACTATATTTTTAAAAAAAACTGTCCCCTTCAAAATTCGAAAACTAAATTTATAATATTTGACTATACCAGTATTTTATATATATATATATATATAATAGGTATATTTATTATTTATATTAAATACTTTATTATTTATATTTATACGTTCAAACTGCGTATAATTTTTTTCCTGTTTTTTTTTTTTTAAATAACAAATAATGTGTATATATTTGGAATAATCATTATTCGAAAATCTGTCAGATTTAATATACCGTTATACCTAAAGGGTCGAATAACGTAATTTATATTTGATTTATCTATAACGTTATATAACTATAAATGTGTGTTATGGTCTAAATGGACCATTATATTACGACATTATATTTCTTTATAGTTGATTCTAATGCCTCCTTTACTCTCTCCTTTTTTTTTTGTGATATACTTAATTTTAAACGTTATGTTTTCATCAAATTTATATTTAAACGCGATAATATTGTAAACTGGACAAATAGTGTCATTAAATAAATAATATATAAAACATTATGAATGACCGGTTTTTATATATATAGAAGATATTAATTTTATCGAGGAGAAAAAATACTACGATAATCAAACATTATTGAGTACATAAAATATGGTTTTGTTACTGAACTGTATTACGTGTCGTCTAATTCATTTAATGTGCGTATTAACATAAAAAAAAAAAAGAAAATGATACGAAATCGTCAATTGTAATTTTAAGTGAAAACTGGTAACGTTTATTTTGTTTTTTTACGGACCGTTTGAAAATATCACTGCAGTCCACACACCTATAGGCGAGACAATTTTTATAAAATATAATATACGTATTAGATTTGTATAGTATTATTTTTCGGATATATAAAAACAAAAATTAATAATAAATAATATATTTCCATGTGTAATATTCGTTTAAAATTTTTTTTTATTATTATTATTATTGTTATTTTATCACACGTCGACGTACGGCGGACAACGTTTTCACCGCCGCGTTGAAAATCGGTATTTTGAATAAAGAAAATTTGAAATCCGACGCATTTTTCAACGTCTCGGAAACGCTTATAAAATTCGATGGCAACCGTAAATCGAATGAAGATTCATAACGTACTTGAAGTCGGTCATCTAATTATTTTAATATATCGCGAACACGATAAATAGTCCACAGCAGTACAAGTTCTCCTGTTCGTTTCGTACGATAAAACGCGTTTATATTTTACAGAAATACGAACGGTTATAATTCATTTTTTTTTTTTTTTTTTTTTTGGTCACGACTTTGTCGCGTTTTTCGTTTTTATGCGAAATAGATCAATCGAAACGAGCCCCGCGGCCGATTGAAATAATAATAAAAAAAAAAAAATACACCGCGCGCGCGTTTCTCCGGTCATCACGACGACTCGGCGCGGAATTGTATAATAATATAAAGAAAACGTTTTTAAACACACGGTCGTCAACAAGTGTAGTAAATATATTTATATACGTACATATAAGCACAGTGTCAGCCGCCACAGACAGGTGTGAACTGCAACAGAGTTTGACCATTCGAAATAATATTTAATATATATATATATATTATAATATACCTACGTATGTGTACTCGCAGTTAGGTCATAAAAAAATGACTCCTTTATTATATAATATGTAACTTTTTATTATTATATATGTTAACTACAATATAGTATTACCTTTTCTATAATTAAAATGTGTTTTGTCGTTGTTGTTGTAGTATTATGCGTACAGCCATAAACACGTGTCACAAAAACGAGAATTGTGAAAGAAGAAGAAGAAGAAGAAGAAGAAGAGAAAACACGTCGGCCATTTAATCCTTATAAATTATAATAAAAATAATATTATTGTATATTACTGTATACTAATATGAGACCGTTATTATACACGTACTTATTACGCAATAAAGGGTTGAAATTTACGTATGTGTACATATTATGTAGACACTTACAAATTGTAAAGTGTGTCTAGTTAACTTTTACGATTCACTTAGCGACCGCTCCGCGGACCGGTGAAAATTATTTATTTTACGCGCCCGCAGCGTGTGATATTTAAATTTATTACATTATACGATTATCTCTTTTAAATAAATATTATCCCGGTACGTTTAATGCACACGATTTTGTATAATATCGTGTGTGTTTATTTTTGTTGTTACTTTATTTATCGTTCGTGGTAATTTATATATATATATATATAAACAAATTATTATTTTTTTTTTAATAATTTTTATAATATTTTACGCGTATATAATTATTATTTATTATATAATACGAATCGACAATGTCGACGAATGAGCCTTACATATTTTAAAACATCCGAATTACCCCGGGCTCGAGAACATTTAAACTGTTCGACTCGTATATTTATTTTTACATTATTATGAGTATATTTATAACAGTCGTTTGAAAACGCAGTTATCCTCGGATCGAGACGCCAATATGTCGCAAACAATAATTCCAAGTGTATAAATGTATGGCCGAATTATTGTAATTAGAATTTCGATTAATTCATTATTATTATTATTATTCTAATAACGTTCACACCTTTTTAGAATATTCCTATGCCAGTTTCGAACGGAATATCACCACAGGAAATAATTGTTATATATATATATATATGTGTGTGTGTGTATTAATTGTGTTCACAAAGCAATGACTATGCAGGGGTTATCGAAGAATTAATATTGATTTTTTAAAGTTGTACGATTCGTAAATATTAAATTTTTACAATAAACACACGATAAATAATGTAGAGGCAATATCATATTATAATAACACAATAAAAAAAGAAAAAACATTTTTATTTATTTATTTTTTTTTACAATATTTAGACAGTAGTCTTGGTCAAAGAATCCATCCATTGATGGAATTTCGTGATGAATATTGTTGATTTAAATGAATAATTCGAGAATTAAATTTTTTTCTTTTTTTTTATAAAAGATACACTTTTGTAAATTTATTACACATAAAAAATCCATAAAATATGATAATCATTTAATCAATGTATATGCCGCCAGTTAGAAATTATTACAGCCTTTAGCTTTAGCTGCTATAATAAAATTGACAAACACGTGTAATCGATTACGAAAAGCACTTTCGTAATTAAAATTTTATATTTAAATAAAATATAAACAACAAAAACGTTTCGCTATTATGTGACGAAATGAGATTAAAATAAAGTTTAATAAATGGGAAAATCGTAATGTCAAAAATATAGAAAAAAAAAACTTGCTATTTTCTCCTCGTGATTAATACGCCCGTACTTATAAATTATAATGAAGTCTCGAGATACATTCCGCGCACGTGTTAAAATTGTCAACATTAAAAATATAATTATAAAAGTCGTTGGCGAAATGTTTACACAGTGTGGACGAGAGAACTTTTTAAGAACAATTTTTTTTATATTTTAAAACAACGTATAGTACGCGCGTTATTATTATTTTATGAGAGGAATACACAATTAACGCGTTCATTTTATTGCCAATTTCCGTACATTATACGATTTTAAACGTTTTACTATGACAAACCGTCCGGTGAACGTGTAGTTTTTATTTTTAAATATTTCTCAAGGTTTTACGCGCGTGTTATTTATTAGATATTTATACTTGTTGTATTGTACGTGTGGTACACAGCTCTATTTATTTTTAAAGATCGCCCGTCTATTCGAAAAGCATTTTATATTATGCGCGCGACTATGACGTGGTCCGAAAGAGCACGGGCACAAAAGGAAGAGACGGCCTTCGAACGCGTGTCTTTTGAGACGTGTTTTGTGAGATCCTCATCCGGGTCAACCGAATACATTTGATTGATACGATTTTTGTGTATTTTAAGAATAAAAGACGTGTCGAATCGGTCCGTATTGTTGTAATATACATATTATGTGTTTACTCGGAAAAATACTCTTTGATTTTATTACCATTTATCATAATAATAATAATAATAATAATAATATATTATTATTATTATTATTATTATTATTATTATTATTATTATTATTATTATTCTCGGTTAGTCGTAAATTCAGTACAATATTATGAGATAGGAAAAAAAAATGTGCAAAATTACACGACCGGACTGCAAAATATTTACCGTCGGAATCAATTTAACGCGAAACGTTTTGGTGTAATAATATAGAAAAAAAGAAGAAAAAAACCGTTAAAAATGTCATAGAGAATACAAGCCTCCGACGGATTAACTAGCGAAACGGGCCAAAGGTTTTTATAAAATTAAAATAGATTTTTTTTTTTTTGCTTCAATATTTAATATAAACGTAAATTCACTTTATAGCGCATAATCAAACGTTAAGGCGACAATAATATATTTCTCTTTATTTTAATCGTAAAATTAAATACCGAATTTCAAAATAAAATATTAATTATCATACACGAGTTCTATACTATATTACACGAACGCATGTTTATTTTTCTTACTTTATACGAATGGAAAATCATACACAACAACGCTCTCAATAAAAATCTAGTGTTTCTCTTCGCTGTGTCAACCGTATACTCGGTATACGGTTATGTGGTCGAGTAAGAGAATATTGTATACTTTTTTTCGTTCTGGTTTTCGAACGATCGTAATCCGGACACGGTTTGTAACCGTTTTTGAATACAAACATGTTATTTAACGTTAAAGTCATTCCGATGGATTTTTCATCGGGAAAATATAAAGTATTATTCGCGTAGCTTTTGGACAGTTGCTATAATTTATAAGTTTTTTGTTTTTTGGAAAAACGTATATTAAATTATCCGGCGTACAACGTAGTTGTATCGTGTTTCTCGTTTGATTAAATAATACGAAATAAGTCGTTTCGGTTTATACTGGCTGTGTACTATGACGCGTGCGCGTTATTATACGCATATTATGTACTCGCGCTGTGTATACGACTGCAATAGTGTGCGTGTGTGTTATGCTACAGAAATTCGAAAATTGTGTACACACGTTTTATCGTGTTTATAACGGCCGTTCGAATGATAATTATAAAATTTACATTTTTTTTATATAGTCCGTATGTATAAAAAACGTAGTCATCGGTTTGAATGCGTAAAAAGAAGAAATTACTTATAATACGAAAAAATAATAAATAGTGAGAAAAGAAAAGAAAAAGAAATTGTCAAACAGTTGACGAGCCGCGACGTGCTGTGGATTTCGTTTAAATGAATTATTTGGATAAAGATTTTAGACTTTTGTCGTTATAATACGATATAAATTGGAAAACAATCATCGCGTTCGATAAAAGCGTTTCTCCTCTGAGCTAAAGCATCGCGTTGTAATGTTATTTATTATTATCATTATTAACGTTTACAAATATAAAGAATACATAAATTATGATGAACCAGCCTACACGTGTATCATTTTAAACTTCAATATAATTTTTTACGTAGCTAAAATTATCGAAAAATTGTTATCGTTAATATTCATGTATTAATGTATTACAAAGTTACGTGTTTGGTAGAAATTTCAAGACTCTGGACCGCAACATTAGTTTTGAACAAACGCATAATTTTCCACAAAAAAATAATACACACTTTGTCGAAAAACTTGAAATTGTAACGACGATTTTCAATATATATATTTTTTTTTTTAGAGTATAGTTTATAATTGAAGTAACAACGTACGTCTGACACTGCACTGAACTTTAAAAAACGTTAAAACTAAAAAAAAAAAAAAAAAAAATTAATTAAACACCCAAAATCTATAATTACCATAAACAGCTAAAAACTTGAAAGAAAATTTTTGAAAACGTTTTTTTTTTTCTAATATAATAACATCAAGTAACGTATTCGCGGTGGATATTAATTCAAATTTCTATACACCCGTTAGTTTCAATATTACGAAGGCATAAAAATTAAATCGTGTAATTTTCTTTTTCGGCGGGCGCTTTTGAGAAAATCGAAAAACGACCACTCTAAGATGCCAACTAGATGAATTTCGTTACGGGAAACAAACTGTGACTGTAAAGATCCGCCGGAGCACTCATTCAAGTAGAATTTTTGTGTAGAGATATAAAAAGAAACACACACACACACGTCGTTATTATTGTAAAACCAATATTGCATTCCTCTCTCTCTCTCTCTCTCTCCGCTCAGAATTAAATCGATAATTTTAACGATATTTCCCCGTCGCGAGTTTCGATTGAATGTTATTAACGAATATTAAAGGCAATACGTTAAAAAAAAAAAAAGAAAAAAATCTCTACGCGTTTTATGTGGTAAAAACATGTGTTTTTCAAAAAATGGTAAAAATGTGTTTTTTCGTGCGACGGGTGAATGATTCGCGCGTATAATACACGCGACGAAACGTGTTTCGTAATACGCGTGTCGCAAGAACAAGTGCGTGCACGCGATTAAAGAACGAGAGACGGACCGCGGATAGAAAAAAGATCTCCTCCAAGAGAGAAAAATGATTTCCATTTCGTTAAATGTGTAGAAATCACGTGAATATTTATTTTCTATCGTGAAAACGACGGGATTTCGCGCGTTATTATAAAACCGACCGGTAATGGTTTTTTTTTTTTTTTTTAAATAACGTGTTAAAAAATACGCGACGATTGATAATAAGGAATCGAGTGGAGCGGAAAACGCAAAATCGGTTTATCAAAAAAAAAAAAAAAATCATTTTTTTGACAAAACACGCATTTTTTTTTTTTTTTGAATCGTGTGAGGGAAAAAATATTCGGATTTCTGGATAAAAAAAAAACAAAACGCATTGGAAATAATATATAATTCGAACCGATGTATATATATATTATAATATTTAGTAAATTCATTATCGAATCGCCGTGGTGTCCCAACAATCCGAGACGGCACCGCGCGCCGACAAGAGAAACGAGACGCCGCGCGGCCCCGTCGTCACGTTGGCAGTTTTGTCGAAATTCCGGTAGTCCCCCGGCTCGTCGGTCGCGGCGAATGCTCTTCTCCGCGTCGTTGGCCGACGGCGGCCCCCGGTGGTGGTACGCCGTGTGGCCGGGTGGTATGCGCCGCGCGCGCTCGTGGCACGGCCGGCCGGCCGCCACGCAATATCGCGCGGCGGCCCGTCCTTCGGTCGAAACGGGTTACGAGAGACGCCGGTACAACGTTGGCTACACTGCGACGCCCGTGACACGGTTATTCGACGTCGGTCGGCTAAATTATATACCCGCGCGCGCTTGCGTATACAATAATAATATTTTATACACACACACACACACACGAATATAATGCGAGCCGTGTGTGTGAACGCGTATTATTTTCCCCCTACCGCCGTCGTCGACCACGCAACCCAAACGTAAACGCCGCCGTCGACCCGTCCACTTCACCCGCCCGCCCACCGCCCGCCCGCCGACAATAGCCTTCAATTATTTCCATAAGCTACGGCCGCACGCCGCACGCCGCCGGCGGCGAATCCGCCGCCGTCACGGGAGGAGAAGAACGCGTAGTAGTACCGCGGCGACGGCATCGCGCGGGCCAGTCACTAACAGCGTCGCGTCGACCGTTGTCGTCGTCGTCACTCGTTTCGTCTCTCAGCGAACAACCGTACCCTCCGCCACCCACCCGCCCGTTCGTCGCTCGCTCGCGCGCGCGCACACACACACACGACCGCCGCTACGTAATCACGAACGGGTTAAAAATCCGTTTTTTTTCCCCCTTCTTCTTTTTCCGTTTTTTACCCATCGTCCGTTAATCGTCTCGTCCCGCGATGGTGCTCGTCGTCCCGCCCGACACGCGTCGTTCGCGTTTTCCGTTTTCCGTTTGAAAAATCCCACCCGGCGGAAACGGCGACGACGTGTATGTGTCCGTTCGTACGGATCGCGTTTTGTCACGGTCGCGCCGCGTGCCGATCGGCGTGCGCCGTTCGTCGGAACGCCGCAGCCGTCGTCGACACCGCCGCTGCAGCCGCCACGACCACCGATGCCGGACGACGACGACGCCGACGTCGACGACGACGACGGACGGACGGAAAGCCGGACCACAGTCATGCGGCCGCCGAAGGATTCGTGACGACGGACGACGGTACGTTGTCCTCGGACGAGACAGGAATACACCGCGTTTGGAGAGAATATATTATTATTATTTATTTGTATATTTTCTATTCGCTTGTATAAATGCGTGACGATGAGATTTGGACCACGAGGCTGTTGTCGTTTTCTCCCAATTTCGTGTTTAGAATATAAAAGTGAAAAAATGCCCGTCGTCGACACAGTTTTTGCGGCCAAAATCCCGCCGCCGCCGTTAGCGTCTCACTGTTTTGGGAAAAAAAAAAAAAAAATAATAAATACGTTTTTTTCCCCTCGTGGGAATATATTATTATCGCATCCGTTATATTGTATTCGTATATAGCAACAGGTGGTCGGATTTGTGGAAAACGAATTTTTTTTTTCCTTTCATCTTTTACATTCCGTTTGAGCAATTAAATTGATTTATTTTTCTCCGATAGCTCTCCTCATAACGAATTCGACGCACCAAATACTATATGTATTCTTTGTTTTATTTATAAATATTTCGTTTTCAGTTCATTATATGGTTTCCATCTCTGTATTTTGCAAATTATTTTTTTTAAACGTAAACGAGATTTGTACTTCAGACATGACTGTCTTCCGTGTACAATTAATTTCTAGTGAATGAAATTCTTTAATTCTGCAATTAATTTCTTTTTCGATGTCCTCTTTATGTCTGTTGACCGTGTCCGCGCAAATCGTATTCAGTGCTTGACTCTATATTGATGGACGTACTCGACTCTTTAAATGAGTTATCCTCAACTGTTTAAAGATAACTTTCAAATAATAACAATATTGTGAAATGTACGTTTAACCACCAAATGGGAATATAATAGGTAGGCACCTGCCTAGTTGGATGTGTTTAAACTTTCACTTGTGTAAAATGTTACGTACCTGTCTCCTATTCATTTATCCGTTCAACACTCAATATATAATCCTGCAAAATATTTAGTAATATGAATAAACTATTAGGTACTTGGTGATTTTTTTAAAATGAAATTAGTTATATGACTGAAAGACAAGGGATAATGAATATTTCGAGTAGTTGTAAAAAAAAAAAAAAAAAAAAAATCACTTTAAATATGTATAATTATATTATATTAAATATTATTATATTGAAATTTGAAATTATTATATTTTTGACAAAATAACTAAAATATGATATTCTACTTACATGATATCCACGATTAAAAAAAAATTTAATTAGTTTGAAATTTCAAATATTAAATTAACATAATATAATGACCAAAGAAAGGGTTATTAGAATTACAAAAAATTGAACCGTAAAATCTATTAACTAGGTTCCAATAATAATTGTATTTTTGCTAGATATAATATTTCCCCATATTAATGGCACATCACATCTTATTTTTGTTTTTCTTTTGAAACACATTCATAAATAAAATAGCCATTTTATGATCACAATTTATACTACACATTTTAATACTAAAAATATCAAAATACGGCCAAAATTTTTCTATGGTTTTTATAAAAGTGTTTATCCTAAATCCATCCTGTGTACACCATTTTCACACCTTCTGGTACTTTTAGTGTTTATAAGTCCTGACTTGATCCCAAGTGAATTCATGAAATATAGTCTAAAATTTTAATAGCATTGTATTTGCTATATGTAATTGAGTACTTATTTGTAAATGTTATGGAGTATTTTCTATACCTACCATATTTAATATGTTTTCTCTAACCGGACAATCTCTTACTTTATATATTTGTCTATTAGATATACGAAGATTATTTAATATTAATTTTGAGTTTTTTCTCTTTTTTTTTTTTATATAGAATTTTGAAGCCCCATTGAGAGAATGGAAGAGGAGGAGACTATGAACAAAACGTTGCCACTTGCTAAAAAACAAAAAATTAATGAAGATGAATTTCGTTTGGTAGACTTAAATGTTGATACAGTTAGTTTAAACTTGGCAAAGCATTGTCTTTGCCAATTACCCGATACGTGTATGTTGAAAGAAATTTATAAAGTTTCCAATGTTAGTAGTTGGAGTCAAGAACGATTATTAAATTTTTTAAGTTCGGCACGGTTGACCTGTGACATTGCACTCAAACAACTGTCCGAAGGCACCATATGTACCAGTGTGGAACGTTTAAGCAGCTATTTGATTGCTAATAAAACCGGTATTGTGAACGAAATTGTGTCTTTACTCATGCGTGCAGATCCGTACATATCGTTTGCGGCTAGTAATGCTCTGGCGGAAATCCTTGTGTGTTCCCAAAATAAACTAGATAACGTGTGGGTAGAGGAGTTAACGGATTTGTTTCTTCGCCATTCACCAGAAACACTGTGTCCAGTCATATCTGTTTATAAACGAGTGTTGTGTTGGAGGGATGCACAAATGAACGATTCGGAAAAGAACATTAAGATGCCGGAGAATTGTGTTAGTCGAAAAGTGATTTTCGAGGACGATGAAATCGAAATGGACGACGAAATCGGCGGAGTGGGCATAGTTAAAACCAAAGTTATCGAAATCTTGCAAACCCAATGGCAAATGATTGTGTTGAAATTCGTTAGGTACATGTCATCATTCGAGTACTGTACGGATACAAATAACGAACCGTTCAATCATAAAATGGGCCATCTCGCCATTGTGGAATTCATCAAGTTGTGGACTTCGATGGTCTCAATAAAAACCAATCTGAACGTTATGAACATAAAATATTTCTACGCTGATTTGGGCCAAATGCTCATTTTGTTGAGGCGGCCAAAAATCCAACCCGTTGTTTGGAAGAATATAATCGACCTGTTCAACGAAAGTTTGTGCTACACGACTACTTTAGCCGTACAGGGCACGATGCAAGAGGAACCTTGCATGTTGGCCAGAGAATTGGTTAAGGTCATACGAACTAAAAACATGTTGAATAACATGCCGTTCCGGAAAGGCCCCGGGGATTTTGGAGGAGGAGAAGAAGAAGAGGGTGATAAAAAATTATTACAAGACACGGTTTTATTAATTTTAAAAGCAGTGGCAACGATTATCAAAGAAACGAGAAACGAATCGTCTTCCAATGATTCTTCGTCCGATGAATCTGAAGAATCTGAAGAGATCGATGCCGAAATGGCTATAATCGAGAGTAGCGTCAACGAGGTTTTACGGAAGCTCGACGCATGTGTTAAAAAATGTATGTCGTACCTTCCGGAAACGCAGATCGCCCAGTGGGTTGTTCAGCTGTTCTCCAATCGTAACGATGTACTCATTGAGAGTTTAATATGTACCATTGACATATCGCTGGTGTTGTGTTATCGTCGAAATTCCTTACCGCTGTTACGGCAAGTGCTGAATCCCACTGCTAGTTTAGTTGAATTCTTACAAACGTTATCGCATAATAGCGATGTAAACGAAACGATATTAGATTTGTTGCTGGGCACCGACACTAGTTTTTTACTGTACATAATGCGAATATTAAAGTTTATATGTAACAGATGGTCAGAGTTTTGTCTTTGTTGTGACACGAAATTGCAAAGTACCATGAACATATTGATAGCGTTACACACTAGTCTTGAACAATTGATCAAAAACGATTTAACACCTTACAATCTTAGTCCAGTATTACGATTGTTAGTCAAATGTAAGGACTTGTACACGAACGCGGCTGTAGTAGTAGTAAACATTTGATATATACTATTTACTGTCTCCGTCTATTCAATAGAACGTCGTACCTATTGCAAAACACATCGCACCGTTCTCGAATGTTGTTAATGTTAAAATGTTTATTAGTCATTAGTTTTTATGAAATTGAAAGATAGAAACGTGTCTGTGTGTTTTGTAGTCGGTTTTTATCCTTTTTTTTCTTAAATTACAATTCAAAATTTACTACATGTATTATTTTTAATACATTAAAAATACAACAGAGGAAAAAGAAAATAAAAAGTAAACTAATTACATATTGTGGTTATTACAATAACAAGACATGGAGATTAAATCGTCTGGAACGTTACCACATAAATGGAGACAGTAAATATGAGTGTGATGGCATGCTCTACAGCCGTATCGAACGCATTCGAATATTTTCATTCATCATGTTTCTATTATTCATTTGAAATGTATCTACCAAATATAATAGTTATAAATTAGATTTAAGTACTTGGGTGTATATAGGTAAAAAATTTTTTACAATATTATAAAAATCAATTCATTCAAATTTCGATAATATATACATAAACTTTTGAATTTTTGAGCAACGAAGACCTCAATCATCTGTCTATTAAATCGTATAAAATATTTAGTTATTCGTTAAACTTGTCAGTTTTAAGTATTCTTAAAAATATATTAGGCACAATAACACTTAACATTATTTTTAATTAAAAGCATTGATAATACATTTTTGTTTGACAATTAGTTATAACAATCCGATGTAAGTAAATAATTTTTTTTTTTTTTTTTGTTATTCGTTCAAAAACGAACGGTATTACTTTCAGTAATAACAACACCATAATTCATTTGCCGAATTAGCTTGTAATAATAACCGTTTTTTTTTAATACAAAATGTATTGTTAACGCAAGTGATTTATGGTTTTCCAATTTAATAATATGGTCATTAGATTATTATTCATTTTTTTTTTTTTTTTTTTTTGTAGAGAAATTAAATAAGTAAACTGAAAAGACTGATAGATTTAATTAATTTTTAAGAATGTTTTATTACTTATTAGGATAAGAAAATTAGCCAAGTTGTCAATAAATGGGAGTAATGATATATATATATATATATATATATATATATATATATATATATTTATAATTTTATTTTTCTAGTAAAATTTTTTTAATGAATTTCATACCATTATGAATTGAACTATTCTCTATTTTTATTTTGTTTCTTCAAATCCGATGTACTGGTGATGTTTGCGTAACAAACCACCAAACGTCCTTAGTTTCCTATAATAGAATTATATTTATCAATTTAGATTTTTATTTTTGTAACGAACATTAGTATACGTCTTTTTTGTGATCTTGTAGCCGAATAGCTTTTTTTTTTTAAAAAAAAAAAAAAATATCTACTTATTGTCAATTTATATATCAATCCACTTTTATTACTATTTTTTATCCTTTTCCTCGTTTCTTTTTTAATTTTTATAACTTTATGACGATAACACATTATAAATATGTATAACTATTAATCATGCACTTAATAAATATTATATTCTACATTATCTATAAAGATTGTATATTATACCAATATGTGATAGTTTACGGGTCTGTTATAATAGTTTACACGCTATTTTCTAATGGATCCAAAAAAAAAAAAAAAAAAAAAATACAATAAACCAAATGCGCCACAAACGATATTATAAATGTAATTAATTATTTTAATAATATTTTTAAGAACAGTATATTTTGACAGTGATTAAATTTATATGACAATATTTATAATGTGTACAATAGTGTAATTAAATTAAATAAGAGGGACAAAAAATATATATATATTTATTTTTTTAGTTTTTATTTTTAGAGTTTATTTTATAAATTAAATTAAAAAAAAAAGAATTAAATTAGTTACGAAATTATTGTTACCATTTGTTATCTATTAATATAATATAAATGTAAATTTTAATAGTTTTTATATTTTTTATATATACTCGTATATACATTCGCTGAACATTTGTATAGATTTTTGAGTGTTTTTTTTTCTTTTACTCTTAGGGTTAAGTACAAAGTCAATATAAATATTTTTCTATATATAAATACGTTACGTATATTTGTGTTAAAAAAAATATCGTTAACACATAGTTTAGAAACCGTACATTTTTTTTCGTCTAACAAAAAATTTACATTATATTATTATCGTTACGCTTTAATTCACAAATTTTTTCCGATCACTCAATATACCGAAAATTACTTACTAAATGAACTGTTCTCAAAACCATAGTTTTATTATATAAAATCGTTGAAATTAACGGAGAATATAACAATATTCACATATTGGTATAACGCTTAGTTTGTATAATATAATAATAATAATAACAATAATAACAATAATAACAATAATAATAATAATAATAATAATACGCGTTCGACCAGTGGCGTAGATATATAATAATTTAAAACTCGACAATATTTTTGCTCTATAGTATAAATTTCATCGTTTTTATAGAACGCGATAGATTTGTTAATTTTATATTGAATTCTACCCAATTATTTTAATTTTATCACTTACGCAACCAACGAAATGAAATTTAAAAAAAAAAAAAAACAGAGTATTTTTCACTGCTTCCTCTTTTTACCCCGTATCTACGTCACTGAATTCGTCCAATACACTAACTGAATCGATTATAGAAAAAAATGTATATATATATATATATATGTGTATTCATTTACTTACATTTACTTACTTTATGTAATAATCTATTCGTTAAGTGTTTGTTAAAAATTGTTTTTTCATAGGTCGAACATCTTTATTTTTTTTTTTTTACATGTAAGATATTTTGTATTTTAAACGCTTGATTATTAAATTTTTATGTTAACGGTATTTTAAATATAATAATAATAGTAATAATTGTTAAACATTTCGTTCGAATCAAACGAGGTATATAAATATTATACCTTTGTTAAACGCCGCCATTGAATTATAAACATAATATTTATATGTATTTTTTTAGAATTCTGCTTAGTTCCTTTGTGTGTGAGTGTGTATTTAATACGTATATATATATATATATTATGTATATTTAGTTTAAGTAAAATTTCAATTTTAATTCGTAACAAATCCGTCCCCGGTGTTTTGATTCGATCGATAACAGACATTAAAAAGAATAAAATATATTAGGAATATTATAAATGCAAAACAAATATCAAATACAAATTGTTAACAAATATTTTTAATATTTATTTTTTGTTTATACGTCAAAAATCAGTAGTGCAGAATATCATCCCAATGTCAGTAATAGTTATTATGATGTACCTGACTTAAAATGTTTGTAATCCAATGAAATTATATAGTAATAAATTTATTTTGTAATAATAAAAGAAAAAAATTGTTTTTAATTATTTTATAAATTTATTATTAAATGGAAATGTCTCAGAGTAAATTTGCCAACCGCAGCTGAGATGCTGAGAAATCGGATCACTCCGGGATACTTCGGTCACTAGGACATTTTTTTTTTTTTTTTGAACAGTCACATTGTGAGGATCACTTTACAAGCTTTTACGTAACAGGTGACCGTATATTATTTTTTTTCTTCTTATTCGATTAACCAAAATGAAACCGAAATAGAAGAATAAAAAAATAATAATAATAGTCTCGCAACGAATTTTTGAAATTTACGTAAATTTGATGAAAACCCTTTCTTTGTACGCGTTTGATCGTCTTAAAAATTAATAAAAAGTAAGTATTAACGAAAAATGTAATGACAATTTCATAACGCCGCTTTACAATTGGCACGAAATCTAGGTAAGTACACGGTGTTTTTTCAATCATAAAATGATTAAAGACCACATTGGTGAAAGAAGAAAAAAACGACGTTTACTCTCGAAATTTCGGACGGGTAAATAGATCCGACGGTAAATATAAATAACCAAAATATTTACCTACCCGTTGGTAAATATCCGACGACTGCACGTCATCCAAGAGGTACTGATTTATAATTTTTTTTTTTTCACACAGAAACGTTCCGAGAACATTTTAGATTATTTACAAAGACATCATAAGTAAATGTTTGAGTACAACCGTTGGTTTTTTTTTTTTTTTTTTTTTGTAACTTATACAAAAAATAAAATCAATGGTGCGACGACAATCTTTTAATAGTCCAAAGTATATTAAAAAAAAAAAATTAATCCGCTATCAAATGTGAAATCTGTGTAGGTACTGTATAAATGTCGATAAAAATTATAAACGATTGACTCGTTAAACAGGACGACCGTGGCACCAAAGTCGAAATACAAACGATTTGAGTATTAAAACGAAAGACGTTCTTTCTATAAACGCCCATGTCAAAGAACTATAAAATATTACAATATTCTTAATCGTCTGAATTGTATATTTGTGAAAAAGATGAGGTGAATTAATACATTCGATTATATGTTGTACGAAAATACGATCAAGTCAAAGTGTATTAATGAGAAAAAAAATTACATAAGAGTTTCGACTGAAATTCGTCATTGGTTATTAAACGAAATAGAAAAAAAAAAATGAACGAGATTACAAGTAGAGAAAATTGTAAATATTACAATAAAAAAAAAAAGAAAGAAATTGTCTACGAATTAGATGTTTAAAAAGACACGAGAATTAATATTGTTTAATGTACACATATCGTGATATGATTTTTTCTTCTTCTTTTAAATCCGTACATTATAAAATATTGCTAAAAAAATATTATTATTCGTTCGATTTCTTTATATTTAATGTTTTGTTCTTATTATTTTATCAAGACGTATAATGTTTGAAAACTAGAATAATATATTTTTAAGTGTTGTAACGAAGATGACAGTGTTGTTATACATTGGAAAAATGTCATGAAAAAAAAATTAATGACACGAGGGCTATCTCAAAATCAACGTCCGATGTGTAGACAATTCAAAAACGGACGCACGGATGCGCATGACGAAGGAGGCCGGCCAATGGCGCAAATCGATCAATTTGTTCGAGAAAACAGGCGTTTTACCATTTCGGATCTTTCAATGAGATATGTCGAAATTTCTCGAAATACTCTCTACACAGAATCGTGTCGGAAAACTCGGGTTATCACGACTCTTGTGCCTGTTGGAACACGTCGGAGGTCGATTTTGAGATAGTCCTCGGTGGATCAACGGGAAAACGTTAGCACAAAATTAGGAAACGTATGTATTAAAAGTGATTCAAGACGTTGATCGTCATTAGTCTATATTGTATAAACTAAATCATAGATGATAAACTTGAGAGTCGCTCATCATTTGATCATTGTGTTTGTAAGACAAAAATCGTTAATACGTTTTTTTTTTTTTTTTTAATGTACTCTAAAGACCGTCCACCATAGAGCCCGTCGTAGCCGGAAACAGTTAACACCTAACATCGACAAAGTCCAGTAGCCCGGGGGAATTTTTTGTTAGTCTATCATAGGCTTTTTTATTTTATTGCATTTCGCAAATAATTTTTAAATAGACCATTAAAACGTCGAAAATATAATTATATATATATATATATATATATATATCAAAATATAGCATAAAATGCGTTTATTATGAAAGGATATTGCGTCTCTCGTTTCACCGGCGACCGTCGTCGTCCAAAATACGATTAAAAAAAAAATAACGTCTCCATCGTCGATACCGGATTGTTTATAAGAGACTGTGTGGGACGTTCAATGGACCAGAAAAAAGATATATATATATATATATTTTTTTACACAAAAATTACTCTAGAATTATTATTATTATTATTATTTAATCCGGTGTATTCGGCGGGATTGTTTCGAATCCGTCGGCAGGCAGGGGATGTTGTGTGTACGAAAGAACAGTTACGCCAGACCGCTGCTAAACGAATACGAACCGATCACTAGCGCCGTTTGGGCGGGGCTTACAGCGGATTACATCCAACCCTAGTCGGAAACTGCTCCTCCCCGTTTAGACACGTATAGACGAGTGTGTATATTTTAATTGGCGATTACACGATTCGTAATTTCCGCCCTCCGTCGCGGCGTTTCGAAAGGAAAATTCCCATTTCAAATTCAGTAGCAAATTTAAATTCTAAATTTATTCGAGAAATCCGTCGGTTTAGGGTTTTACAATAATGTTTTTTATTTCTCAATAATTCTACCAGAATGAGTGCTCCGAGTGCCCCGGAGAGCTCCGGTATTTAAATTTCAAATTTAAAAAACAAAAAAGTATTTATTTGATTTAAATTTATCGAATAATAATAATAATAATAATAAAAAATAAAAAAGGAATTCCGAAAACTGTCGAAAAATTACGACGTAAAAACGCGATTAATCGTTATTGTTACGATAATTCTTCGTGATTCCGAAACTAACGAGTACATAATATACATTATATAGAAACTCGAAACACTCGTCAAACACATAATTTTATATTAAAGTAATAAGAAAAAAAATTTCATACAAAATCTTTCTTTTAATTCTGGACTATTTACAGAAATTATAATTTTCAGGACTTCCATTCGTATATAGTTTTCGATATATAGGTACCCAATAAATATTACATCGGATAAGTTCTGCACTTGAGCGTCATACACAACTTTTTTCAATTTATTTCTATGTCGTAACGGAACAAAAAGCGTATATATAACTCGGAGCGTTTAAAATAAAACGAGGCGTATTTTATATTAATATCATATAAGATACGAACCTAACCTAACGATTTATAGGAGGAAATTGTTCGTTGACGATAAACATTTTTATTCGATCCGCAATAAAATAATTTTATTTAGGCGTGCGAAGTTAGCAGTACATTGTTAGCAGAACTTTTCAAAATCTATCATCAAACAATATTCGTTTTGGTTATTGTTGGACATTGTTGGAAACTTGTTGGAACCATCTTTTTTAATTATCCCACGTTAAACTTTGTACTGCTAACTTCACACTTTGCATTACATTTTTAATAAAATCGTTCAAAAGCCTTCCAACAATGTTCAAATATACTTGTTTGACATTGTTGGAAACTTGTTGGAACCCTCCTTTTTAATTATCCCACGTTAAACTTTGTACTGTTAACTTCACACTTTGCATTACATTTTTAATAAAACCGTTCAAAAACCTTCCAACAATGTTCAAATATACTTGTTATAATTTAAAAAATTGATTTATGCCTAAATATGTCACACGTAGAAAAAATTACAAAAACGTAATGTTTAATTAAAATTAAAACACATTGTATTACAAAGTGTACATCCGTAATAATTTCTTTACATATCATTTTAAACATATTGTATTTAAATACAATAAAATATAAATTATATATTTGTATATAAAATAGTGTGCGGTATATTCATTTTTTGATTCACTACAACGTTTTATGTTAAGAGCCACATCATCATGCTCTTCCCAATAACCATGAATCCTTATGCAATATGCAATGTAGAGGCCTGAACTATCTTTATCGTGTCCATCAACGTAACCAATTACTGCTACAAACCTGTATCTATTAATTACAAATAGTATTTTAATTTTAGATATAAATGCAAAGTGTTTTTTTATATATAAAAAGGAATTTATACTACAATTTTTATCATACTGATAAACAATTATTTTTATAATTTTAAAACTTACGTATTATTATTTATTAAAATTTGCTGTGGTATATCATTTAAAATACATGTTAAGTCTTTTTCATTTGTCAGACTTTTAAAAATTGTGTCCAACCAGACATGTTTTCCTAATATTTTTGTTATTGTTATGGTACCGTTACTTCTGTAACACTTTCGTATGTATAACGATAATGGATCTGGATTCATATTATCGATCGCATGTTGTAAATTTTTGAAACCCCCTGTAAATTATAATAATTATATCAGATTATTTACCAAAGTTTTTATGTGTTATAATTAATTGTTTTTTACCTTTATACAACTCAATTAAATTGATTGGAAAAAATATTCTTGGAACCGTGGTTTGTTTGGCTCTTGTATTACATGTATGAAATTCCCAAACACTGGGTTCGTCTTTTAACAAAAGTTCCAATAAATTATTTATATTATATTGACAATTCAATTCAGTTAATCCACATATTAATTTTGTTTTACGCCCAAAAGATTCTAGAATGTTTGTTCTGTTCGTGTAAAACGTTTGAATTAGCACCGTGTTCAACTATAAGAATTTCGTCAACTCCATAATTTTATTTTGTGAATTTTCGATATATTCTGCATATTTTACGGAATCAATATATCCTTAGATCATGTTTTTAAACAGGCTTCGGAATACTCCTTTAATGACACACAGTTATAAAATGTTTGACCCGTTGGTGTCGGCTCTACACGGGGTCGTCATCAAAAACTCACCCGTAGTCATAAAAATTATATTCCAACTGCGCGGCGTTCAACGTCGATTAGGTCGTGTCGTCGTCGTTTTTCAATGTTTGTCATCAGGATTTACTATTCCGTATATTCGTAAAAGGGCGTCGCGTACACGAGTTTTCTGTGCGCGCCGCACACGTTCTGCAGAAGCGACCAGGTTGGTGTACGATCGGTCTAGCGCGCAGACGACAAAGTTCCAGTGACTCTTAGAGTCCCGCGTAGTCGCCTAGTACCCTGTTTGTGATGGCTCTACACGGGGCCGTCATCTAAAACTCATCTAATTTTTATTTTATACGATTGTATAAATAAACCATAATATGATAGTAAAAAATTAGAAAAGAAAAGTAACGTATGAGGGAATAATATTTAACGAAACGTGGACAGCGGAATACTTTTTTATAGATATGAAAAATGTAGCTTTATGCCTAATTCGTATGGAAACCATTTCAGTTTTTAAAGATTATAATGTAAAAAAGACATTATTTACATAAACTAAGAGTAAGGATCGGACCACTATATCACACAAGCACCTTGAAAGTTGTTTAAGGATTGCCACAACTTCAATAGATCCTGGATATTGGATATTCATTACTTTCACAATAAAAAAACAATTCAAATTTCACATTAGTTTTATTATTATTATAAATAAATACATTTTTCCGTGTATTTAATAATTAAATTCGGTCGATGATCCTGATTTTGTTCAGCCTGATATGCAAGAACAATGTGAAAGTGAGTCTGATTTTTCTGATACAGAATTGGTCGCAAATGAAACATTGAATACGCGTAACAGACCAAGTACATCTCGCAGATCTCGTTCTAGAAACCCTTTGTCGGATAGAATTTCTCAACCCATCTATTATTTAGGTAAGGATAACATTACGAAGCGGAATATTGACGGCCCACCTTTGAATGTACGTACGCGCTCACATAATATAATTTTACATTTGCCTGGGGTAAAGCGGTGTGCGAAAGACGCTAAGTCTATAGTTGATTGTTGGAGTTTGTTTTTTCCCGATACGGTTATAGAAGAAATTGTAAATTGTACAAATATCTATTTAGCTAAAATCAGAATCAAATATCAGAGAGAAAAAGACGTACTCGACACTAATATTATTGAAATAAAAGCGCTCTTTGGTCTCTTATATCTAGCGGGTTATCTTCGAAGTAATCATTTGAATCTAAAAGACCTATGGTCAAATGATGGCTTCGCTCCAGAATACTTTCGTGCAGTTATGCCTGAAAAACGTTTTTACTTGTTATTGCGTACGCTTAGGTTTGATGATTTTCGTTCGAGGAATGAAAGGTTATCGATAGATAAACTGGCTGCAATTCGATCCATATTCGATAATTTTGTAAAACGGTGTCAGGACTGCTATACTATAGGAGAAAATGCTACAATAGACGAAATGCTAGAAGGATTTAGAGGGAGATGCAATTTTAGACAATATATTCCCAATAAACCCAACAAATATGGGATAAAAATCCAAGCTTTAGTCGACTCAAAGACGTTTTACACTTCAAATATGAAGGTGGTATATGTCGGGACGCAACCAGATGGCCCTTTCAAGTGTGAAAACAACCCATCAAGTGTTGTGAAAAGGCTGATTTCACCGATATCAAAAACGGGACGAAACGTCACAATGGATAATTGGTATAACTCCATACCACTGGCAACTGAGTTGTTGAAAACTCATAAACTTACTGTAGTTGGGACTTTGCGAAAAAACAAAAGAGAAATACCAACTTGTTTTTTGGATACAAAAAAAGGGACTGTAAATTCAACCGTTTTTGGCTACGGAAAAGATATATTACTTACTTCATACGTCCCAAAAAAAACCAAAAACGTCCTTATGATATCCACTATGCATGAACATGGAATTATAGATTCTGAATCCGGAGACCAAAAGAAACCCGAAGTAATTACATACTATAATAATTCCACAAAAGGTGGCGTTGATGTGGTCGACGAGCTCAAGGGGGAGTACTCTGTAGCAAGGATCAGTTGCAGATGTCCACTTACAATATTTTTTGCCCTTATGAACATCGCAGGAATCAATAGTCAAATCATTTTCCGAGAGAACACCAACCAAACTATAAGCCGACGGCTGTACTTGAAAACATTAGGAAAAGAATTGACTAAACATTTTATGGTTCAACGTTTACAAAATAAAAAATGATCAATTCCTCTTAGACAGACTATTACGAAACTGACTAACCAGGTAGGAGAAACCACGGTAGCACCGACTCCTGAATCCAGTGATCGACCAAAATGCAGATTTTGTCCGAAAAGAAAAAATCGTAAAACTATGGTAATTTGTTTTATTCTCTACTAAATGTAAACATTTTTGTATTATTACCACGATTTTCAGGTACGTTGTGAAATGTGTAATGTTCCTATTTGTAAGGAACATACAGTGTCGACATGCACGTCTTGTGGTAAGAATAATGGAATCGAGACTGATAGTGAATAACGTTAGGAAGTAAATGCTTATTTTTTTTTTTTATAATTTTTCCATTTTTTTTTTCATATACATAATGTTACAATGAATAATAAGTTCTTACGAAATTTACTAAATTTATCATTAATAATTTAATAAACATTTTTTATTGTTGTATTGTTGTAATATAGAATATAATTTAATCGTTAAATTCGAATGTATTGTTATTAAAATGTATGTGGCCTATAACAACGTCTACTCATATGGTGTGGCCCAGTCTTCAAAAGAGGTCGGACACCTTTGATCTGTTGTATTTAAAAAAAAAAAAATTGAGAAGAAATATATAAAATGTAATGGAAATCTCGTCTTTATTTATTATTTTCCGTGTAGACAACTTTAATATGTTTGCAATCGTGTATTTAAGCTTATGAAGCCGTATGACTTATAAGTTATAGGATATGTGGTGTACAGGATAAAACAATAAGTCATTATTGCCTTGAAGAATAAAAACCATTATGTTAATGTACAATAATACGTTATTATATTTGTTTTAAAAATTTTAATGAGAACGAACAACAATGGCCTGCAGTTTACACTTCCCGTTCGACTTCAGCCATTTCGATTTCTAACAGAATATTTGTTTTTTAAAAATCTAATAAATTACATAATAAATATTTTTATGATTTAACGTAATACATACATATGTCAAAACAGATCAAGGCCATTTAGGTATCGCCTTGTTAACTACACGAAGCTATTTAAATATTATTTATTCCGCGATATCCGAGTTGTGAATAATAAAATCATAAATCGCGTATTATTATTATTCAATAATCATATTTGTAATTATTATTAATTACCATAGTTAACGCGCAATATTTTATACACGCGCGTACATCTCTCTTATAATAATCGCGGGTGATGGATAAATTAAATGTTAAATTGTGTCGGCATTTCTAAACTAAACTGATTTGCTTTGAAAATGTGTCGTTATCGTATTATTATTATTATTATTTCCTTCGTGGCCATATCGTTGTTTGGTTAAACATTTTTCTCCCCTATATTTATACTAGGAAACATGCGTTATATTAATAATATAAATGTATTTCAAATTGGAATTTTAACTGATAATCGGTAATAATTTGTTCAATTTTATTCGTTTCGTTTTCAACGAAATTATTATAAATAATGAATGCGTACATTTTTATTATAAATAAAAGCAATCTTTTCGTTAAATACATTCGCGTCTTATTGCGTTAATCGTAAATGAACAAATCAATATATATATATATATTATTGGTATGATAGAGTACAATGGTATATGTATATTTGTTTAGTAGGTCAGCAAATGATAACATTTTAAAGTGTATGATAACATTTTCACTATAAATTTTCATCCTAATTAACATCAACTCATTACTCCAATTAATTCGAATATAGGTAGAATACGGATTTAAATATATTATATACTACGGGGAAACGATGAAATCATATTTTATTTATATACACATTTTCGATTGGATAATTAAATGTGATATAAACTATTTTCGAATTTTTGCGTTCAGAGAAAGAAATGCGATGTGTTATGCATGTTCTTCCACAACGGAATCAATTACATGCGAATGGGTTTTGGCTTTTTCTGAAAACTAAATAATTATCTAATTGCGAGGCACATTTAATGATGGTATATTAAATTATTTGTTTAAAACGTACGTTTGGTTTTCAGTATGAAACAACGGACGCGCGAACTCGGAAAAAGAAATATTCTATTGAAACCATAAAAGCTGCTACCTACGTCAATTTTCCAACGGTTTTGTTTATTAAATTCCATTTAAATAAACATCTCAAAAATAAGTAACATTTTCAGTAAATGTAAATTTATTACACTTATCTATACGTAATTTTCCTTTTTTTTTTTCTTGTAAGTTGTTTCAATCAATTTTTAAAATAATAAATATATTAAAATATATGCGCACACGGTACACTCAATAAAATAATATAATACCAGCTACTACATTTTGAAAAAGACGAGAAGTGATACGTTTTTTATTTTAATAACGTTTTTGTTTTAAAATTTATTTTACAGTTTATATTCGAATATAAAAACACGTTTGTTGTTTTATTAGTTTTTCTCATAATTTACAAAAAAATACAAATCATATACGTAAATATTTTTCACCACTGATTTACATTATAATGAATTTTTAGTCCTTAATTATTAATATTTAATAAAATTAATGTTTTCTTTTAGATAAATATAGAAATCTCCTTTTAGATAAATATTGAAGACATTTTGGTCATACTAGGAAAAGGGGTATATAATAATATTTTTTTTGAAGATAAAATTTTTAAAAAATATTAACTAATGGTTGAATGAGAAAACTGTTAGTCGAAATCCTCATTGAACATTTAATACAATGTATAAAACGGTGTGCTTCGTTTAAACAATATTATTGAACACATACGCGATGGTATTAACAAATCAATTTGAATATGAAATTACGATTATTTCTATTCATCATAGATGTTTATAAAAATAATTCAAAATTATTACAAAACGTAATTCATCACGTTTTTTAATATTTGTATGAATCATATTTCATAAGACGTTTTAAATTAACGAGAGCTTTGAGGAATTAAATTTTTTTTAAATATTAAATATTTCGGGGGGTTGTGTGATTTTCTATTTGAATGAAATCGTAAAATATTGTGCATTTTTTGAAATATTAATATTATTTATAGTTATAAATTGTCTCAGTTGGTATTCACTTGTTTAATGAATCATTGAATTTCAACTTTAATCGTAAGTAGTAGGCCTCGGGAGTTGTAGGAATAGCATATTTTTCTATATACACGATGTTGATTTATAGGAGCTGACCAAACCGAAAATCGAAAAATAATTTAAAAAAATGATAATTTAAAATTCACATTTTGTATATTTCGCCGATTTGTAGGAAAAAGTTAATATTTCTTTAATATTCATATATATAATAATAATTCATTTATATATATATATATATATAAATGTTTTTAAACAATGTTTTTCGTTAATTACTTATCCACAATGTGTATTTAATTATTCAATTATTTAACGTAGGTATTTGACATCGTCGACTATTAATTTACTTTTAGACAATATAGAAACGATTTCGTGGTGTTTAATCTTTATCGCATTATAATATTATGCGTCTTCTGTATGAAATACCAAAATCGTTTATTATTCTATATTCTATTACATATTATAGTATTTACATTATTATTATTATTATTATTATACTGATTTTATTCATAAATGTTTAAAAATAAGTGTATTTTTACCGATAATATTTATTGAAACTAATTCTTTTCAAGTTCAATAACCAGTCTATCAATTTCCCGTCAGATTTCATTTGTTATGTATATTACCTATATACACGTAATGTAATTTTCAACGATTCTTTTAGCATGTTTAATATTCTATTTTTTTTTTTTTTTTTACATATTTTTAACCATTTTTTCCTTCGTATTTGCATACGTATTTCGTCTGTTTTATAACTCCTATAATTTCCTGCCGACACATCAATTATAAATAATAGTATAATACATATTCGTTGTTTTTTTTTATTTTTTAAATATAATAAACGCCATGGCGCGTTAATAATTTTCGTATATATTGAAATGTATTACGACGTTTACGTATTTCTTCGAATTTAATTAAATCGTCTATTTTTTCTCTTTATGATTTACATATAACGGTCACGTATTATATAACGACGACATTATCATCAAATTCTATAACATGCTATGAAGATATGGAGTATACATTTTATACTAAATATTTTTCCATAGTACTCGTCTCAAGTGTCAAGTGTTGACGTGATTGTATCGTATGATATATATATATAAATCGTTTATTAAGTGAATTAATCGAAAATATTTTATAACTAAATTGAAAAAAAACAGTTTCGTTCAAATGACTTAGTGTAATAATAATAATAAAACCAATCGTTACCTAATCGTTATTTTAATGCACTTTTGCTATTATTTTACGCATATATACAATGGACGATAAAGAGTCGTAC
The DNA here is from genome assembly GCA_032441825.1 of Chaetogeoica ovagalla. NCBI lineage: Eukaryota > Metazoa > Arthropoda > Insecta > Hemiptera > Aphididae > Chaetogeoica > Chaetogeoica ovagalla. The sequence continues at coordinate 2,114,138 of CM063749.1, read as the reverse complement.
ATTCAAAATGAGTTAGTTAATTGTAAGAATAACAAATTATTTATATTTATAAACGAAATGTATATATTATAATTCAATGAAATCTTTACGATATTTTTTAATGAAAATTATTAAAAATAAGTTGCTAGTTGGTACTATGTAGACGATTGGAAAATTGTTTTTTACGATATGTACTTACTTTAGATATATACTTACATTAAAAAAAAAAAGATATAATAATTAATGGGCTCAAAAGCATAATATCCGCGTTTTTCTTTAGTTTATAAATATATCCGTTTTTCGTTAAAAATAAACAATAATTTTTATATGTCCGTATGATAAATCGTATTAATGTAATTTAGACAAATACGGTTGTATTAGACTAAAACAATATGTACTCATTTCATTTTCATATCGTAATATTTTTAATTAGAATCAATTAAATTGTTTTTATATTAATTATTTAAGCGTCGATTGGATAAAAATATCATTGTAAATAAATCGATAAAATTTAAAAAAAGAAAAAAAATCGTTATTAGACTATAATAATTATATATAACCGTATAATATATCAATTAAAAAAAATAAATAAATCGATTTTGTCAAAATCATTTTTACTGCACGAATGATTGACATCTGTTTCAAAATCTTTTATTTGGTATTTTTTTTTTTTTTAATTTCGCGGAAATTATGTTTAAAGAAGTCGCACGAGATGACACGAAAACGAATGATCGACAATAATATTAAAATGTTTTCATTTCTTTTATGTTAAATCTATTCGTTTTTTTTTTTTTTAATATAATACAGTGCTGAACAAAATAAAGTAAGTACGCACTGGGAATATTTTCACATTTATCTAATAACTCACTAATCCTACTTACTTAGTGAAGCTCACAAGTGAGCTTTATTACTCAGCTTCACTATACTTCCGATCACTTTTCCTATTACAAGGACACTTTTGCCGGTCCTTAATAATTTTAATTTCAAATTTGCACAGAAATTTGTTTAGTTTACATTAAAAAAAAAAAATAATAATGACGATATTCTCTCGAATAAGGCCAACAACTAACGGAATACTTGTGTATCTCTCGCTTAATCACAACAAAACTAATTTGAATTAATTAAATCACATAAATAATTTATAGCGAATTATTACGATTCTATGAATTGGGTGGCGATCACGTGGACTCTACGTTAATTAAAGACTTTTGCCGGTCGACAACTACTATAATGTTTATAGTTTAATATCTATCGACCGTGCGCGCAAGTGTCGGCGAATGCTTTTTGGAGTGTTCAAAAGCATTTTCGTATCGATTTGTGTATTTTTTTTTTCGAGAATTTGGTGAATTAACCGCGAAATTCGTTTATCCGCAGTTGTCGTATCATCCTGATTTATGAATAATTACTATTACAGTAACAGTAATATTTTCATTCATGTCGTGGGCAGTCTACCATATGGATAGTGTACTTACTCTAGTTATACACGAGTATGTGTTTTTATAATTTGTTACGATAAAATATTTATGTATTATTATGTATATTATATCGAATTTCTTTAAGGGGATTGAAAGCGGGCATATTTTTCTCTATTCGTCTTGCACGCGCGCGCGCGCGCACACGAAACATAGCAGAATGGATACGTTTTCTACTTCCAACGTACCGATCGATGTAGTGGTGCGATAAGAAATTTGAAAAAACAGATTTGAATTCGTCGTGAAGTCTTCTTCGAGATTCCACATTTTCGATTTTCTTTTTTTTTACCATATATCCATAAAAACTAATTGGACAATTTTAAAATAAAAGAATCGGCCAATAATCGACTTTTAAAGGTCTCGGAGATAAAGTCGTTCCATAGTAAAATTCACGACGAATTCAAATCTGTTTTCAAATTTCTTTTCGGTACGTTGGATATAGGAAACGTCTATTATGCTATGTTTCGTGTATGTGTGTACGACGAAGAGATAAAATGCCCGATTTCAATCCTTTTAATTTCGGTATCCGCGGATGAAACTTGCGAGCGCAAAATTTATATTTTTACTATTTATATCATGTGTACGAGTGTAAAATCAATATCGCATCGTCCGTTGTCGTTTTTGAGTGAAACACGCGATTTTTGTTAAACGCTGTGACCGCGTTAAGTGTTTAAAACACACATTTTTCTGTTCGAATATTGTTTGGGACATTTTTCGAAAAAAAAAAATTTTTTTTTAGTGCTCCACAACGCATTATAGATTTATTGCAAAAAAAAAAAAAAAAACTATACGTTTTATACGTAAATCGTCGCAGCCTGTGCAATACATCCAATGACGATTTTTATAAATACCTGGTGATAATAATATTACGGACGAATAATTTATTATTATTATTATTGTAAAAATAATTAAATTCATATGAATACGATTTTTTTTGTTTTTGACATTTTCGTATAACTTTTATATAGTCATCGTCGTCGTAGGTAATCGAAACGTTGACGTACTCTAACATTGCGAAATCCATCGACTACTGCAAACGAACAAATTGTACATACGAGTATACAGTAAAAACGATTGGAATTGTTTTTATTTATTTTTTTTTGATAATTTGGAATATTACTAATTTTTACCCGTTTATTCGAATATGCGTATAATAGGATTACAAAAATATAAACGTATTGTTTACAAATCTTAAAGCGTAATTGTTATTGTCGTAGTATAGAAAACGAGCAGAAACTATTATTATATAATAATATGCAGAACGCCAAAAACCTTGAGCACGTGTAAAAAATCCTGAGTAGGTCACGTAAAATGAACTCGCAGAGCGCGCGCGTGCGTGTCATCTGACGCGATAAAATGTAAATAAAACGAGCCACTTCAGTGTGTATTTCACTGAACGCCGTACGAAACAAAAAAAAGAAATTAGAAATTTCGATAAAAACTACGAATAAATAACGTGTATTTTATATACATTTCCTTTCCGTTTCGTTATTTACGCGTTTAACATTATAACATTGTTTTTTTTTTTTTTTAAATCGTCTCAGTGGTCAAAATGAGAGCGTGTTCGACGTTCAATGACGATAATCGGATAACAATACATTTTTTTGACATTCAATACCGCCTGAAAATATTATAATTTATTATTTACGTTAACAAAAAAAACAATTATGTGGACTGAAAACGTTTTTGAAATTCTAAATTTACTTACAATGAAAATTAAATAGAATTTTAATCCGGAACAAGAAGTATTTAATTTCCGAAGTCTTTACACAAGCGTTTTCCTCCGATCGGCGTAATTATTGTTAATAATAATAATAATAATAATAAACGTTTTACGGGGGGATTTTTTTTTGTATCGGCAATCACTTGACTCTTATTATTATTATTATTACTATTATTATTATTATTATTATTATTATTATTATTATTATTATTATTATTATTATTATTATTATTATTATTATTATTATTATTATTATTATTATTATTTTGATAAACAGTGTAATGAAAATGATAAAAATAACTGAAGGACTATTTTGTCAGTTGCTGTCGACTATTCGACCCCCCCGGAAGAAACGCGCATAACTGAAACGGGACAAAATGTCTCACCAGATTCTTATATAACGTTAACGTAGCAATATACTTTTTTAACTGTTTTTCCGTATAAATACATTTAATATTTGTATAGTTCTTTCCCAGGCCCAAATAAACACACCATTTTTCAAGTTATATTCACTAGTACTGATGCACAATTGATTTAGTGAATTTAATACGATTTAATGCCTGTTATTAATATAAAAATAAATATTAGTCAGTGTGAAATGCGTCACGGCTAAATATAGGTTGGAATTAATGTCAAATAGGTTGGAAAACGCTGCTTTATTGTACGGCAACAATTAAAAAAAAAAAAAAAATCACTGTAAAAACAGTTATGATTTAGAATTATCTTTATTCTTATTCCAGTGGCGTGTTTACCGGGTAAGCCTATCCGATTTTCATTCGTACTTTTAATCGCGTGTAAAAATTAATTTAGTAAAATATATCGAATACGGTTTAGTAATAATATTAAATTATATTAATTAATAAAATCAAATATTTTCTATGTTCTGCGCGTTATTACTGACATCACACGTGACCGGTAGAATAATATTTGTGTGCAACGATTGTGGTAATCATATTCATAAATTAGTCATTTTGACCATTGATCAAACCACAATAGTAATTCAATCGACGTTTTTGTTGTTACTGCAGATTATTACATTTTTCGATGAAATTTATGTCTGAAGAAATTCACGTGCAAACCGTGTTCTTAATATAATAAAAAGAACCAATATAGAAAAATTCGCTTCTCGTATCCTATAGGCAGAAATCTTCTCACTCTGGTACTGTACGAAACGCACAACGGGCCTATTCAAAATATATTTTGAGCTGGACACAACAACTGCTGTTTTTTTTTCAGCGCGTATTTATTTCTCTAAGAGTTTCTTCCCTGTCCTTTCATCTTTATAAAAAAAAATATATATTTCTATTCGACTTTTTTTTTTCAATTGTAAATAACGTTTATTTTTATTATATTATATACGTGATATATATATATATATATATTTGGTCTTCAATTACTTCTCTCACGTTATTCTTACGCTATGTATTATAATTAATTGATTTAAAATAATATTTAATTTAGTAAAGTTTTTCTGTTTCTCGAGAAAAAGGGAAAATGTTATGAATAAAATGTTGACATATATATTTATGAGCGAAACGAGGAACGCGTTGGTTTTATAATGATATGTGTGTGTTTTCTTTTTATGTGTTTATACAGAAGAAAATTAACGAGAAAGAGTAAATCATAGTTGTCATTTTTGGTAGATCTTATTTTTTTGACTATTTAAAAAAATGCCGGAAAAACAAAATTGGAAATTCGGTATATTTGACTAGGTCAAATCGAATTATAATAATACGCATAATCAATCAATCAATTATCGAATAATTTATTCGAGACCAAAACCGTTATTGTGAAGAATTATCGAAAAGTTTCACAAACGCAAATAGTAATGTATAAAAATATATTATTATATTGAAAAAATTAATAAAACGTCGGGTCTTCTACAACATTAATATAAAAAACAAAAAAATTTCGATTTGGTCCGGCCATTTCAGTAGTAGACACGGGGCCGCCGGGCGATTTATAAAAAAAATATTGGACGACAAAAGGCCGTGCGCGCGGTCAAAGAAAACGTCGTGCATCCGCCAATAATAATAAAAATAATAATAATAATAATAATAATAATAATAATAATAATAATAATAACAATAATGAAATAAATAAAATAAGAATAGCTGCGCAGTACGTTTGCAGCGCGCGCGTGCGTAAAAAAAAACGATTGTGTGTTGTTGTGTGCGTGCGTAATAGCGTTTGGTCGCGGTAGTCGTTCGTAGGAGGCCACTCTCCTTATCACACGGGACGTCGTGATACGACGAGCATCGGAATCGCGTACGACAATAAAATTGCGTAAAAGAATAATCGAAAAAAAAAAGAAGTAACGCGAAAAAGTTTAATGTACCGTATTTATTAAACGGTTGTTTTTTTTTTTTTTTTCTAGTATTTTTTCACTCGTCGCGATTTTCCTAATGGCGCGTAGTAGCCGACGTCGTTGTTCGTAATGTGAATTGAATCGAAAATCGACTTTCGCGTTTTTCCTTCGACCGAAGTGAATTCACCGCGAAACGGCCAGAAGGACGTCGTTCATTGTCGTCGATGTTCCTCCAATACGGAAGCCGTGTACGGATTGAGTCGTAAAAAGTAAAAAATTACAATTTCTTTTAATATGAAATCCATCGTCTCCCGGCTCAATCGCGTTTCGTAACATTTCATTAAGTTTTGCGTTTTTTTTTTTGTTTTCCGTGCACGTAAAACAACGAAAAAATCCCCTTTTTACGCGCACCCACGAATATAATTGTCGTCGTCGTCGTTTTTTTTTTTTCCATAACCGTTCGGCTACGCGGTAATGGGATAAAAAAAATAATATTCGCATTAACGAACGGTCGCTTTTTATATTCATAAAGCCATTCAACGCGTTTGCTTCGGACGTAACAGTCTGGTCTTGACGTAAGTACGAGATTTCTTTTTTTTGTCGTTGCTCTACATTCGCTGTTTTTAACGCTTCACACTAACACTTTTAATTTTCTCCACCGCATTGAAAAGTTATTCGGAACACCGATAAACACTTTGTCTACGATACGAGCAGTCAATGTGTAAGACGCATTCATTTTCGTAACACGATGATTTATTTATTATACGAGAGATTTATAATATTGTTATTGCTTTTTGTTTTAACACGGAGCATGCCCTGTTAAAACCATTGAACTAATATAGTCAACAATAATATGCCGACATTATAGAACTATAAGAAATACGTGCGCTTGTGATTTGTACAAAAAAAAAAAAGTTTATCAAACGTTTTGCGAAAAATCATTATTTTTTTCAACCGTGTCTAGAATAAATAATACAGTTGATGAGATCTGTTCCTGGTGTGGGTTATGACAAGTGTTTTACATTGAATGCCAATTGTTGGAGTCGAGACGAAAACAGTCACTTTCTAATTTGTTCATTCAATTGTTACCACATCGAATAATTGTATTTAGTATTTTCAAATACCGATTGAACCGTGCGACGAACATTATGCATTATTTCCATTTATTTTTACTGACTTTTAATTTTTTCAAATATTAGTTTCTAACTTGATAAATTGCTATGGGAACTCTGAACAGATGTCTGATTCAAGAAGATAATGTTAGGTACTAATAACATAAATGTCTACGAATTAGTAATCATTTCACATGTCTAAATTGATTATTTAAGTGATATTTGTAATCGTTTTCAGAGGTAGTAAATTGACTTTTTTGGATGTACGATAATTTTAGTTCAAATTGTTGTTCGAAGTTTTGAACGTAATAGTAATTCGTAGGATAATTTATTACCAAACAAAATTGATAAAATTGTGCAAAAAAAAACTGTTGGTTATTAAATAACGTGAATTGTATTGCTCAATATTCCACTCGTATCTTTTGCCTAAAACTAATTGATATTAACAACTATTAAACAGCCCATTATATATATATTAGTGTACATTTTTTTTTTTTTTTTGTCCAAGTAACCTCATTAAATAGAATAAATAGTAATTTAAAATTTTCTACAAATCAATATTTATGTTAAAATAATAACTAATGGGTTTTTACAAAAACAATAATACACTGTTAAATAATTGTTTTATGCACAGAACAGAATGTGTTTCATAACAAAACAAGTTTTGGGTAGGTGTTTCTTTTAATTCTGCTTTTAATACAAATGAAATCCATCGTTTATCAAATATTTATCGAAACATTAACAATTCTTTTTATTTATTAAATCAATATATACATAATACACGAGCCTGCTGAATAAGTTATAGACGGTTTTGTAATCAACGACAATTTAATTTAATTTTTAATTTTACTGACTAATACATAATTATTGTATTTTTATTTTAGACATGCATGGATTGGAAGCAAATGATTCAAAAACATAGTAGTAAGATCTTTAATAGGATGAGTATGGACTTAATGTTGGAAGCTTATTTGACACACGAATCGAGTCTTATGGATCTGGATGATATACCACAAACAGTGGATCCTGTATGGATACTTGGAAAAAAATATAGTACAATTATCGGTAAATAAATATTTGTTAATGTGCATGTTAATCAATATTATTTATTTCAAATTAAATTTTCCCCTATAAATTGACATTATTTTTATCAAGCAATAAATTGATGACATAGGTATTTTTCTTTTCAATAACTATAAATCATAATTGATTAGTTTGAATTTAGTTATATTGAAACAATTTACTTCTCTGGTCCGATAGCTATTATTTAGTTTTCATTAAATGGATTTTTACTTTCATAATTGGGTTCATATATTCAATATGCATTATGTACCAAGTTAATTATAATAGGCTAAAATATATTTATAATAGTGTTTATTGAAATTATTTATGAATATTATTGAATAAAAATTATTATAGTCTATATATACGACTCTTAATATGTGTTTCTGTTGGTTTTAGACATACAACAGATTCGAAGCGATATTCAGTCCAGATTATGGTTTACTTATAGAAGAGGTTTTCTTCAAATTGGCAATACAAATTTCACTTCTGATAGAGGTTGGGGATGTATGTTACGTTGTGGTCAAATGGTTATTGGTCAAGCACTGATATTTGTACACCTTGGTGAGTATTTTGAATGTTGTATTTTATGTAAAATACAAACAAATACGATATGTTTATGATGCGTATAGTGCAAAACGTATTGTAAAAATATAGAATTTGTAAACTCAAAAAAGTTTGTGCGTGCATTTCATATTTGGCACTGGATATCAATCAAATTTGATCAATTTTATCGATGAAAAAAAAAGATTTTTTTTTTAGAGAAACTTATTTATTTCAAAGTACTTTTATTTTATTTTTTAAAAATTTTTGGGAATAGATAATAAAATGAAAGTAAATTTTACTAGTTATATTAGAAGACAGAAAATATTGCTGTTAGATTTATAATAATATACTTATTATTTTATAATATATTTTAATGTGTCTAGTGTACGTTAAAATGTATACTCTCAATTATTGCGTTGATGAAATTTGTATTAAATATATTTTTAATGTTTATTTTTTTATTTTTAGGGAGAGATTGGCGTTGGGATCCAAACAAGAGAGATATTGATTATTTAAAAATATTAAGAATGTTTGAAGACAAACGATCTGCACCGTATTCAATCCATCAGATAGCTCTTATGGGCGTATCTTATGGTAAACAAATAGGCGAATGGTTTGGTCCGAATACAATTGCTCAAGTGTTAAAGTAAATTATGTTTTGATTAATATATATATATATATATATATATGTAGTTTTTCACAATTATATTTACATTTTGATTATTTTTGCATAGAAAATTAGCCACTTTGGATGAATTGAGTTCTCTTGTGATTCATGTAGCATTAGACAATACTCTAGTCATTAATGAAGTCAGTAAGTGCACAACATAATTTTTTTATGATTATAACTATTTCATATAAAAAAAAATGTATTCATATGTATATACATTCTTTTTTTAGAAAAACTATGTGTTATAACAGAACAAACTTCTAAATCTAATTCTAGTAAAAAAAAATGGAAATCATTAGTTTTGGTAATACCATTGCGTTTAGGAATTAGTACAATCAATCCTGCTTATGTACAAGGTCTTAAGGTAAGAAGTATAATTTGTATTATTTACAATATTGTAATACATTATATTATATGTAGGATTTCAATGTTTTACTACTTTCTTTATCAATAGTAATATAATATACTGATTATAACTAATAAAATAAACTAATATAATATGTGAGTTTATATTTCAAATACGGTTTTGTAGAGGTATTCAGTGTATTTGTAAATGCTCAAATATTTATTTATTAAAAATTTATATGGTTGTGTTCCTATTACATATATAAGTATATTGTGTGTAGGCCTGGATTTTTATGTAATAGAAGTGAAAATAAGTAAGGTTTTTGATTATTTTTAATCGAAAATTTAATTAAAAAACCTAAAATATTTAATGGAAATTAATTCATTAATAATAAATGTTAACTTAAATTTGTTGATCTGAATAATGTGGGGTAATGTAGCTTTACATTTGGTGAGAGTAGGTGATACTGATTTTTTTTTTCAAATATTTGTCAAAATTATATTCTTTATTTTTTCCAATAAAAATTATTTTTAATTCAATTGACAATATTTAAAAAAATAATAAAATAATCAAACGAATTGTGTTTGTATAATTTTGAACATACATACTCAAGTAAATTAAATTATTCAAATGTAAGATACTATACACAGTTTATCAGCTTTTTTGTGTTCTTAAAAAAAAAGTGTATGTTAGACAGGTAAAATAAATCATTTATTCAACTGATATTTATGTAAAACAACCGACTGAATATTTTTGATGATGCTAACTCAGATCATGTAGATCATAATTAAATGCCCAGTTTTTAATTTTAGTATTAGACTAATTTTTTTTATTTATAAATTTCAGTGATTAAAATTGGTGGATTACGGTATTTTTGTTTCAGATGTGTTTCACATTTCCACAATCATTGGGCGTGATTGGCGGAAGACCTAATCATGCTTTGTATTTTATAGGTTTCGTAGGTATAAAAAAAAACATTTCTAAAGAATTTATATATCATTTATTATTTTTTTTTTTTGTGATATTATAGGAGACGATGTGATATTTTTGGATCCCCATACAACACAGCAAATTGGAATGTTACCAAACAAAGACGTAGAAACTGAACACAAAATTGACTACTCGTATCATTGCCAGCAAATAAATAGGCTATCGATCTTGAACATGGACCCTTCGCTTGCTGCTGTTAGTATTTCTTTTTTAATTTCTTCATTATGCGCTCCATTGGGAAAATGAGTTAATATTATCCTATGTATATACATATAAAAAATGAAATGTACTATGTGTTGTATTTTATGAATGTTTAAAGGCATTGTCACATTTTATAATAATATTACTTTTTGATTCATACAAGTGATTGGCAATTTTAAATCTATAATTTTATATTTCGATAAATACATTAATAGATTTTTTTAAATTTTAGACTTTATTTAATAGTAATGATAAAATACAAATTATGCTTGTGTTCCAAGCTCAAGATTTATGTGTAAATTTGTCTCTGATGTAGTTACAAGTTATAAACTATTAAAAAAAATTATGTAAATTTATTTTAGATACCAGTAGTTACTAGTACAAAATGTTTACACCATTTTTTTATATTACCTTCTTGTGCAATAATATTAATATCCGGTTCTTTTGGATTGAAATGAAATATTTAATGTCTACTATTATGCAGATGTATATATTAATAATATATTCTATTATGGTGTTTTTTCAGTGTTTCTTGTGTCAAACCGAAAACGATTTTAATGCATTGTGTCACAAGCTGAAAGAACATTTAGTCCAGTCTGATCAGTTACCATCACAATCGTTAATCACCATATGCGATGACCGGCCGTCCGATTGGATGTTGGATAGTTCTGGAAATCTGTCGTCTTCCGAAAACGTTGTTGTGTCACTGTCGGGTACGTCATTTAGTTCTTCTGTATCTTAAAATTCTATGGAGTAAAAAAAATTGTAAAAAGTCTATAGTTTTAAACAGTCAAAGTAAACATTTTGAAACAAGTATTTTTCTTGTGAAATATCCATAAATTAAAATTTAATTAAATTCAATTAACGATAAAATTTACTATCTCAAAATAATAATAAAAATGATACTATAATTCGAATTATTAATTACTAAGTATTCGTTTGAAATTGAGAAATTGTTGTTTACATATTCTTTTTCCCCTCTAATGTTTTGATTTCCATTAACGTCTCTATTTTTAATCAATTATGTGAAATGAGATTTTAACATTGCAACTGACCAATTTGTGTACGTCGATATTACATATTTGTATAGTACACTTTTAACTGAATATAACGAATTTAATTTGACTGCAAAATATAAATTCTCGACACCTCTACCAATAATGCGGTACATCAGTTTGTAGTTTGTATTAAATATAAAATAAACGTAGTTTTATAATATAAAAATATTGTACTGAAATAAGTGTTATGAAAATGCTGAAAATGCTGAAAAAATTTATAATTTTAATGTTAGTAAATATTTTCAAATTGTATACAAGTGTGATGATTTTCTTAATGGACAGTGTTTTTAATTTTTGCATTTTTTTTCTTTCAGATTTAGAATTGAACGATAAAAAGCTGTTAACAGATTCGGATGATGATTTCGAATTATTATGATAGAATACACTATAACCGAATGGGGATGTTGCTGAACGCCAAAGATACGTTTGGTATAATACAATTATACATTTTATAGATATTATTATAGTACACTACAAAAGTTTTGAATTGTTGATTAGGGAAGTTTATAGATTGATTTTTTTTTTTTTGAAAATAGTTGTTATTCCAGAACAGCGATACAATAATAAGAACACACACACACACACACACACACACACACACACACTTTGATTGTCCCTACAGTATATATTATAGTATAATAATATTTGTTTTAAAATAAAACAAATACTTTTTTATTATTTTTATTATTATTATTATTATTATTATTATTATTATTATTATTATTATTATTATTATTATTATTATTATTATTATTATTATTATTATTATTATTATTATTATTATTATTATTATTATTATTATTATTATTATTATTATTATTATTATTATTGGTATTATTATTATTTTTATTATTATTATTATTGTTATTATTATTATTATTATTATTATTATTATTATTATTATTATTATTATTATTATTATTATTATTATTATTATTATTATTATTATTATTATTATTATTATTATTATTATTATTATTATTATTATTATTATTATTATTATTATTATTATTATTATTATTATTATTATTATTATTATTATTATTATTATTATTATTATTATTATTATTATTATTATTATTATTATTATTATTATTATTATTATTATATTATTATTATTATTATTATTATTATTATTATTATTATTATTATTATTATTATTATTATTATTATTATTATTATTATTATTATTATTATTATTATTATTATTATTATTATTATTATTATTATTATTATTATTATTATTATTATCGTTATTACTAATATTGATTATATTTTGTTATATATATATAAAAAAAAAATATTTTTGTTACTCACACAATTAATAATAATTTATTCGTTAATCAACAAATACAATGAATTGTTACACAACACCAGTGCGATGGTTAAATGTTTATAACAGTGATACGAAAATGCTTTTGGTGAATATTAACCTCGTTAAAATGTTATATAAATATATTATTATCGTAGTTATTGCTTTATTTTGTATAACTAGTCTTATTATATATTAATTTTATTTTGTTTAATATGTACTAATAGTAGATTTCATAGAGAATTCGACGGAACAAAATGGTTTCTTCATTAGGTGTAACAACGGTTAATATATTATTATTACTATTATTGCCTATCGCCTGTTCAAGAAATCCAATTATTATGTTTACGTTGTATTTTTGTAAGTAATCCCTTCGAATAGTGTTTAATTTTTGTTAATGTAAATTGTTGTATGTTCACAACACGTTTGTGCGATTGAATGTATTCATTTAAATAAATATAAAATATTGTATAATAAAAAAACTTGTAGTTAAAATTGTGTAAATACGCGTATGATTAGATGATTAGAAAGAAAATAATTATATTTTATTTTTGTTTGCCGAGTAATTTCAAAATATCAGATTATTGTGATACTGTTCTGTTTATAACGCTTAACTTCTGAAAAATTATGTCCAGATGACAGTTGAGGTGAAAAAACTAATTTGTGACACGATATTAGTGAAAGACTTCTAATGTATAATTGACGTTGGTCAATCTGTATGTGTCTCCTATGGGTTTGACATTTGGACGTATAAACAATATGGAATTTAGATTGTTCAAAATACGAATGATAATAATAGTTAAATATTTCATAAGCGTAACCGGTAGTTTTATGAGAATTTTTTTTTTCAATCGAAGTAGTGTAAAAATGTAATTCGTTATTTTTATTCGATGTGAGTCAACGTTAAGGCACTTTACAAAATTCAATAATTATGAAATTAAAGTCTATTCGCACTATACCGTCAACTTGAACGTCACAGACCGGCAATGTTATCGTATGCATTAGGGGCGGCCAAACGGTCGATCGCAAACGATTTCAAAGTCGATTGTGTTGGAATTTCTTTTTAGGCTACGCACACGAACAACATTGTCGATACATTTTATCTGTATAATTGTTATCTTTTATTCTGGTTTCATATGTCAAATGTTTATCGTCATTACACAGTCATTTCTACTTCAGTACTGTAATTTCACTGTGTTAATTCGGTTTCTGTTGTATTAAATTTATAAAAACGTGTTTAAAATTTAGAAGTTTTAAAATTAATTAAATTCATAATTTATAAGTATGAGTGCACACAAGAAACCAAAAACGTATCATTTTCATAAAGAATATGAAATAGAATTTTTTTTTTTACAATGCAGAAAGACAAATACACATATGTTTGATATGTCGAACAACAACCTCCATAACAAAAAAAGGTAATCCAGAAAGACATTTTAAAACTATCCATTCAAAATTTCATATAGATTTTCTTTCTAAAACTGAAATACGTAAAAAAACAATTAGAAAAATTAAAACATGAAAATAATAAAATACAACAGATTTTTACTAGACCAGTTTTGAAGTCCGAAGCAACAACAATTTCGAATTTCGAATTAGTCACGTATTAGCTAAGAATAAAAAATCATTTTAAACCGGTAAAATAGTAAAAGAAGCTTTTTTTAGAAGGTGCAGTATTTGAGAACTTCAAAAATAAATCAGAAATTCTCTCAGCTATAAACCATTTACAGTTATTTCGTCAAACTGTGACTAGAAGAGTTAAATCTATGGGGAAAAATTCAGTTGAAATATTAAAACAAGACATAAATGAATGCGTTTATTTTTCACTTCAATTCGATGAATCAACAGATATATTACAGATACCGCTCAACTATATATATTTATATGACTAGTTTTTTCAAATTTTAATTCAAAAGAAGAATTATTAACTATAATTCCTATGAAAAGTACGACACAGGGAAAGGATATTTATCGAGTTTTCATTAATTTCGTCAATAAATCAAATTTACCTTTGTATAAATTAGTTTGATGGAGCTCCAGCAATGAGAGGTAAAAATAATGGTTTTATTGCTTTGTGTAGGAATGATAATAATTTTTCAAATTTTATAACGTTCCATTGTGTGATTCATCAACAAGCATTGTGTGGGAAAATATTGAATATGAGTAGTATAATGGACATTGATTTTAAAACAGTTAATTCTATACGTTCACGAAGCTTGCAAAGACTACTTTTAAAATTACAATTGGAAGAAAACAATTCTCAACATTGTGATTTATTACTCCATACTGATGTGAGATGGTTAAGACGTGGTAAATTTCTAGAAAGGTTTCAGTGTTTACTTCCTGAAATTATAGATTTTTTAAAATCCAGAGGCGATAATTATGATCACTTATTAAACAAAACATGGCTTCAAAATTTAGCTTTTTTAACAGATATAACGGCTCATTTAAACACTTTAAATGTTGAACTTCAAGGGAAAGGTGGGACAATAATTGAGTTATTGAGTTTTATAAATGGTTTTAAATCAAAATTGATATTACTTAAGTCACAATTAAAAGAAACTAATTTAAATAATTTTCCAGAATTAAACGTTTTTTTTTGAAAAGCAAAAAAGTATAGTGCCAGTGGAAATATATTGCTATGAGATTGAAAAAGTGTACAATGAATTTGAAAGACGGTTTAAAGATATCTAAAAATTACAGCCGATTATTACATTTATGTATTTTCCTTAAGCAGACAATATTGAAAAAATTTCTACACAAATAAGCAATTTGTTTGATATGGACTCTATAAAAATTGAATCTGATATTATACAAATTAAATCACATATATTTCTCAAAGCTCGAGGTTCTGAAAAAAATTTTCGGAATCTGTTGAGTGAAGAAAAATATCCTCGTTTGAGGAATGTAGCTTTACAATTGCATACTTATTTTGGACTTAAAAATTTGTGCGAAACGACATTTTCTCACATGAAAATGATAAAAACTGAATACCGAGCTCTACACTCTCCGATGACCATTTGGAACAAGGCCTTCGAATAGCAGTCAATAACTATTCGCCAAATTACGATCAATTGGTCAACGAAATGCAATGTCACACTTCAACACTGTCCAGATCAACAAAACAATATGTTAATTAGACTTTAGTAATTAATTTATATGACTTTATGTATGTTAATGTACACTTTATGCAAGTACGTTTCTTAATAGTTATAAATATTTAATAATAAAAAACTTTTTTATGAAAGTCGATCTTTAAAGATGAAGTTTATTTTTAGTAGATCGCGATCAAAAAAAGTTTGGCCACCACTGGTATACATTATTCATACTTGACCATTGCTACTACCTCCCCACCCAGTAGTACACAGCTTGTAGAGTTAGTTTTTTTCTCTCTAATTTTCGTCCGTTGTAATAATTTGTGAAATTTTCATGCACGCCGAAGTTAAAGAAAGAACAACGATCGCATTCATTTTGGATCAAAAAAAAAATTGACTGCTTACGAGAAATTCCGTCGGAGTTCTGTGGACAGACAACGCGTCGAAATATTGTTTATGAGAAACGTCTACGGCCGGTAACGTCGTTGGTAACGTATTATCTCGTACGGAATACTAGTGGACACTACTTACTGGCAATGTTTATGCTAAAGATATTAAGCTTTTAGGAAATGATTTTATTTTTTTAATTAATACATATTTATTCGTCAATTCGTTAACACAAATATTTCTCTGTTTTGTACTGTGAATTGTATTTTGTAAAGTCATGCGTCAATTTGTATTTACTTTATAATAATTAATAAAAGTAAAACTGAGTTTTAAAAAAAAACGTTTTTAGTAAAAAGTTCTGTTAAAAGCAGAACTGTCGGAATAAGTTTATTGCCTAAACTATTTCTTCTGAGAAACTGCGTTTGTGAATTATTATTATTATTATTATTATTAAAAAAATGAACGTGAATTTTAATTTAATTATATAATTTTTTGAATTTAAACGACATTTTTTTTTAATACATTAAAATTGTAAGTGGACTTTTTTTTATATATATAAAATTCGCGTAGGTTGGAAATTATCTTTCGCGGGACTCAACGCGTTCTCGACATTTATAATATAATTGTTGCGTTAGGCTCGTGGAAAATGGAAAGGTACACGAAATTGGCGAGGACGTACGTTTAAATTTATATGTGTACATATTAAATTTAATTCGAAATGTTGTCGTTTATGCCGCCGAAGACTAATTTATATGAATATGAATGTACGCCGTGAGAGAAACGTTCTTTTTTCCTTTTTTTATACGAGTTGAAGGTCTATTAACCATACAGACAGGTGTACGTATATATATATATATAAGGACGATCCAAAGTGTACTTAAAAAGTGTCTAAAATATATTTAAATGAAATTTAATAACACACGTATAAGTAAGCAATGTGAAATAATATTGTAAAACGCGCACAGAACGCTGCTGTTTTCGACACGTTTGTTTGATATTTGTTTTGATTACCTGCAGAATGAATCGATTTTTTTCTTTTTTTCCCCCGGAACACGCAATGCTCATTTTATTATTATTATTATTTACTCGTTTGTACTTCGGAAAATATTCATTTACCGTAAGTAAGTAAATCGACTTCGTCGAAACCGTTTGTTGAGAAAAGTCCGTCCGTAAACGTTACGAAATAAAACCTTTAGAAATTCAAATCGAATTGAAATGCGCAGAGACAGCGTTATTAAAAATCGGTAAAAGTTTTTGTATTTATGAAACCAACGTTACGGTTTTTCAAATAGTGTATAAAAATTATACCTCGTGAATTTGAAATTACGCCGGGCGATACCCGGATTTTTCTTTTTTAAATACGTTTATATATAAAAAAAAAAATAATAAATAAAACGTCCGTTTTACTATTAATATTTTATATAGTACGCGAATAGTATAATATTTTAAACATTTGTGTTTTTTTTTTTGTTCACATTAACGCAAAGCAACGTAAATAATCGTTAACACTGTAAATCTCTTTTATTTCTCTGGGTTAGGATCTTTGTAGAAATTTTCGTAAACGCGGCGATACAAGAGACCCGCGAGAGTAGGAGAGGGCATTTTCGGAACGCGGAATGGATTGATAACGTAAAAAACACTTTCTGGAAGTTTTTTCAAGAGTCGTCGTGTAATAACAGAGCGCGGTGCCAGGGCGGGAAAGCGAACACTATAAAAATGTATAAAAACCCGAAAGAATATATTATTATTATTATTATTGTACGCGGGCAGGGAGTGGAGTTTTCGAAGAGAAAACCGTTGTTTAGACAGACGAGAGTTAGTACGTGTACTCGAAATATTTCTCACTTATTACCGGTCGATTTTCGTATCGTTTTCCCCGTCCCGTTTCCGCGGTACACGCGAGTTGGTCGTAAATCAACGAGTTTTTGCGAAAAACGTGTAAAAAAAAAAACAAATAAATAAATAAATAAATACCCATCTCGAAACACCGCCGAGACCGTTGTCGGACGCACGCGAGGCACAGTAGGAAAACCTTATACGCGACTTATTGTATGGCGCGATCGGCGAGTAAAAAAGAAAAAGAAAAAAAGAAGAGAAATAATAATTATACGTTTGTATAGGAAAAGCGAAGGAATGAAATCACATCGCAGGCGAGCGTTTAAAATCGATTTTCGTCCAGCGAGGAGAAAATAATGTGAACGCGCCGTTATAATATTGTTTATTGATGAACCGGCGAAGGCCGTCGGCGGGATTTTAACGTGTTTTCGTTTTTCACGTAATGTTATTAAAATAATATAATACGTTCGAAATTTATCCGATCGTCGGTGCGCGCGTCCGATGGGAAATCTTTAACGCCCGGCGGTCGTGTCGTCCGCACCGTTCGAAATCCCGGCTCGTATACCACGCGACGCGCGTTATTGTAATATCACATTCGTTTACTTACGAACGATTCTATTTATTTTTAATGCACTTTTGGACGTAGCGCAGAAGAAGAAAAAATTGCGTTTTCGTTGGTAGGTAAATTTTTTTTTTTTTTTTATAGCCGACATAACTCTAAAGTAATGCCGTGTAGTGGGTTAATATTCGATGAATATTAAAAGCGAATATTATATCGCGCGCGCGCTTTGCGCGGAAACGATTTGTTATCCGAATTTACTGGTTTGTTTTTTTTTTTCAATTTTAAAACGAAACGAGAATTTTTTTTCTTCCCTCCCCACTCCCTAAGTTTATATATTTCGGTCGTTGTCAAATAAACCGCGTTCGTATAATAATAATAAATATTAATATTAAGCGTTTCATTTATACCGCGGGCTATTGGGGGGGGGACGCGCGTCGCTCGGTTTTCTTTATCTAAAACGCGTAATGTAACGAGCGATGTGACAAATGTTTTACTTTCGGTACTACAACACTACGCGAGTATGTGCACGAAATAAATATTTTAATATTTAACGTAACGCGTTAAATACACTTCTCGCCGTACAGAATCACTACAAATTCAAAACGCTTTTTCCGCGGTTGTTTATATATTATGACGTATCGCGCAGAGCCGCATTTAAGGGACGAGGGCGTAAACAGAGTGCAATTTATTATGTTATATTTAAATTATAGGCATATATTGCAGTCATATCTGTGTAGAATAAACGAGTAAACGTGTGTGTTTTCCTCACGACTACACCGTGCAGTGAAAAAAAATATACATAGATTATTAATCGTTTGAGATTTTAACATTGTAAATACGTAATAATTAATCTTTAGTTTTTTTTATTTATTTATTATGTGTTTTGTGTGTATTGAATTTTGTTTAAATGAGTGTGGAGAGTAATGTAAGAGTAGCAGCCATTAGTTATTGGATTGAAGCGTCTAAAAATGTCTGTTTACGCTAACGGATAAAACAAAAATGTTGAGCCCCCCCCCCCTCACGGATGTGACCAAATATCCGCCTATGAACGGTACTATGTAATATAATAAAAATATAATGTTAAATTGTATTATGGTGTCGTTTGAAATTTAAACAACTAATGCAACTATAGTAATATAGCGATCGAGAATAATTAATTGCCTAATAATGGTTCCGCACTCATTTTCTCAAAAATTTGTTGCGATTTAATAGACGTTAAGTTATTTTTCCTACGGAGGGGAATGAAGATTCATGAAATTATTAATACAATATTTTTTTTTTTAAAGAAAAAGAAAAAAGCACACAATATTATCGTAAAGCTTTGATTATACAGGGCGAATTTACTCGCTGCTACTAAATTCGCTCAATGTAATCGACCTAGTGTCGTTTTTGGTGCCTATTCAATTTTGTCGATTTTTGAGTGAAATTTAATAGAAGAAAGACATTCGCTGTGAGAAATTCTCTCGATAGACCAACACGGGGATTCACGTTTACTAGACGTTTTATACATTCGAGATCATTGCATCGTTTTCTCTTGTACCTTGTAATTTTTACATCATTTTTGAAAAGTCTATGCTTACAAAAAACGCTGGCGTGTGATTGATTTTCATACTAAATTATTTACGTATAATATATATATATTAAAATAAGTACTTTTGAGAACTTGAAAACGCGCAATTATATTTTTGTTATTATTTATAATTAAAAAAAAAAAAATCTTTTAATACGTATTTTAATCAATAAAATTATTTATGTGTGTATAATATAATTTGAAAATAGTATATGTTATACTTGTTTTTAATTTGAAAGGATTCCAATAGAATATCCGAATATACGGTTTTAGAAATTGTTTTTAGTTTATGAAGACTTGCGTGGAAAACGAGCGCTTCACATCCCTCGAGGAACAATTCGGTTACAAATGGTGCACTTGAGGCGTACCAATCGGAAATCATATCGAAAGGATTGTATTATATAGTAAAATAATATAATAAAGAAAAAAAAAATAAGAAAACACTCGTCGTAATTAACAAATAAACGAAATATATAATTCTTTATGTAAATACATTTCATATACAACGATTCTAAAAAATGTTTACGATTTTGTAATATCACTAATATACGCGTATATAATTTTTGTTTATAGAGAACATATTTTGAAAACGATCGATTTTCAAAATGTTTCGTACGCTCGGACATTAGTAATTTAAAATCTGCAAGTCGGACGAACCGCGCGGCGATTGTTTGAATCGAATACAGGGCGAAAGCGAATTTCGAGAGATAATTTTTTTTGTTTTGTACTCGAACAGTTTATTACGAAAGTCAAAACGCGTTTGAAAATAAAATTCGAATAATGTAGAAAAAAAAAAAAAATTCTCAATGCTCCGTCACGAGATTCGTCGAACGAGCGGTGGCGACGGCGGCAAAAGCTGCTTTATTCCGTCAGATTTCCACGTATGGGGGGACGTATCGATGGAATTGCCCCCCCGGCAAATGGAACGATGACGAAAGACGAGACGGCAGAAATGCCGATAAATTCTTTTCGAATTTCGTTCCAGTCCAATTTCCTCCTACCTATACGCGTATAATATTGTATTTTGTAAAACGCTCTAACGTCGTCTCGTTGGAAATAACGAAAACGAGTTAAACGGAACGCGTCGTGTATATATGTACGCTTTTAGCCGTAAATTACACGGTCCTCTCTATATATTATTATTATTATTATTATTATTATTATTATTATTGTTATTATTATTATTATTGTTGTTGTTGTTGTTGTTGTTGTAACGTTTTGTCCGGCACCAATGCCCCGGCGTAAGTATACAATTTATCGTTCGAGCGGATATTATGTGGATTTATTAGAACGTTATATACGGCGTATTGAAAAACGTACGTGTCATTTATTTATTGCCGCGTATCCGATACCGATCGCGATCGATATTTCTCCTCCGCGGTAAGACATTGCGCGCGTACGGTCCCAATAATAATAATAGATCCGTTTAATTGTCGTTTCTGACGCGTTCTGCGGCGGAAATGTTTGTTTTCTACAAACACGAGTCCGATATCTATTCTTTTTTCTTTTTTTTTTTGCCTTTGATTTTCCAACGCGGACTCCTCCGGCATCAGTCGACATTACGCCCGAGAGAAAATCGCGTTGGAACGGAAGATTTTTTTTTTTTTTTTTATATCACGACAGACCGTCAAATAATTACGAGAACGGTGCCGATAAGAGTTTATCGGCCGATAAAAGTAAAACCAAACGTACGATCGGTTGTGCACGACGTTTTTTTTTTTGTATAATCACGATTAAAACGATTTCGTATAAAGCGTTCACCGAGACTTTCGACGTTGTTCCCGAACGAACGAGAACGTCAACGAATCAGTCTCGAATTTCTTTCCACGTCCGCCGCCGACCATTCGCGTCGATACAATTGAATTATGTCCGTGTGCGATAAATGGGAGGAGGAGGAGGAGGAGGAGAAAGTGTAATAGGCATTTTTCACAAACACGTGTTTTGACACGGACGAGATTAGAAACTTGTGCGTCGAGTATTCTTTTTTCGTTCACTTTCAGCCGATAATCCGATAAACGCTTTGGTTTTTGAACGCGCTCGTTGTTTCGCGGAAGTGTTTCACCGGTCCGAGAGGCCAATGAAATCGTTTCGTCAAAAATATGACCTGTGAAATTTCGGAAAAAAAAAAAAAATCTTACCCGGTATTGTGATCCATAGTTGTTACTCGTCCTCGACGACACGAAACGAGAAATGTTTGTTTTTAGCGCTTGCAGCGGGCATTCCGAAACGTCGGCAATTACGTTTTCTGCAATTTCGGTGTGAATTTTATTGTTCATCCAGAACGTCTTTAGTGACTCTAATCATCTACTCTAATCTCGAATGCTGCGAAAGATCCTTTTCGATAACTCGTGAAACGAATACATTTAATTCCCCCGCCAATGCACTGATTTCTTCAACGTTAGCATAAAGCATGGTTTGACCCTGACAGACTCGTGTTTAGAAAATTCACCATAATCTTGAGACAGCAATTCGTCATCACAATAAACTTTGGACTTTTCTTCATCAATATCAGTTAGGAGTAACAAAACTTCGTCTATGCACTTTCCGTGTACCATTATGTAATGGTAAAACGTGTTAATGGTATATTTTTCCTTCGTTTTTTTAACGAAAACAAATTGATAACCGTGTACAAGCCCAATATTGAACAGTTCGTGAAAAAGTTACAATAAATTCGAAAAAAAAAACGCGCACGGGAGGTATTTTTTGTCGAGAAAATAAAATAATTAAAAAAATACAAAAAAAAAAATATATATATATATATATATATATATAAAATTGTACGGTTTTCACAGGCGCATATTTTTAATTTTTTTTATTTTAGAATAACTATTGACCAACGTATTTTAAATAATTTTTATTGTACATTTGAATGACAGTAATAATAATCTATATGTTTTTTTTATCATGATCACCGCGAGCTTTTAAAGACGCGTGTTGAGGATATTGAAGAAGAAGAAGAAAGGAGTTCAAATGGTGAGCTCGTAGTTCGGAAATAACAGCTTTAAAAAACGCCAAAAGCCGTTTTAAATGCTCTCATTAATATTGTAATCCTAATTATTTTTGTCGAAAATTTACGAATTTTTAATTATTCGCATTGTCCACGTTGTCGGTGGTAACAACGGCAACAAGTGAGCGCGCACACTACGTCGGCTTAAAACATATTTAAGGAACACCATTTGCGGAGAACAGATTAAATGGCGTTGCATCGATGAATACACGCCGAGACGCTGTTTTTGATAATGAATCGTCGATTCAACTTGCGATTAGTTGCCGGTCGTTCCGAGTTTGCTATATAGTTTTAGTTTGTCATTAGAAATATTTTTTTGGTTATAGTAAAAAAAAAAAAAAAAAAAAATGTTAAGACTTTTGAAGTGGTGGTATGTGACATACCAAATAAATAACTTTAAAACGCCCTCCCCTAAAATTATTAGTCAGATACGTCATTTACAGGTGTAAACAAAATATTATGTCCTACGCGTTGTGGCTGATAACCCGAACACACTTATTTCGAAATAATATATTTTTTTTTCAAGCAATCGCTCGTATTAGCGTTTAAAGTACTCGTATTTTCGCGAGCGCGTCGCATTCGGACGGAATAACTTTGAAAAGCGCGGGGGACGTTAGCGTATTATGTGTGTGTACGAACCGAAAATCGCAAGACGTGTCCGGATGTTTTTCGAAGGTTTAAACGCGCGAATCGTCTGCTTAGGAGAATATTTCGTAAAAAAAAAAAAAAAAAAGAAAAAAAAATCCAATAAATAAATAACGTTTTATCGTTTGCCGTTCGGAAACGCCGTTGCAGCACGAAAGGATTTATTTATACATCCCCATCATTATAGACCGTCGTTCCTGTTGTATTTGCGTTTATTCGGTGAATTTTTCAAAAGGAATTTTCACTGGGCGAAAAATATTTTCTCAAAATAAATATTCCGGTAGAGTGTTTATGGCGACGATAGAGAAAAGGTGTTTCACATTCGTTTTTCGTTATTATTAAAAATAAACGAGTAAATATCTATTAACCATCAATAGAAAGTAAAAAAAAAAAAAAAAAAAACAAGGAATTTCGTAGAAGCGTTAAACGCGTTAAAATTGTAATCGTTTTCATTATACAACCTCTCGGAGTATGTTATATTAACAATTTTCGAAATTTGTATAAATAACGTGATAGAATATTCTCGCCGTGCGATATTTTCGTAAATGAAAAAAAGCAAAAAAAAAAAAAAATAATAATAATTTGTTTTGAAAAGTGTTCAAAACATTATGCGTAATACATTGGTCAGTTAGAGCGGCGAATTTCGAGTTAAAACTCTTACAATTCCCAAATGAAAATTACGAATAAAATATTATTACATATATTTTCTATTTTATTACTTAAATAATGGGCAAATAATGACTTATACATTTTGAAAAATGCAAAATTATTACTATGAAATATGTATAAAAACATTTTTATTTATTTTTTCAATTGTAAATCAATTAATTCAATACATATATATTTATCAGTTATTACGTTACTATTATGATATTATGTAATATACTCTTTTTTTTTCTTTCAGTAACAAATAGAGAAAAAATTTCTAATTTGATTTATGGAATTTTTTTCACTATTATAGTATGTTTGGTATTATCAAAATTAAATGAACGGCGATCATGCGATAGTAAATAATTATACATTGAAGACTTCTCTCCACGTTCACTGGAGTGAAGTAAATTTGAAATGAAAATGAAATTTTTCTCCAATACGGCTTCCAATATATTTTTAATTTCACGTCTAATTCTATTATCTGTAGCTGATTCGATTTTAACCCTATATATAATATCTTTTATAATTTTGATCGCGTCCCGAAAACCGAACACTGGGTTTCCTAATTTAACAATATAGAATCAGCCGGAGTTCCGAAATTAATGTAAATATAAATTGAATTAAATTTTAATCATAATCGGTCATAAGATCCTGTGCTTATTCAGTTGACGTCACATCATATTTGTTTAAACGCTCATCATAACGACATTTTTCAAAATTTCAAAAATGTAAGTAGCAGTCTTTAGCAGTGTACCCCATCTGGTCGTCAATGCGTGTTGTAGATGTCATCACATTACATGCGATAATTTTTTTCATTTTATCATTGTAAGAGCATATTCGTATAATTTCAATTATATTTTATTTTTCTAGTATGGCGAACTAAAATGAATAATTCGTGTCTTGAGAAGGGACCCTCAGAGCATGGTCACAGAGATCACAAAATCAATCGACGAGTTAACGCCAGAAACTGGATTAAAACACGTTTTAATAAATGTTCAAACCTTTAGAATATTTATTGATTTTAATGTGTTCAAACGATATGTGCAAGCGAATTGATTAGAAAAACTATAAGCAATGAACAGTGGTTACGACGAAGAAAAATGACAGACAGAGTATATAATCTGCGCAGAAGTCATAATTCGAAAAATAACTGGCGGTGAACTCGGAATAGTTTTTCGCACGAGGAAAATTTCCGATCACTGTGGTTACAACGCGGTTAATAATTACAGCGGAGTATAGTTAATACATACTAAGGAAATCATTAAAAAATACGTTTTTTTTTTTCATTTTTACTCCGTTCACACGTTAGCTTTTCTCGCATAACGACGAAAAAACTGATTTATCGAAATTCGGACAGGACAGGACGTCTGTGACGGGCCAGCTAGTAGTAATAAATACAATTCGGATGATTAGTGAGGTGAAAAGATTTCTCCTCAGTCCGCAGCGGTTTTTTCGTCGTCAGCAATAGATTTCTGAGTTTAATATTTTCACAAAAAGTACTATAAAATCCCTCGAGAAAACACTACTCTGTGTAATTGCCGTAGTGTTATGACCGCGATACGACACGACAGTCCGTATGTGTACGTTTACACCGTCGTCAATTTAACAAAACACAGAGACGGGATAGTTTTTCTTCTTCTTCTTCACGGGCCGCAAGTTGTTTCGCTCAACGTGTTTCATTCGTCCAGGTGTGTCTTAGTGACTGCGAGACGATGGTTTTCGTCGACAAATTAAATATTAAGGCGAGGGCGCGAACAATTAATTAAAAAAAAAAAAAAACAGTATTTCCCCCGATATTTACACTGGCAGTTAAACGAGAAGAAGACGAAAAAAAATATTTTCATTTAAACATTAACGGACTCGAAATAAAAAAGAAAGTTTTAGACTAAAAAGAAAAAAAAACACAGTGCGTGCTGATATAAGTTCCGACAAGTTTTGTTTAAAAAAATAATGTTTCACGCCGACTATATTTTTGTCGAAAATAATAAATTTGAAAAAACAAAACAATTATTTACCGTCGCGACGTGCCGGTATGCTCAAATTATAATTCCACACACGCAAACAATACTATTTCGTTTTAAAAGCGCAAAATCGGTGTAAAATAATTTGAGCAATGAAATAATATTTTTCGTCAAGACTCGATTTGGAAATATTTTTTACACTATAATCGATGGAGTAATATTTGTCAAAAGATCGATTCTACTGTGAGGAATATGTGCCTCGTAAATAACACATATAAAATTAACACTTTTAATTTTTTTTTCCTCCTACTCGAGCGGACGCAATACACACACGATTAGCAAATGCAAAAGTACGGTTGACGAATTTCAAAAGATGTTTTTATATATTTTTTTTTTTTTTGCTTTACTCATCGTAACACATTAAATATACATATATACTTGAAAACGAACGGTTTAAAATTATAAAGGGATCGTATCAGCGGTGTGTTGTGTGAAACACGGCCCTTACTGACGAATCGATCCAACGGTACTTCCATCGGGATTAAAAATCCCAAGGAAAGGGATCTGGTGTGAATGGGATCAGAACAGGACGCGCTTGTTTCGTAAAAGGGACATTCCTGGAGACGGCGAATTGCGATTGACCAGGTCGGCTACGATCGGCGTGACACGCATCATCGACGAATGTCCCCCCCGAAGAGAGAAAACTTTAACGGACGTCGTCGTAAAACAATTAATTGGATCTCAGGACTAGACGACGTTGTGCCGTTTTTAAAATCATTAATATTTCGGATTTGTTTGTTCCGTTACGCGCGTACCGTGTTTTCTATTCACGTTACGCATCTATTGAAACTCGGATTCGAAAAACAAAACGGTGTACAATACAGTATTATCTCGGAGAATCACTATCGATTTTTATTTTCTTTCGTTTTCGTGCTAGAGGATCGCGGTCGAATTATAAATTCTTCAACCAATACGCTCTGAGTAGAAGAGGAAAATAATAATATTTTCCATTGACTCTCTTGATCCCTCCTCGTTAGCACGCCGCCGATTCGCGTACCGGCGTAGTCGGTCCGGTCGTTTTTTACGATTTTTTTTTTTTTTGTCGTAAGACACGACGACGACGACGACGACGATAGGACGCGGAGCTCGTTTTTATTTCGCGCGCGAGTTGGCTAATGGCCATACGGGCGTGCGTTCGTTCGGGGGGGGGGGGGAAGGGAAGTGGAGGAGAGAAAAAAAAAATGATATATTTAGAGATAGCTCCGGCGGCCGCGGTTCGTCGGTCGTCGCGCCACGGATTCGTGTTAGAAAACGCCGTGCATCATCACCACCGCGCGCGCCACGCGTAGAGCGTGTTGGATGTGAGCTGGTCGGAGAGCGGTGTAAAAGCCCTTGAATTTCATTAACTCCTCGCTTCTTCGGTCCTCGGTCTCCGCGTCTCGGCAAACGAAGGGGGAGGCGTTTTCACTCTTATAACGACGAACCCCACTGTTTGTTGGATGCGGCCGCGAGATCGTCTATCGGTCAAATCGGTATTTCGGTTTGTGTTAAATAATTGTCGACTCTTTCCTCCACACTCGTCTCCGGTTTGAATTGGGGAAAAAAAAAAGAAAACGCTACGCGACAACGCGTTCGTCGCACCGATCTCAGTTCAAATCGATTTACACGAAGTCTATATACCTTTCTCGCTTTCACGCCGGCGCACATTTCGCAACTGTGAATCGTCTTTGAACCGCGGAATATCATTTAAAATACCGATACGAATTGCCCGCGGGTTTGACATCTACTCCTAAACCGTCGCAGTACGTGTGTTTTTCTATATTACTACTTTTCAGTTTCTCAAAATGCGCGGTTTTAATACGCGGGGAACGGACAAATTACAAAACACGAAAACTGATCGAGTGAAATCGTTCGGTATTGTCGCGTTTCGTTACGAGATTATTTTAAACGTTATATTTTTCATTTTACTCATACGCAACACAAACCGCCGATCCGATCGATCTCTGCCCTATATACATATATATATTACTTTGTATTATCTTTTCCAGAAAAAAACTCTAGCGAGTGTCACGTCCATTCCACGTAGCCACGTAGTCTTAAAATAATACGATTTTCTTCTGTGTTTTCCGACAGACATTCAATACTCGACGACGTCTCTCGATTACACGCGAACGTTGAACGGAAATTGTAAAAATATAATCGCATGTATTCCGCCGGCCACTCGTATAAAAAATTATATTAAACTTTTATCAGTATATTCGATGAACTATAAAAAAAAAAAACAAAAATACCGATCGTAATAAAATAGTTACATCGTATTATACAATAAAAGCGAAGTTTCAAGAAACCACGGAGTAAATACTTATTTACTTACTGCCAGGGGAGTTCACTCGTCCATTCCGCGCGACTGCAGACGGCGAGAAATTCGGTTAAACGATCAAAAAGGACATTTTACGTATACAACAATTTATACATTTTAAATAAATAATTTCGATATTGACGGAGTAATAATTTTATTCATTACGACGCGAGGTCGGAACAAATCGCATTAAATTATACTACTGTTGCCCGGTAGTGTATACGAAAAAAGTGTGTATTAAGAAATACATCGTTTTTGCGGTCGAATCCATTTAAAATAATTGTTTTATGGAAATTCGGTCATACTGGCTTACACGCTTTTGTCCTGCACACGGGACCCAGTGAAGAGTCAGAATTTTGACGTCGAACTGTGCTCGAACCGAACTTTATAAAAAGTTCAACAAATTTATGTCGGCTTAAAAACATTCGAAACAACTGGACGTTGATTCAACAGTTGTTGCACAATCTAAATAATTAATTATCAATTCGTGAAATAAATAATAATATAGTTTATAAGTGTTTACCACCTTGTACGCTTGTGTTACAAATTTTAATGTTAAATAGTAAGATTATATTATATGTATACATTTTAAACACGTTATAAACTGATAATAGACGGTACGAATATTTTAAAATCGTCTTGGTATAACGGCGTGGGCGCCATCGCGAACAACCGAGGAAAATCGAACAGTTGTGATATTACTAATAGAATCCATTTACCTTACAATATTTCATTTTTTTTTTTTTTTAGATATTTACCGAAATTCTGTAAGTGATTTATTATTCATACGTCTCTTGGTATATAAATTACGTTGTACAATAATTAAAATGTCGAATAAGCTTCGAAAAAGATTTATTCTCGAAATTTCCTTTCAATTCATAATTTATACCGGTTTGTATATCGATTTATTTGTTAAAACCGTTTAATACATTTGGGGTTATAATAACTAGGAAAATAGCTGTTTCTGGTAGAACGACTGATTCAATTTAAACTGATACAAACCTAAACCGCATAATATAATATCGTATTATGTGAAACTGATAATAAAATTTAATTCCGTTTAGATGAAATGGATTGTGAACATAACGCACGCATTGTAATTCGTTCTATGATATTAGCAAACCATTTTATGCGCTGTTCGGCGACTCGTTAACCCGTTGGTAATATTATCATAACATAACAACTAGGAGAATTCCATATAACATATTATTATTATTATTATTATTACATTTTAGACAATTTTTAAACCACAGTGTCCATTATTACGTTTTAAGGGGCGATGTATAGAGGAAATAATCGAACGGTTCCGAAGAGTAATTGATTTTTTTAAAATAAGAAATTGTACGATTATGTGTAAATAAAAAAATTACGTTTTGTAAAAATAATAATTATTTCGTTAATTATAATTGAATTGATATTATAACTGTTTAAAACGAAAGTGTTTTGTTTTCGATGAAAATTTACTAAGAACACAATCATCAAATACGAATGAAAACACAAAAACTCTATGAATCGCGACGGTAAAGCGTGATACGTATAGGCATAGGCGCAATTTGGATTAAATTTATGGGCGTGCTAGATGCTAATGCCTATGACATAATATCAATAAATCATAAGTTACAATAATTAAAAATTCAATAACGCAACTAAAAATTTGTGGGTGCTAAGCACCTTCAAGCACCCCGCAAATTGCGTCTATGCGTATAGGTTACAATTAACTCGGAGTTAATAATTTTAGTGATAATATATTTTCAGGATGTTATACAAATAATCCTCAATCGCATTCGAGTGATATATTGTTTTTATAGGGAAATTAATTTGATTAATTAATTTACAAAAAAAAAAAAATGATTTGTCTACTAATACTATATTGTATTATCGGTAATGTCTATAATATCGTTCAATATCCAATATGGATATCAAACAAGCAGCGTTGGGACGGTAGCGTCTAAACGAACACATAATCATAAAATCTATTCCATTCGAAAGACTATCAAGAAATTATATATAAATATATATACGAGAATTATCTATTTCAATATTAGATCGCACAATATCGCAGTGGAATTCTCTGGTCGCTTCTATTCCCGGCAAACCCAATCGTACAAAGTGTACGAAGGGCACAGGGACATGCGTTTTCTTTCCCCGTAGGGAATTTATACCGTTGCTCGTAATTATCACACGAAGTTTTTCTTTTAAAAACGCGCACAACGCACAAGTATCCATATGATCCGATGTATTTTAACGATAGGTATTCTCGTGAACCATCTTTTCTTTTTTTTCTACGTACAAATATTACTACGAACGTTTCGACGCGAACTCTAAAAACACCGTTTCGTTTTAATC
The DNA here is from genome assembly GCA_032441825.1 of Chaetogeoica ovagalla. Taxonomy (NCBI): domain Eukaryota; kingdom Metazoa; phylum Arthropoda; class Insecta; order Hemiptera; family Aphididae; genus Chaetogeoica; species Chaetogeoica ovagalla. Next base: position 2,082,940 of record CM063749.1, on the reverse strand, counting down.
CAGAACAGGCGGTTTTGTGTTTTAGACGAATTCGTAAACACTTGTTTTTTTTATTATTATTATTATTATCTTTTCGCGTTTTAACGGTTTGTATACGAGATTGGTAAATCGGAGTTTTGGGAATACTGTAAAATTCTAACGTCGCGAGTGTACACGTACACGAGCGAGAGAGAATTTAAAAGAAGACGAACAACGTCCGGGAAGAAAACAATTTTATCGAGACGACGAGAGATCGTATTATGTCATCGTATAATATTCCGGTCGTACAACAATCGTATATCAATTGGGCTGTTTTAAAATACGCCTTGTCTTCATGTCGCGAGATTTCGAAACAATATATCGTTCACACCACACTCGATGTACGCGCTCGATCGTTTTTTAATTCAACAATTTAATGTTCCCAATCGCGTTTGTTCTCGTCGCCCTCCGTAAGTAACATAATCATTTCCGTGTTTCCACTGAAAAAACACTCACAATCCTTTAGAGCGTTTCGCGAGATAATATAATTCGCTCGCGTGGAATTCAAACACGAAACGAAATCTTCGATATTACTTATATTTTCTTTTTTTTTTTGTGTTTTTCGAATTCCAATATTTACTCGATAAAACTACTTAAACGTAGAGACTTCGAAGTTTCTACACACACATTTTGAAATTAATGTGAACGTTTGTGCACGATTTTAAGCGTTATATACATTATTAAATCACGGTATTTACATAATGGAAGTTTATTTTTAATGATTTTTATTTTTTTTTTATTACACGTTATATAGCTCGGGAGATAACATAAAATATTTATTACGCATATGATATTCGGATATTGAATTCTAAGTTTTTTCTTTTATTATACACAAAGGCCGATGCAGTGTAATACACATTTGAAGACAATTTTAAAATAGAGTTGCATTTACGAGCGTATTATTTTTACTTTTATTAGATCTTTTGATTGCGTAAAACTAAGTCTTAGGGAATTTTCCAATGGTTCTGGAAAATTGTTTAACAAACGGATACCAATTTTTTTTTCTATCATTTCCAAATTTAGCGTTCCGCAAAACTTGACACCGTCTCCTAAGACAAGAAAATTAATGCAGTGTTAAGAAGAAGGAAAAAGATCCAAAAGAATTCATCGTTATTATAATTATTTACATATTCTCAAAGGCACTTTTACTACGAGTATTATATATTATTATATAAAAGAAATTTACTTATTTAATTATGAAAGTATTTATTTTTTACATTTCATTGTTAACTTAAAATGCGCACTCAAATGTATATTGGTTTTTTCGTAATCGTAAAACCGCGTTCTTCTCAAAATCACTTAAACGAATTTCATTGGTCAGTAAGACACTTTGTAATGGTATCGCACTGATTCTGTAGTCTTTCACTTAATAATTAAAGTGGTGTATAATAATTTCGACGGTCGCTCGCTAGGTGCGTCATACGAAAAAAAATATTTTATCATTGGATCAATTGTTCAGTTTGTGTTCAGTATGGTAAATTTAAAATAAAAATACGTACATTATCTTTTTTATAATTTCGTTTTTTTTTTTTAAAAAAAAAAAAATATTCATATTAAATATGTAAATATGTATATTTATCTGATTTGTGTATATTTTAATAATTACTCCGTCAATAATTGTAATTTAAAGACAATCGGAGAAAACATAAAATATCAAAACCTGTGATTATCGTTCACCGATCGTAATGGATTTTCTTGCGATTTCAAAATAACAAAAAACATTATTTGCGTTTATACGCGTAACATTTCGCTAAAAACTCGGAATCGTTCGAATAAAAGACCGTACGAAAATGCCATCAATACTAATCAGTCGTTATAGAGTGAATTCCGTAATCAATAAACACGGCTAGTGGCATTTGGCAAAGCGTCTTAAACGAAGAAAAAAATAGGCGACGTTATTTTTATCCGCCCACCCAATTATTTTAATTTGTTATTAGGTATATCCATTAAAACTGTACTCGTTTCGACCGTGTGAGAACAATCGATTTCTATTAGCAAGAAAAAAGAAAAATAATAATAATAATACGCTTTTAATGTTATTAAAAACATTGTAAATGGTTTTTTTTATTATTATTATTATTATTGTTGTTGTTATACAAATCATAATATTAAAATGAAATACAGCATGTATTACAAATACAATTACAAGTGTTATAACATAAATTGTATTTATAAATAAAACTAACGTTAGTTGTCTAAAGTTAATATATTATGAGTACAATACGAAAAAAAACATGTAACTTAAGAAATTTAAAATAAATAAATTGAACGCAGTATTGCCCGAAAATATGCATACAAGCGGCGTGTTGTGAATTACGAATTGTGTATTTAAATCAAAGGAGCTGTAGATTTTCAAAATCGACTTTTCTGTGGTATCATAATTTTTAATTTTTGTTTTCCCGAAATTTACCCTAAGAATTCAATTAAATTTGACATTTACGACATTATTATTTCAATTATAGTGATTTGTAGTTATTCTGAATTGTGTCCTGTTGGTTGAGTCAAAATTCGAGAAAAAAAAATCGTTTTAAATATTAAATCGAACGTAAATAACGAGCGAAAATCAAAATGAGAATTGATCCGCTCGTCCAGCGCGATTTTCGGGATTGAATTTCTGAACAAAGTTTATTCAGATCTGGCGAGTGATCTGTAATTTTCAACTTCAAACTGGTAACCCAAGTGTCGTGGCTGAAATCATTCAGTCAATTAAATCGGTTTATTTGTAATGAAGTTCGTAGTGGAAAATGTTTTCCTCATAGACTCGTGAAGGTAGATCCGAAAACGGTCGAGATTCAGAGAGCGACCGCCGTCTTTAGTTGGCCGAAACTTTTCCACGCGCCAAAATATATAATTCGCTCCGCTTTCCGAAATTCCCGTCTGTTCATGCGGTTCGCGGCTAAAATATTTGTATCCGTTTCCACATTTTCAATAGCCAATTTTAATATATTTGAAATTTCGAAAACAACAGGGTTCCCTTAATTTTCTGAATTCCGTTCGTTTGCACCGTAAAACTTGTGGCGTAAATCAACGACGGACGGATCTTTCCCCCTTGGATGTTTTTTTTTTATATATATATATAATTCCATTGATAATTTATTAATCGTGATTTTCAAAAATTCTGTTAATTTTCACACTTTTCCCTATTGTCTTGTATAAATGTACCGTGTAAGAAACTGTCACTTTACTACTACATTTCAGATTATACTACGAATTATAATCGTATACGGTTAGAAAACACTTATCTCAAACATTGCTTGTGCGTGTTATAATATTTACCCGTTTTTTGTTTTTACTTCGTTGCACGTTACTTTGTTTTATTAGATTAAAAACTTAGTTAAGATCTAAGATGATGAAAAAAAAAAAACACTGGCCGATTTGGTTTTATTAAAAATATACATCGGGATATTGAATTTTAGTCGATCACAGACCGATTCGCAAATGAAAAAAAAAAAAAAAAAATCAATATCTCGTATTATAAGAAAATGAGTTAAAATTATGTATTAAGAAGACACGTCTGTTATTTGTATCGATTTATTATTTAAAATATTGAATTACAAATAAAAACGAACATTGTTACAATGCTATGACGGTTGAATTTTTATTACGATAATGGGAGGCCGAAGCTTTCCGTTACATTTCGAGGTACAGTATTTTAAACCGTCTCATCTTTGATATTTGGCTGTTTCTGTGGACAGCTGGAAACGTTGGAAAATTTACCATTTGTCTGATGAATTCGCTGTGAGCGGTGATGTGGATTTACGCACGTACGGTTATTACATACACTTATTATTATTATTATAAAGACCGTATTCTAAAGACAAACGACAATCGATTTAATAAATATTTTACGGGTCTCGATGTTGTTGATATGCGTACACCATAAAGAGTCACAAAAATATTGCACGTTAAGAAACCGCGAATTCACTGCTGTACAATTTATTGAGCGTCATAAATTTCGGGGAGTTGCGTACGCCTATGACGACGATGTATTAACACATTTTAATTTACAGCAATCGATATAAACGCGTATCGACCGATGGTCTGATAGTCGAGTGGGCCCAGAAGAATGAAACGTTCGAAATGAATCACGTATTATAATAATAATGTTAAATCTCGGACGTGAAATTTTCGTACGATACGGTTTTTTCAACGTTACGTGTTCGATTGCGATTTAATTCCAACAATTCGCACACAGCGCTTACGGCGGTAAAAAATATGTAAATGCCATAACTCACGCCGGATCGAATGATTCGAAAACGAATGGACGAACGCAAACGCGATTCGGAGATGAATTGAATTTAAGTAGTAATTTTCAATTAGAAAAATTAAAACTCGCGCAGTTCTCAAACGTCAGTTGTGATAATGAACGAACGCGTTGGACGGTACGAAGTGGCTAAAAGTAACAGTTTTCATTTTATTATCCATCGCCTCCGAAAGGGGGAAAAAATGCGAACAATATTTTTTCAATATTCAGTCGCCTCAAAATAGTTTATTACTCGCCGCTATTGGATTTATTTATCGCTTATTTCGTACGCGTCATTGCCAAATGTAAATGACGCGTGGAAAAAAAAAGCGCTCGTCGAAAACGACGAACGGTGGTAATGAGGAATTATTTTTACGAAAGTCATATGTGGCCTATAAAAAGAATATTAATTTTTGGCCCAACTCGGAGTCTCGAAAATTCTGGTAAAATTCCCTGGTACACGGATGGTACTGTATATTTTAACGTCTCGCCTTCATTTATTCAACCGGGTTTATGTCATTACACCTGAATATTTCCGCGGGCTTATGGTTTGATATTTTTCTTCTTGGCAAGCGATCAAGAACACATGATATTTTCGATACATCTTTGGCGAAAACGAGTTCGGTACAAATTTGTTTCATATCCACTATAAAATGCGCATATTATATGAACATTTTCATATCGCATATTTTCTCGTTTTCTTTAAATGTGTCTTTTAAATTTTGTTGTTTTGCATTTTTTTTTTTTTTTCAATTACTTGGACAATTTGGCTGGCGGCAATGGTGTTAAACTGTTTCGAGTAAAAATGTTATAATATTATTTCGCAATCGTCATAATATAGTGAATATTGGATACGGAATGAACGCGTGCGTGCGTGTATTGTATCAAGTATCGTATAATAAATAAACTTTAACGATAATTATTATATTATTTAATATAAAGATAATAAATTCTCGGATTAGTTCGTAAACTTGTTATCATGTCAAATGTAACAGATATAATACTATGTTTTAACGGAAAAGAACTGAATAATAATTCTCAGTAATGCGTTTCACACACGAAGTTTTATCGTTTAGCAAATAAACTCGATTGAATTCATCAAATTTTACCGATTGTATCAGTACGTTTTAGATTGTTGTTATAAACTCGTATAGGGTTTACATCCGACTTAGAATTGGATTCATACTGTCCTGTTTATTCGTCTATAAAATAAAATAATTTACATTTTACTTTTACTTATTATTATTTTCAATTTTATCGCTGTAATAATCAAATTTTATTATATTATTTTACCACCGGGCCGAACCATTGCAGGGAATGGCAACGATTCCACACGTGTTTCGTACAACTAATAGGTGTTCCGGTACAACATGCGTTTAAATTGTAAAATATTTTTAATCGTTATAATAAAAAGGCTTCGGCTATTAAAATTTTATATTTATTTTTGTAACGTACTACTTATACACTCACTGATGTGAACGCTATAATACGCGTTTGAGTTTATTTAGTAAATTTTTTCTTTTCTTTACTCGTTGAATACGTGTAAGAAAAAATGTCGTTACTGTATAAATTTACTGTTCTTCGGAACAAAATGTGTCAGCGCTGCTGTGCAGGGCCATCGAGTTCAATAAACCGTATCTGGAAGAATTAAAAAAAAAGCAATATTAACGATAAATGTTCCTAATGTTTTTTACGCCTCGAGAGTGTAATAAATAAATAAATATATATATATATGGACGATGACGATAAAAAATAAAATCGTCGGTAAAAAAAGTAATAATAATAATAATAAAAAACGAAGCTTAAAAATAAAACGACACCGTCATTGCTGCAAGTTTCGCGTGTATAAACGCGGTTTTTGGATAGATCAAAACGGTCCTTTGGTCAAAAATTATTGTGTATAAGCAAATCGTAAAATATTACTCTCGCGCTAATGAAAACACTAAAAGAGAGCAAAATATCTCTTGGCCTAAGTCCATAAAGACAAAAAAAAAAAACAAAAATATGAAATATGTAAGACATAAATAACGTTCAATTGAGTAATAATTATACGTACAGATACGATGAAGATATGTCGTATACGTTTAATTACTTTATAGTAATACCAGAAGCTGTTAGATAATCCTTGTGAAATGTTAGAGGGAATGTATGTACCAAAGATGTACGTGGTTGACAGTGAATCGCATCAGAACAGGGCAAGGCAGATGTGGACACCTTTTACACGAATGGAAATACAGAGATGACCCTTCGTGAGACTGAGCAAACAATTGATCACATAGTGATGGAATGTCCAGAAAGACTTCTTTCCCAAGGTCTGCTGACTGGCATCCATAACGTCACTCCGGAAACTATTGAGTGAATAACATCACTGGACATAGACTTATGGTTTATAAATTATAGTGTTTAATGTAAATTTTCAGTGCTGACTGTGAAATTTATCATATTGTGATTTTTTTTTTTTTGTACGATTAAGTGTATGATATGTGATTTGTTAGTTCGCCATACGAAATAAATAAATAATAAATTACATCGTAGTCAAAATAATAATATAATAATAATTACGGTTTATCGAACGAGAAATAATAATTTACGTATACGTTTCAAGTCGTTACGTAAGTTGTCGCATATTATATGAGTGATAAAATATTCAATAATAAATTGTAACTGTCGAATTTACGTTTTTGCGAAATTTTTCGTAATAATGTTAACCATTGGGAAGGGGGGGGGTTAACCATATTCGTCGTATTATCCAATTTAATATACTAACGAATTCGTGTTGGTATTTTTTATAGAAAAAAAAATTATTTACACGTTATATATAGTTTTATTAAAAAAAACTCGATTCATTCCGTTATTTCATAAAATAAATTTAAAAAAAAGTATATATATAAGTATTTATAAGCTTTTAAAATATAATATAAATATTACGCGATCGTGTTTAAATTAATCTGTGAGCATTTTTCATTATCATGAAATGTTTTTCAATAAATATAAGCAACTACAAAAAAAAAAATATATATTTACAAATATGCGATTTTTCGTTTTATTATTATATTTAATAGCGCAGTCAAGAAATTAATATTAGTCGAAATAATAATAAAAAAAAAAAAATTGGCGAGCACAAAATATTAATTTAAAATACGAAAAGCGTTCAAAATTGATCGTCCTGCAATAATATTAGGAAAAATCGTAATTTTTTCCCTCTCTTCAAACAGAGAAATTCACGTGAAATGGAAATTAACGAGTGCGTTCGTTTTGTTAAAATTATTTCACATTTATTCGAAAACAGCCAAACGTATAACGGAGCTTGTTAAATAGCGATCTGCGTAAAACGAAGAAAGTTATTTATATATTTACTTTGAGTCTATCGAGGACAAAACGGTTTTACAAAAGTTCTCGTTCAACAAAGCGTTTCGGACAAAGTATTTATATTTTTGATTTATATTTTTCAGTGTTTGTTATATTATTATATTGAACAGTATTTTAGGTATCGCATTATTCTGAAATCCTGCGAAAATTAACGCGACGTTTGTTTTGTTATTATAAAGTTGTAATGACTCGTCATTTATAAAGTGAATATCGAAACGTTTCGTTGAATTAAACGGAAAAAATGTTTTGTTTTTTAAACGGGTTTTCAGAACGTGTTTTATTTTTTTTCCTGTTGCCAATTTCTATAGTCATGCGATGATAGTTTATAGAATATATTTTCGACGCGAGTTTGTTGGAAAAAACGCACGTTTTTATAATATTATACACTTTTAATGATCGTTAATTTGAATATGCCAACGCGTTTTAAAACTGCACACGGGAAATATTTATTTTAAAAATATTTTCTTTCGTCATGCGAGTGATGATATCATTTCGACTAATTATTATAACCGGACGAACCATTATTACTATTATTATTTGAAATGTGTCAATTAATTATTTTTATATAACGTGTTATGTAAATATAACAGTAATTTATATCGATTACTTATTACAAATATTATTAGTTTATATATTATCCTCATGGGGACAAAGTAGGATTTTTGGCGGATTTATTTTTCATTATTTGAGCGCGCGACGTTTCGGCGCACAATAAGCCGAAACGGCGTATATTTGCACGTATATTAGTAATTAAACAAAAAAAAAAAAATTTACTATTCGTTCGAATTTAAACTACACGTAAATATATGCATTATATTATAGTCTGAATTTAATGTTTTTTGAAATAGATTTTAGTACATAAACGATAACGCAGTAACAGAAAAAAAAATCTGTTTGTAAACAAAAAATTCAAAAAAACAAAAATAATTCGTTTAAACTTCAATCACGTCACTTATGTACACGCACACACACACAAAAGTTAAGTATTTATTTGATGAAAACCGGTACATTTATAACATAATATACAAGGTCTTTCTTGTAATTTCCAATGTAAATAGTTTTTTTTTCTTTCGCATAAGTGACGGTCCGAGTTTAAACAAATTATTTTTCTAATTTTTATAAACAAATAAGTAAATATAATAATTATTGTTTTTTTTTTTTTTTTTTTTTTTGGAATAAATCACATTATATTACGCTATAGAATTGATTGCGCCCAAACGTCATACGCACTCGGTATTGACACCGTTTCAATATATTCGAACGTGAATTATGGTCTATAAAAAAAAAAAAAAATGATGTTTTGTTCTTTAATGTAATTTATTATTATTATTATTAAAACGTTACGTTATCGATTGTTAGGGGAGGGTCCCCCCCCAGCCCCAATATCATCGCAAAAGCCTGGTCGTTAATTGAAATTTAATTTTCTTGATTTTCCTTCCCCATTTTTTTTTTTTTTTTATGTTTATCTAATTTTTCAGTCCACAATGTCGAAATAATTTGAACTTCAAAAGAATAAAAGTCATTGTAGTCATCGGTATCCGTATTTGGTGTTTTGACGTCGATCAAACCTGACCGCGATGACGTGAGTGTTTACACGTCAACTGCACTCGCTTCTACTCTAGCTTCACGTAAACGGTTTTACTAAAACCAGTAGAGTAGAGCGCGAATGGGAAAAAAGGCTATTATTATAGTGTACTCTACCAATGTGAACCCGGCGTGTGTGTGTGTGGCCCCCCATTATGAAAAACTTTGTGGTCGGTGAAACGCCGAACATTACGCGTTCCAGGTATTAGTTCGATTATCGAACACTCGCACACGCGCGTTAACGATTAAAGAAGAAACCACCACACCACGTGTGCTCTCCTCCACCCGCCCCCGGAATTCTCATATGCTTCTTATCTTATAATAAAATATTATGTGTGCCCCCCCCCCGTCGCACGTGTGCCGACCACAAACAGCGTTTTAGTTTTCAAAAACCGTCGTGTGCTCGTGAGGAGACGGATTCGTGGAATTACTCGTCGTCGTCGATTTCTAAAATCGTTCGGCGGCACGCGCGACGCAAACCGTACAGCATACAGGGGTAATATTATTGATTTCACATTCGTTTTTTTGCGTAAAACAACGAGGAAAACTGTACTCGAACGGCCAAAGCCGATCGATAAATGTTTTTTTTTTTTCAGAGATTAACGGACAATAAAGTTTTCTCATTGCCGGGGCGCGCGAAACGTCCAAACGCGCGGCAGCACTGCCGTGTTTCAAAACGCTTTTCACTATTGAATTTCACAACATTTACCGACACGGTTGTCGCGTTGAAATCGTGGACCGCGTGTCGTTTTTACGAGTGTTAGAGATAATCGGTATTTTCGTTTCTCGTATCAGTCCCCGCGAGTCGACGAGAGGACGACGATGCGGCGATCACGCCCAGCGCTCACCACGAAAACGCGCCAAAATATCAAATGACAGCGCTGTTTAACAGGACGATTTCGATCATCCGATCGTACGCGTTTGATCGGAAACATTCATGTTTCGTTTGAAAATTCCGTCTCGTTTAAAATAAAAAAAAACGGTTTCTACAAAATCTTTACGCGGGGACAAAGGTTTTATTGCTTTACATTCGAATAAGCAATCAATTGCATTCGAGATAAAACGATTCCCCGAACCGGGGCTTCGGTGTAACGTTTTTTGCGGGCGTATAACCAAAACCAATTCTTCCTATGAATCGAATACCCGTATTGTGCTACAAACGGTCCGAAATCGAAAGTGAGAGTTTTCGGAAATTTTTTTTTCCCCTCGACGCAGTCACGCGTCACGCATTCGTTCGTCGAACGTTTCGAATTTCCCCCGTACCCGTTAGTTTCGAATTTTTTTTCCCGCGTAATTTCTCGCTGGTTTTCGAGGGTTTTTGAAAAAAAAAACCACAGTTCTTCGGTGTCGATTTTTAAGTGCGAGATTCGCCGTCTCCGAGACGAACCGCGTCGACCATAATGATCCGCGGCGTACTCCTTCCGCTGGAACTTTCGCGTACCGAATTAAAAAAAAAAAGAAAAGATTTTTGTAAAACGAGGAGTGTTATTCAAGGCGTACGACACCCGCCGAATCCCTCTCCGTGTTTACCGCCGCCGTAACCAGGGCCGGATTTAGGAATGTGGGGGCCCTGGGCCCGCCTTAAAAGTATATATTATATTTCGATAACGCATGTTTAATTTATTATCACGAGTGAATTTAATTTAATAATATATTAACATTTACCGCGAAACAATATTTTAAATTTATTTTGCAAATATTATATTGTGTTTTATACCTTGGATGCAAAAAAATCCCATTAAGTGGAGGCCCCTGGCCCCCCCCCCTAAATCCGGCCCTGACTGTAACCCACACATTTCTAAACACGTTCTTGGGGAGTCACTCCCGAGTGGACTCCCCTATTAAGTGGGAGAGAGAGAGAGAGAAAGAGAAAAAGTGTTCGCGAGTCGTCGTCGCCGCTGCTCACCGCTCGTCGTCGTCGGCACCGAGCGCGCGGCGCACGGCACGGCGGCACTCTCTCACCGCAGCAGCGGCAGTCGCGTCAGTCCGCCGCGTCCAGCCACGCGTTCAACACGTTCGTCGTCGGGGATTTTCACACTCCGGTCCAACGGTTTTTCTCCGCTTCGCGCGGAACGTATTCGATTTTCTCGTGGAAGTTTTCCGTCTAACTCTCCGTCTCTCTCTCTCTGGTCGCACGACGAACGTGCGTCGTTATTATTATTATTAACAATAATTCGTACATTGGCGTAGCAGTCGTCCAGGACACGACGACGACAACACACAATTAACGCCGTCACCGAGAAGAGGTAATTTTTTTTGTTTTATTTTTGTTTCCGTTCCATCGTCGGCGGGGATTTTTTTGTGGAAAAATTACCCTCCGTCCAATACGTCGACGAGACGGCGGTAAGATGGCGTTTCGGCCCTTATCGCAAGCCCCCGGCGGACACGGTTTGAATTGCAACTGTAGTTTGGCTCATTCCGATATTTGCAAAATACGCCCGCCCCCCCCCTCCCGTGACGCGGACACTAAATGAACGAGTTCGGCGCGCGCCGATTCGATTTTCGAAAAAAAATTTTTTTTTTTTATATATATATATACGTGTATAAAAAATTTTCAGAAGAAAAAAAAATTTGAAACGAACGAAAAATTACCGTTCGACCGGTAACAGAGTTATTTTTCCAGCGAAATGGTTTTGACTCGTTGAAATCATTCGTATTTTTATTTTATTTTTTTTTATTAACCGAGCGTTAAAAGTTAACGTTTTTTAATCGAAATCGAATAAAAATAATTAATCGTAATTAATTCTTTGTCGTGTGTAAAAAAAAAAAAAAAAAACACGCATACGGGGTTTTCAAACAAATTGTGTAGGAAATCTGAAATTTCGTAATAGATATTACAAAGCGAGAGAACAAAAAAAAAAAAAAAATACAAGACTTTCTCGAATAATTGTCGACGACGAATAATAACGAGTACGACGATAATATTAAATAAATCCGCGTTTAATCGGTCCAAATTGTACAAAAAAAAAAAAAAACACATGATATATAAAATAGTGAAGTGAACACGAAACCGAGTTTTTTTACTAATGTTTCCAACAGCCGTCGCGGCGACCTATCGCTTATGCGCAACGGTAGTTTTCGAAATATTCGGATTTGTCGGGGAAAATTTCACGGTCAATTCGATGCGAATTTCGCTAATTGAAACGTTAAATCAAAAATTTAATTTATTTTCAAAAAAAAACGACAGTTTTTCCAAAAATCATACACGACGAAGATTATGACGATGAGTTTAAGATAACTCGATCGGCTGTACACGTTTAAAACGTATACGAGCGTTTCAAACGATCAGTTATGACATACGAACTCGTATGACACAATGTTATGACAATTGAAACAGTTATGGAACAAATTGTATATACCGCGCACTTGTGCGGTTCACCGCGCGAAATATAAATCATTTGTTACATTATTAAAGCTCATATTATGTAGATGCGGCGTCCAGTGAATTCGTAATTTATAACGGAGCGTGTGTAAAATTTGATATCCCACAGTCGACAAAATGAATATCACTCTGCGAGTTGCGCACGAGGTATGAAATAAATTTAATAACTCCCTCGTCTTATTAAATAATAACAAATTATAATTATTATGCGGTCGGAGTTACGGGATTCGAAAGTGTGATTCGAATTTTCGTCACGATAAAATACATTTTCTATACTAATGCGTCCGTGATAAATTCCGTTTTCATCGTCATGTTATATATAAAAATTATATTATTTCGTCACAGCCAGATTCGGAACGGCCGATATGTACGAGAAAACGTAATCGCTCGTTTGTCTTAATGATATCATTTTATTATCTCGCGTAATTAAAATATGTATATTATTATTATTTTTTCGATATTACAACGCGCGCGCGCGCTTGTTTTTCTTCTTCTTTAAATACGTTTTATAATCAATTCGACTTTCTTCGAACGTGTTCGCGTCCAAAGTTATTCCGTCCGTCGTTGATAACACCGCGCGCCATTCGCGTGACGACCGCGCGCTGGTGTATACCGCGTAATAGAAAAAGAATTGATTTGAAAAAAATTAATCGCTTACGGATGGGAGCGGGGAAAGAAAGACTTGAAATAAAATATCGCGGAAAATGTTTAAAGAGTAAAAGAATTTTTTTTTATAAAAACAACGATTTTTTTTCCCCACACATTTTTCACCGTGTATTATGCGTATTACGCGTGTAAATTACGCAATAATTATAATAATCGTCCAAGACAATCGTCGATAATTCCGATGTACTGATTACTCGTGTACGGTGTAATTTTTATGTAAAACGGGCCGCGTGGCGAATCCGACGTTAACAATATTAAAAATTTCGCGATAAAATAATAATAATAATAATAAAAACGAATAACTCACGTAGAACGATATGCCGCGCGTTTTCGCTCGAAACACACGCCAATGTCCTAAGCGCGATTACACACCGTCTTTATACCGTTTGACATTTTTTTTTTTTTATATATACTACAAAAATAACTTATTTGATTTTATTATTATTTTTTGCTTCGAAAACGATAATATAATAATTTACGCGTACTTGTTTGTTCTTGCTGGCGAGAAGAGGACCGTTCGTGTTCATACACTCGTTTTGCCTGCAATTCGTATTTGTTTCGAAAATATTATTAATCCGGAACACGCGGCCGTTTGCGTTTGACTTTTTATCGAAAATCCACGTAAACCGCGAAGAGAATTCTTTAAAAAAAAAAACCCCCCCGTGTATAGAAATACCGTCCGGTATCCAAAGTGGAGGAGTAGGCTCCATATCAAACTCTTAGACACAATTTTTGTTTATTCCCGAAACGGTATTTTCTCGAGAAGAAAATAATCATCACTCGCGTTGTGTTTGTTTTCGCGCAATTCGTATTTCTCAAAATCCGTATCGAAAAATAAATACACTCGTATAGTTCGAGAAATTTGTAAAACGTTTCTGTATTTTGGTTCGTTTAACAAAAAAAAAAAAAAAACTCTTCCTGTAATATCATATTTATTATAGCACGTACAATGTGTTTATATTCATTGAGGAAATACGTCTCAATAATAAGCCGTTATTAAAATCGAATTAATTTCTTTCTTTTTTTGTAAACCGGGAACACAAATAATTTATCCAAAAATATTGTAACACATTTCGAATGCAAAAATACAATACGGGCTAATAAAATGTCTCCGTTTATTGTTATTTCATATAAAATTATTGTGTACGAAAATCGAGTAGAAAAAAAATGACAATTTGGACTAATTAGGAGGAGGTGTACTAACGAATGATTTATACGTATATATATTTTTTTTTTGTATTTAATTTTTACAAAAAAAAAAGAGAGATTTGTTGGCAGTATTTGTTTCAACTCGGCGCGAGAACTTTTTTTGGTTTTTTTTTTATATATATAAATAACATTTTTCTTCGTCTTATAAACACAACTGCGGCGAATTAAACAAATCGCCGCCGTAAACAAAAGCGTTTGCGCGTTATAAAAGCGACTTCAATAAACATTCAATCGCGTGTCTCTGTTTGTTATCGAAATTATCGTTTAAAAGTAAAGCGAAAGCGGCCGATAATGCGTATTGTGTACACCGTTTAAAAATACGCGCGTCTGGCAACGAGTAACACACGCAGCGCACGTCATTTGGACCGCGATCTGTGGCGGATGCGAGAAAAATGATTATCGACGAATTTATGATCGATCAATAGCGGATCGTTTCGACGAAACCGATAATTGGAATTATTTTTGTACGAATTACGGTGCGTTTACCGCACGAGTCGCGCCGCGTAACGCGAAAATGATTTGCGAACAAACTCGAATCGGCGCGAATGAATTCTGGAATTTTTTTTTCTCTAAACCGTTGTCACGACGAACTGCGATTAGTGTAATAAACACTGTAAATAAAGAAACGCGTGAATAATAATAAATCGCGGTATACCATATTGTACGAAAACATTATGTTGTACATATTTCGACGAATAAATAATACGAGAACTTCCGACTTGCGCGTAATCGTTATTTTAATTCTATATAGAGGAATAATATCAATCGCGGATTTCGTTTTGGGAAAAACAAAAAAAAAATCAACTCGTACAGCCCGGACGATAAAAACTCATATGTGTTATACGTGAAATTTAATATAAAAAAAAAAAACACTTAAAAGCTACTCAATACCTCGCAAATATTTACTGTCGATCAACCGAACGACCGAACAAATCATTCGTTAATATAATATTATTCCGACAATTGGAATTGTTACCGGTTGACAAACGCTGTTCTACACGGCACAAGCTGACGCGAAATCGGACTCGTCTGAACAAAGAAATTTTTTAAACGCTATTAAATAGTATATGACTAATATAATATTATCGATATTATCGGAAACGGGTTCGATGATTTCATATCGGACATTTTATAATTATTATAGAATATAGTTATCGGTTATTTCAATTATTTTCAAACCGTTATTGTTATTTATTTATAATGAAGAATTTTTTTTTTGTTTTGTTCTCGAGAATTTCGTGTGATATTATAAAACGAGGAAACGTTTTTGAAACGTGAAATATATATTCTCGGACCGATACGCGGTAAACACGCACGGCCCGTCGTCATTCGTGAAATTCGTCGAAAAGAAATTTGAATCGGTTAACTCACCCGTCTTGCTGAAAACCTATAAATCGGGACAATTCTCAAGTTCCTCGGGGAAACAGAACTTTATAAACAAATTTACAAATGTATCCATATAATATGTATTATAAAGTAATATGTACTCCACCTGTAATGTATATTACAATTAATTCTATATACGAGTATACTGTATTTATTCGTATTAATTTGGCCATAACTTGTAAGTCATTTTAGCGTAACAAATGTAAAAACCGTGTCATATTTCTTGTAGCCAATGGCCCCCGTCGCCGAGGCAATTATTATCAATAAACAAAAAAGAATGAAAGACATTTGAATCGGTTTATATTAATTCGAGAAGCGTAAAATGTCGTGTTTTTGGTAACTTTTCTCGCCGTATGTCGTCGTACGCTGATCACCGGCACGTCGAACTATCGTGTGCCTCGTTTCGAAATACGTTTGTAAAATCACTCTTACGCGTAATCTCATTTAACGATAAAAACGTTTTCAAAAACTACGTCGTCGACGTATTTCGTGCGAATTTCAAACGCTAAAACGTCGTCATCACTCCGATCAATCGACAAATAAATACAGTCCCCTACCACCGGATTCGCGTCTCTCGTCGGTGGCAGGGAAAAAATAAATGTCTGGCGCCACTCCTGTGTGCGTGTGTGTCCGTATCACGACATATTTTAACATCGTAACTCGAAGATCGTAAAAAAAAATAAATAAATAATAATAATATATTTTTATATTAGTTTTGTTACAAAATTGTTCATTTCGACGCGTTTCATTTGCGTTAAGCTCTTCGTAAAATATGGTAGACATTAAAAAAAAGATATTTTTATTGTTATTTTGTTTTTCGTTTCGAAAAACAGAGTACGCTCGGCGACCTGCCTCCGCGCGCTATTTCGTAGCGTTCCAATCAAAATTAAATAATAATAATTATTTCTTCGAATACCGGGGGGGGGGGGGGATTGTGTTGTCGGTGAAAATTATCTCGTTTTCCCCGTGGTTTACGTTTTCGACGGAAGAGAAAAAAAGAAAATACGCGCGCATTAATCCGAAAACGTATCCCCACGAACGTTTCGCGAATTTCAAATTCAAATTAACCAAACACATATAATATATATATTCGTATTGTCGCGAAATTCGAATATTTTCCAAATGGCGGCGGTCCGTAAGATCCGTATTTAATCGATCGCAAATTTATTTATTCGCATTGCTGCGGGTCGCAACGTATTTTAATACTATTGTGCGCACCCGTCGGTGTATTGATAAATACAATTATAACAATTTTTCTTTTTATTCCCATAAATATTCTCAACATGCCTATTAATTATACCACTTATCGTATAGAAAATATTTAGTTTTTTTTCTTCTCTTAAATCGATCGTATTAACGTTCGTTGGAAGACTTTTATGCGTTTAGCATTACTATCAGTTTTGTTCTACGGTCGGGCATCTAAAGATCCATTCAATAAATCGGTTTATGTTTAGTTTCATATCAAAAAGCTGTTTTATTTCGAATATTTTTTCCGCACTCACCGTGTTTGACATTTTACACGTATAATCAAATACGGGTGTGTATAAATGGCAGTGTTTAGTACGCGTTTTAGACCCGCGATGGTCGGATTCCGAGGTGTAAAGAATAAGCTGGTAACGCGATCGTTTCGTGTGAAAATAAATATTACAATATTCGATTTCTGCGTGTTCTGGATTTGACACGTACAATTCGAAATTCAAAACGTAGAGAGTCCTTTACGCTCGCTCCCGGCGATCGGAACTTTCGCAGAAAGGTGCCAATATTTTTACTCAATATCGAAATTTTTTTTTTTTTTTTTGGACGGATTTGATCAGACAAACCTAACCGTTAATTGTTGTATTACATTTACATAACTACACGAAAACATATCTAAAAATATATTAATGGACCAATGAAACGTTTTGTTCGACAAACTCAAGTATACGATGAATTCACCTGGTACACGTATTTTTTTCTTTAAATATAATAATAATACGTAAGGGAGATATGAAATCAGAAATTTCCCGCATTGGCAAATATTATACGCTTTTAAATAATAATTCGCGATTATTATTATAAGGGGAAATAATTAGACGGGAATTTCAGCAACGCATCTAGTAAAACAGCGTAATTTCACATTACTTCAATCCAATTGAAGTAATTGCTTTCAAACTACACTAATACGATAAATAATTTAATAATTATGCATAAAGTAAAAATTACATATATTTATAATAACATAAACATATATTTTGTTGTAACGGCAATTTGGCTTCAGACTTTTTTCTATAGCCCAAGTTGTGGACACACTACGTATTGTGATGCATAGAATTTCTCGAGCATATGTTATATTTTTTTTTATTCTATTCATAGAATAAAAAACTTCTTTGGCGTGCCGTAGAAAATACAATTACAGGTTATTCGCAATATCGTGGAAATCCGTATTGTAATAAAAATTTATGAAATGTGCACAACAGTTTGGCCGCCCCGTATGGTGGGGCGATACGATATAATATTATATGCGGAAAGTACACCAGTCCTTAAAGTATCCAAATTTTCGTACTACGTCCAAAAATAATATCAATTAATCGATTAAAATTATAACTACTAAAAGGACGAAATATGGCGAATTTGAATAGCACACTTTTAAATCTCGCGTACTTACACACTTCGCTTTTCGTATTACACAAAGTGTGTCGTACTACACACAGTTTTAGGGACTGAAGTACACACAAAACACTAATGGGACCGGCCCCGTTGGCAATGCGATTGTAAGCGCGACGACGAATTGTTGAAATTCAGTTACGTCAAATGGGAAAACGAATGTTTTTGTGGTGCAATTTGCTCGGACGCCGCCGCCCGTGTATAATTCATAATATTCCGATCGCGTTACAATGATAATAATAATAATATTCCGAACTATATATTATTAATATTGTTATTATTGGGGCCGTATTACTATACAGTGTTCAATATTACGCCTGAAATATGCGGTATTGCAGTCGATACCACATTCGGGATAGTGTGATCGTATTTCAGAGCCAATAGTATTTTAGAGTATATTTTCGTTTGGAGCGAGAAAACGCAATGGTGTTTTACAATAATGTACTTTTTTTTCTCCCAGCCTCCCCCCTATGCTTTCCGTAGCCAAAAACAGGCCTGAAGTGCTGGGCCACTGTTCCACTACAGCGCAGTAAATAATAGTATTATTTTTTATTATATATTTTTTTTTTGTAATAAAACACTCGAGTTTGTTTATTGCCGAAATATCTTAAAGGCGTAAAAAAAACCCCCACGTTCATTTCCGAATTCGTCTTAAAAAAATCTTAATCATCCGTGCACGTTATTATTATTACTTCAATTATATTCGGAAAATCGTTTGTCACAAAGTTTCAAACTTTTCCTCGACAAAAACTATTTTCGTGATAAACTATACGTTTGTTGGAAACTAACGCGGTCTAGAATTTTTTAGAATTTTGTACCAAATATACCGACTTTGTACCATATGTGAACGAAAATAATTTTTAAAGCGGTGTACTTTTTTTATTTGAAACATTTCACGATTTTCTCAGTGTGGTTCTTGAACACGACAAAAAAAAACACTACATAAATAACGTTCCTACGGAGTCTTGAAATTTACACTAAATGTGTGTAACTCAAGTAGTATTTTTGCCCCACTTTATATACGTAAAAAGAAAAAAACGGTCTTCTAATTTTTGTGATATTTATTAGGATGTCGAGCTATTTAAATCATTATAAAATGAATAGTTTTTGGTTTTAAGCGTTGACAATTTTTAATACAACACAGGTCCTAAAGTCACTTCGACTGTATAAAATATATTTCAAAAAGTCTTGAGAATCCAAAGTCACGAATCCTTTTTTTTCTATATTATTACTTTAAATTTTCCGTAAAAATGTGCGGTATTCGTACGTACACCAAAGTTTCGTTCGGAATCGTTTTACCGAACGCAATGATTTATTATTGCTTTAAAATTTATAGTCATAAAAAAAAGAACTATTTAAGCAGTTCATTTAAGCGACATTCACAAAGCTACCGTTTTCTTTCTCCAATATTTAATGGTATTGCGGTAATGGTTTTTTCTCTCCCCTCAATTTTGTAACGGCACCGAAGATAAATTATTATTATTACATTATTATGACGTAATAAATTGATATTAAATATAAGGTGTCTCTCCATACACTGGCTGCGTTATATCAATAAAAAAAAAATATCCAAAACTATATGATAACTTATACGTATAGTTAAAATGTCAATTGTTGTTTTTCGAAAATCCGTGTAGGAAGACGCGTAATAATAATAATAATAATAATCAAAAAAAAACGAAAATTCGTTTCGTCGAAATGCTTAACGTTTCGCCAATTTTTTAAATGATATTCGTATTTTAATAATATCGTTTGTACGCGTCCGCATTGTAATAACACCGCAAAAGCTCTGTCGTCTACTATATTATAGCGTAGAGTAAAACACAATCTTCGAAGTCTCGCCTCCCGTCGCGGTCAGATATTATAAGGTAGGTAAGTATTAAAATATTATGTTTTCTACGCTTACACGTGTTGCTCCGACGGACTTTATATTATTATAATAATAATAATAATAATAATATAAAACGTATTGTTGACGAGATATTTATTGTATTGTATAACAGCGTATAACACTGAAAACGAATTATTATCAAACACGTAAGCTTGTCATAAGTCTTCGCATTCGTGATATTAAAAAAAAAAAAAAGTATTATACCGTAAAATATTATAATCTTATTTTCTTTTTTTTTTCCCGAATATATTTCATATTGCAGTGATCTGAATTCATTGGTACAAATTAGGAGAAAAAAAAAATAAAATATATATATATATCAACAGCGGCACTCCGTTGTTTGGCGATTATTTATAAATGTATCGCGTGCTTTCGCTTCGACTAGGGATTAAAAAAAAAAAACGTTCGCTATTGCACGGCGGGGAGTCTGCAGTTCGCAAATCTCAATAAGAGGGATAAAATGGGAAGTCATACACTCTATAATGGATTATTTTATTCCGTTTCGAACCACTCGATTCGAACTGCGCGTAAAACTTTATTAACGAGTAATTTTACGAGAGAAAGACAGACAGAGTGTGAGAGAGGAAGAAAAAAAAATGACACCTAAAGTTGCTTTTACGTTTAATTTTCGTTACAATACGCAGATTCCTGCAGTGATTACGTCTCGTAATCCGTTATCGGCAATCGCGCGCGTACGCAATTTAATAAATTAATTCTATTTTCGGGGGGAGGGGGGTTTTACATTTTATTAAAATCGATATTAAAAACGCGTGTTTTGTTATTAAACGCGAATTCAATTTAAATATTTTTAATAAAATTTAAATAAATTTAATTCTTATTCCATTCGTGTAGAAATATTTTTGAATAACTACAACGAGTACATATTTTTTCTCTTTTTTTTTTTTTTACATATAACTTGTATTCACATTATTAATGTTACGATTGAGTGTGGTAATATTAATTATGAGTTTCCTTAGGTGATTTTGTATTCTATAAATCCCATCCCCGGGCCCGTGGTGTTACGCATTTTTTCTTCCTTCGCAATTCGATGTTTTTACGAGTTAACTAACAACAATTTTAAACATCGACTTTTCTCTATCTCTCGATTTCAAGCGTTTGAATATTAATTGAATAACAATTCGCAGGAATTCTAAATCCGCATAATAATAATTGCAAAATTCAAATGTCAAAAGCACAATAAATATTCGAAATTCTATAATTAGAACAAAAATATTTTTTTAAATTTACAACGAATGAACGAAAATCGATATGATAAATAGCGGCGATTAATTTTCATTACGGGAACAACAAAATTTTCGTATTATTACTACGTGAAACCGTTGATTTTGAAAACATCACGCGCGTCATGTTTGATATTAAAAAAAAAAAAAAACATTTTCTCGTACGTAATAATACGATTTTCCTTTAATCATTTCCCCTAGAACTCTTTCGCAATATGCGAAATTTCTATTCACTTCGACGACGTTTTATATAGTTGATTTTACGTTTTTATCCAGTTTATAATACGCAGACTGTCCCGATCAACTGATTTTTCTATAATTTTCCCGTATTTCTGCACCCCAGTACCGGACGAACGCACGTCCAAAAGTAACGATTTTCGGATTATTACGTTTTTCGCACGTATAATCAGTTTTTCGTCGAACCGTAGTGTCGGCGGAAATGCGTCCGTTAAAAACTCTCCTTTTATCATTTTACTAGAGCTAAATGAGCGTAAGTCCGACGTAGCGCAAGCAATACGTTACTACTTTTCAGTTATTATTAATGCTCTAATGGAAATTTAGCGTAATGTGACATACGTTCGTTTGGTTCTTTGGTGTACAGATTTGTATCGTCTCCACCAAATTTTTTCTTTTCAACGTTCAATCACGACGTGTTTCCAAAACGACAACGAACAAGACAAAAAAATGAAAGAAAAAAATCCTTTAACGAACCGTATTCGCGTGTTGTCCGGTTTGACGTGCGCAGAAAACTATTACTATCCATCAACGACAATACCACCGGTGCTCTTCAAGCGTACGTACGAACAGTGTAAAACGCGCATAAATGGTCTGTTCGCCATTACTCGGCGGAGTACGTTACTCGGAATCGGAATTGACGTCGAGTGTTTACACCGTAAAAACAGTAAATAAACGAGGTACGCGGAAAAGTGGTGCGACTCGTCGGTGCCGTGGTACGCGTCCGGCGAAAATCGTAAAACGATAATAATTATAGAACTCTGTGCCCTGTATTATTACGAAAATGCCGATGTTTGAGTGAAAAAAAAAAAACCGAAAACAAATAAAAATTCGAATTGATGTTTCTTTTTTTTTTTCGCGAAAGAGGATCAGGGACGTGGTTTTTGATGCGCACAAACTACTACTAGTTTATGTACGAAACACGCGTCGTATTTAATTATCGTATAAATCGTTTGCTTTTTCCACGCGAACGGAAAACGTCTAACGGCAGTTGTTGTTGCACATAACAACCGTCGTGTACACCGCGCGTGGACTTTTCGTTAGGTGAAAACGCCATAAAGTTTTATTCCGCGTCGCGACGCGTCGATCGCCGACGTTCAATTTTTGGTGTTAAATTTCAAGTCCCCCAATACGTGGAAAAATCATCGAATATTCCTCGACGAAAACGACGTTACGACGCGAGAAAGCAAAATATTTTTCCGTTCTGTCTTTTAGGCGGATCGAACGTTTACCTCGTGAACACGCGGTGTCTAATATCGTATTTCGATTTAAAATCGTTGAATGAATTACTACATTAATTACGTATTTTTTTTATTTTTTTTTTTTTATGTAAAATCGTTAAATTTTTATATCTCGTTGGAACGTTTCGAACGAATGGAACGAATTGAAAATCTACTAGAGACATGGACATTCTTCTTATTTATAAATTCATATCCCAAACCTGACCGTAGGAGGAAATACTACGAATTATAATAATTATTTCAATCGTTGTTATTATAATGAAGTGTAGTTATATTTAATCCGTTAAAATGTTATAAAATCGATCATTCATTGCGCGTTTGCTATACGTTATTGTTAAAATCTACACGTGTTATATAAATTTTTTTTTTCTTTAGATCATTCAGATTTTTTAGTAGATATAAATCACGGAATTTCACTTTTTTTTTTTTGTTTTACATTAAACTTTGAAGTCACCACAATATATAGGTGTGCGTTCGCGTTCAATCTTTATATTATCGGACATGCGTTTATAACGCATTTTGGTTTTGATCGTACCAAAATCTCCTCGAAAACGATTACTTTCGTTTACGACGGTGAAAAAAGCGAACGCGACAAATTTTTATTAATTATTATACTGTCATTTCGATTATTATTTCTAGTTTTTAATAATTACGAAAATTGTTGTTATTATATGAAAATATACTTCGCTAGAGTTGTTTAAGTAATTGAATATATGGAATAACGAACGTTTACGCGTTATTGCCAGACTTGTAACTACTACAATCGCGAAAACTACTCGTTTATAAAATTCAATTACCCGTTTTTTTTTATATTTCGTTGAACGCGAAAACACTCCTATTAAGCAATTTTTTTTAAATTTATTCATGTAGAAAAAAAAGTCACTCTCATAACAATTCGCGAATATTTATTATAATATTGAATAATATTTGAATAATCATAAGAAACGTATTATCAAATAAAAAGATAATCGCTGTTTACTTTTAGTTCTTATAGTACGTCGAGTTTTTGAAAATTTCGTTACTTTATAAAAATTTGAAAAATCAGCTGATTGTTTAATTCTAATTCACTTTTAATGTGGACTTTTTTTATAACAACCCGAAATATCCAAATGAAAAGGTTATTATATTGTCTCGGTTTGAGACCAGTTGAATATCTAAATAGCGGTATAGTCGCTCAATCGCAACAAATTAATTATTCTGAAAATATGACTGGCGCGAACAATTGCGAAAAATTCAATTTTCTTGTTTTATACGTATCAAAAGTAAAAAGAATAAAAAAATAATTTTACTGCTTTGACTCGATAAATGTTCACTTTATTTTAATAATTCTTTTATTAAACTGAGGATAAAGTAATAAAATGGTTATTTTAATGATCAAAAATAAAATTCAACATAAATTAATATTAATTTTTTCAATTTTCGTCATGAAAGTGGAATTTCCTTATACATAATATATTCATAAAACCTAAATCGATACGTGTGGTTAATTTTTTAATTTCACTTCGAGTTCGGCGTATTAACCGTGTTTGTTATGTACAAAAACGATAAAAATAGTAAAATTTAATAAAAAAATGAATAAAAAGATCAACGTAGGCCAAAGGGGAGGATACTGTAGCTCATTAGCACATTTGCATCCGCACACTCGTTCAACTGAATTCACTGTCCGAAATCAATAAACTTAAATTTTTAAATTCCTGCGTTAAATTTTACTACCAATCTACTTCGGATTTAAGGCAAATAATTTTGTAAACACTCGTCGGACAAGTGCTTCAAAAATCGCGTTTGCGATCATATTATATTATATTATTTTTGTGCAAATATATTGACGCTATTATAACAGAAAAATATAACAATATGTGTTACTATTATAATTTTGCAGTACGACAATAATAAATATTATGCTATATCGTATTTATGTTTTTTGTTTTTGTTGCTGATATTCTGTGGAAAAAATGGTTGGCAATAATGTATGGTTTTACAAAATTAAATCCGAGAAAAATATTAAAAAATTAGATCGTATTTTACATTGCGAGAGTGTTCGTTTCATAAGCGCGTCACTCGCGGAACATAATTCTGCCCGGCGCAAGACCGCGAGTGATAATAAAATAAATTTATGAAACATTTTATAGGGAACGTTAAAATTATAATAATTCCAGAGTAATGAGGACATTAAAAAGTCGGCTTTTTGGTCTTAAAAGTATACATTTATTGTCTAGTCATTTGGGTAAACGAGTGGTTCACGATATTTGGCCATTATGAGAATCGTTTATGATTTAAACCGATTTCTACACCAAAATAAATAAGTGCTAACTTATTAAATGTAGACATTGAACGACTTTTTCGTATTTTTATATGTTAATGTACGTAATACGAGGCGTGTTAAAAAAAAAAAAAAACGGAAATTTTCATATTAAGTGCCAGGGAATAATTTTTTATTTTCTAATTCTTCTTGTCTTGTTGAAGATAAAGTTCGTAATATATTTAATTGTAAAACAAGAAATACCATTTTGACGAAGCACATGAGGACGCACAACGGAGTATTCGTGTGATGATCGAATAAAAACTGTAATCGAAATAATATTCGTTTTATAAATATTCGCGTATAATAATATACGTAAATGCATATAATTTTAATAATATATTTTGTGTATTGTATAATAGACTGAGGAGAACGGACTTGATTAGCGACTATAGTTTTTAAAAATTATAATTTTCTCTTGAACTTAATATTTTATTATATATATATAGTCACGTACGAGTAACGGTGACCATTTATCGTCATTCGTGTAATTTTCATTATGATTATTTTAATTATTGTAAGTAGTAGTTTGAATCGGTCAAAAAATACGACTCATTCAAATATTCTATATTTTAAATTAAACAAAATAATATATCGATTAATATTTTGTAACACGAACTGTCATCATCTCTGCACAGTTCGGAGGTGACCAAATACTAGTCTAATTACGCGTAATTGTAATTTATTATTTTAAACGTTTTTATAGTATTAGCAGCTGAATATTCATGAAAAAAAAAAAAAAACATAAAATGAAAAATGAAACATATTAGCAATATTACAATATACGTTATCGAAAATGCGTACTTTATTTTATTACAATGACGTGGAATTTGTGATACATATTTTGTGGAATTGAACGCAAATTGATGATTATTTTACAATTTATATTTGACCCGTCTGAAATTACAACGTATCACTTATGTATTATGTACGTACATCGATACTAATTTAAAAATAAATTATACGTTTTAATAGAAACGAAAACGTTTTAGCGGATAAACGTGTGTACACTAATAGACTGTAATTTATAAAAGTACGTTACGAGGGCCGAGTCTTTTTAAAAAAAAAAAAAGTGCCCATAAAAAAATAACTACTTTATAATAGACGCTCGTACGTGTTTATTACTAAACAATTATTCGTGTTCTTTTGAAAATTGCCAACTCGTCGATTTTCCTCGAATAGTCGATTAGTTTACTGATTCGCGCTTACCGAGTGGTTTTTTTTTTTTGTTTTTCGATAATAGATTAAATTGTCAAGTTGATTTTTCAAGCTGTTTGTCACGGACGTTCGTCGATTTCACGATGGTCAGACGGAAAGCGTGTCCACACGTACTTCTATAACGTCACCGCGCGTTGTTCGAGTTGATCACCACCAAATATTACAAATCCTATCCGTCCAAAAGGTGTATTATCAAAACAAATGAGTTCGATCGTTTGAAATAACGCGAATTTTCTCTCTCGGGGGTTTTCGTGACTTTTTTTTATTATTTGGTTTGTTTTTCGACTTTTGCGAGTTATTGCGAAAAAACACGAAAAAAAATTCCCTTTTAATTTGTTATTTATCGTAATAACGTTAAACGAACGCGTAGAATTTTTCAATAAAATGATATTTATCCGCGCGCGTTACATAACAGGACGCTTATAACACCCAGCATGTACGAGTATGTTCTCATACGAGTATTACGGTTTCAAATGTTTTATAATGTACAATATTGAATTAGTTTAGTTCGCGGTGTTTAAAGCATCGTTTTCATTTTAAGGGAAACGAGCGTTATGTTATGATATATTGTATTGAAGTATCGAGTGTTAGGATAACGACTCAACAACAAAGCCGACGACACGAATACCATCGAAATCATATTTATTATTTTTTTTTTTATTAGCCACGTGAAAAATTGGAAATAACTTTGGAAAAAAAAACATTCAGAGAATGTTCGCGATGTTATAAATTAAAAAGACGATTCTTATATACATATATATATATATATATAAATATTAAAACCAAATCGAATATTACGCAAGATGAATTACAGTTTTCGTATAACCCGCAATTATCGATAATTGAAATTATTACGCGCCAGAAATATATAATTTTATTTAATTGTCTACGCGTATAATATTAATATTACCGCGCACGCGATTCCAATAATAATTCGAATGATATGTAATTTTTTTTAAAAAATAAATAAATAATTTATTTATTAAAACTTTTGATTTATCGATCACGATAATTCGTTCTGATATGCCCAGTGTGTTAAAAAGAGAACTTACATCAGTTAATTGTATTGGCATTATTTATTTCGATTGGTTTCATTGCGAGGTAGTGTGTTGAATAGGCGATACGCGTTACGTAATAGATTATTGCCTGTTTTGAATTGTCGGAAATCGAACAGACTGTTATTATTGCGGAATATGCTTACGATTTCTTTCTGGGGACGGGTTTCAAATAAAACGTAGCAATTCCGTCGCCGTTATAAACGAAATGATATATTTGGAATTACAAACATTTTTTTTTTTTTTTTTACTAATAAACATATTATATAAATTGTTTATCGAATACTTCGTTATTTCGAGATATATATATATATATATATATATATTAGAAAAATTAACGTTCGAATAGGATTTCTGAAATTTCGCGCCGTTTGTTATGAAACTGTCGAGCCTATTTTCGAGCGATAAAATCGGTACATTTTAATAGCTGAAAATCGCATAAATTATTATGTAAATGTCCTCGGTTTTACTTCGTATCGAAAAAAAAAAAAAAAAATCTTAACAATTCTAAATAATTTTTTTTTTTTAATTACCGTTCAAAATCTGTTACCGCGGCCGTAGGAGCGCTCCGGAGTTCGTTTTTTTCCTCTCGCGACGATTGCATCGCGTTTTTCTCAAATTAAATTTGTATGTATCCCCCCGTGAAGTAGTAGTAGTTGAATTCGACGTCTAAAATAGCCTCGCGGACGGCTGCCCAATTTTTTTATTGTTTAAAAAAAAAAAAAAGAAAATGGATATCGTCCGTTAATTCTCCGACCAAGTCGGGCGGACAGAACGGCGCGTAAATTATTTATATAATAAACGTTCAAAAATAGATCGTTTTTACCGGGCTCGAGACGTGTTCGCTAGCTCGCGCTCGTGTGTGTGTATATATAAACCACGCTCGACCACCAGCGTTCTCCTCTGGCGCGTACAGAAATCATTATTATGGGACCGACCGGCCCGGACGATTCGTCCTCGTGTCCAGCGTCCCCCCCATCACCGGTGCTGAAACGGACGTGTCCGTTCGATATCGATCGACGAGTTCGGAAAAGGTGTGTGTGGTATGTGTGTGTCTCGTCCACGTTTCGTTTCGTCGTACTCTTGCCCACGGGCCGCCGCCGATTTCGATTTCAATTATTCGAACTTTTTTGATTTACACTCGGTTTTTTCGCATGGTAAATTTTTTTTTGGACGCGTTTTCCAAACCCGTTACTACTACACGGTTTCAGGGTGTTTCTCTCTCTCTCTCTCTTGTCTTGCGACGTTTCACCGGGCCACGTGGAAAAACAAAAAAAAAAAAGTTATCCGATACATTTAAAATATTTTTTTTTCCCCCACACTTTACGCGATCGCAATCAACACGGATAATTAATAACAGTCGCGATTCGAAAACCAAACAAATAATTGATTATTACTTTACCCGTGAAAACCGACAACGCGTAAAAAAAGCTTGAAGATAACCGAGTGTAAAGAAATAGAAGAGCATTTACAACGTTTATATTTTAAAGTTTCCTATAATCGACGGTAATGCTCTAAAAAAAAAAAAAAAAATGATTTTAATTTTTCAAGTATTTAAAGTTTATTCACGGCGATTTTTTCACGTTCAGCAAATACATATCCACAGATTCTTCTAGATTAAATATTGTCAACTCCTTTTTTCTCCCCAACAGATAATTTATTTTACTTTCTCTTTCGTGATACTGTATTTGTCGAAAACGACGTGCTTACACACTCGTACACGTACGCGTCGAATATATTTTTTTACTTTGCATATATGATTTTCATTCGTTTCAAATCAATCCTGAACACGGCGAGAGATGAGATATAAATGAATCAAAATTATTATAAAAACATTACTATGGTTCAAATATGGTCTAAAAATTAATTTTTTTTTTTTTTTATCTATTAGACTAAGTTTTGGAGTATACTGTGAACCGGATTTCAGCGCGTATCTCTATGTGGATATACTGTGATCACGTTTATATCTCATTTTGACGGTAAAAAATATCCGTGTCATTTAACGACACATTGATTCGTTTTTTTTTTTTTTTTTTTTATGTAATTTATTGTGCCGAGATTAATATAAATAAAACACATTGTAGTATCATATTAAAACGTTAAACGCGTTAAAAACGTTTTAAACGAAACGCGGGAAGATCGATAGTGTTTGTAGAGGTTTATTTATTTATTTTTTCTTTTACAGACGTCTAAATTTGAATGAATTTGATAATACGTCAATGTACACGAACCCGGTAATAATATTAAGAATCGATATTTTAAAACGTGAGATTATTCACGTTAAATTAAAATGTATGTATGTAAGAAAAACCGTGAATATTTAATGATTTTACAAAAAAAGAAATCACAACGTCGCGGTGAATCAATTTTTTTTCTTTAAATTAATATTATTCATTCGACTTTTACGTATTTTTTTTTTTTGCGTGAATAATGCGTACGCATTTATTTAGATGTACGGCAATTTGTTTGTACGAGCTTTAACAATTTTCAAACATAGAAACGCATGGTTTAAAAAACGTAACCAGAATTCGATGATATTTAGATTTCCATTTGAATTTTTTTTTTTAGAAATCGTTAAACAATAAATGCGATTTGTTCGGGTTCCAAAGCGCTAACTCTAAATTCTATACGTTAATAATTATCGAATAATTTTTATTGAATTCCGCGTTCTCTTAATATTATGAAATCGTATTTAATTACGGTTTATAAAATTGTTGAAAGAAAACTCGTCAAAAGGTGATTTTTATCGAATTCCCATTAACCATTATTGTTATAAGTCTTAAAATCCGTACACCTCTGAATCGTCTTCTACCGATAGCTGCATATGCTTTAGTCGTTCGGACGTTGCGCAATGTCTCTTTGGCATTGGACGAGTGAACTGGACGCTGCAACTGTAATTCCTCACATTTGGATGCTGATTCTTCAGATGTCGAAGGCGAGATTCTCGAGACATTGGACGAGTCATGCGAGAAGTTGGAGACAAGAATTCGACGTGGTGGTGAAAGCACGTTTACAGAAATTAAATGCATCGTTTGTGATTGTCGCGGGAGATGTTTGCGATGTTGACGCAGTCATCTGATATGTCGAAAGCCGCGGGATTTTCAGGAGTTAAAGACGTTAATTGAATGACAAGATTCAACAAGTTTAAGCACATCGTTTCCTTTTTTTGCGTTTTATTTCATTCCGCCAACGTTTTGTAAATGTTGTGTTTTCAAATATATTTATATCGAAACGATTTGTTTTTATCTAAAATATTCCATACGCGAAACCATATAACAATATACTCGTATATACGGGTAACATGAGATAATGTAAGGATTTTGCGTTATCACGTTATATAACCGCAATCAAATGGTCACACCAGCGTGTAATATAATGTCATTCTCCTCCACATTGCACCTAGTCTATATCGAGTGAAACGAGTCTATACCAGCAATGTCATATACACAGACATTATGCCCTATGGCTATAGTGTGTAGTATGGTGGTTTCCGATTATTATCGTGTCGTAAAAATATTAATCGTTTATCACACGAAATTACCAATTTTAGTTCCCAGTCACGTTTATTCTACATCTCACATTTTTTAGATTTTCAAAAATCTCACACTTCTCACTTATAAATCGATAATTTTTTTTTTTTTTTATATACTTTATAGACTATTAAGTGTGCTTAGCTGTTGAATAGTTAAACACACTTATAATTTAATAAATTCAAATTTTAATTCGTTATGATTGCTTGCGCGTCCGTAGCAATGTGTGTTCACGCCCCCCCCCCTCCTCACCATGTTGAAAAACTCTGAATTATAATTATACGTAATAATTGTAGCATTAAAAATATTGAAATATACGCTCGTTATGTACTCTCGTTGAAAAACGTATTCCATTATCCTGCAGTGACTGTAAATTGGAGACTCCACCTCACTCTTTTCTACGACACAATGTTTTCAGCTAAATGGTTTCGATTACCGAATATGGATGGACGATATACGATATTGTACGCGAATTTTTATAGTTTAGCCACGGAATTATGTAGTGCGTGTTTAATAGCTGTGTTTGACATCGGCGTGAAATATAATAAATCGATGTCAGACGGGGTGCTATAATGGACTGGTGTTGTTATTGTAAGCGATTCGCAAACTTAGTTAGGGCAATGGTCATTATCAGGACTGTGAATTTAATGCATTTGTATGGTTTTTTTCCCGTGTTATTTCGTAGAATGAAATGAGTTTCGGTGAAAATGTATTTTCGTGTTGTTTAACAGTCAAATGGGAAAATCTAATTTTGCATATTTTGCGTGTATAAGGTCATTACGGTATAACGCAATGCTTGATTTCACGAATTCTTCGTGTTAAAGTTTTTTTTTTTTTTTATTCATATGTAATTCGAGGGGAAAATAATAAAAATCGCCGACAAGAAAATCCGCATTCGGTTTCCAAAAGTCGATGAGTCGGTGGAAACTGTCAAAAAGTTGTCAACTGTTGAAAATTCACCGTATGGTGTTGCCAAACCAGCTAGTGTAAAATAGTGAAAACTTCCGAACTACGAACCGTTGAAAGTTTTTAATGAAAATTATGCGTTTTCGATTAAAAATATTTTAAAATTATTCTGATGAAAGGAAATGTGTACAATCAAATATTCAGTGCCTTCAAAAACAAGCGATTATTTTGTCTTGAAATCGTTCAGCGAGTAATTTAACAGATACCATTTGTTACCGGTTTTTCATATTTGGAATAATATTTAAAAAAAAATTTGGATATTTCGAGATAATATACAAAAGTATATTTAATAACTGTTTAGTGCGTTGAATTCACAGTCCTAGTAATTATTGTCATAACTGTATTATCACTAAGACTCTGATAAACGTGTAAACACGTATGTTTTTTTTTAAATCTACCGACTTTTACAAATTATTAAAATTAGTAAATACCGATTCTAAATGAAACAATATTTACGTGTTTCCGCTACGAACATTATATAAATATGTTTCGCTATATTTTTTGCACGCGGTTTTTTTTTTTGCTTTTTACCCACGTTGTAGGAGAATTCTTATTTTCCACAATATAATCGTTGGAATTCTTAAAATTTCCGCAATAGAAATTTCGCAGTCATAACTACGTCGCTAATTTTTAAACGTTTTCTTCGCACACTATTGACAATCGTACGAATTATGGCTCCGGTAGGTTGTAGTGGACAAAAACGTATAGAAGAATCAAAACGTGAACGTTTATTTATTTATTTTTTTTATTTTGATATAACGCTTTCGTTTCAATGTCAGCTACGAATGCGATTCGCGAACGATCAGTGCGTATCACGCGTGTATTAAACTCTGTACGACGGCACACGTGACGATTATAATAAATAAGACGTGTACTTGGAACGCGAAGTCTTAAGTCGGGCGAGAAAACAGACTTTCGCTGCGGGGTACACTACTAAAAAGTTCACGTAATCCAGCGAAGAAACCGAACGTGAACGTTTTTTCTATTTTTTTCTTTTTTACTTCGTACGCGTCTCTGGGGTGGGATGGGGGAGTTATTCGCGTAAAAACGATCGAAACCGAGCGGGAATACACACAAATGCGAAATAAAAAATAGAAAACCCGTCGTGCACAATGTTATACGCGTTCGTAATGATATTTTATAGTAAATTTTAGATGCTGAACGGGAATCATCGTATTGGTTTTTACAATGATGTGTGTTTATTTTTTATTTTTGTCTATTATCGAAAATTCTACAGGAATGAATGTGCCGAACTTTACAGTCATACCCCCCGGGCTTCCGTTAGCGAACTTTATCTGGATGGCACTTGATTTTTCGATTTTCTCAAATGCGCGCGGGGGGAAAAAAAGAACTCGAAAATTACGTAAAAACGGCGAAAAGTCAAGTAAGTCAATCGGTAAAAGACGCATTAATTAACTTCACATCAACGTGTTATAGACTATATTGTTTTACACGCGTCTACTATTTTTGCGTGTGTGTTAAATATTTATTTTTTTAAATATTATCATTTTTTTATTGTTGTTATTATTAATATTATTATTAGTTTTCCCGCTCAATGTTTGATATTCTCAAATCGGTAAACCCGTGTTGAATCGCGGTCGATCTTATGTGTTTTTTTGAAAAGGCCTTTTACGTGTAGCCGCATTTAACGGAATCTAGACAACGCGGCGATTATTTTTAAACGAATATCCGTATGCTCTCAATCGTAGTCAATTTTAAATGTTAGAAACAAATTCATGATATTTTATATTCATCAAAAGTGTATAATATGATAATATACACTCGTACACGATGCCGAGCCAGGTGTTCGCGGTGAGAATAAATTAAAAACTTTACATTTAGGCATTTTTTTTTTTTTTTTTGTACATAACTATAGGTATGTTATGCGTTTTTAAAAACAGTTCGAAGGACTTTCTCGTGGGAGGGAAAAATATTTATTAGGGCTTAGTCCCCACAGCTAACGCCGACGGTGATTATTGAGACAACTCATAACAATAATTAATAACGCGCCAAAGAATTTGGTTTATTTTTAAAAATAATTTATTCGTTTGTTGAACGCTTTTTGTAATAATTTCTAAGTACTAGCAGCGTTTTTCCAATTGTACCAAGCGGATCCATCGAAATTGGTATTTATATCATTTGATACGTCCACTAATCGTTTTGAAATACGTGTGTAAATGTATAAAAAAAAAAAAATAAAAATTACATTATTACCGTCGAATATTTCTTACGATTAAAATTCGATACGATCGTCCGACCAAAATTCCAAATTTCGAACGAAGAGCGGCGGCGCCACAAAGCTTATATATGACCAATGCGTTTATGCGTTATCATTTAAGCGTATATGTTGATTTGATTTTTTTTCTTTTGTTTTTAATCATAGGATTGTTTTTATTTAATTTTATATTATAAAATAAGCGCAGATCTGTCGTTTTCGTCATTCGAATGATGATGATGATCGATTATTATTTATTACCACCGGTGTGCATTATCGAAATGCCGATTCATACGATATCGATGTCAAGAACGCGTGATTATTAATATATACGCAGCGGTACGCATTATTATAACTATTTAACGTCGTAGAGCTTATATTCATATAATATTTAAATTACATTGTTTCTTTTTCATATATTATTTTACATTTAATTATTCCGCGAGTAATATAAACGAGTTTTGATAAGCGACAATAGAAAAGTATATTATTATCGTCATAATATTATATATAAATATATATTTATTTTTTTTTTATGATCGCCAGTAATCTTATTTATGACGATGATGTTTTTCTTTTTGAATATTATTATTCGAATGGCTAATTCACGCTGTGTTTAATTTATTATTATAATGTATTACGACAATGTGTGTGTGTGTGTAGAAACCGGTTTTTGTTCAACGCGTAAATAATTAAACATCGAACGAATATTATTATTTTTATTATTATTATTATTATTATTATTATTATTACTATTATATGTACTCGTATCGTCTAATCGACGTCATGTACACGGAAGAAATTCAATTTTGGAAAAAAAAAAATAAAACAATATCCAGAGTTTTAAGGTGCGTCGCATTTGGTTTTGTGATAGAAAG
Organism: Chaetogeoica ovagalla; assembly: GCA_032441825.1. NCBI lineage: Eukaryota > Metazoa > Arthropoda > Insecta > Hemiptera > Aphididae > Chaetogeoica > Chaetogeoica ovagalla. The sequence goes on along the minus strand of CM063749.1, from coordinate 2,047,672 downwards.
CGATTATGACGAGATGTCGGCCGTTAATACAATTTCGCATTTTTTTACTATAGAATTTTACGTGTTAAAACGCGTATAAAGTAAAACACAAACGTGATTTTTTTTTTTATTCTAATTTTTATACTCACACAATTAAATCCAGAGCCGTATTTAGTGGGTTACACAGGTGGTGGACACATCACGTCAACTGGAATCGTCAAAATATTTTAAGTAAAATCGATCATTCAAAAAAAAAAGAAAAAAAAAGTTAAATTATTATCGAAACAGATAATCGAACGAGGAAATATTATGAAAATATAATAATCGCTTATATTACCCGGACGTCTGGACAATATTGTGTATAACGTTTAAAACGCGGTGTTCTAATAGTGTCTATCTTTAAATTTTTTTTTTAGGTAAAGTGGTGGAAAATTAGATTTTAAGTTAATTTCTAGAATCACCTAAGACACACAATTCTATCGTAGAGATGATTTTTTTTTAAAGGTCCAAGAAGGATTAATTCATTTTAAATTATAACAAAACAGACGGTCGTCGACAATTCGATTCGCGCGCGGCGGAATAATACGTTTCTCCGCTACATTTTAAACTGTTGTGTGGAGTGGGGAAATGATTTATACAATTTTCAATAGAAATTTTCATTCGTTTCATCCGTCACAAACAGCCGATAAAAAATATTGGACGTTTAGAGACGTGGAGTTTTTGGAAAAATCACTTTCTCGTCTCCGAGCGTTTTCAAAATACATACTATTAAAATACAACCGTTACTCAAGGTAAATGCGTAAGTCGATACGTTTTTCATTTTTCTCGTTAAATAGTTTATAAATCCTCGTACGAAATCGTTAAAAAATACATTTTTTTTTCTTTTTGAACATTTTTACGACTCTCGTAACTTTTGTAAGAATTAAAGACATTTAAAAAAAAAAAAAAAAAAACAGTTCCGTTATCGTACGAGTATCTATAGCATTTTCGCGTGTCCGATTGTTCGGAAACAAGTAATTTTTATTATTTTTTACACACAATTACGGTTTTCGACGGTTTCGTTTCGCCCGGCATTTTCTACTAAAATGTATTAAGATGAAAAAATCCTACGGCGGCGGGGGGATTCTTATTTCTCGTTTTAAAAAGAAAAAAGGAAAAAAAAACACTCGTCGCGTTAATATTTACAATATCAATAATCATTCTGTCTTGCACGGGGTCGTCGCGTGCTGTGACAAAGTCGCACGGAAAACAACGACGGGAGAGTACCGCCGTGCACAGTCGCGGACAAACGCCATTCGATCGACGGCTGTGACCTGGGCCGGCGAAATCCCGCGCTACTCATTGTCGCCAAAATATACAATAAGTGAGATTTCTCTCACTCTCTCTCTCTCCCCCGTGTACCCCCATTTCGTTTTCGAGCGTTGTCGTCGCGCGCGGTGCGCGTCTTTGACGTTCCGGTCTCGTCGTAGGTCGTGTTCTTTTAGCTCTGGGCATCAGTAGAAAATTCGACGTTTACCAAATCGATCACGTGACGCTGCCAAGAAACGTTCGATCCTATGACGACCGAGTCCAGCAAAGACGCCTTACGACGCCTTTAAAGACGTGCGCTGCTCTGTTTCGAATTTTCCTACGAATACGGCGTATAGAATTGCGATAAAAGAGAGAAAAATCACAGAGAATCATAGTGAAATACTATGAAAAAAAAAAAATTTCAGTAGTCATTTAACAAGGCGTGTACGAGTAACGGTTACTCAATGTAATTAAGTTCTATATTGAAAAAAGAAAAAAGAAGTGATATAAATATATATAATTCACGTGAATATAGAATCAAGCCAAATAAATATGTAATAATAAAAAAAAATATATATAAGAGTATTTATAACTTTTATTTCTATTTCTTTCGCGTATTATTTTCATCTTTTATTCGTTTAATTGCGTTATTTCATATAATAAAAATTATTATTATTTTTTTTTTTTTCACCAATAGTAGTAACACTATACTTACGTAAGCTCGGATTAACACGTGCATACGTTTAATATGAAAACAAATAGGTCCTGCTTGCACTGGTTATCGCTGTTATCTCGACGATTCACCGAGCGTACATACTTACTCGAAGTAAATATGTCGTATTTTATTATTATACATTTTGTAAATAAATAGAAATACTGATAAAGGGCCCCGTGGCGCGTTTACCGAACAGTCGCACTAATTATTATTATTATTATTGCTCTCGGAATTTAACGAAAAGCACACACGCTTTTATATATACGTCGTATATTGCCTCTTTCGGTGAGTTTTTTACTACCTCCTAATTCATAAATAATTTATATTATTTGTACTACACGACGTTGTAAAACACGCGCAGAAAAAAAGTAGACAGTTAATAGATTGAAAAGTAATGATAAACATTCGCCAGTCGAAATAATGTTTTTGCTTGAACAGCTCTGTTTATATATATATAAAAAAAAGAATTGACTCGTTATTCGAAAAATATAAATAAAAGAAATGGCGAGTGTAAAAAAAAAAAAAAAAAAAAAGGAAAGCTTCGAAAGTAAACTGTCGAGAAATTGGAAAAAAATAACCCGTCTAAATTTTCCAATCTATATAAAAGTACGACGTGTATTGCTCGAAATAATAGTGGTTTTTCGGTTGATGAAAAAAATACAATTATTATATCGTCGTAAAAGTCTAGTAACTTTCCTCAATAGCGTGGCGCATGACGGATGTATGCTTATTGTAACTGTTCGGGTGATTTTTCGTTCGTTATAATTACAATAAAATAATGCGATGTGTTTATCGACAGCATCACATTTTCGGATAAACACGACTTAATCGGAAATCACTTTCAATTAATATAAAAATTTTTTTTTAGGAATTTTGGACATTCTCGTCTTTTAATTTTCTTACCTATTATTTTGAATTTCGTTTTAAACATAAACGAATTCGCTTCTCTACCTCCCGCCACGAGTATTCCCGTCAATGTTGTTCCACCATATTATATTGTACGAGGTGTGTTCAAAAAGTACTCGGAATTTTCGTTTTTTCAAAAAAATATTTATTTATTCGTCTACATCAATGTGGTTCCCTTCAAAGTAGTCCGCCCCAGATATAATACACTTATGCCAGCGTTTTTTCCAATCTTCGAAGCACTCTTGATATTCACTTTTTGATATGTCCTTGAGCACTCTCAGCGATTCGGCCTTCTACCTTCCAGGTGGACGATTGTGCTTTGGTTTCGACATCATAACCGTACACCCATGTTTCATCATCAGTTATGACCCTTTCAAGCAAATTTGGATCGTCGTTGATGTCATTTAACAGCTCCTGAGCGATGTTCATGCGATTGTTTTTTTGGTCAAAATTCAGCAGTTTTGGAATAAATTTTGCTGCCACTCGTTTCATGCCCAAAACATTTGAAAAAATGTTATGACATGAGCCAATTGATATGCGAACTTCATCAGAAACTTCTCTAATTGTGATTCGGCGATCATTCATAACCATTTTTTCCACTTTTTTCACATTTTCATCGATTATTGACGTGCTGGGTCGACCGGAGCGTTCGTCATCTTCAACGTCTTCGCGGCCATCTTGGAAACGCTTATACCACTCGTAAACACTTGTTTTTTTCATAGCAGACTCACCATAGGCTTTTTGTAACATTTCACACACTTTATTTCATTTTTTACGCAAAATTTAATACAAATTCTTTGACTCTTCAATTCTTCCATTGTTTAAATAAGCAAAAATCGCCGAGCTCATAAAACACGTGGAACCTTAGCGACTACCACAGATAAAGTAAACAGTGAATATAGCTGATAATTTCATCATACTTTAGGGGCATGTATACCAAAACAATAAAAAAAAAATTTTGACAATCGGACGCTTCAGACCCGCGAAATTTAAAAATTCCGGGTACTTTTTGAACACACCTCGTATACATTAAAAACCGTCCGTTCGTACATAATAGTTCGTCCAAAACGATAATTAACGCGACTATAAAATATGTATTTTAAGTCGACGAGACTGTGAAAATATTTCGTTTTAAATCTATGTTATTTGTACCGAAACTATTGAAAACAAACGATTTTTTTGTTAATGCATCGTTTTTTTATTTTGGGGCGTAAAAGCATTTTTTTTTTTTTTAAGTCTTATTGAACGTTACGCTCCGTATAATGTATCGACCGGAATGAAATCGAAACTGGGATTTATGGATAACGTTAACGTACGCGTTATCCTAATTGTTTTCTACGAAAATTTTATTCGAATAAAAATCAAACCGCGCGCTGTTGGTTGTGAGGCCGCTGACACTTTTCTCGCGTCTAAAATACATAAAAAAAAAAAAAAAACGAATAAATGTTTTAAACACCGAGTTAAACGAGTCGTCCGCCGCCGCACGATGTCCCGTGACGATACATAAACGCGCAGTTTTTTGTCAAAACCCGCGAGACGATATTAAAAAATAAACAATATAATACGACGTATTTGTTGAAATCCTTTTTGCGTTTGTTTAGCTGCATGGGGACGGTAGCGCGTGTATTACGCACATCGTTACGGCGCAATGATATAGACAAATCAACGGCTCAGACGCATCGGAGTCAATCGTCTGGAAAACGTCAATCCGACGACGGAAGCGTATATCATTCGTCCGTTTACACATCGGATTACAGTGTGTGCGGTGGTACATAAGTCTAGTATCTGTTTGTAGAACGAGGGGAATATAAAAATATGATATATGAATGAAAATTTTTGTCACAAACGTTTCCAATGGGAAAAGATTGGTCCCGCGCGTAGACAGCAGCGGTTACGCACTCGTACACGTGCGTGGGTGGCGAATATGGGGGAAAAAAACGAAGAAGAAATTTTATTGGCAGGTGGGGGGTCCATCGCGAAGAAAAACCGATTTCAAAACTCACGGATACCACCGACATCTCGTTATAATAATCCGAATGTTTTCTTTATTTTATTTTAAAATTCGCTATTTGTGATTTTTTCTTCTCCCGAATTCAGTATGTTTGACGCGCGCTCAGTGGTCGAAGTGCCAGTGTTTATTATCTCCCATTTTATTTTGTTGGAAAATTTCTTTGAAAATTTTTTTTTTTTTTTGATAATTTGTAGTTGTTACTTTCTCTATGAGAATTATTTTGTTTAATAAAATTCTAACATGTAAACGTTACGTAATCGTAATCACACAAAAAATGTAGTTCACTATCAAAGCAAATAGGTTACAACGCTTAGAGAAAAAAACATTTTTTTTTAATTTTTAATTCTTGACGAAATGAACCGTTCACGAATTCGCCAATCCCTTTTAAGAATTCAAACGACGACGTTGTTTCCAGTTATTTCGATCCATTTCAACGGCTGTTTATGCTTTAATATTGGTGATGCTACGAACCCAGATTTTCGATGACGAACCCGAACCGAACTTCGGAAAAAAAAAAAAGGCGCGAAGAATTAATATTTAAAATATTGAAAACGCTTAAGTACACGGAATAGATTTAAACGTAAAACGAATTAATTTATAAAATGAATAACAACATAAGTACTGGGACACCTACTATTGTATTACGCATTAGTGCAGTACAACAGAATGTCATCTCTCTTACGTTAATGACTTTACAATTATTATTACACGGAAGAAATTCGCGAATTTCGCAACTAAATATGCCACTGAATATTATCAGAGTAAAAAGACGTTCTATTTTTCGGTCCCGGTGTTACGGAATGATATATTATTTTTCGAATTTATCCGAATGTTCAACACTGAAAACAGTCAGGACAATCGCCATAAATCTTTGTGTAAATTCTTCTTACTGCGGATCGGGCGAAAAATTATTTTCTAAAAACGGGACTTTACTTATTTAGACGTTTAATTTACGAAAAGTTCAGTTTGAATTTCGTTTTTAAATGTTCGGCGATATTCGAACCGAACTGTTTTGTGTTTGGTTCGGTTCGAATATTTCCAATTATTGAGTATATATCATGCGCGTATAATATAAGAAGAATACATTTTGAATTTATATGGAGTAATTGATATTTTTTAAGTGATTTCAGGCTAATAATTTAAGTATTTATTTTTAAACAAAAACATAATTACAAGTACATTAGATAATTTTTTTATTTTAAAAAAGTTTAACCATTATTATTTCTGTTATGTCTTTTCGATTAAAATTATACGTTAAATTTTTTTAACGGTATTATTTTTTTTTTGTTTTTAAATTGTGTTGTAGAAAAAAGTATTTTTTTCTATTTTAAATACAACACACAAAGCACTCCGGCACACTGCGATTTTCAATTATAATATACATAATGATCTCAAATAATTTTATTTGCCCGTGCAAATGCGCGTATCTAAAATATTAACAAACGAAACACTACGCTTTTATGTCGAAAGAAATATTTTATTATTATTATTAAAACAAAAAAGAAGCGAAACGGTACAAAGATTTCTGCGAAAATTATCAAATTACTAGGGTCAAGAACTTAAGATTTATGTACACGTATATGTATAAATAAATCGTGAAAATATGGTCTGGTCTAAAACTCGTAAAACGCGTACAAATTTTTTGAATATGTCCAAAAAACAAGTGGTTTCTAAAACGTTTTTTCCTACAGTCTTTATTATTATTATTATTATTATACAATAATATTCGTATTTTATTATTTATCGACAAAGCATTGAACGAACAATTTTAATAAAACGTTTAAAAAAAGATGTCTTTATTATTATTTTTTTTTACCTTAGTGGCCGCCGATATAATTCTTGCAAATGTTTGCATTTCTTTATCACGGACTTTGATTTACCGCAATGTAAATAGAAAATAGCAGTGACCTAATAGCGAAACATCCCTTAAAAATGCCGTCACGTCCAAAAAATATGCACTGACAGAGATAATAATTCAATTTAGAACTGCGTGTTTACAAAAAAAAAAAAAATATATATATATATACAAATATTTATTTTAAACGTGAAACTTAAAATTAATTACATTTTCCGTATGGCTTTTTTACCAATGAAGCTCATAATACAAACGTCAGTTATACCGTTATTACTGTGATATTTTATTAATCCTGTGTTTGTACTAATGAAATAATTTTAATTATACTCGTATACGTAAATTATTATTTATTGTGTTATTTTAAATCGTACGTTTTGAACGTGAAAACCGATTTTTTCGTCCAATCAATATTCACCGTGTTGTGAGTAAAAAATTGTATTTGTACATACTGCAGGTCAGACAATTTATAGATAACCATCGTGTCGTTTCCGAAGAGTGTAAATTTTTTTTTTTTATATATATATATAAATTTCAACGTATAAAATTATTATACGTTTTGGTTTGAAAAAAAAAAATGTTTAAAAAGAATAAGTAATTATTGTACCAACGGAATGTAATTCAATATCGAACGGCTCTTACTCGCAACACCGTACAAATTACAATACAATAATATCGTGTCTAACTCTGCGTATTGATATTATCGTGTGCGTATAATGTATTATTGAGTCTCGGGGGGTTTTTTTTCTTTCGTACACTGACATTTGAACGTCAAAACGTACTGGAAATCGCGAAACAAAGTTTATGTTACATTTTTTTTTTTCCACCCAGTACACTTATTGTAATAATAATCCAACTGTAAAATGTCAAACGTCTCGTGTAATATCTGTGTAATATATTATACCGGATTGTTTACCGTCCTAGCACTGTTCGTCACGACGTGTAAGCCAAGGTATTCGTCAAAAGGTCGTCGTCGTCCGTCAGCGGCGTTCGCGTCAAATTTTTTTTATTCATTTTTTAACGTATACAGAATCATCAGATGCGCTTGGGAATTTCGGTGTTTTTCATACGGACCACGGAGGAAAGATTATTAAAACGCTATTTATTTTTAATATTATATTTTAATTCCGTTTTTCGAATGTTGACGTCTTTTAGAAAATAATCGTTACTTTCAATACGCAGAAATATTTTGAATATAAAAACAGATTTCAAAAAAAAAAAAAAAAAATTATAAAAATATTTTAATAATATGTATTAATAAACACGCCGTGTGTTTATGTCTTTGTAAAAATTCAATTCATTGTTTCTCGGCTGGTTTTTTAATTTAAATTTTTCGTTTTTTTTTTTTTTTTTGAACTCTGTATTTTTATCACAATATTCGTAATCGTATCTACGTAGTGTTGTTCATTTTTATTTTGTTGTTGTATTTTTTTCTTCTCGTTTGATATGTATTTGATTACGACTTTCAGTCGAAACCGCGGTAGTGTAAATTTACGTATCGTCACCGACCGATATAGCACTCGAAATTTGCGAGATAGCTTTATAACCGACCCATTGTTGCATGATTTTATCCGCACACCTTCGTAATCCGTCGTGCACAATTAAAAGAATGAAGTTGCGTGATAAACTCGTCGCGGTAATGCATGTGAAATTCGTCTTTTACTCGTTGTCATTTTTTTTTCCTCCGAACCTCATTCAACCGTGCTTCTTACATATAATGCAATTTTTTTTCGACAATAAAATTATTGATTTTTTCGCATGGAAATGGAAAGCCACGCGCCTGTGGCAACACAACTGACGACAATAATATTATATGTTTGCCATTACATCGCACTTGTGAGTGGAATTGTGTTTTAACTTTGCGGTAGTTAAAAATTACGTATTGTCGATATGAATTTTGTCCGTACGTGTGGAAATATATTAAGTATATACTACTTACCAGTACTTACCTACTTGTCAGTGTATATACACTCTATTCGTTTTCTAACAATAACAATAATAATATTAATTGTATAGTAATAATAAGAACTATAATTATAATAAAAATAATATTTATAATAATAATAATAAATAAATATATCGGTGTGACAAATATTCGTAATATACAACGAATTATCTTCGTCAACTAATACGTTTTTTTTTTTTTCAATTTTAAGCCAAATAATTTGTCTTACAGATATGTAATCGTAAAAATATTATAATTTATCGCCGTTTTTTGTTTGTTTTTACGAAACTGACTTTATCGGTTATCGGCAACGATTAGTGTTAAATTTGCTGTTCACGACCATTATCAATGACAGCTGACAGTCTTCTGGGAAAGACATTTCAATTATTGTTTAATTCTACGCACAAATACTTGTGTTTTATTATTGTTATTATTATTTTTTTTTCTTTTTTTTAGAACAGTAAAAAACAAACGGTTGTTTTTCTTGTTGCTCGCATGTTTAACGTTTATTGTAAACTAAACATTTTGTTGTTCTCATTCGTCAATGATGCGCAACGATGCCTTAAAATAAATATTATTGTTTATAATAAAATTTAATTTTGAAAATGAATCTTTATTTAAAATTTTGTTTAAAAAAAAAAAATGTTTTAAATCGATAGAAATTCGTATATAAACATTCAACGGAATTGTTTTATTCGTCGAATTCAAACAGATTCATTTGGAATTTGTAATAAACCCGAATAAATTACGAAGAGAATACGGAAATCAACGGAATGAATGCATAAAAAGTTTTAACATTACTTTTTTTTCGGGATTTTAATACTTTAGTATACTAGTACATATGTAATAGGTATTTAATACGTTCTCCTCTAATCGTATTTTGTAACATTTATCTGGATGCTGACCCGCGGAGGAAATACATTTTATCGCATCGCAAATTGGCGTCGTCAGCATCGTGTACATCAATTTTCATACGAAATACTCTAAACCGATTTATTTATTTATTTATTTTTTTTCTAGTCCCATACTCGCACTTACAAATTTAATTATAATAAAATAAAAGCCGTGTTAAAATCAAATGTTTTTATTTAATCATTTTATTATTTTATACACTTGAACAGTTTGTGTACGGTGAAAAAAATGATTTCAAAATCATATAACAGTTTACTCCTCGAGCAATGCTAAAACTCGAATAAATCGATTTTAATATTTGGTGTCAGTCGTGAAGTGTCGCGAAGCATTTTTCGCTGTATTCGGCAAAGGTTTCCGTTTCACATCAAAGTCGAGTGAAATACGAGTATGTCCTAGAATTTTTAAATGTCATTTTCTATGATATTTATAGATTCTCCTGAAATTTCAATAAGTATTGGTTGTTAACACTAGCATTTAACGTTAAAAGTGTTGCGGATGGAATAATACCTTTTGGAGGTGGTGGGGTGGGATGGAAAACACTTTGGAGGAACTTAAAATACCAAAGTCCTTCTCCTCCTCCTCTTATTATCCGTCTATGAGCACAGCGAATTTTTTCCCCCTAAATTCGCTCGGCGTCAAAGCGTAATCGAAAATTCATTATGTAGGCGTTATGCTGATATATACGCATTGCCCGATTACCGTACACAGGTAGCAATGATGCTGGACGTGTAACCGTTAGCTTTTAGCGTGCACGTGCTTCGAATGTTAACAAAATAGAGTACGGGGGCGAAACACGGTCGAAATACATGGCCGAAAAATCCTATAGAGCTCTTTTACATCGCGTGACATTACCACGTAAAGCTCGGCCGACATTTCAAATATATACGCCGTACGCGTTATGATATGTCCACGCAATAAATAAGGTTTTTCTGCTGTTCGCATGGTACGTAAATGTCTTTGCACGTTATATGAAGGGACAATTTTGTACGTTTGTTGTAATCGCGAAATTCCGACCACGGATTTCTTCGATGACATTTTCTTATGATTATCTTCCGAGTTATTCAAACTACCACCTCGTTTCATCATACCGTCCCATAAATTCCTCTCCCCTCAAAAAAAAAGAAAAAACATGGCCTGAGAATACGTCTGAGAAAACGACCGTTGGATTTCGCATCAAGACTATGCGCCGGCTCATCGCGCCTTATCCGAAAATCAGTTTTTGGCCAAAAATCGAACTCCAGCGTTCCAGTTGTATACCCCATAACCACCATATCTCGGTCTTTGCGACTAGTGGCCCTTTTCAAAATTAAAAAGAGCGTTAAACGTGACGCAGTTAATGTCGGTTGAAGATGTAAAAAAAAAAAAAATCGGCAATAAGTATTAAAGACATTGGGGGGAAAAAAAAATGGATTTCCAACAATGTTTTTTAATTAATAGAAAATTCTAATGGTGGCGATGCATTTAAACGCGAAGGAGAGTAGATATAAGAGGAAATTGTTAAATGATTAAAATTTGTTAGTAACAAATTTAAAACGAGTCTCCTTATTTTACAAGCCTCTTACGTATAAATATATTGTTGCGCTCATTCCTCCTCCGAAAATACAGAAATCCGTAAGCTGGTTTGGCGCATTCACAGTTCTCGACAAGACCACTTGTTATCCATGTGTAAAATGCAATCTTTCGAGAATTCAAATCCATTGTACTATACGAATTTGAACGTTGTAATTGTTTGCATATTTTTATTTATTTATTTTTTGTGACGTTAAAAGAGACTTTCAGAGGAAATACTGTGAACGTGTTCGACTATTGGTAAGGGCGGGTCATAAAGAGGTATATATTATCCTCTGATTCATTCGAGACAACCGAATGTTCTTTGTAGTTTTCAAGATTTCCGTAACCGTATACGCGCATAAACGTCTCTTTAGAGGAGAGTTCAACAAGGTTGGACGTATTTTCAAGTTTACGAAACGAAAACTCGAGTATGAACGAGTAAAAATTACGCTTGTGTTTTGCTTATCCGATTACGACAATAGTAAATAGCGCACGACACACTCGCGGAGCAAAAAAGCTCGTGTGGAAATTTCATCGAAATTCATCGCGGTCCAGTAGTTTATGAGTTTTGCGATTACATACGTATATTCGAAGTTGTCCCTTTTACATTTAAATTAAAGTCGCGGCCAATTTTTTACATAGTTATCATTAAATTAAAACAATTATATACATCACCACCGGTTTAATTAATATTATGTAATGTTTTTAAATCTACGCGATGATGTGCCTTCTTGTTCGTCTCGCCAGTAAATTCACGATCGTCGATGCCGTCCGCAAACCCTCTCCATTTCTCTGTCGCACGCCCACGTCAAGTTCTTCTCTACACATTTTAGATCTCGGAGACCAATTTTTTTCATTCACAAATTGTTTTTTCATCTATTTATTTACCGTATTAACGCACCCGGTTACTCGGCATTTGCCGGTGCCAGCATACGATTTAGAGGCTCATCGTATTCTATAATCAAGAAGTCTCGTACAAACGCGTGTTTTTTATACGAGTTGAAGATTAAAAAAAAAAAAACAGATTTAGGTTCCTATTTAATCGAATACAAATTCGTCTGCAGTGCACGCGGAAGAAAAAAACTTTAGCCAATCAATTATTCTTTCTTTAACGACGAATCACGAGGCGACGCGAATATTATGGTCGTAGGCCAAACCGACACGGGGCACTCCTTTATCGATTCACCGTCGACTGTCGAAACGTGCCAGTATCGTTCTGGGCGTTTACGATTTTTAACGCTGACGATCACGTTTGGCCACGTGTGTAGTTCTCCTGCGAGCGCCACCGGTACGCGTCGAAAAAGTGCTCGACGAAATGTTTTTCGAAATAACGGATCCAGGGCCGGACTTAGGAATGTGGGGGCCCTGGGCCCACCTTAAAAGTATATATTATATTTCGATAACATATTACATTTAATATATTGTTATAAGGGAATTTAATTTAATAATATATTAACATTTACAGCGAAACAATATTTTACTAGAAATTTTAAATTTATTATGCAAATATTATATATTGTGTTTTATACATTGGATGCAAAAAAATCCCATTAAGTGGAGGGGCCCTCATTTTGTGGGGGCCCGGGGCCCCTAAATCCGGCCCTGAACGGATCCGTAATTTTTTTTTCCTATTTTTTTTTTTCTGGTGTCTAATCGACACGAATGCACTTCAAAAAAACGATTTCATGTTCGTTTTCACGATTTCCCATCCCCCGACGGCGGCCCCTAACCGGTAATTGCCGGTAGGTAAAAGTTCGGAGATTCAGTGAAAATGCGCGTCGCGGGATTAAACGCCGTCGAGCAGAGTGAAGACAGAGAGAGAGAGAGAGAGAGAAAGAGAGAGGGAGAGAGAGACGGCGTGAAATAAAGCTCGGCGAAGGGCTCCGTAGGATGAGCTCACAGCGGCTGAAGGAGAATTATTGCACGGTTTATAAGTACGACGCGGGAAACATTTTGTCGTGGAAAAAAAAATTCGCGATAAAATCGACACACGTCGCGTCACAACAGCGCGCGCTGTTGTGTAACCAACAGTGGTTTCACAACAGTAGTGTGTGTCCGACGGGATAAATGACACGATATGAAATACGATTCGGACCGCCGGTCGGCCGCGCGGCACCGAGTCTGGAATAAATAAACGGAAAACCTAACCGCGTTCACACAATATTATATTGTGTACGCTTTTTCCTCGTGCGCGTGCGTTAAACCGCGCGCGTTTTCCGTTTTTTCTCTCATTACGCGAGTGCAGACCGCGACGTGAGACACGTACGCGCGCGCGCGATTCCCTATTGAATCCCTCACGCCCGATCCAATACTTAACCGGCGGCGGTTTAATAATAATAATAATAATTATTTTTAAATTCGTTTAATAGATTTCTTTTTTTTTTCTGACGCTTTTACACCGTTCTTTTTTCTTTATCCGATACGTACTACACACACGCGTGCGTAGCGAAATCACTCGTTATAATAATAATAATAATATTGTTTGTTCCCTCTCTCCTTGCCCCGTATACGAAAATCAATATTCACCAGTTGCCCTCTCCTTTCCAGTGGTACGCCGTCGTAATAATACAATTTTTTTTTTTTTAAAACACAAACAAACGAGCGAAAAATAAGAAAAGGAATCCGCCGTTTCCGAAATTATACTGCACTCGGATTCGAGTTTTTTTTTTTTTTTTTTGACTATACAAAAAGGAACGCGATGAAATCCGTTGCGTTCGAGAACGCGGTTCTGAGCGGAATTCTACGGTTTCGACGAAACATTATTCGTTCAACGCGCCTCTCTCTGCAGCGGCGTTTCCCAAACGGTGTGCCGGGAAATTTCACGATTATTATCGAGACGATATAAACGTTTCACGGTTTTCTTATCGCTTGGCTCTTGTTGTTATTATTTTGTTAAAACGGTACGACGAAAATTATTGTGACTGAATAATAACCGTTTGGAAGGAGTCACACGTCGACCGTTCGATCCCGGCGGAAGTATAATTGAAAGGGAAACGGGGCGAAATGTCTCGTTAGATTTTTACGTTTTCGCAGTAAACACACTTTTAACTGTTTTTCGTAGTCGTATAATTAATTGAAATATTATGATTCTACGCGAGTTTTTCTTCCCTAACCCGAATAAACACGTCGTTTTTTTTTTTTTTTGAGTTACTATAGTACTGGTGGTATACAATTGCTTTAGTTAATTCAATACGATATTACTTATTAGTAATAATAATAATAAAAAAAACAAGTTATAACTGTAAAGATCCTCCCGGTAGGCACAAAGAACAAACCCCACGTCATTGTGTAAAACCAATGCGTTCAGTATCCAAAAGAGTCTCGCGGGTGTTGTCGATTTACAATTACTACTCAATAGAGTCTTTGAAACGCGGGACCTAAGGGCCCACCAAGGGATCGTTCCAAAACATTAAGAAAAAAAAAAAACCACTCGTTGTTATTGTCATTTGTCGTGTATTTTGATAAATCGCGTCGTGTAGATTTCGTTCTCGTCGTCGCCGTGCCCTAAAACGAAATCCGTTCGAATTCCGAGCGCGAATCAAAACGATCACCTCGAACAGTCTTTGGTGCGTATCGGTTTTGATTTGATCAAATTCGTCGCTTGTAGATCGCCACTGATGGCAATGTAACAGAACGCACCCCCTTCGGCCGGTGTCGGTTGGTCGGACAGGAACTCGTCGACGTCACTCTGCGTGGGCACGGTTATCGGATAGGTGTCCTTCAGTCTGTCCATTGCCGTTTCCAGCGTTTCCAACGGCCCGTCCGGCGGCGGGTGCTCGAACGGCCCGGTCAGCCTCAGGTCGTACAGATAGCCCAGTAACGCCATCATGTAATCGTTGCGCACGCCTTTCATTCTCGAACACGCCACGTCCATGCGTATGCTGCACAACTTCTGTAACCACTTCGCCACCCTGGTCTTGTCCTGCACCGTGGTCATTAACGCGGCGTACGGTCGAGCGACGTGAAGCAGGTATTGAAATTCCCAGTCGAGCAACGAGTCCAGCAACACTCGTTTGTTTCTCGTGTTGTTCTCGTTGTCTCTCTTCACTTTCAATTCATCGGCCGATTGCGCTTTGTCCATTTCGCCGGACGACGCGTTGTTGTCCACGCCCGTCGTTCCGTTATTGTCGTCGCCGCCGTCGTCGTCGTCGCCGCCGCCGTTGTTCTCTTCCTCGTCGCGACATTTAACGTGCACCGAACAAATGGCGGCCACGCCTTTCTCGCCGTCTTTCAACATTTCCTCCCACATGTCGTCCACTTCCCACGTGGTCAGCGGCATTTTGTGCACGACAAAACTTTCTGGTGATTTCAAAGGCCCGGACGGCGGATTCGATTTGAACACACCGTACATCTCGTCGTTGAGAACGGACACGATCATCGTGAAAAGATACCTGTTACGTTTGATTTTAAAGAACTCCGTCGCGTATTCCGCTGCGTACAGTTTCCGGATCCACGGGATTACTTTCTCTTTGTCCTTCTCTTTGCTTAAATTGGGAGCGAACTTCTTCAACATCGCCGTGTAATATGCGAATTCGATATTTATTGAATCGTCGTTCGCTACGCAGACGACTTTTTGATGCGTGGGGAATATAACGGTTGACGTGCCGCTAACGCCGGTGCGAACGCTAGTGCTGTCGTTGACGGTCTGTGCGTCTTGATCTGTCATCTTAAAAGATATTTATCCGACGGTTTTAGGACACTGTTGTTAAAAGCGAATTATTGAAATTGATTTTATAACGCGCGAACCGACGTGAATACGAAGAAATAAAATAAATAAACGGCCCAGGTGGAATTTCGATAGATAGGGTGGTAACGAACGAACGATTGTTTTGTTTTTTTTGTTTTTTTTTATAGCCGATATAATACAAATTTTCGTCAATAGGTAAATACGAATATTTTTATTATTACAAAAAAAAAAAATGTTCATTTATATCAAATGATATAAATAATAACATGTCGTAATTGGTTTTTGTTTTACTAACAATTTAATTCAATACGTACGCAATTTCTTCACTGTTTTTTTAACTTTACATTTTTTTTTTTTTTTTTTTATTGTAATATTCATAATTTTCTCTGTGTAATTTTTATCGTTGTATTTTTCTTTTTCGCTTAATACCCGATCACGAATTTTCGGTAGAAACCGACAGTAAATATACAAATCAACAGACTCGGGGGTAAAATACTTTTTAATAGTATTCGTAATACATATTCCGAATACTTGGAAAAAAGTGTTTTAAATGTTTTTAAAATCCTCCCCCCGTTTTGTTTTTTTTTTCGTTAGTTTTCACTAATAAAAATATCAAGTTTAGCAATTTTATTATTGTTATTTAATTAAGCGAGTCGTCGACATTTTGGCGGGTTTGATATTTTTATTTTTTTTTTTTAATTCTGCGTTTATAAGTTGCCACAATAACTAATAAGTAAATTAATAACACCGATTATTTATAAAATAATAACACAGTCTAATCGAACTTGATTAATATTGAATAAGGCTGAGTCCAAACGTCGCACGTAGAAAGATTATTGATAAAATAATTGACGCGGTTTTAAATGTCCATCGCTACTACTCACATTTTTTTTTTTGTTCCCCAAAATAATTACTTTTTACACGTTTAAGTAATAAGTTATTATTATTATTATTATTATTATTATTATGTAGGCAGTGTTTAAACTATGATTGGTTTTTAAAAGAAATTATTCGGAATACAGTGTTTTCCTACGAACATCGTATTCGAAATACTACCCGTGTCCGGAAATTTATCGCAGTGATTCTCGTGAATTTGTTTATTTCAACCGAAATACGCACTCGATCGTGTACTCGCTTATACTCGTAATACAAATTTATTATATATACATAAAAAAACAAATCATTTTGGTTATCGCCGTTTTGTCGTTTTCTCATACATATTTTATTAGTATACATTAGGTTTACGAATTATCCGTACGGCCTGAAATGACTGTAAAGTGTGCGCACAACGTTAATAGTACACCTCATTGGTTTGTGTCTCGATTATAATCACTTTCGTTGAGAATACACAAGATGTTTGAATTCGAATTAGTCACTCAATAAAGCAAAACGTCGTAGGAGATATTCGACGCCGTAACAAATATTAAATGATTGAAATGAAAAAAAAAACCTATTATTTATAGGAAAAAAACTCTTACTCGACACACACACACACACACTGCGCAACACTGTTAAGCGTTCCTCGAATAAAACGTATTATTTATCGGTGCCAAAAGACGCGTTTTTTTTTTTTTAACACGTTTTAATTTTTTGTGTAAAAATTAAGCGAAGCTTTCGAATTTTTCGAATTGAACTATTGTTTCGATTGAATCATTTTTCGATTGTCGAACACTGCCGAATCTGTCGGTTTAACGCGGTTAATTAACACAACGCGCGCGAGAGTCATAATGTGCGACACGTCGAACAACGTTTTCGGGACGAATCGTCAAATATAGCGATCTGGTGAATTCGTATAATATTTGTTACGTGCCGGGCGGCGGCCAACTGAGCACACACGTCGAACACTCGTTATTTGCACACCGTTTTCAAACTCGACGATTTTTTTACGAAAACCGTTCAATTCGTTTCGTCCACGTGTAGTACGTTCGTTTTAAAAGAAAAAAAAACAAGTACGAATTTTTTTATAATCCGGACCGACCACCACTTCGCTAATTAACCGTTTACTAAATAAATACGACAAGTATTCTCGTAATTCCGATTAATCGTTTATTGTTCGTTTGCGCGAATCGAACTGTTGCCCGGAAATTTTACGTGTTCGATTTTCTCTTCGCGCGCAAATTCGCGAACTCGCGAGTTTTGTCCACGTCACAAAAATAATAATAATAATAATAATAAATAAATAAATAAAAACGTTTATCGATTCGTTTTTTTTTTTTTTTTTTGTTTCTTTTGCGCATTAATTTCTTTTTGACTGATGAAAGAACGACGAGACGACACGCGGACCCGTTACAGTGTTTTCACGACGATTTTCAAACGCGCGACGGAGACGGATCGTCAATGAAGTTTTTGACTATTCGAATGTTATTATTAGAAAAAGAAAAAAAAAGAATTGTCGTCGCGTATTTATTATACACCGATGAAAATGTGCCGTTCCGAGTCCGAATAATGTATAAATTATTTACCATTAATTTCCCTGGGTTTCGTTCCGACCTGACGCGCGTGTCCGCGCACGCGAATTAATACATTTTATATTAATGATATTTTCGTTATACATTTTCTTTTTTTACCGATGCGAAAGTCGTTTAAAGAATATAAAAATATAATATCACAAACACGCCTTGTAACGTATACGAAACCAAGCGAAGTGTGTACGCCGAACGGAATTTGTGAGGGAGCGAAACACGTTTTACTAACATCGTTTACACGAGGGATTTTTTCTTCCCTCCCATTCTCGAAAACTTATCGTTAAACGCGAAAGTAAATATTTTCGTTTTTTTTTTTTTTTTTAACGTTAAGACGTCGAAAATTCTTCTTTTTTTTTGTATATTACAAAACACACACACGCATCCAATCTAAACGGTAACACTTGCATTTGTACAATATAACAACGTATACAGTGTAAACATCAGTTTATAATAATAATAATGACTATTCGTATATTTCGTAATAGACGCTCGTTCTTAATTATTTATTCGCTTGCAATTCCGAACAATACGAATTCGGTACGTATAGAATAAACAATACATATTTTAAGACGGCAATAATAATTGTGTACGTGGTGTGTGTGTGTGTGTGTGTGTGTGTGCTCGTTCGATCTCGAAAATCGCATTGAGGATAAACGGACGAAAAAAAGTTTTTTGAAAATCGGAAGATTTTCGGAACGAGATATGTAATGGAGGAGAATCGCGGAACGAAAAAAATGACGAAATTGTTTGAAATTCAATTCGGCAGGCTCGAAACGTTTTTATTATTATTTTTTTTTTTGGTTATTCGTTTTTAATGTAATTCTAACGTTTACACGACAGTGTAACGGTGTTAAAAACGACTTTTCTACTCACACGTCGTTGTTTGTGTCAAATAAACTGTGCTATCTCGTTGTACTGCACAAACGTTTTGTATAAATATGTACGAGTATATAGACCGAATATACGGAAACGAGTGAATTGTTTAAAACGTATACGTTACGTCATTATCTCATGACGTTCTAAGTTTTTTTCTTTTTGTTATCTTACCACAACGACCACGTAATCGGCGAGTAATAAATTAAAAAATAAGAAAAAAATAATTTTTCGTATCGTTTTTGACGCGCTTTCGTCGGTTCATGACCGGATAGTAAACTCTTAAAACGGACGATTCCTGACAGTACCGCGACGCGTAAAGAGACGAGTGTTTTTCATTTTTTTTTAAGAATAAGCCACTGCAGCCCGTATATTGGCGTTTTCCGTGTGTTCTCGTCGTTTTTGTAAAACGTTTCAAAACACGAACACCGCACGATTATCGTTTCTCTTAGCCCATAGTGAAACTTCAAAACACGAACTGTACAATATTATTGTTTATAATTAGGAGTTTTCTCGGATAATAGATTTTTGTAAAATCTCAAACATTAAATGTAAACGTAAACCATCGGTCCTTTTATCCACTGCACGATATTAAATGGTTTTCGATTATTATTATTGTTATTATTATTATTATTGTTATTATTATTATAATTATTATTATTGTTAACGTTGAAGAAATTTAGTCTTTCGGTAGAATAATTTCTCGATGTAAACAATCCCGTTCCCGGAGCGATTTCGATTATGGATATAATACCGTAGCACTCGGAGACCTTCGTAAATATTAAAGTGCTTCGAATTATATTTGGAGGCATTTTGTTTGTTTTTTTTTTTTTTTGTAAACTCATTCGGTGTATCGTGGAATAGATAAAATAATTTGGTAAATAATATGTTCTTAAATCATTAAAAATCGTTTTTTTCTTTTTTCATTACAGCATTTTAACACACTCTTTTACGTAGATTACTGTCCAAATGGAAGAAGAAAAAAACGTTTTCTTTTTTCTCGTTTTAATTCCACGTAGACACTCTACAATCAATTGAATTCCTGTTGTGAATGAAAAATGTGTAATTTCACTTTTTTTAATACTATAGATCACGTACTCTCTATATCAGCTCGTAGATCGTCATATGTTAGAAAACTAAATTTAAAAAAAAAAAAACACTTTGCTTCTTTTGTCCCCATTTTAAATGAGCCCCTGAGTATGACCGAGTAAAAAAAAAAGTAAATCTATTACACAATAACTTCGTTAGTAAAAAAAAAAAGTGAATAAATTGTATTACAGTCCACAGGAAAGTCTATTATTTGTCCGGCAGAGGTGGTGTGATTTTTTTTTGTAACACGAATATGTTCTGGGCCTGGAGTCATTTAAAAACCAGCTTCGTGAATTCCCGCATAAGACCGTATTTGCATTTCCAATGATCAACACTAATAATACACGCCCACAGCTTCCTTACGTTTTGAAATTAAAACGGAGAAGAAAAACAAAAAGCCTCATTGAAATTGTCTCCGAATTAAAAAAAAAAACCACATCAACGTTTTTTCGTGCAGCGGAAAAAAATAATATACAATTTTTTTTTTTTTTTTTTTATATATTCTCACGAGGGAGATGAAATACATTTTAACGGAATTATTTTGTATTCGTATTGCTGCGAGTCGACAAGAGTTGTTTAGTGTTATTCTGAAGAGCAGCGTAATACACCTCAGCAATTCGTTGTACGTATTACCTCTGTGGAATGTATTCGAAACGGAATCCGCGAGCGAATACGATTTTATGGGAATTATGTGCAGTTTCAATGACCTATAGATTAATCGTAAATATATTTATAAAGGATTTACTGGCACTCGACACGTACACGTACTCGTATGAAAATATTATAATACTCTCTCTCTGGATGTTCGTTTTGGATAAAAAAAAAAAAATAATAATAAACCGAATCGATTACATTATTACATCGATTATACACATATTATTACGTCGACGTTATTATAATACTTATAGCGTTATGTACATTTTCGCGTTGGAACGTAAACGTGTATTAACGAGGTGTATTTTATTTTATTAATTTACGGTTTAATTTACAGATTTTTTTTTTTTTACACGCCAACTTTCGCCAGCTATCAATTCGTGGATCTCGATAATAAATATGCTTTTTTTTTCAAATCGTAATATTATAACCACGAGGATTAATAAATAATCAATCGGTTAATTATTACAGTAGTGTACACTGCATAATAACGGTCGTGAAATAGAACTTCGCGTCACCCGCCGTTTTCAATAATAATAATAATAATAATAATAATAATAATAATAATAATAATAATAATAATAATAATAAAAAATCCGTCAGATATCACCGCGCAGTTATCAAACTGAAAATTCTAATCGGACGCGAAATAGCGTCGGAGAGAAGTGGTCTCATATTCCCGTGACGGGTGCGCGATGTCATCGAAACAAAAATAAAACCGAACCGAATAAGTGAAAATTAACCGTAAATTAAAACGATTTGGAATTTTTTTTTCCACACGCGTTTATTTTTAAAACGAGCGAGAGATTTTCAAGACGAAACTAACACGGAAATCACACACAAACGTATATTGTACGGCATCTGGAACGAGAAAACAAAAAACATTCGTTGTGTATATTCGTACAATTCATTTAAAATCGTGTGCTTAAAACGTTGAATCGAACCGATGAAATGGATTAAAATATTTTTTTTTTTTATTCGGACGATTAAAAAAAACCGGTGCGATAATGACGAGATCTCGCAACGATACCTGAAAATTTCACAATTATTATAATTTTACTCGGGCGGGGCAAAATGTTATTAAATCGATTCGTGCCGAATATTGTAGTACAGTTTTGCGACGTAACTCTTTTGGTCGGTGAATTTTCGTTTAATTTTCACCAAAAGACATATCATCTTTAACAGGATAATTTTGTCCGATTAACGTTAATAGTATGTCGATTCGCGTGTGTATTTGACGCAAAACGTTATGCCGATTCGAACGTATTGCTTATTGGCCATTACTCCGGCAAATATTTTCGTTCGTATTTGAATACGATTACGTAAGAGAAAATCTTTTTTTTTGTTAGATTGGGTCGATATGCACGTAAGATAATAATATTCAATGCGACACTTTCGTCGCGAACGCGATTCGTTAAACATATCCGTGAAAATTATTTTTTGCGTGTAAATTATAATCGTGAAGACATTTTCAATGGGGACTTTAAAAAAAATTACGAATTTAAACAGGTATGTGTTACAGTGTAACAGTTACACACTCCGTTATTTTTTTTTAGGAAATCGTTTAGGTCGATTAAAGCGGACAATTTTTTTTTTTAAATTATTCGAAATTTAATTGCGTTTTTACGCCTATATATATAATATACGAAACAAAACAAAATATATTAATTTGTTTCCCGAAAAGTTTCGACTAGAGATTTCATTTGAATACATATCATATTATTATAATCGTTTCATTTTAAAACGCAAAACAATACATGAAATTTGTAAAATAAATTTTTTTTTTTTTCAAAAATTATTTCGACGAAAATCCTCGTTTTCTGTTGTATTTTGATAAATCTTCAAAGATGATGTTTTTAAATATTATTGAGAAAAAGCAATATAACATTTTCTGTTGTATAATACACGGATATTAAATGAGCTCCTCGATATTCGTTTCGCATCGTTGATTTCTTAGTAAATTCAACCGTCTATTAACACGTCATAAAATTCATATAAATATCTTCAATAGGTATTTTATTAAAAAATATCAACCGCAACGTTGTGTCAGAAAATCGATAAAAATCGGGTTTCAAAAAAATGACGCAAAATTTTCCAATAATAATACTTTCCATTTTATAATATCTTTCTTTTTTAAAAAAAAAAAATCTAAATATGACGTGGGTTGGTTATTGGACTAAAAAACGAAAATTGTCCGTTGCTGAACAATTTCCGGCTGTGAGAAATTCGGCACGGCAAATTGTCAGAATAGAATTTTTGTTTTTTTTTTCCACGAAAAATACATAAAATTTTATTTGAAAGCGATTCTCGAATAATATTTAAAAAAAATAAACGTATTTTCGGATATTTTTTTAAATGCCGATTACAATAAAAATTGGAAAAAAAAACAATTTTTTTTTCATTCGAATTAATTTGATACTGAAATTCTAAACTTTCAATAAGTTGAATAATATTTCCGCGCACGCTGTTGTAACTCGAGTAAATTATTTCCATTAACTCGCCTCATCTCCGTACTTCAAACTATTATAACTATTATACGCGTTTTAACTGTAACCATATTGTGCTCTGTGTTGTGCTTCTAAACTAGATTTATAATATATATAGATATGATATTAATGATGTTATCGTTGTACGCGTCCGTGATTAAGTCAGTTTCCACGTGCATTGCGTTAATTCTATCATAGTATATTACTGTCGTATTATAAATTGATGATTTTGTCGGTCGCGTAGCTAAACTCTCCAGCTCGTAGAATTATTCGCCTTACTAGGATGTTGATGATTTTTCCAATTTTATTTGAACGTCATAGATCCAAGCTTTTTTTGTTTTTTTAGTTAAAAATGTGATTCGGTAACATACAAATCTAAACAACCAATTTCTGTTTTGTATTATTTAACTTTTTACTGAATTTTTTTTTTTTTAGACGTTTTAAGGTCATTTCTGTATCTGTTTTTCAATAATCGACAGAAAAATCACGAGTTTACTATTATTTTACGTAATATTTTTTTTCACTTATAATTTAAAATACGTGTATTGAAATTTTAGCTAAAAAAAAAAAAAAAACTGTAAAAAGTCGAGAAGAACTGCTAAATATTGTGATATATAATACATACACTTAACACAATCATATGCAAGTATATTAATCGTAATTAAAAAAACAAAAATAAATAATATAGGTAATTCAAGCGATTTAAAGGTATCTCTTTGTATCTTTAGACTGTTGAAAAAAAGCATTTTTGTAGGTTTTTAGAGCATTTTTTGTGTTCTTTTTTTTTATAAAGTCATAATTACATTTATTTAGGACAAAAGTTTTTTAAAGCGTCAGCATATCCGGGCCATAATCGTTAGTATTCAAACGTTATACACGAAACAATACTGTCTAGAGCGTCTAGTCATGTCCGTTATAAGCGAACACAAAAAGCACGAATTTCTCGATATCCAATTGCACCGCGGAGTTTATTTATTTATTTTTTCTGTAGGAAACGATAAGTTAATACTCGTAGTCATATTGAAAATTGTCCGTATCGAACAACTGTTTATTTCACTACAATATAATCACAAATTATTGTGAAATAACTGTTGTAGTTTGGGACGGCCGCGCGATTATTTCGCTTATTCGACTTACGAATTCATTCATTGCGCGCAAAATACATCAATCCAAATTTATATACAATTGAACATATTTTTTTCTAATACGTTCCTTATAAGTATACGAGTTTTTTTTATATATAATATTTATGGTAAAATAAAATAATTATTAAAAAAAAAAACCGCGATTTAAGAACAGAATTTTTATTCGCACACATTTTTTGATAATTTCAGGCCGGTGTGCCGATTATTAACAATAAATATTTTTACAGTTCACTCTATGTGCAATCACTTGATTCGTATTATTTCGATAATTAATATTGTAACAAAAACTGTATTATAACTGAAGAGAACTTGGAAGGAGACACGAGGATGTGCTTTTCGTCAAAACCATCCGACCCCGGAGGAAACTTATAAATGAAATGAAAACGGGCCCGAATTCTTTACCAGATGTTTATAATGTAATTGATTTTTCCTCCGTATCGATAAATCTAATGTTTGTAATAAAATTGAAACATAATTTTACACGAGTCTTCTCGATGGAAATAAACACGTCATTTTAAATTGTACACTAGTAACCTACACTGATATGCTTCGGTATTTATTACACGATAAAAGCCTAATGATGTTAATAAAAATATTATTTAAAAGACTATATTATATTATAGGAATATAAAAAACAGTAATAAATTGCGAATGTTTAAGAGTGGCTGACACTAATAAGTCGAACGGAATAATACGCGACCCGAGATATTTCTCTTATATTTTTATATATATATATTTTTTTAATGATATTTGATTATATCGCGCGAAAATACAAAAAAAAAAAGAAAAATACTCGACGAAAACATGTCTTAATTATGCACAAGTTGGTATGTATAAAACAAAGATTGCGTACTAACCGCGCGACGACGTAACGGCGCAGTTGATTTGTACGATTTTCAAACAACGTTATGTGACCTAAAAGATAATAATATGGAAAATCACTTGGTAATAATGTTATGAAATCGATAGTTTTTTTTTACCTTCGTTTTCCCGCTGTGAAATGGTCTCGCGCTAACGAACGCACGTCGATTTCACCTCTAAGACGTGCTCTATTAGACAACTTAATCGTCAAAATCGCAACAATTAACCAAATTATTATGTTCATGTATACTACTACACTCTGTTCGTTTTTTTCCTTTTTTTTTGTATATGAATTAAAAATCATGGCGCGAACAGAGAGTGAGAGAGAGAAAGGAAATCCGATTGCAGCTCGGTGAAAACATATAATAATCGTGTATAAAATATTTTCAAAAAAAAAAAAAAAACCCGTCGTTATAATTATAAGGAAAATCATAACGGCGGTGTCGTTTTGTTGACATACGTATTTACACTTGTCATCATCAGTTTTGTTCTTTAATAAACAAACACGAAGTTTCACACGTGCGTATGATTGTGCATAATGATTATACGAGTATTTTTTCAAACACATTTCGGTGTCCTTCTTCAAATTTTTCTGTATAGAGAACGCGTTGGTCATGTTTTACACTCTTATGTTTACAGTAAAATCGTATAAAAAAAAAGCCGGGTCCCGTGTTGTTATCACAGTGGAAAATCAATACAGATTTGATAATATAAACTTGTGAAAAAGTTTACGAATCGCGACTTATACATATTTATATATATAAAACGAAATGAAACGAATTATTTATCACAACACGTCACGCATGTACGCGGGAGTTTAAGTAAATTGCAATGCGTTTGGAATAACGTAAATTTTAAGTAATTTTTTACTTCGTTTCAATGTTACGATTGTCGAATGTTGTTTTTCTTTTATAGTAATAAAAGTATACCTATAACGCGCGAAACATCACGTTTCACGGATTTCAATGCTAATTAATAATTATTATATTATTATAATTATTTATTGGTCTTACATTTCCGATAGCGTTTTCGTATTGTAACGATTTCAAAAATAAGAATATAATAGTTTGCAATTATTTTTTCATACGTTACGGCGGTCTCGTGTTGTAATTTATCACCTGGTCCATATCTGGGTATTAAAATATTGATATTAGACAAACACAGAATGCAGAGAGGACAAAAACATGTTATCACGTCAACATCTGTCTGGTGGTAAGTATTGACGATTAGTCCGGCGCGTACCTATTACACTATTTAAAAGTATATTTCGGCGCATATTTTGGAATTTTTTTTGAAATCAGTGCGCGAGTACCAAAATGTTTCTTCGAAACTACATTTTTTATAGAAAAAACGGTTGTCGTGATAATTTTTTCATCTCTAGAAAAAAAAAATCGTTTAAGGAGACATTCGTTTTTGTTTTTCGAAGATTATTTCAGTATATTTTTTCATGTTTTTTTGTATACACACGAAGAATAAAAAAAAAAAAAAAATCGTGATTTTCGAAATATTATTTCTGTCACCAGGTGCGAGAATCGGATTCGATATATATATTTATATTTTTTTTCTTGTAATAAAAGCAAAAGAAAAACGTAAAGACAAATTTACATTCAGAGTAAGCCATCCGTTTCTCCGTCTCCGCACGAGAGGCCTATTGGGAAAATGGATTTTTTTCCCGCCGGGTTCTTGTCAACGTGTCCTTCTAAATTTTTAATATTGTATTTTACAATTACATTTTAGCGCGTCGTGCCTTTAAAAATTAAAAAAAAAAACACCTAAAAAATAATAAAAATCTCATTAAATATAGAATAGAAAACACGTACCACCTATACACTGTTGTATATTTAATATGAAAATATATTTTATTATTATTATCATCGGACGTAAAACCACGTAATGTACTCGTGGCGACAACGTTAAATCGAATACGATTGTACTTCATTTGTTCCCATAAAAATCGGGCACTGTGTGTAGAATATAAAAGCACCGCGTCGCGTGTATATTTGCAAAATTCAAATATAACTCCTTTCACAAGTCCATCCGACTCCGTTTTGATTCATATATATATATATTATGAATACGTCGAATAAATGTCATTGTAAAAATAACACAATATTTCTACAATAGAATATTTACACTCCCGGTGTACAAATATGTACGTGTAACAAATTACTAATCATTAATCGTCCGGGTAAGCCGTGAACGTTGTAGATTATCGAAATTCAAATTAAATTTCAACAAATTCTTAGTGTCAAAAACGATTGGATAGTTTTATAACAATGACTGTTTAAAAAAAAAAAAAAACTCATATTATCCGAACTGGACGTTAACAATACTCGTAATAAATACCGTAACTGTTCCAAAAGTCCATTACCTGACTACAATTATTGATTTATTAAAATATTTTATTATCCTACTACTAATTTCGTAAGTCCATATTTATAATTTCCGTTTATCTATAATATGTAATTTAAAATAATATATATATATATTTACTATTCAATTATGATGTATCTGTTTGTTACGCGGTAGAAATTGCGAACGACGTTTAGCGTGTTTAATACGTATGCGACACGTGTGGACGTTTAAAGTTGTCTCCGATCAATTATGCCAATTACGCAGTAATATTTTCATATTATACGTAATAAATAATATCAGCACACAATTAATTGTATAATAATAATAACAATAATAATAATAATAATAATAATAAAGACAAAAACTATATTAATTATTTCATTACGACCAGTGGTCGGACAGGATTGTCCGGTAAAATAATTATGTCTTTTAATGGGGATTAATTGAAACGCGCGCGGAAGAGCAACCGGGGTGGGCGGTTGGACGTGAAAAGTTTTCCCCGACCTTTTCTCCACGTCGCAACGGACGAAAACGCACAAAAACTGTATTTATTATTATTATTATTATTATTATTATTATTATGTGCTGGCTGTGTAGCATCACGGAGATTTAATAAACGCAAGACTTTTTCGTTCTGTTGGATTTAAAAGTCTTTCTTTTCTTTTTTTTCCAAGTTTTTATAAAATTCACTAGACGTCCGAAAACGTAGCTGAAGGGCCAGCAAATATTTGTGTCTAAAAAAAAAAAAAAAAGAAAAAAAAAGAAAAAGAAAAGAGCTCACGTAACGTTCCGTCGGGCATTTGCGCGCGCAACACTTCCCTGAATTCAAAAGAATACCGAAAAAGTTCATTTGTTTCAAATCAAACGTCTCCGGTCGCGTGAGAACGTACAAATAACAATTACACTCAGCCGATTCCGTTACGAATCGGTTATGATACACTTTTCCGGAGATCAGCGGCGAGTAGTTAGGTAGTTAGGTACATTTAGAAAAAGAACGTTTCGAACGATGGACGTTATATTATAATGATTTATTTTGTAAATGACGACACCTATCGTCGTGGTCCGCGGTCATAAATCGCGTGTTTTAATCGAGTTAAATGCGAGATTGACGCGAAATAACAAAACAACGTCAACGGATATTATTCGCGATGTTTTCGTGGGGCTTTTAGAGGTTTTGCTAATCCCGCACCATCGGGCTGGTTATACATATTATATTTTATACAAATACTCGTTCGTTAAATCTAAAACGAATTTCTAGATCGTCGGATTTCGGTCGTAATAATAATAATAATAATAATCACACGTGCCCGTGAATTCCGTCCAGGGAATTATGCGAGCGACTGACTGTGAAAAATGATAATTTTTTATACGTGCAGCGTTTTTGTCTGTTACACGTGTAAAACTCGAATCAAAAATTTACGGCCAGAAGCTGCGTTACGCGCATATACGCGATAATTATTATAATTATATTGTTTTAACTGAAATACACGCGCTGTCGTGTATATTTAAATATATACATATGAGATCATTAAGGATTTATAAAAAAAAAAAAAAAAAAAAATTATATATTTATTTAGAAAAATGGCTTTTCTGATATTTCACTGTAATTCAAAACGTGCGATTGTAAATATTTAGAAAATTATAAATGGATTTTGAAAGAAGAAAAAAAAAAGGAACGTATAAATTATTATTAATAACTACAATTTTATAGTAATAAATATTAGATTTGAAAAATCTATTTTCTGCGGGAAAATATTTTTTAAGTTTTCGCGTGACAGCTTTGCATTTGGTATAGGACACACCGACGGCCGACAAACAACAATTATCGCTTACTAAAAATATAAATATTAAACTATGTGTGTGTGTGTACCCAGTATTACTTGCGTATCGCCTATGTGTTATCTACTCGTATTATAAAACTCGGCAAATACGCGCGGTTTACAGTTTGTGTACTAAACTTGTATCTTGTTGAAAATTAAACCCAAATAATTTAGTTTAATATTTTTCATAAAATTTATTGTTATTAAAAAAATATATGCGATTTTCACGCTATAACATCCATAAATGCGTAGAAAACGCTATCCGTAGAATTCGTACATTAAAATATGTCGACATTTCAAATCGGAATTATTTCAAATAGTAAAACACTGTGAACTGATTTATTATTTCTTTTTATAAATTTTATACGCGGAAATTGCATTCATTGCGCAATAGTACAACGCGCATGCAATAATATTACGTATTATTCAAAACTGAATATTCGCAAAACATCATTAACGTTATACAAATCAAACAATTTTGTTATTCGACGATTGATCGCCGAAACTGTCGAGCAATTTACGTAAGTAAAATAAACGTAATTTTTTTTCCCCCTCGTAATTCTAAATTTTCCGAATTAATTGAAAAAAGAAAATCTTAGCGACTGCGCACACGACGGGTGTGGTTCTCTCTTTCTCTGTAACGTTACAACTAATGGACACAAATCTCTCTGGTTTTTTAATCAAATGTTCGGTTAGGTGACGGATTCAGGATTTGGCGAATTGAAGTAGATCGGCGAATATCCAAAGGCTGTTCACTCGGAAAAGTGAAAAGTGAACTGGACCACCTTATTCCATACTCTTTTTGGAAATAATCGTCTAGCGTAGCGAATTTACAATTTACTCGTTCTCGTTAAATAATTTCAATATTATAAAATCGATATTTTTACAACGACAAAATTGAGCGAGCGCTTTTATTCGTTTTTATTCGATCGATTCGAATGAATAATATCGAGATTCAGAGATCTCCCCTGTACCACCCGTTGTCGATCACGTTTATCCGTAAACAAATAGAAAACCACCACCGAACGATTTTATTATTTTAATTTTTTTTCATCTATCTTTATAATGTCGTATAAACTCTTCTATTTAGCCGGGCGATAAAAAAATGACAAGAAAAGTATACGACGCACACGCGATTTCGACGAATTTCTCGATTTTATATCCGCTACCGATACGGTAATTTCAATATTTTTTATTACACGCAATAAGAATGTATTATTATTATTATTATTATTGTCTGCGTGCCCGTGTGCTGGTAACGCGGAGAACGGAACTTCTTCTCCTCTTACGTATTAGTTTTTCCGGGCGATAAAACGAGTGATTTTTAATACCGTCGTCGTATCGGAAATTCACTTACTTATAATGAAAGAAAAAAAAACGACACTTCCCCGCCACTCCCGGTCGCACAGAACGATTTCGATGGATCTTCTGTCTCTCATCTTCGCGTCCGTATAAATATTGCACGTATTATAAATGTGATATAATTTACGAGTAATACACACAACGTCAATACCGAGACTGCGAGACGAAAAAATAATGAACGCGCTCACGATTTACAGCGGATAAACACTAGAAATCCTTTCTATATGAAAAAAAGAGACGAATTGCAAAAACGAAAATATTAAAACGCGATTTTTTGCCAATTTAATAGGAAAAAAAAAAAAAAAAATTCGCGTATCTATTTCTCGGAGTCTCGAGTCCGTTTCGACGCGTCGAATTGAAATAATCGAAAATTGAAAAAAATAAAACGCGAAATCCGACAACGGCGTTTTTCTACGTTCGTCTAAAGATTGTGCGAAAAAAAGTTTTTTTTTTTTTTTTTGGCCAACACAAATACGCCGCAATAAAAGTATTCGGAATACGAGATTATTCGGAGAGGAACGAGGAACGTATTTGGTTTTTTACAATCACGTTTTTTTTTTTTAATGTCTGTGTCCAAAAATTCTACTGGAACGAGGAGTGCTTTGATTTTTTTACAGTCGTACCCAGTATTTGGTAACAAATCCATATTACCGGTACTAATTTAGAATGGTCATTTTTTCGATTTTACGGAAAAATTACGTAAAAAAAAAAAAATCGCGATTTCGTCGAATTCGATTATTTTTAATTTCAATTAACTGTCGGGGTGATAGAAATTTGAAATATTCACCAAATACGTAACGTATTTAACAAAAAAAAAAAAAATTCCTCCTTTCAATTTTTGGTCCATTTATGAGTATTGACGTATTTGATTCATAAGAGAAGTAATTTTTCTTTGTTTTTCGGTTTTAACGATTAAAATACAATATCGGACGCGTACGTTATTTCAACTATGTTAAAAAAAAAAAAAAACTCTTTCGTCACAATTTACACCGAAACTCCGCTCACAATCGCGTTGCTTTCAAATTTGTATAAATAAAATAAAAAAATTTTTACCTAACTAGTTCGCAACACGTCGTAGCTAACTTTCTCTTCCTTCCCCCTAAAAAAATATTCAAAATCCCTTTCGAACACCAAAAAAAAAAAAAAAAAAAAAAAAATTTAAAAATTTTAAATAAAAAAATATATATAAAATAAATATATATATCAAAATGTATACTTAAATAAAAGCCAAAGAGTATTAAATAAAATAAAATAAACATTTTATTTATGCGCGATTACATTACGGGTCCGTTATTAAACGTTTAACCGTTAATTTTTTTGTTTGTTTTGTTTTTCTCTACAGCGCGTCGCAACAGTCCGGCCGACGGGTGGGGGGTTGGACGCCGCCGCCGCCGCCGACATAGAATTCCGTTGCCGCGCACGACCGCCGCAGCCGTCACCGTGCCGAGCCAAGGGTCGCCCGGTCCCGCGCCGTTCCCCCGATTCTTCGGGCCCTGCGTCCGCGGCCCGTACATTCAGCTGAACCCGTCGGTCATGCACCACCAAGTGGCACATCCGCATTGGATCGCAGCGGCCGTGCAGCCGTGGGGCCTGCAACCGCAACAGTTGGCCCCGTCGCAGAACATGCTGGCGCTGGCCGGCATGGCGCCGGCCGCTCCGGGCCCCGCGCCCATCGCGTTCATCGGACTCCATCCGCACCATCATCTCAACGCGCTGCCGGGCCAACCTTTGCAGCCGTCTCCGCCGCCACCGCCGCCTCCGCCGCCGCCACCGAATCATCTGGCCGGACATCCGGTCACCACGGCGGCCGCGGCCGTGGCCCTGCTCAATCAGTTGCATCATCAACAACAACAGCAACAACAACAGGATCTCGCACAATTGTTGCTCCACCACCACCACCATCACCATCACCAGCAGCAGCAGCAGCAGCAGCAGCAGCAGCAACAGCAACAGCACCAGCAACACCTCACGCCGCTCGCACAATTACAGGTTAGTCGAAACTCTCACGGTGGTAACAGATCAGAACGTGCGTTTTCATCCCGTTATCCCTGCACTAGCTCAGCACTTATAGCGTTAAAACCAGCGGTTTTTCATTCCCTTTCCGTCATTAAGCACCGTTCGTATCGCGTCAGTTTTCCGTTCGAAGTACACGTTTGAGAAAAATCCAAACTAATGTATTCTGTGTCCGACCGAGATGTTTTTAAACTGAACAATCCAAATCTTTTTCTGGTTCTTGTGATTTATGACACGGGCTCCATTAGTCTCACACATCCATAGAGCACCGTCTCCATCGACTTCTACGCTCACATCAGCTATCCTCGCGTCACACTCAATTCCGTTTGTTTCGCTTTTTCTTCTTCCGCTTTTTCGGTTTTTTCCCTTCCACGTTAATCTCCATAACAACTCTGTCTCAGTCTTTAAATCACATTTCCATTCCAACCTCTTCCCCTTCATTTTCTCCACATCGAACAAATACATTTTTCCCCCTTATTTCTTACGCTATCGTTTTTAGTTGCTCTACACGCATCTGTCTTAGCAATCCCGTTTCCCCTACACTCATCCTGTGTTCCGGTTTTTCTGACACTCCGAAAATCGTACACTACCGTTCATCTCGCTAATGTTTTTTGTACAATCTAATTTTCGATCTTTCCACACACAAACCACCTGACGTTTCTTTCCACTTCGTCGGAGTGAACAATCCAAATAATAATAATAATAATAATAATCGCGCCCCCGCTCTACCTTATAAATATTATTGTAATAACTAATAATATTACAAACGAACGAAAAGAATACAATTGGGGTTTGTGTTATGTGAACATATTTCTTTGGGCTATTTATATATATATATATATATATATATATAGTGTCTGCAATCTTGCGGTTATCTCTTCACCCGGAATTTCTCATAATATTATGTTCTCAATCACTTCCGATTTATTTAATTTTTTGCCTCCGTCAACTTCTCTTTGATCTACCACATTTCATTATTACGTTCATCACCGTCATTACTGTTGTATATTTGATAATTAAAATTTTTTTGTTTATTTAACGATTATAATTTTTAAATTGGATTTCGTGAAATTTGTTTGCCGTTTTTTTTTTTTTTTTTTTTAGTAACAAAACTATAATTATTTTTACCTCGAATAAATACGTTTTAATTATGTCTTTCACTAGTTACGTTGAAAAAAGCTTCGTGAATTCGGTTTTCGATTCGAATTTTCGCTAGTATTTGAAAACAGCGTACACGTAATCTCAATATACGAATTAGTTTATAGTCGCGGTAAACGAATTCGATAAGAGAAGCTTATGAAAAAAAAAAGGGATATCATTACACGCCGGGATCCCATTTTAATATTAAAAATTTTAAACCATACTTACAGCCATTAGCGCTACGGATTGATTTGACACACTCCCGTGCTTTTCCATTCATTTTGTTCACAGACCGTTTTTAATCCGGAGTTGTCTGTTGACGAGTACGCGCTTAATGCACATTTTATTTGATATCGTTTTTCAAGTATCCTTACTTCTTCCTCCCCAACCACCGCATGTAGTGTCGTATTTATTATGGCGGCAGTCAAGAACGTTGTTTTGTTAATGATTTACAGTATGGTGGATACACATCACACACGTGCGTGCTTCCTTTTTCAAACACTTGCCCGCGATGCTCACCTTAATGTATTGTATAATAATACAAAGTGAAATTGTCTAAGACGGGAAACTACACGGGATTAAAAAGAAAAACGTCAGGTTTCTCCAGATTTATAGCGAAGAGAATACACATAAAATTCAATTTTCGCACTGACCATAATAACTTTCTATTTTCCAAAGGATTTTCGTACGCCGAAACACTGAAGTTGTCATTCGGACAACGTGTGTCATTATGTGTGTAACACACACACACACACACACACATTGATATATCAATACAAATTAGAGAAAAAAAATTCTTAAAATTAATCAAAGGACGGTTATGTGCGTATTTATTTCTCGTTTTATAAACTGAAAATTAAATAAACAAACGTAAACGTTGTTAGTAATTTTTGGTATTGTGGTGTAGGAAAATCAATGACTCGGTGAAGTCCGCTGACCACTTTTACGATACGATCTGCCTTACTTTTGAAAACATACGCTCTGAAGGTACGCCGATCGATAGATCGCCGGTGAAAATATCATCAGTATAATAATGTTAAAATAACACAAATATACCACAAACCGAGTATAAATTATTAATTTATTGGTTATTGAGTACATATACAGGTACCGCGGCCAGAATTCCATTTCGAAATGGACGTTAAGTTTCTTATTGCCGTTTTCAGAAGTGTAAAAAACATCCAATATACTTTTGCTCTAAAAGAAAGCGGGATATTTTTTCATTTATCAATAGCTCAACGATATTACGGATTTTGATAATAACAGACATTTTCGCGTATGTTTTAAAACTTTATTCGTAATTTGTTTACAAACATTTTTTTTTGTTCAATACACAAACGTGTAGGTGTACTTAATGTGAAAAGTCGTAATTATAAAGCTCCTTTCCTCTCTCCACAAACCCCTTAAACACCGCCTCCAAAACCTAATAACAATATATATTGTCGATGTCAAATATTTTTGTTTTGGTAAGTACTTGTTTTATTCATTTATACACCACGACGTCGGGGCGTACGAAACAAGTATATCGTCGAATCGTCGTAAGTAAGTATGGGTTTTTGTTTGTTTTTTTTTCCATCGAATACTTAACGAAAATGCGCTTCAGTATATTGAACACACGAATAATAAGATATTCGTGTAATTGTTGCACGGAGCAAAATTTTTCTTAAGTTAATCAAATACAATAATTCGTTTTTCTTTATTATATGTCTGTATCAGCGCGCATTTATAGTTCTGGTCAGCAATATTATTATAGTCTTTCAATGGAATTGAAATATTCGCCGATAATTACATTATTATTGAACGTGCCACGTTCAAATGTTATATTACAAAGTTTTTGTTTTCTGTATTGAAAATATTTTTAAAAAGAAAAAGTCTCGAATTCCATGTGAACGAACGCATTTGCAAACGTACAATACACAGTGTTTGTTTTTATAACCTACTATATATCGACGCACGTTCCATCGCAATAAACATTTAATTTCAATTGAAATTTTGAAATGACTAAAAAAAAAAAAAAAAAAAAACGCTTACCCGAGTCATATATAATGATAAAAAGAAAATCGTACATTGATACGTTCAAGAGTAGACTCTAAATGTAATGTAACCGTTGTCAATAAATTTCGTCTAGTACGTAGTGTAATATAAAAATTCCAATCGGTATTGTACAGCGTATACTATAGGTATTACGTTTGTTTGATTGATCGAATAATTCGATGATAGCGCTGTAACGTTGTAGAATGTGCGAAATCGTATTTGAAAATATTCCCGGACAATTTACGAACGTAGGAAACATTTTAATACATTACAAACGATTTCATTATGTTTAAAATTCAATACATAAAAAGAAGAAATTTCTATAATTTTTTTTTTTTACTAGCTTGTGTAGAGTATTGGAACTGTACGCCAAAACTCGCACCTTTTCATACACTTTATTACTACGGCTCAATATTTAAAAAAAAATCCGTACGATACGTGATAAATAATTTAATAACATATATTTTACTTATTTTGTTTTTCGACGTT
Source organism: Chaetogeoica ovagalla (assembly GCA_032441825.1). Taxonomy (NCBI): domain Eukaryota; kingdom Metazoa; phylum Arthropoda; class Insecta; order Hemiptera; family Aphididae; genus Chaetogeoica; species Chaetogeoica ovagalla. The sequence goes on along the minus strand of CM063749.1, from coordinate 2,011,038 downwards.
TCTCGAGACATAAAAATGATGTGTTTCGTCAAAAATGTACAACATTTTTTTTTCATTCATGATATTCTACTATAAAACAAAAAAATATATAATGATTCTACATAATAAAAACTTAAATACAAACTTATTTTTTTATAAAAAGAAATATCTGTTTTTTTTTTTTTTTGAAAAAACTGGATTTTATAGAATTAACTGAAAACAAAAGGTATTGTGCAGAAACTCTGAGTTAAAGAACCGAGTACACTGTAAATATATGAAATACTAATAATTATTATCAATAACCTTATTAAAAAGTTAAAATTAATTATGCATTTACAACAGATACTGTTTTCGTATAGTTTTTACCAACTCCGTCTCCGCCGTACTCCAACACAATAAAATTTGATTAATCTAGAACAGTATTGTGAACAAGTAGTAGGTATGTATAACAATGCGGTAGAGAGGTTAGCGAATAACTTTAAATCGTATACCGTACACTCAGTAAGTTCATTTAATTAAAACAAATAGTGTTCCTCACACGTTGTTGTTTGAATTCCTTAACGTGCACGTAGATAGAGTGTGAGCTTGAATAGAATTCGAAATATGTTTACACGGTGTAAAACACGCGGTGAAATAACTTTTCTCTTTTTTATCTCCGTAATCCGCCAATAATCGATTATATGACATTTTACATATTATATATATATATAAATAAAGATTTTTCGTTTTCGAATTAGAACTCCGCGGAGTGTGAAATTCTGAGCATTTAATAAAAAAATTAAAGTCATTTCAAACGCCTTCTTAATAGGCAGTGGAGCCGGTTTCAAAAATGGAATAGTTTTAAACGCTTAAGTAGAAACTGAATTTTAGCGAGGGAGGAGTTTTTTTCTTTTTTTTTTTTTTACAATATAATAATAACATCGAATCGGTTTGTTGAAAATTTGCGCTCGTTGTACGTGACGATTAAAGAAAGAAAACAGAAATAAATTCAAAAAGATGAAATGAATTTTCGAACGTTAACAAATCGCCGTTACGTTTTGTTTCCGCCGTGTGCGCGCTATCGTCGGTTGCACTGCTGTGTTTTTAACTTTTTTCGTTTTTAGAAACGCAATCTTCCATTGATATTCGTCATAATAAAAATATGTTATAATAAAAATCGTTTGTTTAGTTAATCGTCTTAATACAGAGGTACGAAAAAAAAAACAATTATTTTAATAATAATAATCACACCGTGTCGTGCCGTACGTGATTTCTCAGTGCGTTATGTTGTATACAACAGACGCACAAGTATTGACAAACAAATGTATATTTCTGAATGTATTCGTTCGAATAATCACGTCGAACGGTCCAATTGATCATCGGATCGCATTTTATCTCAATATAGGTATTTCGTTCGTAAGACAATGTTATATTATGGCTCCGCTACGAAATGGAAAAACGATAATTTTTGTCGGTTTCTTGAGAACGAGACAAAAAAACCGCATTTCTCATTTATATTAAAAAAAAAAAAAAAATCATACGAAATAAATTTACCGGGCCTTTTTCAAATGAAATCCAAGGAAAATAAGTTGTTGGACGGAAGGGATACGACGGAAAAAAGTAGATTTCGGTGAATTAAAAAATAAAAAAAATGAGTGAAGGAATATATATCGGAGTTCTATACGCGTGATTGTCTCCGAATAAAATTATGGTAATAATACGAATCATTTTTTTTTTTATATTTACATTTGGTAAATAAAAATCGTTCCCCGTATACGGGGAAAGTCGAATAAAACAGAAATCTAGTAAATGATTATTTTGCTGCATTGGACGACCAACAGAGTTTGTAAAAATATAAGTAAAAAAGAAAAAAAAAACGTTTTGGAAACGACTATATCCATCCCATAGCTGGTCTGATATTTATAAATAAAATTTACTTTCTCTAAACGACACCAAACGGCGTACCAAAGGTTTGCCGTAAAAAAGAAAAGAGGATAATAACGCTGCTGCCGTGTTTTGGTTGTAGTTGGTAACTCAATTCTGAAAATCGCTCAAACGTTACACATTTGTTTTTCCATAATATTATTTTCGACAATTCGTTAAAAAAAAAAAGTTTCGATCGAAAAACCATGTAAAAATAAAGGCTACGGAAAACGGGATATGACACCGTCGTCGTTCGTTCTGCTCAGTGAGCGAAACTGGTGGATTTTAATGATTTTTTTTTTTTTTGAATACAAACGACTCGTATATTCGCGTTTTACAACGATCTTTAAAAAAGAAAAAAAAATCTTTTTTCTTAAACTATTCTTATACACCGGTTACCTTTGCGGCGGTAGAACAATAATTATGTTGTTCGCTTGATTATTATGGCGAAAGTTTTGGCGTGAGATGCGACGATTATGTACGACCGATGGAGAAGGAATGCGCAGAGACGAGATTTATGGCGCTACGCCCGTGTTCATACATCTGCTGTACGGATTTTAATAATAATAATAATAATAATAATAATAATATAAATTCGCTACGGCCTTCGCGAAACGTCATCGCACACCATCGCGGAGACACATATTGTTAATTGTTCACGTCGAGGAGAGAAAAAAAATGCACTCGGATACGGTTCGGTTAGTTTTTACACCGACGACGGTTTCGCGCAAACGTGCTCAAAAATGTGTCCTAGCAGCGATTTGTTCGTGAACTCCTGCAAACTATACATGAACACGGTGTATTACGTGTTGAACGAAACGAGCGAATTTCTGGTTTGAACTGGGAGGGTTTTTTTTCTCTTTACTTATACAACTACAGTTATATGTCTATGCGAACAACTTAAAACAAATTTATAAGTTTATACAAATCGGACGTAACAATTGTGCGGACAACGTTCTAAAAAATAGTTTTTGGGCTTTTAAACAATAGATTTATACGTCGTTATATATATATGCGTATTTACGATACGGATTCCGTCGCAGAGAAAGAGGATAGTTAAAATTAAGTAAATTAACGCGTTATTTTTGTTTTCTTTTTAAATTAACTCTCGACTCGAAAAGTTATCGTTTTACAAAGTGCGTTAAATTCAATTTTATCTACACAAAATGTACGTTATACGCATCTGAATACATTTAGTGTTTTTAATTTACATAATAAATGTAGGCCCTGCCTCGGCAGTTTTCTCATTATTTCGTCGATAATCAGATAATTTGACAACCGAGTTAAGTTATTATTTGTTTTTTCTCCAAAATTAACTCTATTGATAGTTAACGGGAAAAAGCTTAATTTCGACTTAATTTTTTTAAATTCACTTGACCCGATGACTTAAAATAAAACCGTTGTGTCGTCCAGTCTTGTACTGCGTGTAAGCATTTCTCTCACTCATGTTTGTTTTATTAAAATGTATGCGTACAGTCAAACGGGACAATAGCGTAAATCGTTTTTTTTTTTTGTATCGGTAAAAATTTCTTATTCCTCAAAAATCCCTTCGAAAATTGGGAATGTTCCCGGTCCCGATGCGGGACAATATTATGTATAATGTCGTCGGTATATTTCCGCCTAAACGCTGTGTATATAGGCCTTTATTATTGTACTATAATATTATGTGTGTGTGTGTGTGTTTGGTATTCGCACCGAATAATATATTATTATTATTATATTCTATAGGTATATTTATTTATATATGTGTACGATCAGATTTCCACACGGTTTCGCGCGATATCTATCTATATATTATATATATATATAATGTAATATAAAATATAAACACGTTGACGTTTATAGTGAAATTGGACTATGTATATCGTTATAATAACATATTTAACGTGCGCGCGCGTGGTGTGCCCCCGAAAGGATTTACAAATTCAAACCGTTGGGCGAATTCGAATTTGCGCGACATCGCGCGTCGTTTTAAAAATAAATAAATCACCCCGGGGAACGATACGCGTGAGACGAGACGGTTCAACCCCCGTTTCTAAATAAATAACGAATACTTTCTTCGTGTATATTTATTATTACGACTGGACGCCGTAAGATTACTTACTTGATAATATCGTATAAAATTCATTGTATAATTCGTGTGTGTCGTGCGAATTATTATTAATAAGCGTAACACACAAGCCAGTGGGGCTTATTTTTTATTTCGATTTATGTGTTGGCGAGATAGAGATGAGAAGATGGGGGGGGGGAGACATATTTTTTATCGATGTTTCTAGAGTTAAAAAAAAAAAAACCCCCGTGTAAACGCGCTAAATAACATTACGCGACGTTTCCAATAAATAAATCGACACGGTTCTGTTCGACGACAAACCGATTATATTTATTGATATACGTACTATGAGTGTACAAATCACGCGAACAATATTATTTCTCGTTAAATAACGAAACGTTTTTCTTCTTTTTTTTTTTTTCGTACATTTTGAAAATTTTTTTGTAATTCATTTCAATAATATTGTATAGGATGTCGTCCGTGCACGCGCGATTATTCCAAGCCTCGATGAACGTGTTTTAATTTATATCAAATAAGCGAAAACAATTGACCGTAAATCCAAGCGCGCCCGCGACGTCCTCGTGCACCAATATGATGTAATTTAAATATTATTTAACAATTTTTTTCCCGCTCAATTCAAGTGCCGAATTTTTAAAATTCGTTTTCAAATTTAATTAAATCGAGAATTGAAAATTCCCTCGCGCCACACACATATTCAGTATAATTCGTTCACGTTACACGCGTGTATTGGCCGACGTATGTTCGCATATATTTATTACGTTAAATTATGAAATGGTTTATTATTTTATTCTATCACACCGATTATATGCACGTAAAACTTATTACACACACGTCAGCGGCTAAAATAAGCCAATATTAAAAACGCAACCAATTTTAATGGACGCGCGATTATACTTTATTTTTTAATTAAAAATTATACGATTTTTCGATTTTCCCCCCCCCCCCTCGTATCGTAACCGTTAATCCGCGTAATATATATATAATAATATTTTACTTCGTATACACAATATCTTAATAATATAATATTATTTTGACGGCGCAGTGAAGACATGGTATAGTATACGTATAGTAGTGCGAGAACGGCGAGAGAGAACGAAAACAATGCGTTTTCGGTGTTTTTTTTTTTTGTTTTGGTCCGTCTGCCATCTGATGATGAGTATTTCTTACTTCGTACAGTGTATACGGACAAAAGATATTTCCCAAAGGGAATTTCTAGTAGTAACGAGATACTCTCTCGCTATTACTACGTGTGTGTATTTTAGAAATCTGCTATTTCGTGATCGAGTTATTCGAGCTGTTATGATGTCCATTTGATAATAGCCGAGCTGGACCGAAAAATGTATGCTTTGGAAACGTGGTTGATGGCGAACAACACCCGAATGAAATCCAGTTGCACTCGTGTATTTACGCAATAACGCGGCGAATCAACGCTATTATATATCTTATTAAAAATTGCGCGGTTGTTTCGTAGGAAAAAAGAAAAACACAACACAATACTAATGTAGTCCCAAAATAAACGTACAATTATGTACTATTTAAACAACGAAAAAAAAATATTTATACATAACTTAAATAAAATTAAATTAAACGTTTACAATATAATAACGATTTAATTAGAATACATCGCGTATAGTGATTCCAGTTATTTTGAATATCTTTTTTTATCACGTCACCGGACGTATAAGAACAGGCGAATAGATATTTTTCATATTATCCTATCGACAATTATATCATAATATATAATAAATATATACCTGTATATTTATAATGAAAAAGTAATAAGAAAATTAAATAAATAAAATAATAATAATTATATGAGAAATAAATAAAAATAAAACGTAACAACTATTAAGTTTATACTCGTAAATAATAAATTTATATAAATAATAATAATAATAATAAAAACGAATATTTATGTACCTTATGTGTGTGTGTGTGAATATACAATTAAGCCAAAGAAAACAATTTCTTGGCAGCTTTTTTCTTTCTTCTTTAGCTACCTAATATTATTTACAACTCTACTGTATTTTTATTTTCAATATTCGTATTTTTCTCTATGTAATTTGTTCGTTTTTATTCTTTTGTTGTATTTTCTTTTTCGATCAACAGTACCCGACGATGGATTTTTGTTGGAACCAGTAGTAGTAGTAAATAAATAAACAAATTATTACAACGATTTATATGGTTTTTTTCTCGATTCTATAATACTCCGCAATGATTTCATTTAATACATTTAATTTTTTCATTAATTACGAGTATTGATTTATAGATTTTCGTTATATTACTTTTTCAATTTACCTCGTTAAGCATTACGTGACAATATTCATAAATTACAAATTACCCGGTAGTATCGAATCATAAAATATTACAACACATGAGCCTCGACTTGAATACTCTAAATTATTACTTATTGAAAATCCATTTTCAATTCGGCCTACAAAAATCCTATAAGAACATTTCGCGATAGGCACAGTGTCATTTACGTTATAATGCGTTTATATATATATAGGAAAATACGTGCGAACACTGTGGGCATACGTATAATTTATTATGAAACGAACTTAGGTGTTTAAGATAGTTGAATTTACCAACGACGAATGCTCGAGAAGATTTATTGGCCAATACTCTATTGTCACCGATGTTATTTATGTTAATCATTAATAGTTATAGTTTTTCCAATGCTGTGCACACCGTGTCGTCGTAAACATGAAATATCTATTTGAACCGATTTTCGGACGGCAGGTTTACAGAGTTTGTGCGTTAACCCGTGTGTGTGTGTGTGTGTGTTGTGTCTAAAATTTCCAGCATCACTATACTATATAAAAATGTTAATTTATATATCACGCGGAAAAAAAAAATATAAATTCCATCGGTAAATGTTTTTTTTCTTTAATAAATTAGAAGAATGAATAAACGATGAATTAATTTTGTTTATTATAATTGAATAACAAGTCGTGTTTGGAAACATATACGCACTAATTCAGTGTTAATTCATAACAATCATTGACCTTTTGTACTATACGACTACTGTACAAGCCAATTTAAATGGAAAATACTATACAGTTCTATTGGTTCAGAACAATCGCAACGCATAACAATATTAAACCAATTTAAAGATTATAATTATATTATATTTTATTCGAATAATGATTTTTGACTTTGGTTTATTATAATTAATGAATATGATAAAAACAATTACGTATATTATAAATGTGTTTAAACTCGCGTCTTCGAACATTAAGCGTTTAAACATAAAATCATTTTATAAGTCGATATCAAAAACCAAAATGTCGCGTCCAATTCTACCCGGGTTTTCGCGTTTTTCGTGCGGTTCTAATTGCGCTTAAGCTTAAATCGCTGAGGCGAATCCGAGAGACAGCAGGGCACAGCCAATATGTATAAACGTATTTCCTTCGATACTTTTGTAGATTTAGTAAATAGTAAATAGTGCGAAAGACCGGAATCGGTTGCGCGCAATTTAATGCGAATATTACGTGTGTGGTTAAAAAAAAAAAGAAAGAAATAAACGAAATTTTTTTTTTTCTACACGATCATTGTTTTTTGCGCAACAGATCGTACATTTTCGTCAGCCCATTTTTATTCGAGTAAATTTCCATTATTTACCTCTGTCGCTCCGGGAGACACTTGTTGAACCACGTGACATTAACCGCGCATAGCTCGATGCGTAGCCGATGACGGAAATAAACGACATCGGAATCACGCTGATGAGAATTGTCGGCGTTTGGGTTGATGAACATCAGCACTTTTCCGCCGAATTGAAGAGAAAGCGCGGTGGATTTCGAGAGCACATTATTAACATAGCGCTGGTCGAAATATCGTATGACAGCGAAGGACCTCGACGAAAACCGTTCTAAATATTCTTCTCTCGGTAATAATTACCATTTAAACTCTGAATATTCCATCCTACAAACACCGGGGTTCGGCGCAATCCGTTGTGCTCTCTCTCGGCGTTTTACCGTATTTCGTCCGTGTTTATGTTTAATAAAATAAATTTCTTACCGAACGCAAACGATGTCAGTGGCGCGAACTTGGCCAATTTTTATCGGTCAAAAGCTTATAATGTTTTATTATTAAATTCAGGCTGAATTATTAGTGACTTTGAGGTGAGAAATTACAAGTTTCATTTCATATACCCGTAATTTCTAAAATGCCCGTTTTTTAAAACGTGAAAATCATTGATTATGAAATTTGTTTTTTTTTTCAAATTTGTGTGTTTTTTTTCTATTATTTCCACCCGCGTAATTTAATAATACAATACGAAAACCAGTGTTGATTTTCGTTTTCGTTTCTATTCGAACGATATAGCGATTTTCGATTTCTATTTAATATTTTATTATTATTATTATTACATATTATTCAACGGGAACCAAGCTGGTTTTCGAATTGAAAAATTGTTCAATTTCTTTTCTTTTTTTTTTTCTAAGAAAACGAAATCGGTTTGTGAACGACGAAAATGTTTAACGTCGTAGGATTTGGATAATCACTCGTCTGCGGATTAGTCTACGATCGTAAGAATACGTTACTACAACATCGGTGTCGATTGTTTTTTTTTTTTTTCATCTAAAAAATCTTCCCAGGCAAACACAACGATTCGCGAACGCGCGTTCTCGCGAAAAAAAAAAAAACGTGAAATTCGTCGTTTATCAGTCGTCTGTTGGATTATTATTATTATTATTATTTTTTTTTTTTAACACGGCGATAGACGGAGACGACGTCGAACGCGCAGGTGTTGTAAACCGTTGTCACGACGACGACGACGACGACGGCAACGATATTAATTTCGGAGACGGAAAACGGCCGCGTATAAACCGGTAGCAAAAAAGAAAAAAAACCGAGCGAGAAATTACCGTGTCGAAAGATCCTTTCGAAACTCGATCGACGGATTCGAATGGACCTTGACGCCGCGGTCTGCGGTCTCCGTCACTGTTTCTGTACCGGCGGATCCTGCGGATTCGTGAAACTGCGCGCGCGCGCGCGACCGTGTCGTCTAACGTCGGCACGTAAAAATACAAAAAAAACATTCACGGATAGTATGGACAAATACGGCGCGTAATCGAAAAACAAAACGGTCGTATTGCGCGTTTAACGCATTCGACTCTACGGTTAACAGTTTCTGGGATGGTACAGGACGTCTCCCGAGAAACTATTTATTGCTCCGAACAGTGTGTTCGCGTACGATATATTATCACACACGTTGAATCCCTGCGGTTCTCAACAATATATGCGCTTGCGCGCTCATATTTCCCTCTATGAAGCCGTCCATTGAACCTAACCTCGGCGAGTCTGTTCGATTATTATCATACACACAATCCACTGCTTAAAACTGTACGTTTCGTACATTACGCGCGACGTCGCGGAATATGTGTTTTCATGAAAATTGTCGAATGCGAATCCGTTAGCCCGTTATACGATTGTCGTCTACCAATAGCCCCATACGTTTTTTTCTCCACTCCCCGATCGAGTGCGCGATCGCTCTTTCGATAGCGTCTTTTGCAACGCGGGCTAATTGTTTTACTTAAAAACTCTCTGCCGAACCGATGTCGTTTTCAATTCGTAAATCCGGGACGCCTACGGCTTACGAGAGTTTGTCGACAACAAGCTCGCAGCGAGAAACGTGAACCGAAATATATCGACGTGTATTATAATCCACAGACCGAACGTTTCATCGTCGGCAGTCCATTGATCTCAAACGATCAGTAAATTTGTCCGTTTAAACGGAATAACAATTGTTTTTGGTTTTTCAACAGAGTTCTCTTGATTTCTGACCACGTTCTCGTTTCGTACACGGTGCTGCGGGCTCGTGTTTTTACCGCGTTTCGACGAGTTCGGCGCGTGATATTTGATATTCGATAGTCGCTTTTGCTTTTATCGCCGGGATTCTGGGAATCCTGTGTAAACCGATAAAACTCGCGTTAAAAAAAGTGAAAAATAATACGGTTTCGGGATAACTATAACCGGAGTTATAGAATTCGCGCACGAACAAACATCAAGAAAACCGTTATTCCGTTAAACAATATTATAAGTAATGTACTAAATATTGTGTCCGGTTACACCAAATCGTTGGAACTCACGGGGTTAAAAACAAAATTATTAACAACAATAGTACCGGCCGAAATACAGGCGAATATTGTTGTCGAAATAAAGAAGAAAACAGTCTCTTTTTTTTTGCGCGTGTGTCCCGAGAAAATAATCTCGGATTAGTCTTCTGTTGTTTGTAAGTAAACGGGAAATATTCTTCTTTCGTATAGTGAAAATAATAATAAATGTTTATTATAAGATAAAAGCTTTTAAATGTTTACTCCGAGAATACAAAAAGTATATGTATACGCGTGCGCTTTAGTGGTGCAATCTTTGATAATTTTTATTGTAAAAGTCATTTTTTTTTTTTTTTTAAGTCTATAGACTCTTTTCTTTCAACCAAACACCGCACGCGTATTTATATGAACGCTAAATATTAAGTGAGAAATTGTATTTACATTCACAATATTTCACGACGTGTGTAATACTATTTTCATGTTTACACTACAGTTGAAATAATTGCGCGTACGCGTAAAATATCGGTCGAGTCGACTGAAAGAAATATGTTGGCGAATCGTCGTCGTCTAAATTTCGCCATACTTGTTTTAAATGAATTTAAAAAAAAGAAAAAATTCGACGTTTTATCCTTTTAATACAATAATAATAACCACGCGAATTTCGATAAATCGATTTTGTCGGGCGATTCGTTTAAAAAAAAAAAAAACAAAAATTTAAAATATCGTTTAAATACGGTTTTGTTTTTTTTTTTTGGCGTTTTTATTTGTACATAAGATACGTCGTGCTGTTATACGCTCGTCGTTCCTATCGATTCGACTCGTTCTGCACGACACACCAATAACAATTATTTTTTCATATAATGTCTCACGAAACCGAGAGTTTAGAGAGTGTTAGAGGTGCTCTCAGTGCATTCTCTAGTAATTCCGTTTGGCAAAAAGAAAAACATAAAAAATAATTTACGAATTTATACGCGATTTATAATGTACGTCTATTATTGACTTTTTACGAAAATATATTTTTTTTATATAGATATATTAATAAATAATAAATAGTTACGAGTACTATAAGGGGATGGATGAACAGTCCTCTTACGAAATTTTACCATGGCGTACAATCGTAATAATATTGTCGTCGTTGTCTGTCGGTAAATTACAATAATAAATGAATTAATTATTAAGTTAAATTAAGACGACGACGATGACGACGTGGTACATACGCGCGGCAGGCAATGAGACACATTCAGGTGAACGTCAAAACACCGCTATAAACCATGTGAATATGGTCTTTTCTTTTTTAATCAAATCCGGACGCCATAAAGACGACAAGATAATCCATTTTTACTTTTATTACACACGACACCGATACTCAATTCGCTTAATGCGTTTTAAATATTTAAGTGTCCGTAAAAACGTACACGTTTTTAGGAGTGTCGTTAAAAAAAAAAAAAAAAAAGAAATAAATAAATAAAAGAACACGGGGTGTGCCTTTACTGCTGGAGATGATCGTCAATTTCGGCGCGAATAAAATGAAACGCCCCGAGAATTAACGAGAACCGACTGTGGTATGTTAAATAAAACGTATTGTATACATTTGGGAAATTGGTTTGGCTGGTGTGTATGATACAAGACTGGATTTGTGGGGCGAGGAGAAAATCCTTCGAAAAAAATACTTCTAAGCAAATAGGAAAAAAAGAAAAAACACTTATTCGGAGAAAGTATATGTACACGACGTGTTTTTTTTTTTTTTTAATTATTTAGCGTTCGGTAAACCTAAATGGTTAAAACCACCACGTCATTTTGTGACAACACTTAAATTTGATTGTTGCGTAAAAAGTTTATTTATTTATACGAGTGAATTCGATCTATTTTTATTGGTTTGACCAATATATTAATTGTTCGTTCCGCTAAATATCCAGAAGGGCGGCTAATTTTTGTGATTCAGTTTATTCTCTTTCGGTAAATATTCGTTATTTATATTTTTTTTTTGCAAAGTAGTAAAATTTATCCGGTGAAAAACAGAGAAACGCCGATTCGCGGGGACTTCGATTTGCAATCGGTAGTTCTGAGAGAATTCGCGTTCACGAGTCAAATATTACACAATAAAAATTATGAATTCGTCGAACGCAATTGGCGATTTTTCTCCCCCGTCACGTTTGCGTTTCAACGAGAAATACAGATAATTCGCGCACGACGGATTTGTCGTCAATATGGATTTTATTACCGGAATTTTTCAAAAAAAAAAAAAATTGTCTCGTCCGTATGTTATTACATCGCCGCGCGCGTTTAAACCATTTTCGATGCGTAACCCCTGGAATAGTCGCAAAAAACGTATTTGCGTTTAAATTCGTCTTATATGCGCATAAAAGTTTACGATATTATGACTTTGGCGCGCTAGGACGTTTGACGAGGCGCGCGCGTATAGTTTGCTTGTTTTTCAAATATTGCTTTTATAGTTTTCGCCTTCGGGCGCTTTCCATCAGATCCCTCTCGAAACATCTTTTCGTCCCCATAATATAACTTTGCGCACGCGCGAAAATCGTTTTGGCCGAATAATACGCCGTACTTGTTATAGCAATAATTTCCGATTTTTCTTCCCGCGCGCACGCACATTTCACTATCGTATCGCGTTAAAACGATATTGTGACGCGGTTGGCAGTGAGTGAATCTCTCGCGATCCGTCAGCGTGTCTCCTACGAGTTTTGCGTTCGCGCACGTATTTCAAAATTCAACCCACACAATATGTATTGATTGCTTTACCGATGAGCGACCAGAGGCGGGTTTAGATGGGATGTGTTTGTATACGTAGCATCTCATTTTTCTCGTGTCCGATAGATTTTGTTAAATTAGCGATACCGAAAATAACTTTGGTATTATTTACTTTTTTCTTTTTTTTTTGTACAACCGAAAAAGGAATTGTGTATTCTTCGAATCCGGGGGAAATCGCCGGTTTTTTTCCTTGTACGTGTAAACAACGTTACTACTCTCAGCGCTTTCAATAAAACAATTTACAAATATTCGAATATATTTACGCGTTTATTATTTTATTTTAAATGTGAAAACACGAGATTTCTTTCTCGATTGCTAAAATTATTGTTTCAATTTCAATAATTCGGATAATTTAATGATTAAAAAAAAAAAAAAAAAAAATGATTTAAACGACCGTTGACAAGAGAAAAAACGCTTTGACAAAATATTCAGCTGGAAAATTTGAAGAAAAAAAAACCTCTCGCGTTATACACTCGGTTATTATTAAACGTGTAAATCTACGAAATTCTCGTCTCGAACGATCCGTCCTGACACTATTTTTTTTATGAATGGTGTACGTTTGCGCACATGCTAACTATATTATTACAATTTTTCTCTACGTTTCTCCCGTAGTTCTGTTTAATATATTTATTATATTAAAATTTATATTTTAATATATTTATTATATTTGATATATTTATTTATATTTCACATTTCAATGGTTTTTTTTTTTTAAATACAATTTGGAATGTTTTAACGAGAAATTATGAATTTGGACAATTTCACGTCGTTATTATTGCACGTTCCCTATTATATATCTATCATACTCGTACTGAGTAACTACGTGATTATATTTATAAGAATTTTCGAATCCCGAAGAACTGAAATATTCAAGAAAACAATTTTACAAGAAATATGGGAATATAATAATAATAATAATAATAATAATAATAATAATAATAATAATAATAATAATTATAACCATTCGCGGAATGTTTTTTTTTATTAACACTCAGTGCGTAGAAATATTTTAAAGCCGTAATAACAATTTGTAAATTATGTATTTTCTTAATAACGCTTACGTGTCGTCTCACTCATCACGAATAGTACTACAGAAATGTTTCTATCAGATCACGGATCGTAACTCTTGCAGGGCATTTGGCGGTTAACAATGTGAATAAATAAAATAGTTCAAACGCCTTGTACAACATTATTGTTTGATATTCTATTACATAACACCAAAGTGTTTTTCGACATTAAGCACCATTACCAGAGTAGGCCAATTGGCGGGAGTGTAACTTAAAAGTAAGCGGTGCGCAACTCCTTCCAAATTGACGCCATCGACTTTTACTAGCCTCAAAAAGTCGTAATCAGAAAAAAAACAAAAGAAAATAAACATTATCGTAAAACCAATTAATATAAGCGGTCCATCGATTCGTTCAGAATCCCTCAAAAAAAAAAAAAAATATAATGGCAAGCAGAGATCTCAAAGATTTAAAACATCATTCGGTGTTACACTTGTGTTGGCCTTAGTTCTTTGGTCCGGAACTGCGTAAATATACACTCGTATATTCGTCTGGTAGTGTACTGGACCAAATAGAATTCGTTTGTATACTCCGGTAAAATGATTTTCAACGTAACTGCTCGTTCGTCGTACACCGTGACACAATCGTTTCGACTTAGAAGTCGGAGGATTGTCGAAATGTGTTTTTTTTTCTCCTACTTTTACACGCGGCTGGTTTCGATTTATCATTCGAACGACAACGAGGTGTTGGTGTGTTTTCATCGACGACGCTCGGTCTATAAATAAACGATAAACTTCGTCTAGTTATATCGTAAAACGTTAAATATGTGTCGCATAACGCGCGTATATTATTACATAAAAATATAATACGACGACGACGTTCTCCCTCGGAACGTAATTTGTAGTTTGTTTGTGTACAGGTGTGATTTTTCGCTACGTCATGACGTGATTTTCTGCGGAATATTATAAATTAATTTCCATAAAACTGTAAATATTTGGTCGTCGTGGCTCGTATATAATACGCGATTGGGGTATTTTGTATACACGCCCGTTACACCTACGTATCATCATAACGCGAGATGTTTGTTCTGAGTTTGTTATTAGAACACGCGTGACGCGCGACAATGACGCGATATGATGTGTGAGAATTTCGATATCACTGGGGTTTTTTTTTTATTTTCAACGCGAAACTTGTAAAATATTGAATGATATAGAAATAATAACGATTTGATATAAAAAAAAAAAAAATGAAGAAAAAACACCGTTCGAGATGATTTAACTATTACCTACACGTGACTGGATAGTTATAAAATGACAAAATTATACGTTATACACGATTAACCTTGGACGATATATAGTATGTACTGCGCGTTAAAAGGAAATCTAGAAAAAAATATTTCCTATAAATGCCCGTAAGGTGGGGTAATACGAGGATGAACGAAAAATTAATGTGAACTCGTTAAAAAAACGTTTTCGAATTTTAACTCAATGTGATAAATTTAGGTTAATTTTTTTTTAAACAAATGCCTTTAAATTAGAGACGATAGATAAAATCGAAAATTATTGTATTGTCGTTGTATATTATTTATCGCTATAGCAATGACGAGAAAGTTCTTTTTCGAAATTAATCGGTATGAGTTCATTTTCAAAATATTACATTAAACATTCAGTAGGATAAAAATGAAAATGTCTATAATATTATTACACGCGAAAAACAATTTTATTTCAAAAATAAATTAACAAATATTACATAAATTGGGTTTTCTTCGCGAGCAGAAAACCTACAATAAAATAATAATAATAATTAATATCCATTGTCGTTGTATATTATTTATCGCTATAGCAATGACGAGAAAGTTCTTTTCCGGTATGAGTTCATTTTCAAAATTTACATTAAACATTCAGTAGGATAAAAATGAAAATGTCTATAATATTATTACACGCGAAAAACAATTTTATTTCAAAAATAAATTAACAAATATTAGTAGTGTAGTTGTTACTTTTATCGCATGTGGATTCGAACGGATTTATAAAAATACCGAAGAGCAATTTAACGGAATTTTTTTAATGAAGAATAATTAATCACGCAATATGTTCATTTACAATAATTTACACCGTCGATTGCGGCATGTGTTGAAAACTGAGGAGTGATCCACCGGGCGTCACGAATTTACAAAAAAAAATATTCGTTTATTTTATGCGGGATAAATCACATTTTACGTAAAAATACGAATAAAATATTAAAAACGTATATTATATCCTCTTCTGATAAATGTACAACACTAAATCGGTGCAAATATACTCATGCGTTCGATAAAATAATTATTAAAAGCACTCGTAGATCGTGGAAATAATATTTCGACCACCGGTAAGAACACGTTGACAATTCGAGGATTGTTCGTGTAATAATAGTAGAAGTGAAGGCGGTATTTATGAAACGGGATTCTATCTAACGAACGGCTGATTAATATGTAAAAAACATTCATCTGTAGAGTGCGGGGACACGGGTTGTATGTTCGAAAAAAAAAAATTCACTACGCACTTGTCAGAAGCAATACAAATCGCTTCTTTTAACGTATTTTATTACTTGCGAATTCATACGAGTGAATTATACATTTTTTTATTAACACATTTTGACCAATTGAATAGTCGTTTATCCGCTCGTGAATTTCCTCCGTACACCGCACGACGAGAATGTTGCACGAAAAAGCGTTGAACGAAAACTATAGTGTGTATAATACACACTTTGGTGAATATGTTTTTATGCGCGAAAAATTACTCGACTGCTGTTGTGAATCAACACGAAAACGAGCGTTTGGCGGAAATACAACACCGTTCATATAATAGGATTTCTGTTTGTTATTAATTTTTTCATCGCAGGACGATACGGAATAACGTAATCGTGTTTTTATACGACGATGAATAGGTATGGGAATAATCGAAATGAATCGCGCGTAAGTGAGAAAAAAAATCGAAACGCCGTGTAAAAAAGAAAAACAAGAATTCGAGACATTTTTCTATTTTTTTTTTTCATTATGTTTTTATTCCCCGGTTTTATACCGATCGGAATCTATCGTTTTCGGCGCGGAAAGTCAGTAGCTATTGTTATAGAATTTTTATTAACGTTTTACGGCTGTTCGTCTTGGAGACTTGCTTGCCGAGAGAAACGATTCTGTCTGCGTTTTAAATAACCCATCAAATATAATATTTCTTTCGATTAAGTTTTTACCACGCGTAGCAATTTAACAAATTAAAAAACATCTGCGGAAAATGGTGTTTTGACTATCCAAACGAATTCGTCTCGAAGCAAAACACCGGATCGGGATTTCTATTGCGCGACAACAACAGTAATGTAATCGTCTCGATTGAACGTACACACCGTGCGGTAACAACCATTACCGTGATTGTGGTAAACTCTTAATACACGAATTTTCGAAAAACCCGTAGGAAATTTCATTTTTTTTTATAATTTTTTTTTTTTTTTAATTCAATCGTTTCCATTAACACTATAATGTGTCTCGATTTTTTTTTTTCAAGGAAAATTCACTAGAAAGTAAAAGGTGTTTATCGAATATGTGAAAAAGCGTTTGTACACACAATCTGCGGACACGTTTCGGATTTATCGCTAAAAACGAACGTTTACCGAGATGATCCCGTCATCTATTTATTGACAGTGTATTCTTTTTTCCTCCCGCACGTTTGACTCGATTAAAGGCCGGTTTACACTTGTCAAATTGGCCACGTTCGTGAACCACGAATCAGTGTAACTTTGATTCGAGCACTGATGACAGTGTTTACACTACATTTAATGTCTGTCCGAGTCATTTTTCATCAGTAGGTATTACGTATAAAATAAAAATTATTACTTATCTAACAATTATATGGATTAGATACCTGAATGTTTCGATGCAGTCACTTTTTTCACCTCTTGGCAATAAGCAGAACGTATATTATTAATGTTTGCCTTTGCTTCGTTTACACCAAAATTCTCTATGGCCATTTCATTGCATATTTTTTCAAGTGCTATTTGTCTAGCATGTTTGTTTCTATATTCAGACATACTCGTATTCCACAGAACTTCATGACTTTCGTACAAATGAATAAATGTCATTGTTTTGTCCTCGGACCATTTTTTTTCCCGCCATTATAATATTATGTACGAATGAAAAATAAAATTGAAAAAAAAAAAATTGAAAAAAAATATTATATTGTATTGAATAAACTTTTAATTTAATATTTTTATCGACAAAACATTTTAACATTTTAACTAATTGTTCAATTCACCGAATGAGAACAAGTCGTATTAAAATAAAAATGTTCTCGCCACGTACGAGAATTTCGATACATGTCCCCGTGCCGGCACGGATCGGACGACACGTCTTGTACGAGCTTGTCACACGTACGTGTGGTGTGTTTATATTATCAAAGTAGAATCCGTGTCACTAATTCGTGGTTCGCGGACGTGGCTACTTTGATATGTGTAAACGGGCCTTTAATCGCGATCAAAACTCGATTCACACTCCATACAAGACGACAAAACGCGTTCGAGCGAAAAATGTTTTTGTCGCGACCTGTCCAGTGCTCGTCGGAATCGATTTATTTAAAAGGCCGCGTCCAGACCAAAAAAAAAAAACATTTGTCGCAAACGCGTGTTGCCGACAATGTTTGTGATCGAAAATCAGAAATGTTTCTCGTGAAATTCGTCACCAACAACTGATAACGTTGTTATCGAAAACATTTTTGTTTTCCATCCGACGCGGGGGGGGGGGGGAAATTCGACCGGAGTACATTCACTGACAATGTATTGACACGTCCATCCATACCGGTCGAACTTTGTCGACAAACATTTAATAAACACGTCGTATTTTATTTATTTATTTCGTTATCCGTTCAGTCGTTAGACCATTTCTGCTTTGCTTAAAGACTAGGACGAACCCAATGCCTATTTTCGGACGCCTTTTTCGTCTCCAAACGCGAAATTGCGCAAGCCGATGTAGCGATCGTAACGTCGTTCTCGCGTTTCTCTATTAAACGTTTAAAAATTATAATTATTTTCATTACGACAATATTTTTGAAATGTACTTTTAGTCATTCCAGTTAGCGACGGATTCCGGTACAAAGTAAAATGGTCCGGTATAATGAGTATTCTGAGTAAGACTCAAACGCAATTACGACCAGGGACGCTCCCGTTATGTGATGATGGGAATTCGACGGACGCGACATTCCGACCGACGCATTTCTAAACAATGTCGGGTGTGGACTTGTATGCGACGAAGGACAAGTTGCTCGCCGATTACGAGGTGTATTAGCTATTCTCGTTTTATCTACACATAAAAATTGAGTTAATTTTCGAACGAAACCGGCGGAGACAAATTTGTGTTTAATGGTATTTGCGCCTATCCGGGATTTTGAAACCCTGAGTGCGTGAAAGGAACACTGGTCTCGCGCTACTCGTGAACGTCGTTTTATAAAGAGAACAACTTGCCGGCTGCGATCAATCATCGCGCTGCAATCGCGCGCGGACGCAACACGAACGGACGGACGACGATCCATCTCAATTATTACGCGTCTCGGTAGACAATACCGCGGCCGGTTCGATTTCTCTGTCCGAATAGCCGGGATAAATTTCGTCGTCTTTTCCCGATATTATTCATTCGTCGATAGCACGGAGGAAATCGTGTTAGGTATAACTAAACCCGATCGTCCAATAACCGTTTTAGGATGTACCACGGAAAACGAACGAACACGAAATCACCTGGTGGTCAGTGCCGTTGTGCAAAACTCGAGAGCAGACTCGCCTATAAATATCACCAAGCCGCACGTGATTTTAATCAGCACCTCTTTTCCCAGTCGAATCTTCACGACGTTTTCATCTGAATTCACGTTTTTTAATGAAATAATCATTTTTTTTTTTTTATAAAATCGACGTTCGTAATATTTCTATAGACTTCGAACGACATAAATATCATGCGTTTCATACGCGTTTATAACAGAGTCTATTAATAAATAATCCGAAACTATTTATTTATTTATTTTTTTAATTCTATTCAGTTCAATCACGCGTCGTCCACGTCCGGAAATCTCGCAAAATATTGCTGAAATGTACGGCACAACGTGCAATGGACTTCATCGATGATAAGTCTAACCGTTTCTAATTAAATTCACAGCTCGTCATCAAGCCCCGAAGAACGAATAGACATTTCAAATAATAACAGGAGAACGTTCTGGTGACGTTTCGTCTTGTATTAATTTAAAATTTTTCCTACAACAATCATTTAAAATTTTCTATTTCGATTTACATTGAATCGTATTCAAATTATCATTACTTGAATTTCGTCGGTCTGCAATTGATAGCGATGATCACTTATATTCTGGTTGTTCGAGTTCATTTTTTGAATTGCACACTGAAATAAAAGAAAATATATAGATAACTCGTGTTTGTATATGTTAAAACTAATACGAATTACTGACGACGGTTAGGTAACTATTAATAATAAAATTATTTACCGAACGAATAAACGGTAAAAATTAGTGTAAACATTTCTCCAAAGAATTGTAAATTTTAATCCGAGTATGTGTGTACGATTATTTTAATCCTTTAGCGAATATAATTCCGGACTTATTTTAAGTTATAAATGCGTTATTTTTCAAATGACATAGTAAATAGGAAATAAAATTGTACGCTTTTGTGAAAACCTTTCTTTCAATAGAGTTCACACGGGGAGGGCATTTAGAACACATAATAAGGAGATTTATATGTTTACCACGGACATTTTAGAACGAAAATTATGTGGTAAGCTTATTTACCGTTGAGAGCACATAGTATAATATACTTAAGTACAAATTATTTTGGAAATTATCACACACTAATCGCATAATTCTTTTAGTTTCACGTTTAAAATCAATAATAAATTTAATTACGTGTGCGTAATTTATATAGAAAAAAATATATTTATCAAAATTTAATAAATAAATAAATTAATATACGAGTATAAGTAAAAGTCGAAACTTGAGCAAAACATTGAAATTCTGCTTTTGCCCGAGCAAACCAAGATTTTGACATTTGGGCAAAAATGTATACGAACAAACTTCAATACGATTCGAATATTTCACAGTACAAATGTTGATTTTTGTATTAAAGTATTACAACGCCGAAATAAATTTCAATTATTTATTTACTTAAGCAATAATGGGATGAAAATGCGTACGAATATTACTGTTAAAAAATTATAATAATAGTATAATGTCAATATAAAAGAATTAAAAATTGAGTTATTTATATTTTAAAATAGTACAATAAAATAAATACTGTTGAACAAATATTATATTAAATAATGCGTATCTCTTATTACATATTTCGCATAACTGTAGGTAAAGTAAAATATTATAATAATGTTGATAAAATATTTAAAAAAAAAACGTGCCTATTTTTTACGACATAATACATTATATTAGGATTATAAAATTTTGAATTGCAAAAGAATATTTTCTTATATTAATATTTTCTTTAAAACTGAATTAGATTGAAAACTTTTATTTCTATAAATAAAACATATTTATAGTTTGAATCAATAGTACGTCCTGTATATAAAAACGACTCCTTGAATTTACTGGCAAATAACTGTATTTGCTTTAAAAATTTGCCCTTAATACAAAACGATTCGTAGAATAGGAGAATGTTTATTTAACGAGAATATTTTTTTTTTAAATTGGTCGATCTTAAAAGAATTTTATGATAAATAAATTGTTTTATATTCTACAAAATAAATAGTTGAAAAAAAAATGTCATCTCACGAGCAAATTTTTTGTTTCATTAGGGAACGTAATTATATAAAATATAAACCGTCTTTATTATTATATATTTTTTTTTTTTTGTAAGAAAAATAATTTAGAACGGAAAATAACTTTTACAATTAAATATCATTTAAAAAACCTCTTAGAAAATACAAAGTTTATTATCATATCGTTTTTGTTGCAAATTGTATAACACTTGTGTATCACATATAGAAATGTAAACGTTATTTTAAGGTCCAACCGTTATAGTAAGAGTTTGAAATTTCATTCACGACCAAAATTCATTGATTTCACGTGTTCCTATATTATTCCTACAATCGAGAGGAGCCATTAATTTTTATGTATTTATTAATAACAAAGACTAGGATTTATACGTATTTAAAAAAAAAACATGATAAAATATTCGTAGAAATTTTTTTTACATTAAATTCTATCAAATGTTAAATAAACACAAATAAAAACATTGGTTAATTATATATTTATATAAAATTATGTGGTGGACATATTAAATTATTATTATTAGTTACACGGTGTGCAATGATATGTCGCTTCGAATTGTCGAAAACAATTTTAGAGAATGGATTTTTCATTGACCGAAACTTCTTTTCCGCGTCACACGATGTTACTGGAACGTATTTAAGTTATTTACGGACCGCGTCAGCTTTTCTTTCACACGGCACATCTTATAAATCGCATATATTACTTACGTCTTGCGACATAATATTATAAAAATATTATTACAGAAATCCTTTTCTTAAATAATTACGAATTTACATTAGTTCTTCTATAGTTCAAAATGATTAAATTACCGGTTTTATTTTTCGAGCAATTGCTCTTAAATTCCAAATCAATCATAGTACGAATGTAAAATCTCTAGCGGTCGCGCTTGAAACCGCACACGTCCACACAGTTCACGCTGATGCGGTTTAACTTTTTAAAACGTTTTATTTATTTATTTTTTTTATGCTGTTAACCGAATTGTAGTGCTCAATCGGACGCCGTGTCTCTCATTCCCGTTTTTCATACCACTTATTGGAGTCAAAAACCGGAAAATGAACTCAAAAGTAGTGACTAATAAATACCGCTACACAATCGTTTTGAAGTGGCGTGTTATGCATGCGAAACTTCTGTGCCGATAGGAAATTTCAAAAGAGCCCTTTTTAAATTCAAGTGTAAAATAACAAACTTTTGCGTTTGACAATATAGTTTTATTTTATCAAATATGTATAACCGATTAGATTGTATGGGTTCATCTATTCGATCTTTTCGAATCGTCAATGAGCTGCGGGATAAGCGCTCGTCATTTCTACTCCTATGGTTTTAGCGATGCGGTGTGTTTCATCGGATTCCTCGTGAATTATTTGTTCGCGATTTTCAATTGCGAAAATGTCCGTTCAGCCGTATTGTATTAGCAATAATTCGTTGGGAACCATTGCTGATATCGCAATATTTTATTATTAATAATTCGGCAAATTCTCTTATAGTTAAAAATGTTTCTATTACATTCGGTAAATATTTTGTGTTAACAATTTAACCAGCTACGGTACACAGATATGATTACTAGATTTTTGAAATACTATTTTTTTTCCCCGATAAAAGTTTCGTCAACGTTGTTAGAATCGTTATTATTTTAGACTCAAGAATCAGGAATTTCGTTGTAGGTGTTTTTTTTTACAATATTCACATATTGTCGCATAAACAATTTTTACTTAAAAATAAATCTTTTGCGCAAATCAATCTAAGTGGATTTTTTTTTTAATAATTTCTGTTCTCTCATCTTCAAAAGCTAGAAGACGTTCTGTATATTTCGTTATTGTTTCACGTGTATTTTTCTGATAATTTCCAACGAGAATTTTGACGTAATCGCGTTGTAGGAAAACCGTCTTATTTCCCGTTGCCAAAACTACGAGTATATGCTCCATTTTTTTTTTTTTTTTTTTGTAATAATTGAAATTCAGAAAAAACTTCTCGTGATTTTTTTTTTTGAAACTTTCATTATTTTTGATTTTTCGTTTTGGAAAAAAAAAAAACAACACGTTTTACGGTTTTTCGGTCTATAACGCTGCTCTTGATATATATAATCCAGGTTATTATCATCATCATCGTCGTTGACGAGAACGCGATTATGGCCGAAAAGTTAATTGCTCGTCGTGGTTTGAATGAAACGAAGGCACCGCGTAGTGATAAATAATAAACGATTACTACTACGTTTATTACGTTTACGAGGCGGACGCCGCGCGAGCATTGAATATTAAAAAGCGTCACGTGATATTATTTCTCATACGTCTTCACCGTTTGACTGTTTACTTTACTCTGAACACATTATTACGTCGTATAATATTATATCGGATACGTTACACGTTATATAGGAAAAATTGTCGGCGGTTTCATTCCCCCGGTGCAAAGTCTTAAAATGATTTTTAAATTTAATACATTACGCCGAAAACGAGCACAATATTATGTTTTCATTACAACAGCGTTTACTTGCTTTTCTTTTTTTTTGTATTCTAAATATTATTTCGAGCCAACGTTTTTTTATGTTACCACTTAACCTCTTGGTGTACATTATAATGTTTTGGAAAAAATTCGTAAAGAAGAAAAATGCCGGGGGGGTTTTTTTTTTTTTTTTTTTGTTAGCCAACAACTCGAATTTTCGATATTCTAATCAATCGTCTATCGATTACTATATTATGTCGTAGCTACAGCTTTTATATATATATATATAAAAGATACGAGTTAGTCTTTTTTTTTTTTTTTGTCTTTCGTAAATGACTTATTCGCGCCTCTACACATTTACGTCTGTTAGTTTTTAATTTTCCTCGAACACATTCCAACGGAAATATAACAAATTTCCAATGCAGGAAATATAGAATAAAACCATTTAATCTGTATGTGTGTGTGTGTGTGTGTAATACAATATTAAAATCCATACATAATATTATGTATAGATTCGGCGAAGGCTAAGCGTTATGTTCGAGCTAAATCCGTTGCCTGTAAATCCGACCGATTAAAATAACGCAATAATTTTGTTAATTTACTGCTCCGGTAAACTACGTATAAATAATAATAATAATAATAATAATAATAATAATAATAATAATAATAATAATAATAATACGAGTGTGTTGCAATATTATTCGCGTGGCTCGTTTCGTTTTAATTATAATAATACAATTATTATATATATATATTTGGTGGTAACCATTGTGTCAGCGTAACCTGCTTTGTCGATCCACGAAAATTCATTTCGACGAAACTATTATTTTGTCTAAAATTTTATAAAAATATATATTCGTACGAACGAAATCGTTAGCTCTTGGCGATTTGAACACTGTGTCATATTCATAGCGCTTGTCAGAGTAATTCTGGATTAATGGGAGCTCAAAATACGCGTGTCGTCTAGAAGTTAAAAAAATTGCAGCGCGAAGACAGAGACCAGAACGCATTTCATTTGGAAAACATTGTATAAAGTATAATTTTCATTTTTTTCGATTTTATACGATTTATTACGTTTATAGAGCATCGTGAAACACTTTATTAACACGCGTGGCCGATGGAGTTACCGAGAAATGGCTTCTCTGTAAATCGTACCACGGTGAAAACATTTTTATTTGAAGACGTTACCTATTTTCGGACCAATAAACGACATTTTTTCGCGCATTGTCTGTACAACGCATTCACCACACGCGATTTCACAGAAATCGGTAATTTTTAATTTTTTTTCATTCGGTGTTGAATTTTCGATGAATCTCAGTTTGTCTGTATTATTTATAATGCAATATAACGAGCGATTACGCCGATGTTTTCGTATACTGGGAATTATTTTTACGATTTGTAATTTTTTATTTTTTTGAACCGTTTTCGGTAAAAAAAAAAAAACAAAAATTGGGAATATTCGCGAATGGGAGAAACGTGATAAAAAAAAAAAACGTATCCGAAGTATACGTTCATTTCGCGCACGTCAAAAAAATTATATATTATTTTTTATTTCCGACGCAACTCGAAGAATATACGCTATCGAATTTTTAAGCCATTACCATAAATACGTACAATATTATATTATATTTTATTGTTATTACCTCGCGCGGATTTATACGTGATTCGTTTTCGTACAGCGCCCGGAATACTTCACGAAAAACGTATATACACGTCTCGTATTTTACATATTTTCCAACTGCAAGATTGGCATATTTACGTGCTAAAAATGAATGCGTAATACCGTGTTTATTTCCGGTAAAAACCGTATATAAATATTAAAAACTTTTTAACCGTGAATATGTTATTTTAACAGCGAACACTTTATTTTAAAATTTAACAAGTTATCGCGTTGTAACGGGAAAAGCAACAGAATCACAATGATCCCAGGCACATCTCGAACCGCGACGTTTTTTCGGATATTGAATAAATGGACGCGCTCGATTAGTGATTGTTTTAAGAAAAACGCGTTTTTGGTGTTCTATTTTTCTCCGTTATGATTTTTGAAAAATTACAACTGTGATATCTCGCGTGTCTCATAATCTGTTTTTTCAAATTTTCGTATCATATAACGTGTGATTTCTTTTCAGATTGTGTTAGAGTTCTCAATTCAGCGCGGACTCGAATGCGCATGAAATGTTATAGCGCTATTGGTCCACGTCAATAAAAGTCATATAAATCGATTCATTTTCCGTATTACGGGATTGAAAAAATGTAATTGACGACATAGGTTCTACGTTACTTCAACTGTATTCAAAAAACCTTGAAAATCACGTTTTTTATATTTCAACAGGGTATATATTATTGTGACGGAAAATCGACGTAGATTATTATTTTTCCTCTGTGCACAAATTTCGGCGAGCGAAAATAGAGCAGATCATCATTGTATATTATCAGTAGCGAATAACATTACCGCTCACAATCGTTTCGTTGAATGCAATTGTAGTTTATGAAAAACTCTTAAAAATTTTTGTTTTTCAAGTAATTCACTTAAGCGACGTGCACAACTTTTAACTTTTTTTCGTCATTTGAATTATATATTTATACTACTGGTCTCATAATGAGTAATAACGAATAAAATAAAAACTTCGTAATGAGGGGGAGGGGGGAGAAAAATTTATATCGTATAGACGATAAAACGTTTGTACGAGAAATTAAAAGTTAGCGGCGTCACTCGTGAAAATAATGTGTCACAAAATATCGTAATTAGTTCGGTTAGGTGCGATCATAAAACAATCCACACGCTATAAGAGCACCGAAAAGAGTTGAATTCGAACGAGTTAATTTTAATCGCGTCCGAGAGTTAATTTTAATCGTGTCTGAGAGTTTACTGACGCTAATTGGACGACGACGTTATTGTTGGACGTTCGCATGACCGCCAAATATTAAAAATAGCGTTTATTAACTACTATTTTAGCGTTTATTTCTCGCCGTTTTTCTTGGGCTCTATGACGTGTGTGTCTAAGAAAATCCATTTACCGAGATATGATTAAAAATTTACTTCGTCCCTGCCGCTATAATTATATATTGTAGATATCATTCAGAGTTCATATGAGTGGTAAATATTATAATAACACGCGTTACGGATGACGTCCTGGTGGACAGTGGGGCTCGGTTATGATTACACGTCTAAGACGGTTCTTTTTTTCTCTTTTTTTTTTTTCTTGGCCAACGTCTAAGTTTCGGATGTTATGCGTAACACATTGTACGCTATACACGATTTTTTTCCTTCTTAAATTCTTTTGTTTCTTATTTTTAACTTATTTCTATGGATATTACGAAAAACGAAAATCGAACTTATAGGGTATTTATGAAGAACAGAAGAAATATATTTATGTTTTTGCGAGTTGCATTGAATTTCGATTGTTTACCAATCGATTACGAAAAAAACGTCATCGTCGGGCGCAAAAAGTAAAAACGATCGAAATCACACCGAGGCAATTATGAGAATGTTATTACAATCGAAGAGACATTACGATAAAAAACAAAATAAAATAAGTGCTCGGTTAAATTTCAAACGCGAGTGAAAAAAAAAAAAAGAATGTATATAAATACGTTTTTAAAAGTTTACAAAACTGCGAAATTTTTGCAAAACTGAAACATTCAGCGTTTGATCGTTCGTTTTTATTCTTACCAGATAGTAATGTAAAAAATGTTCAAATTTGGTACCTACCAAACGGGGTCTTTCCTGATTTCGTTTTCTCGTGCTGTTAAATATTCAAACATTTACGTCAAAGACTCTCGGAGTCTTTTTCAAGAAAAAAAAATTGGCATACGCCAAATTTGTTGCCGCCCTTTTAATAGAAATTTATGCATAATATTAAAACGCTTTTGTAAGTTTTACATAGAAACAAAAAACAAAATGAAATTTCCATATTCTATTATCGCGTATAATATACTTTTTGATTTTTTCGTAAAAAAAAAAACAACCGATTTAGTGTATTGTTAAACTTCGTATAACGCGAAACGACGAGAATATAAAAATTAACGCGTTGGTAATATTAATTTTTTCACTAGAAAATTTCTCACTCTGTTAAGTAAACGTTCGAAAACCGTTCGAACATTTTTTATTTCTATTGAAATATCTGATTTCAGCACAAATATACTCGTTTACTCGATTTACATTTATTCACACATTACACGAACATAAAGTTCTATTATTTTAATGATAGAGATGAAAAATAATAACGTTTAATTCGAAATGGTTTATAGATGTATGTCGTGATAATCAATAATACATATTGTGTATACGATGAATCGTATTTTACACCAGATTTGATATATATATATTAATACACTGTCACACACGAAGTTTTTATTTTACGTCGATCGTGTGCATTTTTCGCTGTTTTTTATTATAAATAATTTAAAATAGAGCGTATTTACGCATTCCACGTGCGAACGAAACCGGAAAATATGTTTTATAATATTCTGTTATATACGCGTTCTATGCAAGTGTATCGCACATTTCATTATGTTTTCAATGGTTTCCGAAAGACGACATTTTATCAAAATATCATTTCGAACTATATTTAAAACCATAGATTTTCATCGCATATAATATATATATATATATATATATAACTTGATCAACCTACGAATTAATTTACAAATCAATACAAATTAAAATTACTCATTTTTCGATTAAATCACGATGATTGTAATACCATTTTATACGTCGATTTTGCGTTACTAAAATCTAGAGAGAGAGAGAGAGAGGAAAAACATGTTATAATTTCAATCAGTAAGAAAAAATAAACGATCGAAATGAAATGGACGATGGGAAACATTTTTAATTTACCATAGCGCAACAAGAGTCCATAACGTGTAATACTTACATAAAAAAATGTATGGAATAAAAAACGCCGGAAACGACGATATGTTCGATCATTGATTTCGAATGAGAGTTACTGGACAATCGGAGGTGGACGCTGTGTCATTATAGGTGTGCGGTATAAGAAAATGTGCGGAACGTGTATGAAAAGTTGGCACTACAATGTGTCATTACTGAATTCAATGAAACTTTCGAAAAACTCCGTGACAAAATACGTTGTCGTACACTCCCCGGACTCGTTGAAGTAGTTCGTTTTGGTTGATCGAAACAGACTGTTATTATTATACGAAAACGATAGTCGGACAATGGACACATCGTATGTGATCGGGAGAATGGCACTGATTTAATTCCGCTCGCGAGTGAACAGAAAAAAAAAGAAGAAAAATTGAAGTTTCTGCCGAAAATATCATATAATATATTTCCCCTCCCCCAATTGTATTGAAAACTCCTCGAAGAATAACGCGCAAATTGCTTTTTACAATAATGTATATACAATCTTTGTAATATATTACGTGTGTATCGTCGTTTTATAATAATATATTTTTGTTTCATTGAATTAAAAAAGAAAATATCTATTATTTGTTATAGGTAATACGGCATGAAAAAAGCGTTTTGCGATTGATTTGATTTACACACACTGCACGCGGTTGATTTGCGGACACTGCGGTCATTAAGTATAGTATGACGCGTATATAAATTTAAAATTATTGTTGAGGGTTTTGTCGTATTAGTTGTTCGCCTTTAACGAGCGAATAATGAAAAAAATAATAATTTTATACGAGTATATCTAACTTGAATATCAACAACGAAACTCGCCTCGTTCAATCGTAACGTAAACATTGGTTTTCGACTCGAAACGTCCAACTCGCACGTATCAAAAAAACCTAACACTATTTGGCAGGCGTACAATTAAATCGGATAATATCACCAATACAGTTGGAAACGGTAACGATTTGTTCCTTACAACGTGCCGTTATTACTAATACATATCGTTTGTCCGAATGATCTTAACACAATGCGCGCGTGTATTTTTACGTCTGCAATAAGTACCAAACTGCGGTTTATTAAACATTTTGTTCGAGTTTCCCAAAAAAAAAAAAAAATTACACGTGTAATGAATTCGCCAACTCGATATTTTGTGTTTAGTCATTGGTCACAAGGACAAGCGGATAAAAATGAATAACAATTCAACAGTGGTTTCCACTAAAAATTAGTCTCGCGTGCGCTGTACACGTCATAATATGATATTACGTGCGATTTTCAATTGTATAAATCTAATAGAATTATAACGTTTGTCAAATAATGAAATAACTTCTCGGCGTAACGAATTTTTTAAGGTTACCCGCGGCCAACAGTGAAATATATAATCGAGTTATTACGGATTATTGGCGTAAACGGGCCAAAAAAATTTCACCGATTTAAAATTTCACCAATGGTGTGCACACCACTCGCAGTTTTACGACTTACACACTTTACCAAAAAGAACGTTTGTAAGAATGTCTTCGCTTTCATTGGCACATGGCTTTTTTCTTCTTCTTTAAATTGTTATTCGAACGGTCATTTTATTCGGCTCCGGTGACTTTCTCGATTAATATATACGTTTTTATTTTTATTTCGCATCGTTTAACGGTCAATCTCTACGGTGTCGTGTTTCAATAGGAATTATCGCGTGCATACCACGCGATTGGAAGTACGTCCAATCATCAGAATTCGTAATATCGTGTATCGCATACGTTACAATTCTTTAGTTTTATAGGAATTTCTTTTCGATTTTTCTTTTTTTATTTCAAACCATTTATTTCTCATAAATATAATATATTGTTACAGTTTTCGAATAAATCGACTTTTCGAAAATCGTAGTATAATATATGTTTTATTTTTGATTAGTTATTCAGTGAACCGAGAGAGAGAGAGAGAGAGAGAGACTCGGTCGATCGACAAAAGACTGTGATCATATTTGATCGCCTAGAATATTACTCTATCAAAATATAATCCCTCTTTTCTATTTAATACGCCGGGGTTAATGACAACTAGTAATAATAATCTCCTCTGTAATCGTATAAAAGAGATATTTGACTGACACACTGCAATAATGTGCCAGTAACGTAAAACTACTGGACCGATTACGTTGAAATACTGAGGTTAGTTTCCTGTTATACAACGTAGAGACGCGCAATAAGTACTTTTCATAATTTCATCTACGGAATTAACAAACGATAAACAACGTTTACACTGTCAACTTATGCGACAAAACGTTCTTAATGTATAAAGAAGAATGGCGGTCGTTCTACCCGTTTCCCCGCAAAAACACAAAAATCAACAGTTTTCCTAGAAAATTGGTAAACTTTAAGACAATAATTAAAAACTGTCGAAGGTTTGTCGAGTCGAAAAGAATTTCGCAAACTGAACGAATGTGTTGATTCATTTTTCTCAATATCGTGTAAGTTTTAAATTTATTTCAAAAGATTTAATACGAGATTCCTATCTTGCAATTTTATATGTTAAATTCAATCGTATCGGGGAGAAAAAAAAATCAACAGTTTCTCGAAATCCATATTTGATTTTTAATCATTCGCTTTTTCTATAAAGCGTTATTATTATTATTATTATTATTATTATTATTATTATTATTATTATTATTATTATTATATACTACACAGTTAGTAATTTAATAGCCGTTTGCGCGCGAAATACGTTCCACGCGGAGACGCTGTAAAAACCGCGGACGAGACGACATTGGGCGACAAAAGTTCTCTACGTCTGGCGGCGATAAACATTACCCCCGTGCGTACGTGATTGTATTGCGGATACGGCGACGAGATTATTTTCATCGCCGTAGGTACACACTGCTCTTGTTATTATACACTGAATGTAATAAAAACGTATGGGGGGAATATAATATTGTGGTTCGTACGATATGAAATCCGTGTATAATATTCGTCGAGTCGAGGCGAAACATGTTTGTTTAAGACGAATAAGTCTAAAAATTAACATTACGCGTATGGAACACTGCTAAACACGTTTTGTTAAGAGCCAAAACGTTCGGATTTCAGACGGCGGCGTAGATACGGGAAGGGGGGTGTGCGAAGGATTCCGTTAAACGTAAAAATAAAATTTTCTATTTTAAATGCTCAAATCGCGTGTTTCCATTAATGATTGTGAAAATAGCAGCGAATTTCAACGCGAATTATAACGATACATTACTGTATATGAAGTTTAGAATATCGAGCATTACAGCGTGTAAACGACATCTAAATAATCCAGACGAGAGACTGTTATTCGATCGCAGAGAAAATTCTGTACGAGAAAACTCGATGTACAGTTTTTCTTAAATCGAATCACAATCGTGATCTACGCCGCTGACTTTATCAAGCAGTAAAAAATGGTGTTAAAAACGTTTTTAAATACACGTCGTTGAAACGCTGATACACCAGTAGTTGGGGTGGAACCGCTGTTTTTTTTGATCGAGATCGATGCCTATACGAAAATAACGTTATAGCATGTTGACACACGTCGTCTATCGATGTAATCGTTTTTTATTAAATCTAGCGCAACCGTTCGGTGATCTGTACATAAAGAACGTACAGGCACACGGTGATTATTTTTTTTATGTTATTATTATTGTCGTCATTATCTGTAGTTGTAACGAAATCGTTACCCGATTCGAAGTTTCCATACGTTTCCAACTATACATTATCACGGTCGACACGGGCACGTACTCCGCGGACGTATATATATAATAACGTCTTGCAGAAACGCAGACAAATCGCCGGTTTTACGATTATCTTTTGTTTTTAACAGCGAATGTGTGTGTGTGTGCATTGACATTCAACGCGTTTAAACCGATCGTTTGAACGTGCGCGTAAAATACATTTTTGATTACGTTCTATTGCCAAGGGTCCGCAGGGACACGACAATACTACGAGGAGGTTACGATGTCATCGTTTCGCGCCATATTATAACGTACGTAGTTCGCACGGCCCTGAATTCGATCGTGGAGAAATCCTGGAATTCAACATTTATTTTTATACCAAAATTATTCGCTTTATTCGCTCGGCGCGTCGGCGGATTACAATAATTGCACAGTGATCGCGCGAATAATGCTACGAGGAAAAAGAAAAAAAAACCGTCATTGACTTTTTAATTTTTAACGCGTTTGGCGAAAATAAATGTTACCGTCGCATATTATTCTACGCGGTATAGAAAGTTTTTTTCTGTTGGATTCAAACATTTATTTTAGATATTACCACGTGAGCCGACTTTCGTGAAAGTTAAGAATAAAAATAATATTCCGAACGGAATTTCGACGGAGGAAAAAAGTCGAAATACCAGCGTATACCCCATCCCGACGTGTATACGTGGAAATTTAGTTCGAAAGTCTCGAAGAAATAGAGCCGCGTGAAATATTTAAAAATGTCGAGCGAGATATTTCAATAAAAGAATTCTCGTCTACTATTCGAATATTTTTATTAGTTATTCCGGAAAAATATATTTTTCTTCTTCCGTATTTACATTTTTTTCGAACAGACGAAAACAATGGTTTTTCTTTTTTTCATAGAAATTATGTAATTAGATTATTAATCAGAAATCTCAATGGAGACGATATTTGAATGAGCGGAAAATTACACGACTTTGCATAGATTTAGAAAAAAAACCAACGAAACAATATGAGTAAAATATAACGAACGTTTTTATTGCGTATAATAATCAGTAAAAGAAAAGTATACATTTTTCTTTTTTTTTTCTTTTATTAAGCGAAACTGATTCAACACAGTTTTTTTACCATTTTTGACGTAAGAATTAGACGAAAATTTTGACCGTTTAAAATGATAAACGGAATTTGATTATGAAGCAAAAAGGAAAGCTTATCGACTAACATTCCATGGGTTATTGTCGAAATCGATTTTTAACATTTTGATTAAAACACCACACGTTAACATTCTAACGTTTATTTCAGTACACTAAAAAAAAAAAAAAAAATAAGAATAGAACATCAAAAATCGATAATAATTCGTAGAAAAAATGTCGATAAATTCAAATATTTTTTTCAGGATACAATTTTATTGTTCTCACCGAGAGGTTTAATTTTTTCTTCTTTACCTATAAGGTTCGAATTGTTGTCATATTATTACAATATTATTGAACGGTTTCAAATGATTGATATGTGCACACGAGTGCTGGTAATAAAATCTACGATATACTCACACTAATGATCGTTTTTACTTCTCACACGACGACAACACGTGCGCTCAAATATTTCGGAAAATACTTCCATCCAAAAATGATTAGAAAAATTGCTTTTTCCATCCCCTTAAGGCGTTTTTCTGACGGTTATGCGAAAATACCAATCCGATGAATTAAATTTTTAAAAAATATTTTATGAATTTTCATTTATAAAATTTTTGAAATATCCGTTTTGTTGAACTTGGTTTTTCACTCGATTTAAAGAAAAGAAGAAAAAAAAGAATTTATTTAAATCGACCACATTAGGAGCAAGTTAAATTTTTGATTTTATTTAAGCATTATTAAAAAACAACTGACTCTGTCTAAATGAAATGAAATTTTTTTTTTTTATTAACTTTTTCACGAGGTAGCTCATAATAATTTAATTCAAAATGTGTTCTAATTTTAAAAATTAATAGTGTCGACTTATTGAAATTTCAAAAAAAAAAAAAAAAAATGATGTAATAAATGTAAAAAAACCTTATTTGTTTTTCCATTAAAACTTGTGCGATTTTTATTCAATTCGAATAGTTTTTCAGATTAAAAAAAAAAAATTGCTATATAAGGCCGCGTCCGGACCAAGAAACATTTGTCGTCAACTTTGTCACCTATTTCGGTGACAAAATGTGGAACGAGAAGAATGACGTTGCGCCTGCTGCATGTATTAGCGTAATTTTAAGAGTTTAGAAACGAAAAAGGCCTCCAAAAATAGGTATCGGTCTTTTAACGAGGCAGAAATATAGTGGTAATGGTCTAATGATTGATGTTAAACGTGCAGAAGACATTTGGTCTATTTGGAGAATTGAGGTACGAGTATAAAATTTTTGGCACTCGGATTGAGTTTGGTCCCATATGTGTTTGTTTCTCATGATAAAAATCAATAAGTCGACAAACACTTTCTTTAGACCACTTCATTATTTGATTGAAAAAAAACTTAAAAATCCGTTAAAAAAAAATGTACAGATTGTTTTCACGCCGATTTCAAATCTCTTTTCCATTTTCATTTAGCACGGGGAACAGTTTTTAAAACGAAATCGATTCAAATTTTTTCTTCGAATGCGTAATACACTGTGGATATTGTAAACGAATTTAGATGCGTGTCATTATATCGCTTGACTCGGATGTGTTTTAAAATCTAATCTTACCAATTTTATTATCTTGATGGATGTTCGTTTATGATGTCACATCGTGCGCATGTTGTACACATGTTTTTACACGTTGTGAAATCAATAATTTTTATTGTTTTACCCGTAAAAGTTAAATAGCTATGGGTGAAAGACTAATGGCGATCGATCGAAAAAAATCTAATAACAGGTTTGAAATCAGCGCGAAAAATCGGTTTAGAATAGTAGTCAAACTAATTCAACTCTGAGGATTGAAAGAAAATTTAAATTTGTAGACCAGTGTAATTGTCGCAGTGTTTTTCAGCTACATAATATTATTCATTAACGTTTTTGCAAAGTAAAGCGATTCGGGAAAAAGAGTTTTACGTTCCGTTATTACGCATTTACACTTGTTTGTTTCATAATTTATTTTCCCCAACCCTTATTTTTTTTAATCTCCGAACGCGTTTTTATGATTCAACGTTTTATACTTTTCATTTATTGCTGCGTGGCGCGCAATAAAACGATAAACAATAAAACAAATGCCGCCGTATACCAGTGAAATTTTACTATCATTACTTATATATATAAATACACGTATATATTATTTTGCTCGAAATAATAGTGTAAATATCATAATATAATACCGTGTAGTATACACTCTGTTAAGTACGTATTTATTATAACATCCGTAATGCGTGTACTTGTACGTAGATGTAAACTAAAAAAGGAGGAAATAAAAAAAAAAATAGGAATCCAGTGTGTGTATATATTTTTGTTGAATGACAATACGACACAAACACCTGAGTGAAATTAAAAACAAATCCGGTTCGTTTTTAATACCCCGACGTAGTTTACTAAAAACATTCGATTAATATATATATTTTTCTTTTGTTGCTATCTTAACAAATCTTCTTAAAACGTACGATTTAAGTCTGTTTCATTGTTGACTTAACTTTACAAAAGCTCAGAGTCTTCTAAATTGCAGAAACCACCGAGTATTGTTCGATTCGTCTTGTCTCTCAAATCAGTGCAACGTCAAATCCAACGCATGAATTGAGCTTTAGAATGAGACTGTCTTGCATTTTCACATTCAGTCAAATAATTGTCTCCTTAAATATCATCTTCTTCAAGTGCGCTATAAACTATTTCATCGTCTGAGACAATGTTTGTTTATGTTCTCTCCGACACAGTCCCTTAACACATGAACGTGGTTTATAGATTCACTTATTTCGGACGGCGACGTGACGAAAAATAACGTTGTTAACAGAAAATTAATATTAAAATGTTTAACGTAAACCCATACGAACGGTGTATTATTATTAAATATTTTTCTCGTTATTGATAAACGCGTTTCATACATTTGTATTCGACTCGTACAAAACACACAAATCGGTATAATAAATTGCAATAAGTTTTGGTAGAATTCTTTTTACTTTAAAAATGAAATAATTTGTAACAACTTCGACGCTATCTTACTTGAAGTTTATTACGTTTCGATATTTATTATTTTTTTTTCTTCTAAATATTCCACACGGATTAATAATGTCCTATGGAAAATTTTTTTTTTAACTTTCAGGTATAATATGACATTAAAGCGTATATTAATTTGATTAAACGTACTGTAAATAGTTTAATTTCTTTTCTTTCTTTTTTTTTGAGACATTAATTTAATCACTGGCAGTGGACTCTAAAATCAGTTTCGTTATTTAGCGGGTAACGAAACTTTTATTATTATACGCCCAAACGACGAAACGATCTAGTTTAGGGTGTCTGTCAGTATAAAATAGTGTAGTTTATAGAGTGCGTAGAGAGGATTATAAGTGACATTTTATATATATTTATATAACATACCTAGAGTTTTCGACTGAAACAAAATAAAATTTGAAAAACTACGAGTGAACGTAGTATTTTGAAAAAGTTCACGATAATACACACTTTATAAATATATTTTTCAAAGTTTATTTTATGTGATATTGCACATTGACAGCGTTCACGTCTGAGAACGTTTTATAAAACATTACGTTTTTAAAACACGTGTATTAAAACGGAGATTTTGAAATTTGTTGTTAATTCATATTAAATAAAACACGTAAGATAGCGTATTATTTATAACAGTAGTGTGAGAGTGTTACACAATACGCCGTCACTAATACCTCTAAAATATGACTACATGTACGACGCGTCATTAAGACATATGTATTATACGAATTAGTTGTGGTAAACGGATATTTTAGAGAGAAATAAAAAAGGATTTTGTCGGACGACAATAAATTCCGAAACGTTTGCCTATTTACGATAATATATCGGTTTTTAAAATATACTAATCGCCGCCGGTACGCTTATGAATAGGACATTAAAATATCATATTGAAAACTCTCTCGAAAAATCGTCTATTACGCAAAAATGTCATACGTACGAACGGTTAAAATCTATTCTACGAGAAAACGGTTTTGAAAAATAAAAAATATCACACTAGACAACGCTATTAATCGTAAAACGTATTTCGAGCGTGTACAACGCGGTCAGTGCCTGTTTCTAGCGTATTTCAACGATTTACAAAATCTCATAAGTCAATCGATAAATAAAGGGCACAATTTAATTTTTAATTAAACTCTTTAAAAATCTTTTGAAATTTTTTTGTTACAACGCTAATGTTTTTTTTTTTTTGTCGGGCGCCGCCACGCCAAATTGTATCGTTTGAACGTACATTACAATACGTGCATATCGACAGAAAAACGATTTCAACGAAAATTCCTCTATAACGTATTTCAAAAAGTCGAAAATCGTTAAATCGCTTGTTTCCGAAAGATCGAATGGCGGTCGTGATTTTTCGACGGAAAAGAAACAAAAAAAAAAAAAAAAAAAAACGAACGCGGGATCGTTTTTTCCAACGAGGATCTCGTCTCGAATACGTATAGTAGTAGTGGCCCGCGGGACACAATTCCACGCCTGTAGCACACAATGCCTGTATCGGAATCGGATTCTGCGGTGTCGTACGCGTTAACGATCCACGTACGACGTGATTACTTGGCGTCGTCGACAAACCAAACGACGAGTAAAGTACGAGAATTTCCGACAAATTTTTCTCCATTTAAAAATTACGTTAGATTTGGCTCTCGTCCGCCGTGTACACAATATATAAACTATAGTAATTTTCCGAACGCCGCGCGACGTGTTGATCCACCAGGTGTTGATCTCAATAACCCGACGCGATTTCCGTTACGGTTCGTTCGTATTCGTATGTTTTCGATCGCACCGGCGCGCGTAACACGGTCGAAAAATCCGTTCAATTCCCGAACGGGATTGCCGATCGGACTGCGAATGCGGTGGTTGGCCGTACGCGCGAAAAGAACGAGAAAAAAAAAGAACGCGCGGTCTCGCGATCGTTCTCGTTACGCGCGTAGGAACGCCGAAGACAACAATGCGTGTGGTGCGTGTGTACCGGACGACAGGTTTTTCAGGTCCTTTCGGCTCGTACCAACTCCGAGTAATATAAAAAAACGTATCGTTCAATTCGCCGATCGGCATACACGCCGCCGGTCCACCACACTGCGGCACGTCATATAAAATAATTCCGTTTTCCCCCGCCCCGGTCGGCCGGACACCGTCAGACCGGTGCGTGCCGGTCTGAAAATACCGGAGAGAAATAGCAGCTGGTGGTGGTGTATAGTAGCAGTCGACGACCGTCGGAATGTCCCCCCGAGTCTCCTCCGCTTTGAATTCTTTCCGCTTATATAATACGCGTCCCCCCGACGTCGTCCGTCGCACGCGCTGCAAAAAAAAAAAAAGAAAAAAAACCTCCCCGCGCACATCGGAAATCCGTCACTTTTTATCTGTATCACTCGCGGTCGCCGGACGCCGGTCGCGCTTACACCGTCACCGGTTCGAAGACGACACACAACGCGCGACCAATGTCAAACGCCGTTCGTACACGTTGAATGGGAAACGTTTTTTTTGTTTTAATTATAAATAATAACAGCGCGTTTTTTTGTGTTTATATATATTTTTTTTTTTTTTTACACAAGAAGACGTGCCCAGAGCGGGCAGAGAGTCGACAAATCCGTTAAAATTTAATATTTTTTTTTTCGAATTCATAGTCGAATTTTTTTTTTTTTTTTTGTACATTTAGATTCGCGTGTTATTCAAGAAAAAAAAATATTGTCTTTTTCTTATTGCGGCGCGGGTTTTTAAGAACGTAGTTTAGATTACACACGCGACGAAATGAATATATATTTGAATTTCATCGGATTTCAGTGCATTCGTTTAGCGGCGTATTCGTTGCTATCGAGAGAGCGGGATTCATTTGAACCGGATTCGTTTCCGTTTTTTTTTTTTTTTGTCGATTTTCACCAACTCGCGATTAATCCGATTTGAAATTTCAATTAACCGCGATGGAATTTAAAACGAACATACAATTACGCGTATATACATTGGACGTGTCCGTCAAAATTTCTAACAGTCTGAGGGTCGTTTCTTGAAATAATATTATTATAACGTTTCATTGAACGCAGTGGGAAAATCGATTTTTTCGCCCG
This sequence comes from Chaetogeoica ovagalla, assembly GCA_032441825.1. Lineage (NCBI taxonomy): Eukaryota > Metazoa > Arthropoda > Insecta > Hemiptera > Aphididae > Chaetogeoica > Chaetogeoica ovagalla. The sequence continues at coordinate 1,971,294 of CM063749.1, read as the reverse complement.
GCACAATAGGTATCAGATAGAATTTTTTAAGATTTCTCGAGCGATCTGTTTTTTTTTTTTTTATCGGAAACAGTTTCGGTGCGAATACCGTAGACGACATTCTTCAAATACCGCCCCACAAAAAAAAAAATAAATAAATAGTGGGAGAAATTCGGTGGCCAATCTCGATGTCGGCATTCCTGGAGACTTCGGGGGTGTTTTAAACGTTAACGCGTTTTGGTTATTTTTGATATTCACGGCTCAAAATCATTTTGATTATCGCGAAGAAACGTTCAGAAGTCACGGTGACCCCCCCGTTTCGTCTTCGAAAAGACGAATACATTAATAAAAAAAAAATAATAATAATAACTAATTACTTGGCACACGACAAAGTAGAAATACACTCTAAAATGAAAAACATTTTACTTACTATTGTATTAAATGAAATTTTTCGAAACAATATATTAATTTGTATTATTATTATTACGATTATTAATTTTTTTTTATTCTCAATGAAACTTTGCAATTTGAAAGTAGTTTAACTGTGTGTAATTTTTTCCCCGTCATTTTATTAATAAGGTCCCGTGTTTATTTTCGACAATCCGCACGAAAAGAGTTTCTTAAACTACTAAATCAATTGATTAACCATTTACATGGGATAATATTGTAGATTTTTTTTTTTTATGTAATTACGGGTATACCTACGCATATATATTATAGAATAGTTTTTGCAGATGTAACCGAGAGACGTGTTTATGGTATTTTAACATTTCCGCTAAACTATAACTCTGACTGTTGAAAAGAATAATATTTCACGCTACGATTAATAGTTTTGATGCTTCGAGACGCCGCAGAGTGACGAGATCGGTAAACACTCCTATGTAATATAATACCGCGCTCTTCGTGTTTTATAATAATCCGAATCCATGTCCTGTTAGCTCGTAAAATTATTTCTATTAGCTCGCATCGTTTAACTAATAGTGCAGCAAATAAACGATAAAACAAATAACAACTTGAGCTTAGTCGATGGATTTTATAGTCGTTATATAGCGTATGCCCAATGGAATTTTTCCGTTTATACGAGGAACTCCTCTAATTGATTTCAAACAATTAAATCCAGTTAAATCGTTTTTATCGTCCCCCGAAAACATTAGCTTTTCGTTCATTTCATTTTTTCCCCCATGACAATCCTTCGAATCGCTCGCGTAAGATTGAGAAAACGCATTGGTGTATACTAGTTTTGATTGTCCATAACTAAAACGTTGTACGCAATAATTAATATTTGTTTTTTCGAAACGGCGTTTTTTAATTTATACGCGCGTTGCCAAACACGAATTGCGGCACGACGACGACGACGACGACGACGTGTCGTCTCTAACAGAACGTCGTCGAGGTGAATTTTGTACGTGAACAAAAAATACTTTACCAGTGTAACTCGTTTGTGAGGGGAAAAAAAAGTAAAGAAAAAAACGCTATTGCCAGAAACGAATTCGAACGTAAGCAGCAGAGGCGGTAACAATCGATCTGAGTACGTGTAGGAGGAGAGAATAAGAATATTATCGAGAATATTATATTCCGTATATGATTCGATAATACCTACGCAGCAGTAGCAGCGCAGTAAGATCATCTCGTACGTGTTTATCCACCGTGCGCGCATTCGTTTTGCACTGCGCAAAACTCGTTTGTCTGCGAAATTACAAGAAAAAAATAAAGAACAATAAGGTTTTAATAGATTTTTTTTTCCTCTTTCTGTATACACACGCGCACAAGACGAGCAACTAAGTAGTTTTATGTATTCGCTGTATCGGTTTTGTTACAATAATAATAATAAAAAAAAATGCCCGTCAAAATAATACGAAATCGTCTTTACCGGTTTTTCTTCGGACTGCTACGCGTTCCGTTCCATATAATCCCGTCGTAACGACAACACTCCGACGTGTAATAATTTTATAAACAATTGTATCTTTCGTGTACGCTTGTCTTCGGCATTTATTTCACTCCGAGTTTCGTTTTTGTTTTTGTTTTAATGACGAAACGATCAAAAAGGCCGTGAAATTTTTTTTTTTTTTTGAAACCGACTCACGAAAATTTTAAAGAATTATTCGGTTTAAAAAATGTAAAAACGAATCTTATACGTGTGATTGGAGCAAACAATGGTTTCGATGCTTAACTCAAAGCTATAATACAATGAGAATATTTTAACCGGGGCTGAGGCCTACGCCGAAATCAAATTTACAATACACATTACACCGCTCCCCGATATTAATTCTCATAATAATATTATGTCGACATTAATTACATAATACATTATAACGTCTCCTACTCTTTCCTATTTGGAAAATATTTGAACATTTCAATGTCTTAAAAATCCATAGGTGCTTCGCTTCCCTCCCGCTGCATCGCTATATCATCCCGTTATATTAAAATAAATAATCATTTTTTATTTTAAAAATTAAAAATGTTTATAAAAGAAAATTGTGACTAAAGATTTTCGAGATTTTTTTGAATACAGTCGAAGTAAAACGTACGACGTCTGACATTGTTTCAAGTCGTTTTTAAGCGTTAAAAATAAATAAATATTTTTCGTCGGTTAATACACAAAGCGAATTTAACCAGATTTCGGATTCAATTTTTATAGAATAATATAGCGAAATACAGATCGGACGGATAGACACATTCGTTAAAAATTTTTGTTCGTTTTCGATATCGCCTTTGCTCTTTTTCCGCGTTTAAAACACACGATTTCGCTTCGTCATTTTCACTGTTTTTTCCTTGTAAACATATTTTGATTCGTTATTAGACCCTTAAATCTACTGACCGCTCCAAGTAAAGTCTAAGCCGTGACACTGCGTTTCACACGTGCGAAATTTATGGGACGCGCGCGTTCCTCGCAATATTAAAAAGACGTGTCGAAAAAATTGATCGTTTCACGAGAAAACGTATTATTATTATTATTATTATCATACATACTCGTAATAAAAATATATTTTATATTACAGTCGGAGACTGGAATTTTACGATTTTTACTTACATTTTGTTCCGAGCCAGTGCGGTTGAACAGGAATTCCGATATGACGAAAGGGAATTCCAAGGTCAACGTTTTATTTCGCATAAAAACGTATTAATCGAAATCAGGCGGCACGTGCGCATACGTTAAGAAATACATTACTCGATGGTATAATGCGAAATTTCGCAATTCGATAATAATTTATTCCGTACGAAAAATCGAAAATTACGTGGAAAACATTTCCCACCGCCTCCTGATTATATTTTATCGTCGCTGATTGATTTATACATATATATATATATATATATATACATATTCGTATGTATAAATAACGCCAATGAGTGAATAGAGGAAAAAAACCGCGCGTAGTAAATTATAAATCGTAGGTTTACGCAATATATTCTCTTCTAAACAAAAACAATATTAAAATACGCAATAAAAAAAAAGTAAAATAAAAGAAGTATTATAATATTATGTATTGTGTAATCGTAATTAAGTCCAAACATAAAAGGAGTACTTGTTGATTTTTTTTTTTACACTCTCCGCCAAAACCTCGCGTATCGTATAGAACGTATTGCCAGTTTTTAACGACGTAGTACAGTTTTAATTACGATTTTTAAAGGAATATTTTTGCACTTCTAAAATGAATTCGTTGACGTTTGCGAACATCATTTGTGCGGTGACTGCCGTGTTAAAAATTCATCCGCTTAATTCGAAATGTATAAAATAATTGTAGCAATAATTGAAAAATTAATAAATTTTTTATACGCTGAATAATGAAAAAAATAAATAAATAAATAACGAATTTTCTAAACGATTACTAGATATCATTTGGGATCTTTAAAATTCAAATTTCTATGCTATAATCTTTTGTAATTGATAATTAGACATTAATATCGTGGTATTAATAATTGATTAATTAATATTTATAATAAATAATTAATTAAATCGCACGATTTGCGGGAAATCGATCCGAAACATGATAATACGTTGCCGTGCACGTGTCTATGACAGCGAATCCGGTGGCCAGTGGGCGATCAGAGAATTACTTTATACCTACAGAAAACGACGAAATCGTTTAAAGTTATATTTTTATAATTATTATTATTATTATTATTATAGTCAGTGTTGGAAGAATAGTATAAAAACTTTTGCTGTACACGCGTGTTCGACTTGTGTTAATAAATGTGTCGGTGAATGGTGTTTAAGCCAACTTAACCATCCCGGACGTTATAGACTTTATTATAATATGATTTTCAAGTTTTTTTTTTTTTTTTTTACGAAATTTCTAAATCGTAAAATAATAATAATACTTGTCCGTAGAATAAAAACAGAAGTCTTGTTGCGACAGTTTTTCCGGGGGGAGAGAGAGAGATAGAGAGGAGACATATACGTACGTGTAATAACCGTACGTTTTCTCCGTCTTTATAATACATTATTATATATATTATAATACTCGTACGTAGCAAAACACGTGTAAAACAAAGAATACGTTTTCGAGTCCGGAGAATTCGTCGTAATTTTCGACGACAGTTATTTCGGATGTAATGCGGTAGACACACGCCGTTTTGTTTATTGGATTTTTATTAGACTCTCGCGCGTATATGCGCGAACGGTAAAGACGGTTTGTTCTCATTACGAAGACGATCGCCGCTGTCAACTGTGGACTCCTCGTGTACGTAAAACGAGACGACGCACAAAATAGGACGTTTATTTTATTATTATTTATTTATTTTTTTTATTTAATCGTTTAAACGAACGTCAAACCGACTGCGTCTGAATTTTCGCTCGTATATCGCGATACGCGTCGGTCGAATGTCGTTCGCGATTTCCCGATAATAGCATCGCGAGTTCCGATATTGGAGCGAAACGATTATTTCGTGGAGAAACGAAAAAAAAAAAAATTCGTCGTCATAAATTGTTTGTTTTTTTTCCCGAGGGGGGGGGGATAGGGGGTTAATGTTTACGTTTCTGGTATCGGTGGTAAGAACCGTGAAATAACGTCGCGATTGATTTTGACGTTGGAAAACCGAGGCAAACACTAACACAATGTCATTGATTACTGGTTGACGACTGAAGCTCGAACAGTGCGCGACCGATTAGATTTGTCCGGTTCCGCGGTTTTGAAATATTTATTAAACTCCCTCCCCGTCGTAGTTTTTGTGTATTTGTAGTCGTATTCATTAACAACGGTAACACGCGCGAAATTCTTTTCCGTTTCATTCCTTTCTCAACTCCGTTGAAAATCGTACGTTTCACAGTGAATCCCCGGAGCGTATGTCTAATGAATTGAGACCGTATATCGCGCGTTTCGTCACGGATGCGTGTGCGCGTCGTAATAATATCATTTAATTCGGTTCAGTCGTGGTTTTTTTCTTTTTCTTTATTCTTTTTTTTTTTTAGCGTAAATCGTTTTAATTTTACAATTAAAAAAACGCACGGCGTTTGGTTCACATAATTTTGTAGTAGGTACCACGGTTAACGTATTATTTATTTATCGCACTTTATAATTTCATGTTTTTTTATCGATTCAATACGGTTTCGCGCGTACGTTTTTCAACACCCACGACGCCGTCCCGTTTATTCCGACGAATAGATCGACATGGCAAAACGGCGTCTGATTCGGTTTTAAACTCGCGTCTGAAACACGAGAATGCGTATACAGTATGTCTCGAGAACTCGAGCGTTTTTTTTTCCAATACTCTCAAATTTATATCGAATAATTTCGATTATTTCGCACGCGTGTCGTACGATGATTAGCATCGCTTACAGAACGAATGTCATCGATTCTCGAGTGACCGCGCCGGCCGCAGTTTTTAAAACCGACATGATATTCTATTTTATTACTTTTCCAGTTTTTATCATAGTGAATTTTTATTTTAACATTTCTCCATTAAATAACTGTACAAAATTACTTGTATTTATTCACAATTTGTATAAATGTAGAAAAAAAATATATATATAACGTACGCAAATTTTAAACTAATAAAATATATCAATTTTTTATCTGAGGGAGAACTTTTTAAAACCTATAATAAAACGTTTATCGATATAAAATCATTATTATATTTTCATAAACTATAATAATGTTCACTATATTCCGAATAACTATAGTCCGTTCCGAATGCGTCTGATGGTTTTTTATTCATTTAGCATAATCTATAATTCGAATATTATGCATTTACAACTACGCGAGTTTATATCTTAAACGCTGCGGTTCATTAGACGACCGTATTAGCGTTTATGCGAAAAGTGATGATTGATTTTTTCATACGTATATATATATATATATATATAATGATTAAACGTCTCGTATAATATTTACGCGGAAATCTACATACGACCATGCGCTGCTCTAACACATCACAATAAACGTACGTGTGTTAATTAATTAATAAATACCTAACCTAAACATTTTTCGTTTAAAAAAAAAAAAAAACTATTATTATGGGAACAACGGGCTTATTGACAGATTTTCAAAAGTCGATCCTTGGGCGTTTGGGAGAGGGAAACACAGAGAGAGAGAGAGAGAGAGAGAGAGAGAGAGAGAGAGAAAATGATATTAACGGAGTAAAACGTACTTCAACCGTGATGGAAATTGACGTATGAAATCCGATATATAAAAGACACGACGGCATACGCGATCCGTAAGTCAATACACTTATATTAATATTATATTCTATCGAATTACTACGTCGAAGGTCGACAGAAGGAGAAGAAAATATTCTGCTGATATTACGTGTTTTATACGGGGATGAGATAGCGTTTTCGGCGTAATATTCAAAAACCGTTTTAGACCACTATACGGCTGTGTGTGTGTGTGTGTGAGGGGGAGGAGGAGCGTACGCGTATTATTATTAAATATATTATATTATGCTAGCTTCGTCGACAATGCCTACCGGGTGCAACTCTTTGAAAATGTAACTCCTTAAAAGTGTAACTCCTTGTAGATGTAACTACTTGTAGATGTAATCCCTTGCAAGTGGAACTAAAGCCCCAGTGTCAAACAGTGTCTCACTGTAAGAGAAATCTGAAATAAATTACGGTTATTTGGTGTATTGTAAAAAAATTTAGTAAGTAGTGGGTTAAGAAGAGCTGTGTTCTCTAAACTATTCCTATAATATACATATTAAATGTAATATTGAAATACGTATGGCAACAATGACTGGGGAATATTAAAATAGTAAAATAAAAATATTCTCGACCCGAGCGAGAAGGTATACAAACGTCGGTAAAATACGTCTCTGGGTTTAAAAATGTGCTCGGCAAAATACCGTTTCACGTGAAATCACCAATCATCAAGAAATGACAACTAATAAAATCAATAAATGAAATATAAATAACGTTATAATAATATGACATGTATTAATATGAACCGTTTAATAAAGTTCTGCAAACGCGGGAATTAATGAGAATACGACAAAACTTTCCATTCAAATGCACTTAATATTAAATATTGGTTATTAACTGTGCTGGTTTACCTGTCAATGAACGTATCAAAAACACACGTGAAATGTAAAAAAATGTTTACAGTGTTTTGGTAAATTAAGTATTAAAAAATAATGTACCACAAATGTGTATAAGCAGGAAATTCTGATAAATAATAATAAATATATGTAATGTAAAATCGTATTTTATAAGCCCTGTTAACTTTTAATTGTTTCACGTGTATAATTATTATTTAGACAGGCAATTTAAAATGGTATACAAATCGTTAAGCTCCGATTCGTTTTTGTAAAACAGACATATGACGGAAGTATCTGCTATTCGTTGATAAATTAATTTAATAAAAAATAAACATTCGGTGATTGGCATGTGTCCTTCAGCAAGTGTCATATCATTATTAAATAAATAGATTTACAAATGTCGTAGTAGACATAATTTTTATTAAGTTTTTTTTTTATATGGTTTTAAACGAAAAAAAATTGATTTGTACTTCTTTGAGCTATTATAAGTCGGATTTTCGTTTCGAACGATGTCTCGAATGTTGGCGATATTTTACAACGTTTTTTCGTTTTTCAAAAAAAAAAATCACATTAAAAAATGTCCGTATAAATTATACTCCATCCGGCTAAATTCTTCATCTGTTGTCTAAAATTATTATTGTCTACCGGAATAAGTAACCTCCTAAAAAATGTTTACGAAACCGAAGGTTGTACAAAAAATAGAAATATTTATAATGGTAATAATTTTATATTTCGATGCTAAGATTGAATGTCAAATGTAAATACGTATCTGAAATTAAGTTTAAATCGGTTGATGACGACAAATCAATTCACTTAGTCTGCTATGAAGGAATTTTTACATTTTTTTTTTTTTTTGCCAACTAAGTTGATTTTTCATTACACGACTTATTTAAAATAAAATTTCACACGTGTATCGGCGTGACATTGATCTCACGTGATTACTTTATATTGATATATGAAATAGAATATCAGTGATTACTCTGGCAAATTAATGATTATTTATGATGTATTAAACAAAATTAAATTTTTTTTTTAACGTAAATTTTGAATAATATTTCGTTAATTTTACGTTACATTGAAATATAGTAAGTAACTCGTTAAATTATTTACTACTTTAATGAACTCGTTTATTTCAATGTTGTGAAAAGTATTAACGTTTTAACAGTTAATGTTAAAGTCGTGCATTTCAAAATATCACTACACGCGTCGAGACGAGTCTTATTAACGTTGTAATATTATTTGGTGTCTCTTTATTTACTTTACACGTATGTACACGAATAAAACAAATTTCATTACGACGTGAAAATTAATATTTTGATTTATTATTATTAAGCATTCATTTTTTATTGGTCTATGGATACTTTATGTGACGATACATCTACGACATATTTTTCAGGGATAAAAATTTCGACGAATTACTTTATTGGAAGACAATAAATCGAACACTTTATTCGTAACATATCGTGTTTTATCGATTTCTCGCTTCGAATTTTCAAAAAATTAATATGAACCGTGACATGGTACATCGTTCAGAAGGGTTTTATTCTGCATACGTATGAAAATGATCTGTACCGTGGATTTTACATTGAAGATAGATTTTCACGTGCACTACCAGAAATGATATTTTTAAAAATCGTTTCCTAAAAGAAAAATTTAAGCGTACGATAAAATCGTGCTGCGTAAAAATATAGTTATGGAAAATAATTCTTTGCGCTAATAAAAAAATGATGATTTGACATTCGCGCTCATAAGCGGCGTATAAAACTGCGCGATTAACGAACGGAATATTTTCAATATTTCCAAAATCACATTACGCAGAACGACGATAAAATCTTGTAACGAAACGAGAATATTAGCACCATCCCGACCGGCGGACCATCACGCGAACCGCGGATAGACAGACGTCGACTTAGCGACTTCATTGATTCGTGAATAAATGATTATAAACACGCACTTTACATTCGATTCTGGTTTTGTACACGTTATTAAACGATTGTCCATTCGTTTTTGTATTATATATATTCATTTTTTTTTGTTTGAATGAAAAATGGTTCATAACAAACATCGATCGTAAGAAGGATGTCTTCTGAAGATGTGCCGCAGCGAGCGAAATGGGTGTGCGATAGATCTATTATTACACTGCCATCCATAATGCAGCATGTTTATATAAATATAATATTTTTACCGTATTCCGGTCCGTTTTCTCTTCTCTAATTCGTTAAGATAATTCGTTTCTTAGTGATTTTTCGACGACGTCCACGAAAGTTTGTCGACCCCTCCTCATTGAATATATAGTATAAATAATATTTTCATATAATGTACGATATAATTTCGTTACAAGATATTTTTTACTGTCTTGTATTTGTTTTATTTTTTTCTAATCGGCTTATTATTATTATTATAATTTTTTTTTTTTTTTTTGACAACGGAGTTTTCAGCCGTCAGCATTCTCCACAAGTAATGAACACGATAAAAAATACGGTGTTTGTTGCGCGCCGAAACGATTGTTACGAATGTGACAGTTGACCGCTTCGATTCGCGAACGGTGTTCGGCATATGTGGACTTCGAGACCTGATTTTACAATTACGAGAATTACAATGCGACAACGAAACATATAATATAACGTCGCGAATTCGTATAATAGAAAAAAATAAATACATTTGAAGTGTAATTCTTTATTGTACTAAAACAAAAACACGCATATAAATCGGGAGCGCTTATAAAGCAAACAAAAACGACGGTATCGCGTACAATATGTAAATTGCGGTTATACACACGATGTGCTTCAAATAAATCGTGGGCGGGGGGTGGAGAAACTGGAGAAACAATTCGTTTAACTTTTAGCGGTTTGCTCACGTTTACTCGAGTTTGCTCGTCAGCTAAGCACTAAACGCTTATGTACATTAATGATGGGGGAGTCGTTGACGGAACGATTCTTTTAAAACGAATACAAATAAGAACGGGTAAGAAAATGGACGGAAAGAAGTCGCGCGAAATACACTCATCAGCGAACTTGTTGTTGAACGTACGAAAAGTTCGATACGATTTCCTACGAATTAAAGGAAAACGCGTTCGAACGATGTTACGATTGTCAAATGGAAAACGTGTGTTTCAATACCAGTCGATGTTTCATCTCAAAAGGTTCGACCACCATTCGGTACGAGCCGAATACTATGCGGAAATTTGTCGCGCTCGTTCAAGCCGAATAATTCCTTCCTCCGCTTCTTGTTTCACCGGAACGCCAAAGAGAATAGAAAAGCGATTGTTGGACAGAAAAATAGTTGAAAACACGTATGCCATCGCGACGTTTTTGGACAAAACGATCCAAACGGACATGAACAATTCGTTTTTACCAATTGAAACACCTCGAAACCCGTGATAATTAATGGAGAATTAAAAAAAGAGAGTTTATGAAAATTTTCACTTTTTTCCTCGTCATAATAAACGGTTACACGTTTCATGTGAATATTTCACAAACGGCAATACCCGTTAGTTTCGAAATTACGAAACAACGACGATAATAATCGATTTCGACGAAATCGCGTTTTTACCGTTTTCGATGAGAATTTCCGATAGGTTTCGGAGAGTCGTCATTTTCCAGACGTTTTCGAGCAAATCGAAAAATGACTTCTATACAGTGTGTCGGCTAAACGCGCAATTCTTCTAAACAAATCGTGACCGTAAACACGCTTCTGGTAGAATTTTCGCGTGCAAACGTAAAAACAAAAACCTGAAACATTTCCAGGGGTTCGGTAGAATTCTGCACAACTGGAGTCGGACAAAAAGAGAACAGCGAACGGTAGAAAAATTATGAAAATAATTCGCCGCGAACAAAGAAATCTTCCTTAAAAATCAAAGTCACTTTTATTTGCTTTGACGCGCGCAGGGTCGAAACGGCGAACGACGCGAAATTCGACAGACGAAACAAATATACGAAATGACACTATCCTCACACGCACGACGGCGGGATTATAAATATTATAATACAGGAATTATTTACAGCATCCACGGGCACCATCATTATTCATTTGTCGACGCCGCGTGCGTGGCGAGGGACGTTTAAAACGGTTAAAACGAATTTGTTAAAGCACGACACGTAACCGGTAGCGGTTACCGACGGACAACACGACGTGGACATGTGTAGTGTGTACGGCCTGGAAATTGCAAACTATTCGTATAAATTTACCGTCGGTATACCCTCGTACGTATATGCGCGTGTGTAGTAAACTCTCCACAGATCGTTGTAGGAAAATGCAAAAAAAAAAAAATAAAAAAAATACGTTCGGATGACCGGCAATAGAGCACACATCGTACCTGTATTTATCGAATAAAAATTGCGTTTTTAGCGAATTTTCAAAAACGAAAAAAAAAATTCATTTGATTCTATTGCGGTTTTATCCTTACCGATCGATTTTGCGTACAGCAAAGAATATCTGCCGGTAAACTCTATAAAACGTAAAAATATTTAAAAAAAAAAAAATCGTTATAAAAAAAACACTTTGTTCCCCCCCGTTCATAATTAACCATATTTTCGTGTCGTTGACTATCGTCTTATAGTCGTCTTCCATTATATAATAATATATATATGTAATATAATCGATTATTTACAGACAAAACTCAGCATCACTATAATATTCCGTCGGTCAGTCTTCGATTATGTGCGCACCGTGTTTGATATAATCCGCTTTGCAGTTGTAACAAAAAAAATATTTCGGTCGTCTCTTATACACGCTGTACAAATCCGCATTAAGTAAATCGTTTTATTGAATCCGTCGTCCGCGTTTCGTATATTTCCAATTGGATTTTGAACTCGTTTCTCGTCAATGGCCAGAAGAATAATGACAACAACGACTTTATTATAAATATTGCGTTAAGAGCAGCGGCGATCATTTTGGAATTTTCTCCTCGATCGTTAAATCGCGTCGCGAAATAATATTTGTATATATATAATACTTCATCTTAAATGTTTCTGCGTATATTCTTCGGGAAATGTTTTTTCCTTTTTACCATAACACAATTATTAAAATGTAATTTTCTCTTTTCGTACGATAAACGCGTACAATGCGAATATTGAATTAAAACACGCGCAGTTTTCGTTACGCAGTATTATTTTTGGGATTTACGTAATTCGTAAACTTTACTTCCCGACTCCGGGAATAATAATAATAATCCACGAGTTAAAATTGAATTTTTTTTTTTTTTATGGGTAAAAATTAAAAATCGTTTTACGCAAACAATTTTTTAAAGCGAAATAATAATTCGTAGGTAGGCGTTTTATTACGAGTTTTCGGTATTTTTTTTTTTTTTTTAATATACGCGCGCGTTCTTTCGATATTTACAATATTACATTGAGTCTTATTGCATATCATACATCGTACAAACTGAGAATTATTATCAAATTGATATACATTACATATTTACACATACAACAATTTATGACATATCGCGTTTAATAAATATTAATAGGAATAATTTGAAATATAAAAAAAAAAAAATAATGCGTTATTATTTTAAAATCGTATAATATATTTATAAATTTTTTTTTTCACAAACAAATAAAATCGATATTTCTACGAACTATTCGACGAAGCGTCGTTTTCATTCGGTTTGACAGGCCGAGGAGCGAATTGCGCGTAACATATTTATTTTTATTTCTTTCCCCTCTTACGAACGAATTAATTTTTTACGCTCGCCTTTTCGCCGTATTTTGAAAATGATTAAATAATCGCTTGATCGACTGTGCTGCGATTACACGTGCCCGCGTGATTTTACAACACCGTTTATTCAAATCGATAGCCGGTTGCGATTTTTATATGGTCTGATTCAACAAACAATTACATTTTATAACGTCTTACGCGAGGTATTACCGTAGACTCGAACTAATATTTTAAATATTCTTTTGGAATAAAATGGTTTGGTTTACGCTCGCGTTTATAATTATAATAATAATAAAAAAAAGTTGTGAATTCGATAATTTTTCGTTAACGTATCAAATATTATACGCGATTGAAATTAAAAAGAATTTAACAATAATAATTCTTACCTTATCTGTATACAAATATTTGAAAGTGTAAAAAACAAAAAAAAATCTTTAAACGTATCACAAAATGTTTTATGCGATTCCGGATTTTATACGTAAAGTAAATACTCTGTAACTGTACACTGTAATGGAAAAACATTATTACAACAAATTCATGTGAAAGAGAAAAAAAAAAATCGCAGAAAACGGGAATTTCAACGCGTTCGCCAAAGAACTTTTCTAAGCGATCAGTTATTAAAAACGTTAAAAACAATTATTGCGAAAAAGTTTCTATTATATATCATCATATTGTTCTCTTGCAGCTAACGAAATAATTATTATATAAGATTTAGAAAATTTAATATAAAACCGTAAAACTTTGAAATCATAACAGACTCTCTATCAGTGTGCAGTGTATATTCCTTTCGATTCCGATAACAGTACGCGTCATTCCATTTCTCGTGTTTAAGTGTATTAATAAAGTTTGTTAAAGTACGTTAATAAAATGCGTTTTGGAAAAATAACTTCCAATATGAAATGCTTTTATAAGAGTTTATAGTAATTTTCGTTCTTTTATTTTGTTTTTTCGTTAGGCACATCGTACGCAGGACTAATATCGTTTGAAACTCGAGTTTATATCGTCTGGAAATCGGTTAACGTCAAATAATATAGTAACGAAATCGTTTTCCACGTAAACCGATCATTCGGGAATTCGTTACTTTTTCTCATTTTTATCATTCGCATTTATAATCACTGCCCTCCCTCGCCGTATAATATACCACACTGTAAAAGTAGAAATAAAAATTAATCGAGAATTCAATAAATAAGAACGTGTTTAAACGCGCGTTTCGAAATCACCTGATTTTTTTTTTTCTTACAAATACCAGTGCACGTCCAATCGCGATTTACTATTTACACAGTGGCGGCGTATCAAGAGCGAAAATGCGGCGGACGATAATTTTACGCAAAGGGCTGCTGCTCGAATCGTATTTATTTTAATACAATTACGAGTTATATTGGCATTTAATTTACAACTATTAACGTGAGTGTATAGTTTAAAAACAAGCAAAATGTCGTCGAGATTATTTATACAGTAGAATGTAAATAAAATTGAAAATTACAAATTACGCGTATCAAACAAGTAGCTAATTTTTATCGTGTCTTAAATATTATTTCAAATGCTATATTTATATGGTTTTTGGAGAAGAAAACAAATGATAACACGTATAATACCGTACGTAATGTATTAAAACATTTTGAAAATAAATAATATTATCTCCGTTTCGGTCTTTATTTACAACATATAATTAACATTTATACTTGCTGTTATATATAAAAAAAAAAAAATATTAAACAACTCACAAAATTAATACAATTTAAAATTAATAAGAGACCATTCGATATATTCGCATTTAATATTAACCGGTGTTGAATCTGTTAAAAACTTAATTTTTTTTTTATTATTAAAAATATCATCACAATCAATACGCTTGTAGAATCCAGATTAAATTAACATTATATTATTGTGATAATATAAATTAACGTACATTCGTAGAATAATCTGCGGTGAAATATTCGAACAAATAGATAACGGAATAAACGGATTATTACGTTTATTGTCATTGATACAACACGTGGGCGATGAAATTTATTTAAAGATTTTTTTTTTTTTTGAAAAATGAACTCGTAGTGCCGAAAAAATAAAATCGGATATGTCGCGGAAAATATTATCTATTGCAGCCTTTTGAAAGTTATAATAATTGAGCGTTATAATAATTCGCCATATATTAACCGTTGCGGTTTCTTCTTCAGGACAATCATTCATAAAATCATCCACGTCATCGATCAATAGTGTTTCTTCGGTACATTCGTCACGTGAAAATTCATATGGTTTTCGGTAAATCTCCTCCGTCGATCACCGAATGCTGAATATTCTTTTAATTTTTTTTTCATAATCGATAGTCAATGTTTTCATGCCGATCCGCATAATTGTTCCGTGCAAGTTTTGCGGGCAATCGCACGAATATTAAACGACTACCGGCGATGACGGCGAGAACGGTATCGTCCGTAAGTCGACTTTCAAATTCGAAATGACGATAAAAACACGCGTTTACCGCATGGAAATAGAATATTTATTATTTTTTTTTTTTTTTTGTACGAAACAGTACGCGTATGTCTTTTATAACGTGGCTTACACGTCATGTTATGTAGTTTTCTATAAGGATATAAAAGCCCTTTGATCCTCGACGACTGTTACGGATTTGGAGAATTCGACGACGTTTACGAATATTTCATTCGCACGACATTCTACAACCCCGTCTGAATATTATTGTAATACGGATGACTTTCGTTTAGGTTTTATATGTATATAGCTTTTGGATTCTATCTTCGTACTCACTTTTTACGTTTATCGGCACCCGAATATTGAGATAAGGTGAAACACGTAGAAATCAAGAACGCATATAAATGTAAGAATCGTATAATAAAACAGTTTTACTCCGAAAACTCGTCCTCCGCGGAATTTTAAAAATAAATTTCTTTTCGTTTTGTTCCGTCTCTCGTAATTATTACTATCGTCCGCGCCGACGTTTGTCCAATTCGTTTTTGCCGTTAAATTATTTACTCGTAACGTTTTTTTTTTTTTTTCATGAAAAATGAAAAATCTGTAATGTATAATTCGCGGAAGAGCTGTTGAAGTTTCATCTGCGTCGTTCCTTTTCAATTTTGCTTTGTTTGTAATGGCCTTAGAGAGCACTAAGTGCGTTATACTTCGTTGTAGTTTGAATCGTTATTCCGTCGCGTCTCGTTCGTAAACGACATTTTCTTTATAATCACACCAGCTACTCGTTTCGAAACAATAAAAACATAAGCACATTTGTTGCTCTCACGATTTTCGAAACCCGAGAAGTTTTGCAAACGTGTGTTATAACTTATAAGTGTACTCAACTCTCGTGACGATTTATCGCGGTTATTTAATACATTTTGTGGTTCGTGTATACGGGAGTAAAATCGCGGTGCAATTATTGGATTACGAGCTGAATAAGGAGAATATATTGGTTTTACAATAATAACGGGCGTTTATTATTGTTATTCTTTATATCTGTATCCAAAAATTCTACCAGAAGGATTGCTCCGATCTTTACAATCATAGGTTTGTTTCCCGGTACCAAATCGCGTCTAGTCTCGGTATTTTAGAGGTTATTTTTTTTATTTTCTCGAAAGCGCCTAAACAGAGAAAAAAAAATACCGAAAAATTACGTAAAAACGATAAAAAAAATCGATAATTTTTATTTTTTCGTAATATTGAAACTAATGATTATAAAAACTTAAAATATTCATCAAATTTAATTATTTATATTATATTCAACAATTTTTTTTAAAAATTTCTTTCAATTTTCTGCTATTTATAGCAATTATAGATTTTGAAGTGTTCAATTCATGAAATCGATAATTTTTGGTTCTAAGGTATAAAACTTTAATACAATGTCAGACCCGTACGTTAATAAATATCAAAATCATGGAAATCGTTAGTCAACATTTTCATTGATAAACATTTCAACTTTTTCAATGTCATTTCATTACTACAAATAACATTTAAAACCTTAAACGAAATCATTGATGTCTTATTACAACGTTTCTATACACATACATTGGATTTATCGCAATATCAATTTACAGTATTATTAACTTTAAAACTGACGCATTTTGAGACACAAATTAAAAAGTTTGCGTTTAAAATACTAATATAAATTTACAACTAAATATTTGATATTACGCTTTGCACTGAATTAGGTGAAAAATTTACGTTATTTTTTTTTCATATAAATGTTCGTTATTGACGTTATTAAAGAATTTTAACAGTCGTTTTGTGCACAAAAATTACTATTCAAAATTAAAATCGATTAAAAGTTGTCTGGGAAACATGATCAGCTAACTAATATCAGTATATTAAACAAGGAAAAAGAAAAACTTCTCGGACTGGACATGGAATAAAATAATAGATAATTTCTCGACCCCTCGTGGTGAGTCGAGATCACGTCGAAGTAATTGAATAAGTAAGAAAGACCGTTTGGAATATTTAACAAGACGTTTTTTTTTTTATATATATATAAGAAATACAATTTATAAAAACAACAATAACAATGAAAAGAATTGCTCACGATTTCGAACAAAATCGAATAAATGAAAAAAAAAAAATATGCACGAGACCTTTACGAATCGCGTAGGCGACTGATCCGTCTTCGACGCGACCTATCCGACGTACTCATTAGAATTACGCGTCCAGCAGCAGCAATGCGCAGATCGCGTTAAGATATTTCCGTGTTATTTGTTGGTTTAAAAAAAAAACCATGGGATTGAATTGCTCATTAAACAAATATAATGAGCGTCGACCGGCCACAGGCCTCTATCGATGAATCTAACACGAGTTTTTATAATACGTTAAATTAGTCTTCTGGAATATTGTCTTTTACATTCCGATGTAAGCAGTGTTATTGGGATTTTTTTTTTTTTTTTTATAACGTTTAGCTTATTTATTTTCAATTTTCGGGAAATTAATAAACATTCTCCGATAATTATATACAATTTACAGGGCACAGTTAACGAGTTAATGATTTAAAAAGTTAAAATTAACTCAAAAGGATTGAAAACGAGTATTTTCTCTCCTCGTCTTGCACGCATGAATCGTAGTCAAATAAAAGTACCGTACTTCCAACGTACCGATCGTCCCATTGATTCTGAAAACAGATTCGTCATGAACTCCTTATATTTTATCACACATTTCTAATTTTTCTTCATAGATTCATAAAAAATTTCTTGAAAAAATTGAAAATTAAAATAAGCCAACAGTAATCAATTTTTGAAAATTTTATTTTAAAACGAAGAAAAAATTGGAAAAGTAGCCTTTCTATTATAAAATTCATGACGAATTCAAAATATATGTTTTCAATGCCGTTTATCGCATCACTAGTATCGCCAAAAAAAAAGAAAAGAAAAGAAAACTGCTTTTTCGTCTATAACTCCTTTAATTTAACTCGGCTGACCATTAGACAATTTTTTCCCCTTTTGTCGTCGAACACACCAAATACGACGGAATAATAATTACTATATATAAAACAGCTTCGGAGTCAATTCATTTCCGTGAATTTCGTTAACCTCGAACAATTTTTAAAAATTTGTGTTTTTTTTTTTTACACGTTCGCCAATCTGACGTTTCCCTATATAGTGAAAAATACGTTAAACGCTTGTTCGGATCAAAATTGATTGAGAAAACGAAAGTTTTCACATTCGTTTCACGACAATATAAATATATTTTTTCGCTAACATAAAATTTTCGCGTATAAAATAATTTATTCGGTATTTTCAAAGGACGTGAACAGAATCCGGAAATTTCCGTTCCGGTCCCTCGGAAATTGATGTACGTCGCGAAAACTTATGTTTTTCTTTCTTTTTATCGTCGTTTTATTACGCGAATATTAACAATTTTCATAAAGACACGAGTTTCGCCGCGTATTACGCAGATATAATCGTTCAATGTAAAATATTCGAAGTCGGACATTTGTAAACGTTGTGTTATATGTAACGTTCAGTGTAAAATAACACAAAATTATGTTATAACCGCCGCCGAGAACCCGATTACGGTCGAAGGATGTCATTTATTTTTGGACGAACGCAAATAGATCCATCCGCGTATTATTACGTGTATACACGAGGAGTATGGTTAATCGTGTTCGTAAATAATAATATTAATGATAATAATTTCCCGAAATTTACGTTTGAAAAAAAAAACGTTTAAAAAACAAAACAAATAAGACACATATATATGTTATTGAATTGACGAATCAAGAGAGAGCTCGAGGTACGACGTAGGACAATTTTTGAATATTTGACTTGGTAGGCAACGCGTTTAAAAGAAAACAATCGCTCGTGTCATTGCTAAAATTAATTGATTAGTTTCCATAGAGAGATGGACGGGAATGATCGAATAGTGACTGCATAATAAGTGCGTACACGTCGAGAACAGTTTACGTGTTTGAGTTCATTAGAACGTATTCGTTACGCGCCAATTATATATATAAAAAAAAAATTCTAATTTTTCATATACTCCACAAAACGAGTGTGTGTTAGTTTAGTACGTTTTTATTTCAATAAAAGAAAATTTGAATGCAATTAACGTGAGATTGCACACGATATAGATACGATTTTGCGAAAAAATTCGAGACGTGCGTGCAACAGATGGAGGACTATTAAAAATTTTAAATTCAAAACGAAGCGTTTTTGAAAAAAAAAAAGAGACCATAAATCAAACGGCTGACAAGTAAATAGATATGATAAAGAGAAAAAAAAACAACTTTTTAAACCACCATTGCATAAGAGGTTTTTTTTTTTTTTTATATTATTCAAATAAATTTCCACTAGTTCCGCAAACTTTTCGCACTCGTATTTTTCGTTTAAACGCTCCTTGTAATGACTAATAATAAATATTCGCGGTTTTACTCCGAGACGGATTCTTAGAAAAATAATATCCGTTTGGAAACAAAAAGTTTTTCTTTTTTCTTTTTTTTAAGACAGTGTGACGTGAGTAAAAATCGTGCGCTCGTGTACAATAAACACGTCCAAAAGGATATTATAATAATAATAATAATAATGGTGATGATGATTTACAGGTATAATACACATTACAATTCGCTCGTTGAGAAATTCAGTAATAACAATATCATTTTTCTAAAAATATTAATAAATCCATCTAATTAATAATTTATATATTACGTAAACACTTTATGAAATCGTTAAGCCGGGTTTAGACGACGCGAATCTGACGCGTCCAGGCAGGTTTCGATACGATTCAACCGGTGTGCTGCGTTTCCTCATCGTGAACCAACACGAGGCAGCGTCGTGGCGAGCAAAGCTCGTCAATTTTCGAACGCTCATCCAAAATGGGGATTCAGTTGTCTGTTTCCCACAGCCGTGTGAACGCGTTCGTGCTAACCTAACCTAACGCTTCGCCCAGACTGACTGCTCGCTATTTCTTGCATGGCTTCACTCGTCAGGTGCGGATCGTGTAAACAATTGAGTGGATCAGATGTTTGACAAGGCAGCTTCGCGCATTAGACACGCATCGTGTAAACCCGACCCTATGTTATATTGTTTTAGAATCCAATCACAAATACAACGGGAACGGGAATGTGATAAACGGATTGTAAACTGTAGAGCGTGATTTTTTTTTTTCAATTTTATTAAATGATAAATTTTAATTCGAGAAGAAAATATTTGAATTACGATTACGTTACGCATAATATTTTTGGCTAAAATAATATTTTCTAATATGTGAACGGACCGACTCGGGTCACTATATTATACCGTTTACTAAAAAAAAAAAAAAAAATCAAAAAAATACAGTTGTAAATGCCTCTTAAATAGTTATCCTAACTGAAATCAACGATATGTGTATATGGACTATACCATTTAATACACAGTTAACAGTGTAATAAACCAATTTTGTTGAAAATTCAACTTAAAAAATATACAATTGAAATTTCCATCAACCAGAGATTATAAGCGGTTACTGTAACTATAATTTTCGTAGACGGAGTAATTCAATAAATTCTTTGGCACTTATTTCTTTCGGGGATTTTCACAGTTTTTTTTTTCAAGCGCACGCAAAAATGACCAATAAATTAAAACATAAAACTGGGTAGAACATTATGCGTCCGTCTTATAAATGCAAGCAAACTTATTGAATTAGGACAAATTACAAGTAATAATTACGAAAATTGGGTTTTTTTTTGTAAATCTTACCAATTTTGATATTTAATTAATAATACGAACGACTCTTAACAAAATCCAGTGATCCATCGTAGCTGACATACATGTACACAGGCCGTAACATTATCATTTTGAATACGAAAATTGTACCTTGTTCGTAATTTTTTCTTTTTCTTTTTGGTGATTTTCCCCGCGCTTTCGAAAATCATTGAAAAAAATCGAAACAAAATAAATGACTGGAAAGTTGAGTGGAACTTAAAATCCGATCGAAAGTGTTCGGAGAGAAAAAATACAACCGATACACACTCGTTTCGCTTTGCTCGCACAATCTCCGAATCGTTTATTTATCGAACCGTTAAAAAAAAAAAAAAATAATAACGTTTGCGTATTTTTTCTACACGTATATCAATTATAGTACGTTATAATATTCACGTTTGGTTTTTTGTCAATACAAAATAAGCCGCGGAGGAAACAAAAAATGAAAAAAATATAATATATTTCGTTTCGATAACTTTTGAAATACGACGTTGTTACCAAGATAAAATATACGAGAATACTTCGCGTTTTTCTTTTCTTTTTTTCGAAAAACAAAACAAGTGCAAATATTGTTAATATTATAATCGACGACGACGTATGGCGTTCGTTCCAATCTTTTAGTTTGTACAATATACGACGATAATATGTAAATTCCGCCATATTTGTGAACGTATCCGTTAAACGCGTCGGCGCGAATAATTTTGCACAATATCTTTGTGTTCTCTCTTCGTATTTTTTTTTTTTTTATTAAAACTCACCATTATTATTATTTCAGTTTATTTTCGTTCGCGTGCCATACAGTCGTATAAAATCCAGAAAAATATAATGTCATTGCCAACGTTGATTTCGTTGTTTCGTTAATGTTTTATTAGGGGGGTTTTTTTTTTTTTACATAATTATATAGCGTGTTCCGCGTTTAGTTTTGGTATTTAACGATTCCACGAAAATATGACATAACACGTTATGTTACAGTACTTAAAAAACCGATTTTATCCGAACTTATCGCTTACGTTTCGTTACACGTTATTGCGCGTAATAATTGTTTTCATCGTTATTGTTGTTGTTCATAAATTATTATTATTATTATTAAAAAAAAACCGCATTAGTCACATCGAGTTGTTTAACGAAATATTATGTAATTAAATAAGAACGTGGCAGATATGATAGCAGTGTATCATCAAAAGGATGATACATTTTCAAAAACACTCGTCTGTATGGACCCCCGTGTCCGTAAGAGAAGATAGTAAGATTGGAAGAGGATAACTTTTGAGTTTTAGAAAACACAAATCACAAGTCTGACGTGAACATTAACGGTTATCACGGGAATAACCGTGGTCTGAATTTCACGATCTAAAAATGATAACCGCGATCTAAATCACGGGAATACGTGTCGCAGTGTTCGATTTGAATTCGGAAAAAAACTTCAAACGCGTATGCGCATAACGGAAAACAAACAGTATCCTGTCGGATTTCTTGATGGACAAGAGACCAATCCCTCATCGTGCATTTACACATTTTTCCCATACGAACAATATTGCAATAAACGTCGCGGTTGACAAATAAACTCAGAATTGTACATTGATTTTTTAAAAAAGAGAGAGAGAAAAAAAATCGCGCAATATCGTGCGAAATCGTAAACTTTTGCTACGATATTTGAAATATTACGCCGAGGCCGGCGTACAATAACGCTATTAGAACACTAATATAATAATAATGTATTAATACTGAAGGAATGTTAGTCGTATATTTGGTTATAATTATTCGTGTTTAGTTGAACGTCTAAACCGAGAAAACTCATCACAACGATTACATTCCGGTCAACAATAATACCATAACGGCTAAGAAAACGTCGTAGTATTATTATTAATCGTTCAAAGCTCGTTAAAAAAAAAAAAAACGGTGTTTCGGTCGTAAAAAAATCGTCCGCGTTCAATGAATGCTCGGATAATTTTTGACGTTCATTCGTATACGGTCCACAATCGACTGCAGTAGCCGGTGACATTTTATTTGACGCGTTATTCGATTTTTCGCGGATTCGAAAACACGTGAAAACGACATAACCGGGGATACAAAATTCGCGTGGATAAATTTCGACAAAAACAATCGTTAGAATTTTTTAACCGGCTTCGTTTGGGAATTATTTTTTTTTACCAAAAAACGTATCGTATTCGTCATTTTCGTCGTATGTGTCATCGTCCCCAATGGTAGGGCCGAAGTCACGATAATGTTGTTAACACGCTATCGTATTTATTAATTATCGTCGTTATCGAATTTCAATACGCAAATTTCGTGTTTTATACAGTGCACGAGGTATATAAAAACACAGCGAGAGTGTACGTCAATATATTTCAAACGCGAAGACGTTTTTCAAAAACGGTACGTTTAAGTGTCACACGAATGCATAAAATAAATTCAACCCGTACCGTTACGTACCGACGTGTTATTCGTCGAGTTATCAATCCAGTCGACATTCATATCTGTTTTAATAAAATCATTTGAATTATTTTGTCGATCGTATGCGCGCGCTAATAGAGCGTTATAGGGGTAGCGCGTACATTTCTACTTAGTTAAAATATCCATCTCTTTCACACAATACTACTCCATCGTTTTCTTTGACACGAAATGGCACTGCGAATCGTACCAAAAAAAAAAAAAAAAAAAACCATTCCGTCAATCGCGCATCGTATTATTATGACGGATGAGAATGATCGTGACTTTTCTTCTGGTTTCCACGAAGAAAATAATTTATCTTCTTCCAGTCGTACGTCGACGAATAAAGACAGGACTTTTAAATTCGCAGAAAAATGAATTCGATGTTTTTGATGATTTCCCTCCAGTTTTGAAATAAATGTTATTGGGATTTATTTAAGAAACACCGCTCGACTATATTCAACACCTTTCGAACGACTTCTCGATGGAGCTATAGAAATATTTTTTTTTTTACACTTAGACAAACCCGTCGTGATGGAAAACGTTTGATCGATCCGAATTCAATACGTATAAATATTTCAAATCGCAATTAAATTGTACGCTATAATAAATTGTATATAAAGAAATATTGTTTTTCGAAATTCAGGTCTTTAACTCAACGAAAAATGTTATATTTTGTAAATCATTCTTCACGGAATCTTCAACAATTTTAAAACGTTCCGGGATTCTCCTTTTTCAATACCTAACATTTTAGCTATTTAAAAATGCACAAAACACTCGTTAAATGTTTTTTAAATACAAAAAATATAAATATATATATCAAACACTTATTTTAAAATAGTCTATTTGAAAAATCTGTCCATCCGTTTGTATAAAACAAACGATGATTTTTTTTTTTTTTTTAATCATAGTAGTTTGTGAAACTATAAAAAAATATATTCCTACAACGCACGACGATCACTCGGATCGCTGCTTTTCGACGATGGCCGTACTCTCTATAAGATAAATATTGTAAAAAAATAAATACGTTCGGTTTCGTCGAATTTCATAAAAAAAAAAAACATAAAATTATTCTGTTTTATTTAAAATAAATAAATATAAAATATAATTTATCCGTATGTAGTCTGTATAATATTATTTCAATCAATGAAAGACTTCGTATATATATATATTTTTTTTTTTTGTTTTTAAACAGAATGTAGTCTGCATACTTGAAAAATATTATACGGGTATAAATTTAATATTTTTCTCCAGTTTAAATCAATATGGTACCATGAAACTTATTACGCATACACATATACGTATGCGCGTGTGTGTTCGGTATGTTTTTTTTTTTTTTTGTTCATTGAATTTATGAAAACTGTATTTTTTTTTTTAAAGAATATATAGTGTATGTATTTCATGGTTTATGTATATTTTCGTAATATAAATATATGATATATATATATATATATATATATATATATAGAATACGCTTATAACGTAGCGAATTTTAACCGATCAAATAAACGTCAGTTATATATATATATACGCATATAATATATGTCTGCAACAGTATATTAAAATAACGAGCGTAATAATTGTGAAAATCGATTCGTCGACTTCTAAAAGCACATAGCAAAAAAAAAAAAAATTATTTTTGTTCTTGAAACAGTTTTACAATGTTTAATGGCAATATGAAACATCGATATTTTCAAAAAAAGTATTTGGAAAAAAAATCGAAAATAGTGTGTTTTATACGACCACGATTGGATTTTAAAATACATTAATTGTCGTCGTCTGGTTTACATAAAATTATACTGGCGAACGGATCGTGAAAATAAACGCGATTGTTGCCGATTTGAATTGATATCGAAAAAAAGAAGAAAAAAAGCCAATTTTTTTTTTTTTTATATTACAAAAATATAAAAATCAATTAGATTTTATAACGTTTGAATGTTGTAACATTTGCTTATTATTTATATTATACGTATTTGTGTAGTGTGACGTTTCGTTTCTGTTGGTTTATTTTAGGAACAAATTGTTTGGGAAAATATTGTAAAAAGATTTTTTTTTTTTGTAGGAATTCGATTTTAATATATTAGTAAATTCTTTATTACCGTAAACGAACGTTTGAAACGGTATAACTTACCATCATAGTTCAACGTATCGCATGATAATTATAATAATATCGTGGAATAATTTTCTCGGAGAATCGTTATACAAAACGCCTTTGTAATTGAATTTCAATAATTGCCTTAATTGACAATTCAATGGCTCTTTACTTCAAATTTATCGAGAAAATCAATCGGCCATTCGGGTACGTCATTTGTCCACGCATCGTATTACGCTATTTTTCTATCAGTGCTCTGTTTTAAATGTCAATTTCTTTTTGTATTTCTGTCGGAGAGGATATTCGTTCTCGATGAAATACATAAACGTTTTCCATTTCGCTTTTGAAAACAGACTCTCGCAAAAGATTTTATTAAATTTTTTTCGAATTGGAAAATCGGCATCCAAGTGATATTAGTATAAATGGTTATCGGCACGAGATGGGCACGACGTTCGCGAAAATTTGAGTTTTTATCACATAAAAGCGCGACCGAGTTGATGATTATGACGATATTTTCAAAACTGTTGTGTATACAAATCGTATTTTTATTTCGGTTGTCTCCATTCGGATAATATTTTTTTTACAAACACAAAAATGTCCCCGTCACACCCGAGTCGAATAATACGCTGTGCCATCATAAGCAATCGTCCTTTGAACTCGGATATTATGATTGAATTTTTAGCAGACCAAAGAGTTGCGGAAACGTTTTGTATAACAATAATTTTTTTTTTAATTTTTTGTCGTTTACACGTATTATTATTATTATTATTATGTCTACACGATTTGTAGACATATTAGTAAAACGAGAATAAAATAGTACTGAATATGAACATTATTGTTATTTTAAATGGCTTGATGGAGAAACTGTTTTTTTTCTTCTTGAAATTTCAACGAGATATTCACTAAAACGGTATTATAATTTGTATTAAATCGATTATTATTGTAGTTACTATGAAATTTTCCAGGATAATAATTATAGTAATCTCGGAATTATATGTGGCTTAAATGAACTTCTTTTTTATCAATAAGAAACGATAGAATAGAATAGAATCAAATTAAATAGAATTAAATTATAAACGTAAAGTACTTATTTTTGTGAGATACATCCGTTAATGGAGGTGTACGTACAAAGGTACAAAGCCATCTCTTATTTCATCAAGAAACAAATAACGAGAACCAAAAAACTTTGTAGTAATTTGTACACGTCGGTTATTTCCTCTACGTAATATTTTGTCGCACATTGTACTTGTTGGAACCAATAAAAACACTGCAAAATTATTTTGACCTACATATAAAAAAGATGAACTGATTTCGAATTACGATATTCAAAAAATATTTATTATTGCATCATAAAATGCTTTTACGACGGGGAAACGCATTTTCTTTTTTTTTGTACACATAACGGTCTTTCGTGGAATTTACGAAATAAATTCATTTTATTCCCTAAAATCACTTAAAAGAAAAACGTTTTTTTCCCCCACGTGAAATTTCAAAAACTTTCTAAATATGCAATATTGATCCTTATTGCTACGAAATTCGGAATCGAACTGAAGCTTTCGTTTTTACACTTTCATTAATACACATAAATCTCATTGCAGCATCGAGCTGTGAAAATATTATAAATAATAATATTTTTAATTGTATAAGTTATGTCTTGAGAATTTTTCCCGAATATAGCATGAGTCCATAGCAGAGGTTTTACTTCATAGCGTAAATATGTCCAGTTGTGAATACGATAACACTTAAAAGATAATTTTAAATTTTCGAAAACGTACATTTTGCACGTATCATCATTACGGTTATTGTCAGAAACAGAAAATCAGCTGGTACATTTTGATCAGGAGAATTAAAAGCAATCGAATACCTGCAATTACAAATTTTCAAACGAAAAATCTAATTAAATAAGTTTGCTGACAAATCATTTTTATAAATGCTTACTAATGCAATAGCGGAGTTTTATAGTTCAATTTGGTTCCCGTACCATCAAATCGGAGTTTAAGTTTGCTGGATGATTATATCGTAGGAAGAAAAGTAAAAATTGTGCGTTCTATAAATACTTTTTAACGTCAATAAAATGGTTCGTCACTATTCGATTATGAATTCTTCTTTGTCTAATTATTTATAAAGATGTAATTTTTGCTATTTATTAAGGTTTTTCAAAATTGTGTTTTCATTTCTTGAACTTTATATTCAATAAAGCAGTTTGAAGGACTCTTTATGGCAGTTCCGTGTCCGATGTCTGTAACTATTTGACAATGAGTAAAGGAATTTTGAACACGACTTCTAGAAGCTCAAAAATGAATTTAAAATCGTCCCCTTCGGTCCTCCCAAGCGTATGGTCCCTGAAACGGCCGCCACCGTCTAATCTATAACATAGTAATATATGAAACGATAAAAGCACACCGCGCAATATAAACATACTAAGTGTTCATATTATTGAATCAGAGAACAAACGGAATCGGAACGGAAACTCGGAATCGTTCAACACGGTAATAATAAGCATTAGATCATAGTAGCATGCGCGTTTATGACACTCTAGGCGTCGTTTTCTCGATGGCTATGGTATTCGTTGTACGTTACACTCGATTCCGGTACGCAGGTCTTTGGACGGGTGAATGAATTTCAACCGTCTGCGGCATTATAACGCGTCAATAAGACAATTATTTCGCAACGTGTCTGAATGTAGTTGTGACTTATGAGTAACGAGATCAGAAGATGATGTATAATGGAAATGAATAAAACCGTCGAAACACCGAGTTGTTAACAACGTGGACGTTGCTATCATATTCGTATATATACCCGGTAAATGGCCTAAAACCTTACGTACGAATCATTTATCGAATAACATATTTTTCGAGATAAAAATAAGTAACGTTGCCGCTGATAAAACGACGACGAAATGTTTAACGATAACCGGGGTGAGTATTATTTAATTTTTACACCTCATAGTTTGGAAATATAATTCTACTTTTTCGTTTAAAACTGTACAGAACATTACATTTTATTTAATACAATTGCGTTGTATTTACATTCATTTTACGCAAAACTATCAATTTATGTACACGTTATTATAACGGTGAAAATGAAAAAAACAAAAAATTTGTTTTCTTTAAAAATTCCACGTCATTTATTGATAACGGGAAGATACGATGAGAACGCCTTAGAATTCACACACAACGCTCGGCGTTTGATTTGCACGACCAACGGAACGCACATTGGCGTGTCCTGCGATTCTGTAGATCCCCAACGACAGCCGTTCGTTTATATCAATTTATTGGAAATAATAAACCGTGAATTTTTCATATATACGTATATTTTAGAAATCGAATACGGTTATTGACGTGAAACTGCTTTACTCGTAATATATATTTTTTTTTTTTTGCAAAAGTCGGGAAAACGCGTATACAGTCGACATTTACGGTTTTATATATATATAAAAAAAGAGTAACAAAACTACTGGGATCTACGTAATTAAATTATACTTAGACAAAGTATCACGAATTTCACACGGTTGTTCTATCTATTAATTGATAAAGCCAAGACTTAACACGCGTGCAATTTATGAATCGGACGGACAATTATCATTATTTTAACGAGTTCTTCTTCTCCGTTCCGTTTTCATTGCTCTCGTAAACGACGATTCGTCGTTCGTCGCAGTTTGCTTATCTCCAGCTCGCAGATCGCACGCTATTTAGCACTTATACCGCGTATCGCGTGGTGTACGTAAAAACCCTGAACGTATCTCGAAGGGACGATATGGAGCGCGTATATTATATATCGTATTTACCGACTGCTCGCTAGTGTACGCGTCATTATGACGAATTATTACGAGTGATCATTTCTCGTGATCGACAACGATGGGCAGCGTTCACGTAATCGACCTATAACGGCCACTCGTCATTTGAAGAACACATTTTTTAAAACATTCGTATCCCGTTTTCGTTTTCGTCGTTTCGTACACGATGACGGTTGTACGTTCTCTGTCCATGTCCCTTCAGCGACCGTATATTCGATTCGTTGTAATAAAACGTCTGGAGATAAACGTGCGTGTTTATTGAATGATCGAACCACAATAATATATTTTATATCATTAACGGCAAAAGTATATGTATATATTTTTTATTTAAGACAACGGCAACCAGCAATCGTATAGGTATAATGAAATATTGCGAAAAAAAAAATTAATTTTTGTTTAAAGTCATTTCGATCTTTCCGATGACTTGTCGTTCGGTTTTTTTTTTTTTTTTTTTACGTACGAATAAGTCTCGTATATCAATTGACCCCGTAAACTTTTCTCAACAATTTTATTGCCCATAATTCGTAATAAAATAATATTGATATGTCGAATAATATCGAAAGACGAGAACCATATGGAACAATAAATGACGACTATCGTTTTATATTCGGTATTCGTATTCATCCGCGGCTCGTACTATAATAAAATGAAATATTATTTTATTTCTCTCTTTTCTTATTGTATCACCATCTGTCTATCGGGCGATTATTCTCCGCGTAGAGCATTTTATATTGCGTTTAGTTGATATACTATATATATAAGTTTCCTATTTGGCTCCTATTCCAACTCATATATTTACCCGTGACACACTTCGCACTGACTAATATTTAATTAACAATAAGCTTTTATCGTATTAAATTTACTAAAGCAATTGTTGTATATCGGCCAGTATCAGTACCAGTGATGAATAACTTGAAAATCGGTGTATTTATTTAGGTTAGGAAAGTACTCGTGTAGAAAATCATATTTTAAATTTATTATACAAATATTAAAAATATGTATTTCAATGTTTCTGATTCCAAGTAGATAATTTCTAGTTTTTTTTTTCCTGACAATTATTAAAAATAAAATAAAATGGAAAATTGCCTATTGAATGATAGTAATAGCCATTAGTACGAAAAAAAAAATAATAATAATAATACGATGAAATGTCAAAAATTAAGAATACAAAAGGAGTAGTGTAAACGGACAGTCAAAAAGCGATAGTTAAATTTACAAGAATTTTACAACGTGTACTGAAAGTGGCAACGCGCAACGGGAAAATTCAAAACGAATTCAAGACCGTTGTTCGGGAAGTGTGTGTGGTATTGTCTTGTCGTGCATTTCTCGTTTTGAATCGCACGTCGAAATGTTTTCAAAGTCTTAGCGCAAGCGACGACATTAATCGTAGCCCCCTTTTTGACCACGAACACGCGGAAAATCTTTTATAATAATCCGCCCCCCCCCTCTTGTCTTCATCACAATGATTTTTACTTTTTATTTTTTCTCGTCAATTTCAATTCGTTCAAAACGCGTGGACGTCGCGCGTTCTCCACTGATCTCTGTGTCGCAGCGTCACGCTTCGCGACTATCATTCGTTCGCACCACGGTGTTTAAAAGGGATTTTCGGACGGAAAAAACGGCACAGGAGCTTCTTTATGGTAACGTCGCTGCTTGCGGGCTACAAGTGGGTGGGCCGAGAGAGGAAAACATTGCACAGTTTTTTCGCGCTTCTTTCTCGGCGCGCGTTCAAAAACAGCGACTCGTGCGCACCGGGGGAAAAAGTGAAACGCAACGGCGATCGCGATTCGAAGCGATTTTTCGTCGACGGTCTGAATGAATTATAAGTTTTTTTTTTTCTGTTTTCCGTCAATTTCTCGACGAAACGCGGCGGAATTTCGCGCGTCTGACGCGTGGACGACACGCAGACACAATCGTATTATGCGTGTCCCACGAGTAATGCGTACACTAACAACGTGATGTCCTGTTAACGTTAATTGAGCGCGGGGGACAACGCGTTCGGGACCAGTGCCTCGTAATTAACACGGAAATTACTTACAGGGCTAATTAGATTTTATGCGTACTGGGGACAAAGGACGACGACACGAGACGGATGATACTACGCTCGGCATTTTTTTTTTCCCCCCTTAAACATAATACGTTCGGGAGAAGAATTCTTTTCTTTCTTTTTTTTTTTTTTAATATACTTTTTCTGTCGTTTTACCGTTTCGTTGCGGGGCGGTTTTTTTTTTTTTTTTGTTCCTTTTTCACCGTAAACCACGCGGCGGTTTTACGCGTTCCGCCGGGAAAGAAATTGTTCGCGGGAGTTTATCTAAATAAAATCCTATTCACGTTTTGTTCCGGGCGCCCGTACTACGCAGCGTGCGGTCGTCTCGCGTTGAGTAATGAAAAAAGTACTAAAAAAAAAAAAAAAAAAAAATACAATTATTATACCGTAAAGGTGTACGCGAATTTCACCTCTGTTCCAGCCTTACCTTCGCGGTAAATGTGTCCGGAATTCGCAAGTCTATCGATTTAACTCGGGAACAATTCCTCGATAATATGACCGTCTAAACGTGCCCAGTCAGTCCAGACGGTCTATATCGACCTGATCGTTCAGTCGATTATTCCCCGTCATTTAATTCAATATTCGCTAAACATCGGAACACCGACTTTTCAAAACAATTTTGACTATCATAATAGTTTTCGTTTTGCGAAATATTTTGTTTCGGGGCCGGACAACGATTTAGCTACTGGCGAACACTTAAAAATACCCGGTTCACAAAGCACTCGAATACAAGTGTTTTGATCTCACAAGTATTTTTTGATGTATTTTTATGGTGTTCCAAATACAATTTCTTAAAAGTATTCGGAATACTTTGTTGTATTACTCAAAATGTTATATTGACGTAACGCGTATATCAGATCCGAACGCCGAAATCTCTGAATTGCCAAAAACAAAACGACCACAATGGGTTTCGATCTAATAAAAAACGGCCGACATTTACGTGTTTTTTTTTCCCTTTACTTTCGTTTTGTAATCGACTTTAAATCGCCCATAACGCGCGCCGTTCTGGCCAAAAGGAAAATGACAAAACGCGTATTGGACACGGATAATAAAACAAAAATTATTACGGCATTCCGAATGAAATTGCCAACACACGAAGAGAAACTCAAAAATAGTATTAGAAATAAAATTTCCCGTGTTAATGCGCCGAATAATAATAGTAATAAGTAAAATTGTCGAAGTAAAAAATGAGTTACGAATAACTAGGGCCGATTCGGCAATACGTTTAATAATAATATTATTACGCTTACGGCATAACATAACACATCAAATTATACATACGATTCCTCTGTCTCTACGGACGGCGTTTCCAATGAACATTCCGTTGAATCCACGTTTACTGCGTAATCCGATCGTAACGCGTTATTTTCGAGAACAGAACGTAGCATTTTCTTTTCTTTTACGAACGCGCTCGTGGTGTTTGACGGATCGAAAAATTCACCGAAACGAGTGTAAATTAGGATTTCGTCTCGGAACCGCATTGCATTTTGGACACTGTTTGAAGCCGACATTAACGGATTACCGCTGATTTCTGTATTTGTCCATACACCGCCGGCCATTTAGTCACTTGTTCGGCGTACAATATTATTCTTTCTCGTACGGCGTTATTACGAGTGGAAAACCGATGCACGTGTTACGCTTGCGCAAATCGTCAGGGATGTATATATATAAAAAAAAAAAAAAAGTAATTACGAATCCCCGTATTTAATCCCTTCTTCGTGGCCCCGGCAGGGCAGTGTGCGCGTACGTTAAACCGACATCGAACGCGCGTCATTGTTGTTAATAAATTTCGTCGACGGAATTTCTTTCCGGACGAGTTTATTTGAATAAAATCGTAATTTATAAACGATTTAATATTATAACGCGTACGATTTACAAGAAAAGAAAAAGAAAAAAAAAACGATATTGTTATGCGAGTCTATTTTTTATTTTTTTTTATAACCGCCACCGCCGTTATAATATACGCGTATACTTTACACATATGCGCGATAAAATTATTACAGACCCGCCGTAATTTTATAGGGACGCGATCACATTATTTTATATTATATACGTCGTATGAAACTATATTATTATTATTATTATTATTTGTATAACGCGTGTATAATATCACATTATAGCTGTACGGTACTGGCCGTAGAGTTTAAATCGAAAAATAATAAAAAAAAATCTAAAACCGATACGCGCGCAAAACACAGTAGTTCGTATAAAGAACGTATGCGAAAATTAATGACTACTAGTGTGACATTTCCGCGAAGAAAATCGTAGAACGATTTTGTCGTCATTGACGTTCAGAGACGAGCCCAGGAACACGACACAATGGGCGACGGGATGAATTATTTACAAATTGCCGCCGAGTCGATAATTTTGTTTTCTTCTTCCGTGATTGTGTCGATATCGAGTGAGGAATACTCGCGCCCACAGCTGACTTTTGGTTTTTATAACAAATTGACCCGTCATAGAACGTAACACGCACCTCTCCAATAGTCTCGTCTCCGATTGACGATTGCGTTTTTCGTTTCTTGCGTCGGCACGTACCTTCCAACACCGGTTTTATTAATTCATACGTATTCATACGCATAGTTTTCTCTATTGAACGTCATTCAGACTCAACGTCGTAAATTTAAGTCTAAAAAGAGAATTTAAGAGGACTTTCTTATTCGAACCCCGTTCAAAGGGTACTACGCGAAACGAGCATTCGGCCAAATCGGGTGCCCGGAATAAGCTTTGGAAAAACTGTTCGAAACTCGTCGAGATTTCATCGGACCGACCGAAGTAAGAATACAGTTAGACAACCGTTAGGGCTACAAGAACGCGGTATAGAGAACAGAGTACCGGTAAAATAGTCTTTTAAATTATTTCGAAAACATATTCCCGGATATTTCCAAGAATGAAAATGATTCGCGTATTCGAATACTTCATATAACCACGTGCACAGTGTTTCGAACGCTTCGCAACAAGTGTTTTAAATGATTTTCTTTTTTCGCTACTTTTTTCAGTATTACGAATATATCAAATGCAGTAATTGTTGTTATACTCGCAAATACACATTTCGTTTTTATAAAATAATCGATTTTGTTTTAAACGCCTGTTGACCGCTGTTTAGTTTCTACTCGTATTTTTATATTTCAATTACTCTCTACTACGTTAATGTGATAAGTTATATTATTTTTATGTAAGTGTTATTTCTAAAATACGTTTGAGCTTTAAATCGTACAGTCCGATGACTGCATTACTCGGGTCTGCCGTATATTATACAGGGATTTTGTTCGATTTTTCGGAAAGCGAAAAACGCCCTTTCATTCTTTAACAGTTAAATATTGAATTAAAAAAAAAAAAATACGTTTTTTTCGAATTCATTTATTCGCTATAAATTATTTATTAACAATAAATAAATTATACTTATATATATATATAATTGTGAATTCGTCTACAGCAGTAATGATATTTGTGAATTTTGAGCGGAAGAAGAGCCAGTGGTTATTTATTTTAATGACGTTTGTTTTCTTCGCTTATATATGTATTTTCGACTAGAACGAGTGCTCCGCGATTCGTTATAGGCGCTTAATGAAAATGCGCAAAATGAAAAAAAATTGGTAGCGAATTTCTTTTTTCTACTCTGTACTCGAAGAGTTCATTTTTCAATTCTAAAAGCGCCTATATTTTGGTAATTTCGAGAGAAAAAATATATAAGTGTAATGTAAAATTTAATTATTTATCCGAATAACCGAATATTCAAATGATAAATTGATTATGCAATATTCATGTGACTTTATATTTATATTTTTTTTTTCGAAATATTACTGGTTGACGCGAATAATACTATTTTTAAATATATAAAATATATAAAATTAAAAATATTAATTGAACGTATTACACGTATTTGAATAAATATTTAAATAAAATATTAAAATCGAATAATATCCAATGTTGTGTGTGTCATATATCAATACGAAAAGAAAGAAAAAGAAATCCCCGTATAGAGAAAATAAATAAAAAATTGGAATTTGTTAATAAAATGTTCACTTTAAACCGTTTATTTATGTACATACACATTTTACATCATAAAATAAATTACTTGTCTGGCGCCTCTATATTATAACATGAATACGAAATTGACCGGTCGAGGAAAAAAAAAGGAGCCCCCAAGGAAAACGTACTTTTTTTTATTGTGAATTATAAACGTATAAGTTTTGCAATTAAATGTCGTATCTATCAATGAAGATTAAGTCAGTAGGTGTGGTATGTATACTTTAAGATAAATTACTCACGCTCAGAGAGTAATAAATGTTTTTATTTAGGTAACATTCAGTCGTATATAGTAAGTTAAAAAACATTCGACAATAAACGTGTTTTGAAAACATTATAAAATTATTTTTCCGCAAATATTTTCAAATCATTTCGACGATATTCAAAAAGAAATATCCAATAGAAAACTCTAATAAAATATTTTGAAAATATAAACGTCTTTTTTTTTTAAATCGCTGTGTGGGGGTTATTATTATAAAATGGAAACGCGAGTAATGATTGTTTGAAAAAAAAAATTACGTGTAAAAGAGAAACTTTTCTGCACGTCTCGAACGGTGTAAACGTATACTTTTTGGCATTGGAATTAAAAATGATTTGTACAGGAAACGTCTGAATATTTCCAATGGCTGGATTCGTGTCCGCGCTATATAAATTCGGAAGTTCGAAACGTTTTTTGACTTTGTTTAAATATGGAAAATATTTTTGCGCTAAATCCGCCCGTTTTTCATTTTCATGAGCTGCGCAGCTAATTTACACTTTATTTCGTGTAGCATTTATTATAATACACGTCATTTATCGCATTCCGTATATAGTATCGGATGAAGAGAACAGAACCGATTGAATGTGATTCGTTTGTCAGCTTATTATTACTGATACCGTTGACTTTGTAAGCGAAAAAAAAATCTGATGAAGAATAATAATACGGTTTTTCGTGCATCGAAGAAAGAAAAATCGAATCGAGAGGTCGGAAAACTAATGGCACCGGTGTAAAAATAAATTTTTGTCGTTTTTTTCATTCGAACGAGAAACGGATATCGGATGGGCGAGAAAGAGAAGAAAAAAAATAATCGAAAGTATAATAAAGAAAACTACGAGTTGAGGAGTATGCGCCGCGTATTGGATGCTGGTGGAGTGCTATAAATACACTACAATGGCCAACACGATTCACTTCATATTTAAATTACTCGCGTACTTTTACATTTATACCGCTTACAATTTATAAGCTATCGCGTGGTATTAAAAATAAAACACGATTTTCTTTTACTCGAGAATTATGAAGTTTTCGTATGGAAAACTATTAAGTACGGTCTCAATAAAACTGAAATATGATGTAGTACGGAGGACGAATAATTTACAGAAGAAAGAAACCGGGATTATGTTTTTTTATTATTATTATTATTATTAAATGCGGTGAATAAATTATGGAATTTAAATTGGAAATATTGCGGAACGGGAGTTTTTTTCTCTCGGCTACAGAGTAGAACGGATTCGAAAACGTTCTGATTTTAACTTTCTTGCGAGCAAACGTATCATTTATACTGACGCGAAAACAATTCTATTAAATCTGCTACGAAATTCCAGCGTAATATTACAACAATGGTCGTACACAGCGCAGAGTATTAACGAGTTAAAAGTGAAATTATCCAACGCGTAAATTCTTGTTACAACTGAAATTTTAACCACAATGAATTTATATACTTTTTTTTTTTATTATTATTTAACGTGTTTTAAATTCAATTGTAACGTAATCGAAATCTAATTGATTTATTTAATTATTCGAGTGAAACCAGCAACGGATTATTATAATTAATAACGTCATATACTGCTCGACAATATTGTTTAATTAATGTTGAATAACATCATCATAATAATACTGTTGATAATTATGTTACATAACGTTAAGAGGTCTTATCTCATTTCCAACGTTATTTCTGAAAGCAAATTAGAAAATTTTAACTTTTAATTAAATAAAATTTATATATTTTTTTAATTAAACTTTCGAAGTAAAAAGAAAAAAAGATTAACTTTTCACTTGACTTGATTACCGAGTCGAAGAAAAAAAACGTTTCTAGTTTCATTAGCATTGATATAAAAACATTAGAATTTCCATTTGATATGTGCGCAACTGGATAAATTTTATGTAACGATTTTTAATTAAAAAAAAAATAATAATAAATAGTTTTGCCAGATAAACGGCGAATATTTAAATACAGACATAAATTATAATAACATATACGTATTGCATGTTAGACGATGGTCGCGCCGTGGGCTTGCACCAATAAAACGTTAAACGATTTTTGTTCGGAGAAATATAATATTGTTCCGCTCTGCGGTGTATAAAAGTCAGATGTAATCTCCGTTTAATATGCGGCAAACGTGACACCAGTAACGTAAGTTTCTTTAGAATAAAATAAGTCCCCGCAATCGTCTCAATAACGGATGATATCATTAAATATTATTATGGTAATACAAACTACGGAGGAAATTCTGTGAACGCTTGCAATATGGAAATCGTATAGAACGCGGTAAAATAACATAAATACTTGATGAGATCGATATTGAAAATATTCGGGGATACCGCCCCGTCGTTTGTTGAACTCAAAAACCGAAATACTTCTTTATACTTATAGAGCAATTAAATGGCATTTTGCGTAAATTCCTATATCGAATCTTTCTAAACGCAGAAACAATTGTGAAACGTTTTCGTAACATTGTTAAACAGGACCGGTAACCAAAGGACGATCAACGAAGTCGGATTTGTAACGAATATTCGTGTAGGATATGCTCTCGGTCAGTCGTCTAGTGAACACGAGAATATTAAATATGCGAAGGAAATTCGTCAACCCGTTGACGAGGTTTTGACGATTAATACTCTGCACCGTCCGTTTCTCGTCGACGTTAAATAGTAAAGAATCGAACATTTTCTGTTGTTTTTCCGTTACGACAAACGATAATAACAGGAATTTGAATATTTGTCTTTCAATATTACGTCTGTACACATTTTGATGGAAACCATTTTGTAAATATTGAATTGTTCATTCGATACAATCACGGTGGACTTAGTAGTTCAAACCCGGTCCTGGTCATCGATGCGCACGAAAGGTTTTCACGTACAGGCGCAAATATGTTACTTGTTACACGCAACAAGTCGTATAAAAATAATTATTATAATAATTTTATTATTTCTCAAAGTTAATTTTTTTTTAAATATTTTTAATCTCATTAGTGACGTTAAAATTATAAAAATCTGTTTATACAAATATATTATATTAATATTTAGTTTTATCTATAATAATTAAAAAACGACGACGCGTACTCAACTTGTATTTAGACGAGATTTTTTCCTCAAAGATGTTCCACAAGAATCATCACCATAGAAACTAATCTTCCTCGTTCCGTTTTCACTCACTTTAATTTAGTTTTTACTGAATTTTGAAAAAAAGTTCTGTCGCATGAGTATATTGTAACGGCGGGAACGTTGTAAATAGATTTTTGTTATATTTTGTGAACATTTGTATAACATTTAATTTAAAATTATATTTTGAAGAATGATGAAAAAAAGTCCAAGTTTTAATAATACGTAAAAAAATATAAAAAAAAAACTCGAATAAATATGCGGATCGATAAGATGGCCTTTAAAATACTCACATTGTACCGCAGATTATTATCGTATTCGTAAAAAGTTTTCGAATTTCATATCATTACCACGTTTCTTCTTCCTCCTTCCACACATGTTTAAGGTTTTAGCAGAGATTGCGTTTTATTTTTTTCTGGAATTTTGACTTTGAAACGTTCGTTACTGAGTTTGTTAATAAAATCAATACAAAAGTTGTTTGTAATCGATTCGTTTCTCGTGAGTTAATTACTGTTTGACGTGAATACCGTAGTGTTTAAAACCGAAATATTTATTAGAAAAGTCGAGTTACAGTTGTATTCAGTCATTCGTGAATACAGACAAAAATTGTCATTTAATTAGAAGTTATCCGAAAATCCGATTTTTTTTAGTGTATCGTGTCTACATTTATATGACATTTCGATCGTTAAATAATCGATTTTAAAACGCTAAATGAATTAAACTTTTGAAAAAACGCGTTTGAGTCGTTTGCCGACAAGACTAATTTTCTAAAACATACCTATCGGACTGGGAAGTCGACAAGTTGTCTAGTCTATATCGAAAAGTGACGAATTCACAGCTTTTGCACTAAATGAAAAAAAGAGAACATATTACAGAGAATAAAGAGAAAAAACAGTTTACAGGGAATAAGCCAGGAAAACGAGAAATTTGGTTAAAAAAAACTTTCGCCGAATTAAAAAAAAAAAAATTGTATCCATTAGGAGATAAAAAACAAATAATACCATTGTTCGAAAACGGTGTCCAATAAATTATGACTCTCTCCGTCCGCATTTGTTTATGGAATCGAACGATGAGATTTTAAAGATCATCTGACTGATGATGGCGTGCGTTTTATTCTCGAGGCGATCGCCATAAACGCAAATTGTATACAGCACTCGAGACCAACAAAAATCGCCGAGTCAGAATTGATGTGTAGTAAAAGTGCGAAGAGAAGTCTCAGCGTTTCATTCCGTGAACACATACCGTGTCACTAGACGTGGTTTGTATTGATATATAATTTATTTATTTATTATCTGTTCGCTCCTTAAAGGCATGTA
Source organism: Chaetogeoica ovagalla (assembly GCA_032441825.1). Taxonomy (NCBI): domain Eukaryota; kingdom Metazoa; phylum Arthropoda; class Insecta; order Hemiptera; family Aphididae; genus Chaetogeoica; species Chaetogeoica ovagalla. The sequence goes on along the minus strand of CM063749.1, from coordinate 1,930,957 downwards.
CAATAGTTTTGTTTTTCAACGACATACACATTTGGGAGCGATCTCGATTATCAAATATTTGGTCTTTTAGAAATATTTAATTTGAGTTTTCGTACGAATTAAATTTTATCCTAAAAGTAATATTTTACCAAAACCGAATACCAAAGAAGTCTTCAGATCAAAACATGTTTTTGGACTTTTCGTTAGTTACATATATATATATATATATAAAAAAACTATCGCATAAACAGTATTAATTTTTATTTTATTTTGTTCTTTCGATTTGCGCGCAATAAACTTGCGTCCGCGTGTCCTGATACATAAATAATTTCTTTGAAAGAACGTTTCTCAGCAATATCGATTTTTGCAATCTACGACATAATTACTATATATTTTTACACGCGATTTGTTCATATTACTATAATAATATAATCTAGTATATCGCTATGGGCGTTCAAACTTCGCCGGTGTGTTACGTGTTCTGAAATAATTCCATAACTTTTAAAAACGATTTGCCCTAATTTTATTATTATTATTTTTTTATAACAATTTGCCGAATTATCGGTTATGTACGATGCATATTTCTGTGGAGTGTCGAGTAATAATAATAGGAGTGTTGAAAAAAAAAAATAGTTTTTTTTTTTTTTTTTTGTTACAGCAATTTTAATAATACAGTTTCGAACGATTCGAGTGATAAACTTTCCGCGTATTGGTATGACGCGGAGTAAATCATACGTTTAGATAGAAAATCGAAACAATTATCAATTCATTGGAATAAAGCGATGTGAAAATAATAACATTTAACGTCTAGTAACAGTTGATCGGAATTGATACGATAATAATAATAATAATTGTTCAAACGTTCAACAATATTTCACCGTCAGTTCCGTGTAAGGAGGACTACACGAATATTATACGCGTTATTTCAATACCGGACAGATATATGTATAAAACAAAAAGAGACACTCTGCAATTGTATTCAATGCCGACAAATCGTTTATCCTCTTTAAAGGAATACGTCGTAAAATCGTTTAAGTAATTTTTTTCTTTTTTACTCAGACGCTTAAAACGACGCTGAGCAAATATTTTAGTATTAAACAAAATTCGCTCGTGTTGGCGAGAGCATACGCATATCCGTTTATTTTTCACGCTCATCCGTGTATCATTGTACAGGTTAAACGCACGCGTTACCACTTACCATATATACGATTATACGTTTATTTTTTTGATTTTATAGAACATAATAAATCTAAATCTATGCACCCTATTATTTTACAGAATATTATATTATTATTAATATTATATATTTTGTATTATGTACGCGCAAAGTATAAAATATATGACCACTTGTGTCTGTTGTCCACATTGACTGTGGTCGTCAGCTATTAATACGATAATGAGTCAACTGAGCGGACGATACGCATAATTACATCATATTATAGTGGTGTACACGGTAAATTATACGAATTATGTCATAATCTTCATCTCTTAACGTTCCATAACGAATTGGTTGAACTTAAATTGCGAGCGCGTTTTGCTTATCCCCGTTTTGTAAATTTTTTCTTTTAATTCACATTTATATATTACGTATAAGTGTCAGCTGCTAATCGAAGAGTTCGCTATTCAGTGGTTTCTCCACTAAAAAGTAACGGTAAATGTTCTTGTTGAACCATCCCCCGAAAAACGTCCACTATTGCACTAGGTGTCCGTTAACGGTGGTTTTACTGTAGTTATATAATAATTTATCTTATCAATTTTTTTTTTGTGACACAGCAATAAATATAGAGAGTTCATCTCAAGTTTTAGAATGTCATCAACTCGTTATTTTGAAATGGTCGCTTGTGGCGTTAAAATATAGTTTCCACAAATCAATAACAATAATAATAATAATAATGATAGAAATCGTAATAATTCATCAAGTATTAATATTATAAATATACATTATTTGTTTTTAATATTTCGAAAAAGTGTTTATACAAGATAAAGTAATACCCACGTTTTCTTTTTCTTTTTTTTTGTACATTTATCGATATTCTAAACATGTAGATTATGATTGTTATTATCACTGGTTCTTTGGTGATAGGAAAACGGAGGAGAAGAATACGATAAGATAAAGTATAGTAGGGCAGGAGCGAATGATTGGAGTTAGGATAGGAGAGAGGTATGATAGGAAAAATTAGAACGGTGGGGTAGGGTAGAAGTTTAGGAAGAGAGGATTCTACGTGCGCTTATAAAAAAAATTATAAAAGTTTTAAATAAACACTGTTACAGCGCGTGTTTTCAAATCAGGGAAATGATTTATTTTCCAATTTTTTTTTGTTGGTCTTTTATCCAAAATACGTATAAGACTTTTTGGCTGGCGTTAGAGAAAAAAAAGAAACAAATAAATAAAAAATGTACCCACTTGTCGAAATCGTGTATTCGTCGCCGTATTTTCGTAATTTATTGAACTCCGAAGTATCGTTTCATTGAGAGATTAAACACTTTTTTTTTTCTTTACGTTTCACAAATAAATTTCACTAGGAAAATAAAATATTCAATATTATTTGATTTTTTCCGTTATTCGAAGCGTATAGGATATTTCAACGAAACACGAAAAAGCAATTAGATTTTTGAGTAAGGGGAAGCAAACACGTGTCCTCCCTCTATCCGGCTATTCGATTGGTTTCCATTAATTTATTTTCACTCGGACCTTAACATTCCTATACATATTATATATATATATATCAATACTAATATATATTTTAATACTCTCATTTCAACGGTTCCCGGGGATAAGTTTAGGAACTTATTTGACGGGTGCCGAGTATAATAATAATAATAATAATAATAATAATAATAATAATAATAATTTGATCCCGGGTTTTAAATGGATATTTCGATACGGGGGACACCACGCGTGGAGGACGATAATATCTCTTTGATGTTTCATTTCTTCCGCGGTATTTTCAAAATGAAATTTTCTCGTCCGATTACAACACACAGCGCGCGTAGACGATAATTATTCCGTACATACAGCGGGGTTATTTAAACGCGGAAATATTATTATTATTATAATATAATATATTATAATAATATTGCCGCGTTTAAATAACCGCTGTAAGTACGGAATAATATGTCGGGAAAACATTCGCAAAACCATTACGGACCGCATTACGTTACATTACATTACGGACGTAATACGTTCTCCGCGTTAATAATTTATCATCGACCTCGACGCCGTGTATACAATATTAACGTCTTTTTATAATATTATTATCAACAAACCGTATTCAAATAACGTATAAAAAAAATCGCGTATGTGTTAAAAATATTACTCGCGTCGTCGTTCAGTCGCGCATATTTTACGTCGCGCGCAATTTAACGGGCCACGCGATTTTATTTTTTCCGTATTAACCCCGGTGCGGCTTGGGGGAAAAAAAATAAAAGCACTTTTATTTTCGCAAGTATTATTCGGACGCTGTTGATTAGTCCGTTGTATCAGTATGTATTGGTGTTCTGTTAGACAATCGGAATGCTGGGTGAGACACGTTCATTAATATACTTACGCGTAGACGCAATATTATCCGCATTGGTCTCGTTAGTAATAAATACTGTTGAACGTCTCATAAAACATATTTATTATAGCCGTCTGTATACGCTTGCGTGTCTTCTTCGACAGAAAAAAAAACAGACGGTAAATATACCGCTTCAATGTGCGTGTGAAATAATAGCGATGCACAAAATCCAAGACAACGTGTTTCATATGTATTACGATTTTATACAAAAGTCACACGATGAAATATCCGCGTTACATGCACGAAAGACGTCCGAGACAAGGTATTACAATAATATTGTTTACCGTCCGATGAAATTTATTGGCGACGTGTATAAATAACGCATAAGCAAAATTTACGGGTCATTTGATTGCCACGACGAATACGTTTAACATTTACAATATCAACCATTTCATAGTTTCAAACGCATGAAAAGTAATTATGACGTATATTTCAATTGCGCACGATCCACTCGCTAGAACGAATCCCCCCCCCAGTGCGATATTCAAGGAAAACATTTCGATTTCATGACACGTACTAATTTTCAGAGACGATTTTGTAGGATATATTTAAAAAGAAAAAAAAATGTTATTAGTTTTATACAAATTTTATTGTATTATTTTAAATTGTCTTGAGCTTTGCACTGTGTAAATTCGCTAATTCAATTGAATAAGTTATTAAAATGCATTTTCGTATGTGATGAAAAATAAATACATTATTTATTTGAGGTCACGACCAAATTTCTGGTCCACGGGCCATCATCGCCTACTAAAATCCTGTTCTGATGACGTTTATATACTCAATTCAATTGCCGAAACAAAGGACAATATACGCGTTTTTATTATGTCTAAAAAATCTAAAAATGTTTTTTATATATACGTAACGATTTATTTTCCAATACGTTTGAAATAATTTTTAATGCCATTCAATTACCGAGAAATGGGAAAAATCGATAATGATATAATGTTAAATCCGACCAGATCAAAGGGACGAAAATAATAATGTAAAAAACGTTTTTCCTTTCTGTGTTTATATTACTATATAGAAAATTTTCATAAGCTTTTCAAAGAATAACATTAAAAATACGCGTTTTACAAAATCGATAAATAAAATTTACGCTAAAAGTGGTACGCGCCGCAGTGTATAATGTAAATTGAAATTTGACGGCTATATTAAAATTTGTTTTTTGTCATTAGATTAATCTCAAACCTATTTAAATATCTGTACGTGATTATTAATGTGCATCATATACGTTGTTCCATTTATGTTTTGTGTTGAAATCAAACTGTGACGCGTTGCCACTCATTAAAGCGAAAAAAAATCTAAATTTTGACGTTTTATAACATTCGATAGGCAAAATATGGATATTTAAAAATTCATTTTTTTTTGTTTTTCGGCTCCGAAACTGATAGTTTCCGAAAAGTGAAAAAAAGTCCGATATCTTACCAGGCAATATTGTCGGCGAGTATACTTCAATCGTGTGCTAACTGTATAAAGAAATGTCGATAAAACTGTATATTATATGGAATGAAACTAACCGCGAACACGATTAATATTGACACGTTTTCTGAAGTAAAAGTTTCCACGTAAAATGTTTTTTTTTTTTTTTTATAGCGTTTCGTTACAACAGTTGCGTATTTTGAAGTCGGCAACGGTAAAAATTACTATTTTATTTTATTTGTGTTGATAAATATTACGTATTATTCCGTACAGTTCTTTCAGCAGAGATGACAGGGGGGGTATTTTTACAAAAAAGTAAAGTATTTCCTCCAGTAAATTAACGATAAAATCTACCGAGTAATTTACTATAAATTTCTTTTTACCGCTATAAATCCATATCACTATAAAATATATTATTAGTGGGACGTGAAAATGGTCGTTGCAGCAACTTTTTTCTACTATTCCGATTTATTGTCGAGTAAGTTTTAAACGTGTCGCGCGTATGTACGAAATATAATCTACAATACTATAGATTTTTGCATATTTTTTTCGAATTCTATTGCGATTGTCTCGAATTCAATCATTTATATTATACATATGTCAACTATTTTTCAATATTTTTTTCGCGTAATTTTTACTTGTCCAATAATTTTTTTAAATAAATTCCCTTCCCCCCCACCACGTAATAAAATTATCAAATAATTCTGAGGTACATTTAGTTATATATCAGTTAAATTACGTTATTGTACGTATAAAAATAGAATACCGATAATATCGTCAACGATAAAATCGAATAATAATTCGATTGTTGAAATAAAATGCGATAAATATTTATTTATTTTTGTTTTTTTTTGTTTTTGTAGAATTCAAATATTGTTTAAGAAAGAACGACGAAAGATTAAAACAAATGTGAAATTATTATATCGTATGAGATATTTACTCGGAGTTATACTGTAAAGTATAGGAAAAAAATCGAATTATTTTCAATTTTTTTAATTACAATTTTTAACATTAATGGATTTCGTTTGAACTTAATGTACGGGTAAAACGATTAATACAGGCGTATTTATGTGCATAATAGAAAATAATATGTTACAAATAATGTAGAAAAAACAAAAGAAAATTACTGAAATAAATATATAAATCCCTACATTCAACGTTTCAAAATAACCTCGGGTGCCCCAAGCTCGTGTACGAGGACAACAATTACTAATAGACGTTTTTTTTTCGTTCGTACACGAGTTTCTTATTCTTCTTAAAACATACAGAAGAAAACTAATGGGGGAATACTTAAATCTAATAATAAAAATGTACCGGCCCTGTTTATCATTTTAATACAGAAAATAATAACAATATACTAATATGTAATATAATAAGAAAGAAAAAATGTTTTCGCCGTAGTGGACTGCTGTTGTCTGACGAAAAACAAAGTGAGAGAGAGAGAGAGTGTGTGTAACAGACTCCGTGCGATTACGGAAAATATTATATAATAAAATTTAAGATTCCGCAGTCACAGAGTTTTACATTTTTTTTTCTTCACTAATACGAGATCTAAGTATCATCGTATTATTTGTTTTATAGTCGTTTTTCTTTTCAATAGTTTAATATAATATAAAGTATACGGATTCCGTTGATAACGTGAGATTACCAATCTCGTTATGCACAACACACACACACACGTCGTGTTTTAATCTTATAATCTTATATTATTATTATTATTATTATAGGCAAAGGGATTGCCAGACGCGTTTGTTACACCTATCACGTATATGCGTGTCTTCTAATATTATTATTATTATAATTATAATATTATAAACCGTGTGTTGCCGTCGTCGGTGGTGCTTTTTGAAAATCCGTGAAATGTGTACGCTGCAGCGTCTAAGAACATTACGTTCGATTGAATTAATAAACGCTGCCGAGTGTTTAGAAATCCGTTTGAAACGTTATATAGTAATAAAGTCCCGCTTGCGTACGTCTACGGAGATTAAAACGCAAATGAATTTTAATTTCCGTAGAGTTCGATTATCCGTGACACTTTATTGCGTTTTTATAATATACCGCGGTGGAATGTCTTTCAAATTCCATTTCTTTTCGCGTGCACGCCGCAATTGTTATAGCCGAAAGCGTCATTTTCTGTGTAATCTATTAATGTATGTCTAAAGTCATTTATCCAGTCGACTTCGAGTCCAAGCAAAGTCCAATGACGTTCATACGAGATCATTCCGCTTTTCCGCGGCGGTGTGTCCCCGGGGTGATAATAATATATTAGCGACGACGACGAATCGAATAAATTATTGTTTCGCTAACATTCGGGAATCGCGTCCGTTGTCCAAAAGTTCTGCGAAATTATGATATTACAGGTATTATTATTATTATTATTATAACTCCCGACTCTTTACGGATTACGAACGTTATTATTATTATAAATATTTTATACATTTTTATTGTGATTTTGTGTAAACGTTAAATAGTATGTTATTTTCATGTCGGGAGGAAGATTATATGAATAATATTATACGGATTATATTAATCGTTTATTGTGTAACGTAAATTGAAAACTATTATAGCCTGCAATTTTTAAACTCGATTCCAATAGTCAATCAATCAATCTCGCAGCAGTTCATTAGTTTTCCGCGTATACGAACAACAACATCGATAAACCTAACGTCTTACTACAGTGAAATCCATTATGGGAACAGGTGACAAATTAATTAATCGGAAGACAAATCGTTCGAACCTGTCTTTTATTTAAAATCTCTAAATACACATAATATGTGTAATAACAAAATGTTTTTTTTTTTTTTTTTGGAATTCACCCCTTTCTCGATTGGACTTTTGAATTTCTCGGCAATTATTAAACAATCAACCTGTAAATGAGTAAATGGCACTTATACGTATAAACCGACGGTCTTATTGTGACATTCGTACGTGCAGACCATCGTCAATCGCAAAACAGTTTAATTTATACACTTATTAGAGTATATCGTATTGGATATTATTAAACGCATGTGTACACTTCAATCGGATGTTTAGAATGTTTTTGACCGAATTAACGTCATAGATGAACATCTTTCTTCTTAATTTGTCATAATTTTTTTTTTAAATCCAACAGACAAGGATAAGCGTATAATTTACTTTCATTTTTTTATCGTTTGAACGGATTCAATTTGAATAAAAAAAAATATACTCCTAGCTATCGATTAGGTACATAATTACACTTGTGATAAATATACCTAGCTGGGATAAAATAATTTTCAAAAAAAAAACTTTGAGAATATTTATTCGATTTACGCGATACGTGTTAATAGTATCCGTGAACAATTCGAAAAAAAGTATTCCAAAATACTTTTAGAATAAATAGATTTCTAATATACAAATTTTCATTACAGTAATCAATAAAAATATAAAATTATTATTTTATCGAATATATTATAATGACTGTGTGTTCGGGGATTTAATTGTTTTTATTAAATTCTGTGTTTATTAATTATCGCGATAACTTATAAGTAAATCGGTAATGTCACGTTAATTACGAATTTCGAACAAATTATAATAAATAATGTAAAGTAATCAAAATATATATGAACAAAATTAGGTTCAAACATCCGATTCATATATACGTATATGTTTTTCTGTACTCACTCTTGTATTTTTTTTTTCTTAAATAACGATTTTCGAGTTTGGTTTTTCAAAATTGTATTATTATTTTCTTTATTATACGAATACAAAACAAAAAACCAAATCAACTCTGCAATCCGTTTCATAACGATCTAAATTTCGATATTATAATCTAAAAAGTATATTATTATTGTTATTATTATTATTACTATTATTATCATTATTATTAACGACATCGAAACATAATAATACCTCAACTGCAGTGTATCGTAAAGGTTAACATAACCGATTTACATTTTTTCATCGCGTGTTTTGATTTTCGTTTTCGATTTCGACAAAACCGTATTACTCATTTTCACACGGTTTTTTTCGTCTCCATTTATACACTACACCGGTACGTTCGCACGACTCCTCGAAATGTGGCTAGATTTTTTCACGAGATATAAACGCGCGTATATATATAAAAAAAAAATTTTTCGTTGCGGCTAAAACGATATGAATATACGAGTATCACATATATATATATATATAACAAACTTAATATAAACTCGAGGATTTTCAAAAAAGAAAAAATCATTAATGTAAAACATGCGCGTAGAAAATATTACTATACTATGTATGGTATACATACACTTAATAATTACATAGGTGGCGGAATAATGTGGAAATGGAACCGAATGAAAACATGACGTGTTTAAAAACAATTTTTTTTTATATGTATTATCGATTACTACGAATATTATAGCCGTTATTTTAATAATAATAAATTATTATAACATTTATTTTAATGAGAGTGAAAAAATTAAGCAAATCGTTTTCTCTACACGACTCAGATTTTGAATTTTAAAATGTATATTTTAATGAATATACCTTTAATTACCCGTCTATTTGGACATTAAAATAATCCCGTTTTCCGTATAACGTCTAAATGTCGAATAACGCGAAATTATCGTTTATTATTTTACTACGTACGTATATTGAATTAATCTAAACAAAAAAAAAAAAAAAAAAAAAAAAACAACTGGATATGGAAATCACGACTTACTGTGTGAACGAGCGTAATGTATTGGTTTTACAACATTTATTATCGTTCGGAACACGATTTTCTTTTTTGAACGAACGATCGGGATAATATTATGTATTGGTCAGCGCGTTTACGTTTTTGCAAAAAATTTTATTTCTTTAAAAAAAAAAAAAATATTAATTACATTGTTTCACGTTTTTGTTTTGTTTTTTTCGATTTTTTCCACTATCTTTTCCTAAAGCGTCATTCGAAATGACACGTAAAAAAAGTTGAAAATTGACAACATATCCGTTGTTTTACGACTCTTTTACATTTTTATAAGCAAATCGAAACGTAATATAATAGCTACACATACATATCATATTATTTTAACGATATTTATCGTATACATTTTATAATTTTCAAATAATCTCCAACTAACGTCACCTCGGAAATTCTTTTATCGAACACTTGAAATTAATTTTCTCTTTTAAATAATGACGATACAACTGTGTAAAAACATTTGTCTCGCGTGAATACACGTTATATGTATATATATATATACTAATTAAATTAAATATCACATTGTTTTTTTAACATGTACTCTAATACCGAGTACGTTCAAACACGGAAGGTGGTCATTCAACACCGTTATAATATAGCCGCGTAATAATTATTTCAGTTTCCATATAATTAAAAAAAGCGACGCGCGTTAGATTTCATAGAAATTTAATTACAAAATACACGGGTATTAGTAATTTTTTATTATTATTATTATTATTATTTTGTACGCGTTACACAGCGAGTATTTCGGATTCTGTATTAGTGTATACGGTTCGAAGAGATTTCGTGGCGACCGCGATTATTACTATTTTTTTTAATTGAACCAGCCGTGTTTAGTTCCACGCAACGTGTTGTTGTACACACGATTATGTGTTCGTTAAATCGCAAACACGAAAAGAAAAACGTCGATCCGATCGTTTTCGTTGTATTTCAATAATTGTGTATTAACGAGTTCTGAATAATATTGTACGTTATTGCCAGTAGAGTGATATTATCGTTAAATCAAACCGTTGACGTTTCGTGTATTCCGGTACGTCGCGAAACGCGAGAACGGAGCCGTGTTCAGTTTAAATATTCGGGCCCGTTTGTTAAGATGAAAACCGATCGCTACCGCTCATAAAACCGGCGACGAATCGCGGGGGGAGCTATATCATCTCATCCGCCTATTGTGTGCAACTCAACAAGTGGACGGCTTTTGCGTCATTTTAATCGATTTACATTTATCGGTAAAAAAAAAAAAAGAAAAAAAAAAACGATAACAAATTACGATTTTCGAGCTCATTAAAAAAAAAAAAAAGTGAAAAAAACCTCATACGTAACGCGTGTTATTGTTAATAACGATTGGCAATAACATTGTTAACGTTATTGTTGTTTATAGTATTCATTCGGAAAATATTATTCAACGGTAAAAGCTGTATGACACGACGGTCCGTTCAGCTGTTCAGAATGAACGTAAAAAGAAATCCGATTTTATTTTTTTTACAAATTAACACGCGTTTAATACGCGTGTGTGAAAGGACGAACAGTCGTAGTTATGTCGAGAAATTTCTAATATACACACATAGGGAATTTTCTTTTTGGTCGACGAAACGCGGAATATAATATCGTAGTCGTCATTTTAATATATCAGAAAAATTTTCTCGTACCTGACAATCGTATTCCGTACAGGTTTTATTTCTCTATAAAGAAATATTATTACTTAAACGAATTAATACGCGTAAGACTATTACTGAATAATAAATCGTGTTAACGTTTAATTATATATATATATATATTTTTAAACCGCGTTTTTTTTTTTTTTTTATTCTAAAGACGACTGACGGATATTTCAAAAATTGATGATGAAATTTCTTATTGAAATATTTTACTTTTCCTAACGTTTCAAATCCATTTGCACAATCTATCTTATCGTCTTTAAAGAACCGTGTACTTTTCAATTATTGTGTTTTAACTTTGTGCCTTCTTCTACGTTCCATTCACGATTGTTATTATTATTATTATTTTATGCAATTGACTTTCTTGAACGTCAGAAGACGCGTCGTAAGGTCTAATTCTATAATATTACAGTGAAAAAAAATCTGAGAGAGACAATTCTATTTTTCCAGCACACGATTAAAATGCGTTATACACTCACTACTCTTGCGATTATTATATTTTGTGCAAACAAACGAATAAAAAGGGAAAATAAATGAGACCTATTCTAAAAAAAAAAAAAAACAGTACCGTTTGAAGTTTACACCCGTCGGTGGTGACGATAGATTGAAATGTTGTAATGTTTCAATCGCCGTCAGCTGATTTGTCATCGTGTGCCGAAACCGATATGACGACGACGTGTGTTCCGAACGTGTTGGCTATATTATGAAGATATAATGGGGGGAGGAAATCAATCCACTATGTCATTGACTTAGTGACCAAGCGAAACTCTTTTTTATATCTACGTGCCGAATAAACATTTGTGAATGATTCGTTTTTGCCGGCGTGTCAATATTTAACAAACATTCAATAATTAAAATTACTTATTTATATTTGACAAAAAAAAAAAAAAAAAAATTAAGAGAATGAATTCGTATATTTTATTTATATAATAAAATAACTTTAACGTATTCAAGAGTTTATTATTATTAAAAAAAAAAAAAATGTGATTGCCGATGAAAATCGTATTTATCGCTCGATTTTACACATATTAACGGAATCTGCGAATCGATCCTCGGATTTCAATGGGAATTGATTTTATAATATTACACATGTCCCCCAAGGCGATTTCTCGCGTTCGATTTCATAAAAATGGAAACATAGGCCGTTAGACCGAACATAGACCGAACGCGATTAAAACTTTTTACGTGCTGGCCACATGTATAATTACATTTATGGCCATATAAATTAAAAATGCGTATAGTATTACGTCCATTGGTAAATAAATTCACGGCACTGTTAAACGGGTTAGTAAATTATTAAAACAATTTTTTTTTTTTTTTTTTTTTGACTGAGTAGATGCCACAATTTCCTAAATAAGTTACACTCATCATCTGCATAATGCATGTAAATATTAAGTGAAGTACAAAAAAAAAACACCCCGTTCTCGCCGAGCTGGAAAAAATCTCTTTCGTGCGGCGATAATTGCTGCGTTTAACGTTAAATATGAATTACACTTTTTACTGGATACCTACAGCAGTCGACGAAAGTTTAAAACTGATTTTGTATCAATCAATTGAGTACATATTTTATAGCATACAACATCGGTTCTGATAGTATAGTAAAAAAAAAAAAAAAATGAAATGTTTATAAAATTATATCAAATTTCACGTGATTCGGAGATACACGTATTTAGAATACGTCCGAATAGTAACGGAATAATCATTTCGGTCAAGCGAATTCAGCTGTAGTGTCGTCTTTTTTGTTTTTTTTTTTATAAATAATATAATGCGTGTAGATTTCAATTCTCTCGACCGTCGTTAACCGTACGTACAATACGCAAATTACAACAATTGTATTAGAATAACGTGTGTGTGTGTACAAAAACGACAAAAATAATTTACGTTATTGTTGGAACATTCGTGTGGATCGAGTAAAAATTTACTCGGGAAAACACAACAGGCGAAAATTGTTTTTGCTCGCGGTGTAAAGTGTCGATGGTGATAATTTTTTTTTTTTTTTTTTTTTACTAAAAATTACACGTGTCGTACGTCAGCCGATGATTTATGTACGAAAAATGGAAATAAAAAATCTCGTAGAATGTGTGAATTTCAAAAATCGGTTTACAAGAAATACAATTAAAAAAAACGTCTAATCCATACGTTTCATTTCATTCTCGTGTTATAAGGTTTATACTTTTAATAAATTTCGAATCCGTTTCGTTATTAATTTTATTCATTTATTTTTTTTTCGAGAAAGAGAAAGTACAACCAACGAAGGACAACCACTGTGTCTGATGCGCGTTTTATAATAATTATTTGACAACGATTTTAATTATTTAATAGTACGATGACAACATTATTACGATATCACGTTTTATCGGTATAATCGGGGAACCGTTTTTACCGCAAAGGCTGAAAAGTATACGCAGAATATAACGCGTATTCGAACGAATAGAGAGAGAGAAAAAGTATTTTCGAACGGGTTTTTAGCGAAAAGGGTTTATTCGAATATGGCGAATAAAAGCGAAAAAATTCGTGGAAAACTTCACATTTTTTTTTTTTTGCCGAAAATGTCTTTTTTTTTCGTATTGGCTGTATTTGATATTCGAATTCTGAATAAATTAATGCCGAAGGTCATGGCTTTGACTTCGAAAAGAAATTTATACACATAACATACATACACGTAAATAGGCGCTATTGCACAAAAAAAAAAAAAAAACGAAGAAGACTTTCGCATGGTCTTTCATAGTTGCTCTAATGTATTAATCATGTAATCGGAAAAACATTATTCGGATTTTTTTTTTTTTTACATTTTACAAAAATCGTTCTACGATGAAATGGGACAACACAATACTAGATACTGTTGGAATTCAAACGAGACAAATGTGATTGGTAAATACTTTTAACCGAATAAATATTATAAAATTTTTCGACAACTTTACAAAACTCTGCAAGAACCGTATGAAGAAAAACGGATTTTATTGCGAATACAAATTATAAATTAATAAAATATTTACGTTTGACTTATACAAAATTCGTCTAGAATTTTCACAGTAAATTGATAGCAATTTAATTTCACGTATTTGCGTATAAATAAATACGCGCAATTTTTATTCGACATATTTTGTAAACTTTTCATCGACAGAACGTATCCGGTAAACGTTTTCGCGAACTAAATCGTCACCGCCTCGACTGATGTGACCCACGACAATACACTTTACACAACAGTGAAAGAACACTAAATTATTGAAATAAATTTTACGATTTGTCGTTTTCGTAGTTCCAGTACTGTGTGTGTGTAATTTAAAAACCTATAAAAATTTGAGGAGTAGTTTAGACTTTGGAGTGAACGTTTGACGGAAAGCGTATAATATTATGTTGGCATATGAATTCGGTAGGTAGTTTTTGACAGTCCAACAATCCGCACATTTACTAAAATCGAATAAGATACGCGTTTCTTTTTCCTAAAATATTTCAAACAAAAATCTTTTTTTTTGTAGGAATTCTCGTCTTTAATCCGCGTTTTCTATCGATTGTGTATGTCGTATAGTATTATTTGAACTATATGTGTTTCGTATAAAAACATAAATAGAAAAATATTAAACTGTTAAATATAAAATGTATATTATTGTAAATATATAATCGATTATTTGTGCTGTATCGTACTATTCACGACTATATAATATGGTCATCTACAATTATCTGTATATTATCTATTTTCGCATTGTGCATATTTTTCATAACCATATATATGGTTATTCTCCGGATAATATTAATTATTTATTTTTGCACTATACACGTTTTCCATGACCATAATATATGGTACCAATATAAATAGTCATTTCTTTTTTTATATTAATTTAATATTTCCTAAGTTAAAGGCGTCTCGAAAAAAAAAACAATTACACATTTTTAATTGTCGTTATTATAAGAAATTATTTACAAGATATTGTAATAAAGTAATATTACGCACTGTACACGTTACGGAGATCGCGAAAAAACGCGTCTTTACTGTGTGTGTGTGTGTCGTTTGTAAAACACGGGAGTTCGTAATATTATATAACATTGGCTCGTACGTATTTACACTTTCGTCTTGTCAAAACGTACATACAGTTCAGGTTTTGGTGGTTTTTTTTTTTGGATTAGTGTCAATGTGTGTCTGGGCCATGACGAAAACCGCTGTCTTTCTCCGTGCGTCTCATATTTATTATGAGCGTCCAAATCTGCGTATAATATTATAATATTAATACGTATACAATAATAAACGAGAACGCACATTTGGCCCGGTAAACGAATGCCAACGCGAGTTTCCAACGGACCTTTCTCTAATTTTAGGTTTACCGATTTTTTTCTTTTTATTTTCTTCTTCTTTTTTTACTATACGCATAATATATATTTGGTACAAACAAATCGTCCACTCATTTCCTTTCGATACGCTACGCGAAACGACACGTGATTTATCAGCAACAAAACGAATTTCTTTTTTTTTTTTAAATTACGTTTAAACGGTCGTATTATATCACTTCCCCGAGAGCCGTTTGGACTACTACGCGAAAATGATATCAAATCGAAAACACAGAGACACGTTGATTTTCAATAGTTTATTTTCCTCGTTTCGAGAAATTTTTATAATATTATTATATCGTTTTGCGTTACTGCAGGAACGCAAAATAATATTCTGTTGGATTCGGTGATACTCTTATCGAAAATATCTATTTTTTAAACGTGTGTATGTGTTGAAATTACGAAAAAGCGTTTGAAATGATTGAAAACTGTGCGTATTTCCCGTTAAACGTTGTATTTTTATTTAGTTTTGATCGAATTGCTCTAAAAATATATTTATCGCCATCTTTGTATTTTAGACATTTTTTTTTTTGGTTTTCGACTTGCGCTCAACGAACGTGAATTGAAAAAAAAATCGGTGTTTCTATTGAGAAAGAAAATTTTTGCAGAATAATCCTTTGAATGACACGAAAAACCAATACAAAGAATTAAATAGCATAATTAAGGGATGAATACCTGTTAAGAACACTTATAAAAGGCTATTGTATGTTTCGCATTTTAGTTTAGTTATAAAAGTCCAAAAAAGGTCGATTAAAGAAAAAACGTTTAAACAATTTCTAAAAATATCAAGTAGGGTTTAGTTAAATTTCTGAAGGGATGGCATTTTGTAATGGAGTGTTATATCAAATAATTTTTGAATTCATGATTTAGACAAAAAAAAAAAAAAAATTGACGGTTTTTCCCCTTCTTTTTCTTCGTTTATTCGCCGTTTTAAAAACGATTGATTTCTCCTCTGGGCGCTTGTAAATTTTAGAAACGAATTTTTAAAATTTTTTCGCGCCACTGTTCTCGTCACCGATGTAAAAAAAGAAAACATCAAATGTCTAAAAACCGTCGTCGTCCAACTGCGGCGTCACAAAATATGAGACCATCCATTATCGTTTTTTTTTCTTCTTCTTATATTGGCCCATAAGAAATACTCGTTTCGCGCACAAGCGCCTTGTCCGACGTGATTATACAAATCGGTCGTTGGAATAATTATTCTCGTGTAAAAATATTATTTCGGTCCCGCGACGATTTGTTAATACGATTTATAATGCACTGAAATATCGCTCGTCGTTCCGAAATCATTTGTTCGCCCCGAGTCAGCTCTCTCTCTCTCTCTCGGCGTATATCATCGTCATTTCTTGTTCCGTCGGATGAACGCGGCATCCGACACTCCTCGTTGACCGGTGAAATCCGCGCGTATAAAAATTCATTTTTAAATATTATTTCTTCTGTGCTGCGGTAATTTGTTTGGATGCTGTTTAAAAAGCGCTCGGATCACAAAAGTCAACGCTGTTGTGCTGTGGCCTTTGTGATTATTCATCGCGCCGAGAAAACCACGACCGTTTCACGTATAAAATAATAATAAATAAATAAGAATGTGCGAGGGAGGAGGAAATGGGTCCATGCGATAATAATCTGTGTAATAACGCGGACAAATTTGCCAGCGCGGCTTCCTTAATGGATTCAACGAGTGTTAAATTATTCATTTATAACGAAACGGGACTTGTATTGCGCTCTTGCTGTACATCGAAAACGAATATAGTTTTCATAATATTAATCGAATTTTCAAATTATTTGGTAATGCGATTCGAAATGATCGAACGAAGGACGAGGCAGCATTTAATTTATCGCATTAACAAAAAAATTCAGCGTATTCATTGGGTTTATATACGAAAAAAGAAAAAGAGACTAATCAATTTTTAAACGCCGTATATGTAAAGTGTACGAATTCAGGCTCGTGCATTTGCTTTTAAATATTATTAAAAAAAAAAAAAAAAAAAACATATAGCACGGACTTCTTTATAAACTTAATATTTGACTCTGAGAGACGGATGGCGGCCAAGCAGTACACGAAACCAGGCGCGGATTCAGTAGGGGGTGGCTCCTCTAAGTTGTGTTTTATTTAAGAAACATAATTTTTATTATTAATATTATTAAATTAAAAATAATTAAAATTTAAAGTTAATTATGTTATCTATATAATATAATTGCATGCATGTCGCATGTGTGTAATTGTGTATACGCACAAATCAATGTAGGAATATAATTCGTTCAAAACTATTCTTGGAATTGGAATTGATAACGATGATTGACGATGCGATAGCAATATCATGGTGCGGTGCGAGGCGATCGTAAAATGAATGAACGGCCGTCTAAATTCTAATGACAAATAAATATATTCTAATAAAAGTTTTCCATATCAGTATTCGATCTTGATGTGGTCCTACCGAATATAGTTGAGACAAAAGATATTTTTGACGACAAGAACAAAATTAAAAACAAGATTTTAAACGTAATTAATCAATTTGGTGCCGTAGTATCCAATTATTTAAATATACCTCGTGATATATATGAAAAACAAATAACTGGAGAATTAGCCCTTTGGCACGAGTATTGGCTTAACGAGAAACAACTACCAATGACGAATATTGATGCATTGAAACGTTGTGACTACGACTGTTTTCCCGGAATAAATATTCTGTTAAATATACTTGTGACATTACCAGCTACCACTGCATCAGCAGAACGCAAATTTTCATCTCTTAGGCGGATAAAAACATGGATGAGAACAAGAATTTCGGATGATCGATTGAATGGTCTGGCTTTATTACATGCTCATCGCGATATAAAAATAAACTCTGAGGAAGTCATTGATGTATTTGCAAAATCTAATAGACGATTAGATTTTATTATTTAGAATTAATTTAGATTTAATGATTAATGATTATGTATGCTTTTTTAAATATTTATAATCAGTAATTAGTCTTAAGTTTACTTTTTAAAATTTTTGATTAAAAAGTTGTATTTAACATAATTGTTTCGTATAAGTTATTTTTAAACACACACACACACATATTAGACCGATATTTCATTTTCAATGTGAAATATTCGCCCCCCCCCCCCCCGTTATCTCGGGCTGTATCCGCCACTGCACGAAACTCGAGTGAACGCACGGTAAAGTAATAAGGTGAATCCTGAATGTATGTTTGTAAAACGTTTTGTAGTTACTCAATAGTCGAAATTTCGATTGAGTTTTTTTTCGTTAAGTGAGGATTAAAATCAAAAGAAAAACACAAAATTTTTTACACGAATCCGGGGAATAGAAGTAAGTTTTCTTTTTTTTTTTTTTTTAAGACGAACAGAATTGATTGAATACGGTCGAAAGAAAAAAATAATAACACCTATTGGAACGATATCATTGCGGTGCGAAGATAGTTTGCTGCGGGAGGAGGCGGTCGTGGCAATAATATTTTTTGCCTTCTTAATCGTTAAAATATAGGACGATTATATTTGACCGATATCTAAAATCCCTTCGTGTCTATGTATTTCGCACCGGTGTATTTTGTTGGTTAGGATTGTCTGAGAGACATTTGGCGACGTGTTTAATTTCTCATCCGTTCGAATTCCAACAATTTGATATAACAGAAGTGAGATTCGAAATTTTTCTTAAAAATTACCGTACGCATATTGTTATAGAATTTTCCCATATAAATTATTTAAACGATTACTAAACATTGATATGTTTGATATATCATATCATGTTCGTGGAGACGTAATAAATGCGACAAATAATAAATGTTTAATATATCACATTATCAGTCTTGTTAAAAATACTTTTAAAAAAGTATTTAAATACTAACATTCGCATTAAAAGTATTAAAAATACTTTTATAATACTTATAGAAAAAGTATTAAACGAATACTTGCAAAGTATTTGAATACAAATACGAGTATTTTCTTAACTTACAAATCTGCATGACTATTTTTATGCAATGTAATTTGCAAGTTTATTATGACGTATATAATTCTATTAAAATAATATGGCCTCATTCATAGGATAAATATAATTAGAATGCCAACTCTACCGATATTTTGATACACGTGGAACACCAGCACAATGAATGAAATAAATTTGCAACAAAACATCGATACTTGCATTTATCGATAGAATGATGTTTGCCATCGATATTTATGATAGTATCGATACTTTATAATTTATTTTCTATTTTCGCTGCTACTCTTTTCACCTCGAAATACAATAAAAACAACAGAAGAACAATGTAATCATTTTATTCTTACAATTAATTTACATTACATAAGTAATTGAACAAGTTAAATACATTTTCATAGGAATATAGTTAAGGTGAATACATAATCGAAATTTTTAAATACGATAAAATAATTTTCGTTTCGTAAATTGAAAATTTATGATTATACGGACGATATCGTCTTGAAAACAAACGTATTTTTTTTATTATTATTGATTTTAATTTTTGTAAAAAAATCGATAAAACGGATTTGTCCGTGGTATTTATATTTTGTTAAAAATACTTCTACAGAGTATTCGGAATAATTAGAAAATACTTTAAAAAAAAAATTGTATTTGGAATATCATAAAAATACTTCAAAAAACATTTAAATACTAATATCGAAATATTTGTGTTCGAATACTTTACAAGACTGATTATTACATAATATATAACAGCATACATAACATTTGCATAACAAGTCGACCGTCGTCTTCACCGTATTACACAAAGCGGTTGGGGTGACAGCGTTTTGACTCTCCGTCATATTGTCGCCTGAAATTTCGGTCGACCTGAGGTGGTTAAATGGGGGAAAAAAAAAGAAGCTCTCTGGTGAATTCCGGTCCGCTGAAGCTACACACCGGATCATTCGAACGCCGCCGATTCATTAATTTCGGTCAACTGGGGAAAATGTTACAGAGTGGAACGCGTAGTTAATTATTTAAATCAGCTATGATAGGTACTGTATTATGCAGCTAGTAAGGGACGAATTTCATCACTCGAGCGTGTAATCGAATGAGCATATAGTGGTCCAGCAGCTGGGACGCCGGATCTACACAGCTAAGTATATAGGTATTGTGGAGTTTATTATTATTGTAAATTGTTTGAGTTACACGTGCCTTAGAAATGTGGAGAAGACGCAAACGTAAACGTACGTAACTTTTAACGTGTTTGCTAATTAAATTCCAATTGAACACGAAATGTGTTCGAATATAAAATTCTCTATTTTTTTTTTTTGATACGAAATATTTCGTTTCTGTTTGGGAAAAACGAACCACGTGTAAATATTTGAAGAAGAAAAAACACGCCCGAGTGAATAAACGAGATAAATTTAAATCTTTGATGTATATTCAAAAATATATTATTAATCATATTTCGTAATGAGCGATAATTTATGAAATGAGAGTGGAAAATTCAATGTTTCCATTTTCTCGAACACATTTTTTTAGCATACCCAATTTTTGTTTTTTTTTTTTTACATTATATAATTTCATTGATACAGCGAAAAGTGAACCTAAAGCGTGAATATAATCAAAAACATGGTATTGTAAATACATTTAATTTAATGTAAAAAAAAAAAAAAAACTGTACAAATTTAAATCAAAAGTATATAAATCGTACATTTAATAGAGGAGAGTTATTGTACATAAATAATACGATTAAAAACGAATTTTTTTCGTAAAGAATACGGATTTATTTTTTATATACGAAAAATTGAATCCCGATCAGAAAGAAAGAAAAATAATGATTTAAATAGACAGAATTTGCTTATCCCATGCTGTATGTTATTTTAGAATAATTATAAAAATAAGGGCTTTCTTTAACAATCAGACAAGTCCATTTTTTTTTTTTTTTTTGTAATTATTCGTTGAGAGGAATTAAATTTTATCAAACTTGTATTATTTTTCTTTAATCGACAAGTATAATATTTGTGTGGCCGTTGTTTTTATTTTCATAAAAATCTGAGTACTGAGACATTTTTTTTTGTGCGACGACTGTAAAGTTCTTATTCCATACTGGAAACTTATTGTCGGCTACGCTTCATGTAAGGATTATTATTACACGACGTGGTTTTAGAAGTCATTCAACAAACTGAAAAAACAATGTCATATATAAGTGTGATATTTACGTTTTGAAAATTGTTTTACCGAAGCAAACTATACCGTTTCAAACGAAACCATTCGAAATGGCTTCTTAACCGCTTCTCGACGAGTCACTGAAAACAACGAAAAAAAAATCGTTTGTCTCTATTCCACTTTATTTTCTTTAACAAACAAAATTCAATAAAAATATACGCTTTTTATTCCTTCGTTCTTCTTTCATTTCGGGACGTTATAAAATCTCGTTAGGTAGTTAGGAAAAATATTATATTATTTTACATAAAACACTTTAGTATAATAAGACAAGATTAGTGAACGTTTATTGAAAAAAAATCGACAAAATATTTAATTATTACAATAATATTTAATAAATAATATTTCACGTAAAAACAAATTAAACATTCACCTGGAGTCGTTTTCTACTTACGTATAATAAGGCCCGAACGAAAAGTTCACATTGCATTTAATACGTCTCTCTGGATATGACTTTGAATTACAGTTTTGTGGTATTTCGAGAGATATTTTAGATTTATGGACAGTAGTGATGACACGGCGAGCGAACTAGTGCCAAATATGTGAAATCGCTACCTCTATTTTATTCGTAGACATATTTCATGCAGCTCATTTCTACGTTTATTTTTTTTTCTTTTTATTATCAACACTTATTAAAGAAAGACATTGTCGCGCTCAAAGATAAAAAGAAAAATTGGTACGCATTGTAATTTATGTCAAAAATTTTCTTTTAAATTTGAAAAACGCGCGCGCGTGAACGAATAAATGTGAACGAATTTATGACCAACTACAATGTTTCAATGGTAAAAAGACGGGTTTAGATGAAAAAGAAATTCTCATACCACGTGCAATGTTCAGATTTCGATGATTTGTTTTTCATCTGAAAGAAAAAGATATTATATTTACAGTTCGCATTGCAATCCGATTTTCGATTAAACTAAAAACAAAAAAGATTTAACAGTTTATTTTGCTGAAATAGACGAATTGAGTGTACCTATTGTTTTTAAATCAGTATATACAGTTATAAATAAAAACCCGAATTTTTTTAGCATTTCAAATTCTTCCATACACTAGTCTTGTGTTTCGCAATTAGGTTTCTGTCACTCTGAACATAGACATATATATTACTATTAGTATATTGTCATCGAACGATTTTTCAAATACGATTTTAATAATCGGAATCAAAATAATAATCAAATAGTCGATAAATTAAAAACGGTATTCCACAAATTTCGCAGAGAAATATGTTCATATTCCGTACGGGACAAATTATATATGATGCCGTTCCGGTCAAAAGTTTCAAGTATTAAACGGAAAAGTAAAAATTGACGCGAATCGAAAAATACTTGAAATAAAAACTATTTGTACCGATTGTATATATGTTATATTGATAATTTATTGTTGTTTATCGTAAACAATAAATCTGTACATCGGAATCAAACGAACGCAAATCGCATTACGCTTACTTCTCGTAAGTGCATAATAACTGAAAATTAGGAACGTGTTGGTTACGCGACGTCGGACTTACGATCATTAAACTCGAAGTAAAATCATAAAATGAGAATTTTTAACGGACTTCAATCACTGTGGTTCGACGAAAAGCGTAATAATTACGAAAATCTTTACTTTTGGACTTGCGTTCGTCCGGTTCTGAGGTACAGAAATGAGACACGTGTTTTAATTTTTTAAAATTTTACGTAACGGAACTGCGGGTGTACAATAATAATAATAATAATAATAATAATAATAATAATAATAATCTTTAAAATCAATTTTTCACCGCTATAATAAAATATGAAATGTTCAATAATATATGTTCTTCGCCGTCGTCGCGGGGAATTAATTTATCGTCATTGGTATGCAGGAGGTCGGACGCGTTCGAATATTATTCGCCGCCGCAGACTCCTGATTAATATTCAAGATTATAATAATAATAATAATAATAATAATAATGTATTGTATACGAGAAAGCAGTCTATGCGCATTACGGTCGTGTGTACTATTTCAATTTAATCGGTACAGCCGAACAAACGGCCGCGTCTAGTTAGTGCGCGCATCGCTCCCCGAGGGAACGTATATAAACAAGTATAACGCGTGGACCGAAATTCGTACTTAACACTTTCACTGTGCCGCGCGCGCACGTGCAATTAACGTCCGCACTAGTTACTCAAAAACGAGCAGCGTTTGTGTCCAAACCAATAAAATCGTTATAAACCGGGACCGGGATGGATAAATAGGAATAAACGTGTGCGAGGTAAGCTAAACAGATAATTTTTATTTACTTCGCATACACGTATAGGTGGTAATGTCTGTGCAGTGAAAACAAATAAATATCCGTAATACATTGATAATGAAAATTAATAGTTATTCTCTACACGGCCATTCGGTTATAGAAGTAGTTAATGCCGAAGTAAATTTTTTTCTAATCGGCATTTTATAGAGTAGGTATTTATTTTTTCATTTTTCCAATATTAAAAGCGTCACAGAGAAATATTACATAAAAACCGTAAACATTTCGGTAATATCAAATCGTGTATACGTTTCGTTACGTCAAAATTGTATAGAATAATTAAAGTATAGAAAAACAACTGTACTTATCTCAATTACATATTATTATAATTTATGAGAAAATCTCGCGTTTGAAGTGATTTAATAAGTGATATCTTAACTCTCGGAATCAATCCCATAACGGCATTTTATTATTTTTATGAAAAAACCGAAAAAGAATCCAACGGTGTGATCTGCAATAGGTCATTTACTTTTATATCAAATAATTTATTTGAACAAATATAATCGTAAGTGCTAAAAAAAAATTATTAAATTAATCGGACAGTTTTTATTGAGAAAATATACGGACGAGTAAAAAAAAAAGGCCTTTCACAGCAAAAAAACGAACATTTTTTATTTGATTTTTTTAAATTCGTTTTTATATTAT
The DNA here is from genome assembly GCA_032441825.1 of Chaetogeoica ovagalla. NCBI lineage: Eukaryota > Metazoa > Arthropoda > Insecta > Hemiptera > Aphididae > Chaetogeoica > Chaetogeoica ovagalla. Next base: position 1,906,278 of record CM063749.1, on the reverse strand, counting down.
CTTATCCGTTTTTTATCGTTTAAAATGACTTATAAGTCACTTTTTTAACCACGACTATGCTTTTGGTAATAACCCGATGGTACACATCGTGCGTGTTTGAACAATATTAATATGCCGTCACTCGAAGCGACTGGAAATCGCATACGGAATTATAAGGACAGGCGCACAAACAGAACGGTTGAGATGATTACAAACTGTAAAGAAGACGCGTATATGAGAAACGCTTATTAATTTGAACGAAATTAGTGTCACGCTAAACGGTTCAACTAAATATATTATAAAATAGTCGTGTCGTTTCGACGACTTATTACTTAATTATAAATTCCTACATTAACAACGATGTTTCTCATCGGTCTCTCTGAGCGTGTGCTATGTCATCGAGTGACATAGTCTCTATAATAACTGCTTTCACACGTAACAGTTTTTTAATCGTTACAATTTCATTTAAGCTGTCCGTATACAAATTATTTACAAGAGCAAAACATATATTTTACCGGGAATTTTTTTTTTCTATTTACCAAGTGATTTATATTTTTTTCGATTGAAACCGCAATTAGTCGAGATCGATTCGTAATCAGAATTAAACGAACGGACCCGGATGGCCTGGACCGGATCGTATAATATATATTAAAAGAAAAAAAATTAAATGACGCGTGCTTTATTTTCGGCAATAAAGTAATAACGTTTTTCAATGCGCACGCGGTTAGATCCGAAGAACCACCAGAAGAAACACGTTGTTCACAACGGTTAATATTTTCCAAACGGTACGAAATAAGCCAATTTAAACGCCGCAAATTCGCCCGTTTGATATGAAAATATAACGCGTTTCATCGTACATTTTCTTTTATTAAATTATGTTTTCCTTTTTTCGTGTTTCAGGTAATGAGATAAACACGCGTGAAGTGTATACGAGTGTGTCTGCAGTGAACGCGAGATCATCCGAACGTTCAAATAAGTATGCGCACCGCCTGACCGACATGTTAATCTATTATAAGACTCGCACTACTACTATTGTTGGGTCGGACTGTTCGATAATGATCGAGAAGTTTCGTCCGAATTAGGCGCTTTAAAAATGATTTTAAAACGCGTTTTATTTGGCTCTCAAGCCTGTATTGTTTGAATTAATGACGGAGTTTTATTTTTAACAACCGCGCGCGCCCGTGACAATAATTTATTGTCGTCTTACGCGACGGCGAAAATCATCGCGGATAAAAATCCCAAATTAATCGACAAATCCTTAAGAGAGATAGAGAAAAATCTAATTTTAACTGAAATAATCTTTATAAATTGGCGCGTTCGGCGAGCAGTCGAACACAAATATGGTGAAGGGAGAGTGGGTTGTTCTTCAACACGTTCGGAATAATATTAACGTAATAATATTCAAAAAAAAGTGTTGAAACATGCGCGCACGTTTTGTGTGAAAACCGCTGTAATTTTTCCTTATGCCTTTTTTAAACGATATATGCATTTCTCGTGTGACCACACGCAAACGGTATTCGCTATTCTTGCGTTTCGTACTCAAAAAAAAAATTATACTTTTCATGCCGTTTCTGCAATCACCGATCTCTGTGATATATAATATTGTACGTATTCTAACAATATCGCGACGATACGCGAGACGTAAACGTTATTCGAATAAATCCGCGACTTTATCCTAACATTTCAAGTTTTTTCATACCTATTTTGTATTTTCCGTATTGCGTAAGAAACGCAAAGGACAACACGTTGGAATACGTAGAGAAATATTTTATTACGATATTCAATGGAAGACATTGGAAAACGCGAGTTCTGGAATCGGATGTAATTCGTTCTACAAAATTCTGTATGCGTTAAAATTCTGTATACGAGCCCATCCCCGCAACAACGGATTTATTTCATACGATCGGCTAAACAGTTCCAGAACCGATCCGTAACGAAAATTATTCATTTTACCAACTGCCGAAAACCTCCGTAATACATAATATATTCGATATGCCAACAGGTTATATTTTAGTATATACACACACACAGACACAAGCGTGTAAAGTGAACCCATTGTCTACAGAATTCACATAAATCTCTGCTTAGGACCCCACGGTCTGTGACAAATGTCTCTGGTGAATTTATCTACCAGCTGAGAGATACCCAGTTGAACAACCCAACCAACACTAGCAACAATTTACCGCGGCGTTTTCTTTCATATTTTTCCGTAGTCTTTACCAAGGCGAGCAGCTGTCTCGTTTTGACTTTCGTCGTGAGAAGCATTTCAATTTTTTTTTTTCTGTCTTTGTGCGAATCACATTTTCGCCTAACTCTTTTTACCGTGTAATTCTATTTTTTTTCTATCGCCAAGGCAACGGGGATGCGATGACAGTGATGGAGCGTGTAGTGACGAAACCTAACCAGTGAATTGAAATGAGAGGTTTTTTTTTTTGTAAAAATTTTGCTTTTTTTATTCGTTGTAAAACATTAATCCGATTAATACAAGACCTTCCGATTGCGTTAATGAAAAAAAAAAAACGTGGAAAATACTAAGACTATTATAAACTCGTAAAAGTGTTTTCCATTTATATCGATACGGGTCGTATAATAGATTTTAGAAACGAGAAATAAAGAAGAAATAAAGAAAGAATAATAAACGAATGAAATAAAAAAAAGTGATTATAAATATCACAAAACGTATAATTTGTTCGTTTTACCTATACGGAACACCGACGGGCAAAGTATTCCGAATACAAACAATGAAAACCTATTATATTAACACAAATAAGTGATTAACTCTTCACAGATTGATTCGAATCGAATCGATTGGTTTGATATTATTTCAATTTTAATACAGATCTCATAACGATTTACATAAAAAAAAAAAAATCGTAATTATGTTTTCATACGACGTGGGTATTACACCAATTAATTTAATAATTATTGCTAATTAATAAGTATTGAATGATATTTAAATTTTAAAAAAATGATTAAGATTAAGTGTATTTTATATAAAAATAAAACTTTGACACGAGTTAAAGTCTACTCGGTGAACGAAAAAAAACTGTCTCTACACCAACGTGATGTTCACCTGATTTCTTGTGAACTCAATTATTAATCCCCGTGAAATATTAACTTTGAGCCTCGAGTATAGTTAGAAATTTCGTACAATTGAAATTCGACGAATTTTTAATTACAATCGTCAAGTAAATCGAAACAAAATTAAATAATACTCGTAGTAAATGCTATTTAAAAATCTGTTTTCCTCACCTTCATTTTAGCAAACATTTTTACTACTTCCTTTTTTCTATCTATTTCATAAATTTGTAAAGAACCTATTTGCATTAAAATATTTAAATACTCTTCTTTCCGTTGGAGTTCTAATAAAAAAAAAAAAAAAAGAAACAACAATAATATATTGGAATATGTATACTATAATTTGTATAAAACAAAAAATATTATTTTTTTTTCATCAACCACGAGTGAAAATTATCGATTTGTGAAAAAAATAATATGCTTTGAGTTTTTTTTAATATTATTTAAAATATTACAATGACATAATATTACGCATGTTTTAAGATTCAAAAAATTTCACAGAATTCTCGGACCGCAATAATCATTGTGAATTAATAACAACGGCCTACACGTGATATCTCGTTATAATATTATGTTAAATTCGTACAGTGTACAAGTCGTATTGACTATTTTGTACAAAATAACCAATGTAAAATATTGAGACAGACAGTATTTGTGAAACGAATAAATTAGTAAAACTGAGAAAATAAATTAAAAATGACTGGAATACTTTTTCAACGAATTCATTCAATTAAGTATCTGAAATATATCGTTTTTTTTAATTTTTTTTTTTTTGAATATTCCAATACCTACTCTGAATACTTGTTATCCGTTCATTCGAACGAGTGTTACGAATACAGAATAAAAGTTTTCATTACAAGTCATTTCAGCTTATTGTCGGCATCGATAACTTATATTGCCAAATCGCTGAGACCTCCGTTATTGCGTAGATCCCGGGAATAGATTTTTTATTATTTTAATTCGATGAAGCGATATTTCTATATTTGCTGGCATAACTGCGACACCGTTATAAATAATATATATATATTAAAACGGTTCGTCATTTTTGGGATGATAATAAAGGTTGTTCTCTATTAAGAATTCAATAAACTGTCTTGTAAAGTTGAATATTAATAGTTCGTTTATAATTGAAATACGTTCAATGTACCGCAATCAATAATTGCGGGAACAATGCTGGTATAAATCATTATTACATTTTATTTAAAGTCTCGGAAGCTGAAATTTTTAATATACCGTTAACCGGGAATTTATCAATACATTAGGAATAAAAAAAAAAAATTGCAATTATATCGATTAAAATGTTGGTTGCATTTAAAACGTTGTACTTCACGTTAATTTTAAAACAATTTTATTACAATTGTCAAATCGTATTAAAGTTATATATACAAGTATATATGTAAACAATATTTTAGAGTAACTAAAAAAAAATATATATTTATTTAAAAATATCAATCTTTACATTTAGCTGTAAATAAAATTGCGAACATCAATGCAATCATATAGTCACGCTACCGATGATATTTGACCGCCCGTTTTACGGGCCCATCGAAAAACGGTGAATTCATCCGTGGAAAATATAATAATAAGGTCGCTATTTCAATTCCCTTTGGGAATACTCCTAATAATAATAATAATAATAATAATAATAATAATAATATATACTAATACAATATTGTACATTTCCCCGTTATGCCGTGGAAAATGATTTCACCCGAGATAACGTCGCGCGGTTCGCTCCTCCCTCTCCCCACAGATTTTCGACTTTATTTATCTTGATTCGCATCCGATGCTGTTCTCCTGTAGAGATCGGCCTAATCAACCGACACAATTGTGCAATATACATAAACCGGAGTATAACTGCTGTGAATAACTTAAACATCCGAACTTTCACGGAGCATAATTTACATAATATTGTTTTGTTTGTAAAATATTTTGTTCTTGATTGGACGTAAACCGATGAGTGTAATATTGCAGTTGAACTCATTTTACACTTCGATCCATGTTTTTACAATTATATAAGTTTTGTCTCATATTGAAGTGGACACTTGTGGAACGTTGTGCAATATAATTATATTTAAATTTAAATTTAAGGGATTTAAATTTAAATTTAAAAAGATTGTACGAATTATTCTATAATCTTCAGTTGCGATATAAATGTATTAATGTTTTTTTTTTTTTTTGTTTTTGATCAGAATGAAATTATTTCTTATGTTGGATCAGCTTCACCTACACTCTCTGACGTCTTTTGATACATTTTCGATTCAACGCGTGTATTCAACTCAATCTTTTATGATGAAATCCAGATTGAAGTTATTTAACAAAACTCGAATCTCGAATTTGATACTCAATTGCTTTTCAATCTGTTTCAAGGAATGTACAATTTTTGATAGGCACACGACACTCATTTCGAACACTCGTCACTTTATCGTTAGTTTGTAGAAACATATCTTCCAGAATTTCTCGAGCATCCTTAACGCGTACATCATCGCGATGTCATTCATTAGTGGTATACATACGGCCAGCAGGTGACTGTTAGTCGGCAACAGTTAGGTATGTGATTTGTTGTATTTGTTGATAAATTCGAATAGAAAACGTGGAAAGTAATTTTAATTTAAAAAAAAAAAATTTTAACGATCCGGAAAAATGTGTTTTTTTTTTCTAAACAAGAGAGCAAAACAAACAGTAAGTAAAAAATAATAATAACCGAGAAATGAACACGTTCATTTTTGTCGAATTCGGTATAAAATTTGTTGAAAAAAAAAAAAGATGTATTACAAGTTTTCAACAAATATGAATAGTATGACATTGACGCTATGCACTTTATGTGTAGTAAGTAATTGTTATCTCAATGAAATACTCGTTTCGTACGATAAAACTTTACGTCACTCGTTTGATTTCTAATAAATGTCAGAAGACTACCTTTTCTTTTCTTGTTCCCGCGTTTAATATCCATTTTTCTCGTACGAACGTGACACGTTAGAAAGTTGATATTCTCCAGTGCGCGTTGTCATATGCAGGTCCGTTTAATCTGCGCAAAAGGGACGCGTAAAAACATCACACAGATGTATTATTACTTCTCTGGACCATGCGTGCGCTTTGTCAAATGACCATTCTGGGCGAACGATTTGTTCACATGAGTTCGGCGGATTCTCTCGTACGGCTTATACGAGTCTGGACCTTCTCTCGCAACGTTTTCTCGAGAGTACTCGTAACTTTTTGCACGAAAACACATTTTATCTCTCATTTTATAATTTCGTATATTCAAGTGAGTTTTTGTATTTGTGCGGGTTTTTTTTATTTAAAAACCCTCTTACAACGTTAACGTAACAATAACAGAAACCCAAAGTTTCGAGGACTTTGTTATCGTATAATATACAGATAAGTGAATTATTACGTATAATTTGTTATTGCCATACGGTTATACACGGAACGAATTTCAATAAAAACTTGTAATAAATGAGATAATTTTATCGTTTATGTATCAATATATCAATAAAATAAACTTGATCGAACCGTATAGAGACGAGTATTGCGGCAGTGTGTATAATACACAAAACGCGAAAATAAAGAGCAAAAAAAAAAAAAAAAAAAAAAATACATAAATTCGATATTTATTGAATTATATGTGTAATGCAGGGACCGAGAAGCAAAATCGAACGTATAATAAACTACACGACAATAACAACTAATAGATTCCATTTCACATAGTTTATAGATACGTTTTAAATGTACCTAACCGCTGGATGATTTGACGGATTCAAAACGCTCAACTCCCTAAATTGTTTTCCGCAAATATGATTCCATTCCATTTGTGGATCGTGTAAAAAAATCGCACGCGCGATCGCTTTCTCGATTATAAATTGCCGTCATTACGTTATTATAACACGCGCACCGTTTACGAAACTCGTATTAAATATCAAAATACGATGTACGAGTAAAAAAAAAAAAAACCGTTCTGACGAGTGTACGAAAATCTAATTTTATTCACGAACGGTATTCATGAGCTGTACCGAATTGAAAACGAAATCGTAAAAATTACGGTAGGTTATTCCGTTTATCGCATTGCTCTCGGACAGATTAGTAGCGTTCGAAAAAAAAAGGATTATACTTGAATTGAATATAAACTTTAAATTCGGTTAAAACGTTAATTCCAAATGGATTGTGTTAAGAAAAGAGGCGTTTTTTTCCCCCCAGTTTGGTTTTAAAAATTATTATGGACCGAGCGCCATGGCCGGACGGACACACGTCACTGTCGTCAACGAAGGGGATACGTTTTATATTTCGAAACGAACCGACACTCTAACGAAAAAACCGTTTCTTAAAAAAAAAAAAAACAATTCGCGGCGTAAAAATTAATTTATTATTTCGTTTTTCGTCCAAAAACGATACGCGAGATTCAGTAATTCCGCCGTGGGATTTTCTACACCGGACAACAACGATGGAGTTGTACTGACAGATTTCGCGTTGTGTACGTCGTCTCGGTGAATATAAAAAAAAAAAAAATCCTATAAAAACGAGCTGGTATCGACTACGGCAATAAACAAACAGAAACCATGGCAAAACAAAAAAAAAAAAGGTAAAAGGGGGGAAAAAAAATGATACGTATTTCCGACGATGCGCGTTATGTAAATACGTTTATATTTCGAGGGGAAAAACGATAGAATAAACTGAAGAAAATCAGTTCTCAAAAATCAAAGCGCCTTTTCGGATTCGACCGATCGTTTTGCTTTTTTCATCATTTTTTTTTTTTCGACGTGGGCATTAAACTCTTAGAACACCGAGACGTTATTTATTTATTTATTTTTTTTTTATAGTCCTTCCCGTTATTTTACTGACCATTCATCAAATCGACGCAGTATGCATAATACGAAAATATGTTAAAATCAAAATGATTCTTGTTTTTTTTTTTTATTATATATATATATATATGTATTTTTTTTTTTTTTTTTTTTTACACAAGTCGTTTATCGACACTTCGCAGTGCGGTCGGAAAAACAATTTCATTTTAACGCGCGCGTTTTTCCGTTGAATTTCACAAATTAAAAGTTACGGAATTCACTGTAATCCGGAATTCGTATACCGATTCGAACACGCGGTCGATTCGTCGTCTGTCTCGCACGCGATTTTTAAAACCAACAACCCCGTGAATCGTATGATATTTTTAACGAAAAATTTACTCGTGTTTTGCTAAGTTTATTATATTTTTGTCGACTCGCCGTTTAGATTTATAATTTCACGTCGGACAACCGTAAACGCCGGCGCGCGTCGGAAATTCGTTGAGAATCTAAAGACACAAATTCCGTTCGAAACCGCCGTTGTGTCATTGGCCGTTGTTAAACCGACCGCGTTTCGCTCTTCGCGCAAACGATTCTACGTGGATTTTTTTTTTTTTATATATATATAAATCCTGCGCCGAATTAACAACACGCGTGTAGTAAGCACGTACACGACAAGTCTCCTGTGCGCGTGCGTTCGAAAGCTTTTGGATTTCGAAATTCGTTGGAATTAATGCGATCGCGCGGCATTTTGTTGTTTGCTTTTCCACTTGTTCGCGTGATTATATTTCCAAAAGTGAAGTACTCCGCAACGTCAATTGTAGTACATTGAACACATCCCCACAACTGTACTCGTCACAGATTAGTTTTCGTCCCGTGCACAACCGACTGCGAATAGCGTGCGAAACAATCGTCAATAATATTGGAAAAAGAGATCGTTTTCCAATTGTTTCGAACCGTTCGTCGTAGCTTTAATTTTTATTTAATTTTTTTTTTTTTGATTTATTACAATATTATACCCAGCAGCATACTTGCGTTAAAAGCTCCTGTTCTTTTTTCTCAGCTTAACGATCCCTCCGTGACCAACGCAACCATCACACTGTCTATTCCTCTGCTATGCCGTTTGTAAGGATGCGTATACTTATCTTTTGTAACTATACTTTATCATTACGTCGTCCGTCCATTCAGTTTTAGATCGTCTAAATGCATTCACATGTTTTGTTGACTAGCACTAGTTCAACTGGATCATCTTTTTCGTCTGCGTCGTTAGAAAAACAATTTTTCTTTCAAACTCGTGGTAATAATAAAATTTTAAAATCTGTCCGTGTGATTCGTTATTCAACGACATCCGTCACGACACTCGGTGCCCGCTATTATAGAAACGGTCAATTCATTAAACGAAGAAAAATAAACGTTTTTTTCTTCGACGATTATACAGACGTATGGAAAGGATAAAATACTGAGGTCAGGCAATGGACTCGTTGAAAAATCGTGTCACATTTATCGAATATTTTACCGTGATAAAAAACAATCGGCGTCTTCTCGTCCAGGCGAATTACAAAAAGATTGTCTTTTAACTTTTGCTGGAATTATCATAACATAGTCATAAAACGGGATGTTTTTTCTTATTATAATATTAATAATTATTGTAATTTTTCTATTAAAACTATAAAAGGTACCACTTTTTTTGTGTACAATAAATTTTTAACAATTTTCATTAAAAATTGTTTTTTTTTCTAGATGATTGGTATATTATAAACTCGACGGTGTGAGAATATTAGGAGGAGGAAGAGGAGGATATATGGAATAAAAATGTCAAAATTACTAATTTCTAAATTCAAAAATGATAAAAAGCCTTATTTAGGTCGAATAAATGAATTGAGAAATAATTGTTATGAACTATGGGAAAAATATAATATATAATATTATTTTTTTGACCTATTACTCTAGTGTATACAGCACGGACGATAAAAAAAAAATATAGTAAAACGAGATTTTGACCTAAAATTATGACGGATAATCATTGCGCTCGAAGAATTTTTTTTTTTAACAAACAACCGTTTACTTAAAAAAAAACACGATTTTAACGGACAACTTGGAAACATTTAATTTTTTAAGATTTTCTCGAAAAATACCAACTGGATGAACTTTTATCAATTACTTCTGTAATGGACAACGCTTAATGTTTACTATAAAAATAAATAAATGAAAAAATACCAGCAGCACAAACGTTACTCTATAAAACCAATAACTCTGTTCAAACAATTTTTCGGACAAAATTTGTACAGACGATTTTGATTCGTATTATACGGAATGTTTAAAGTATGATGATGTTTACATTCCAAGCAGTTCAGATTAAACAAAAACGTGTTTTGAACGCATTTACGTGTTTTAAACGTACACATTTACGGAGAGAAATTAAATAATAATTCGTTTGTATTATATTTTTGACTCCGAACGTCGTTGTTTTTTGTTTACTGTATTCGTTATTAAATATTAAATACTGGTGCGTTATTAACGCGTTTTGATAGTGATGAAAAAAAAAAAAAATCTGTTAACCGAATTACAATTTGAATTCTAAAATGAGTTGTATGATAAGGAATGGAAAACGATTTCTATTGTTTTTATTTCATTTCACATTTATTTATTTATTATACACTAATAAATGGTAAAAAAACAAAATCGTAACGACCAACGCGCAAATTGAAAACTGTTGTAAAACGCTTGAATTCGATTAATCAATAATTGGGAAATTGATCGTTACGTGTTTTTTTTTTTTTTTTACTGTTTACCCATATTAATATCGTAGTAGAAATTACGATCAACGAGTGAAAAAGCCCGTTATTTTTTCTTTTTTAAATCGAGTATTTTGATCGTTAAATTCATATCAAATAGCAGTATACAATCGAGATACATATACGTACGCTTTTTTTCACTCGTCTATCAAAATGTCTTTTATACACAACCAACGTTGATACGAATTCGTATTGTCACACAAAAACATGATGCGCGGTATAACGTACATTTATGTAATCGTTATACGCGATTGAAATAATCGCGCTCCGCTAATATGTTATAATAATAATAATAATAATAATAATAATAATAACAATAATCATATTAATAACAATAATCATATTATATGCATCCATTGAGATCGTTCATTACAATAGTTCTGTTGTTATCCATCGGATTAATAGGATTTAACGTACGATTTCAATGGCAAGGTGTATGTTATAAAATAAAACGATCGCGTAATAATGTACGGCGAATCTGCAGGGAATGCGCGAAACCAATTACGAGACGTCGGCACGGGGCCGTGTTTATGGTAACTGGATATTGTGTGCCCATTTTTGTAAAATTTTAAAACGTGCCCATTTTTTGATTTCTTTATAAAACTGGAAGAGTATTAAAATTATTTATTTTTTCGCTTTATAATACATAACGTTTTTGCTAAATTTACTTTTACTTTGTATAGAGTAACCTTTAAATTGCGCTCGACTGATATTATACATCGAACAGCGTTAACGGTTCGAACGTTAATTCCGTTGTTTTAAAAATTTCCTCAGTCCGCTGTTGAAATCGCAATGGTAAGTAAATGAATTACATCGTTGTCTAATAATAATAATAACAATAATAATAATAATAATAATAATAACAATAATAATAATAATTAAAAACCGCGAGAAAATTGAAAATTAAATTTACTTACGAATTAAACACAAAAAAAAAAAAAAAAAATAGGTAAAGAAAATACTTTTTAAATTAAATAATAATTTTACTATAGGACGAAAAGTTCAAGTGACGTTATCTGTGATATTCAACGAGCACTTTTAATGCGTTTTAATATCAATTACATGTTCAATACACTGTATAATGATTACCTGAAAATCAGTAATACGCTCTCGTTTCATTCAGACAATATTATACAGTTTCCCCTCCTCACCGTCCGAATATTTGGTTATTCGGCGCGTAAAATACGCGAGTCTTGTCCGCCGGTGTCAAGTCGGTGAACAGCGAATGCAATTGAAATCGTTTATTTCAATAGTCGAAATCGAAAGCATATTTTTGTATGTTATCCAAAGACAGTTTAATGTTATATACCGCACGATATTGTCGGCGATTCCCCATAAACCTGCGATATTTTCTCATATCGATGACCCTCTAATAGTTGGTATGCTTTTCTTTTACGCCTACATAGGCCCATGATGATTTTTGATCGAAATCACATTTAATACAACAACTTTTACGGATTTCTTTATTTTTCAAAATACTTATTTATATATATTATGCACACAAATTTTGTACAATTATTATCGTTTATAATAAATACATTTCGCATGACGTCGTAAACCCCCCCCCCCCATTAGTAATTAATTTTTTTTTAACATCGTTTACATTAATTTTTATATACTGACGCGTACATATTTTTTAATATTATTACTATATACACATATGTTTAAACAACGGAAATCATTAAAAATAACCTTGTCGCATTATTATAATATGTGTACAGCTGTTGTTTCTTTTCTCGGTAAAAAAATATAACATTTTTGTTATATTTTGATAGAAATAATAACAAAAAAAAAAAATACACACACACACACATTTCATCGCTACTCGTAATACGTACGAACGTATTATTATTTTTTACCGTATACTGTTTACGTTTAAAAAACGATAATAAAAAAAGATTTTTATCCCGTTTTTTTTTTTCAATTTTATTATAAACGCCGTTTTTAATTTGTAAAAATTTTACAATTACCATATTTCGTTTCAACCGCACGTTTCATATGGATTTCAACGTCGAAATAATTATTACTAACACAATACCTATATACTCGTGCGGGTTAAGTGTCAACTCCTCTTAGTCGCACTCCTTTGGAAACGGATGTTTGTAGTTAGACGACTACAAAGAACATATAAAAAAAAAAAGTTTTAATCAAATTTTCCACATTTATTATATTATATCATACCGCGTTCAACAGCGAAAACAGGCGAATCCTAAAAAAGCAATTCGCGTTGACTGGAACGCGTCCGGAAACGTGCGGGAAAACACGATGTCAGCGAAATCCGAGGGATACAGCAGTTTCGCGTTTTCGAAAACTATAGATTACGTCGGAAATCATTTGTTATAATAGATGAAAGGAAGGAATTTATTTCTCCCCGAGTGCGATTGAATTACACTGTCGTTTATTATTTTTGTCCGTGAAAAATCGTTCGTGTAGAACGAGCGCTCAGACGTTATTGACGCGGCGTGTCATTCCTTTCTTGCAGTCGCAGTGACAATTCGTAACCAGTTGGTAGCGCTCGCGAAACGCGAATGAACGATCTAAATGATTTGTGAAACATACAAGAAAACATTCCGTTTTTATACGACTCATTGTCGAGTAATTTTTTTGGCATTTTCCCTCCGCCGCCCTCCGAATTCGCGACAATTAAGTGACGGATATAAGTGGAGAAAAAAACAGTCGCGCGCTTTTCGAGTTGTTAACACGATATACTCTTTCAACTCTCGTTGAAACGGTATCGTTTCCTAATTGAAATTTGATATGTTATAAGAAAAAATATTATTTATTTGTCTGGACAAGCCTTTACAGCAACGTTAACGATTTCGCTTAATTTGCCAATGTTAAAAAAAAAAAAAAACGGGCGGGAATTTCTCGTTGACGGCTGCAACGCATTTGCGTTGTACTCATAATTTTCATTTCTTTTTTTTTTTCCGTATTACGTGAAAAATTATACTACGCGATAAAAGTTGAACTACGGTTTTTTTCTCCTCGGGAGGGAAAACAACGAAAACGGAATTATAATGTACGTACGTTTCATTCGAGTTTTTTCTTTTTTTTTTTTATTTAGTTTTTCACGTTTCCGGATTTTGTTAAAGTGTCAAACGATGTTTTTGATTCCGACGATTCATTTTCGAATGACGTATCGGTGTATAATAATATCGCAGTACCAAAAAAAAAAAATATTTAACGAATAGTTCGTTAAACAATCAAGTTTATTTCGTACGTCGTGCGTGCTGTACTGCTGGTCGAGAAATAATTCGTTCCGCGAAATATATAACACTGTAAATAACGGGCACGTTTCTTTATTTACAATTTTTATTGAGAACAAAAAACTTGAAAACTCCACCCCCGTTATAAATTAAGAGGATATTACCATGTATATTTGTATAACGCATTGATCGCAGCGAAAGAAAATTATTCGGGTTTCACTTTCACGATGTATTCGAATATCAAAGACGTATTTAAATATTTTTGTTTATTTTTTTTTTCATATCCGAATACTGTTCTATAAGCAAACATAACGCAAAACGATTAGACTTATTCAGCAAATATCACGATCGAGTTATACACATACGTATCCTGGTTTGCGTTTGCGAACTAATTCGTCGGTTGTCATTTACCGTGTAGGCATTTGCAGCAGCACTCGACCTCGAATCGACTAGAATTTTAATGGCCGGTCGAGTTTAACCGTGTTTTGTTTTAAGTTTGTGTATATATATATTTTTTTTTGCGTCTGATTATTATTTGGACGATAAAATATTGCGGTTTCGTGCACAATAAATAATGAATATTCGATATTTCGTAAGTCGCTTTTATACGGATTTTGAGAAAAGCGATTCATAAAATATGAAAAAAAAAAAAAAAAAAAAAAAATTAAAATGAACTATTTTTTCCCCCGCTCTCTTTTTTTTTTTTTTAAAAAAAAAAGTTCTTTTTTTACGCGTTGAACGCGCCGCCGAACGAATTCAAAATTTAAATGAACACCGCCGTATTTTTCGCTTTATATATATAATATATACATTTTTCTTTTTCGCATACAAAGTATTATATTGCTTCTCAGCAATGATGCAAAATACTACTTGAAGTTATTAAAAAAAAGCATTAAAATTAAAAATATTAACCATCCGAGGTTGAGTCCGCTCGAAAATTTCATTTATGTACTCATTTTTTTTTTTATTTCCGTGCGCTGCCCGTCATATTTGCCGTCATCCCTGTCGCAACAATTACCGTCTCGCGGCGTCTTGCTTTCAAAAGGAATTAAATCATTTCCTTACCGAAAATGACACGGCATCCGGTGACGAGACGAAATTCTACAGACTCTCTGTATAAACACATTTATTTATATATATATAAACATTAGACGTTGCCCGGTTCTGGGACACAAGGGACGTTAATAAGTAAACCCGAGCACGTATACTTGTGTAATGGATTCGACATCAAGCGGATGTTTGTCGAATCGAACGCGATTTTATTCCCCCTTCTACTCTTTCCGTTTATTTCATTTCCTTTTCCGCGATTTTCTTTTCTTTTTTTTCCGTCTCAACTCCCCCTCCCCCTTCCCGCGTTTCATTAGATCAATTCGTGACGAAGAACACGCAATAAATACGTATCGGAATAAATTTTTGAAAATAAATTACGGAAAGAATAGAAATAAGGTAGGTATAGTAGTGAGCCTCGGGGGGTGTTTTGTGGATGTCGAGCTTAAGTGAATTACTACTCGGTTGAACACATTTTTTACAATTTCGTTATTTCTAATTACTATTCGAAAGTAAATTAGCTAATTAATTAAATTATAAGTCATTTTACGCGATTATAAAATAATTCTGATCGAAGCTTCGGCCGTGTCACGGTTAACCATATAGCACATCATTTCAACATAATTGTTTACAATGAACCTACGTTAAGTGGCTAAAAATGTTCAAAAATTGTATGACGAAAAAATCCGTAATTTCGTAATTGCTATGAATAGCGTGAAATTAAAAAAAAAAAAAAATCGTTTTTTCCTGATACGATGCACTTTGTAAACACGTTTCAATTCTCTATTAAATTACGATAACTGATTTCGACGAAACGCTTTTAATAAAAACGAAAAAAATTACCTTTCTGAAATACCAAATAAATGCGATTTGCTACTGGAAACAACAAACTGTGGCTATAAAATCAGAGCGCTCCTTGTAGAATTTACGGTCTCCAATGTATTATGTTATGTAGTTTTATTCATAATAAAAAATACGTAATTTTTTTTATTACCGCATGAGTGAAAAAATTTACTAACGATGTGTTTGCCGAGAGTAGAGACGAACAAAGTTGCTCGCGTTTGCCAGCTGTGGCAACACTGAATGGTCCGTTGGTTACGGACCGCTATTTATACGTCTGTTTGGTTACCCCCTCTTTTTTTTGTATCGTACCGCCATCTGGTGACTACTTTCTTTTCCGGTTTTATCGTGGTCGACTGACGCGCTATGTCGGTATACGTTGGTGTTGTTTAGTTTGACGCTGATCGAACAATCAATCGTATGTGCGTACATTTAATTTATTTTATTATTATTATTATTTCGCTTATTCCAATGAAATGAAACGAACCTAATGATTTATCATGTTTCTTCATTATACACTCGTTATATAATCGTCAGTTTATTAATTAAACAAATTATAAATCAAACCATTATATTCTGAGTGAAGTAATAATTATTATTTCACTCAGAATATAATGGTTTGATTGCCATATAAGGTTGTTAATATAATTTGTAAAGTTTCTAATATTTATAAACTAAAATATTTTTTAATGTTAGAATTTTTCGTGTCTCGTATAAAAGCGTGTGATGTATAGGAGTTGCGCGTGTTTTAATTTAAAATAAGTAAACCATTTTCTATTTTCTATTCTACGTAAGACACTAAAATTATATTTTATCTAAATATATTTATAATATTCACTTTACGCACATTCGATTAATATTGAAAATTAATCAATCCACTTACTAACTAACAATTTTAATTCTTATGCTTTTGTTGGTACTATTTATCTCGTCGTCAATCTTTCTCTGTGATGTTCTAACTGAACATTTTCGGTGTCTCAAAAATGCTCACGACATATCATCAATATAATATATGTTAAAACTTAATTTGTCACATTTTCTATAGATTATTCCTAAAATTATTTGCATCCAAACGAATTCGGAATTTTCATTAATTCTTTCCCGTTTATATTATTCCTGTAAACGACTTAAAAATAAAATCAATCTTTATAAAATATTCAGACGAATTAATTTTTAATTCGACACCGTCTGTGTTTGCATTCATTCACAATCGTACTTCCTTATGTATAAAAAATGCTAAATATATAAAAGCAATTAATTTGAAATAGGATCTTTTTTTGATATATATAACTAATTATACAGTGTAATGATTACGGCAAGTTACTGTTGATAAAATATAAAACTTTTACATAACGGAAAGTTTGTCGGTTTTTAAATTAAATTTTATCTGATTTAACAGTATTCACTCCTTCATAAATTGTGGACACCTGTAACTTTTCTTAATTATTCTCAGTGTCGAATAAAATCCCTATAGAATTATTAAAATTAACAGTAGCAGTATAAACAATGCAAATTATAAATAGAATTAACGTTTGCGTTTCCTCAGTAGTTCTAAAAGTTCTCAATAGTCTTAAGGTTTTAACATTCCCTTTGAGCTTCGATAGTTAATATCGAAATTTATATCGCAATTACATTTTTGAATTTTTTTCATCGCAACTATAACGTATTTATTATAAACGCGATTGTCATTCAAACAACAAACTGTTCTAAAACTAACGACAAACGAACTGTCTAAACTAATTATTATCGATTCATGGCACTTCGATATTGAGTTTAATACCAGTTAAAACACATACACATTATCGGTAAATTGTTAAGTTTAAACTTTTCTTTATTATAAAAAAACAACGCAGACGTATAATTTCGTTTTCCGCGCCTGATTTTCAATTCTATACATTTCAATGTAAAAACAATATCATAAACACTCAACTATTAGATTATCGTGAATTAGAATTTAAAAATATATTAGTAGAGATGGAGAAAATGTTATTCTCCCCGTCTTCGAACGCCTCTCATTTAAATATTAAATACTAATAATAAATAATTAACTATTGGGTACAGTTTACGCAGTGCGAATGTATGTTATAAAATATTTCGAATTTGAGGTTAATAACAATGTGGAAATTAATGTGTCGTAGAAAACATTCACATATTATATGAAAATATTATAACCCAACCTAACCGCGTAACTTCTGCATTCGGTTTTTGCGAACACCGCGGAAATTATGGGCTCGTGCGAATTGAACGATCACACGCGCACACACACATCTGTGTACGGCAATAATGCGGTGGTAAAATGTGTAACATTTTATTTATAACGTTATAAATCATAAGCGGCCTGGACGGCCCCGATGTGATAAAAAGGATTTCGCGCCGCGACGAACTGGTAACACAACGAGTCCGTCTGGCACAACGAACATAATCTTATAATCGAGTGCTCGTCCAGCAATGGTCACGCGATTGTTTTGTTTTATACAATTAAACGCGACGTTTTAAGCGTAATTTTTTCCGAAATATCTCCCCCGAGTCAAATAGAATCGCGAAGAAAGCAGACGACCGATTGCGTGAACGCGCAATTTCAGCGTTTAAAAACGACAATGTTACGATGAATTCACATGAGCACACCGACAAACCCGATTCGAGTCTTCGTTTTAGCCGAGACGAAGTCATTGGCATGCCGGATGAAAATATTCCGGCGGTGTTCTTTAAACTCGTTACGACTTCTTCCCGCCATACACTCGATTTGAAAACAGGCGCTCCGAATGATCGTTTCATTCCGATTTCCATCAACGGCACAGGGACAGATATTGAAAACCGTACAGGCCTCAATATCGCGAATTCTCGTCTTTTACTCGCCGCAGACTATCTGTTTCGCGTAAACGATACACGGATACATGACTGCAAGCAGATACTTAATGGTATAAGATCAGAAGAGTTTATGAAACTTCTATAACACGTTTTTGGTGGTTTTTTCATTTATCCGCGAAATTAACTCGATAGGGACTTTACTTATTTATGGTGTATATAATAATAATTATTATTATTGCACAATGCGTTTAGCAAACTGTGACGTTGCTGATGAATCGCCGTTGATCACACACACACACAACGAAGTCCTAACGAGATCGGTATAATATTATACGCGCCGAACAACGACCCGGTTCTGGCACGGCTGAACGATTTTACGACTGTTTACACGACTGCGAAATCACTGTAATTCGCGAGAAGATCATTTGGCGTGCATTATAACGTATACATCATTATATTGTATTACAATATTCGGGAAAATCATTTCGGCACAACATCCCCAAGTACAAATACCATATCGTCTTCATATAATTTATTATACGTAGTACGAAGTACGACGAAATTGTTGGAATCAGCCGATTGTATCACAACGTGTCCGCGGACATATCTATATATTCAAGTGACTTCTCAAAATTGTCGAAAAAATGTGTTGAAAAAAACGATTTCGTTAAAATTCTTTCGCCGCGCATCCCTTTTTTTTTTCTTGCGTTTCGAAAATAAACGTTTCTAGAGTCTTTAAATCCAAATAATATGTAACATTGCACTATATATAAACATACGCAAAAAAGCTTATCGAAACATTTATTCGAATTTTTATATATATATATAGCAATTATTAAATGTTGAGCTATTTAAAGTAATAAATAATTTTATTAAAATTATATATATACAAAAAAAAAAAAAACGAAAATTTGAAAATCATAAGTTCTTTTTTCTTTTCTTACCGTAATAAAATATTGATTGAAAACGACAGTTGAAACACAAACGTTTTTTTTTTTTTAACAACTCGGGTTTATTGTAAGAAATTATTTCTAACGGACTGTGGCAAATTCATAATAATTTACAAATTTCTTTTCCCGATTTCGCTACAATTTATTACATTTAATTAAAAAATTTATTCGAAAAATAAATGTGTGAAAAAAAAAAAAATAACCGCTTTCAATCGATTTGTTCGTCGTACATACTTATACAGTTAACTATACATTGAAAACCCGATAATTACCTATTTCTTGTCGACTGTTGAATTCTAATAATTTGATTGAAACGCTTAATACAACAACATTTATTCGGGTAAAATATTAATTTTTTCTTTCTATCAAAACCAATGTGAGAAATCGACGCGTATTTTTCATTTGCACTATATATACCCCATAAAACGTTTTAAATAAACTCTTTATAGCGAATAAAAATATCCAATTCGTTTCCGAAATGCCGTTATTTTTCCGACGATTACTGGTTACTCGCTTTTTAAATATCTAAAATATTATTTAAAACGTGTCGGCGGAACGTTCAATGGGAAACCTGTACGATTAAACTGACATAAGAGAGTACATTCAACGAGGTTATTAATAATTGGAAACGAGTTTTTAAAAATACACCTAAAATACATCCATCAAATGCGCAACTATATTTTGTGTACTCTAAAGAACGGTCTTAAAATTCGTTTTGAAAATAAATTAAAATCTAACGTCAATTTATGTTGTACATTCGACGTAACATTATATTGCGGTAATGCGCAGTTATTATTAAACGGGGGAGGAAAAAAAAATGAAAATTATTACTTTTAAGATGTTAACAATTGCGTTTAATATTCTATAATTCGGTTTTCATTTGTTATACGTAATTGAATTCTATTCGGACTGTATACATTGTTTTTTTATAAATCGATATTGAAATTGTTAAATTCCCATTCACCATTGGGATATTTTTAAAATTCATCACAAGCAAGCGAAATAATTGTACAAATGAAATTTCACTCCGCGCGTATTACGAATGCGATTTCGAATCGCGTCGCACACGTCGGATTTATTTATTTATTTTGGATAATTATTATTGACGTCCGTTGACAATATATCGACAGTTTTTTTTTTTTTAGAATTTCGTTATTCGTTTCGAATGGGAAAATCGTTTTCTAAACATTCTGTAGACCGATAAAACAAAAATATTTTGGTCGACCGTCGAGACACCGATTGTAATAAGTACGCGTGTAGTGTTCCATCTCGTGCAATCCAATCAAACCCACAGAAGGTATTATTTACGTGTACGAGCACTGTATAAGAGCGATTTATCATTTACTTTGATATCGTTACGATGAGATCCAGTCGCGGCCCGTGTAATACGTCAAGTGTCGAGATCAGAACACACCATATCAGGCCCCCCCCCCCCATACAGAGTTAATGTTAATATAGCGGGTACGTTAAACAACTGGGGATTGGACTGGCTAATGATTCTCGCTAAAATCGAATCAATCAAAGTTTTTTTCCCCTTTTAAGTTAATTAACAATTCAACAATATCGGTCAAGTTTAATTTTTTCTTTTTTTCTTTTTTGGATGAAAAAATCAACGAATACATTTTTCGACGAATCATATGCATTCTTAAGTTACTTTTTCCTACGGGACGTTTTTTACGATCCACGGTACACGTTATTTTCGATATATTCGCGTTTTCATTTTTACGTATACATATGAAATCGGACGACTTTATTGGTTCAATTTTAACGTTGTCTCCTGCAATTTCCGGAATATAGTCAAATACGATAAAAATGTACTGGATTTGATGGAAAACTCGATGAAATTTGGGCGCGACCGTCACCACTACTGTATAATATAATCGCAACGTTTATTTTTATATAAACTATATTATATTATTGCCACCGTTGAAATTATTAGCGAGACAAAATTTTTTCCTCTCTAACATTTAATATTTAGTGTAAGTATTTTTTGTGTGTGTTTTTTATTCTCTTTTGATGATCGAGACAGGGCTAGGGAAAAAAATATTCGTGTCACTTCAAACAGAAAAACTTAAATACATCTCGGCTGCCGTTAATGGGTCGTAAGTTGACTCGCGCGCGATTTAGACATAAAATTATGACGCACAACGTGTATATCACACGATAATATTTTATTTTTTCTCCTCAAAAATTCCGCAGATCCCTTACCACTCTCTCTCTCTCTCTCTCTCTCTCTCTCTGTATCGTCTTCCTTAATAGTTTTTAATATTACAAGCCAACGTCGGGCATTTGTAAAGAAGAAATAAAACAGACGCGAATTCGAATGTAATGTATTCGTTTTTTTTTCTTAATAAATTATATTACGTTTTACGACTTTTTTTTTTTTTTTTTTGAACATAATATTCTCGACGTAATAGCTTTTAAATAAAACTCATCTAACTAAATTACTACATAATTGAACTAGATAACTACTTCATTTACTGCGTGAATTTTTTTCTGAGGTTAGCCTGCAAACCCTATATCACTGCAATTATAGTTACGAGTGTTAGTTATTTTTTTTTTTTTATAATTGTGACAAAATCGATAAAAATAATAAAAACATTTCCTTATTTTTATTATATATTAAAATGTTATAATAATATCAACACTTAAAAGTCCATTTTACTCTGAATAAGAATAAAAAGTCCGTGGGGGGGGATTTGACACCCATATTCTCCATTAAACGATTACACCACTGCAATGGAAATTAAATCAAGTTGTTCTATAGATTACAGAAGCTCGTTGGTCATATTATTTTGACGATTGTATAATATATGAGACACTACGCGAAAATTAGTGATGATGTAGTAATAGAAGAAGTTTAGAAGCTCAAAGTTATTCAACCGTGTGTGATGCCGAAAATCTCGTATACATTTTTTACAAGATATTGTATGAAATATTCAAAGACTCATACAAACACTTTTTAAACATTTACAGTCGTCTGTCGGTTAAAAAGGTACAGAGCATATAACTGCTGAAAGTACGCCTTTAGAAACTATTTCGTTCACCTGTCGTGTTCAGCTGTTTTTACTAAATCCTTTTTTTTACTCGAATTTACGTGGAGATGTAAATACATTATCGAATTTAGACCGAAGTGAATAAATATTATAATGTAGTGGTGTTTACTTTTTGTGTAGAAGTCGTATGTATGTGTATATAATACAAAATTAACGATTAACCTTACAGTACATGATTTCATACAATAATCCTAGGTAGCTGAAAGTGTTCAAAGATTGTTTTCATCAATTATTATTATATTACAAAGTTACATATTTGGTAAAATTGTCAAGACTCTCTCGGGACCTTTAGTTTTGAACAAAAAGTAATTTTCACGCAAAAAAATTAAATACAGTTTGTTGAA
The DNA here is from genome assembly GCA_032441825.1 of Chaetogeoica ovagalla. Taxonomy (NCBI): domain Eukaryota; kingdom Metazoa; phylum Arthropoda; class Insecta; order Hemiptera; family Aphididae; genus Chaetogeoica; species Chaetogeoica ovagalla. Next base: position 1,883,400 of record CM063749.1, on the reverse strand, counting down.
TAATTTGAAATGTTCATTTAGGAAAATTGTGCCAAACGATTTTCAATATCTTTTTGAATATAGTCATAATAACGTACCACTGACGTTGTTTTAAATTTTCAAGCCTCAAGACCAAAAGTTACCTATTTTATGAATTAAATGCCTCAAAATCTATAATTCCTGTAAGTAGCTCAGAATTGAAAGAAATTCGTTCAAAATTATTTTTCACTAATATAATAATACAAATGAAATCATCAGAAGCCGACTATGGCTGTAAATATCGAAGCAGGAGTGCTTGGTAGGTTTTTTTTTTTTGGTACACACACGAAGAAAACCACATCATTGTAAAACCAATTGCTCCCGCTCAGAATTTAAAATACACTATACGATACAAAACTTTTATTCTATTTAAATAAAAACTTTTCGACGTGCCAATGCCGTTCTGCCGATGTTTAATAGACGTTTCCCATTGTTTTTCACAATATTTGTCTAAACGTGAAAATGGCAATTATCGAGTCGTTCCAAAAACGTTATCTAACCACACGGATAATAATAATAATAATAATAATAATATATTATCACCGACAAACGTATCGTTGCAAACGAATATAATATATTTTCTGATTTTATGCCGTTGTTGACTTTCGTAGTTTGTTCGGTTTGATTTATTTTTTTGTCGTTTTAGTAAAAAAAAAAAAAAAAAATGTTTTTTAACGTACCGAACCGGTGTAATTTACACTGTACAAATGTAAATAATGTTTTCCATTTTTAAATCAGATAACATAACGACGGGTTAGGGAAACTTTTTATTTTTCGCGAATAAACCAAAAACATAATAAAATATTTGCATATAGTGGTGTGCAGTGTTCATAAGCCATTGCTCGTTCGACGAGACTTTGCGCGTATTTTCTTTTTCTTTTTTTTTGCAAGACCAGAACGAGGCAAAACGTCAATAGTATAGTTTTAGTAACAACTGAAAAACGAAGGGTTGACATATTTTATTTTTATTGATATATTTCCCGTATAACGGATAATAGAAAGACCCGCCAACCTTTTGCTGTTCGTTCCAGTAATGTAAAAATGTAAACGAAAAAAATTCCTCCGAATAGGAAAAGATGTCGTGTCGCTCAAAAACTTTTTTTTAATAAAGTTTAGCGAAGTTTAAAAATGATCCCATTTTAAGTCATATCTATTGTAAGGGCTATTTAAAATTGTATTGTTGATCAATCGTTTTTAAATTCCGTTAGAAAAAAAGGAAACTGCCTTTTTAAAAGGAAATTAAGTTTGTTCTTTACGCGGATCAAATGGTATTGGATGTACACGTGCCCTCCTCTCTCCTTCAATCAAAAATTTGGTATTTTAGAAAATAAAAATACGAATTATGGTTGTAAGTGTTTGATTAAAACTTATATAATAAATTAAACACCTCATAGTGATGCAGACAAATTCAATATTAGTCAATTTTCGTTATTCTGCTGAATGCCCAATTCTCCTTTATTATTTAAAAATATCGATTTTAACTTACACTGGACAAAGATTTTATTATTTATGAAGTCATTTGGGAAAAAAAATTGTTTTCGACACATGCGCAAATCCAACTAAACGTTTTTGTCTTTGAGAAAATTTATGTCCGTCGATTATTGACATCGGATTTGGACAGAAAAAAAAAGTGATTTTGCCTTATATTATAAATCATCGGTCTGAACACAAAACCGAAGAGTTGTTTGAAATTTTTAAAGTAATCGATATTTTTACATTTCAATAATCCAAACGATTTCGACTCGGTCAATTTTTAACTTGAAAAGTCGATTTTTATCACTGAAATTTATTTAAAAAAATTGCGATTACACACTATTACGCGTAAGTGTAACAATCACGTACGGTGTAATATAATTCGAGTACAACGGCGAGTGTGTGAGAAACATTACGTGAAAATTGGCGACAAATGATTGTAATCGTAAAATAATACGCCTTTTTCGTCCCGTTATATTATGTGTGCCAAGGCCACGTGGATTCGCATAAGATCGTTCTCTTAAATATATATATATTATATAAGAAAAAATGTAATTAATATATTTTAAATTAATTACATTTTAATTATAATATTACGTAATACTTTTTGGATTTCATAGATTTCTTTCAGAAATCTAATAGTTTTTTAGTTTTAATATTTATACAAATGTAATTTTAAACGCAATATATTTAAACGTAACTGTTGAGGAACAACGTTTAATTTACGACGCGAGCCCGCAAAAGTTATTGGAAATTGATTTTATACGTAATATTCTTATCGATGACATAAGCGATTTAAACACGTTAATCGAGTTCCACTTCGTAATGCTGTAATAGGCCGTCGTTCTGTAAATAACGCTATTGACACGCACGTAGCCGGACGAAGGGCCCAAGGGATTGAAACTTCCACTCACCACCAAAATTTCAATGATTCTAACAAACTCGTGGTTTCTTTTGATAAAGTCTCTTTTCCCCAAAATACATTTCCATTACAACGAATGTGAATTTTTCATTGTCCGCGAGCTTAACATCAGTCTTTAATTACATGCTCGTTTACCAAAAACGTTTTGAACGTCGTATTGTACGCAGTCGAGAAACCTTAGAGGGATCGAACCCTGTAATTTGCATGTTATTTTCGACAAACAGCCTCAATTTGGAATGGCCATACATTATTATTTATACGTGAGTTCCACTTTTCTTTCGTACTCCGAATTTCGAAGATTCGTTTGATTCCAGAATCGTATGTTGGCTGATATACAAGCGACATTGGTGGTTCTATAAAAATATATTACAAAATCAACGATGTGAACGACCCCGTTTATTTTTCATGCAACGAATGCGTAATAATTGAATCGCTTAAATTTTACGAGAGATTTTATTTACTTCTTAGCTCCCACTCGAAAAAAAATCTCTCGCCTACGGGCTATTAATACCGGCAAAATGGACAGTATAATATTAACATCAAGCACATTGTGTTCGGTGAAAAATCAACGGATGATATATTGTTTAAATTATCGTTGACAGCAGAATATTTGAATACTGGTTTTGACGGATTATTTTTCACCGTCCACACTTTTAAATTATGATTCAAACGTCCGATAATAAAATAATATAGTTATATGAATAGAGACTTCTACGATATTGTTATAGTCGGATTTGAATTTATCGAGAAAACACGGAATCGAATTAATTAAATCTCGTTGCCGAGCTATCCTTATTATAAGAAATTCGTTTGTAGCTCGATCTTGAGCTAATAAAAATGGAAACAATATACGGATAAAGGGATCCTTGCAATTATACTGTATGTTATAGTAACGTATTACTGTAACGTTACGAGTGAAATGTCCACGAGTCGTATACGTTTATTTGGATTATTCGCTGGAAAAGAAAACAAAAAAAAAAACATATGAAAATTAAATCTTCTTCATTTTGTTCACGACGATTTTCCAGAAATCACTTAGGTGTTATACAATGTCATAAATCGTATTCACCGTGTTGAACGATGTGTAATATACGGAGGAGAAACTTCGTATAGCCCCGACGTTTAGTAGTGTTGCCAAACGTGCATTTGGAAATTACTATTGTGTCGTACGTTTCCATTCGAATATTATTCTTCTGACCGTATAATATTGTTATAAACGTCGTTTGCATCGGACGATTCAAAGACTACAACGGCTGATTTCAGGAAATGTAAACGTTTTTTTTTCTAGATATTACAGTGTTTGTTATACGTTTAAAAAAATATACTGTGAATGATAATTGGCTCGAAACCGATTTAAATTATACTAATTAAATACGTTTCGGATTATAAATTCACTGAGAAAATTATGAGGCGGGATTTTTTTTCCTTTTAATAATAATAATTATAACAATAATAATAATAATTATTATTATTATTTTATTCAAATTCGTTTGTTCGGTTTTTCGGATTTTGTTTTCAAGGTTCGCCTAAGTACATAATATTATATTATTCAGTCAGTATAATATTCGGTTTTCACGGCCGTGTATTCGTTCACCTTCACTTTGAATACCGACAAATCTGAATAAAACATTCAATAGTATTTCTCGATTATAATATAGTTGTTTTTTTTCCTTATATAATTTACAAGTGAAATTCGCGTATCCAATAGCTGAATAATAATAATAATAATAATAAAAAAAATGTTAATATTGTAATATTGTCCTACGTGTTTATATAAACGCGTGTTGTTTTAATTTTTTACGTTCATTGATATTTATAAAAATAAAAAAAAATTCAATTTTTAAACACTTTGTTGAAAAGTCATCATAGTTTATTGCGATGGAATATATGCGTAAATTTCACAATATTTCTTGTGTATTATTATTATTATTACCAAATAAAAAAAACACTTCGTCGAACTACGTGTAAAAAAAAAAATAAAAAAAAAATAACTAAGTAAAGAGAAAAAAACTTAGAAAAAAATACACTCTAAAAAAAATATGATATAAATAAACGTTAAGTAATTTAAATGTACTATGAATCGATTTCATTCTATCTGAATAATTAATTTTGCGCAACGAGACTATATTTTGTCAAACATGTCCCATGTAACCAAATCCTAATATGCTATATTTAAAGTGTTGGAATGAGGGTCCATTTTATTGCAGCATTTCAAGTATACTTGAAATGCTTTAATAGGTACACGCCATTCCGAACGCAAATTTATATATCAGAGATTTTATCTCAAAATCAGGTCTTCTTAAGTAAATAAATTATTTAGGTAGAATGTATTTAATTTACTTAGCATTTATTTATGATATCGCGTCTTTATAGCGTTTTTTTTGTTTTTTTTTTTTTTACTTGGCTGTTTTCACGGTCTTTAGCTTTGTCGTATTATGTACGTGAAAACGTCGATTTTATAATACTCGAATAAACCGCACAGATGTTTATTTATTGACACACAAATATTAAATAGTTATTCGGAAATCCGATAGAACGTTTTAAAACCGTTGTCGTTACCTTAGTTACGTTATTGCTGTTAAACGTATGACAAGCACCGTGTCAGACGAACGTTCGTCACACCGAAAGTCGCGTTTGCCACGTCGTTTTCTAAGAGTGTCGAATTGCAATATATTTTCGCTTTCAAAAAACATTTTCGCTTATATATTCGTCGTTATTCAATCGACGTTTTCGAAAAATCGCAGAAGTGTAATCTTACATTATCACGTCCGATCTATCGATACTATTGCTGCATACGAACACCAATCTGTTCATTTATTAACTCCTCTGTAGGCCTGCTTAAAGAAAATGTGTAAATTTTTCACGTACATTCAATGGTGGCAAACTGTGGCTCGTGTAATACATTACGGTCGTGACCGTCGCGCTACGCGTTAGCAAATTATTACTACTATATTAGTTTTACAATTTATTATTAATTCACGTTTTATTACACCATTGCGTTTAATATCTAGTTTCCAATTAATTCCCGTTAACGAATTTTAAACGTTAATATTATTCGATTAATTAATTAATTAATCTCAATTACGTAATTAATCAATCGGATATTTCGGAGAATATGTTGTCCAAACAACGAGTGTAATAAATTAATTGTCCAGGTCCATTTTCGCGGTAAAAGAGAAAAAAAATTATTTTTTTTCAAAACGTTTGAATATATATGTAATATGTATAGATATGTTTTTACTTTAGATGCGTTTAAAGAAGATCGATGAGAATATATTCTTTACTAGAAATCTGAGAGCCGCAAAAGACTTTTTATTCGACAAATGCAGAATAAAATTTATAGGTATATATATTTTATATTTCAAGCAGTGGCGTAGCTATAAGATTGGTGTGAAGATGTTTGAAATTTAAATGAAGAAAATTGAAAGTACCCCTGTAAAGTCTGCACGTTCGCTAATCTCCGACAGCCATTGGTTAATGACAAACGCGTTTGGACTTCTCTTCGTCGAATATCAGTCAGGAGTAACAAGGACTTCAGCAGATCTTTTATTCATCTAACCGTCATATTTATCGTACCGCGCGCGCGCTTAACGTTTACTGATAATTCCGATTGGGCGTTTTTTTTTTATTTTTTGTCTTCTCTCGAAGCGATTCACTGTAGGCCCGCCGAAACACTTGACGTTCGGAACGTGATCGACGAAACGACGGTTCTCGATTATTTTCAAATATCCCATCGAAACCGTAACCCAATAGTCGTCCGGGGTTTCGAATTGAAATAGGATTTGTATTATTATTATTATTATTATTCTTTTTTTTTTTTTTTTTTGTATATAATCTCGGTCGGTCCGAGAAAATAAAAACGTGGCCTTTCTAACGCCCCCCCAAAAAAAAAAAAAAAAAAAACTATACGCACTTTCGGTCCAATATGCTCGCGTCTTTTGAAAACGAGCGATCGTTCGAGAACGACCCCCGGCGACGAGAACACACGGGATATTTCTCTTTCGCTTCGCATTTTCTCCCGCGGGTTTCGTTTTTTTTTATCGTTCGCGCCTCGTTTATATAAGCTTCGTTATTAGACGCAAGGGATACACACCGTCGTCGTTTATTTCATCTTTTCTTTTTTCGCGTGAAAAATAAATCGCGCCCGCAACGTTATATTATATTTCAACAGTTCCGAGCGTATTTTTTAAGTATCCGGGAAAACGTTTTTTTTTTTACGGGAATAATAATAATAATAATTATTGTTGTTATTATTATTATCGATTCCGTAATTATTAACGAAAATGGCGGTAGGAAGACCACAAGGGGATGTGTATACGCCGCAATCACTACAAACACACCGTATACCACACGGCGGTTTCGTTCGAGTTCGCCGAAATTAAACGTGTGTGATTTCCTTCATTACTTCATTACAAGTTAAAATTCGTGCGTGGTCGACCAGAGCCTAACCCAACACGATCGGTATTAATTTAGAATGTCTTTTATGACGCGTCGACGACCGCCGATATGATATAAATTCAGAAATGATTAACGGTCGAAATAAACGGTATTATTACTATTCAGTTAGGAGGTATTCCATATTCGTAATTGCCAGTAATGAAAAACAAAATTATAAAAGCATTACGAAAAAAAATTCATACATATATATATATATGTATTTTAAACATACGTACAAAAATAATCGTCTTAAAATTCTCGTAAATTTACAAGAATAATTATATGAGTTATGCGCGTGTCGGTTCATCGAACACTAATAACGTATTCGAAAATAATTTTACACGGGGCTGGGGGAAACGTTTGAATTATAATAATAATAATAATATACGTGCAGATGACATTGGTGTATCATCTGTGAAGTATTGGGTACACGAGTATAAAATTTTTGGTACTCGGGTTGATTTTGGTCCCATAGTATTTGTTTTTCACCGTATAAATCAATAAGTCGACAAACGCTTTCTCTGGACCACTCCATTCCATTTGATTGGAATAAAAACACAAAAATAACTTAAAAATCCGTTCATAAAAAAAAAAAACTATGTACACAGACGCTGAACTGAACGAATAACCAAATAAATAAAATACGACATATTTATGTTAAACGTTTCTCTCGACGGAATTCGACCGATCCGGACGTGTCGGTGGTACATTGTCAGTGACTGTTTATATTGTATATAAACTTTGTCGAATTTTTCGCCCGCGTCTGATGGAAAACAAAAATTTTATTTTCCGATTTCGTCCTTTTTATTTCAATTATTTATAAGTATTGAATTTGTATTTTAACGGATTTTTCTGATAACAATATGTTGTAGGTGTATATAGTCGGTTGTTTCATACGCAGGACCGGTACTAGTAATTTTCGACACGTAGGCAAGATTCAATTTTGCCGCTCCTGCGACTTTATCAATAATAATTTTATTTTCCAAATGAATAGGACATTTTTTGTTACACATACGAATGGAGTAAACGTGATAAAGTAGTTTAAAGCACCTATATATGGATATATAAGTCTATTTTGAAAAATAATTTACAACCTGAACTAAGAATACGTAATAGTTTTTTTTAATCACCTATTTATTTCCGTTAACACATATTAAAACGTTTGTATTTCATAGTGTTACGTATATTTCATACAGTATATTACGCGGTAAAACCATCACTTTTGGTAAAATAAAATATATATTATAATATTAAATTCTAAATATATATATATATACAATAAAAAAAAATAATCAATTTTATATTCTTAACTTTAAAAGTTTACTTTTCTTGCTTTTAAAGATGCGAAATCTTTGATCAGATCGTCTGGGTCCAAGTCGTCAGCGATTTAATATTCAATTGAAATGGTTGCTAAGCCTACCAAACGGTTTTGTCAAATTAGGGATCGTAAATGACTTTTTATTATTTTTAATTTTGATAAGCTTCTCTCTGCTGAAGCTGCAGTTACCGGTATGGTCAACGAGATTCACAATGCCACGTAAATCATGTTTCATACGTTACGTTTATTATAAATATTTTTTTTTCCCGTCTTCGTTTTGATATCAATAAAATCTATTAATGACATCATACGCGTATATAATAATGATAGTGATAGTGATAATAATAATAATAATAATAACAATAATAATAATAATAATAATAATAATTTCGCGACTATCGCGAATTTATTATACAACAAATATTGATTTGTTAGTTTTTCTTTCACGTATCATTTTCGTTATTTATGTTCGTTTTTCGTCGTAATAACGGAACGTAGCGCTGATATGGTGTCGCCGCCGGGATAAAACAACGACGTGCTCGCTATATTTGCCAGGTTTTTCTCTACGTACTTCTCGAAGATCAAAGTCGTGTGACGAGTTCTCCTCGTCCATTCCACCATGTACACAAAAACACAAAGAGCTCATCTCATTTTATTGCTATACGGTATGCGAGTTAAACCGATATTCTTGTGTATCACAATATCACGTGTGATCTTAAACGCACAAAACGTACGTTTCCCGTCAATACCGTTATGGTAATTCTTTCGCCATAAAAATGTTTTGTTTTTTAAAATAAAAAAAAAAAAATTCCATAAAAACTCTTTTCGCGCGTCGTACGATCTCCGTGTCGACATGTAATATTGGCGACTGCAGAGATGTACTCAGCATCTTATCGCTTGCGTATATCCCCCGCACATAAATCATAAGACAATGATATTTTATATAAATATTACACACTCGACCAGGGTTTAGGACTCATAAGCGTTTGCATAATTTTATTATTTATCGTAATAAAAATAGTAGTTTATGAAAGAAATTCATTTTTCCCATGCCCTCCTAATGTCAAATTTAAAATTCAAACGTGCTTATTTTTTTTTTTTTTTGTGCATTTGTTTCATAGATTTTTCAGTTAGGCGCTCATTTTTTTTTTCATTTTTCTACTTATTTTTACCAATCATTATATTGTACTGATCGTTGGAAATAAAGCGAAGCGTCCGATCGAATAAAAAAATATCTATTAACACAATCGTTTTTCCACAAATGTTTTTCCTGTCTACGAGAATCGTCATAATTTCTCTATTCTAATAACTTTATTTTTAGAGAATACGGTACATTCAAACAATATAAAATGGAATTGGGAGGACGATTATTAACGCGACGTTATGTATTTTTCTTCTTCTAATGTTTGTCGTCGTTACTGGTTTTTGTATATATGTAAACATAATCAAAACGGGAAGAGAAAAGTACGCACACGTTTGAGAAACTGAGTGTCTCCGAATTCGGATTCGAATGATTTATCTACTAATCTGTACTACGAAATTTGCGAAATAAAAATTAATTTCGAAAAAAACATTTCAAATCGAGAAATTTATGCGGACTTATTCTGAATTCTGAGTAACATTTTCCCCTTCTTTTAAATTATACGTTTTTATTATTATTATTTTAAATTTAATATAAATAATTGAATAAAAAATATTTGTTGACTTTTTTTATGTACATTTAACTGGGAGAGGGAGGGGGGTTTAGTGAATTTTATTATGTTTTTAAATGCTATAAATCCCTAATCACCAATTATTATTATAACGAATCTATTCAACGGTTCAGGTCGTATTGACACGTATGCGTGTTAATTCCAGTAACGACAGACTATTCTATTATTATTCTATTGGCAACGTACGCGAGGTGTGGACGACTGGTTAATTAAACATTCTCTTCCGAAGTGTATGATCTTACATATTCGATTGGGATTCACTAACGAACAGGCGAATTACGTCAACGGAATAATCGTGATAAATTCGCCGACAATATTTTGTGTTGTGTCTTCCGGACAATCGAAATACGAACAAGCACCGCATCATTGAAATGATCCTGTGCAGTGGACCGACAGAGAAGGCTTGCAGCCTCTCCCCGACCCCGAGAATTTAATATTGCTTTCAGTAACCTACACGACTATTATTACTATTGCGATCACGTCATACGGGTGTCAACAAAAATTATTGTGTCTCGGCGAATTTACACGATGACTTGACGTTTACGACCGGTAGGTACGAGAAAATGATGGTAATCGCGGCTTAAACGAGAAACAGTAACGCTTGCATATATTATTTATAGCTTGTTGTTGGCTGCCACAAATGTAAAATTAAATTTTTCTCGATCGCGAGTGTGCATAAATGTTTGACCGCTCGCATTTACTTTAGAAGTCATAGACGTTTGAAATATAGCGCGTAATTCTGAAATCAAAACAAATCGAGGGAAATTTTTTATTTTAAATATCCGACACGAGCTCTTGCGGGAACGAAATGCACTTTAAACTGATAGGAAAACGAATGTAGAAAATAAACCAAACCGAATCCGAGAGTAAAAGAGTAGATTTGTTCCAAATTCATTATGTGTTATTGAACGAAACTCTCCTACCAAAAAAAAAAAAAAATTTACACAATAAAAACGTTTGAATAAAATTACACACTATATGATACTGACATTTTATTTTAACCGTCCGTAATTTATTCAATTTTCTCGTAGAACCGTTCAATATGAGTGTTAAAAAAAAACGCAAAATGTTTATAATTCAAATGTTATTCGATTGAAAAATAAATGTTGAACTATTTTGGACGGACGTGAAATTCATACAAGAGGGAAAAAAATGTGTGATAATATTATTACATTGACATAACGTCTAAACGTAAATTCAATATTATTATTATTTTTATATATATACCCACGGGTGTCATAACTCATAACGATAGCGAACCCCGGAGATTTTTATAAATATTATAATACTCTTCCCTGTTAACCAAATATATACAGACATTTTTACGTTCTATACTCTGTTATTAATACGTTATATAATAATAATAATAATAATAATATTGTAATTATTATTATGTACTATGAGGTTCGTAATAATTGGATACATTCCAAGTCGGACAATCTAACCAGTTAAAAAGTTGTAAATTAAGTTGTAAAAAGTTTATTTAAATTAAGTCGCATCAACAAGGAATTCCGTTTTTTTTTTTTAAACTTATTATTATTTATACTCGTAGTACACGTGGTTAACGAAACAATTTCCCCTCTAGAATGTTAAATGATTCGTTGATTTATTGAACTCGAGTCAGCAATTTTCTTTTGCTTTCTTTCTGAACACGCGAGGCGAGAGGTGTGTGTGTGTGTGTGTATAATAAAATTCCTAAAAAAAAAAGTTTTATATTCGCTTAAACCGGACGGGATCACAGGAGTAGATTATGGAAAAAATTTCGTCAAATCGCGTAGATTTTTTTAAAATTTTTATCCCTGTTGGAAACTAATCGTATAGAGAATAGTATTACGCATCGAACGTTTATCAACTAAATCAGGTTATGTTCACGAAACAAACAAAAAAATTGTTTAACAATCAATTAAATTATATTAAATGATTATTTTTAATTTTCACGTATCCGAAAGTGTTGCGTATATTTTAAACGTAATAATTTTTGAATATCGCAAGCGACAAATTAAGAATGGTATTGGAAAAACGGGGAAAAAAAAACGTTTTCTTTATTGTATTGTACCACGACACGTCACAACGATTATAGAATTTTTCCGATTTTGATTTATAGGATTTAAGTGCACGCCCCGAACGCATTACAACACAAAGGCCATCATCTTTATTTACCCCGCCGCGCGTGGTAAAAAAATAATTTCGATAATATTCGCAGTGGTTTCTCGCGTTATTCTACACGGACATCATCGTCTACAACGGAACGACGGTCTTTCCGAGTATACACGAACCTGTATAAGCTGTAAATTAAAAAAAAAAACGTTACAAATTCTTTAAATGTAAATTTAACGGCTAATCGACTGTCGCGACGATGACAACAACGTTTTAAACGACTCGTAAATTTGAGTCGTACGTATACACGTATACGCGACGCATCACTGGACGACTCCATCCGCCCGCAAACGGTATGGTGTACTGTAATTACTCTGCACGCGCACACTTTGTTCGTGTCGAAAAACCATTGTTCCAACGTCGTTGGCTGCATGACCGGAATAGTTTGGCGTCTCGCTTAACATAAACTACGAACTTATTTTAATTCGTACATTGTGTATGCGCTGATTACAATAGACCGCGAGACGTTGCAACGCGTTATTTCGAACGTCTAAATAGAGTCGATTCTGTTTTTATACCGAGACAAATACGTTTTTTCTTTCTCCAAACGAATAAATACATGGCGCAAACACACACGGCGTTGTAAAACGCCGGTAAAATCCTAAACTTTTCGCGAAGAAATTAGAAATTTACAAAACGCACCGAATTCTTCTGTCTTAACACACAGATCTCTGCGCGGCGACTTTTCGATTATATACATATATTTTTTTTTTTAAACGGTTTCACAACACAATGGCTTCGGACCACCACGAGCCCCGGCCGTGTCATTCGGCAGACACAAATCGCGTTTCTAATGTTTTTCGCGTACGACGCATATTTTTATTTATTATAATCGAATCGTTTGTTTGATACCTTGAACGTAGTTCTATCTTTTTTCTTTTTTCTTTTAATATTCCTCCGCCCGAAGTCTCGGCTGAAACGGTGTAACTTTTTATAGAAACGTGATCACCGGGTTTTAAAAAATCGTAGATTCCCATTGGTTTTGCACTTTGCGCGCAGAAAACCGTCCGCATTTGCTCGCTCCCGACACGTGTATTAGATATGAATAAAACATTATTAATTGTCGGTTTTCGTTTAAAAACTGATGATTGAAGAATGGATCGACGTTTCCGAGCCGTGTATATCCGCGAAGACTCGTTGATCAGCTTATTTCTATTCAGAATACCCGTTGCCAAACGTCGTAATCGAATCGTCCCGGCATTCCGCGGGCGAAACGAATTTCAAAAATATTCAACCGTCGTCGTCTCCTTTTTGTTGCGCGTAGCTCGCGGCGGCCGATCGGACACTTGTACTGCAGCGGATAACACTACGTCTTCAGGATTTTGCATAATTGAAACGAGCCGTATTCGTAAAATACGCAATCTCGTACGAACGACATTTCGCACGGAATCGCATTCTCCGGTCCCTTCTAGTCTCTGTCCCTAAGTTCAAAAAAAAAAAATGACGTAGAAGAAAAAAAAAGGGTAACGAGCCTCGAGGTGTAATGGATGTCGTTCGAGTGAAACGCTCGGATAACGAGATTTCGGAATTTTGTTATTACTCGTAAAAGCACCGGATAAATCGTTTCAGAAAACGTCGAGAATCCTTTGGACCGTTAATTTCGAACAAACGTAATTTTTCACAAAAAAATTAAATACTCTTTGTCGAACAATTTGTTCCGAGTACGATTACGACATGTACACGTCTATCGTTGTATTTTAATTTTTTTTTTAGCCTTAAATACAAAAATTACCATTTTTTTTTTTACGAATTGAAAATCCCTCGAAATCAATATTGCTATAAACAGCCCAAAATCGAAAGCATTTTTTTTTCCAATTATTATGATATAAAATCACATATTCGTCATAACATAATATTAATTATAATATATGATTCACATATTGTCCGCCCTCGTCCACTGAACCGTAGCGTTAAAGTGATATTAAAAGGTTCTTTTAAAATATTGCAAATTTCGAAATTCAATAACTCATAAACTAACGATTTCTGCTAATTTTTTTTTTTGCACTATCGTTTTTTAAAATGTTGATTTTGAAAAAAATTGCAAAAAATGTGCCCGGTAAACTGGGTTCTTTCCTAAAAGTTTTTCTGTAGTAAAGTGATTTTTTTTTTGTTGCGCTTTTGAGAAAATCACAAAACGACTTGTTTGAAATACCAACTAAATGAAATTCGTTAACGTTAACTATAGGTATGACTGTAAAAATCGGAACACACATTCCGACAGATTTTTTGAATACAAACATCAAAAAATAAATAAAATCACGTCATTGTAAAACCAATAAATTTCTCGCGCCGCTCAAAACCGAACGTAGTATTAATAATACTATCGTAAACATTACAATACAACAAACGTTAGTTTTACTACAGCGGATAAAAACTATTTTGATCTTCACTACGTCGTTCATAGTTCATTGGTATATCAATCAGAAACATATTTTTTAAATAAACGAACTTAAGATATTATTACTTCCTTCGAACACGGGTATACATGTTAAACTTTACAGCCATTCACTAATGGCAAAGAAAAAACAAAAAAAAAAAAAATCTTAAATAAATTCTACGAGCGAGTAAGATAATAAATAATCAGCCTCGAAACGTAAAAATACTCAACACGCGGGTTTCAAGTTTTCCGAATAAATTTTACGAACAGCGCACATTATCGGCGTTATACTGTAGTGTAGTGCGTGCAGCACGACGTAACCGAACATAATAACTTTATCCCGTTTCACGGAATTTCGCAGGGTTCCGCGGAATACATCGAATATTATTATACTGTATAATATCATGTGCTTTTAACGAATTTCGAGTAAACGATTTGCCGGTACGTCGTGTTCGTTTAAAAATAAATTTTTCAATAATAAACCGAGTCGTAATAACGCGTGTACGTAACGGAAAATTTATAACGCCGTGAAAATAATATATAGAAAACAGCGTAAAACCGTAATGGCGAAAAAGCTAATACGTTTATCGACGGTGTCTATTTTATACCATTAAACGTACCAATAAATCGAAATATTAGGGAAAAAAAATCAACACACCGTAGATGACCATTGGCGGATGGAATAATTCGCAAATCGGATTTTTTCGAAACGTTTCGAACGTATTCGTGAAAAACAACAGTTTACGCGAAGTGAACGTATAATCGGCATTCGGTAAGAGATTTTTGTAATGTACGAGAAACGTAATTTTTTCCTCTTATTTATCACAACATCGCTTCAGTACCACTCCCGGGGGCTCTTTGCGCCTTAGAGACGCGACGTTAAACACCGCCGATTGTTATCGAATTTTCGTCTATTTTTTTTTTCGACGGAGAGGTAATTTTTCGAGTAGAGCTATTTTTTTTTTTTTTGTAAATTTTCAAACTACTCGAAAATTTAACATATTAACGAGGCGTCAGGATCCGCAAATAGATTATTATATTATTGTTAAAATTACTCGGTGGTGAAAATAAGTCGTACTCTATTGGCCGGGGTACGACGCCAATTTTCGGGGTGATTATGGGGGAAACGTTTTCTAACACTGACACAGTGATGAGTGTAACTTGTATTTTTACATGACAACGTTTTTTTTTCTTTTTTGAAATTATAATATAACGATTTTGTTACCGAATATTCGTTATTAGTGAATTCAACGTCATCGTACTAATTTTTCCGCGTGTCGTCCGTCGTTGCAAATTAATCGAATATCGTGACGCGCGTACGCTTTTCGAACAATTTATACGAAGAGAGAAAAAAAAAGGATAAAAATTCCGCAACAAAGTGTTTTTTAGTAGCGACGGGTGGGGGGGTTTTTTTTCTTCGTTTATAACGTTTTATTAATTTACCGCGGACGCGTATTTATTTATTTATTTTTTTTTTGTAAATTATTTCGCATAATATTGATTGCGTCTAAAATACTTGAGTAAACCGCGGCCGTCGTTTATTGCATTATTCGCGTTTTTATTCCGTTATATATATATATTTTTTTTTTGTCTAGTGGTGAGCATTGAACACGGAGACCGTAAATATTGTTTCAAAAAACCGATACAGTTAAAGTAAAATAATACCGCATTGATGTACGCGTATCGCCGATCCGCTGGCAGTTTAAATCAAAAGTCGTTTTTTTTCCCCACCCCAAGCGACGAATGAAAATTCGTCGCGAAAATTGTCAAAAGTAATCAATATGGAAATCTAACACAACGCGTATAATAATAATAATAATAATAATAATAATAATAATTTACCGGGATAATTGATATTTTCAACGCGGTTTTAGAATCGTTCTCCCGGTATAATAATAATTGGATCGATTCTCGAAAATTAATTCACACGGGCGTGCATAATGTACGTATATATTATTATTATACAACCAGACAGTTAATAACGTTTTGGAGGATATAATATACGGGATTAACATACATTACCTGGAGACGGTTATTTTAAAGCGTCAAATTTCACTCCTCTCACATGTAAAAATATCCGTTTTACGTTAAAAACAACGTATTTATTGTGCGTACAATATTTTAAACGAATGTTATCAAAATTGAAATCTGAATATTTCGAAGACGCTAAAGTTCCCGTAGTTGCTCCTACGAGTCTACAAACAAGAGCGAATTAATTGTATCATCGCGATGAATGAAAATAATATTGTGTTTCCGTACGTTAACAAGTGAATTAGATTATTTGAAAGTAAAATTAGTCTTTACGCGTATTTAAAAAAAAAAAAAAAAAAAAATGTCATTCGAATACGTCTTGTAATTTACTGAATGAAACGCGAACAAATGTATTAATTTTACATTGACGTTTGTTTTTATTTTAACACGTTTTACTAGTGTGCAATTAGTTATAGTTAGTTAGCTTTACTGTGCACAGATTGTAACGTGTATCCATTACATATTAAGTGTGTAGTAGCAAATAGTCGACAATAATTTATTTGACACGTATTTTTCGATTTTCGCGGTAATTTTTTCGACATAAGGTAAAAAGAACAACTTACCATAAGTAAAAGAATATTATTCTCTCACGTCCGATTTTTACAAAATTAATTTTCGTTATAAGTCCATGGGAACTCATTAGCTATAATATGTAAAATAATACTTTTACATTTTATGTTAGAGAAACCAATAGGATTTTTTAAATTAAAAAAAAGCCAAACGTTTGAGAGTGTCATAGGAAAATGTCAAATGTCATGACATGTTATTATAACGGCGTTTAAAATATTTCCAAAAACGATATAAATCACAATTTTGATCGTTTCATAATTACATATATTTTTTTATTTTGTCCTCATAAAATTGAATAAATTCTATTGTGCAGTAAAGAATTCTGTAATAATAATAAAAAAATATATATATAATAATCAGTTGTTCCCGTGTGAATCACGGTTAATAAGATTTAATTATTATAAGTTCTTCAGTTGATTGAATTTGATAGAATACGTAAAATATATTTATATCGATGGTTTACGAAAACATCGAACAACAGATTATTTTGTACGCGTTATTATTAAACGACTTAATGTTTGTTTTCAATTATTACCGCTGGAGAAACATCAATTACAAATGATTACTGATACGCAGTAATAATGTAATAAAAATGGATCGTTCGTTAATAATTTTACAAAAAAAAAAAAAAAAAAATGTAAAAACTAAACTACAAAAAGTTAGTCGAGCTTAAAAGTATAGAAATATTGTTATTCATTCGTCTATAGTAGTACTTTGGTAATCATAAAACGCTTTCGAAAATATCTAAATGGAATGTCTACATTGAACATTTGTACGATAAATTTAAAAACAATTTTTTCTTTTAATACAAAAAAATATAATAATGCAACACGAATAAACGTTAAAACCCCTTTTATACATTCAGTACACAATTGAGTTTTGTATATACGTATACTCGATCTGGCAGACGTACATTCATGACGTATCTTCGGTCGCTTTAATCCGGGCTGTGGAAATGCTGTTTAAGCACTAAATCATCGGAGATGAGTACAATCTTAAATAGAGGAGGTGGTACTGAGAGGGAAGGGCTTCAGTTCATCCAATATTATCTTAAAATGGTTAACGTGCGTTTTCTGTTGTTGTATTCACAGAAAAATACTTTTGTAGGAAAGAGCATTATACAAACAAATTGTTCTAACAATAACAAATTGACGAGTTAAAATGTACAGGCATCTGAGGAGGAAGAGAAAAAGTTACGATCACCCCCCCATTACTCGTGCCCGACTGTATATACGTAAATGTGTTCAAGAGAAAATTCGAATTTGCGAACGCGATAGTCGCTAATCGATTATCCTCGGTCTGCATATTATTCTTATTACAAAGTAATACGACTGTACGCGAATTATAAAACGAATATTATTCCCGAGTAGGTACATAGAAATTCGATCATCGCACAAATATTCTGTTGCGCGTCCTAATGTGCTTAGTCAATCCCTGTATAGGACTTCTTACAAACTCCACGCGAACACGGTTTTTCTCCGGTGTACTTTCTAATGTCCCTCGTCAAATCATTTGACCGCGCAAAGGAATTCGTGCAAACTATACACGAATATAGGGGTTTTCTCTCTCCCGTATCCGTGTTCGCATGTGCATTGTCGAATAGTTACCTATATTTAAACGATTTCAAGCAAACGTCACAAAAGTACACATTGTTCTTTCCGCACGATCTCTTGTCGTCCATTTTTGCGGATCTTTGAAGACGCGACGCCGTTGAGTTCATTCAATGCGATTATGCGTTTTTCGTCGTGTTCAATCCAAATGACAATCCGTAATATGTTGCTATTGCCGTGCGGCGAATTCGAAAACGATTTTCTCGTTCGTCGATTCGCCATTTCAATATAATAATACGCAACAATCGCGGAAATCGGAAAAATCGCGAAAAATTTTTTATTAAAAAAAAAACTGACGTTTATTTCGAATAAAAATTTTTTTGTATATATAATTACAAACTCTTTGGCGTAAACATTTGATTTGAAAATAACAAATAATTATTTAACAATAATAACGTATTATTCGATTTTCGTACACATCCTTTACACTCATATTGCATGCAATTATTTCAAATCGATTTTAATTAGACAATTTAATTTTTTTAAATGTATAATTATTAATTTAATGTAATATATATATATATTAAAATATAAAACAACGCGTGATTATTTGATAATTAAACACATATCTGCGCTGTGCATTTTATATAATGCGCGACTGAGGTTTCACGATAGAAACACATACAACGCGGTTTTGGATATTGTACGAACCAGTCGTGAATAACAACACCACAATCGCGCACCGTGTAAACCCGCCTTAATGCGAAACAGCGGTAAGGGGGAGGGAAAGCCGAACTTCATAATTCCGAGACTAAATTCTATCGGGTTAAAAGACTTAATTCCACAATCGTTTCTAAAACATGTGACGATTGAAAACAGAATGAACGAATGAACGAAAAAACTTTTTTTTTGAAGCGTAGGCAAAATATTAAAATTACCCCCTCTCAATTACAGTAATTTCGATTGTCCCGTATTACAATCTTTGTTAATTTTATTTTCTCTCGTATTTCATGAAAGTCGGTGTAGCCTATCGCTAACTGCAGGACTGGGGGGAGGGGGGGCGCCCACTGGTTGAAAAAGAGAATTAGAAAAAAAAAATCCATAAATCCGTCTTGGATCTGAACGTAAGTTTCTCATCGCGCAGTCGATCGAGTGCTGCTGAAAACGGACTTTGTTTCTCCCTCCTACCGATACTGTTATTCGCCTCGTCGACTACGTAACTGGGCGTTTTTATTCGAAAACGTATTTTCAAAAACGAAAGATGCCTAGTTAAGCGATTACTACGAATAAGTGAGTTCAACGTTCGAGTTTTTTGTTTTCCATTTTTAGTTATTTTATTCAAAAAAACAATTACCGCCGTTAAAAAACACCGATCTCGCCACGCACATACGGCCCCGGAGGACACTAGATCAATAATGAAATGTGTCAATTACGCGCGCGGTCGTGACACTTTTTCCGTGGCAAAACGTCCGTTTTCGTGGCCGTCGGACTATTCGAAACCGACGTGGCACCGTCCCAAACGAACGCGGACGGACCGTTTGATTGACGCCGGTGTAGAAAAATTCGTGTAAAATTTCTCTCGCGCAGTAAAAATATAAAACGTTATTATTGTTATATCGCTAACAAAAGTACATAATATCATATACAAACCGTTGGCCGCTGTAACCCGAAATATTTGACACGCGTCATTCGTTTTCGTTTCTACGCTGCTCTTACCGAATATTCTCCTTTTGATTTTATTTATAGGCGGTGTTGTGTTTTCTTTTTTTTGGCAAACGATTTCCCCTGGAGATGAGAGGTAACGCGCACTGCTGCACGGTGTACGGTGTCTGAACCAGTCCCGCCGAATCGGTTCGATCCGAAGGAATAAAAACGCTCCGTGAAATTTCGAACGGTCCTAACGCAGTCCGAATAATTCAATTAAACCGAATCCGGTTAGATTTCGACCGTATATTTTCAGTATTTATTTTTCTTTTTTTTTTTTTTGTAATAATCGTTCGGACGAGCGTATGTTGTTAGAAATCGGAGTATATTTTTTTTTATCAACAAAATAAAGACGAGTCGTCGTAAGATAACTACTACAATTGGAGGGCGAGAAGAATTTCAAATTTTACCAAATTGAATTGTCCAAAAATAATTTGTCACTTTTCACCGCGTTTCAACTATTGTTGCGAACTACTCAATTGATTACGTTCAAAACCGTACTCGCGTATATATTCGAAGAATTGTTACAATATTAAAATAATATTGTCGATAAACACACGTTTCGTTTCTACGTGGTTTTTTTTTTTTTTTTTTTTGTCGTTAGTGCATAACTCGGAATTTTCGGAATAGTCTTACAAACACTTGGTGTCTATTTTATACCCGTCTCCACCAATCACCTCGGCGGTACCGGTTCGATGGTTTTATAATTTTTATTATCACGGAAAAAAAATTAAAAAAAAAAGAGATCCCGCTTACATAAATTCTCGTGTACGGTGGTGACTTTTTCGTTTTCGCTTACCGAATGTCGGATTCGATTAAATTATTTTTATTAAATTCGCGCGCTGCGAAAATCGGCCAAAAACAAGTGTCGCTGCTTTTCACGCTTGGTTGTCGAGAGCGCATCTACTGCGCGGATACAGTCTCCGTGTGGTGGACAACACCGTCGTAACATTATACTGATCCGACAAAAACCATTTTTTATCACACAATTATTTATCACACGTTTGCCGAAGTGACAAACGTCGTTTTTCCGTCGTCGTTGTTCCGTCCAATTCATTTGTTTAATTCAAAAATTAATCGTTAAATCGGCGCACACGGTCGTTCTCGCCCGTTGTCCAGAGCCGTTAATGTACATTGAATACAGTATTACGGACGACGCACACGCATTTGAAATAACTCCCTCGGTTACGTTATCCGGAGTTTAATGAAGTTTTACGTTTCGTATTACCCGGCTCAATTGACATCGTAGTAACGCAAACAGATTTGATGGATACACATCGTCGAGACGTATGGGAGATAACGCGGAGATCGACGAAAGCGCTGTATGGGCAATACATCGTCTCATGCAATACGTATTTCTACTTTAAAGTTCGAATTGCTCGGCGTAATTGCACGCACTCGAACGGTATAAAATCGTATAAAATCGTAACGCATTGTTCGTTTTGAAATACACAAAAAAAAAAAAAAAAAACAGTCGTGGACGTAACATACCGATTTCGTTATTAATAAGACGTAAATCCGCGTCGATTGGCGAGGAACCCTCGTGAAATCGTCACGTCTGAACATTAGAATCGCAATATTGCAAAATACACGCGCGAAAATGTGTTTCGCGAGTGTTAAACGCGTTTCGAATTATAAACACATAAGTCTCGATCGAATCGTAACGAAAAAATAAATTTTATTATTACAAAAAAAAATTAAAAGAAATGATAAAAACAAAATATTAAAATACACCGCAATTGTTACGCACTCGAGTATAAAACATGCGAATTTCACTTCGATTGAAAACATTAAAATATGACTCGAGATTATATATTTTTTTTTTTATATATGTTGCTGTTTGAAGTTGTTGGTTTGTTTTCAATTCGTTTAATCGTTAGGCGATTGAAATTTGTCAAAAAACTTTTCCAATAATATCGATTGATTCGTTTGACGGAATACCTTGTTTTTGAACACGTGTGTATTACATACGAGCTTTAGGCAGGAAAATTCGAATATTTTGATTTGACAAAATGTCGAATTTCCTCGAATTTATTAAATACGTTGAATTATTTTTTGAGAATTATTGCAAACCATTGGAATCGAAATTTTTTATCACAATGCAACGTATATTTACATGTGGTGAACACATACGAACACCAATAATAATAAAAAACAGCCTTTTCATCGATTGATACACATCGTACAAATCATAAACACACACACAATGTGAATAACTGAAGCAATACACCGTTGAGCGATCCGTAAAATATTGTAACAGTTACCCAATATCAATAATAGAAGTCGTATATTTTTATGTACGAAAACGTGCTACAAACAGCACCCTGACTGGATGACGATTTACAATAGAGTTCACATTCCCAAATTCAAAATTAAAATTCCCGTGAATCTGTTTTAAAAAAGTAAAATTGTTTGAAAATAATCGACGATAATTAGTTATGATGTCGAAATATGAAACACATTAAAATCGCTTCTGCATTTAGAACAAGGAAAAAAAATGTAAATGCTAAGAGTTCACAGTCTCGTCGATTAGTACATAACATTTAGGTTATGAAAATTTTTTTTTATCATATTATATTACGTATATATATATATATATATATAAAATGATGGCATTTACTAAAAACATATAGTTTTAATTAAATAGGTAGTTTCAATTCTAATATGTGTACAGCTGAGTTTGGCAGTAGTTCAATTTATTAGATCAGCAAAATTACAGTATTCTTCTACATATTTATGAACTCGCGATATTAAATGACTCGTAAATATTTCAACGTTTCGCTCTTTGATTTATTTAAAAAAAAAAAATTTTTTTTTTTTTTCAATCGAATTTTAAAACATATTTTACACAGCACATAATATATTCAATAATATTTTGCAATCAAATCCGATTACAAATTACACAATACAATATGAGGTGAATTAATTTTCGTTGTAACTAAATAGAAATATATTAAACTGTATTTCGTAATGAAAATGATTGAATTAAAACTAATTTTAAAATATTTTCGGGAGAGGGGGAAAAAAAGGAGAAAAGAATTTATATATATATATATTCTAAGTAAACTTACTGGGCGGCAATAAATTCATGAGATGCAAATTACATAATGCTATTTTGTACTAAAAAGAATCTTCGCGTAAACTTTTCTACAAGCGCCCACGGGAACCATAAAGTAGAAAACACGCGAGTGTAAAATTCCAGACTTTTCCCAATAATAAATATTATATTTCTATAAAGTCTTCTTTTTTATATATTTAAAAGAGTTTTACGTTAAAATTAAAACTATTCGTCTATCTTTTTAAAATCAATCGGGTCTTGTACGTTAAAATATTTATTCCAATTTTGTGATTCATCGTTGAAATCTAAAACGGACTCGGATTTTTCTTTTTTTAAACTATAATACGTTGAAAATTTTATAATTTCATTTGCGCCTTTGCTTTTTAATCAAAATATACAAATAGGATAAATAATCTGTAGATACAGAAAAATGTGTATAACAAATCAATAATTTCATTCGTTTCCATCATTAAACATTTAACAGATCAACAATTATTTTCCTTAAATACAAACATTATGTAAGCTGTAAAATTATTCAAGTCGAGTAATATAACGATAAAAATCACGTTATTAACGCACAAAATTGGTGTATAAAGCAAATATATTTGTGTTTATTTGAATTTTTTTTTTAATTAATTGTATCGTTATTTACCCAGTAATTTATTATATAAATGAACGAATACGATTGAAAACACAGAAAAATCAATAAGTATTAATGTTCGAAAATACAAATATTATCGAATAAAATAATGGACAATTTCAATAAACTGAAATCTATTCATTGATTTCATATTAAAATAATTCCTGTAGAATTTGATAGTTAAACCATGGGCGGATCCAAGGGAATTAAACAAAACCACTTGATGATTAGTTGGTTTCTGGAGTCCGTGTCCAAATGTATTAACTGTATAATCTTATCATGTCTCCGATTAGAAAATTACTGACCATCGTCTTTATCGCAGTTTAAATTTACTGGATTCTCCAATTAACTTGTGGAAAGAAAACAATGATAAAAAAATTTCTTATCATCTTTAATCTTTCTCATAACTACGGTATTGATCAGTGATTTTACATTACCGTCATAAACTTCAGAAAACCATTGTGTACAAACTCGGTAACGTGTAATCACTAATGGCGTAGAAGGTGTAGGTAGTCCTCTCCCAATACTTAGTTTGATTTTCATCGCTTTTTGAAGCGCAATCCATTTTTAAAATCCCTCCCTCCGCCGTTATTTTATCCCGGATCCGTTCCTGAGTTTAACTAACTATAATTAATCAACGAATCAATCGTACGCATTGATTTAGAGCAGAGGTCGACAGCTTTTTTTTGCTAACATGTTATTTTCTACAAATTTGAAAACATTTTTTAGCAATTCAGTCCATACTTACGATTTCGGTATAGCCAAAGATAAACAAATTATATATTTCATAAGAAAATTAAATGCTTTTAACAATTAATTCGTGTGTTACAATTAAGTAGGCGGTAAGTAGGTAAGCTATGGTACTAATAAACAATACTCATAAGACAAAACCGATGATGTAACTTTTTTTTTTCAAACACAAATCCTATATGAGTTGTCGAACTTTTGAAAGATATAATCCGGTTGTTCCTCTTCAACGAATTTAAATTTCATTCGTTCATACATTTATATGCGTGGAAAATTTTTCATCGCATAAATTCAACAATGAAAACTGTAGCAATATTCTTAGAACATTTTTTTTCCAATATTCGCATGAACTTTTTCAACGCGTATCCGAAAATCAATTGAAACATATTCATGTGTTAAGATTGCAATCGGTTAAACTTATAATCCTATCGAATGGATACAAACGTGTATCGAAATGTCTAAATCAGTTTAAAATACTTCACTATACCCTGTTCTAAGGCAGTTAAATGATAAAACACGTTTTGGAAAATATCCCATCAATTATTCTTTTACGTTTATCATTGCGTTCATTTCAATAACGAAAGTAAAACGTCGACTAGCAGCGTTTACAAACGAAAATACAACAACAAAAATTTTATTATCTTCATTTCATTGCTAATAATGTTGGTTCGTAAATAACTTTTTCGTACAAAAATGTTGTATTTTAGTATGTCTTTTTTGAACGTTTGTTTCGTCTATATAGAATTGGCCGTTAATATAAGTATAAAATATATATACAAATCTAAATTTAAAAAAAAAATTATTCGGATATTTCGAATAATATCGATAATAAATAATTTTTTTTTTTTTGCAAAAATATTTTTTTGTTTAATGTTTTTTTTCTACCGGATATTTTCGCGTCGAATTAAACGACGTAAAACCGCAATACGAAATACTACACGTTATAGACAAAAAAATATGATTGCTATTTATTTTAATTAAGGCGGATTGAAAGCGGACATTTTCTCTCTTCGTCTTACGCGCACACGAAATATAACAACAAAATAAACGTATCGTACTTCCAACGTACTACCGATCTATGTAGTGGTGCGAGATAAGAAATTTGAAAACGGATTTGAATTCCTCGTGAGGTCTACTTGAAATCGACTTTCTCGGATTTTTGATTTTTTCTCATAAGCCCTAGAAAATTAATTTAACAATTTTAAAATAAATAATATCGGCCAATAAATCAACTCTTAAAGGTTTTAAAATGAAAAAAGTGGAAAAGTCTTTCTATAGTAAAATTCACGACGAATTCAAATCCGTTTTCAAATTTCTTATCGCACCACTAGATCGATGGGTTGAAAGTAGGAAACGTGTGTTTTGCTACGTTTCGCGTGCGTGTAAGACAAAGAGAGAAAATGCTCGTTTTCAATCGTCCTTAATTCCGTGGCATCCCGCCGTTTAGTGGCGGCGAGGAAGGACTCGTACGACTCGTTTCAGCGTTTGATTGTAATTAAACGATTCCACGGGAAAACATATTGTCTAGTGTTATTATAATCGTAGATGTGAATTTCCGTAAGCGTTTCGTACAAATCCGCCGCAATCATTATGTTTGTGTGTGTGTATATATACACGAACAGTGTTGTTGTTCGCACATTTAAATCCGAAACACGTAATGACGATAAAACCGGGGGCACATCACACATAGCGGATACATAATGAAAGCGCACTTTCGTTCGCTAATAATATACGTGTAATAAATCGAGTGTTTCACCGGGACGTGTCACGCGGAAACGTCATGCGGGATCATAATAAATTGTCGTTCCTGCAGCTTGAATTTCGGGAACAAATCGCAGGATCAACAAACGGTATACTCTGTGGATGGTGGTTACAAGATAGACGCGTATTACTCGCGGCATATTAAAACGCGACGATGAAAATCGCTGGAAATCAGTCACGCGCTAGACCTGCAGCGGCGTATTCCGGAAGCTCAATCAAAACGTGTCCAAGGGCTAAGAAGCACTGTCCCACAATATGCACCAAATAGTATTTTTATTTTGTCTTTACAATAATTTCCCTTTTGACAATATGAAAAAAAATTCAATTCCGCAAAAATATATTCACTTTTATTTAATAAATAGGTTATATCGCCTTCACAATAATTAGACTGATCGTCTAACGGCAGCTGGACAGTCTTCATATACCTATGTATTTAACAAGCTGGTTTATATCCAGCTATATATCGCTTCCCACCGTCGACCGATGACGAATCATCAAACGAACACGTTTTTCGATATTACGTGTATATTACTTCAAAAGTTTTAACACGTTATTTTGCAATGGATTTAATAATGCCAATTTAATAAATTATTTTTAATTTTTGTCATTTCTATAGTTTCTCCGACATTATTTAATTCTCCGCTGTTATTCACACGTTTTAATGTAATTTTAATGGGTTTATATTGTGATTTGTTCCTAAAAATACATGTTCTGCTGCTTTTTCATTGTAATTATTATTTTTTTTTTAATTTAATATTTTAGTAAAAACCTGTAATAATAATTCAGGAATAGTTCACCAAAGTCACTAAGAATTGTATTGCATTGCGAATGATATGAACTGTTGCGTAAGTTTTCTCAACGATAGCTATGCTCTCTCTCTCTATACTCCTCACCATTAGTATACTATTGTATGCTCCTCGCGTATTTCATTTAGAAATCTTACAAGCATTTTCATAGGTATATTAAAAAATTCACAAAATTACAAATTTTGAAGATAATCCGTATGAGGTAGAAAAAAAAATCATATCGAATAGTCGAAAACCAGGATAAAATGGCTCTCGTATCTACGCCATTGATGTTATTACATAGGTATTATAGGAATATCATTACCTTCCCCGCCCTTTTTACCATATGGAATTCCTGACTACGCAATGAGAGTAAGAGAAACAATCCATCCATTAGCGAGACCATTGGTGGTCTCAGGCCATGCACTGACTGGATTACACACTGGCGTTTTGCATTGGTATCCCGTTTCGCTCACGAATCCATCCATATTCGAACGGTTACGCATGATTTTTTTTTTTTTTTGTTGTTGATCGCTCGACTACGTCAAAACGTAAAGTTTATTCGCGAAAAAATTTCCAGAAATATAACCGCCATAATCGCGTTATACAGTTGACAAGGTTAAATGAAATATACGACGAACAATAATTACACACGAGTATATTATACTCTACGCCCCTACCGCGCATTCACTAATTACGGAGTATTGTTCAGACTCACACATATACGTATAATATTATGTACACCAGTTTAAATTGTACCGGCAGCGAATTTGTGTGTACGACGGCACTTAAAATAACAGTTTCAAACGTTTGTTGACGAATATCATATTTACACGGTTTTTGTACACAACCCGAGCCCGTCGTAACACAGCTCTGAAAACGTTTAAAAAGAAAAAAAAAATTCAGCATTACGTTACGTCGTATATATATATATTTATTTATGTATATTAAAACGTTTTTATAAAAATAAACGTTAGTACGTTTTCGTTTTTATTGTACGTTTTCGATTGAAACAAAGTCGATTAAAAACTGGTGTTTTTTTTTTTTGAGACAACTTTCGTCGCGAATCGACAAAACGTCGATTAGAGTTCCGGGATTTTTTTGTATTCGCAAAAAAAAAAAAAATAAAAATTTAAAAACCGCCGCGTTTCGTTCTAAATATTTCGTTTCGCGGAATATTCGTGAAAATCGAAGCGCAGTACAGTGCGTTGCGGAACCGGACGACGCGACGAAGAGAGTTGTTGCGGCGGGCCGTCGTCAATATTTGAATACCCGGCGGTGTCATCGCAGAACGTCGTCAGTCGATATTTACGTTTGCTAAATACTAGTGGAGGATATCGTCGTTCCACCGTTAATTACGAAACGGAAATTTCATCACAAATAAATATTACGCGTTTTAATAAGAGTTTTACTCGATTCGGATTGTGTGCGCCGGGGGGACATTTCTGTGTGAAACGCCGCCAGTGTGTCACTCTCGAAATCGCAGTCGTGGACGTTTTCCCTACGTGTCCGAATAATGTAAAAGACATTGCTAGAAATTCGGTTGTCAAACGCCGAATTAATTGAGCGTTTTGTCAGTCCACCGTGTCTACGACGTCTCTCCAGTTCGTGCGTTATTGTATAACATTTTTTTTATAATTCCGTTCGTTTAATAATTATAATTGTTGTGCAAATTTGGAGCGAAAATAAAAAAACGCTCGTATTCATTCACCCCTGTAATAACATTATCATTTATTGTGTCGTGAATATCCGAAATCTAAGGTAAAATCATTGAAAACCATCTTGAAGTAGCGCATCGTATTGTGATGCTACAAAAAAAAAAAACGTTTCAATCAATATCGATCCATTTTACGCACATTTTACGTTCCAATCGCCGCCGGTGGTTATTAAAAATTCGGCACAACATACCGATTACAGCGTAGTAATACGAAGTATTAAAAAAAAAATTACGACTTAAAATGTAAACATTATTATAAATAAGCGATTTACGATTTTTACGTAAAAACGAATATCGGATAAAGCGTGAAAAAAAATTGTTTCCATATTTTTAAAAGTAATTTTAGAACACGCACGCAAAAAAAAAAAACAAAAAAAAAGAGAAACTATTTTCGATTACATAAACATAGGCGCGTATGTCCGTTTAAAATCCTACCGTGAAAAATTGTTAAATATTAAAGTCGATTAATGTCATTATTTAAATTATGATGGTTATCATTGTTATTTATAATAAGTTGTTCGACAACAAAAAAATTGCGTTTTCGGCGACAACGATACATAACACTTAATTCGAATTCTTCGAAATTTAAATAAAAAATTATATGGAGTGAACATTACTTCTGCTTTTCTGTACACAAGCTTTGTAAGAAATAAAATATTATTTTAAAAATTAAATACTTAATCACTACATTTTGATAAAAAATTTTCCGTACCTATAGATTTTTATTTTCTTATTTTCAGAGTTTTATTTTCTATTAAAATTGTTCGGAAATTTAAAAATAAAAATTATTATTCATTTTAAATAAAGTACTTATTTCCATTGTTGAGTTATAAGTCTATAAATACGACCACGCGAAAACTTTTAAAGAGCGCTGTTCTAAATATCGTTTTTTTTTCTTTTTTTTAATAACATCATAAAACCATTAGCTTTTACATTTCAACTAAAACAATTTAAAATTAATTATCCCGTGTTTCATCGAAGGAACTCGAGTATAACATTATATGAAAAACATATTATTTTTGCGAGTTCGAAACAAGCCCTTTGTCTATATGTATATAGTATATGTGCAATCTGTAAAATATTTTTATTCTTCTAGGTCAATAATTTTATAATTAATTGATTTGTGAATGGTGAAAACAAATTTAACGTATTTTCTAGTAAACACGAAAAACGTTGTAATCCTCACATTTTTTATTTTTCTTCCAGTCCAATATGCTGATTTTCGTTCCATATCGTATATATGTATATACATACAGTGATTTCTTTTGCCGAAATAAAAGTATGAACACCACCGATTTGTGGTAAATTCAATGTGTTTCATTCAAAAATCGTTCGAATTAACATTTCGTAATATCGGTCGGTCGTGAATGTCGTAACTGATTAACAGATTTCGAGTAAACGCGGTAAATAATTTATATAAAATATATTAAATTTCTAACCGATATTTCATTATTTATATATAAAAAAAAATCAATTCGTTGATTTTGAATCTCAAAATCTACTCCTTCGCTTTAATTACTGAAGTTATACATATATGTACAATATTATTGATAAGATATCGGATAATGTCGATAATGTTCAAGTCAACGACTTATTTCGTTTAGAAGCATTGGCGTATCAAGCGTAACTAGGCATTACTTAAAAAAAAAAAAAAAAACGACGACGTCAAAAGCAATATAAATTATTTAATATTTTCGTATACGCACGAAATATTTAATCATAAATAAATATAATATTGTGTTTATTAGATTTTTTTTACTATCACGCGTCATATTTCCAATTATAATTTATATAAATTAGAAAAAAAAGGCAAAATGTATTTATATTGTCATAGACGAGTAAAGTTATCGTTATGTAAACGAATATATAACGTATATTTTTTTTAGAGTATTTAACTTTATTCGGTAGTAAAAAATCAAAGAGCTCTAATACAATGAAAAAACACCTATTCTTCCCCATATTATCTATATAATTTTTTTTTAAAAAAAATCTAAAGTATATACTTTTTTAAAATATTAATTACCTTATTTGAATAAGTATAAATGATTTTTTTTTTTGAAAATTACCATAAAAACAATTTGCGAGGAATTAAGTACGTGTTTAACGTTAATATGTAACGTGACACGATCCAAAAAGACGTGTAAATATTAATCACGACATGTATTTTTGCGGTTATCGTCTATATTACATCTTAAACATTGTAGTTTTCGTAATATTTATTTTGTTCTTTCAGAAAACTAATTGAGAACCTATTACTACTATTGTTTTCGGTAAACATTTTTTTTCTTCTTTTCAATTGCTTTTCTTATCAATTGCTTAAAAAATCGTCTAACCCATTACACATATATTTGTGTTACATGTTCCATAAAAAAAAACGATTATTAAAAAACATCACGTTGAGGCCAAACGTTCAAAAACGTTTTGATTTTCACTCGTAAACAAACGACGACGACGTCATATTAACGTAATAGTTATTAAAATATCGTGACGAAACGAAATAAAGTATAAAATTCGCGTTGTCAGTCGATAATGTGTTTAAAAATTAATTACAATAATAATAATAATAATAATAGTGTACATACACGAACAGTTGATTACAATCGCTGTATGAGAAAGTAACGCGCCGACGTTAAAATCGAGACGTGCATACCGATTTTAATAATATTTTAATCGTTTAATGTACGACGTATAATAATACGCAACAAAAAACGGTAATGAATTATTTTCTACATCGCGTACGAATGTTAAAATGCGTATAATACAATATTATAATCGTGTGTTAAATTCCAGTCAAATTAGTCCCGAAAATGCTGTTTGTGAATTTTGAAATTTAACATACTTCTTACCCTTCAGTATTCCATTTCATTATTCACCCAACCGTCGAACTTCCATTCGATATAGTCAAGTATGACGAATTTCAAAACTATTCGAAAATATTTCCGTCAAATAGTCTAATATTTGAACTGAACTATATTATAATGACTATGAGGATCGACGAACACTTATTTTCCATAATACTTGTCTTTTACACAATCGCAAAAATAACAGAGTGAGATACAAAATATACGTCTCGGTGTTGAAACAAAGGTTAGGTTATATTATATAGTAATTTCATTTTGCATATGTAAATATACGTATACATATTTTTTTGTTTTTAGAGCACATTTTTTCTTTTTTAATCTTTTTTTACTGTGCATGCCATTATTATTACTTTTTAAACCAATTTATATTTTTTTTTAAATACTTATAATTAATAATATACAAAAAAAAAATTGTTTAAATAAATAATACGTACTCTCGTGACATGTAATATCTGTCGAATTTAATGATGTGTTTTATATAGTATAAGTTGTTTGTAATCGCGACGATAATGAAATTGGACAAGGATATGTGTTTGAATATTGCCCTGTGCACGATTTTAATTATATTTCACTAAAATTCAACGTATTTTTAATATCTAAGCAGAAAATTCGATATTTATTTTACAAGATTATTCTATATTATAATTAATTGATTTCTTCAATATATATATATTTTTAATTATACCAAACTAATCATAAGATTTTTTGAAAATCGGTTATTAAATGCATATGTTTGCGAAATATATATTTTATTCGAGTTGTTATATTCGATTAAATGTTCGACAACCGATTTAAACCTATTATTCGATACCTAATCAAATATATCGAATTCCCAACTTTTTCCCAACATCTTTTTTCAAATAGACCCAAATACATAAAACGTACCATGATTTTAATGATCATTTTATGTGTTTAAACGTAGTGTAAGATCTTGTAAGATCGTCTCTTGAACTTAGTACTGTATTGTGGAATCCTAATCGAATTTATTTAATTGATAGACGTGAAATGGTCCAGAAAAATTTTCTACGTTTTTATGCTTATAAAACCAATACATTTATTCTCAACACGAATGAGAATGCATATTTTGCTGATTCAATATCATTAAAATCTGGACGCGTGTATTTTTATGATATTACAGTTTGTTTACAAACTCTTAAATAAAATATATCGACTGTCCTGAATTATCACGAGTAATCGGTTTTAAAGTACTCTTCTTCAGTTCTAAATATAATCCATCTTTTACTATGCCTCAGTCAAAAAGAAAAAATGATTTTACTAATAGTCCGGGGTTTGTCGTCTACCAACCACGTGCAATCAAGTAAGTCAATTCAACTACTTATTCGATTCTTGTATCGCGACATAAACAATACGTATTTGTAATTTAAATAATATATATTTAATTTGTGATGTGAATGTACTCTTATATTATCTTTTATTTTAACTGTACTCTTGGGGTTGTTATATTATTTATTGATTCAAAAAGTAAATTAAACTGTTATTGTTAATAATATCGAACGGTTAGTTTCTGGAGAAAGCGGGGGGAAAAGCAAAAAAATCAATTTGTTCAACGACAGGATTTTGGCGAGTTTGCGCTAATATTATAATACATATGAATTTTTGGGTCATCGTTAAAGACGTCCCCGCAGTGCTCGCGCAGGAATTAATGAATTTGCATAATATTCGTGTGCAAAATAACGAGATTTCTGTGATGTTTTCGGTGGAAAACGCCGTTACGCGTGCGTATTATTTTAGATTTGAATATTCAAAGTTTGTTCGTCCACATATTTCTGGATTATTATAAATGAAGCGCACGTTAATCGCCGCGAACTGACTTCTGTATATACATATATATATATATATATATAGAAAATGTAGGTTAGTTTATATATATACGGAATTTGAAACGCCAACAGTTACCCGGAACACGCAAATATAATATAAATTGCCTGCTTGGTTAGTATATAATTACATAAATTATTATATTATTATCAAGACGTTTCCAGGCCCGATTAAAAACTTTCAGCGCATCACGCAAGATCGTCTGCAATGGCGGAATTATACACAGAGCTGGCTTCTCTTGGGCCTAGAAAAAAAAAATCGAAGTCTGTGTGCCGAGAAGAAAAAAAAATTCACAATACAATATTTGATCTTTCCCGTAAAACTATTATCGTTTATTATTATTATAATCGTCTATTAGTTTAAAACAAAATGAACTCGAATCGTTCATAATAATATTGACGTCATGTTTGCTAAAGCGAAATTAAAGTGTTCTGATACGTCAAGTTTGTTTGTTTGTTTTTTTTTTTTTGCATTTTATTGTTATCTGCAACAGAATTAACAGTTAGCGATGAGGAAAATTATGATTTTATCGTAATTTCATTAATACAAATTATGTGTACGATTCGTTTCGCGTTTATTTGATAAAATATACGTTGAAATTATTGTCCTTGGCTCTACAAAAGTGAACCTCGTAGTTTTGCCACTGATCATCGGGAATCTCGCGACGAGAAGAACGAAACTTCGCTGAACAAAATTTTAAGGAATTTTGCATCGAGACAAGACCCGAACAAGATATTTTTATATATTTTTCGTCGTATCTATTAAAAATACTTAAATACTCTACTAAACAAAAGCAAACGAAATTCCCGGATATAGGAGAAAAATGATAATATATTTTAAATTATTATAAAGATAACACACTTACCGGTCACGATGAAAAAAGATTTACTTAAATTTTAGTTATTACATTCTATTGAACTACGAAAATTTTCTCAAAATACCGTTATAAGTCAACCGTGTCGTCCGTCTGCTATAGAAAAAAAAATCATATTTTCTTAACACTAAAATATATTTCAGTTTTAAAAAGAGTATTCGAAAAATGTATTTGAAATCAAAAAAAAATTGCTATAAATATTTATTTTTTTAATTCTATGTATTTTATCAAAGGAATTTTTTAACTCGTATTGTAATAAATTTCAATATTAAAAAAAAAGTTCCAATAGTATAAAGTGTCGTTTTGTCCCGTTTAAAATTCGATTGTCCCCGATAAACTCCAAACGGGAAGCTTTTTACCCCGTTTTTACTTGTATATAATCGAAAGAATCAATTTTATGACGCATCATTAATCGTATGTAGGAATACACAACTGTATTTCGGGACTTTTGAAAATTTCTTATGGCTTATGATAAAAAAATGTTAACTAAGTACACCTTATTGACGTTTAAGAGAGTTAAAAATATTTATATATAATTACAATGAAAAAAGTTGTTCATATGGACGTGAAGGTTAAAAGTTAAAATACAAGAGGAGTAGAAAAAAAAATTCTGTAGACGAATATAGATTGTGTGTGAAGTATTTGAAACGTTAGAAAAAGAAAATATTTCAATAATAATAATAAATGTCCGTCTACTACTATTGAATATTCGTGAAATAAACTCGTCAAGAAAAATAATATTTTCCGTTCAAACTTTTTTTTTTTTTTACGAGTAGATTAAAAACATTTGTTTCGTAAAGATGTTAAATATTTTTTCAAATTTCACGTACACATATGGTTTCATGAATTTCTTTTGAACACGTGGTTCTTTGGAAATATATATAAAAAACTCCTCTCACAGTAGCGAACAAAGAACTCGAGATTAATCACGGAAATGATTTGAATATTGTTATCGATCAAATTGTCATGACTTATATAATAACACGTATATAAAAAAAAAAACAATTGCCTATGTAAAATGTAATATATTGTAAAGCACGAGTGATTAATGTTTCTAACATTTTCAAACGTGTCAAATATTACGTGTTTACCGTAATTTTTCTGTAAAAAAAAAAAAAAAGAAAGAAAAATAAATGTAGTTTTAGTATAGCGCAAATAAGTTTTAAGGAATAAAAAAAAAAATCACGTGATTTTTTTTTCCTATTTCAAAACGTACGTTAAAAACCGCATACAACGGCAATGGAATTCCGATGTTTAATTATCACCGTGTCCTACTACTATATAGTATAGTTTACGATATTTACGACTATACAACCGCAGTACCGATGACGATATTATATTTTTGACGGCCTTTACGCTCCTCGTACAAGTTTTGTCGCCGGATTAACACCGCCAACGGGCTGTATCGTGACTTAAATATTATGCGAAGAGGGGTTTTGATTGATGACGGTTCTTCGGTACTCGAGAATTACACGGTTTCTGGTGATATATAATAATAATAATAATATATGTGATGTCAATCAGTATTATATATATATATAATGTATACCTAAACACGAAATAAAATAATATGGAGAAATATTGTTGAGCGCAATATAATATAGATAGGCCGTTTTAATCGAATTATTACCGAGATTTTGTTAAATATAATAAATAAATTCTAATCCATTCCGTTTTATAAAAGATTTCAGGTGGAAAAAAATTCTAATTTTCAATTCGTGTTTTGTTAAATTGTCGTCGCGAGTTACTCGGTTGTAACAAACAATTATGATTTTTTTTTTTGAGTGTCTATTACGTCTGATGAAAATTCCTGTTAGTCTATTCTCGACATTTGAATTTAGCTAATATTTTATAATATTCTCAGTCCGCCAAGTCTCTTTATGTACCGTACACGAATGTAAAAGTGTCGTGTCCATCGTGCGCCTAACCTAACAATCCGTCGCGCCGTTGCTCAATGTGGTTGACGTTAAAAAATAAAACGTTTTCAAATACACAAATATAATAATTTCTATGCGCCGTTTAAATATTTCAATCGATTACATTTCCATTTCGATACAGAAAGACTCCACGTGCTTACGTTTTCCGTCAACACAAAACCAGTGTGATTCCGACGTTTCCGACGGATTCATATTTCGCACCGCACAAAGAAAACACTAAGAGAGTAGTAGGGAATTTCGTTGGTAAATCTGAGCACGTTATTGTTAAACTGTCATGTATTAAACCATTGAGAAATTTAAATTAATTGAATTTTTTTTTTTGTATTTTCTAAATACACGTAAAAGTGTAATGAAAACCCGCGCAATTATTTACACGCGATTTGTCATCGAACGTGTTTTCTTACGTTTTAAATAATTGAAATGATTTCGTTAAAAATTGTTTTATTATTATTATTCTGTAATTGGTCGTTTTACGATATTCGAATTGACGGTGACGCGATCGTTGGAAAAGAAAAACACGCACGAATGTTCATAATTCGAAGTGTACAATATAAAATAATTGTAATTACAAAAGCGATTAATTGATAAATATGACAACGCTGTCACTGGGCAAAACATCATCGTTTCACGGGCGTTTCGACGGTCAGAAACAAAAAAAAAACAAAAAAAGCGAAAAAGTTCGCGCGCGAAAACGATAATATTTCGTAAAATTCACGGCGCGTCTATAACAATACGCGCGTAACGCAATATTATCGAATATATCTTAGAAATTATATTTACAGAATATGTTTGTTGTTTGTTACAGGTAAGAAACATGCGCACATTCGTACGACGTCTGACGTCCAGTCCCCACGAGCTTTACGGACGGTAAATGTTCTCGTATTCATAAGGTATTTGCAGATGTGTAAATTATCGCGTGCGCATAATAGTTCGTAATCTAAACCGTCCTTGGGACCAAACATATAGAAATCGTACGAATTTTACGTAGATTGATTTTTTAAATTTTCTGCAAAAAAATATCGCACTCGGTTAGTAAATAATTACGAGATGTTATCCGTAAATTTTTATATAACACAATTGTTACACATGCGGAGGTTACGTAAAAATGAAAAGAAATTTCAATTTTCTCAACACAAAAAAAAAAAAAAACTTTCATACGTATATTATATTGTTTTCGAGTTTTTTGACGTATTTTACTGTGTATAATCAAATCAGTTGAGATATGTACAAAGTGCGGATATTACGAATTTTTAGTTTTCAATTACGAATTCAAATCGAGTCTCATCTAAACAATTATTGTTTATTTTTTTTTTTTCTAAATGCTTCACGAGAAAACAGTCCACTGTTTTAGGGTGTGAGCACAAACCGTGTTAATTCCATTGATAACTTATACGACAAGTGACTTCTTTCGTCGATGGTATTATAAAAACTAAATTCTACACCGGAAAATCGTTTATGCGTTTGATTTTATTTTGACGGTAACAGAGTTCACGAGACGGTGAAACTGCGCGAGGGATAATTCAATCGCAGTGTATCGGCCCCGCGCAGTCACGTACACCGTCCATTCCAAATATTCAATTATAAACCAAATTGTTTGTAATAGCTGCGAATTGCGCGTGTCCTCAACACGACGATCAGTCGTGAGTTTAAAAAATTAGTTTACACGTCATGATACATAGTTGGTGGTAACGCGTCTCCGCACGACCATTTCACCTGAACTGTAATACAACTGTTTATTAAAAACACACTGGAATTTTGTCTCTTTTCCTAACGCGTCGAGCAAACGATTGATTTTCATTTGATATTTCATGTAGAACATGTTTTCCATTTTTGTCTATCGTGAGTTGAGTAATTCTTATTTTCCCTGAAAAGTTCGACTGGACGTCGCTGTCCGTTCTTTGAAATACGATTACTGTCATTACAAAGCCTATTATTATTATTATTATTATTATTATTATTTAAAAAAATGACCGGGCCGACTGAAATAATTTTTTTTAATAACCGTATCGAAATGAATTAGTATGAATTATGTAGACTGGAATAGAAACGAATTTTTTTTTTTTTTTTTTTTAGAAATCAGTTGAACTATACCAAGCAGCATTTTTTCTGTTTTGTTCTTTCATTTCCAGTCTTTATCCAGACTTTACAAAGAACTAACGTCAACACGTATTTACGATTTTTTTTTCGTATACGCTGTACGTCATCGGCTGTGGGAACTTATTTTATCTTAAAATTTTCGGATTTATGAATGTATGAGCAAATATCGAATTCATTTGGTTCATAGCCGTTTTATCTATGCGACGACGTAGATAATCGATTTCGAATGCATAAAAATAGTGGAAAATCTAGTGACTTCACCGAATTCATTTTGGGATCCCTCAATAATTGCACGGATTTCGCTATACACGCTGTAGGCGTACCAGAAATATATCGTCTTTTTTTCTCGCAAGTAAAATATATTAAATAGTATAGTATATATATATGACTCTTATATTATTTATCATATATAGACGCACTCACAGTCTATCCGAAACGAACAATCTCAAGTAATTCGCTTCGTCTTCACCTCATC
Source organism: Chaetogeoica ovagalla (assembly GCA_032441825.1). Classification (NCBI taxonomy): domain Eukaryota; kingdom Metazoa; phylum Arthropoda; class Insecta; order Hemiptera; family Aphididae; genus Chaetogeoica; species Chaetogeoica ovagalla. The sequence goes on along the minus strand of CM063749.1, from coordinate 1,844,340 downwards.
GCGATTGGTGAGAATCGTAAGCTATGCGACGTCCGAATTCGTCCGGCGAACAAACAATTTCTCGTTATGAATTCATCTACACTCGCGACACATTTGTTCGACAGACGTTATTCATTGAAAACAAAACAAAAAAAAAAAAAAATAATAATAACTCGTTGAATCAAAAAACGAAGTGCCAAAACACGCGATCGACACATTTTGAACATGTCAATTACACGAAAAAACTGTGTACATAATGCGGATATATTGTACGAATATTTTCACACCGTCAAATATTTTAACAGTATATGCTTTCGTGCGACTAATAGTATATACATTTTTTTTCCTCAAATAACCTTCAAACGTTTATTCGAGAATTGAACGAAGACAAAAAAAAACCTATTATAAATCACAAGTTTTCCCATAAAACTTTCCCGAAGAAAACACGAAAGTAAAAAAAATTTTAAGCTCCGACGGAGGTGTAATATAGAAGTTTGTGAAATCGTTCTTGTTTCTATATTTCTTTAGCATCGATAAATTGCACGAGGAAATTCACAATAATCTGTTGCTGCGAATGCAATTGGATCCCTTGAATTTAACGTTTATCCTTTAAACGTTATTAGTTCAATATAAGAAAAAAAAACGATGAGCGATTTCTATCGGATTTTAGCGTTTCGAAAACTCGAAAATCCACGCTGTTAGGTTGTACAACGAACGAATTTGAAAATTTACAAAATCGACTATTACTAGGACAATTCGAATAGGGTAAAAAAAAATTCGCGATCGGACAAATATATGACGTGGCCTAATGTCAACAGATTTCATCGGTCTTAGAAAATGTACAGATGAGAAGGGGGAAAAATTATATATTCTAAATTTATAAAACTTTATAAAAATAAAAAAAATACAAATAATGGTTTTTTTTTTAAATAATCGACATACAATAGACGTAGTTGTCCAATATAATAAACATTTAGAATTGGTAATTTTTCGGAATAAGAAATGATTTTGGTATATTCTCTTGGTCTCATCTAATGTTTCCAAAACGTCGAGTTTCGCTTATGAAATAATATATATAATCAATCTCAAGTAAACTCCGTGGTGAATTAAAAACCGTTTTCAGGACATTTGTCGCGTCTCGCGATCGTTCATTAGACGCAAAAGAAAATTCATTGTTTTTAGTGCGGTACAAGGACAGTTTGGCGAAATGGCCAAATAAGAAAAACGGACAAAAGTGAAACTGATTTTTGTGTAAATCGTATGTGCGTTGCCTTCGTCACCGTCACACGTACAACCGTATTTAATGGGTCCATCAATTGTGGTTGAATAATTGGTCACGGGCGGAAGATTTTCATAATTTTTATCTTATATGAGTTTTGATTCTCATTTTTTTATATTAATGCTATGAAATGCTATTTTTTTTTTTTATACTTTAACTGAAAATATTGTCATGTTTTCAACCGCGGTCGTACTGTTTTGCAATCGAAACCGGTGCCAAGGCCTTGTCAACGAAATTAATGACTTATACTCAATAAGGCCGACTTAGGAATTGTTTTTCTCGCTTCGCGTATTTACTAAAATTCGATTTTTCCTAAAATATAATTAAAATTTCGAAAACGTCCGATGACAAACGTAGTAAGATCGATTTTCGTATTTCCGATTTTACAAGTATAACGAATCGTCCAGTTTTGACATAATAACTTATTATTTTATGTTAATCAATAGAGTGAGAGCTGAATCTACGACGATGCGTATGAATTATTTTCACGATAAATTAAATGTCGACAAAAACCGTGTGTCGAAGATGTTACGTATAGATTATATTAATTAATTATTATCTCTCGAAATTTTCGTTATATATGATATAATTTTTTTTAATTTCTATTTATGAAATTATACAAATTAAAATGATAATATTTTACAAATTTTATTATTTACGGTTCTTCTGGCCCCCGGCAGTACAGATTACCGATTGATATACAAATTGCCCGTTTTTGGCTTAAATATAAAAACATTCATCGCGTACAATAAATAAATTTAATAATCGCGGTACCATCAATAAATACACACGTCGACTGACCACCAGTCGCTATTCAAATCACTTATCTATAATTATGAGTACAACATGAAACGGTTATTGAACTAAAATATACGAATTACAAGTACGTATTAAATGGATGGATTATGCGATTTACAAACATAACAGTTATAATTCACGAGATCACATATAAAAGGAATATAATGTATATATTGCTTATAAGATAATGTAATGTATATATAAAAAAAAAAACGATTTATGCAAATAATGAACGAAACAATAAAATTACGTAAAGATAACGAACGACCGAAAAAGTCTTGGATTATACGATTAACAGACACGGAAAGTATGATTCACGAGATTCTGTATGCAAAAAGAAACGATCATATTCTGGCGTAAACACCGTGTAATAACCGTACATTCAATGCCTACCTGAAATGTGCAGTGTATTATTACTAATACCGGTCTCCCGGATTGTTTTGCAGGCCCGAATTCTGTGTCAATTCTGATGGGATTTTTTTGAATTTCAATTGTTTTTAGTAAAAAGAATCGATTGATATGGGCGAATAATGTTTTTTACGTAAACGCGTAAACGTTTTTATGTGAAAAATACGTTGTCTGTTGTCCGCAAACGGCAAAAATCGTTAAATACGCGTTATATTCCGAATAAAATTAGCCAAGTTTATATATATTATGAATACGAGAGAAAAAAAGACTTTAGTTTTCGTAGTGCTTGTATCAGAGTCGTGTTTGTTATGCGGTACCTGCCACAATACGGAGTGGCCGTAAAATATACGAGTAATATGTAATAATACGCCTTTCTGGCATAACATTATCGCGTGATATTCACGTTAAAATCCTCATCGCGTGTGCTGAAACGTGAATAATTGCTTCCGACCGACTTCTTGTTCCATCCAAACACCACCTTACGAAATATTTTAATACGCCCGCCAAATACAATGTTGTTGTCAGACACGAAACCGTCGAAAGAAGTCTTGTGCGTCGAGTGATGTAGTACTACTACGCACGGTTAAAACTGAAAATTCCAACAAAAAAAAAAGAAAAAAGAAAAAATGTATCTATTTTTTATTATTTTTTTTTGCTTATAGACATTTTATTAATAATAATACAATTTGAAATTTAACGTTATGCAAATTATAATATATTTTTTTAAAAAAAAAAAAGTTACTTGTCGTCATAATTAAAGTATATTTTGTAATGGAAACGACAGAGTAAAGTCATTTTTTTTCTTATATTTAACTTAATTCTTCAGTATAATTTAATATTGTTGTATTCGTTAAAATTTAAATTCGACTCTTTTCCGTCTCGTAATCGTATTTCAGTCATTCCTAATTAGCTTTTGTTGTTTTTTTTTTTTTTTTTTTGATGACGATGAACTTTATTTAAATTTAAGGGAGTTAACCCAGAACGGAGAATTGTGTATTACTTCGCAATTCCAAATCGGTAACGCATTAAATTGCTATTGAAACGTACAAAAAGAAAAAAAAACGATCGTTTATTGGTATTTTTTATACAATACATAAAATCGTTAAAACGGAGTAGTAAAAAGTCACACAAAACACAACAGACGTTAACGTATGTTTTTACGAATCGAATATAATTTTATCTTATTACGAGTCTTCATTGTACCGCGATGTGTGATAAAGTCATTAAGTCATTTATAACGGATTTATAGCGAACGAAAAAAGAGAAAAAAAAAAAAACGTTTAGTCAAATACGTGTCAGAGCTTTGCAAATGATTTCATACAAACGTCACACGTTTCTCTCCTGCAGTGCACTGTCATTTTAGATCGTCAACATATCACTTGACGAAAATCGATTTCGTGTTATAAACGATTTTTTCCCCTCTTAATCCATCCACCGTATTATTCCAACAACTATTGTCAATTGTCAGAATTCGTCAATTTATTTGTCATGTACGTTTTTCAATTTGTCGAAGATCGGCTTTTTAAATTTAATATATATATATATATATAATTTTTTTTTTATTCTTTATTTACTTATTAAATATAACGCGCGTTTTAAAACAATTCTAATTATTTTCACGATTTTTTTGTCATTTCAATTTTTTTTAAAAAAAAATGTACAGTGAATAATACGCGAAGACGGTCGTGTTGAAATTATTATTATTATTATTATTCGCGCGTAAATATTATTTATTATCGAATAAAATTATTTAAAACATTGTGTTAAAGTCATATACTGGTCGCGCGATTATTCTTCCGAGTCTTTGAAGTCTCCTATATAATATTATTATTGTGTATTGAATAAACGGCCTCGTTACACGTACACTGTTATCCTTATGGCAGCGTCCTTCGCCTATTAACTTTCACTGTGCGAAATAATTTTATGAAAACATTGAAACGAATTCTATACGGATTTTATTTTTACACGGTGCATAATAGTTGTTGAACCCTCGAAACGTACGCAAAGTCTATTTTTAACGATTTATTTAGTCGGTTTCCTCGCTGTGTCACAGACCGTTTGATTTGTTAAATATATTTCGTACGTATAATAATAAATATTAAACAACAAATCGTATATATATATACGTATACGCATCGCGTAATTATAAATACACTGCGTGCGCGGTGTGTTTCCATTTGAAAGTTATTTAAAGTCTTTTATAGTTTTAGACATTTTTGGCTTCGTAATAACGCGTACACGTTTTTTTTTTTTTATTTTCATAATCGTTCGTGACGACTTCCTATTGCCATGGTAACCAGTATTAACAAACTGTCGGTTGTATTTATTATTTGTTTTTTTTGAGAAAATATTTCTCGCGCGATATTTTTAAACCCGTTGTCTATTGGTCTTTTACATTAAAACAAATTTGTTTCGTTCGTATAAATAACGTATATAATATATTGAATTTGACGTTAAGGTATAGGTTTAGTTCATCGGCAAAGTGCCATTTTCGGACTCGTATAATAAATTCGATATAAAAACCAGAAATATCAATCGAATTCTCCTTGTTTTCTTTCCCAACGCCATAGATTCCAATTGTTTTATTGGTTTATTTTCTATTTTGCATAGGTCTTTTGATTTATTAACGTTTACTCGGAAACTTTGAGCCATTTCAATTATTTTTCTCCCTTGAAGATAATTTTTCCGATGTAATCATACGAGCGGAGATCGCATTATATTGAATTTCATACTCCACTACACGTTATGTAGCGTTATATCGGGCTTTTATTATTTCTTATTATTTCGCTGTTCAAATGTTACGCGTTTATATATTTATGCGAACCGTTACTATAAAATTTGTGTACGATTATTATTATTATTATCGGTGGACGTTTTATTATCGCATAATAGTGTCACTGGAGACATTTAATAGTCGGATAAACGTCTTATGATTCTGGAAGATAAATGATTTATCTTGAAAAAATATTTTACTTAACAAATTTCATAGGTGACTTAATATTATATGCCTACGATTGCGCAAAGTAATATTTCTAAATTAAAAAAAAAATACATAATATCATGGCACGAAAAAAAACCATTATGCACCTAAAATAAGATCACATAAAAGTTTTATTAGTACAAAACCTTAATTGAAAATAAACCAAAATAATTCGGTTATAAAATGCGTTTATATTGCGTAGTCGTACGTCAAAATACGTATACGGAACATTAACATATTATTATTATTATTATTATTAATACCGTTGTCTCGATAATATTTGGATAAAACAATGCGGGAAGACGAGTTTTCTCTCATAATAAGATTAACGATTTATAATAATAATAATAATAACTTGACACCTGTCGTGTCGTTTAATTTTCGAATATTAAATTAATTCTAAAACGTATGCGACGATATATATACGAGCGATACTACCGATTCGTACCTATACGGAAAAAGATCGTTTTATAATATAATTATCGATTATTTTAATTGGCAAATCAATGCAATTAATTCGATTTGTATATTTATACATTATAATATTAGTATCGGATTATTCGTTGGAATAATTATTTACAATTTTTTTTTTTTAAATGTTCCGCAGTTTTAACGCGTCGATTTATTATTGAAGTATTAAACGAAAATTATTATTTGGATAATAAACCCGACCCGAAAACGATTTCAATTACGTGTAGATAAATATTGTTTGAAAACTAGTTTTGCACTCAAAAAAAAAAAAAAAAAATTGTCATACTTAACCGATCGATGGAAATCTATTTCCAAAATTAATACTGTACGATAACTATACGTTTGTTATTTATTAGTTGTACAGTTGCTGGACATTTATAAAGGTTGCATAGCCCATGCATAGCATAGCTGTATGATGTGTAATCAACTTTTTTTGCTTTCTTTTCTTTTTTACTGCCACAAAAAATTTTAGTTATATCCTTTGAATCCCTGATGGCCTAAGCAGGAACACTCGTGTGCACAACTCACTATAGCGCATACCTGTAGAACCGTAAAACGATTTTGTTTTATTATTATTATTATTATTGGTGGGTTTACACGCTCAGTTAAACTGCGCAAACAGACTGCACAAACTCAATTTTGCGCAAACTAACTGTACGTGTAAATGGAAATCGTAGGACTGTACAGTTCAAAATTTTGGCCTGTGCGAGTTCAGGCGATGCCTGAAAAAAACTGTGCAGTTATAGTAGTTGCACAGTTTTCTCGTGTGTGTAAACAGATAACTGTGGGTTTTTAGTACTACTAACTGTAGTGTCAAATTAGAACTGAACAAAAATTTGTATCAATAACTGAACGTCTAAACCTAAATAATTTACTCAGTTTGTTTGCGCAAACAGACTGCACAAAAATACCAAAAATTTGTTTGCGCAGTTTAACTGAGCGTGTAAACCCACCTTATTATTATTATTATTATTATTATTATTACTACGTAAATACGAAGTACTAAAGGCGTATTGATAGAAATCATTAGATACACAAATTGTAACCATTTATAATAAAAGTCGATCGATTATAACGATTGCATTCTTTTTTTATTCGTATTGCAAAAACGTAAAACAAAAATGAGAGTTCGTATCTAAGAAACGATTTGGAATGTATTCGACGTCAATGTCCAACTCGACTGCGGACCATTGACGTCTATGATCGGGCAATGTGTACAATTTCCACATTTCGTATTTTTATGAAAATGATGGCATTTCTGACACGAACATCGTTAACCACTAAACATTCACACGCTAAAAATAAGGCTATACACAATGAAAAAAAAATTATTTTAATAATAATCCAAAGACATTCAATCGTAAAAAATCAACGAATTATTTATTGTACTTGTTACTTTTTTAAATAATATTTATGTGGATATTTTTTCAAATGCTGGACGTAAGCCAATCTTTCGACAAATGTTACGAAAATCGTGTTCAATTATTATTATTCATCGTCATATAAATAATAACAAGCTAAATCAAAACGTCGGTATAATGGTCAATGAATCGTTTGTATACACAACTTTATCATTTAAAACATGACGCTGGTTTTTTTTTTCTACTATAATTATACATTTTATAATGTACATTTTTCACGATCGTATATAATATATATATGTAACCGTGACACGCGATTGCTTTTTAATTCAAAGTGGATTTTTTAATTCGTAAAAATATATTACAATATAAAACGGTTTGTACATTGAATTCTACGATTGCCGTGGCAAAATAATTTTACATAATATTGAATTTAATTTTAATACCGAATTATTCGCAGTGCGCTAAAGCGGAAAATCGGTTATCGAATTCGTTTGTCATTTAAATACGTCACGAATTATTGTTCATATTTTAATATAACCGCAGTTATAAGCGGTTCTACGTGATTCGCCGAGAGAAATAATTTTATTTATTGATTACATGCTGTCTGTTGAAAATCACTGAATTAAACAAAAAAAATATATCGATAATTTCTTACAAATAATTTCTGTGCTCCGTTCCGAATTGATTTAATTGGCCGAATTTTTTCAATTTTTCCATCACAATCAATTAGAATTTTCCAACAACACTCATTGCGTGTAATTGATAAAAATAAACGTTTAAACGACCCAATATATGACTGTAACCATTTCGAACCGCGGACTACTAATATTCGTATTAAGACTTTTCTCGAATATACTTACCCGCAGTACGACACAATCAAATAAATCATGTATGTGTGTGTATGTGTGCTGAATTGCAATAAATGATCCCCCATTGATTTATATTAGTAATAAATTGTAACAAATCGCATGTAAATTCCGAGCGCGCAATAATGTCCGTCCTCCCTAGTGAGAACACGCGCGGTTTATGCTAATGGTAAGTATTACGCATAATTATACGTATTCGGAAATTGTCTAATAAATTACTATTATAATGTTAATACACTAAATCGGTGTGATCAAATAGGTATTATAACAGTGATATAAATTGATTTCACAGACGGAAATACGATTTATAAGAAAAATTCTTTATAATAACGTGTAATGTGCAATGTTTTCTAACATAATGAAATATTTTCGATGCGTCGAAAACAAATTACAAGCAGTGGCGGCGCGTTAGGGTAGACAATGAAACATTGTCTACCCAAAAATATCAAATATTCTAATTTTAAAAATGAGTTGTTTATTATATGCTAATATATTATATAAGTCTTTTATTTCTTCATAATTTTATAAATAAAATGTTATTTCGTTTCTATAGTATTATTTTCGTTTCTATAGTGTGTCTGTGTGAGTAACGAGTGTGACTAAATATATATTATTAATAAGTATAATTTTATTTATATCTTATCTATACCGTAATCGCTACGTCGTCGCCGTCAAATCGGTCGAGACATATTGAATTGTGTCTCACTATTGATGACGGGCGTATGATATGATAAACGGGGAACGGTAGTGGGGTATTACCAAAATTATATGTATGGAAGAGACATGTCTCAACGTAATATTTTTATAATTTAATTGCATTCCAACAGTGATTAATGATTAATGGCACGTGTTTAATGTTTATTATTTTTTCTTAATGAAGTGATATACATTTAAAACTTAATATGTCAGATATTATTGATATTATTTTATGTAATTTACTTTTTTTATGATGATCTAGTTTTTAAATAAATGTTATATAACACCATATCTTTGGTTGTCTTGTTGTCTACCCTATAAAATTGTTCACGCGCCGCCACTGATTACAAGTACGAAATCGTGATTTTATTACGAATTTTAATTATTAAATATATATGTACTTAATGTTTAACAATAATTAAAATGATTAAACATGATAAATTCGTGTTTTTATTTATAATACAGTAGTGCTATATATATATATATAACTAATACTCTTCCCGACAATTCATTTATGTAAAAACAAAGGAATATCACAGATTTTTACACACGGCATGTTTATTTGAAGTCATATCATAATGGGTCAAACATCAACAACGAGTCCAAAAATACAAAAGTAAATTACCGATAAAACTAATTTCATCGTATATTTATTTAATTTTTCGATTTATAAGCGCAATTTTTGTGATTTATTAGCGTAGTGCCATAATGTTCACTATTCGGCATTTATTAAATACGAAATTTAACGATCAATGTGTTTCTAAACATTTCATTATTAATATTATCGAGTAATATCAATAAATTTTATTTTGTTTACGAGTCGCAAGGCTGACAAAGAGTAAATTTGTGGGTCACCGTTACAAAAATGTTGAGAAATCTGACCCACAGCGTCTTGCGTCCGCATTTTATTTCTTTGCATGGACCTTCTCTCGATTAGATTTGATTCGATTCGCCTTCCATTTTATGTGTATGTGTATATAAGAATGTAAAACTCAATTGAAGGGCTCCGCACAACAGACAAGTACACTCTTTTCAGAAAATCAATTTTTTTCTCTTCTTGCCCAGATTTTTATTCTTTGTCTTATATACAAGTAAGAGAGGGGGGGAGAAATCCGATTATTTTCTTTTCTTCCAATTTTATCGACTAAACGTGGACTTGGTCCGGTTTAAAACATTTTGAGCGAGAAACAGATTTTGTCTGGATTTTACGCAGAACTATTGATCGTATTGTAAATTACATGTAAATCTTAATTTGTCATTTTTTTTTCAATTAAAATTATTTTTCAACTAAAAATATTAATTTACATGTTTTGTTTAATTTGTCTCGCGATTAATTTCAAAATATAGGCTTTTCTGGTTGTTACAGTTAACGAATGAATTACAGCCGGAAAGCATAACGTGTTTACCGGCATTTATGGCATAAATATTCGCATTTTCTTATCAACTAATAATAATATTGGACGTTCAGTTAAAATTTACTCCAAGAATAATAATAACAAGTAAAATAATTTTTGTTCATTAAAATTACTTGCGTTTTAAGTACATCGATGTTCCCATCAACTGATTTAAATTTGTTTACGATGCGGACTAATTCGTTAATTTATTTAAAACTGTTCATTCCGAAAAATTTTACCAGAACACAAGAAATTATAAAATTACCGTGAAAAAACTACGAACATTTAAAGTTCTGATAACGAAAGTAATTCTTTTACGATAGTGTAAAAACAAACAAGAAAAACCATTTGTAGTTTTTATTTATTTTTTTTTTTTACATAGCCTAAATGCAAGAGTTCATTTCAATAATGTACATACAATGTATTTTGAAAATTATTTCAAAGCGAACAGAGTGAAAAATAAAATGACCTATTTTAACATCGAATTCAATACTTTTTTGGATTAATAAGTGCCAAAGTTAAACAAAAAAAAAATAAATAAGTAATAATCTATTGTCTGTTTAGATTATTTTACTCTGTGCTCGCAGCAATACGGTGACTATTGAAAACACACAATTGTTGAACTATTATTTTGTTGCTTAAGAGTGCGCACAAAATTTACCCGTTATTTTCTAACATAACGTCAAGAGTACAATTAATAACTAATGTACACCGTAAAGGATCACTACTACAATTGTTTTTTTACAAAACAATTTTAATAATTAATTTCAAAAATCATCGATATTACACACGTGATTTAGATTTTTATCCGCTTTGTCCATATTGGTCATTGTAAGTATAATACGTCGCTTTTTCCACTTTGTTACTCTCTACACATTATGTAAACTCATATTACACGTAGTTTAAAGTTTTTATATTTTATAAAATGTACGTTTTCATTTGAAATTGAAAATACTTTTTCCATCTGTTCGTTCATGAAAAAAATTCAGGGGGAGTATCACTAAAAGATTACGTGGAAATGTAAAATAATAATAATAATAAAAAAGCGTTCAACTTTAATATTATAATATTCCGTATTACACTTGATACAACAATCGACGTTGTTACGATGACATATTCTATTATAACGACTATATCACACCGGGAATTAATTTGAAATAAAAGAGACTGCGATTTTCAATATATTTAGCATTTATTTATTCCCCCGACGATGTAACCGACAATCTAAAAAGAACTTTAGATTTAATGGAATTGTATATAAATCCATTATTATGGAAATATAAATTTCCATAATAATTAATTACCAATTAGTGAGCGAATTTTCATGCTTTCATAATACACGTTTGGCGTGGACCTGTGTAAATTTTTCGAAAACGCAAGCAATCTTCTACATTTCGCTACGATTTTCGATAGTCCGCAAATGATGACTGGCGGGCAACAGTATAACCTGCACACATATAAATTAAAAGACATTTTTTCTAAAATTAATTGCACAGAACCGTAAAAAAAAAATTAATCACTGCGGGTCTAGAGTACTTAATAATAATAATAATAATATTTTTATTCTTAAATTGTTCAACGTGTGAATGTAAGTAAATCAGTAAAAGTTAAAAATATAATAAAAAGTGTAAAATAACCGAGTAAACGCGTAGACGAGTACAACAACGGAGGAAAGACGAATTATGACGTTAATTCGATTCCATCGGAATACGCGAAATAATATTATTAATAATAATAATAATAATAATAATAATAATAATAATAATAATAATAATAGAAATAATAAATATAACAAACGCGCATACGATTGATTGCTCGGTCAGCGTCGAACTAAACACCCGCGTATACCGACACAGCGCGTCAGTCGATCGCGATAAAACCGACCAAAAAAAGTAATCACCAGATAGCGGTACGACAGAAAACAAGAGGGGGTAGCCACGCCGCAGACGTATAAATAGCGGTCCGCAACCGGCGGACCGCTCGGTCTTGCCACGGCGGGAAAACGCGAACAACCTCGTTCGCCTCTAACTGTGGTAAACACACCGTGTGTGTGTATGTGTGATACACACACACACGGTGTTTTTGCCGCGTTCAGAGGTGAACAACGTTGTGTTGCATTTGCCCGCCGTGGCTACACAAGCGTGTGTGTGGGTTCACGTTGACCGCCACGCATACACTGCGCATTGGTTTCGAACCGCAATTTTTCTGCAACTGCTTTCTTTTCCTTTTTTTACATCTGCATTTCGTCATAACAGATTCTCAAAGAATTCTTCGGCGTGGATTATGCCGAAAATGTATAATCGCTATCGCTCTGGACCGAACACACAATGCTCAAACATTTCGTCTGAACCGTTTAATTTCCGTCGGTGCGATCGCACATTTTCAGCACGTCTCCGTGTCGGAAGCACCGACTCAGAACTATAAAAAACATATATTTTTTTAATTATCAAGGTAAAATTTCAACGGAAACAATTAAATCGATTCACATCGATTCTCGATTAACGGTTCATAAATTGCGTACGAATTATTTTAAACTGTCACGATTATTGTAAACCGGCAAAAATGTTAGCCGGGGGGGGGGGATTATTTTAGTAGCGCGGTGAAGATGTTTTTTTCCTATATTTCACTTGTATACGCGCGTTTCATCAACAATAGCTCCATCATTCGCACAATCAAAGAGTTTTCAAAAAAAAAAAAAAATTTATTCTACTTAAAGCCAAACGGATATCGCGAGACTCGTATAGTATACGAGAAAAAGAATCGTTAATAATTACGATAGTTGATATTACTTTAAGATTCCAAGTGAGGGAAATTTATTTCGTCAATGTAAACACTTTTTCGTAAAGAAGGAATGTCCGAAATAATCCCGACGCGTATTACGTGTGTGGTGGTGCATATGTAGTTGTTGTAGTATTTTATTTGACACGTCCATCGGTTTTCTCTGTACATCTCTCAAGTGTCGGTACTTTATTTGACGCATATTTCGATTTTCTCCGCAGTATTCTTAAGTGTGTAATTTAATAAATCTAAAAATTTCAAGCAAAAAAAAAACTCCAGAAAATTGTCCAATTATTCGTTTTTTTTTTTTTTTTTTTTTTTGAACACGGACTTATACGATTTAAAACGCGTACATAAACCGCATTGATTTTATCATATCAATTATAATTTATAACCAGCTTGAGCAGTCGGAATCGTTTTTCGAACACTACAATATGCATTGCTTTCAAATTATAAAAATGTCTGTCAAGTGTCCCATTCGAATAGATAATTCTTCTTTTTTTTTTCTAATTCTCGAATTTATTTTAATTTTTTTTTTTTTTTAATTGAACGTTAGGCGTCAATCAACAGTAAAACATTTAATATAGAAAATAAATTATTTTATATATTTGTTTCGTTTCGAACCGACGACATAGAGAATACATTCCGGATTTGAGTTCCTCCTATCACATAACGTCTCAAAAACGTAAGTACGTGACTATGTGCCGTTCGCAATATTATAATAGTAATTTATTTGTTTTTAAAATAACTTATTATATTTTGTTCGACGAATATCGAAAAAAAAATTGATTTGTCTTATATGTTCGTCTAAATACGAACGCTGTCGGGCAATATTGTCGGTAGTTTCGAAATAAAATGCACTTTGCCAAAAGTTATATTTTGATTCTTGGCATCAGTACCGTGAGTTTATGGAGATGAAATTTATACATTTCATTCGAAAAGTATGTAATTGAACAAAATTAATGGTTTCGAAATGTCGAGGAGAAAAATTAAATATTTTTAATTAATATATTTTATTTCTATGATGGGGAGATATTTACCGAAATCCAACTATGGCTGATATTGAATTTTATATGTAAAGGGAAATCAATGAAGACATTTGACGTAATTTGAAATGGTCTTGGAAGAAATGTATGTTAGTACGCTTTCGTAACATCATTAAAATCGATATTTTATGGATTGCTTAAAATTAAGCGAATGTATCGTTTTGTACTCGCATTGTGTACACGCCATACGAATAACAAAATAAACAAAGTGGTAGTATAAATTTTATATTAAAAATATTGTGTACCTTACCAGTGTATCCACAGCTTGTGTTGAGCGGTATTTATTTATTTTTTTTTTTTTTTAGTTAAAACAAGATAAAATGTCGTTTACCAAATACAAAGTCAGAAATATGTAATGTGTGGATAGGTCTTGTGCAAATTTTTCATTTTTACGATTTAATAGCGAATAGTTTGGGAAAACGCATAAAGCATTTAACGGTGTAACGGTGTATAATAAACAAACTGTTGAGATTAAAAGTTAAATCGTGACCCGTGTTTTATAGAAGTGCGCAATAGATGGTCGCGGTGCAAGATTGCGTGAAAAAGAGTGGCAGCAACGAGGCGTAAAATTTTTTCATTTTTGTCAACACCCACGGAAAAAAATTCGGAAACACAATCATTATACGATATCATGTTTAATATTTATAAATCCGTAACACTATAAAAAAAAATGTCTTTAAAACACTATACTATTGTCGTGTGATATTCGAATCGATTGTTTTGAACCGCTTTAACCACTGTAAACGGGTCGAACACGCAAAACAAAGTACGCTTAATGCGCGTTGTCGTATCGTTACGGTTAGAAGAGAGTTTTGTTTTTTTTTCTAGTTTAATAATTAACGCTTAATCGAATAATAATAATAATAATAAAATTATTTCGCTTCTTTTTTTTTTTTACACGCACGCAGTTTATTTATAATATACGGAATTAGTAATTTTTTACACAAGTCCGCGCTACGGTTTTCCAAAAAAAAAAAAAGTGTAATTTAAACCGACCGCGTATGATTTGTACGAATTGTGTCTCACCTATACTCTGCACATCACAAACGCGCGTTGTCGTCGTGACATTCTATTTTTATTAAAATGTCGGGGGGAAGGGGAGGTTTTTTTTTACAAACCAGCGAGCGGACCGAGAATAGTAAAAAAAAATAATATATATTTTATATATATATATAATATATATATATATTAACGTCGCGTCTTATATATCGAAAAGTGTAATAAAGTTAATATAAAATATACGAGCCGGAATATGCAAACGGATTATTAAATTCTGTCGGAAAACACAATGACGATAATGCAAACATCATCACCACCGTCGATATGAATACGAAATTTGAAAGGGACGTCGTCTCCATATCATTTTATGGATAATGTATTATACGTATACACGAGCCCCGGTTCGTCGTCATCGTGTTCAACACATGAAACCGTGGACGAGCTTTAGTATTCGTCGCTTAAAATATTATACATAATTGGAATACGTGTATTTCGGTCGTTATAATAACGCACTTTGTCGAGTAGAAAATACCGTATGAAAATGTATATATATATATATATTTGTTTTTTAACATCTAAACACACTCTCGAATACTCGTTGAAAACCGTCTCGGACACTTGACAATAAAATATACGCGTACAATATAACGGTGTTACAATGTACGCCATATATTCCAAACGACATTTTTATTCCAAATTCATTTTTTTTTTTTTTTTGTCAAGTACGAACCGAAATAATCTCATTACATTTCGATCGTGTTTAACGAAATCGAAATGTTCGTAGCTAATCAGTTATGTTAGTCTGTTGTTGTTGTTATTATTATTATTTACCATCGGTTTCGACTGTAATTCGTCGTCGCGCAGTGCCGTAAAGTGTAAAAGAAAATACGCCATAATATATTAATTATATGTACAATTAAATCTGTTAAACGATTCAAAAAATTAAAAGTGATATTACAATGTTTTGGCGGTGTTTTCTAAAAAAAAAAAACAAAATATTAATAAAAATCGAATCAGAACGTTAAAGAAAACTATTGTTTATACCGAGGGAATAAGAGTAATAAAATACTTTTGAAAAGCACTGAACACTCGGGTTGTCCACCTTGTCCTGACGTTTCCGAAATCATTGCAGGTTCCGTTTCCAGAGGCGTGTTCAATTATAGGTAATTATCGATATGGATAGTTTAATCCGCGAGAGTTTTAATAAATTCAATTAAACATTTTGAAAAAAAAAAAGTACAAATGCGTTTATTCCAATTCGATTACCGACATTTTACTTTCGAATCGTAAGACGACGGTCTTTATTTCGAAACTTGTTGGTTCCACAACGAACCAAGAGAAAAATACTTCGAAGAAACGAGAATTTCGTTCATTTCGTTTCATTTCGAACAGTCAATTATTATAATTACCATCGTTATTGATGCGTTTACTCGGAAAAAGCCCATTTCTCGCGTTAACCAGCTAGCTTACCCGAAAACGAACGTGAATATTGTATCGAAAACGTTTTTTGTATTCTTGTGAAGAGCAAAAAAAAAAAACGTTTTTTATATTAATGAGTGGATAAGAGAAAATAATTGTGCACACCGTAATAAGTGTGTATAACAAACAGTCGACATAAGTGATATTAAATTTTCCGTTTTATTTTTCTTTTTTTAATATAAAAAATAAAAATTTTACAATAATTCGACAATCATTTTTTTTTTTTTTTTTTTTTTTGTTATATATACTTTAAAACAGGAATTGAATCCGGCGTTCCAATATTGACGTTTAGAATTACCGCGAATTTTCCTGTACGCGTAAATATTTCCAACACGTTTATTCGAAGAGTGGAAAAAAAATTCGTATTACTACTGTACCGGGGTGTGCGCTCTAGTTTTATTTTCGTTATTTCATTGTTCACCTTCTCTCTCTCTCTCTCTCTCTCACTCTCTCTCTCTCTTTCGGCCGTGCGCATTATTCAAGTACGGCGGGCGACACCTGATTTTTTTTTTTTTTTTTTTTGAACCGACCGCAAGCCGACGGCTACGGGACGGGGGAGCGACGCGGCGGCGGTGAAACGGCCGCTTTGGCAATATGACGACGACGACGACGACGACGCGCCCGCCACGGTACACAAAACTTATTCTTGTCCGCAGAGCTGCTCCCGGTAATTTTGGCATCTCCGCAGTGACGAAAACGCGTTGGTCGCCGTTGGCCGAGAGGGAAATAATATTGTCGAGTGGACAGAAAAAAAAAATGAAAGAAGAAGAAGAAGGGGAAAATCGCCGGGGGCCGGCAACAATTTATTTTATTTTTCCGTATACTTTCTGACGAATTGACTAATTTCATTTGATCGTCGACAGTGTGACCGTTATTCGGTTTACACCATTAACAATTATTCGTTTTTTTTTATATACATATTTTAGCGCAAAATTCGTGAGACGATAACGTTTTCACCGAGTTAGAAATGTTTTGATTATTAAACGATATTAAAATTTAAAATCCTCGACACTCGGTTGAAAATCGATAGTGCCGTCCCTGGTGTTTTACCGTATCATTATTATTACGTTTTTAGATTACGTTTGCTAACGCGATGCCACTTCGACGATATGTCATTATTGTAAAAAATAAAATAAACCTCAAAGATATTTATATAGTATTAATATTGTTTTTTTTTGGCATTCTGGTCTAAAAGTAAAAGTCCCGTTCGTCGTTTCTCGGGATCTAGAAATACAAGAAGACTCGAAACCGTTCGCGTCCACCGCGTAATTGTTTAGGTATTATCAAAAATAAATCGAATACGTTAATAATACGATTGGCCGGGGTTAAATTTATAATATAATCAAAGAACGACATTTTTGACCGGTTTAATCGTTTAGAAGTCGAAAATGAATAAAATCACCCACAACAAATCGGAAGATTTTTAGCGTAAAATTATTCTATATAATCAAATAAAAATCCATTTGATCGTAAATCTTTATGCGTTTTCGATTTTGGACTCGTCGAAAATATTTTGTAATAATAATAAAAAAAAAATGTTATAGTATTAAATAAACTGGATAATAATGTTAATTAACTGAGAAAAATCAATACGCAGTGCGGATTAATCGACAATTTAGCATAATGACGAACTAAATGTTTAATCGTTTGAAACTTAAAGAAAATTATCTTTTTTTTCTACTCGACCAAAATTAACAAATTATTTTTATGACATTCTCGTACACGTCTGTTTTCGATCTACGCTGGTATTCGTACAATATGATAATAATAACACGTATTATTATTATTATTATTATTATGATAGACAAACGTGACGAACGTTATCGTTTCGCACGTAATTTCATTTTCGCTACATTACTGTACTACTCTATTTTAAACGCATATGCAGAAAACGTTTTCAAACGCGATTGACGCGTGTAATTAATAATTATTATTATTACTGAGACATGTATCATCCAATACACCATTAAATGACTAATGAGTATTGTAACAATAATAATAATAATAATAATAATAATAATAATAATAATAATATTTGTACGTCAATCGCGTGGTCCAATATCACACGGAGCAGTCCCCGCGAACAATATTACAATTTTTGTTAAATAACGATATTTCTCATTGCGACGTGAACGGCGTGATTTCACAACATAATTGAATCATCATATTTTATACGTATATTTTTAATATAATTATACAATATCAATTAATGTAATACGCGTCAAAATGACATATTACAATTTGACGGAAAATTAAAATATGCGTAATAATTAATAATAATAGCCTTATATTATGAGAACGTGTTCGAATATTAATTTTTTTTTTTTTTGGAAGAACTTCTTTTTTCCATTTTGTTCGATTTTTTCCGATGATATAATATTTATTTTGTACAATTAACCCAATGTATTAATCATCGACAGAAGTAGACTCGATTTCATAACAATTTTATCCGTATTAAAATCTTCGCGACGCTCTTGAAAAACGATCGTTTTCTAGTTATTATTCAATCACTGCACCTTCAATATACTCTTCTCTGTCGTCAAGCTCAACAATATTGTCCATTTTCTAAAGTAAAAAACAAATTTGCAAAATAAAAAGTAATATTTTATATGCATGTAAAACGTATAACGTCGATATTATATTAGTTTTATTTATTGTTCGATTTAAGAAAAATTTTAATAATTCTAAAACGTTGTATTATAAAAATTACATACCCGAATCGTAAAATGCGACCACTGTCTGTTCGTTTATGACGTCTGAGCTCTACTGGACGGACGTTGACGCGTCGTTTATGGTATTTGTTCCGAAAGGTTTTAGTGTGTGAAATCACTGCGCTGGTTAGGTGCACGTTAAAATCGTACGAAGTCGAGTGAAATAAGTACGTCCAAACTGAACTTTACGTACCTCGGGAAATATAAACAGAGTATTAAAGTAGGTTAGGTTGGCCGAATATTTGAATAGAGTGTTTAATTTGAAAGTACAAAAATTCGACGTGTTCAAATTTATACATTACAAAAACGTACGACGCATTGTAGAAAATAAAAAAATATATATATCATTTAAAATTGACATTAAATTTTTAATTAAATGCCACTGAGAAGTTATTAAACAAACTATACACAATGTCATACTCATTAAAAACTACTAACGATTAAAATTACAACTTACACGCGAGCGGGGAATTATTATGGGTAAAAGCTAATACCGTTTTTAGCTAATATATTATACGTAGCATAGTAATAATAATAATAATAATAATAATAATAATAATAATAATAATAATAATAATAATAATAATAATATATAGTGTGCGATATAATATATATAAATCCATATTATAAACTATAAACGTAAGATAATAAATCCGAAATTGTATCTGAAAAGTACTTTTTTTTTTTTGCGCGCGTGTTTTATTTATATTTAAACGATATTCTAAATCAATATTTACAGTGAAAATGTCTGCGAAAAACATACATATTAATAATAATAACAAAAAAAAAAATTCAAGAAATTTTTATTAAAACATTATTATTTATTTTATAACGACAAAGTCAACCGTCAATTCGTTTGTATTTATTAACTGATTGAATAAAAAATGTTACATTTACAAAAAAGAAAAAAAAATATAATATAAATTTGTTTTTATAATATATATTATATGAAAAAAATACAGTTTTTTTTTAGCAAATATTGATATTATAACGCTTCCGAACCCCGGTTATAATAATATATCATCTATTCGGGGTATACAAAACAACTCCTCTACACGCGTTTCCGAATTAAAGTACTTATTTTATCGTGCCGGAGGATCGGATTAAACGAATTCAATTTTAATATATTATATTTATTATAAATAACGAACTCCCCGTACACACTGTGGCGTATAATGTAGTGAACGAACGTAGTCAAGGAAAAACTCGACTTCAGTAAAAATACGCTTTGTTGTAATTCGAAATGAAAACATTGAAAGATTATAATACATTCAATTCCAATAAAATAATATATATATATATATATATTTTTATTTTCATCAGTACAATGCAGACATAAACATTTTTTTTTTTAAATACGCGTATTTTTTCAATAATCGGACCATCAAATATAATTTTATGTTTTTAAAAATAATATACTTAACGGATGAAACGCAATGTTTGAAAATTTTAAATAATTTGAAAACCAAATAAGAATTCCGTATTGTATCTTACAAAAAAGAAACCTACAATCGCACTCTCGAAAAAAAGAATATAATTATCGGATTAAAAGAACGTTTAAGAAATATTGAAAATCAAGAAGACGAAATATCTCCTCTAGCAGAACGCGTATTAGGAACAAATCGCGATATACTCGTGAACTCGATAGAATCACAGTGAAAAACAAGTAAATAACGGTCAAGAATTTAAATTACGTTAGGGAAGCTATAAAAATAATAATAATAATTTGTTAAATTGGGATTATTACAGAGTAATTCGTTGAAAACTTTTAAACTTGTAAACGATATCGGGGAAACGTTATTCGTTTGATGATTGATCGGAATCAGTTGGCGGCAACCAGTTTGTTTAATACATGGACGACTTTAGGCTGCCAGTCGTTATCGTGTACTAAAGACGGTATATTATAACATAGTTACGTACCTGTTTACCAAATAAAAGTAAATATATTTTTATTTTTTTTGCGAAATTGGATTTTGTTTTCCATTTTATTATTAAAGAAATCCACAAGTACTCGGATTATTAACGAAAGAAAAATTGAAATTCGCAGGTTTGCCGACCGATATATTATTTTAATAGTTGAATTCCTATACTACTACGGGTAATGTCATTGAACCAAATTGTAGAACTGGAAATGGAAAACGCGATTATTATTACTATCGTTATTAAGTACAAGAGAAATCTCGTACGATGTCCATACGTATATTTATTAATAGCCGGTATATTACAATGTACGTAAAAAAAAAAAAATTTGTTTTACGTGAATTATTATTTATTTCCAACGCATATTCGCGAGCTGTCGTGCGGTCGATACGTACATAAATGTAATACATAACACACACACATATATATATATATATTAATTTATTTAATTAAATATAAATATTTACGTAAATCCGTTTCCAAGGGAAATAAAACTTATATATACACGTCACAAGAAAAAGAATGTTTTGCGAAATGTATTTGTAGTCTGCGCGAAATGCCGTTGCGTGTATCAAGGAAATTAACCTCGAGGTATATAGACGACAGAAGAACAAAAAGAACATGAAAATAACGACGAAATATTATAGTGTTTATTAAAGTTTTCATTTTTTCCACCTCTTCTTCCCCGTCCCCCCGGACACGTGACGTGTATATATAAACGATTTAAGACTTTTATTATTTATTCATTTATTCTTTTTAGCCTACTGAAGAAAAAGTGTTGTTCATGAGCCACGCGATCAATTTAATTGAAAATTATACTTCGGTTTTGCTCGCCGTCTGTTATATTAAATTAGAAATAATTCCGGCCGTATTAGGTGTACGCTGCGGCGGCCGGCGGAAAGCAGAAATCGCCCAGCGCCTTCCACAGAGTTCAATAAAGCCTAACATTTTATACGTTCAATTGATCGAAATCTTTGCTACGACCGAGGCCAGAAAAAAAAATACTTTCGAGTTAAAAAAATTCCCCTTTTTTTTTTCTTTCGATTCCTGTGAATGCATTATATCGAACAAATTCTTTTTATACAGTCTGCTAACACGATAATATTCGTAATTTTAATCCGTTTAGAAAAAAAAAAATTATTCGAACAGTTTACCTTTGATGATTGTACGCGTAACGTTTTACGTTTTTATATTCGAAAAACCGAAAAAAAAAAATGAAAAAAATGTTTTCAGAATATCGGCCAACCGTTAGTTTAGCCCACGAAATTCGTGCGTACACTCGTCTGCAGAACATACCGATTTTGATTTTGCTAATGGATTTCTAAACGGAGAAACACGATGAAACTGTTTAAAAAAAAAAAGAAAACGATTTTTTTTTTTTATAAATTTGAAAACTTAAATAGAATTTTTAAAAAGAATTTCCGATTTTTATGTACACGAGAGAGAAAAAAAACCGTGTCTATTCAAAACGCTTTTTCTTTTCGATATGTCGACGATATTTTTGGATCGTCTGACTTACAGGTGGTGGTCATTGAATTACAAAACAACGATGTTCGTAAAACTGCTTTTAAAAAATACTAATACAATTTACAAATATTTTATTCGAAACTTTTAAAGGTATTTAAAAAAAAAAAAAAAAATGATTATTACTTTGTCAGTAGACGTTTTCGTTTGTTATATATCGAAAAAATAATTATTATTACCACGGTTTAAGCGGGTCCAACACTTGTTCACAATACGGTTAATTTTTCAGTTACAGTAAATAAGGACAACCGTACGCTAAATGAATCGCTTTTTGTTAAAAGGGCATACGAGTATGTTAAATTTTTTTTTAAAAATCGTTTTATTTTAGTTTTCTGTTCTTTGTGTATAGGTCCATCATATTGTGTGTTATAATTAATTTGGTATAAATACCAAGTACCGTATACATTGTTATGCAAATAAACGAATTATTTTTACAAAGTTACCATATTTTGGAAGTTTGGCAGTTTTTATCATTTCCCGAAACTTCATCTGTTGAAACATGTGCCATTTTAACAAAAAGCGATTCAAATCTCGTTTGAATAATAATAATAATTAAAATAACTGGATATCAATAAAATCAATAGTATTTATGCATTATGTCGAAATTGTATTTATAATCTAATATGTAATGTGACCCACGGTGAATAGTTTAAAAAAATAAATGAACTCTTTGGATAAAAAAAAAGATTGCCACACTACTGAACTAACGATAATTATCGTGTAAATACAAAAAAAAAAGTATATGAAAAATTTTAATATTACGATGTTTTTCCTCCATTATTCACCCGTAGATATTTTTATGCTTTCTACAGTATTTTTTTTTTAATCTATGTTCATTTTAAAAGTTATTACATTTGAGTAATAATAATTTATTCTCGTAAATAATGAACAAGCGCATTTATGTACAACACGATAAATGGTACGAGAAAATGTTACGAAATAGTGTGTTTATTATAATAAATTATAATATATGATTTACGCGTACCTTTTAAAATATTTCTTCTTCTTTTACTTGGTGGTTTCCACTGGCCATTTAAGCCCATTGCCGCAACAATCAAAATCTTCCGTCTCAAACGCTAATTTTTCTCCATTTTCTAATAATGATAGGTCTTTGCCTGATCTTCCATCGTTGTCATTTTGACCGTTTTGTATGCAGTTTACACCTCGTATAATCAATCCAATAAGACTTACTGACCTGTCCACCTTATTCATTACTCTTGAAGACGACTATACGGTTTGTACCTATCACGCATTCGCCTTGATCGTTTCATTTCGGTCCAAATATCCTTCTAAAAATCTTCTGCTCGAATATAGTAGTTGTCATCAATACTTGCTATAATGTTGTTTTTGCCATCCTTGTTTAATTTTTTTTCGTGACCGTTAGCGTTCTCGTTAATGTTTACCCCCCTGTGTAATTAAAATTTGCCACCCTAATTCAAAAATATATATTTGTCTATTATAATTAACGTAAACCAAACGATGAAAAAATATTCACGTTCAGTAGGTATCTTCTTACAATCCGAACTAGCGTAGGATTATACGAATTAATGTCATTAACAAATACGGAATTCCAACATTGTAATATGTTATTAAAACACGCGTTAACTCCGTCCTCGTCCACTCGACGTTCTTAATTCTAAATCTATTTCTATATTATTATTTCATTTCATTACGAAATCTGTCTTTTCCCGATTTAGTATTTTACTAAAAGCACATTAATTGTAATATTGTCGAGCCATATTGTTATGTCAAATTAAGGCAAATAAAACAAACGAAAAACTATTATATTATGCATGTAATAACTGTGTATTTAAAAACGAGTGTAAATCAAAGTAAATAAATGCACGAGTTTTGCTTATACGGAAACTAATGTTCTCCAGATTTGGAAACACGATAATGCGTATAATCCGAATAACTTTTATCTTAGCCCATACATTATGTCAAACAATAATAATACGGGCCCTTTTCTCGTACGATGTCTGTTCAGTTAGCGGCTGTACACAATGGACTTCATACAAACGTCACGAGGACATGGTGTTTTTTTTCCCTCCAGTATAATAATATATACTGCGTGTTCCATCGTGCATTAGATTACTTCGGATCTCCGGTGAAACGTTTTCGAGCATATTATACAAAAACATATTTTCATAACCTTCATTCGAATGAATGATATGATGTACTGCACTGGACAGTAGACTGCGTCTTTTTTTGTCGCGAACTCGTTAATTCTATTCGCATACACTTTTCCAATGCCGATGTACAGAATAATCACAGAAATCCATAGTTTTTATTTTTAAGGTCACATCATGACATTCATCGTATGTTATCGTCAAATATTATGACATAATATCTATTTCGTTCGAACTATTATTATTATAATTATTATCATCTTCGAATTGAATACATTTTTACGTCACGTTATATTTTCACGATGATCATAATGATAATAATAATAATAATAATTATATTTAAATCCAAAATTACGAGAAAACATAATTGTAGAAAGCCTTTTTTTTTACATTTTTTTTTTTTTTTGACGGTCATTTCAACGAAATCGTTAACTCAAATAATTTTTTGAAAAAATAATGTTTCCGACGATCCATAACATAATTATCCAATCCGACTTGCAGTTGTGATATTTTAATCGTGCGAGTATTATAACTTAAATTCGGAGAAAAAAATCTTATTAAAAAAATACAAAAATCATATATACGAATAGGTCTTCTATAAAGACTCTTAATAAAGAAACGAACGCATAACGAAACACGGTCGTTTATTTGCCAACCAAATGACTTAAAACCGCCACTGATTCGAATATATATTATCACGACTATATTATTACATATCATGTCCCGATTTCAGGTAACGCATTTTGTCCATAACATAAAATCGACTAGTGTCGTATACGTATAGAATTTTACGAGCCCGTCGGATTTTACTGTGATACGCGCACTTTGGCCGTTCGGTTAACGACGAAACAAAAAAAACAACACAGAAGTTCGAAACAATATAAACCGAACTTTTATTAAATAGATTCATTAACAGCTTCGCCTTACTTCGCATCGTACTTATAACATAGCAGGTATTTATTTTTTCTACGAGAACAGTTTATGTACGCATTACAGCGACGTACCACACCGATAATAATTGGGTCTTTCAATAAAAAAAAAAAAACTTATTGATTTAACACCCGGTTCTTATTGTATTAAACGTGACGAGTTCGAATATGATTTTCGATTTTTATTCTAATTTGTTTAATCCTTCACGAATTGATTTTAAAAATCAAAAAAAAAAATCGAAAAATATTCAAAACGATCGGTTTCGGCGCGGATGCAAATATGTTTTACCACGTATCCAAGTTCTATAGGTTACCACCGCGGTAAGATACAATTATTTACGACTCGGGATCACGTCTTATCACGAATATTTGATTGGTAACGTCACGAATTTTGTTCATTATCGTTAATTCGTTGTTACGTTCAAATTTAAAACACTACGCGTGTAAATTAGGTAACGATAATTTTAATTCGTACAAGAGATGGACGACAGTAACTGTTTTATGTAAATAATAAAAATGCCATATTACCAGTAAGGTAACCAACCATCTGTTATACCCGATTAATTGATAGTTGATAATTAAGATTAAAGAGATAATTGATTTCGCGCCGAAACAAATCGTTTTGAGCTTCGTATTTTTATTTTTTTTTTTAATCATAGGTCCTATAAAAATCAATCAAAATTGCAAATATTATTATTTTCTCACTCTGACCAAACTATAAAATTAGGGGAAAATGCGTTTGAAAATTTTCCATCAAAACGCTATGGTAAACATGATATTGTTACGGTTCTGACGAACAATTATATGCGTGTTACGCATATTGAGACGAAAAAAATGTTCAAATTCACACCGATCGATTGGGGGGTTATATCGGTAATATAAAAACATTTTTCGTTCTTTTGCGTACTCGGCTATTTTTCACGTGTCAGTGCGTATTTCGTTGTGTTTTAATTTCGAAGAGTATATTTTTTACTAAATTAAATACTAATTTCAAAAACGAAAAATTAAAAACCTTTTGAAATTCGATCAGTAAAAAATATACGAATACCCGAAAGATTCATTCGAGAATATTTTCCCCGTCCGTTCGACAACTTATACAATTGGAAATTATGAACCGGCGAGATTAATTTATTTTCATTTCCACGCTCGGATATTACATATTATATTTTACGAGTCACTGTATGTTTATGGTTATTTTATACATTCCAATTTTATCGATATACATTTTTAACAAATATAAATTAATATTTTTCTTTTTCATTATTCATCTAATTATGTAGATTCCCATAGTATACATCGTCATTTAAATGTTTTGGTTTTTATAATGCATATTTAGTGATTTTTTTCGTTTTATGGCATACATTTTTGTTTATTAATTTTTTTTTTTTTTGCGCATTTTAAGGTTTTTTCGTTTTAGAACACGGTGTCCCCAAGTATGATATTTTCATAAATATAATATACGTTTATCGAGTAAACGCGATATTGATTCTGTTCGTTCAATATTATCGAGTATATAGTACATCGCGGAATAAATTCTAAAACGCAGCCAAATCAAATAGAAATATTGTTATTATAAATTGTATTACAATACGTGGATAAAATTGGCCGGTATTGTACGTATTTCACTGTGCGATGCGTATTGGACATCGTAAATCGTTTTGATTTTAAATTCCAAACGGCACCGGCACAAATTCTTATTGATTTTACAATGATGAATACGTATTTTTTTTTCTTTTTGAAAACGGATTCGTGCATTGTAAAATAGTGCTGGAAAAGTTTCATATCGTTTCCCCTGGTGAATGTAAATCGGGCACATATTGTACGTTGGGTTTAATAATCAGAGAAACGCGAAATGTTCGAAAGGCTCTCGAGAATACTATGGAAAAACTAAGAAAAAAATTGTGCGCATAGATTGTCATAGGCAAATAAAATATCTATGCAATGTGGAACGCATCACAATTCTTTTATTATTATCCATCGACGGGATTAATATTCATCAACGAATAATCGTTCAAATTCGTTCGGAGATCCGCGATTATCGAATTCCCGATATATTGTTTTTATACGTATCGTCCGTTAATTAATATTGTAATTTGCGAAGAATTTTTTATTTATTTTTAATATCATTTTTAGCGTTTTGATTTTATTATTGCGTCTAGCCCAGTGCGCGGAATCGAATAACATCGTTCGAAGTAATTTCGATTGATACACTGGTATGTATTCGATCGTATGAAAATTAACGCTTCGTGATTCGAACGTTCGGTAATTTATTTGGACGTCGATAGGAAAACAAAATTGAATAGCTCTCCTAATGATGGAAAATAGTTTTGAAAAATATTTATGAATTGCGAGAAACGAAAACACGTAATAAATACCAGTTAACAGGTATTATATTGCGTGAAAATTAACGACGCGAACGATGTAGATATTTTTCAATTAATTGAAACGATATTATTATTATTAATACGAGTTTGTCAACAATTATGTTAATTTTAAAATTATTCGCGTGAACAATATACGAATTCATATTGAAAAATTATTTACAGAATAAAAATATTTGTTTTTGTTTTCTCTTAAAGCCGCTTTTCCGCCGTAATATTTAAAGCACACATTGTAATATCAAAAAATAACAATACCTTTGAGACATTTCTTTACTCCGCGAAACGTAATCTTCTCGGGCGGCATAAGAACCTTTTGATATGAACTTACGATATTCAATTTCTGATCGATGCAATCTTCCTTTGATGTTTTGACGCGTACTACATGCCGGATGATATAATTTACATAAGTGTGTGGAAAACACATCCGTATTTGTGATATCATCGTATTTGAAATACAAGGTTCTTTTTAAGATATCGTGTAAGTGTTGTACACAAATAAAATAATATTTTCTTTTGCCCGATGATTACGAGTGGTTTGTGTATAAAAAAAAAAAAAAAACATTTGTAACAAATGCGTTGCAGAATGAAATTATTACGTAAATGTCATTGCCTTTGAAATTACTTATTCATTTCAATTTTGTCTTCTTTTAATTATATTCGACGGTAATATTTTATATATGTTTTTATTTAATCTTTATGAACGTTTTTCAGAGTATTTTTAACGGTCCCGTTTGATAATAAACAAATTTAGTAAAACAAACAAATCTTTTTACCAGACAATTAGATAATTCTGATTTCGTATGTTTTTTTTTTTTTTTTTTGAACGGATTCAATGATGATTGAAAGCTTGGCACGATTTTTTTCAGAAACAAATAGCGAACCAGTTTATAATCAGTCAATACTCTATCAACTGTAGTTGGAAAAAGTCTAATCTCATTTGCGAGAAGGGAAATATATAATAATCAATTTGTTTATAATGACTATCGATGTTATTATGAACTCATTTTTTTTTTTTTTACATCTATTAAACGTCATTTTTAGAGTCCGGATTTCGATACATTGACATCATATTGCTAAAATGCTTGACGTGATACTTTCTAAGATTCAAATGTGTTTTAAGTACACTGGCAAACTTTTTTTTGGACATTTCCTCGAGGTTTTAAAGTATTTCTAAACGTTTTTTTTTTTTTTGAGCATTTCTTTTGTTTTAGGCCATTTTAAATCTGCTTTTGATAATATTACAAAATAAAAAGAAAAATTCACCGACGATTGAAATAAAAACGTATAATTTTGTTATAATATAACGTCGAGGAAGCCGATTTTTTGAATAAAACGATTCTTAATATCACACACTTGTCTTATTACAACTTCTATCAATTCGTTTTTTTATCGTATGATAACATTGTTTCGGTGTGATGCGCGTGACCATGCCAACTGTCGCAGTACAAAATGTAATCGTTCAAAAGCGATTTTTTTTCTTTTTAAACATATTTTAGAGTAAAATATGTTTAAAATGTAAATGCGTGTATTTTTATTTTTTAAATAGCATTTTTTTTTTTTTTTAAATATTTTTAGCGCGTTAAAACCCGTAGTCGTTATGTGTTATATAAACAACAGTTTTGGCCGTATAAATGTAACCAACGTACAGAAGAGTTTAAAACGAACACGACGTCGCGCAGCCGGGAAAACGACTTCATCTCGTGTTATCAAACCGCCGGGACGTCGCACTTAGTTATACGCGTAATTATTGTCGTGTCTGACAAGTGGGAATAAAATTATACCGTGGTGGGACTTATACACGTTTAAAATATTAACATTTCAATTTATTCCAACATTGCCGGATGAATAGAAATTGAACACTAAGCGCATGCAACAATCCCCTACAAACAAACCCCTCTCACATCGTTTCATTCGTCCGTTCTAAATTTATACGAGTGCCTGTTATTATAAAACCATGCAGACTACTGCTAAACGCGAGTATTAATGTCCGTGCTCAGTCGATGCAGAACGTTTCGTCCTGCCTCTTCGTCGGATTTTAACAACGGTCTTCGTTGTTCATAGGACAACGCGCGTGGTTTCTTACACTTTCCATTAATACCGCAACAGCCGTGTTCAAAAAAAAAAAAGAGAGAGAGACTCTAAACATCCGCTTTTCCAATAGGTTTTTCATAGGAAATATTTTTTTTTCCTAATGAAATATTAAAAAAAATAATAAGAATTTGAAATTCGTTTAAATATATTTTAAAAGTCATTTTTTGGGGGGGGGGGGAAGTTCGATTTAATTTTTAATTTTTTTGTGTAATCACGATATTTATCAAAAAAAAAAAACTATTTTGCAAGGGACGAGGTTATTCGAATTCTATTTGTAGTGAAACTTTTTTTTTTTAATTCTTACAAATTTTACTTGCGTTTAAGTGTTCTTCTTTTTTTTATTATTATTAACAATACTCGATAATGTGTTTTATAAATAAAAAAAATTAAAAAACCAAACATCTGCGTGGAAATAATTTAAATTATATTTACGTTGGATAAAAATCAAAAGTTAAATAAACTTCTCCTCTATGCATATAATTGAGAAAATTTGAAAATCCCGTTATGAATACCATTCCCCGCACAATGGATTTTGCGCTCGAACTACAGACAGCAGCGTGTCATCATCACAATATATTCGCGGTTAGATTCACTTAATTTAATCATATTAAATTTATGTAGTTCAGTAACGTGAATCGACAGGGTACCGCATTTGCAAAGCGTAAATATTATTATGACAAAGAAGTTATGACGGGATTTGCACTCCTATCTGTCTGATCTACGCGTATTATAATGTAAAACCGAGGTGTATAATGACTTTTTTTTTCCACAACATTTTAAATTTCGTCCAATTTTATTGTCTATCCGAAACATAATATTAAAAGCATATGTTTTTGAAGCAGTTATAGACTCTAATATCATCGTCGTTTCATATATTAAGTTTTCGCGTTGTCATATCACTTTTGTCGTTATTCGATTATACGTGTGTCTGTTATTAAACACTAGTCGACGTAACGAATGGGTAATTTGCACCGGAGTACAATAAAATTAATTTATTGAAGAAAAAAAAACCAGACGGGTATAAAACAATTATTTGATTTTGTTTAAAAATTAAAATATAATACGCAGATACGCGTATAATATATGACAAATAAATATTTACATATTTTTCACATCGAAATGACATTTGGACAATATGGAGAAAATAGTGTTTTGTAATAAGCGTCCTCGTATTCGTCCCGAATACATGTAAATTCAATCTGATAATTTGTATATTTTTTTTTTTGACGGTTTTTTTTTCTAAGGCCTAGTCAGCTTATAAGTCTCTAATACTTTTAGAATTTCAAAATACAAATATCAACTAAAAAAAATTGCAAAAACTGTGAATCATCGATGACGTTCCGTGTTCTTATTATATCGCGAGATTTTTTTGTTAATATTTTTTTTTTTTTACGACTGCCTTAGGAGACTATTCTATAGAAATAAGAATTTAAAACAAATTTCGTAATTTTGCGAAAAATGAAATTTTCGAAACCCGTTTCACAAACAGAGCAAAAGTTATTTCGATTTTATTATTTTTTTTTTCTATATTTTATATTACAAAAAGTTTCCTTTTTTCCGGAAGGAGGTAATCCTGTACAGCAGGCTTTTTGTACGATAATTGTGATACACGCGCATTTCGTTCTCTCGAATATTTATGTTAAATAAATCGCGTGAGTTCAAAACGAGTAAAACGTTTCGAATTCGTTTCCCTTTGGTATTCTTACTAATAAAGTAGTTGTAGTTCGTTTTGGAAAACGAAGCCGCCGCCAACTGTTCCGGAATTGAAAAAAATTACCTCATCCGTTTTCCCCCTTTGACTGTATAAAACAATATTCCTCCTAAATACGTCTCTACGTAACACTACACGCGTACGAATATCGTATCGTAAAAACAAATTTCAAAGGAAATGAAAAAAAAAAAAAAATTTTGGTCTGTTTCTGTGATATTACTGTGTCAAGGTATAGTCGTAACAATTTTTCTACTCCTTCCCATCCGCCGCGTTATTAGACTCGAGTAAAGAAGGCTCCCGCACCCCCGTTTGCTGTATAATCTGTACAATATTAAATAATTACGATATTTATACGTGACGAATGCGACGACAATCGACGTTTATTAATTTCACACAAACTCGTATCGTAAACCTAATACGAGTACTACAACAATTGTACATCGAACAATTTTAAAAGTTTATTATTCAATTCAATTTCGATTGTCTGAAATCCATTATACCGTCAATCCGGTAATTATTAAATATATATATATATATATATATAAATCCCTTCCTCCGTCTCGTCAAACGTTTCTCTGAATGCCATTCTGATCGCGTCGCATCGAAACGCACATTAATTCCGTACAAACCGACGACTATCATAATAACTGGCCGAGTCTGTGTGCGCGTTGACGAAATCGTACACGTTTTTTCTTTTTTCTTTTTGTACCGAGAGAGTAGTGTTTTTAATTAAGACACGGGGGAACCTACAAATTCTCTACTCGTCGTCACAAGTAATATACGTCACCGCCGCCGCTACTTGCTGTCGGTCTGTTAAAACCGGGCGATTAAACGAGCCGTGTCGGCCAAGTTTCGTTACGCGTCGACGTCTCGACGACAATTTTTGTCTCCGCGAAACCGAACGTTCTTTTTGGTCCGATTTTAACAACCGTTTTCTTTTTGAATATCATCTCCTCGCACTGCTCTGTCGTTCACCGCTGCTCGCACGTCTGCAATTCACGACGTATGCCGTACATCGGCTTTTTTTTTTTCGAAACATCCATCCGAGTGTTTCGCGTTCACCAATGTCGATTTGTACAATTCACTACACTGCGGCAATGTGTAAAACGTGTAAAACTTAATATTAATCAATGGTCGTGTTAGAATTTCGTTACATTGAAATCCTATCGCCTATTCGACGAATATTAAATGAAAATAATGTCTGACGGGTGCACGTTAGGGGCGTCAAAAACAAAAAAAAAATATCTTATAGATATTCCCGGTAATCACGTCTCGTGTTCAAATCGTAAACCGTGTTTATGAATGAGTGAAAAAATATTCAATAATAGTTACAATTATTAAAAGTATTAATTGTCTACGCGGAAAAATGCCATTTAATTATAAAGTGTAAATCGTATAAGAATCGGTAATTTTATCGATACATATACGTGTGTATACTTGTTATACGGGTTTCGTATTGAATTCGATTAATTCGACGAATTCCGAAATAAACGCGTACGTCGAAACTGTTAAATAATAATTTCGAATTATTACATTTAATGCAGTGTTAAACAAACAAAATTATTACCAAAGATAACGTAAATAATAAATATTTATTACGAATTCATTCAAAATTCACATTCGGCTATTATTGTTATATTTACTTTTCCGTTGAATTTTATATTATCGCGATGTTTTACACCGCCACTACTATACTTCTCAAAGCCCATTCTTCAATAAAAACGTAATATGATTTCACTCTAATTCACGAACACTGATAAAAAAAAAAATTTGTACTATTATTATTATTATTATCGAACCTTAAACAATAAATATGTTTATCAAAAAAAAAAAAAGAAATTATGCGTTTTAATGCGATCGATATTGGACGACAACGGTGTAAATCTGCACGTTATACCAATAATATAATTATACTCCCGTTATTTATAACTGTAAAAACGATATAATATTTAATCGGATTAAACGTGTTTCTTTATAAACATAATATGTACGAATTTCCGCCCATTATTTACAAAATAGAATTCTCTAGGAAAAGTTTGGCTTCGAACGTGCTTGTAAAAAGTTATTTCGTAATAAAACATCGTAGACACTCTTGAGTTTGTAATAAGCATGGTACGGTCCATTAAAAAAGTTTGTCGACGTCCTTATACTTCTTTCTAAATACCTAATAATCCTATTCGCAAAATATTTTAAAAGCACTGCGCAGTTTTCTTACCACTAAACACTACATAAAATTGGCTCGAAAAGTGTGAAAATTATAAACTTTTAAAATGTAAGTATACGACCAAAAAGATTCTAAGGTGAACGTCATTAACACTGATTGAAGTTATTCAATATCTATCGTACTTATAATTTTTTGTCTTTTTTCTTTTTACAAACCACTCACAGTCGATTAGAGGTTTCAGCTCATTTTACACACCCTATTTTATTCTGTACGTTATTGTTTTGAAAACTAGTAACACAAAATATGCGAATATTACATGCATTAAATTTTAATTTTAATTCTCTCTATGTTGACTCGTTTTTAATTAGAATAATATAATAAAAATATTCCCGAGATAAAAACAAACGTAGTCAATTTAAATTGAATTTTAAAATTCCATTCATTTCTTTTCTCGAATTCTTTTATTTCTCCCCCCACACACACACACAGCAAAAATCGTTTTTATACACTAATTTTAGGTCGCTCAGAAGTTCTTTAAAAACAAATAAAGGAATTCCTACATTTATTTTTCCAAACTCCGTCAAAATTCAACAAAAAGTTCAATTATCATAATTACGCTCTAAAACACTGTCCGTGAACGGTTTCTGAATATAATATAAATATATACCCGTGGGCAACTTTCCGTGCACTTCACCATTCCATAAAGCATTTTAACGAAAGAACGAAAAGTAAAAATTAATATTATATATATAAAGTCAATATTGTTTTTCCACAACAGAAAATTAAAAATATTTTAGTTTTAGTAAAAATAAAAATTATTGTTTATATATATATATATATACATATATAAATTTACTACGTGTTATTTCAGTAAACAATAACAAATTATTTATATATATATATATATATGAGTTATTACGATATTATATTTTTATTCGCAAGGTCCTCGTCGTTTTATAAAATATTTTCGACACGATATAATGTAATTTTTTTTTTTACGAAAATTGTTTATAACGGGAAATTAAGTAGATTCGATTTAAAGGCTACTACTGTATTATAAAATTGAAATAATTGATTTTCTGTTAAGCCATTTTTTTCGTCACAAAAAAAATAAAATATGAAGAACACAACAAAATCGTCTACACGATATTTTTAAACAATTATAAATTATGAAACCGGTCAGTTCGTCAATATTTAGCATTTGGACGAGAATCCAGAAAATAATCATTTCTATATTTTGCTCCAAAATCGGTACGTTTATTTTTATGACGAACACTTCGTCTGCGGCGTTCTGTTCGGTTCCAAAATTTGAAATAAATCCTACGTCACTATTATGAACTCGTAGATTTCGCGTTACCAACGGGTTTGAGATTCTATGGCGTTTTGATGGTATCAAAAATCAAATTTATTTAAAATCCTTAAAGGACGGGTTTGCGTTATCCCCTTAAATCACTGTAAGGGATGTGAGCCTTTAATTTATAGATTTCTAAAAATTTTTTTATTGCAAAATAAGTCATTGGAATTATGTACAGAGTAGCGTGTAGAAAATTTAAAATATTCTACTTCAATGTGTAAAACTAATGTGTAAGTTCCGATTCGTACTACAGTCGACAATTCGCGTTTTAATTCTCCGCATGACGGTAATATAAGATCATCATCGGGAAAAACATTTTTTATTGAGTTTTTCGTCGTAATACTGTGATGGTTATATTATCAAGCGCATACGGTGTATACGACGAAGTCGTAAACCTCCGACTATAATTTTATTTCATTACAGTGCCTAATTAAATTATAAAATTATAAATACCAATTCAATTCACTTTATTACTCGTAACTTGTTTGACAATAAATAATCCGATATAAGAAACAATCCTGTTTGAATGTTAAGGCACGTTTCACAACGGATTCAGTATTTAAAACATTGTATAGCAAAAATAAATTCGACGATATTACACACGTGTCAGTCAATCAGTTTCTGATTAGGCTGTGCCTTTTGACCAACACTCTCCGTTGAGGGCAGCTTCCTTCGAGTGGCTGTAGTCGTTGAGATTCAGACAAGTACCGTCGTCGTCATCCCATTGACATATTTTTACAATACGAAGCTCACGTAATGTATTACTCATCGCGTACTGATCCCTGCAATTGGTCAAAATATAGCTATATTAATATAATTTATTAATTATTTATTAATATAAATAAATAATATTCCAAATTGACAAAGGTAAATTTCTTTTCGATAAATGCACTCTTCAATATACAAAATCAACGTTTTTTTCTATCGATTAAATAATTTCGTTAAATACAATTTTAAAACGTTGAGAAATATATATTACATACCGTAATAATAAATTTAACATAAAAACAAACAAAATTATAAAATGTTTTTTCACGTTCATTTTTGATTAGTCGTTTTTATAAAATACACTGTTACAAAATTAATTCAATTTTGTTTATTTTTAATTATAAAAAATAATAATAATAAAAAATATACGAGTATTTAAACAATGTAAATAATATATATATATATATATATATATATAAAATTTGAAAACTACGACAGTGTAATCTTTTGGACATAAACATTTTATTATTACTGCTTAATTCGCATATATATTTTATTTTTATAAATGGAAAGAGATTCGGTGCCCTCCCTTGGATACAAAAATGTATGTAAGAAATGCGATGAAGGCCGAAGCTGTATTATACCGATTTTACAATGATGTCTTCTTTTTGTTCTCTTATTTTCTGCAACTATTATTAACAACAACGCGCTCTGACGAATAAAGAATCACACGACGCTACCTTCAGCGAAGGCAAAGAGGAGATTTTGGAACGTCAATTTTTTTCAACTGTCATATCCAATCGACCAAGGTTTGTGTGAAATTAATAAAATTGTCAACACTGGTATTCGAAAAAAAAACCAGCATTAATATATATATATATATATATATATATATATATATATATATATATATATATAAATATATTTATATTTTATTTCGTTGAAAAGACGAAAAATATCATTTTACCGTAAGTATAATATGTCGTCGTCATTTTATTTTATTTTTTTAAATATATACGAGTATATTAACGAATATCGGACGACATATGCCGTGTAAGAAAAAAAATGTTTTCTTCTTCGCCAATGTTTTTCGAAATGAAACTTTGTATTTTTTTTTTTTAATAAGCCAATTATATTTTTTAATAATCAGTTACTGTCGGTTTGATTTTTTTTTTACGCTCAAGAGCCACTGCTGAACCTATCCTGATGGGACTTTTATTACTGGCTTCCTCGTAACTTTTGAAGTGTTCTTGTCCGTGGTGTAGTTCAACGTATCACCGAGATACCTCATTAGTAGGACTGAGTAGAGAAAAAAACCAATGTGTTTTTTTTATAAAATTATGAATAGTCAGGTGTATGTTAATGTCAAAATACGATTTTTATTTCTACTCATATATATATATGTGTGTGTGTGTGTGTGTGTGTATTTGAATATTTTACGCCGTTCGGATGTCCAATGGACTTTCTATACTGACACGTGGTAATAAAATAAACATATTCCCATCCATATATCCATTTGAATAACATAATTATATTACTTAAAGACAAATTCTCGTAATAAATCTAAAATTGTTAAAAAATAATAATAACTTTATATAATTTTTAAAAAATCGAAAAATATTTATTCTTTGTATACTTGATTTGAGCTATCGAAAATTATTAAAGACACAGTTTTTGGGTATCGAATGTATGAAGTCATTGTTAAAAATGTTCACGGATATTATGTATGTTAAGTGCATGTATCAACTTAAAATTTATCCGATTTTCTCATCGAAAACGAGCAATTATTATCGATAAATTTGGTTTTTTATAAAAAAAAAAAAAATCGTGTTTTTACGAATGTGCGTGTATGTATATCCGCGATAACATTGTTCGAACATTGTCGGTCACGATGTCTTTTTTTATTAAGTGTTTTTGATGGAAATGTAAAATTTTACGCCCGCAATTTATGCTCGTAAATGTGACGCCGTGTCGTGGCAAAATGTTCAATTAAGATCGAAAACACGATGTATCCCTCCGGGAAAATTCTTATTCCATGTTATAATATATGGAACATTGCACCAGGCGGATTGAAAACTATTCGTTTTTTCGAAATCGGTTAAAACGTTAACGCGCATTTATTATTATTATTATTATTTTCTTTTAATCGATATGAAAACAACGCGATTATTATCTCGTTTCTCTTGAAGGGCAGGGGGGACCGATTTTCGATTAGATATTATATTTACCCGAGCACTCGGTAAAAGCAAACGCGACGACACCGATGAAAAAAAATCCCACTGTTTTTTTACCATTATAAAAATAAATAAACCCGTAAGGGCCTGCGTTGAAAACTGTGTGACAGCTGTCGCGACCGAGTGTGGTCGACGGAAACGGCAGTTTTCTACGGCTGTATATTCTGTATACACGTATATCGACTATGACGAATATGAGTAGAAATGTATCGCTCTCCTCGTCACTTTGCCGCGCCCGGTATTTGCAATATTAAACTTATACCGACGACTCCGAGGTGAACGTAAAAAGTTTATCTGCCCCCTGCGAAATTTACGATTACGTTACGGAACGACGGTTCTCGAAACGTGTTCCAAGCAACTAAAACGTTCGCGGCAATTCTTGTATTTTAGGCCAGTCCACGGATAAATAATGACAAAGAAATGAAAAACACTTATTTTTCATTTATATATTATATATACGCCCCTCTCATGTTCTTCCTCGCAAAAAAAAAAAATGTTATGAACCGAGATGTGGAGAATGCGCAGTTTATAAAATAATTTACAAACACATGAAAAAGTATTCCGCGGATGTACAAAATGTGCCGATTTGAAAATATTGCTAAACAAATTTTAGGTAATATTTAGGAAAAAAAAATTCCGTCAACACACTGTAAAGGCTAATATGGAGACTGGTATTTATAAAAACACTATTATTATTGTACTGGAACTTGGGGGGAAAAGGATTGCGTGGATTTGGTCGGTTTCCAATATGTTTTGTAAATTTTTTTTTATTAAAAATATTTATTTTTTCCATGAAATTCGTTAAAACAGTTAACAGAAAATCCAATAGTAATAAATTCTCAGAAGCGCCGTAAAAAACTTTTCGAATCGATATCTAATCTCATAATACTATTGAGACAGTGCTTTCTGAAAATCGCAATACGAATTTACTAGAAAGTATTGAAAAATCCCTTTAGTATTAGTGATAAGATTTTAAAAAAACGTCCACTCCTATTACTTTAATCCATCATCAAAGCTAATGGAAGTTGCAACTGCATACGCACAATACGATGAACGAGCTAATTCAATATAGAAGTATAATGTATAAAAATGGAAAACCGGTCAAAGGAAAAAATGATTGAATTTTGTTTTATCGAGATTCCGAATACCGTAGACTAATATTGTGTACGATTTAAAAAAGAAAAAAACATCTTGCTATAGAAAACGCTCTTATTCAAACGATAAAAAG
This sequence comes from Chaetogeoica ovagalla, assembly GCA_032441825.1. Lineage (NCBI taxonomy): Eukaryota > Metazoa > Arthropoda > Insecta > Hemiptera > Aphididae > Chaetogeoica > Chaetogeoica ovagalla. Next base: position 1,804,719 of record CM063749.1, on the reverse strand, counting down.
ACATGTCGTTTCTATAAACTAAAGACGGTCGAAATTATTTTTAGAATTGCCTTTCTTTCTTTTTCCCTTTAGCATACCTCCGGACGTAGCATTTTTCTCTCTCTCTCTCTCTCTCTCTCTCTTTCAATTTGATTTTAAAGAATATTGTTCGCTTTTACTAAAATTAGAAAAGGTTAAAATAAATGTGCCTCGTTTCGTTTACAGTGAAATATAGTGTTTCTGGCAAAGCAAAATAATTAATTAACTCAATACTATGGCTTACTTAATGAAAAACGGTGTCTGACATTTGAGCCCGAATCTTAATGATTCAAAACTTTTTCACGTCAAAAATATTCACACTGATTGATTGGCCAGCCACAAGCCGAACAGTTTTATAACCCCCGGTTCGTGTATAAAATAATTAACACCTCGGCCCATGTAGTGCTAAAACAACAGACGGTTATCTAATACACCAACGTCAATCTCCAAGATATCCAACGCGTTTGTTAAAATGTATGATATTAACGACAAAAAATTTGTTTTATTTTTTTTATGAACAAAATTATATTTTGTACGTTCCGAAGTATTTATACTTAAAACGGAATTTAATATTTATTTTAATCCAAAACTTCGTCGCCGCGACTCGTTTTATTGACCTAACCAAAAAAATTCTATACAATCAGTGCCAATTTCACTACTCTCCTGGAAAATCGTACGAATTTTTCGCTACTATAAATTGTAATTAGAGAATGTATATTTTTACGAGCATTCGCTTTTTATGTAATTGAACGTGTTAAATCGAATTAATAAAAAAAAATTGTTATTTTTTCCAGTCAACATTTATTCGTACAAAAAATTGCGTGCTACTCGTATTCTTATTTATAGCACCACTTCCTCGGGTAGAAAATAGTATAGTTATAGTTGGTACTTTATTTGACACGTTTTTAGACTTCTCTGGTAATATCCACACACCCTTGGATTTTAACGGCGATATTTTCTATGAATTTATTATAGAGAATTTATTATTATTTAAGAACGTATCGATACAAATTATTGTATTTTTATTGTAATCGGCGTATTCGAAAATTAATGATCATGATATATTTATCTGTTTGATCGCGATATTGCCGCGAGGTTTCAAACTCATAATGAACCGTGGTAAAAAAAAAAAAAAAAAAAAAAAACGTTAATTTTTTTTAATATTATGTAAAAGGAGAAAATAAGTTAAAATTATGTATTGAAAAATAACAAATCTGTTATTCGTAATATAAGAATTGAAATTTAAAAATAAAATGCCATGACTGTTAAATTTTTTCTCGTGACGAGGGCCTCGTATTTTATTTTGGAGTACAATAAAATCGCCTCCTCCGTAACTGAGCTTCAGTCACTGAACCACCAGTAGTTTTTATAACGACGGGGGAATTTTATAATTTCGAAAATCCGAAGGAGAAAAAACTGTGTCGACAAATTCGTATTGGGGAAAATTGTCTGAGTGCGTACAGTGATCACGTGCGCGGATTAACGTGCGGAAATTGTTCAGCCGTCCGCGCCACTGACTGCAGTACGGCCACGGCATAATAGCCTGGAATAATATAAAATATAAATTGTGCGTACAGGATATTAAATAATCCGGCACCGTAAACCGAAGATCTTTCGATTCCAACGGAGCAAAACGCTGTAATTTTTTTTTTTTTTCTAATATATTTTCCTTAAAACAATAAATTTTCTTCCGTATTATAACGTTCGTATGTTATACGACGCGCGTGTTCGATTTCTACTTTTTTTATTATTATTATTATTATTCTTTTTCTTTTTTCTTTTTTTTTTTGCTCGTCCGCCAACACACGGACCACGGCGGTGTAACACGTGTGCGCATACCGTTAACCCGGTATACGTTTTGTACCGTACCGCATCGGTCGTTGTATTGGTTAAAGAAATTGAATTGATAGGACAACATCAAAAGAATGCCCCGCGTATATCGTCTTACGGAACGATAAGTTTTCGGTTAAATCGTCTCCGGCGAACCGCTAATATTCCAGATACGAGAGGAGGAATCGATCGGACAAAAGTTTATTCGTGCGCACAGCATCTCATCTCCTTCCGCATAATATGCGTTTACCTCTGGAAAAACCGAAAGAGTAAAGTAAAATAAAAACAGTCGACGGTGATTACACGTGGTTTTTTAAAACCTTTATACGAAAAAGAGTTCCGGGATCGTGAGAACGAGAATTGCTGGAAAGTATACGTAAAACGAGATAAGCGCATAAAACTTTTATGTATAATAAAAAGAAAAAAATGTCACTCGCCTTACTCTATTCGCTCGGTTTCGTTTTCTCAATATGAAACGAATACGAAACGACGTGACGAAGAGAGAGGAAGATAATAAAAATAAGACTAGACAAGCTGCCTTCGACTGGACGTGAAATCAGCGACGAAAAAAAAAAAATTACAACTCAATATTGTGGTCTATGTGCTATATAAAGGGCTCCTCGAAGAACAAGACCGATTTCTTGATTTGAAACTCTCGATTGGAGTGGCGTAACGAGACGCCGCATGATGCAGTTATAGTGTTAATAAAGATTTTTTTTTTTCTTATGTGTTCATCTAAATGTGTAATTTTTGTTCTCACGCGGTGATAGTCGCTACTCGATTTTTTGATATTATATAAATTTTCTACATATCGATAATCTTTTATTTTTTTTAAATCCCGTCGTTTGTAATATAATTCAATTGTTTTGCGTGTCATATAACATTTGTGTTTTAATATTGTTTATGATGTACGATCTACCTTTCAAAATAATCGAATACGATTATATTTTTTTTTTCAATAACTACGATCTTCAAATGTCGATTATAATAATAATAATAATAATACGTTCGGATAATATTGACAATTATTATGTTTAATATATTATCTGAATATCGTTAGTTTTAATTAAATATTATAAAAATTAATCCATTACGGGATTGAATAATAATTCTAATAAATTAAATATCCCGAATTTATGAAAAAATATTATGCATACAAGCGATTGATTATCATATGATTTTTAGACCTTACGTACTATGTTGCCTGCGAATGTTCTCACAGCTTTATTTCTATATATTCCGTTATTTTATTTGTACGTGGGAATGTAAACGGTATTCCAATAGGAGTAAGCATTAGTTGTCCAATAATTCATTTGAATATAACGTAATCGCGTATAATTTAAATAATAATAATAATTAAAACCAACACGTTTGGTTCGCATTAAAATTATTATATAATAATGATATGTGATTAATGTATTAACATAGTTTAAATATTAAATGTTAAAATGTTAAAATCCGGTACAATAAAATCGACACACACTCACTGGCTCCCAACATTAACAGCAATTGCCCCCTTATACCGCCACTACGTAGAGCGAACGCCATGATTAAAGAATTTTCAAAAATAGATTTCGACCACTAACCGCCCCCCATTCATAATTTTATTTATGATGCGACCAAAGGTAGATTGAAGTCTAGAAAACCCCCATTAAAAACAGCTAGAGATCTAATTAACACAAACTTCGACATGATGATCAACTGGAAACAATCATGGGCAGCCGCTAGGTATAAACTCCTATGTAACGTATCACCAAGACATATGCCCACAGGATTGGACGCACATCGCAATCTGTGGTGCACACTTAATACAATACGAACTTCGCATGGCAGATGTGCAGATTCCTTGTACAAACAGGGCATGAGAAACTCACCAGAATGTGACTGCGGAACGGAGAAGCAGACGATCATCTACCACATAGCTTTTGTATGTCCTATCCACGCCTATCGAGGACCCAGAATCGATTGTCTTACAACCCCTCACGTGTTTATTAAATGCCCGGAGAAACTAGAACTTAAACTCTAATGTCAAATATATTGAATTGTTACTTCACTAATATCACTCACCGTTACTCATACTTCTACCAAGTATTCTATTTTGTTTTATTTTTATTTCAATTCATCTGTTATACACTAATTTAATTTACTGTATGTTATCATATAACAATTATTAGTCTAATACATGTAACCGCAAACTATACGCTAAATAAATATTATAATATACGAAATTTCGAAACAATGAATGAGATAAAAGACATCACGTCGAGCACCGGGTTCGTTATGAAGGAAAGGAGATACCGCTTGTCATCACCCGTCGTAGGTCGTTAACAGTTTCTATACGCGCGATTACCGCAAACCTGAAATCTCGCGCGCTTTATCCAGCTCGTTGCAAAACTTCCTTTAGTCCGATTTGAACGAAATCCACATTGATTTACACGAATCCGATACACCGGTAGTATTCGGTTAAAACTCGTATCAACTCGACCCCACACTATTGACCACAGAAATATCGTTAAATTAATTAGAATGAAAATTCGACTTGGTTCAACCTTACACTGATTATAGTGGAAGTAATCTGACCAACACAATTTAAAAAAGGTTATCCGTTTACAATATGGAAATACTCTTGAGATTTGTCCTAAGTTGTTATTTTTATGAATAAATGTATATTTATACCGAAAAAAAAAAGTATCCGATATAATATTCGTAGAGAAATTTCAAATTTATTATTTCCATAATTTTATATTAAAAAAAAAAAAAACATAAACTCATAAATTAAACGTCAAAAGATTAGTGTAAAATATATACAATAATGAATGAAAAAATCGTCTCCTATTGCATGCTCAGGAAAAAATTAAAACTTCAAAAATTAAATTTAATCTAATTGTAAACCCGTTTTCAAACCCGAAAACCCAATATTGTTTTCACTCCCAAACACGCTACAGATGATATCATTTTAAACTCATTGTCGTATATCACGATTTTGTTTCGAATCCCCCACCTCCCTCCAACTCAAACCAAAACCAATAATAGATTAAAAAACTTATTTTATATATATTATAAAATTCAAAATTGTACGTATGTAATATATTATATTTATTGTTCGAAATAATAAAAAGTGAAAAATAAATTAAATTTTTTCCCCGTTTTCAGGACATCCCGTTGAAATATTGTTTAATTTTTTTTTTTTTTAATACCATTTTTCAATGTAATTTTATAAGTTTTATAATATAAAAATATTATCTTATATGTAACCGTACAATTTTTTCTTAATATTTTCCGATATAAATAACAAAAAAAAAAAACAAATTTATTATATATTGTTTGATTTGATAAATTTACGAATTCAAATTAACCGTAAATCCGTTCATTACTGTGTATTACACACATTTTGTATCAAATTTATGAAAAAAAAAAAATTACAGAATAAAAATCGTTTTAAATACACTTAACACAACCTTTAAACATATTCTACCCGAAATATTGTTCTGAGCATTCATAAGAGTGGATAATATGTTTTTAATTTTCTGTAAGTACTATTATTTTTTTTCGTTAATGTTTCCATAATTTTATTACGATCCCATTACACAAAATATACACAATATTTTCAAAGCGTTTTTGTTTCGATTCGTTCAGTGCGGTCATGATTTTTAGATAATAGTTGTAATAATATGTACTTACGTATTTCGTAACGCGTAAAAACTTTTAGAAAAACTCTAGTAATTAGTGAACACGATTCGGAATCGAGATTAAAGGGGCTGAATCCCGAAAAGGAAGCAGATTATTTTGCACGCAAACGAAATATCATTACCATTTTAAACCACAAGTTTTTATAGGGCATTCATAAAGAAAATTACAATTCGAAAAATTACACTTTGAAATGAACAAAAAAATATATACTACAGTCGTCATTTGAATATGGTCAAAAACGAAATCAGACAATTCTCATTAGATCCACTTCTCCCCAATATCCTTTGATTCATTTATCGTATTATTGATCCGAAATTCGATTAAATATTATTATAAACCCGCTGAAGTTTATCCCCAAATATTGCATTCCATTTTTCCGTATATTCGCGACGGCGTATATCTTCTGATATTATACATTCCTTTGAAATCATTTGTTATTTGTGATTTTTTTTCTCTTTCAGATCGACGATGAACACATAACGAACAAGCGTAAATACTTGGCAGACGATCGCAGTGACTCGGGCAAAGATTTGAAAAAGGTAAGAATTATTATTGTCCGGCGGTTTTTACTGACGGATTTTCCGCATTACAAATATATAATAATTCCGGGTAAATTCAAATAGCACTGGCTTACTCCATAAAAAAGTAAAAAAAAAAACTAAAAAAAAATAAAATATAATTGTGAAATATATTACGTGATGATTGATGGACTCCAATCATTGATATTGATTACCAGAGATGACCCGTATAACGACCAAAATATAAATGTCTATTATATTTATTTTATTTTTTTGTAGATGTGAAATTTGAATCGAATAAAATATTTTTTGTTTTGTAATTTATTAATAAAACGTTTTCATTTTTTTTTTTTTTTTTTTTGCCAATACACGAAGGAACGATCGAAAAACGTTTTTTTTTTTGTCTTCGTAACTAAAAATAATCAAAACATAAAATAAACAACAAATTAGTGATAACAAAGAGAAATTTACACAATTAAAATTAAAAATAAAAATCAAAAGGATATGTAAAAATAAATAATCAAAAAGATAGAAATAAAAAATTATAAGTTAATACTCGTTATAATAATAAATAAAAAATATATATAAAATAAATAAATACATTCTTTTATTTAATTTAATACTCATTGGCTTTTTTTCTTTATATTTAAATATACATTTTGATATATATGTGTATATTTATTTTATATATATTTTTTATAAAATAAACGCCGTTTTTCTCATTTTTTTCCGTTAAGAAAAATTGTTTACAAATATAAATAAATATATTTTTTTTCTGTCGGTAAGACAATAAATTGTAATTCGAGATCTTCCTAAAACATCTCGCTCAATTCGTAACAAGTACGCAACATGACGCGACATCAGTACATACAGCGGCGTCGTCATTCCGCGGGAAAGATTGTATTTCCGTTAAAAGTCTTCGCTAAATATTTTACAATAAACGCTATAACTAAATATATTGCGAACGGGAAGAACAAAACAGGCCGTATGACTCAAACATATAGAGTTAATATAAAATTATTTTTCAGTTAATAAAATTCCAAATTTCATTCAACGTCTACGTATATTTAATGTTATACCAGTTAATCTACGGTTACAAAATTGTTTTCAAAATACAATTACCTAAAAGAATTTTAATAATTTATAAATCCCCTACATTATTCACTACTTCTGAGCACTTTCAACTTCCAACGAAAACATTACGACGAGCTCACAATTTGTCTTGAATACGTCCTCTTTTTTTAGTCGAGGAAATCCTTCGTCGAATTTAACATAAAATGCGAACTGCTGCTTCGGAGAAGTAAACTATTAAGAAATGTAAATTTCACGAGTACTCTTATTAATAGTAACTCCGTGTTAGACGAATAGACAAGGTACACGTATTATAAGCACCGATTTCGCGTGTTCATTCAGTTGTTTAACGTGTTTAAATTATTCTGTTTGTATGGATAATATAAAATTACGATAATGTTTACCATATACGTTTAGAATAATACGTAATGTTAGAAATTGGATTTTCGAGACGATAAAATAATAAAATTAATCATAGGCTTTGTTGAAAAAAAATTTACGCAATCTTAATTTTATAGGAAATATATAAAAAAAACGCAACAAAAAAATTCAGGTCTAAATAAGCCACTGGCTTTTGCTGATGTGTTTTCCAATTCAAACACCGATTACAGTTATGAATATTTATTAAGTTATTGTCATAATGAATAAGTAAACGGAATTTAAATTTTTTTAACGAGTACTTTTATCACGGAATATTTCCGTAAGTACGAAAATCTATTTTTTCCACGTTAGTTAACTAATTAAGATTAACACGTATATAGACACATACACGGATTTTATTATTAAATTTCAATAATTCTCGCTCTCCGTTCTTCGGGATTCTATAGCTGTTCAAATCAAATTACATATTTTATTATAATAATTAAACGACACGAGTCTCTGTACCAATTTCAGAATAATAACGCATCACGAGAATGACGGAATTTTCACTGTATATCGACGAATACGTCCGAACGGGATGAGTAATTAATATTGTTCCATCGTCGGTGACCAATTTTCCCAATCGACTGTCATGTGCTTTTTTTTCCTTGCCCACATTTCTCTTTATTTTAATCAAATAAATACGCCACGAAATCGACAGTATCGAATTTCGATTATTGCCCAAAGCCGATCTCCTACAACAATCTTTTCAACGATTGCGGATCCGTAAATCAAACCACAAATAATAAATATTATACTCGCACATCGATTTTCGAGATTTGTACCAACCCCCTCATACATACGTTTCAAATAGGAAATCCGTTTGTTTTGATTGGAATGCTGAAAAGCGACGACACACACGTATTATTATTATTATTATTATTATTATTAGAGTCGTTTTAATCTCCTCGCACACGGCGTAGGCGTATCATTCTCGCGATCTCAATTAACGGAATCGCCTCGTTTGTGAAATAATTAGAATTCAAAACTCGTAGTAGTTGTTCGCGATTTTCTGCTCGACTGAAAACCATCAAAATACATAATAAGTATACTAGATACGACGTATTTCGTCAGTGCGTTCTGCCATGAATTTATTTGTATGTACCGCGTTTATGGTGCAACGAATTACTTCGGAATTATTGGAAAAATACGTCGTGGACGGCCTAAAAAGCATTCCGCTGTGAAGAAAAAATAAATAAAATATTGTTCTCTCGAAATTACAGAAAGGTCTTTTGGCAGGCTCAAAACAAATACAAAGAAAATAATAATGTATCCGCAGAATCCCGTTTTTAGCGTATTATTTTGACGTAGACACACGACGATGCTATTCCGCGCGAAATGGATTGCTTATAAAACTTCTCAATCGTCTATACGCGTATTCTATATCATTCTATGTACACCGCATTCAGTTTTTATTCCATTAAGAGCTCAACAGCCGATAAATCATTTTTATCAGGCGTATATACACGCTTACACTCAACGACTGCACCTTGTAATAAATCAAAATAATTTCACGCGTAAACGTACGGCTGAACAAAATAGTATCATTTTCATTCCACTAGTTAAGAAATTGAAAACTCGGTAGTTTTAAAAATTTAAAGTAACGCGTGGAAATTCTGAAACAAATCCGTCGTTCCTACGTAACACGACTTATACAAAATCGGTTCAATGTCGTTTTTAACATCTCATTCCTCCGAGACGAAGCAGATGCAACAACCGTCTTCCGTTGATTGAAAATAATATATGTATACATTAAATTGTAAATATAATAAAAAAAATGATTAAATACTTACGGTGTAATATTATTATTATTATATTAATCGTGTTCTCATAAAAAATGTATAAATAAATAATTTTTTTCATTCAAATATGATCTTGATTTCTTTTAAACCTGCGTGTCCATTAATCAGACAAGAACTATAATAATTAAAAAATATAAAATATCCGTGTATTTTTATTATTCTTAAATTCAAGGTTAAATAATAATATTCAATATATAATAATAATAATAATAATAATAATAATAATAATAATAATAATAATAATAATAATAATAATAATAATAGTAATAATAATAATAATAATAATAATAATAATAATAATAATAATAATAATAATAATAGTAATAATAATAATAATAATAATGTTTAAAAGGTTTTAGAAATGAGTAACAGCTACATAGATTAATTCGACGATACATTGTATATTATTTGATTATCCGATGTCGAAAACTGTGACTGATCAATGAAAAACTACAATATTTTGTCGAAACGTATATAAAAAAAATTACTCTGAGAAAGTCTTCTAATAAGTATAAAATATAATATGCGAATATTATTGTAATACTGATAGAAAAGCTGGCAGGCAGTGAATTTCTCCTTAAATTCAGTCTGCGTCTAAACAATAAACGTCCACATTTCTCCTCTTCGTTTCTCACCATCACAAAAACAATTTAGTCGCGTATAACTATAGTATGAGTTAGAGTCCACGTTTTACACTATTTTATACATATTAAACGAAATATATTATATATATGTACAATAATTATATTGATCAGTCGACGAGCAAATAAACAATAAACTTTCGGTCACCGAGTGCACGGAATTTTTGTATAAAACAACATCCTGTCTTAAGTATTTATAGCGTGGTAGGTACTTTTTGGCTAGAATTCAAGTGTCGATCATTCGTTAGATGACACGAAACACGTTGTTTCGCGTTGCAGTCATCTGTCTGAACTATAAACATTTATTATAAACGATCGAACAGCGACGACACGCGGTGGTATCGACTGCGGTAAAACGATTTTGCACGTGAGTTACTTACGAATCACCAATAGTTTTGCGTTCTCTTAAGCACTCGGAAACCGCGTACAAAGCGTACCAAATGGTCTCTCGTGTCAATAAAAAAAACGTTATTTAAACACGTTTTATTATTCCAATAGAGATATTATTCACCACCATACGCAGACACCATTACCGGGACGTAATTTTTTTTTTTTTTTTTTTATGAAAAATGAAATTTACAAATATTATCACGCACAGAGTTCTTTCCGTGTTTTCGTTTTTCATACGATTTACCTCGCCGTACATTCTGTCACCCGTCGTCGTCGTCGTCATCATTCCCCGGGTCCGTTTTTCGTTTCTCTTGCCCGTCGTCGTCATCCCTGCCGTGCTACAACAATTCTCCTTTTTCGTTAACTGGCGGTATCGTAAATCACCAGATATGTCAATAAATCAGGTCGTCGGCGTTCGGCGGTCAAAAAAAAAAAAAAAAAAAAATCGTTTATACATTTCGCACTGCGTATATACTCGTATACGTGAGACGGGAGAATGAACTCTCAGGTGGTGGTGCAATGAGTGTATATCGACCGTTTTAAAAATGTATTGCGCGCAGCGCTCAAGATAATATTTTCTTATTACGTTCCAAACGTCGTCTGTACTCTACTTCGGTCGCTACTAGTCGCGCATTACATTCAACACGAATATTCGTCGATTGTAAAAAAAATTTTTTGTGGATTTTTCTTCATCAAATTACACAGAAAACGCGAACACGCATTAAAATAGGATATCGGGGAATCAATAATCGTGTTTCTGCCTTTCGCCCGTTTACGAAATATAACAATAAAATGCGCGTTGATAAGATATTAGAATTGTTCCAAAAATTTATTCATAAAACATTTTCCCGTACGTCGTTCTCGACATATTATTATTATTATTATTGTTATTACTCGTATTATTAATTATCTCGTTTCTACCGACTACGGATCCAATCGAAAAGTGTTTTAACAGTTTGTGCACGTGGGAAATTTTCCAATATACGCTTACCACCGCAACACCTGCAATAACGTTGAAAACGTAAATTACTCGGATTGTATTTATTTAATAAATCCGATTCCGTCATGTATGAAAATATTGATTATGAAATAAGAAAAACCAAAATTAGAAAAAAAATTATAAATTAGTACTCGTAATTATGTTAGAAAAAAAAGTTTATATGTATATGCGCAATACTATATTTTGTAATACTCGTCGTTGGCTTTATTTCATACGTATTTTATTTGTAAACATAAAAATAATAAATTATTTTCGTGTAAAATATCCGTCATGTATGAAAAAAATAACGACCATGCATAAAGTGTTTTCTTCCTGTGAACTACCAAACTACAAATTTCTTTGTATGAAGCGAAAAAAATATTTTTTTTTTCTACAATAATATGGGTACGTTTTTTTCCTTTGCCCGTGCAAAACACTTTGTCACATAGAAGGAATGACGGATGATCTTGACATGCGTTACTTTTCGGTAGTAAATTGTACCTAGTCGGTGCTTTATTTGACACGTTTTTTTTTCAATTTTTCTTGTGGATTTCTTGAGCGCAATTCAAAACAATGCGTAAAAATTGCAAAATATCGATGTATATTCGTTTTGAACATTTTTGTATCCTTCAAGAGCTTATGATCGCGTAATATTCAGCAATATTTATTAGCAATCATTAATATTATAATAAACTATTAGCTTTATTCGGAATCGTTAAGACAAAAATTATTTATCATTGCATTCATATCCAAAATAGATAAATTATAATAAAACCCTAAAATATCTGTCGACACGACTCATTCTAATTGACTTCCACATCATAGCTACGTTTAAATTACGCGTTACATTCGAGTGATTTGAATGTGTTATGAAGATGATAGCAAATAATATGATTCGTATCATAAAGTGCGTAAAAGCCGTTAATAGTAATATAAAAACAGTCGTTTCGGGGTTTTCTTAAGACTTTTTCTAATTTTAAAGAACGTACGGAAAGACAACTGCCTCCGGGTGACAAAAAAAAATTGACAAATTTGTGAAACCCTTAATTTATTTCTTATTTTTTTTTTCTGAATATTAAGTGTATTTATTATTATAATATTATAGCGCCACATATGAAATATATGGAATATAAATTGCATATTTTGGTCCAGTTATATAATGTTTACACTCCATTTTCGTTCCCTTTTTTGAGCATCGTGTATAAGGCAGGAATTAGTGTTCAATCGCCGATCAACTTGTACAGTACGTGATCGGTCGTAATCGAGCGTTTAATGCTTAGCTGACGACAAACTCGGGATGGGTCGTTTAAAATGTAAACGAGTAAACGTGTAAATGTGAGTAAACCAGTTAAACGTTAAATAAAAGTGGTAAACGTGTCAACGAGCGTACAACGAAAAAGATGAATCCATACGTTTATTTAATTTCATTGAAATACTCGAAATTATATTATTATTAATAATAATAATAATAACAAAACGAAAAAATAATAAATGTAGCATGCGCGGGGTAACGACTGATCGCGCCCGGTCAGCGTCAAACTAAACGCGCGCATATTATACAGACATAGCGCGTCAGCCGACCGCAATAAAGCCGGCAAAAAATAGTCACCAGATAGCGGTACGACACAAAAAGAGGGGGTAGCCACGCAGACGTATAAATAGCGGTCCGCAACCAGCGGACCGCTCAGTCATACCACAGCGGGCAAACGCCAACAATTTTGTTCGCATTTGCTCGCCGTGGCAACAACACGCCATAAGGTGTGTGTGTGTGTGTGTGTGGAATCTGACCGCTATTTCTATGCGCCTTTCTGTCACGTCCTGTATGTTGTGCAGTAACGCTTTTTTTTTATATATATATATCGTACTCGTATACTATTTATAATACTTTCACTAAAATATGAGCGAGTTAATTCATGGTTAAGGGAAGATATGAAATCACTAAATGTTGGTGTATTTATAAAGTCATAACAATACACAATATAAAATATTGAGAACAACAGTTAGGAGAGACACGTACTTATTAAAAGTGCAGGAAAAACTATTGACAAAATTACTTCACGATTTTGAAAGGAATGAAATTGTATTTCTTAATTTTCCACTAAACGCTTTAAAATTATGTATTTAATTTATTTTCTCTAGATTATACAAAAATGTTTTGTATTTAAATTATTACGTTTATAGTAATGTAGGAATTACGAAGTGAGCGAATCGTTCTGCACACGATTTATACAAAGTTAAAATAATAATGTGTCTGTCACGACGGACTAAAATATATTACATACAACAAAAAAAACTTTTTCACATTTTCCATATCTTTTTATTATTTCTAGAAAAAATATTAAAACATTGCGTATAGTCAATTTTCTATATTTTTCCACGACTGCATATTATATATATATATATATATATGTAATACTCAAAACAAACAATGGTAGATTTTCATTTTGTTTTAGAATACTGAAATTCAATACGAATGTGCTATTGCTGTTTTATCGTGTATCATTGATTTCCATAAGTCATTTTTTTTCAATAAAATACTCCACTCGTCGCAGAGGCAGGAGTTCTCGTAGAATATGAATTCAGTCCGGTATATTACAATAATATTTATTTCGTTACATTTCATATGGGATTTTTTTTTATCCAGAAAAAAAATATGGTTTTCTCCGCTTGCGACGTAGTCGAAAACTAGGTTTTTGATAGATTTATAAAATGTATAAAATTAATTAAAATAAATAATATTGATTATAATAATTTCAATAAAGCTCAATAAATCTGTGGTAGGTTTTATTTGTCTACATTCTAGAAACTGTGTAAATAATCCATACGCTATCTGAACACTGTAAACTGTTCATTTGTTCTATCAATATTCGATTACAACTAAATAATTTGATTTCCATACACTTTTGGTCCAAGTCGAGAAATTCAAACCCGTTTTTTACGTACGATATCTTTCGAGTGCAAAAATCCCCCATAACATTCGTCACATTCGCCTCTATTTTATGACGATTTTGGTGACATTAGAAACAAAAATAAGAATTACGTTTCGATCATTGTTTTGTTTAAAAATTATTAAATAATTTATTACACTGCTACGAAATATTATCTCTACTGAATTTCTCATAATTTGTCTGTCGCGCATTAGACAATCAAATACGGTTTACGTGCCATTCCGCCGTCAATCTAATACTACAGTTAAAACCGCTAATAAAACTTGCGCATAATTTTATTATTGTGAATTTATTCTTATCAATTCATTTTTATGTATAATCTACAAAGTATATTAAAACATTAGCATTGTGATACTCGTTAAGATTGATAATTACTTGCGCGTAATATTATTTAATTGTAATTTAGCGATAAGGATTTTATACAAAATTTTATTTTGTTCAATACTCTGAAATAAATAAATAATAAATTACGTTTAAGATTTCGCGATCAATTTTCATACAGTTTTGAAATCTCAATCATCGATAAATGAATAAAAAAGGAATTTTTTTTTTTTGTCAAAGAAAATGAATGTTTTAATTCGACAAAAACTCAATCTTAATTTTATATTAATACAAAACGCATTAGGTATTAAAATATTTAATGCGATCGGACTAAAATATATTACTCGTCGTTGGAAATACATTTTCAATAACAATATTATATTTTTAAACATATTACGTCACCGCTCAGAGATATCGACATCGACTCCGCCATTCATTGTATATTAGTATCTAATAACGAAGTTTACTTAGGTCTTGGCTCTGAGAAAGAAAAACGTCTATAAATATGAAGAAAAATATATAGTCTACGATAAGACTAAAGTTTTTTTTTATTTATTTATTCAACTGCAGGACGTTTTAAAAAGTGGATATAAAAAATGGCGTAATTAAATTATTCATATATATATTTTTTTTTAATAACAATGTTGCAGGCCAAGTTGGAAACAAAAGCACTGAAAGCAAAACGGCCTGGATTCACCGACGAGAGATACAATGAGACGTCGTACTATATGGAAAATGGTAAAAATATATTATATATATAAGAAAATAACGTATACGATTGTCGTAAAGTTGAAAGTCTTAATAAGAACGCGTATAAAATATTTGCAATTTTTTTTTGTTTTTGCCTCTCGTTTATAGGTTTGCGAAAAGTTTATCCATATTACTTCACGTTCACTACATTCACCAAAGGCAGATGGGTAAATCAAAATATACTGGACGTATTCGCCAGAGAATTCAGAGCACATCCAGCCGAGGAATATGTAAGTGTTGCGTTGTAGTCGATCGGTCGAAAAGAGAAAATTCACTAAATCATATTGTAATGTCCGTAATATTATATAGAAGTATGTTATACCATTTAGAACGTTTTTGTCATATTAATTAAGTATTTTATATAATGATGGCGTTTTCAATCATAACAAATTTTTCAAAACGTGCTCGATCGTGTCTTTCGCGATTCTTTCCACGTGTCGACCATTGTAATATTATGTAATTAATCACATATTTTAAATGACAACAATTGTTGAATAAATATTTTGCAACAAGCGATGAAAACAAAAATTTGAAAGCCAACATATCTCCTAAATCACCCTTTCGCTCCTAACTTGACACTTATAATATGCAATTTCCCGATTCTACAGTTTAAGTTCAAACGGACAATTGACGTTTTGTACAGTTAGAATACACAAAACGCGTACATAAACGAAAATAATTAAAATACTTCGGAATTAATAGATTTCCATCATTTTCCCCCGGAATGTAAAATGATATCAAATGATATGCAAATATCGTGACATGAGGATTATCACAGATATAATCATAGGCGCCCGCAGAAACATTTCTAGGGGGGGGCAATCGTTTAACATATAATATATATACATTGGTTAGGTATAATAAATTTCAATTTAAAATCGAAATATACTAATATTATTATATTATATAATACAATATTACCAAAATGCCAGGGGGGGGGGCAAATGCCCCATCTTGCCCCCCTTGCGGGCGCCTATGGATATAATTGTATTGAGATGAAATGAATTGTTAACTATACGAGTATTTTCGTTTAATATTTCATTAAATTTTATTATTTATATATGTTAAATTCTCTTTTTTAACTTTGTTAAATTCCTTCTCTCTTCTATTCGCATTAGTCATTAGTGATGGACAACTCGTCTGTATTTTGTTCACTTACTATGGGCACCAAACTCACTCTGAAATCTCAGACAACGAAGTTGGCAATTTATCGGTTCAGTCCACCTTCTTTCTACCTTTAGATCGATTTTCGTTCAATGTTGAGGTTGCCCGCATTGTCCAGATGTGATTGATCAATGGAATAATTTGCCTCCTGGCTTTTGTCACCGTAGTATAGTATAACACCACTTGCACGACACCTTTACGGCCGCGTTTCCACAAATTTAAGCAAAGTATAGAAAAAAAAAATATCCTTTTTCTCTCGCCTCAGATCAGGTCACTTAATGATTGTCTTTTATGCCACAATACGTGAATAAAAATTAAACGCTGTTAATTAATTATCCCGTTATTCAATGACACGACGTAAAAATCTCTCTGATTAACAAACATGACGTATCTTTTAATTCTCGATCCGTTCTTTTCTCACAACAATCGCCCGTTATATTATCATTTCTATCGTTTACTTTATCAACAAGATTGGTTTAAACAATTTTAATTTCACTGGTGTTTTCCTGTAATATTTGTAATTAATTGAGTGCACACAAAGTCTGAAAAATTATAAAAATAATAATAACAGTAATAATAATAATAATTGTTGTTGTTGTTGTCTGCTACAGGAACGTTGCATAAAAACCGGCTCGTTGACGGTGAATTATCAAAAAGTGGACACGCAATACAAATTGAAACACAACGATCTGTTGGCTAATGTAGTGCACAGGTGAGTTTTTTTTAATATTATTTTTTTATTTTGTACTAAACTCTCCGACTAGAACGATTTGCATTTCTACTACGAGTCGTGCGATATATTTTTGCCCTGAATTTTCGGGTTCCTGTCATTTTCGGTAGACAATACCGTCGGGAATAATCCGTTACCGTTATTTTATTAAGCGCTACGACCACGGGATCCATGTGGACAAGAGCCGAGAACGAGAAAAAAAAAAAGCAGGAGCCAGTCGACTTTGTGGAATACACACAATGTCTAATTAATGTGCCGAGGTCTCGTAAAAATGGGAATTTAATGATACCGTTGAAATTACAATAATATATTCTAAAATGATATTGTTTTATTCTTTTCTCTACCACGTTAACATATTATAATATCGCGTTGCGCTTTATACAACACGCGCACAGCGCACACAGTGGGCAAAAAAAAAAAAAAAAAAATTAAAAAATTCGAACGAAATATTATTTTTGCGAATTATATTTATTTCGTTTTCACACCGTAAAAATGACGAATATTAGATTAATTGACGATTTTCATTTTATCTAAAATATGATTAATCGATATCCAATTAGTTACGCAACGTTATAATCAATTTTAAAATGTCATTTTAATTAATATAATTAACGTGGATTTTTCTTCATATCAAATGTCATCTTCAATACAAATAATAATAATATTAATAATAATAATAATAATCATTCTGAATATTTGTTTTTTTTTTTTGTTGTTTTAATCGAATTCATATTTCGAATACTTTTTCGCTTATTACGACGTATATAATATTATAAGATTGTTTTTAACCTATGAGAAAACGACGGGAAATTATTTACTTCGTCGTACAGTTATGACTTACACGATAATGTGAATCAATGAGAAAAATACGTTTTCGTTTTAAACATCATTAGTGTTCAATCGACTATATTGCGTGTTTCCATTTACAGCGAAATAATTTTTCAATACTCGATTATCAAGTGCGTAGATGTAAAACAAATCACAATAATTGTCGAAAACTGTTGTCTTTCGAACGCTGAATTTTCCGTCTCGAGAAAATATCTATTATGTATAGTATATATCAATTTTTTTTTTTTTTTATAAAGAAATGACATTTTCGCTTCGCAAACCCTCGGATCATATACGTTTCTCGACTGTGCGATAAATACTTCATTACAAACGTAATTTGTCCTCTCGCAATTATTGAACACACTTTTTTTTCTTTTTTACAAAATATAAATGTTCGGTTTTGATTCGAATTCGTATCGCGGTTGAAAACGCCGCCGCGGCATTGTTTTTTTTTTCCGGTTCGTTTACTCTAACGGAATTCTCATGCGATTCCGGCGGGTTTTAAAATCATTGGCCGCCAACGCGTAGCAAAAGAAAAAAAACCTATGACGATTTTTATAATAACACAACGCGATTCGACACAATCCGCGTCGTTCGATTTCCCGTGACCCCCCCGAGGCAAACGCCGCGTATACAGAGAGTTATACCTACAAAACCCGTGTTTACAAAGCGTTTGTACAGGGAATTTATCGCTATCTATTCTAAAGACAATACTCTCTCTCTCTCTCTGTCACACACCAGCTCAGCTCGAGAGCGGTTTTTCTCTCCACCTCCTCCCTCTCGATACATTCATAATACAAACACACCGATCTCGTCGTATAAACGTACGTATAAAAAAAAAAGAAAACGTAGTCGCAATGTCGCCAATGACGTCTCTCGATTCTCGTGAAATCCCTTTTGAAAAACACACTCAAATTCAAAAAAAAAAAAAAATAATAAAAATACACTCCTTCACTCTTCATTTGACAACAATGCGCGTGTGTGTATGTTACAGACATGAAGTACCGGTGACTAACGATCCCATCACGGTCGTGCACATAGACGACGACATCGTAGTAGTCAACAAACCCGCAAGCATTCCGGTAACTTGATTTACGTATATATATTTTATATATATATATTTTTTTTTTATATATATATATATATATTATCTGTGTAAAAGAAGAAAAAAATAGAAAAAGATAGAATTTAACAAACCGACGACGGATATCTGCAATTTGTGTGTACGTCTGACACAATAACGACAAAATCGATAGCGCAAAATAAAACGAAATCTAAAATGAAATTTTCGAATTTTTGTAATGAAAAAAAAAAAGAACCCCGTACACAACGTATAATTGCGAAATAATTGACATGACAATTGCGCGTTATTAACCGGACTGGTAAAATATATTTTGGATTTTGACTCGTAAACTCAGTATTGGGAATCGCATTCCACTCACGTTCCGTTTTACAACTCTCTAACGTGACGTTCGTGTAACCGACAAATTTAATCAATCATAAACTAAAAATCTGAAAATTATTTTAACGTTAAATTTCTTGTTTTTTTTTTTTTTTTACTAAATTTGTCTAGGTTTTCAATCATTTGCCAAATTCTTTTCTATAATATACTCAATGTAAAACGAATTTGTTTTCTCTACTTGTTCTATTCAGATTTTTAATAATCCTATGCAAAAATATGCTAAACTCATTGTAATCGTAACCGAATATTGTCAGGGGAAAAAAAATTACTTTATGGGCCAAAACAATGGGACTCGATATGCATCTACGTCGCGTGAGTAACAAACACAACGTAACAGTAACCTGCCAAGTGAAAACTTAAATAAACTTATTATTGAAATCGACTCGACATTTTTAATAAAATAAAACGTTTAATTTAATCATTAATTTGTGCCCGACCTCGTACTTTTTCGAGATACCAAATTTAAGTTTGGTAAAGATAAAATCCTACGGGGCATCCCATTTTTTAGTAGTGCTCGTTGTGCATTTCACGAGAGCCCATGTCCCCCGGACCGATTCGAAATAAACGTCCGTCCGGTTCTTGCGCGTCTCTTACGAGATCGCGTCAAATCGTGCAAGACGAACACTGCGAATTCCTCCCTGTAATTTTCGCTCCGCGCACGAATTCGGGCCATTGTTTCAAGTGTTCTTTCAATTTTTCCACGTGTTCTACATCGCAAAAACATTTTCAACACAAGGACAACGTCGCGAAAATCGGTTTTGTGCAGTGCGGCTTCTACAGCGATTTTTCCGATTACGGCGAAACGTGTGTTCCGAGAAGAACAATACACGTCAACAAAACGAATTATTTTTTTTTTTTTTATAAATTTTCGAACGGCAAAACGAACGTATACGAATCGTGTATGGCCATTGATAATTTCTCCTTTTTTTTTTTTACGTCGCGTAACAGGTTCATCCGTGCGGCCGTTATCGACACAACACGGTGGTGTTCGTTTTGGCCAAGGAACATAATTTGAGAAATCTCAGGACCATACACCGTCTGGATAGGCTGACCAGCGGTCTTCTCATGTTCGGCAGGACACCCAGATACGCCCGAATCATGGAGGCGCAAATCCGCAACAGACAGGTGAACAAACAGTACGTGTGCCGGGTCGAGGGCAGATTTCCCGAGTAAGTATTATAATACGCAAATAACCTAGTCGAACGCATTTAATAAGATGACGCGTTTTCCCCATATATACTCGTATTATCCATAGAAAAAATTAATCTTTTTGAAACGATTTCCCGTTTATTGTGTTTATAAAATGAACACTTTTAGTTTAAAACCTAAAAACCCCGATAATTTGATATATGACAAAATTTATCGTGTCAAATATATTTTTTAAACGTTGTGTTTTTCACAATTAGTCTTTTTAAGAGGACGCTACGCTAGCATTTATTCCGTCTCCGTCTGTTCCACGGGAAATATAGCAAAAATCACACGTTGCGAAAACATCCATCATTCCGTATAATATATTAATTATATCATAATGTCAACATTTTCGGAATCAATACAGAAGAATATTTACACACGCGATATATCGTTTTTATTAATTCGATATTATAATAAGCGGTTTTTCAAAAAAAATCTCTGAAAAATGTGTTAAATCTATTCGCATATAAATCATCTATTATGATAAACAATACTGTCGCTCAGAATTCGTTATTCATCGAATCCAGTAATCCATCCGTTGCAAATTAATAATAGAACTCTTGAATTATATTATGCCCTGTTTAAACATACGTCCACATCAGGTAGCACATTATTAATTTAATATGAAATTTTAATCGTTGTCTTTGAAATTACTAGTACAGAGAATCAATAAACGCGTTCACATTGTACGTGGACACTACTCGTCGTTTGAACACAAACCCCTTCTTTTCACCGTTTCTTTTTTTTTTATAAATATCACGATAAAACGATAATAAACGATAATCTAGGCACACAGTCGAGTGTAATCAACCGATCGAAGTGGTCAGCTACAAAATCGGCGTGTGCAAAGTGTCTCACAAGGGCAAAGGCTGTTCGACGACATTCCAGTTGGTCGGCTACAACGAGATGACCAACATCAGTGTGGTCTTGTGCTTCCCACACTCGGGACGCATGCATCAGATCAGGGTACACTTACAATACCTAGGTAATCAACGATATTCGTATGTTTTAAACAAACGAATTTGATTTCAACGATAAATCGTCGATTCGAGCATTGAAGTTTAAAGTAGAACTATTGGATTAGAATAGGCGATAATGGTTTCATTATTATTATTATTATTTTTAACAATTTTAATTAATCAAACGCGGGATAACGATGACAAAAAAATGTGAATTTCATAACAAAAAAAAAATAAATAGAAAAATTTCTTCTTTTACGAATAAGACAGGTTCAATATGGCAAAAAACTTGTCTTGATTCAGGCATTTTTAATAAAATATTATTAGTCGACACAATGGAAAATTAAACTGCATATTTTTATTTATGCGCGCATTTCTTCAATCCGATAATGAATTGAAAATTTTTTTATATTTAATTCGCTTTTCTAAATATTTCAATACTATTCCATATCATACGGAAATTAGAGTAAAATAACATACATAATTCGAACAAGCGATCGTTTTATATTTTAAGAATTAAATTTTACACATATATACGATTTCTAACGCGAAATAATTCGGGTGCTTTTTTCTTTTCAGCAATTCTTAGCACATTTATTCACGTGTTTTGATAAGCTGACAAAATTTTATTTAAGTAAAATGTCAAAACTTTAAACTATACCTTTTTGAAATACTGTCTTATAAATGTTCGTCGTCGTTTGTGTTACTGTAATCGGACACCACTGTTATCTAAAACGATAATTTTACTAAAAATTGAGCGAAATGGTGTACCGCTGTGTCATTTTGCTTGACACAGAGATTTTTTTTCCAACATCCTCGTGACAAAAAGCACAATTTTCCATACGAGTTTATAGAATTATTGTATTATTATTACTTTTTTTTTAGCTTTGAACGTATACGCATTTAAACCTATTGCAAATTTATTGTTTCGAAACTAACTATTAAAAATATCTCGGAAAACACGATTTCATTTAATAGTTTTCTACGACGATAATAATACGACGGATAATATAATATTTGAGGAGGGACTCGTTGGTTTTTAATAATTATCAGTATTTCTTATCGATGTGCGTGGTATATTATATTAATAAATCGGTGTCCCACAATTACGAGTACCTTATTAAAACTCCGCGTTATAATTATTGAATTTCAGACTCTTTCGAAACTGAAAACTTAACGCGTTAAACGTTTTTTTTTTTTAAAACATCCATTTCATACATACGTACGTATTTTTCGTTTTTCTATAATACTCTTAGGAGTGTATAAAAATATCAATTTTACTGATCGACGGTCGTTGTATTAGAAAGAGCTTGATGAATGTTTGAATTTTAACTTAAATTACATTACCAAAATGGCCATATATCGATTTTAAAACACATAAACACATTAACGATAATAATTTTCATTTTTACCACCCTCCCCCTACTCGCCGATTACCACATTATTCGAATTCAATTTAAAACACATCAGCGCAGAAGTAAACAATTATTAAACAATACATAACTGAAATTTGAGGAGGGGGGGGGGAAAAACGTTAAAAACATGTGTTTAACAGAACGGATGTCAATTGTCAATTTGGTACACACCAGCACTGTAAATGTTATTAATTTTTAAAATTTATTTTCTAATCATATATCGTACGGGCCCGCACACAGGTTTCCCCGTGAAAAACGACCCGCTGTACAATCACGTGGTGTTCGGACCGGAAAAGGGTCGCGGCGGAGTTATCGGCAAAACGGACGAGCAACTCATCCACGACTTGATAAACATTCACAACGCGGAAAACTGGTTGGGCATGGACGGCGACTCGGAACTGATGCCGGTGTTGAAAGACGTGGACGACGAGGGGAAAAAGACGCCGCCGGGTAAGGTCCAATTTCCAATTTGCCCCGGGACCGTCGTCGGTTTTCGGCCACGTCCGGGGGTATATTCGTACTGCCCAGAATGGGCCCCGTCCGCTCTGTAAATAAAATAGTTTTGTCATCCACTTGACGTCAAATACGAATACCCGGTGACCATCATCACCGCCACACGACACCGGTCCGTTTCGTCGTTGGCACTTGTCCCGTTCCCCCCCCCCCCCCCGGGCGGAACCGGGAAAGAGAATCGTCTCTACCGATATTTTTTCGGCCCGGGGACACGTCGTCCCTCCCGGGGTAACGCAGGGGCGTATTTACTTCATCCCTTAGGGGGAGGGGCGAATAGGCCCGTCGAATCTGTCGCCAACTTAGAATTATCGAAAAATTATATAAAAATAATAAGTTTTAAATAAAAAAATGTTTTATGACATTTTAGTTTTAGTTCGATTAATTTAAGTCGTCAGTAGATATAGGTACATACACAAGTATCTAGGGGGGGGGCGATCACCCCATCGCCCCCCCCCTTGTATACGCCCCTGGGGTAACGGGAATAGACGTTTTATGGGGCAAATTACGCGTTGCACGTGTGGGGGAGGGGGGAGGGAAATATTGAGTCGGCAAACGTATTTGTGGCAGTGCGGTTAGCGTGTAGTTACGGTATTGGCGTATAGTTACGGTATTGGCGTGTAGTTACGGTTACATCGGAAATCGTACACTTTGGTTATCATCATGGCTCGGGATGTTGATGACATTTTATTTGATTCATTTCCTAGGTACACGAAACGTGATTTTAATATCATACGAATTTAAATATTATTATTTTACAATTTTATTTATATTATTACGAATTGTCTGGAAAATTGGAAAACATAAATGCCCAACCGCGGTACTAATGTTTTACGGCGTAACGAAAAAATTAATACTATTACTCATTTATTGTTTAAAAAATTTCACGAACCGTGCTTATTATAACTGTTTGCAGCTGTTATCTCTGCCAGCCGTATTCTTCGCGATTGTTTTAAACGCTGTTTTTATATATATATATATTTTTTTTTTGTATCTAATTCGTGAAAATGGTCGTTCGGGAAAACGTAAGGAATTAGGTAAACGTACCGAGTGTAGTCGATACGTTTTCAGTGTGTTTACACACATCAAAGTATTAGACTTAGGAAGATTGAAAACGAGCGTTTTCTCTCGTCGTCTTACATACATGTCGAAACATAGTAGAATAGACGCTTTCTACTGCCAGCGTATCGGTCGATGCTAGTGAGGTGCGGTGAGAAATTCGAATTCGTCGTGAATTTTACTACTATACAATGACCATCCCGTTTTTTTTTTTTTTTTATCTTAAAATCTTCACAATTAGTAATTGGCGTTTTCTTTTTTATTTCTATTTAAAATTTGTTCAATTAATTTTCAATGATATCAGTGCGAATACCCCGAATATTTTTTTTTTTTTTTTTTTTTTTGTAAAAGGAGTCCCGTTGAACAGTGTAGAATTATTCTACGTACGAGTAAAAGTCAACCGGTCACTCGTGTTCGCCGTGTATTTGAAATTTACTTATTTTCTTGGCCCAAAAACGCCGTTCCGTACAGCGTTTAACAATATTATCCTGCGTGTGCTCAACAACGACATTTACGATTGAAATCGTAATGCAAGAAAATAATAATTCTCACAGTTCTGTGCGCTGCATTTTAATATTGTTTCCGATTGTCGTTGAACGTTGGAAAACGGCGAGATTTTTATTTTTCATACATTAATTAAATTCATTTTAAACGACAATACGCTTGTACGATATTTTTACTGGCATTCAAAGTGTAATCAAAACCCGTATAAAATAATAGTGTTTAACGGTTTAACGAACGGTACGCGTGTCATCGTGATTTTTCCAAAATAATAAACACAATATAAATATATATATGTTACCGAGAAAATTACTTTGTACTTTTAACGGTTAAGAAAATAAGATTTCACGGCGTTTGAAGCGAAAATTCTTCAGTCCGTATCATAACCTACAACGCATTTGTTCATCAACAAGTTGTGGATGATATTCATCTATATGAATATAAGTATCGGTATTCTTCTTTTTTTTTCGATTTTTTTTTTTTTTTTGACAACAGTCGCCTATATAGTGGTCTCTATTGACGCAAAGTTTTTCCGCGCTCAGCCCATTACACATTTGGACGATATCCAATAGCCATACGGTAGCAAAAACAAAAAAAAAAAAAACGTATGAAATTAGTCCAAATATATATATATACGTTATAGTATTCGAGTTATTTTCGCATTAAAAACATTTTGTTCTAAATTCAATGACTATAGTTGAAAAAAAAAAAGAAAAGAATTATATTACCATAACCAAAAATACGCACACACACACTCAAAAAAACAATGAAATCCTAAGTGGAATTTTTTTTTTTTATATATATATTTCATCATAAAAACGTTTACGGTTCAATAATAAAAACCGTATATTTTTTTGTATTTTATGTCATTTTAATTAAACGAAAAAATATCAGAAAATAACACATGGCGCGAATATAAACGGTATAACGACGTATACGTTAATATCGCGTTAACCTTAACTAGTTTGATACGTTTTCAGGACGTTTTACGTAAATATTATAATAATAAGCGCTATATTATTTTCTATACTCGTACTGTGATTAATTTTCTTACGGTACGTTTTGTCAGACAATATAAAAAACACCGGTGTGTCGTGTGAAAAAAATATTACGACGAATTCGTCAACTAATTGTACACAATACGCAATATCGATTATTGAAATTATTGTCGGTTTTCGAAATGAAACAAACGTAACACTGTAATATTCGTATGCCGCAATTCTACGATTACTATTAATTACAAATGGTGTGTGTGTGTGTCACGTCAAAAAGTTTCAATTATTGGATAATAATGAAATTAGTTCTTCGAAATTATATTGACTGTCGAATTTATTTACCGATGCAGAGCAAAAATATTGTTCCATTGGCTGCAAATAATAAAACCGTCACTTTCCATAAATATATTTGTTAAAATTATGTTTACAATTTCCAATGAACCAAATACGTATACATTAATAATAGTATAAATAATTAATAATAATAATAAAATCGTTTCGATTTACAAAGTATTATACTAAAAAAAAATATATACTTTAATTTAAAAACAAATTTATATATATATATATATATGTCGTCGTTAGTCTTACAAATATTTATTTCTGTTTTATTTGAAATAAATAAAGCGTAAACACAAGGTCTTTTGAAAAAGCGGCTTAATATACGAGCGCTTTTATTGTTATTTTTATTTCAAATAATATCATTTAATAATTTTCGTGAATTCCTGTTCGGAAATAATAAAATATCAAAAAAATTATTTGTAGAGATGCCGATACTAATATAATTTATTGTAGTTTTATATTCATACCGCGAGTGTTCGTACACAATATTGAAATCATAAATAAGAATAAACCGAATAAGGTAGCGCGAGTCGCGTGTGCTGTGTGACTACCAACTCGAATTACTCGGAGATTTTTTTTTATTTTATTTTTTTTTCCGGATTTGATCACACAGTAATAAAATCTAATTGTATTCGAAAAACGATCCTGGAAGATGCTGGTAGG
The DNA here is from genome assembly GCA_032441825.1 of Chaetogeoica ovagalla. Classification (NCBI taxonomy): domain Eukaryota; kingdom Metazoa; phylum Arthropoda; class Insecta; order Hemiptera; family Aphididae; genus Chaetogeoica; species Chaetogeoica ovagalla. Next base: position 1,777,522 of record CM063749.1, on the reverse strand, counting down.
TTTTTCTTTTTTAAATCAATGAACGTCTTTTTTGAATGAATTTTTCAATCAATAAATGTCTCTAAGCTCGTATTACTGCACTTTATCAGCTCTCAAAAAATACAAAAATTTTCCACGACCAAAGCGGTGAATGTGTTGAAAATTTTACCGGTTTTTTTTTTTATTTTCTTGTTGTTATTAATTACGCGTAGGAAAAATAGAAAAACGTGTCAAATATTATGACGATTGAATACGATTTACTTTTGGAACGCAACGCGTGTCAAAATCATCCGAGTACTCCTTTAACACAAAATGTTGTTTACGTTTTCGAAACGCTATTATATTTTTTCGCTTTACTTAAAATCTAATACAAATAACTAAAAACGAAAATTAATATCGACAACAATGTACGCACGTTTTTTTTTTTCATAAATTTCTTTACATATCAAACGCATTTTACATTATTTATATAATACATCAAAACCGCGTGAAATTCATTCGCAAATGTTCAGTATTGTGTTTCAGTAGTAACAAAAAAAAAAAAAAAAAACATACATATAACCTATTTTAGATACAATAAAGATTTTATCGCAACGGTAATGGAAAAATACAGTCGAATAATATAGGACATTATAGAAATCTGTGTGATTGTAAGTGATCATTTGGCGAGATGAGAAAACGAAAAGAGGAAAATAATAGAGGAAAACCGTTACAGAACAAATGATCATCATTTGTTTTCTAACCCCCCTCCCTCCCCCATAACCTCTTGTAATTCTCCATTGCACTGCATTTTGTCCATTGATATATTTTTATTGAATAAAAATCAAAAACTGATACGTGTTAAGTTTAAACTGAGAAAAATATTGAGAGAGAATAATCGTCTTCCGTGTACATACATAACACCGTCGAATATTCTTACTATGTCTATGACTCCCATTGCTCGTCATGATTGTGGTGTTGATTTTTAGACGATACGTTACAGTTGAACTATAATAAGCTATTAGTGCACTTTTGTGAAACTACGTGTCCGAATTCGGATCTAACTAATGTTTTGTTCTGCGAAGATCGTCAAATACCTAACGACCAATTTCGAAAAATGTTTTAAACCGAGAAACAATACGGTTTTTTTTTAAATATAATGTATTTTAATTAAATGTAATATTAATAATTGAATAAATAAAATATTTTAAATGTATATTTAACGATTTTTCAAGGGAATATTTTAGCGCTGTTGCCAAGTTTTTAAGTCCCAAACCGTGTCCATAACACGATGTATGATAAATTTTATTGGTCTAACACGCAATCATACGGTTGTATTTTTTATTCCTCTCGTGCATTCGCGAGTATTGGAGACAACAGGAAACGTAACTTGATTACTTGAAATGAGAATCCAATTATCTACGTTCGATATTTCCTACAAAAAAAAAAAAAAATAATAATAATAATAAATTTAAAACTGATATGCGGAACTAGCAAATGAAATCAAAATTAGTTACGATATTCAATCATTAGTGACGAATTTATAATAATTTCGGCTCGCCTGAGAAAATCTCGATAATGTCTACGCGAATACCTAATGATTGTTTGCGATCGGCAATTATTTCCGAAGGTTTCAAAAAGAACGGATCGATCGTGGATCACCAGGCGCTACAGGCTCTACAGAAGACGAAAGCCAGTCAAACCAACAACAATCATCGGCCGCTGTTCGACAACGCGTTCAACGTGTCCACGCAGACCGGACAAGACCTACCGAACATGGAATTCGACGCGGAAAAACTCACACACGATCCTCATTGTTACGAATGCCGCGTGAAGTTCAGGGACCCGAAACCGAAAGACCTCATCATGTACTTGCACGCCTGGAAGTACAGTGTAAGTATCTGTTACGTAAACTTTTTTAATATCTATGATAGGCACACGTACTTAGAATACGACCGAAATTTTGTCGAACAATTTGCGTTAAAAATTTAAGACGAACGATGATAATAATTATAACGATCGTAATATTAACTCGAATAAATTCAAAAAATTAAAAAAAAAAATATATATATATATACAGAAAAACCGAATACCCGAATTAAAAAAAAAAGGCAAATTGAAAAGATCAAATGGTTTTCACCACGAAAGTCGTCACCGTTTTAAACACATTTATAATAACGATCGTGCCCGGAATTCAGAACGGCTCGTCGTCAACTCCTCGAAAATCGCACGACGACGGCATCGTGTGTACACATTTGTTTGTAAATATTGTGAAAAATCTACGTAATGACATTAAAACGTACTATAAATAATTTAAATATCATTATTTAGTACAAATATGTACCGATAACGTTGAAAAAGTAACGTCGATTTTCTTATTAATTACATTTATTTAACGTCTATGTAGTTTTTTCTCCGCAAAATATGAATGTTTAATTTAATAATGATGACATTTCGATTCAATTCGCATTCATTTTTCGTTTAGATTTGCGATGCCGTTTTTTTCTGACAAATCAGTTAAACGAGTACGTAACATTTTTCTTTTTCTTTTTTGCATTTTCAATGGTTTTATCATATTTTTAACTCGTTAATCATTTCAATTCGACTTGAATATTTTATTTACAAGTTTTCTTTCGTTACTTAGTAGGCACGTCTAAAACGAAACTTAAAAAACAAACGTCCGTTATTCGAATTTCAAATATCTGTTTATAATAATGTTTAGTATTTTGTTCTTTGTGCGTTCGACGAATAAATAAGAATAAGGAAATTTTATAAATGCGCTATTTCCATTTATAGGTTAATATATAATTCTTTATTTGATATTCTACTGAATTACTTAAGACATTAAATTCACATATTACGATTACCAATATTTTATTGTTATTATTTATAAATGTGTACAGTAATGCTTTTCGCTTTCTTTTTTTTTTTTCACTTAAATACCGCGCTTACTTTAAAATGTTAGTAATCACATTATACTGTGTTTGACAACTCTTCCAGAGTACCGCTTTTAATAATAAACTCTCGACGTAATCAAATAAATTACACGTCATTTTAAATTATTAATGTGACGCCATTAAACGTTTTGCGTTGAATATAAACACGGGGTTAATCATATTAATATCGATTTCTTTTTTTTTTTTATCTTTTTTTACACCAAATTTAAACTCGGTCTCCGGTTGTCCACTCGTCGATATTTTCGATTCGTACTACCGCGTTTGTACGAAAATAATAATATTAATGCTTTAAGAATGAATATATTATATGGACGTCTCTAGGAGTGGTCCAGGGCATTTGTCTTTTGTCGACCCCTGTCCGTCGAACTCTGGCAAAGGCACCGCTTTCGCGTAAAAATATTCTTAAGAACTCAATACGTAAATTGATTTAATTTTTTTTAAAAAAAAAAGAAACACAAAACCGAAGTGTAATTTTTAATATTGACTTTTTACATAGAGAAAAGAAACTTCCGAGATTAATGAAATCTCATTCACACTCAATATTTAATGTGAAGATTTAAGCGAGATCATTTAAATGTTATCGTGTGTTTGCATATTACGTTAAGTGGCGTTCAAGTGAAATTTCATCAAAAACACCACTAGACACGATAGAAGTCATTGGCCGATTGATTCAAATGTAAATCAACAAAAATGAAATTTGTATAACTGGTTCAAATATTCGTCTTGGATTCCGGTCATAAGAGAGGCAGTTTTGGTCGTCAAATGTACAAGAACGAATAATAACGGGTCTTTTTTTTTTCCTTTACTCGTTTCGGCAATTCTTAAACTTTTCTCCCTCGTTTCACAATGATTTTTTTTTCACAATATTCCCCCGTTGTTTCCCTTCGACAAGTGAGTCCGAACGCACGCCTACATGACGTGATGAAATATATCTATAATTTAATGCTCGGTTTTAAAAATACTGAACGCCGTCCGTTTTATTATTCGTTTTCCATTTTTCTCTCTCTCTCTCGTTTATTCACACGTCTGACCTCTTGACGGTTTCGTATGTAATTTCGAGCGCTCGAAACAACAATTGTGTACACACGTAAAAATGCAAATATTTCATTTCCGGTTACTTGAATTCGATTTGCATATCGGTTGGTTTTTTGCACACGCGGGACACTTCCCCCGTCCCCTCGTAAAATACCCTTTCGCTACAACTCGGGCCGGAATGTCGTTTTCGTCATTCCGGAACGCCGTACAAATTACACAGTATTCACAGCCGCGCAATACACATTCGAAAACTATTCGTATAGAATATTTTTACATTATCATATCATTATCATGAAAATTGAGATTTCAAACGCATTTTACATAAGCGCAATTATAATAGTGTTCAAATTTTTGGAGACGCTAAGATTAAAACAACTGAACAGTGAGCCCACAAGAGCTTTGGCCCGCACAAGCCCGTCAACAACAATTTTAGTTATAAAGACGTAACATGAAATTGGTAAATGGCAACGAATAGTGTTGCGACAATTTTTGTCGCAGGGGTATTAACCCACAGGGCAAAAACCCAAACGTCTTATAAATTTCTAAAGTTAATTAGAGTTTATTAGTAAATATAATAAGCATAAAAACCACTTAACTCGTATTGTTATTATTATTATTATTATTATTATTATTATTATTATTATTATTATTATTATTATTATTATTAGTCTCCTGTTCAGGTGTATAACAGCTAATACGGTGATGTGCATAATTATAATATCGTGTTTAAGCTGCTTTACGATGTTATCAAGTTCTTCCGGCGGAATACTTTAAAATGTGTACGAAATTATAATAATAACCCCACCCCCAAACAAACGCAAAGCGCCTACTATGTAAATAAACACAGTAAATAACGAAACCGATACGTAAATAGTAAAATTAGTTTTGAAACGATTTTCCAAGTTACTTGAAAACTTCTACACCATATACATGTAAAGCGCCATATGTGTAAATATTAAACAACACATATGAGGAGGGGCGAGAGGAGTGGATCCTCAACTTTGGATTTTAGCGGTAATGTTTTCTATTATTTAAAAGCGTTTCGAAAATATAACACCATTTGTATTTATGGATATTATATAATCGGGGTTTTGAAAAACGTATTTTTCATTCATTTTTACCCTATCGCTTTATTTCAATAGACTTTTAATTCGAATTTTAACGTACTTCTCTGTTTTACTGCAATAGGAACGGATGATAGGCCTTTAAATTACGGAAAAAGAGACTTTCCCGGTTGGCCCGTGGTCAATAAGAGCAATCTGAATTTTTACTTATTTACATTGTATTTTATAATTACAATTTAGTACACGCATTTAAAGATTATAAAGCTAAATGAAAAAAAGTCATTAAATATGGAGCAAAAAAAAACACGTATATTATATTATATAAATGAATATTTTGATTATTTAAGAAATTATTTGGCTCAAAAACGTTTTATGACGACAATTGGCCAGGTATTGAAAAAGAATTATCATCCCAACTACTATACCATTAATAATTTAATAGACGCGCGTGCGTGGTAGCATCCAAAAGTCCATTACATACTGACTAAACTATTATTGTTTTTAAGTTTATTTATTATTTCTAATTTCACGAGTTCAAATTTATGGTTTGTGTTTATCTACGTTTTAAATGCGTCAAATTAAAACAAAGTACTTATATACACTGTGTCATTGCGTATTTATTACGATGTAGAAAATCGCCGCTAGTGGCTTAGGTTTGAGGGGCCTCTCAGTTCTATGTGGCCCTTTAACATTTTTTCCCCGTAAAAAAAAGGAGCGTCTATCCGTCCCTGTTCACTGCACTCCATTACTCCGGATAATGACTACGTTTGTGCGTCGTGACCGTTTATTTATTATAAACAGAACACTCGCTTGAAACAAAAACCGTTTATTATAATATTATGCGTATTATATAAATGCTGTTAAAGCCCGCTTTTGATTTTACTTCCGTTGACGTTGCTTTGTTTTTTGGAATTTAAAGGCGTTAAAAATAATAAATCGACCGGTTCTCGGCTATGTTGAATGTACGCGTAGTGATATCGAAACGGAAGTTCAAACGCAATCCACAAACCGTTTCGCAAATCGCGAAAAAATGAAAATCCATATGTATATTTCGTTTCAAAATAAACGATATCAACACTTCGTATTTCGATTTTTTTTTTTTTTAATATTACGAGAAAATAAGTTAAAAGTACCCCCCCCCCCCACCTGTTGTTCGTATAAAACAACGCGTAATATTATATATGTTCTTGTGGTGTACTACTGTGATTCGCGACGATGGCGTTTGGTCTTGTGTGTTCACAGGGACCGGGATGGAGTTACGAAACTGAACTACCCGTGTGGGCCAACGTCGATTGGAAGGAACCGGAATAAATTCAAACACCGCTTGTGTCGAGTCACATAATATTGTGTTATTATTATTATTATTATTTTTTTTTTTTTTTTAGTTTTGTTCGAGTGAATGACTATTATTGAATAACGTCCGCTCTGTATATTAAAGTCATCGCCGTAATATTAATAAACTATATCGTATTATTTATACGATTGCGTCGTATAGGTGAGTACACGCGCGTTTAAAAAAAAAAAAGAGAAAAAAAAATGAAATCGAACGCTCAATTTTTTTTCTTCTTTTTTTTTTTGTTTCTTTCATTGTGATACGAAAATTAATAACCGAAGTTTTACACGGGGAAAAAAATTTCCCCTCTATAATATATATATATATATTATAATAATATAACGATGTTTTAATACATTATATATATATATATATATATATACAATCATATTTATGTACGATAATTATTGTATGAATTGATGTCATCATCAAAAATATTAATTTTATCTCTTACGATTCGTCGTTGCGTTTTATACGCGCGCGTGCGTGTGTGTGTTGTGTGTGTGAATAAATACGTTTGCTTGTATTCATTTATCACACAGTGTTTGAATTTTTTTTCTTATTATTATTACTATACAGATATATATATATATATATATATATATATATATATATATATATTTAGATTGATTTACAATGATATTTGCGAAATTTTTCAAATAATATATATATATATATATAATCGTTGTTTTTAGTGTATTTGTAATTTGTATTTTTATTTTCATTCGAGTAATTTATTACGAAATCAAAAAATAAAAAAAAAAAAATTGAGGAAAAATAAAAAACCACTTCATATTTACCAATAGAGTGTAAGTCGTTAATAATAATAATTATTGTGTACTAGACGGTACAAATTTATCCGCGCTCTGTAAACCGTATTGTATTTATCTAAAAAATAATGTAATATTTTATTCAAACGTTTCGCGATTATTAGTGTTTTGTGTTTTGTAATCGTTACCTATACGGTTTTTAATATTATTGTTAGCTCTTAAAATATTATTATTATTATTATTATTTATATTATTATTGTTAGTCGAACGTAGAGAAACACTTAGAATACCTATTGGATTGATTATTATTATTATTATTATTATTATTACAAATATGATTATGAATTTATTATTGTTATTGTAAAATATTTTTTTTCGCCTACGAATTCACCGTGCGTAACTTTGTCACGGACAACCGAAAATACACGTGTAATCATCGTCTGACGACGTCTCGTCGCTTACATTTTACCCGTCTGATCGTGTAATAAACATAAATGTCGATAATATTTTTTTTTTTTGGAAAACGATGAAAAATTTAATTAATACCGTAATATATTATAAAAACAAAAAACCCAATGTGCCGTCGTGAGTTTCGTAATTATCTACTATAAAACTATTGTTTTCAACTACAAATTTACCAATCAATGGGCCATACGTGATTAATTCCATATGACTTTTTGGAACGCGAATAAAAAATTGAATGACTACGGAAATATCGGACGGCACAGTAAAAACTATGGACAGACAAAGTGACGTACGGTGAACTGGATATGATGGGCGATGGAGTTTCGCAGTGTTGCTCACACCACCACCACACCTCGTACGAGGCGAAAAGTTTCTTTTATTTATTTTTTTTCTTCTTTTTGTTTCGTAGTCATTTCCATTTTTAACGCGCTCGATGTCGTCGTGTATTTTATTTCTCTCGGCCCCAACAGCCGTGAGTCTGTGATTTTTTTTTTCCACGATCCATATATATATATGTATATGGTAGCATTAGTGTTTGTTTTTATTTCGGACTACGTAGTTATATTATTTGTCTAGTTGTGCTTAATAGAAAATTATACGTTTAAAGCAAAAAAAAACAAAAAAACAAAAAAAAACGAAATAAATAATGAATAATAATAACGGTATCGTATTTTTTTTTCTTTTATACGCACGTGTTTGTTGTGTGTTTACTATATCCATTACGTATTACTCTTTGAAAAAAAACCACCTATAACATGGTGTACCTGTTACTACTGCGAGTGTGTGTTCACCGACGACAAAAGTAAACGATAACGCAGAAACATGACTATGTCGTTATATAAATCAACAAATTACATTGAAATGTAACATTTACAATCACGACGCATTTATTATTATAATAATATTAATAATAATAATAATAATAATAATAATACGGTATTAGTTAAATAAAAAAAAAGACTATTCAAATCTGTTCATATTGACTACCGGTTTCGACTACGAGTCATCGTCAAGACACTTAAAAGTGAAAAAAAAAATACGTTGAGAAATGTAATAATTATATATATATATATATATATATATATATATATATATATATATAACGAATCCTTTTTATTTATTTTTTCATTATTTTATTAAATACGATTTTGTATCGATTTGCAAGTGTACATATAAATAATAACAATTAAAATTATTCTTAGATTTTTTTATGAAAATTTCATGCGAGTTGACATCATTGAAAAAGAAAAAAATATATATATATTATATATGTTATTATACTGATACAACTCATACTATTATATTACCTATTTTACAAAATTATTTGTATTTTGTTATATTTTATATGTACTTAATAATATTTAAAATGATTTACTTTATTATTTTGTTTTAAATAATACATATATATATATATATATATATATATAAATTATTCTCTATTTAAAAAAAATACAATTTAAAATTGTATAAACATAAATTGATATCTGTATTATATAAATATTAAATTTTTATTTAAAAAAAAAAACATACCTTACTTGAGACAGAAATATTGATCATTAAATTGCATTGGAAATTGCGAAGCAAATATCATATTGTACGCAGTACACACCACTCAAGTACAAATCCATATATACGAATATAACAAATCGAATGTTTGCGAAAAAATGTAATTTTGGCAGTGATAAAATGGATTTTAATAACATACCAAAACTACTGAAATACTATGAAAATAAAAACTCGCACATTTCCTAACTATATTAATACAAGTATAATCGGTTAAACTTTTTTTATCGATCGTATTCATTGTATTATAAATCAAATTGTCACATCAAACTAAATGATAACTAATTCATAGTTACGAGTCTATATAACTATGTCGTGTAAAACTACTTCAACAATGCACATAATAACAAATGTCTATCATTCAAATCTAATAATACCGTTTACTAAATTGATTTATTTTTTCTTTTTCTTTTCAACTATATCAGATTTATACTCGTAATAAATATATCGAATGATAAAAGAAGCAAATTGTGAAAAATGTACAATTGAAAAGTTACACTCGTGTTAGCATAAAAAATATAAAATCACATATAAAATATTTTCAATTTTATTGTTTACATTAAGTACATACTGTGTATTATAATTTAACTCGGTAAATGAATTTTTCTAGTATAAAAGGTACATTATGTATGAATAGGAATTGCTGCAAATATAATTAATACATTATTTTTGTCCATTAAATAAACACAAGTACAAAAACAAAAAGGAAAAAATGTAGTAATCCATCGTTAAATTGTGTACTAAATTATAAAAGAAAATTAAAATAATATTGTGCGTATATTATATTTGACAAATTTAGAAACAAAAATTAATTGTATACGGGTCAATATTTACTTATATATAAAAAAAAAATTCTCGCGATACATAATTCATTATTAAATCTATTTAAATAAAAAATATTAAAAAAAAATTAAGAATATTCTTAAACTAATCTTTTGATGATCCTGCCTGGTAGTTGATTACATTTTCTTGAATTGATGATTCGTCGTCGGCATCAGTTGATGGTGGAGGTGATCTTTCGTCGTTCTCTTTTAGCGTGAAAAAACACGTGATGGTTTTCTGCCAAGGAGGTATTTCTCTGGGATGTATTGGATTACCACCAGAATACTTCCCTGAAATGAGAGGAGAAAGAAAACCATATGAACAAGATGACAAAAGCTGACACCGCTGCTCGAAAATATCATCGCATAATATTTGAGTAAGTATTACATAATATCTATAACGTTATTTTACTTGGTATCCACACACAATAAGCTCATCCACACATTTACTCTCACTCTCTCTCTCTCTTCATCTATCGTTTCTAGTGAATAATACATCAAATTCATTCGCAACACTTAAACGGTGACGTTAGGATAAAAATTGAAATATTATCTACGAGATTACCTCCTGCGTTCTCATTTCTCACCGATATTTTTCCAAAATTTTATAATTTAAATGTAAGACATCGCCGTGTATAAAAAAACCCGTTTATTTCCAATATTAAATATTCTACACGACAACTACTCGATTTTGTTAAATCGTCTGTCAAACAGACGGAAACAATAAAATGTATCCTTTTTAGCTTCTTCTAATGTTCGTGAAAAAAAAACAACAATTTCCACATATTTCGGAACAGTAATCGGGGATCTATCTGTTTAAAAATGTAAAGTTTTAATTATATATTCTATGTATCGTATCGAAAATCCCGACAATATTTTCTAAAATTGTGTCCATTAAATTTTTTTTTCTTTATTCGCATTTTTCGTTTTAAAGTTTTAAATAATTTTCACTATAATGTGTGATAGTCGAAATCGATTTTACCTTGTAATTATTGATTTGATGATCTGATTTATCGGTATACAGTGAAACCTGTAAATACCAAAAACACTTTCTGTGCCCGAAATTTTATCCGCTAATTGAATGTGCACACAATTTAAGTGCATTTTATACATCAATTATTATCGATTATCAATAATTACGATATTAATATAAAAAAAATCGATTAAAATATATCGATATCAATTAAAAACTAAGCATATTTAATGTGTAACAATCAAATATTTTCTTTTAATAATAATAATTATGAGTAAAAATATGTACATCGTAACGATAAAATATACTTCTTGGAGTGGAATTACGAGAGATACAAATTATCAAAATCTAATCATAAAAGTGTCCCGTTATTTATTTAGAGCGTCTCGAAGGAATTTCGTAAATAAGTAGTGAAAATAATAATCCCGAAAAAACGTTCGCTATTTAAAGATGTCCGTTATTTAGAGGTGAAAACACGAAATTACGTGTTATTGTAGTACAAAATGTTCTAAAAGTACTGAATATGACGTGTCCTTTACGCGTTTTCAATCCAACCACAAATTGCGAACAAATATTAAAATTAAGAAATTTCAACTGGCTATACATATGTAATTCGTACATGTACTAACGTACGAACGGATACGGGGAGGGTTCAAAGGGTTTCCTCTTCTCCTGTAAATCCCTAAAAAAAAAAATTGTTCTTACTACAGTAAAACGTTTGAATCATGTCGTTCCGTCAATCAGTGCCGTATTATTATACTAAAATTATACGAAGTTCAAAATCACTAACAATAAAACGCTTGTAAGTGAATGTATAAACAATACATAAATAATTGATAAGAAATAATTAAATTTTTCTTTTTTACACTTTACTGTACAGAAAACGCGACGAAATTCTCGTAGTTATTCTTAAACCGAATCTCGAGTATTGCATCTTTTGAAAAGTCTACTCTTATCGTAAAAACCCGTTTATATAACAACGATTAATGCGGAAAAAGTTTTAGACTATTCAGCAATTGGGGCGAGTCGGCTTCGTTCTGTTTGACTATACGGGATTTTTTTACTAAAAATCACTTAATAAATATAATAATATATAAAAATATTTTTATTTCAAAAGTCCCTTTGAACACCTCATTCCCTCCCCCCCGCAGAAAAAAATCGTATCTACGCCACTGTATACGAGTATATAGAAAATAAAATCAGAAGATCAAAAAAAATTTTTTTTTTTAAATAAATTTCTATTGTTTTCGTTGAGATTATCAAAGCTCTTTGGTTTCATTTCAATTGCTTTTATTAGAGAAGTACAACTCTAGTTGTTAAAGTAGTGTGTGCTCGAAGAACATATTTTACAACTCGGTAATCATCCTGAAAAAAGAAAAAAATGACGCGAATACGACGTTCGAATTCTAACCGTAGAGGAGATCGATCGTAATATAAAAACGTATTATCAATATAATATATGAGCTATAAACGACCAAAACACATTCGAGAACACTGGTCAACGGGTTGTTAAAACGTACACGTTCGAAAAAATGTGGTAAAAGTGTTGCGGAAAACTGATAAATGTACCTATAACACTGTGTGATACTACAAAATCATGACCACTCGCGGGATTGCTGTACAATTAAACACAAATAATAATAGTATAGTTTCTGACAATAATAATAATTAAAATAATACTCACTCTTATTCGACGAAGAGGAGGGCGATCCATTGGACGTGGACGACGAACTCGCCGCTTTAGCCGCCGCCGCTTTAGGCGTTTTTCCCATAGACACTACGACGTGCGATACAAAAATCCACGAAAAAAAAAATTGAATTAAAATAACGCATTTAAATACAGTATGTAACACAATACACGGCAGATAAAAATATTGAACGGAAAGAACACTTTTCTACAATTTATTATTATTATTATTATTATTTTCTCTTAGTAAAATATGCTCGACCGTTTCGTCCACGATTATTAAAATTTTCTTTGTCCGGTGAGAAAAACCTATTCAAACATCTACTTTTACCGTACACGAGAGATTTACATTTCTCTGCAGTGTTCTCGATTTTTCGCGAAATATCCCAAGCGAATTACAACGTTTTCCGACGTCTCGTATAACATACCGATTTCTTTTTCTTTAATAACGTAATTTTTTTTCTACGAGTTCGAATTCAAATTGTTTTGAAAGTTAAAACTTTAAATTTCAATGGATCCAATAGGTTTGGTTAGTGGAATCGGATAAATGTTTGTTTATTGAATATTTTTATTATGAGTTCAACGAAAATGAATACGAATTAATAAATAATTTGAAATTCTTATAAGAAAAAAGCCTTTTTTACGTAAAAAAAATTTTATAAATACACTTTGGCGACTGCAATTTTCAATAATTTACTAAATTAAGTTAGGACGAAAATTACGTTCTTTTAAACGGGGTTGAATGTTAAAAATTAAGAATTGAAATTAATTGTATACTTAAATTTTTCATTTGAATAACGAAGTTTGGCAACAAATCGTTTGTGAATTCGGTTTTAATCCGAGAACTCGTTCCGTAGATTCGTTGGAAAATAAAATCAAATAACAAATTTCAAATTTTTAAGATTTAAATATATCTGGTATAAAAGAACTTTCGTCGACAAACACTTTAGTATTTTTTTTTTAATATACACTTAAAACACATTTATTTTATTATATAATATAATAATGTACGAATTAATTTTGTTAATACATTTTTTCTTTTTTTTTTTTTTGTTAAAAAAGAAGGTATTTCTTTGATTTTTTTGTTCTTTAATAACGACGACCAAAATAAAACCAATCGCAATTAATTTTTTTTACTTAAGACAAAACGTTTCGCCATCCTTGCTATGATGTATAGTTTAGCAACGAATATGCGGATTATATTCCGCATTTACGCGTACGTTGTGTGTGTGACACGGACGCGAAAGTTGGCAAACGAAATTTTATATAATAAATACCAAAACTACTCGCGGCATTCCATCGCAGAACATTAAATGGTTTACATAAATTCATTCTGCAATATCTTACGGATTCGAAATCGCATTGTTTTTATTTTACTTAACATTATTAATAAGATATATTTGTCGTAAATCTTACGACTTTCCAAGAATAACAAAAGTTTTGAAAATTGGGCGATTGAGTATAATTAAGTAACGTCGGCTCGTAAACGCATATTGCACGACACAAACGAATCAAAATATAATAAAACGCTAACCGTTGAAATACAACCGAAAAATGTTTCCGATTTTTCAAGTCGTTTTACGGAGTAAAAATTTCAAAAAATTGTCCGTCTAAACGCGTTTTCATACCAATTCGAAATCTTTTTAATGTCGAACACTTTTGCTTACTCCTGTAAAATTCGAACAAAAAATGTAAATCGGCTTTTAACGAAAATTCGTTTTTTTTAATATTTTAATCGTGTGCAACAAAAATTACGCCGTGTACAAAATAATGGAAAATCGTATTGATTTTTTTTTTACCCGTTGAATTTAAAATGCCTAGTGAAATATTACGCGCCTTTTAAATTCCATATAAATAACAATAATTGTCGTTTTAATTTGATTGCGATCACAAAAATATTATTGTATTATAAAATACAGGTGTACTACGTGTATATTTTGTGAACGAAAAATTTGTTTCGTTTCATAAACGTTCACATCTTCGCTAAATAAAATATTCCAACTAGAGAGATTGATGATTAATAAGTGTAAACATAAAATCGCAGAGTCGATTTTACGTACGTATCGTATACATATGTCGAATTTTTATTGTATAACAATTTGTTCGTATTATTTTCAGCGTACGTATTTTTCCATGTCTCTCCCTGTATGTACAACGTACGAAAAACGACTATCGCTCACTATTTCGGTTTATTACGGGAAACCGAACGAATTTATCGCGTGTAGATTTACGTTTTATCTAAAGATTGTGAAATGGTATTCGGACGCAGACACGTGTACAAATAATATAATAAAAATGAAATTTGGAAAACATTTAATTAAAAACGAATCGCACACGTTATATAAACTTTTAATCATTTTTGGAATTATTTTTGGTAAACGCAATATTATGTATAATAATATAAAGCGTTTGATATTTAAACTTTACCGAAAAGTCTTTTTATAAGTATAAAAACTAACGGAGAAAGAAAAATTAACGCAATACACCACCACAACCACCCGGGATGGTTCCCGTAATATATAAAATAATATTACGGTGATACGCACTTTCGACGTTATTTTTGTTTGCGATACAAGAACGTATATATTTTAATTTCTCATAATAATTCTCGTTAATGCGCTTTACTTTTTTTTCCTGAGATTAAAACGAATCGGATTTTATTACGAAACGCATCCGTATATACGAACCGCTTCGTTTGACGAAATATGAAAACTTCGAGTAATGGTTAGGTGGTAGAGGAGGAGAACGTAAACGGTAATTAATATACGTTTTAATGTCAGCGAATGGTTCTTAAACAATTTTTAAGACTTTGACAATTACCGGTAAATCAATCGATATAATATTTTGTTTTATACACGTATGGAGAATATTGAAATGTTAAATTTGAACGTAAACTCAATCGAATAATATTCCGATATCAATAATAATCCGAACGATTTTAAGAAAAAAAAACGCTTGGGTGAAAAATCTGTTTTTTTTTTTTTTTTTTGATCGCGATAATTTCTTATAGTTTTTTTTTAAAAAATCCCAAATAATAAAGCACGAAACCAAATACTACAGGACGAGTAAATCTGCTGGATTTATTCTTGCGCTTCGTTTTGTATTCTCGACGAGTTATGCCTAACCAACCATAATTAATCTATAATACTATGCGCAATGACCGACGATGGCATTATACGTAGTTTATAAAAAATTATTTTCAAAAAACACAGAAGAAATTACGGCTTTGAAAACACGAAAATCGCAAATATTTGTAATTATACGGAGAAAAAAAATTGACGTTTGCGCAAAAATAACACGATGGTGCGAGGCGGGTAAATTATTTTTCCATTTCAACGCACGCTTTTATAATAATAATAATTAACGCGAACGATTTCGTAATAATAAAAAGAAAAAAAAAGCGTAAATTTAAATCTCCCGAGTCGTTAAGCATTTTTTTTTTTTTTTTATTAAAACGCTAATATATTTTTTTGACGAGCGTTTAGAAGGAAAAAAAACTTCCGATCGAAACGTACGTTTTTAAGGTATACACAAGCGTGCGCGCGCGAGTATATTATTTACATCACGTGAACAGTAATAAAAACAAAATATCGACTGTATAATAATATTATAATATAAAAACATTTAATATAACTGCTGTATTTCACTATACAATTATTATTATTATTATTATTATTTGTCGTCGTCGTCGGTCTTCGATTCCGGTATAATAACGGACGAGTCAAAAGGAAAAGCAGTCCGCGTTTTTTTACAATAACTCTTCCGCGTTAAACGAACGCAGTTTAATAATTATTATAATAAATACCATCGGTAAAGACAAAAAAAGAAGATTTTTAACGGTTATAAATCGATTTCTTTTTTTTCCGAAAAGTGCGATTTCCGTGAAACCAACACGATTGATTCGTTGTACTGTTATTATATTGGACGTCGATGAATTTTATTGTTTTAGAAGAAGATTCGATCCCGTAGATGAAATAAATAATTTTTCTTCTTTTTTTTTTTTTTTTTTTTAACACCACCGCGAACGAGACACCAAATCAAATTCGAATTACGACGCGCGATAATAATATTTATTCGCGAAGATCAAGGGAACTTACCACCTATATGATTCGTTACTTATGAGCGCGACCACCGCCAAAGGCGTTTATTCTCAAAAAAATTACTGCGAATTTACGAAATCGAGAAAAATACTACTAACTAATGTAAGTAATACGCGACGTTATTAATTTAATAAACGTCTTTTATCGTAGTATTATTATTATTATTTTAACATTCTACCGTTGTTAACATCTATACTCGTCCAGTAATAAAATGTACACGTGTCTACCCGCGAACGAGATATTGTCCCTCTTCTACACGCATGAAACGCGGCAAAATAGACGTTTCCTACTTCTAACGTACTGGTGATCAGTCTTATGGATGCAATCAAGAAATTTGAAGACATATTATATTCGAATTCGACGCGTGAAATCTACTCGAGAGATCGACTCTCTCGTATTTTTCGTATTTTTTTTTTTTTTTCATAAATCAAATTGAACGAATTTGAAACGAAAGACCAATTTTCGACACGATCTCATGAACGAACGAAAAAAGTGAGAAAATCGTTCTACAGTAAAATTCACGGCGAATTCAGAAATATCCCCGTTTTCAAATTTCTTTTAAGGCCGGCGTCCAGGCCAACAAACGTTTGTCCGTCGACTTTGTCGCCCATTTCGGTGACAAAATGTTTCTTAACATGTTAAAAACGTCCACACCAAAGCAGCAACATATATTTGAGAAAAATTTTAGTCTTGACAAAACGTGAAACGAGGATCGTTTTTTTTTAATTTTTTTTTTTACTCGGATTGAGTTCGGTCACATAGTATTTGTTTTTCACGAAACAAATCAATAAGTTGATACAAACGTTTTCTTTAGACGACTCTCCATAATTTCGTTGAAAAAAAAAACATAAAAATCCATTCGAAAAAAAAATGCACCTGTGAAAACATGCACTGAGACGTGTAGAGACGACGGACGAGACTCAACTGAACACGAATAACCAAAATAAATAAAATATGACGTGTTAAACGTCTTACGCGTGTTACGAAATATTATAAATAAAGTACAGCGTAAACAAACTATTAATTTTCTTCCCTTCTTTTCAGCGCCGTTTAACCGAATGCCGATAGATTATGGTAAAAACGTTTTCTGTGTTGCTATGGAACGCAATAATATACGCGAAAGCGAATAAAAACGCCGTAATAAAATGTACGCACAATATGGCGTAATTGTCGACAGAATATAAGATAAAACATATTAAAAATATACTAAAAAAAAAAAAAACTAAAATTGAATTTTACGAATTACCCATATGAGTCCTCGCTCCTTTGGTCCTCGCCATATTTGAATGGTGTACGCTGGCAAATTGACGAATTACTGTAGTTCCCGCTATAAGTCCTCGACGATTTCCAATGCAACAAAACGCCAATATTATGAGTGTGTAGAGTGTTGCTCGAAAATTTTCAACGCCGTTCTCGCTAACCGGAATCTGGACGACGACTGTCGCGTATTTCCGAAAACGACAAAACGCCAATGCGCGTGAGTGGAAGTAAAATATCAAACGAATGCGATAAATATGAGTCGCGGAAAACACGAGCGTTTTATCGAAATTAAACAATAAGCGAAAATATTTCTATAGTGATTAGAGAGGACGGCACATAACGCGCCGTAATAATGATTATTAATGTGGACGTGATAAAACGTACAAACCTATAATAACAATATTTTACGTTGCGATCCGAGGGGGATTTTTCCGACGCGATTATAATTATTATTATTATTATTTAATGACGGGCAAGTTTTAAACGTCTGTGTGCGAAAAATCCGTGTGTTTTCCACCTGTAACGTAACACGCGAATTTTTAATGTCTGTCGTGAGAAAATGTGTACGTACACACCAGCCTTCCTTAGAAAGGTATTGAAAACTTTTATGCTCTGGACAACGCGATGGTTAAGAAGAATAAGATTAAACCTCGAGAATTGCGAACGTTTAATTGCGAATAATATCGTAATAACGAGCAATCGTATTCAATAAGATGATCGCCTATTTTTCACTTTTCGAAATGTACACGTCACGGGTGGATTACGTTCGATTTCAAGTTTCTGGACACGAGGTCCATCCAACGCAGTATTTCTCGTAAAAATGTGCGTGCCGGAAAATAATTTACCGCAAATTATACTGTTAATATTATAATAGTGACAATTATTATTATAAATACGGTACTGCTTTTTGGCGAAATTCACATGAATTACTACTAAATAGACAATGAAAATATTATTCTCGTGTTGTGGTGGCGGAGACGAGTGAAATACGGAACGTCTCGCCTATAATTTAAAAGGCTACAGCTGGACATCGGAAGGATGGGGGGGGGGAATTTAGCTTCCTCGCTAAAATCGAAACTTTAATATTTATAGCGTATGATCGGTGCGTCAAAATGTATGTCTTAATTCTGTAACGGATCTGATGTGGACGGTTAATTAGTATTTAAACCGTTTAGTATGTGTTAAATTTAAAAAAAAAAAAGAAATATAAGTTTCATAATCACTTTTTGACGTTTTACAATATTATCGAAATTCTTATTCCAAAACACTTTCGGTAAAATACTTTAGTAGAACTTTGCACTACTCTCGTTCATCTGAATAGCATCTGTAACCTAACGGCTGTGCCTAAAAATTCGTTTTATTAAAATATATTAACCTAAATAACGTAATAATTTTATTTATATTTTTGTCTTATTTTCATTATATACGTTTGAAAAACTAAAGACGAGAAAGTCTCGCAATGGTACAAACGGTTGTAGAAAAAAAGCAGTTACTGCAGATGCTTTAGATACGTTTTTTATTCGGGGGGGGGGTCTTTTTCATTTTATAAACTTATAGTTTTTATTTATTTTTGATAATATAGAATAATAATAATTATTATTAATTAATAATATAGTTTTCATTTTTTTGCAGCAGCAGCAGCAGCAATGTTGTAACAAGAATTTTTTTTTCCCGGTGATGATGGAGACAGGATGACACTGCAGGATTCCATGCCACTATTTTTAATATAGCCATCGTCGTGGGGTTTTTAATGAAATACACGATTTTTTTTCTACTCCAGAAAAAACGAAAAAACAATACATTATGTAAGTATGGAATGAACAATGGAAAATAATTCAACGTGCGAATAAATATAAACGTGTGACTTTTGAAAATCATAAAACACAGCCCCTGATGCGACACTGTGTTCTACAGTAATATCGTTTTCGTCTTTATCGAAACAAAAAAACTATTGTGTTCAGATTAAAAAAAAAAACAGAATATAGCAAAAATTATTATTAAAAATGATATACATAAAACGCAATGCTCACAATCACTCCGAACAGTAGCGATGTTACCGTAGACTTTTTTTCTTTTTGAATGCATCGACACAAAGTCGTCGGATGACAGACAAGAGGTCTTAAAAATGATTTCACACCTGAAGTTTTTTCTTATATCGCACGCGACTATTGGTCTATTTTTGTTTTAGTAATCTAAAATAAAAAACGCAATACAAAACGTTTATTACTTTAGTCGTTACAATATTATTGTTATTATCTAACAATGAACTAAGGAATTCTAAAACACAAATACACTCGCATAGTCCGACAGTTAATGTGGAAAAAAATCTGTTCGAAGTCTTTCGATATTCCGAAAATGTTTTCCCCAGCATAGGTCAAAAAGGGGAAAAAACTAAAAATGAAATACTCCGATCGAGAAACGTCAATGTTTTTTTTTTTTTTTTATTACAAACTTCGGTTGTATGAAAACAAAAAAACTATTCGTAATTTTGTGTTTTACATCGATAAAAATGTAAAACGTGATAAACGTTACTGAATTTTATTGCTCGAGATCGTATTATTTCTAAACACAATCTTGAGAATAGATATACACCGTGTTCGTAGTGTACTCAGTGGATAACACTACTGGCCTTCAACTATCGAAAAACATTTCTGGAGCTACAACACTGTCCTGTACAGTCGTCGCAATATTGTGTAAGTATAATAATTATAAAATTTCCAAGTAGTTTATAAGTGACATGGCCTCGCAACGTTCATAATTTGATTTTTATATTTTAAGTCTTTTTGTTTTCTTTTCAACACAATTATTATTCGGATTGTTTTCCGCTCGAAAAAAAATAATAAAATAAACAACAATAAAACCGTGAATTAAATTCTAGTAAAACGCACGTTTTTATTTACACGGAATTTGTTACGCTTTTTCGAACGTTGTATTTTACACGATATCCCGGTTCCCGCGAGACCTCTACACACCAGTGCAGACAAATTATTAAATGAATTAAAATTAAAAATGCATGTAAAAAAAAAAACTTAAATTATTTATGGGTACTCCAATGATCCATGAAAAAAAAATATATATATATAATATATAAACGTTTTTATATAAATCGAAATATTTTAACTGTATTTTTTATCAAACTATTTGCGTTTTATTTGCTTTAACCATTTAAAAAAAAAAAGAACAATTCGAGATATAAATTAATTATGTTCAATGGCGTACAAACGAATTTATCACAAGTAATATCTTACTGAAAATTATGTTTTTAAGAAAGTTTTTTAAAATCATCGTGATAATGTGTTACGCAACTCGTCACTGAAAATCGCCAACTTATAACTTATAACTCGGCGAGTTACTTTTCTCCTTACACCGTCTTTGTAACATAACTATCATCATTACACATCGTAATTATTATGAAAACGAACAAGTAACGACGTTATTAATGTTATGGTTCGAAAAGTTAATTTATCATATTCATAAACCAGATTTTTAGTAAATGATTTAATTATAAAACAAAAACAATAATATTTATAACTTATACAAAAATGTTATAATACATTACACAAGTATACATATTTTTTTTCATTTAAAATTAAATATTTTCAGAATTTACTAGTTTTATTCATTCCTGAGTAACCGTATTTAACAAGTAACTCGATAATTAATAATTCTCTTTTTTTTTAATGAATATATACCTAATAATTCAACATGGTACTCAATTTTGGTAATAATTTCACTTAGTGACTAAAACTGAATAATTCACTCAGTTTTGGTATCGCGGAATTAATTATTAAAATAATATATTCAAATAAAAAAGTATGAAATCAACATGAAATGTTCTTAGCCTGAACAAAACAAAACTCTGCGAGACGACATAACGCAAAACAACGTTCATGCAACGCAAACCAACTGATCAGTCGATATTGACTCAAATGTTGTATTGGTTTTCATTCAAATCGAATAATTCGATAAATGGGCTATTAATTAAATACATTACATTACTTTTTTTGTATTTTTATTAGCTTTTAGCTGAAACTATTATAGCTCAACACTTAAAAACTTACACATTTATCCTTAAAGCTAGAACTAAATTACTAATACATAAATACATATTAGTATAGCAATGCACAGATATATAAATGTAATATATATATAATACTAATATTGGAGAAAAGAAGCCCATATTAGCTAGATTTTAAAGCCAGATTTGAAAATAAAATTTAAAATGGCTTTAATAAGGGAAAGATTATTAGAAGACAGAGCTTCCATATATGAGAAATTGGAGGAGACAGTAGAAATAATTTTTTCAGGGTAAATCTATTATTTTGCTTATAAAAACAGATTGCCATTTTATATATTTACTTCCATAAAATAGCGTTTCTTGAATACGTCATTACAATACCATTTAAAGCAAAAAATTTGTGACAAAAATATGAACTTGTGTATACGCCCAATTATTTATGCCTATAAGCTGTTTATTATTGAATCATAAATGGCATGCTCGTGATTACGAAAATAAAAAAAAAAATTCGAAATAATATGTTTCATAATTTTAAAGTCGATATAAATAATTAATATATCGTGTGTCCTGATAAGAACAAAAAAACAAAAACTACAAATTTTCAAAAATATTTAATTATTAATAAAGTGAAATGCTGTGGAATGTATTTGTGATAGAGTCACAAGGGACCAAGAAAATTTACTGCTTAATCAAAAGGTGTAAAATATTAAATACAAAAAAAAAAGTAAAATGTTCGTAGTAGACAACAAATAAAATACGTTTGTAGAATATTTATTATAATATAGCGCGCACTGATACTTTAAACAAAATTATATATAAAATACAATAATTTAAAAATCAACGTTTTCAATTTATTTTCAATTGGAATAATGTCCGAGTTTACAGGTTGTGCGTGTGCGATAATGCAATTAGCGTATCATTTTTACATTTTATTCAACCTCTAAAGGCTTCGGAAATATAATTAAACGATCAATTTAAAAATATAATTTTTAAATTCGAGAAGTAAATATGTCATTATATAAATACAATACGAAAATAATAAATGGAAAAAAATATTACAATGATTTCCCACACAAAATATTATAAAACAAACACATACATTTAACTGCAAGTAAAAAATTTTGAATCCATACATAAATCAGTACATGTGAAATATTATACTATGCTTGCAAGTTAAGTACAATAAAACACTATATGTTCTGTAAATCCTATCCTGACTGCGTTTTATTTTGTTAAACAATTAAAACGGAAACTGAAACGTCAATATATTATATGGAATAGAAAATCAATGAAAAACATATCAGCAAACAGTAACACAAATTATCTCATTTGCAATAAATACGTATACAATTTCCAACATATGTAAAAATACATATACTCATATTAATCAAAAACACTATTATTTTATAAACTTGTAATAACAAAGTGAGATACAAGAGATACAATAACTATACAGGAGCAAATATAGAATTTAGATGAGCAGTTTATTTAGCAACTGGTTTACCAGATGCATGACTCCATTAAAAAGTTATGATACATTTCCATTATTATTGGTCTGTAATATGACTGATTTACAATCATAATACACCAAACGCTTTCAGGCGATTTCAATAATTCCAAAAGTCTCTTTGAAATCAAAGAAAAAGCACAAAATTCAATCAGGTGTAAAACTATTCAATAATTGTCAGTTATTTAAGCGAAACGGATTATGTTAGTTAACGTTAGTTAACAGCCTCCCACCTTCAACTCGAACTAAATTCAGCGCGGCAGCGGGAAGGTGAAAAGGTCAGCGCATATTCCACTCGCGTACAAACGTTGTTTCACGAGTTGTGCAATGTAAGTACGATGGGGAAAACGCCAGAACAGGCTCAAACAATTCGACTGCACACAAAGGAACTAACGAAAACAATTTTCGTAGAAGGGTTACGACAACCAATAAAGACACTTATCAAGGCGAGAAGACCTCAAACCTTAGAAGCCGCAATTAAAGAAAGCATAGAAGAAGAACGCTCGTATAAATCAGACAAAGAATCACAACGTTTCTTCAGCGATCCAAGGTCGAGTGGGAGATCGAAGTACTGTAACCATTGTAAAACGAACACCCACTACACCGATAATTGCAGGTATATTAAAGGCAGTCCAACGGTAAAATCTAATAAGAGTTATAATCAACATAGTAACATTAAAACGGAAACAGCATCCATTTCAAATGGGAGAGAACCCAAGAAGAAACCATACTGCAACTATTGCAAGAGAGTTGGACATGATATAAACGAATGCAGAAGCCGAAAGAAACAAGATGGGCCAAGTACGTCAGGCAATCCGGGAAACGAAGGGCGACCGTCCGTGAAGAGCGAACGGACGGTGCGCGACCTAAAGCTCACGGCAATAACAGGCACATCTACGTCGTCTCAGTGAAACTCAAGAATAACCATGCCGCATTCAACATCGCCCAATGTAACAATACGGTTAATCTGTTACTCGACACGGGAGCTGACCTCAACGTAATAAAACTAGGATCGTTATCTGACGAAGTAAAAGTTAACGTTGATGACACATATGAGCTCCAAGGTATACACGAAAATTTAGTCAGTACTATAGGATCGGTTCTACTGGACATACAAATCGGTGATTCCACAAAGCAGATACAATTTCAGGTAGTACCAACTACTTTCCCCATTCCACAAGACGGAATAATGGGACGACCACTTCTCGAACAACTAAAAGCTGTTTTCAACTGCGAAGAAGGCACACTGACTTCAGACGTATCGGAGAACGAAATCAACGTACCGGCACGTAGTCAGGTGGTCATACCTGTGTGTACCAAAAACGTTACCGGTGACAACCAGGATGTACTGGTACATTCCCAACAGCTCGCAGAGGGTCTATATTGTGGGAACGTGCTGAATACCGTGGAAAACGGGCGTATCCTAATTTGTATAGCAAATTCTCAGGAAGAACCCAGGCAGATTATTACACCTCGTCTGGAAGAGTTATCATATCAAATATACTCTAACACTGACGTAAAATCAATGTTTTTCACACGAAGAGCGGAAAACCGACAAAACCGTATCAAATTATTACAAAAGTCACTTCGTCTAGACCATGCCAACATTGAGGAAATAAAATCGGTAGAGAATATTTGCTACGAGTATGCCGACATATTCCACGTCGAAGGCGATACCATTTCTTGCACGGACGCAATCCAGCATGAGATAAAAACACCGGGAGTCAGTCAACCGATACATCAAAGACCATATCGTCTACCCTATTCACAACAAGCTGAGATAGACAAGCAAGTAAATGAGCTGCTAGAAGACGGAGTGATAACGACGAGTGATAGTCCATGGATCGCACCACTTCTTATCGTCCCTAAAAAGGTCGACGCCACCGGAGAGCAACGCTATCGCGTTGTAGTCGATTATAGAAAACTTAATAGTATTACAGTGGGAGACGCGTTCCCAATGCCCAACATCAACGAGATACTCGACCAACTTGGTAGAGCCAAGTACTTTAGTTGCTTGGACATGGCGAGTGGTTATCACCAGGTACCACTATGCCCAAAGGATCAGGAGAAAACGGCCTTCAGTACCAACCAAGGACATTTTGAATTCAAAAGAATGTCTTTTGGACTAAAGGGGGCCCCTTCTACGTTCCAACGTCTGGCAAATCGAGTACTTATGGGCATAAATGGATTCCGAGCTTTCGTGTATCTGGACGACATTATAATCATCGCTACGTCGATACAAGAACACGAAGAACGCCTAAGGGAAGTTTTTGACCGTTTAAGACAGTACAACCTTAAACTACAACCCGCAAAGTGCGAGTTCATGCGACGAGAGGTAAACTATCTAGGACACATCATATCAGAAGACGGGATAAGACCAGATTCAAAGAAGACAGCGTGCTTGACAAGGTTTCCAGTGCCGCGAAATCCGAAGGAAGTTAAATCCTTCCTAGGACTCGCCGGTTATTACAGAAAATTTGTCAAAGACTTTAGTCGAATATCGAAACCACTCACCTCGCTTCTCAAGAAGGAAGCTAGGTTTGAGTGGTCAGACATGTGTCAAAATTCTTTCGAAGAACTGAAGGAAATACTCACTACGGAGCCGTTACTTCGGCATCCAGATTTTTCACAGCCATTTCTGATCACCACCGACGCATCAAACTCTGCTATCGGGGCTATCCTTTCACAAGGGCGAGTGGGATCTGATCTACCCATATCTTATATATCCAGAACACTAAACCAAGCGGAGGTGAACTACAACACCACTGAAAAAGAATTGCTGGCCATAGTGTGGGCTGTAAAACAGTTCAGACATTATGTGTTTGGCCACAAATTCTACATCGTCACCGATCACCGACCCCTGACTTGGTTATTCTCAGTATCTGACCCAGGTGCGAGACTAATACGTTGAAGACTTAAGTTAGAAGAACATGACTACGAGATAATTTACAAGCCTGGAATCCTCAACACGAATGCAGACGCACTCAGCAGGATACCCCATGTAAATTATTTCAACTACCAAGAAAACGCGTACAAAGACTTCATGGACTCCGAACGACTCGTAATTAACAACAGAGTAATAGAGGTAGAAGGTGATCTATTCGATGCCACACAAGAATACGCATTGGCTCACTGTGTGTCAGCAGATTTCGAAATGCGTCGAGGTATAGCGCTCGAGTTCAAAAGGCGTTTCGGACAAGTTGAAGACCTGAAATCTCAAAATAAAAAAGTAACCGAGATAGCAAAAATTGAACATGAAGGTCAAAAATTATTATATCTTGTCACTAAAGAATCTTTTGATCAAAAACCTACGTATGAAACAGTATTCAAGACGATTCAAAACTTAAGGCGAACAGCAGAACAAGAATTAATTACGCACATTGCTATGCCACGCATAAGTTATGGATTGGACCAATTAGACTGGGATAAAGTTAAACGTATGATAAAATACATCTTTAAGGGATCACGGATTAAGATAGTCATATACAGCGACCAAATATATAGTCCGGAGGAAAAAATCCAAATTATAAGTGAGTTTCATAATGGAATTTTAGGAAGACACCAAGGGATTTCGAGGACTGTGAAAAGAATTAAAATGCATCATTCCTGGAAGGGAATGAAAGCGGACGTTATCGACTTCATAAATAAATGCCCTTTATTTCAAGTCCACAAGGCGAGTAATCACACGGTGAAACAGCCCATGGTAATCACAACTACGGCAAAAACACCGTTCAAAAAAATATTCATGGACATCGTTGGACCAATTACGACATCCTATCGTAATAACTCGTACATACTCACGATACAAGATGATCTGACTAAATACTCTCTAGCCGTACCTATCCCGAAACACGATGCAAATACAATAGCCAAGGAATTTGTTGAGAAATTTGTATATTTCCACGGAGCCCCAAAGTCTATAGTCTCTGATCAGGGAACTGACTTTCTAAGTAAGGTGTTTTCAGCATGCTGTAAGTTGCTTGAAAATCGAAAGATTACATACGACGGCTTATCATCCGCAATCCGATGGAGCGTTGGAACGTAGCCACAGAACGCTGAGTGAATATCTACGTCATTACGTGGACAAAAATCCCCAGAACTGGGACGACTACGTTCCTTTTGCAATGTTCGTATACAACACCACCCCGCATACAACCACGGATCGTCAACCTTACGAACTACTCTATGGTAGACCGGCAGAAGTACCCAATTCCCTGTCACGAACAGAAGAAGTCCGGTACAACTACGACGATTACTGCGCCGAACTCAAACAGCGGTTGCAACAAGCACACGATATTGCGCGGCAGACAATCGTAAAGAAGAAACTGAAGTCCAAAACGATTTACGATCGTACGGCAAAACCAATTACGGTGCATGTTGGGGATAAGGTACTAACAAAAACGCACTCTAAAAAAGGCAAGCTAAGTGCAAATTGGCAAGGACCATTTACAGTAATCGGACGTACTGATACTGAAAATATTATAATTAAAAAAGGGCGAAGAGAAGTGAAGACTCATATTAACGAAGTCAAACTTTTCCGAGAATAATGGGCAAATGTACAACAAATACTAACCCAAATAATCAGTTAGTTTAAGTTAAACTCCATGATTAACCCTATTAACAAAAAACGAAAAGGGGTTGAATAATATAGTATAAGATATATGTAAAAAAAAAAAAAAAATCATGTCTCTCTTACAGACTATTTGTGACGATTTATCTGGTAAACGAAGCGAGCTGTTTTCCTACATACAACAGCACATATTTGGAGAATGCTCCAATGTACTATCATGCCATGGGAAGTCTCAGTATCACAGATTCTTACTGGAATCTACTAACTTATGTAGACTTAAGGAACTATGAAGAGCAAACACGAAGGATTAAAGAGGGCACGAATATCTCGAGAATGTGAAAACCTTTACTCGACAACGTCGGTCTGTAGAGCTTTCATACTCCACACCGATTCCATAATGCATCAAATAAAAAGCAACCGGCAACGTGTTTTGACTTCAATCAAAAAAAAAAATGTCACACAACATTCAAAAAAGGGGTTTAATGAACATTGTTGGTAGGGTAGCCAATGTTCTGTTTGGCACCTGCGACGATAAGGACGCTGAGCGGTTCTACAACCAAATCAATGAATTCGATAAGTTCAAGCTATCTACAACCCACCTTTTGGAATCCCAAACCACCATAGTAAGAAACACAGTAAATGACATCAATGAGACTATGCACGAAGCGAATAAACAAGCCTTTTCGAATTAGACGAAATTACGTACACAACACCGTAGGACAAACACGATATTACAATATAATATGTATTTTTTAATGTTATAGACATTTTATGTTTAGTAAATAGCAATAATAGCAATAATTAGTTGTTAAAGTAATTGAAATAAGTGAATGTTCTGTCACTATAAATAATTTAAGATGTATATAATTTAAATTAGTTGTTCAATGTATCAATATTGATTAAACAACGTGTAAAACTGATTAAAAAATAAATTGAAAACTGAAAACTGATTTAAAATCGTTTAAATATTTGTTTGAAATTAATTTTTCTTACTTTTTTTTTCTTTATTTTAATAAATTTTAAATTTCCACATTAAGTTTATCATGCCCGTTTTCAACTGATTTGAATTAAATGTTTTGTAATTTCTTTATAAATCAATATATTTTTTTAATGTATTGGTTTAAGAAAACAGCGAAAGAAATGTGAATTCAATAGAAAATAACTTGTTGGTATATAATTTTAAAATCTATTGTTATGTAATTGAGTATCGGTAATTTTCAATAATTTGGCGCGATTATAAATACAAAATGTATTAAACAGTTAATTAAGTTTTTTTGACATGACATTAATTTTTTATATTATTTACTACGTAAATTATACATGCCATGCATACAGTGTCACTTTTTTTTGCAGCGATTGCAATTCACATGTTTCACATATTATTATAACGGCCGACGCGAAAATTTATTTGAACTCACTACGTATACAAAATAGTTTTAGTCGTAGAGAGGAGGGGATATTTGACGGGAGCGCCCGTATTTCCGTCAGTCGTATGCGCGAAACGGTCCTGGTCTCTCGGCGAACAGAGTATAGATACTTGTGTATGTACCTATATCTACTGACAACTAAAATTAATCGAATTAAAACTAAAATGTCATAAAACATTTTTTTATTTAAAACTTATTATTTTTATATAATTTTTCTAAGTTGGCAACAGATTCGACGGGCCCTTTTTTCTATTCGCCCCTCCCCCCCCCCAAAGGGATGAAGTAAATACGCCCCTGTTCGTATATATATATGTTTTCAATTCGATCGACGGTTTTCAAACAGCGATTATATATTATACATTCGGTAGCGAACACATCGCGAAGAGAATTTCAAACCGTGAATAAATTCGTGAGGCGCATATTTATTTTTATTTTTTCCCCGTTTGTGTTGCCCACGAGAAACCGCCCGTAATCTCGACCGTTGTTAATTTCTCGACGATTCGAAAACCGGCGGCGGTCGTCGTTGTACGCCTCTGTCGTCTGCCGTAGGAACTGTTAACCGGTTTCAAAATTCGTTATTTTTCCCTTTGCGTTGGCAACATTGCGTGGTAAACAATCCGATGCTAACGATAAAAACGGCGGAACGCGTTCGGCGGCGCGACGACCGGGTGGTCTCCTCGACGCTGTTGCGTTGTCGCGTTACGACGCTCGAAATTTTTGTTCGTTCCGTCGTCGCGATCGGAGAGAAAATCCCGCCTTTCGCGTTTTTCTGATTAGCGCCGTGTTCCGCGACGGAACTTCGTTTCGTGTCCAGTGATTTGATATCAACGCGGTCGTTTCTCGTCGATACACAACGCGCCGGCGACCGAGTATTACACTTTATATCGGCCTTTATCACAGCGTTATTAAACGGCCGCGTGTCGTCCGTAAATGTAATACGGAGATTTGCCGTCCGTCGTTAGGTAAGTTGACTATTGTCGTGTCCGTGTGTGTGTGTCAAATTTATCGCGACGTCTTAACGAATCAAGTTTATTTTCCTTTTCGATACACTATTTACTTGTATACGTTTACATTTTTTAATTTCTCGTTAGATATACGCTTTTGCCGAAATTTCCGAAAAGAAAAACGAAACTGTCGACCTTCATTGTGTATACAAACGCATGAGTAGTATTTATTGAAAAAAAAAAAAAGAAAACGTATGTTTAACGTTATTCGATCTGTTACTCTTCTGTTTTCAATCTGCAAGTCAAGTTACTCTTCCCTTGTGTTGTTCGACGTTCCTTTTATTTATTCGTATACGTCTATTGCGCCATTGACAGTGACGATTGTCCTACACTTAAATGTGTATCCGTCGATACGCTTAAAGAGTTGTACGGATGAACGTTGGTTAGTTGAGAGGTCACCATCCGAATGAGAAGTATCAATTGATATTTGATTGAAACAGTGACTGATCAGTATATAATAACAAACACCTGTAATATTACAGAGGAACGATAAGTGTATACGATTGTGTAAGAATCGCTGTTAATGTTTTTCTTAGCCGTAATAGTACCCGTCAATTGATCTTGCGAGTAGTAACTAGTAATGTCAGTAAATACGTTACACTGTATACGAAAACAAAATGTATTGTCTTGAATCCTACTGTGCGTTTTGTAAATGTCACAGTGTTCAGCTATAAGAATTTCGACAATTATATTATAGACTACTTGTATTATTTATTGTATTATAAGGAATGAGATATTTTTTTATTTTGCAGTTTGGAAGGTACCTAGTATACATTTTTAAAATGACAAAAATTTATCACACTATAGTAATATAGTTTTTAGAAAAAAATTATTTCATTTTTAGTATTTATAGGAAACAAAAAAAAGTTTTAATTGGCAGTTTATAATTTGCAAATGGTTTTATGTTGAAATTCTTAATCGATACAGTATTATTTTGTATGATAGCCACCACTAATTTATATTTTGTCATAACCTATATAATATATTTTGATATCTAATAAAAAATCATGAAAACAATTTCAAATAACTAATAAGTCAATTCGAGTCATACAGTTTAATTATAGTTTACATTCAAAATATACCGTTACTGCCCAAAAAAAGGTTCATTGGCACCACTCAACCGTCCACAGAGATCAGGCGTTATCGCCTCCGTTGAGAACCATAGACCTAAATAAACCTATAATTTATATAATTTTTTTTTTCTATACCTAATTATGATATAAATAATAATAAAAAAAATGAATACTATTTTATTAGTAAACATACTAGTATTTAACGCTTAATTTTATTTTCATTGCAGATAAGCTGTTAATGAATCCAATATTCCAAAATGAATCAAGCACTACAGGTAATGTAAAATAGTTATTATTCAGTTATTCAATATATACAAATCATAGAATGATATATTTTTAATTATATATTAAATTTGTATGTATTCAATAAAATAATGAATTTTATGTTTGTAATAAAATGTTTTTTAACTATTAAAGTACTTCTATAATTTACAACTTATTCGGAATGATCAAAATATAGTACATATCATCCATTTTATTAGCTGTTGAACCATTTTGTTAACCTAACCTAACACGTTGACCACTTTGTATTGACACCGGCAACCATACAAAATTGGTCATGTGTCACCGACTTTCAGCTATTATATGTCCAATATTACTTAAATAAATCTGTTACCGCTGTTGTAATGTTTCATTCAATTATGCCTTAGCACACAGAAGAAAATAGAGTGATTACAACAATATGTTATTTCAGGAAGTCAACATTGTTAGGGTTTAAAATGGTTTTTTTAGTCTTTTACCGGTTACATTAGTTTTCAACCCGGATTCAAACTCATTTTAACTATCTGATCATTATATCACAATGAGAAAATTGAACTTTATTAAATAACAAAGTAGTAAAAACAAAGAGGAATTTACAAAATTAAAAATAAAAATCAAAAGGATTTGTAAAAATAAATAATCAAAAAGATAGAAACAAAGAAAAAAAAATTATAAGTTAATACTCGTGATAATAAATAAAAAATATATATAAAATATACAAATATACACATGTATGTATATCAAAATGTATATTTAAATATAAAAAAAGAAAAAAGCCAATGAGTATTAAATAAAATAAAAAAAGAATGTTGTTGTATAAGATATTTATTAATACCGGTTTCGACAATAAGTCATCATCAGGTAAATTAAAAAAATATAATAAATGAAATTGATTGAGCGAAACAAAAATACATAGAGAAAACAATGAATATTACAATAAAAAGACAAGGAGCTTAAAATAAAAAATTATATAATAATAAAATATTATATACTAAATAGCAGAGAAATTATGTATATGATGAAAAGACCTATGGCATGATATTAATATTGTCTAATATATATTTAAATAAAATGTTATTTTTAAAATTTGTTTGTACATTTATAATATTTTTAAATTTATTTTGTTTAATTTCTTTATAAATATATAATTCTTCCAAAACAGAGTTGATATAAATATTATGTTGTACATTTAAAATTTCTAAGTCATTATCTATATTAAAAGTAACAAAATGATTATTTTCTAAAACGTGTTTTGCAAAATTTGAATTTGGATTAGATTTCTTTAACCTTATTTTAGAAATGTATTCTTTATATCTTGTATTAAAGTTTCTATTCGTTTTACCAATAGAAACTTTTATTTTTACATTCTTCTTTTATTTTATTTAATACTCAATGGCTTTTTTCTTTTTTTATATTTAAATATACATTTTGATATACATGTGTATATTTGTATATTTTTTATGAACTTTATTATTTGAATTTAACAACTATTTATTATTATTATTATTATTATTATTAATATCATTAAATCATAATTAATTAATTTTTTTCATCATAAGTGTATTAAAGAACACCACAATAGCTTTATAAAAAAAATCTTTAATTATGTAAAATTAAAAATTTTCCTTAATAACAATAACAGTATATTTATGATTTGGTAATCATTTACACATTATTAATGTACTTTGATAAAATAATTTAAAAATAGGTATTTATTGTTGATTTAAATAATATTTTTACATATAAAATTTAAATTAAATTTTGGAATGATACTTAACAAAACAAATTTATCTATAATTTGTATTACTAATTATTTGCTTTTCTTTTATATGCTATTAATTATTCATGCTCAGGAACTAAAATAGACAAAATATGTACGAAAAAATAGTTTAGAATGTAAACTAAATAAGATTAAAAATCGTTAGTGATTCGATTAAGATAGATTAATAGAAGGTAACGTTTAGTTCAGTAAAGAAATTTCTTTTTTTTTTTACACATCCGTGGTGTTATCGTATATACCTAATATTAACCCTAAAATGAATAATTCCAAAGAAAATAATATCTTCATCAAATAGTATTTTTGATAAAAAAATAAAAATATTGAATAATTATTTCATGAAATGAATTAGCCACACAGCATTGAAATATTTATTTGATATTTAATTTTAATGTTTAACCATTAAATAATATTTAATTTTGTTCTTATAAATGTTTATTTATCTTTTAAAGTTAATGTTTATTGATATTTAAATTGTATATTAATAATACGATGAATTTAAAACTTTTGAGAAATGTAAAAGTGTATTCATAAGTATCCATATATGCATCCTGAATATTTTATCTTGTAAAATATAATATCAATGATATAAAACTATTTAGCGCATAACTTTCAAAATTAACAACACATTTTAGTTTAACTGTACATTTATTATACACACTAATATATAAATGTATATCTAAGGTCTCAGTGTCACTATCACTAACAGATTCACTATCTATAATTATTATTATTATTATTATTGTACATTTTTTTCAAATTTCACTACTGGTAATTTGATCAGAATTTGGAAATTTAGTACCACTTAATTTTCGTCTTCATCTAAAAAAAATTACAAAAAAAATCTCGGTGGAACAAATAAGCACACTGACAGGTGTATGGTATATGATACGACTCACGTAATACTGGCTGCTGGTAGAATCAATCACAAAATATTATTTTATTTCATATAATCTCCAGATAAAAATAAACATTTGGATTTTGAAATAGTAATTTTACATATTTGTCCGAGGAATAATAATACTCCATATAAATGTCAAATAACAGATGTCTAACTTTAAAACTTTTCTTTCGTTTGCTAGAAGTAATGTTAATAAAAAAATGAATCATGTCATGTACAATCATTAACTAATATATTTTCTTCATTTCACTTTACCAAATCTCATGAATGTATACTATTGTTTTTTTTTTTTTTGTTACATATCAAATATTTATAAGTTTCTGTGTCCTGTAACCTTTTTTTCATTACAATACTTATCCAATAATCTATCTTATTAAAAATTAATACAACATTATTTATTTATAAAGGATATTTTGAAGAAAACTAATCTTCGGGACTATCAACACAGACTTCTAGAAGATGCTAAAAAAACCAATACAATTTTATACTTACCAAGTGAATATGATCAATTGTATATAACCACATTGCTTATTAAGGACATGGGAGAACCATTAATTAAGTTTGTTTACAAATATTATTTAATTGTTTAAAAATATAAAACTTTTAATTAAAATAATTTTCAGACCGATAGGCAATGGAAGAAAATGGACATTTTTAATTACCGAATCAATTCATTTGGCAAGACGACAAGTTCAAAACCTAAGAAATCATTTGCCATGGAATATAAAATTACTTAATGATGAAATGCATATTGATTGTTGGCTAAAAACGCAATGGGATAGTATATTAAACAATTTTCATGTGAGTACTATAAATTAACATTTATACCAATCAATCAATGGTTTGTGGTGGTATGAACTTATATTTATTTTGTTTAACAATTAAATAAAGTAATAAATCAAATTGATTAGTTTTTTCTTTTAAGCAATTTAGTATATTACATTGTCATAAACATCATTTTTAGTTTTGAACTAAAATTTTTTCTATGGATATTAGTAATAAAAAAATGAGTTTTACTTTGCTTAAGCATCATGTCTTAAATTTGATATAAAAAAAAAATTGATTAAAACTGTGTATTAGTCATTATTAAGTTAACTAAATTTAATAGTTTGAAATACCAACAATGAATCATTTCTATAACCATATATTCTGTTATATTCGAAAAGCTAAATTTATTTTAAAATAATTATATAGATGTTAGTTATTTTTTATAAACGAAGATTTCAGAATGTTTTTTTAGTGTGAAATTTAGTTTGTGTTACTGTAGTAAATAATATACATTTGTGACATGAATATTGTTTGTAGCTTATACATGTATATGTATGTATATATATATATATATATATATATACATTTTTAAAATATTATTAAATTTCTATTATTTATTTGTTTCTAGGTTATAATTATGACTGCTGAGATCTACTTAAATAATTTGCAACACGATTACATGAACGTTAATGATGCAAACCTTATTATTTTTAATGAATGCCATCAAGCTGTACTAAATCATTCATTTAAAAAGGTAACTACAATACTATACATAATTGTAATAAATTATTATATAATGTATTGTATATAATGGTTGACTTGTATTTTTTTTTACAAATCAGATAATGGAGTTAGTGCACAAAAGTAATTTAAAAAATAATAAACAACCTCGTATACTAGGACTCACTTCAACTTTATTTAATTCAAATACCAAGAATGTCATAGAAGAATTGAAAGAATTGCAACTAATATTTAATGCTACAATAAAGACCAAAGATGAAGTTAATGCTCAAATGTAATAATATATAAAATAAAACAATTTTATAAATATAATACAAATGATACTAATGTCGATAAACAGTGTTTTAGAATATCCAAAAGAACTTGTACGATTTTATGATGAACATGTTCTGAATAAAAATTTAAATAAAATTACTGATGAAATAGATGCTTTTATTTGTTATATGAACATGCTACAAATACCCAATGATGTATTACTTAAATCTAAAGAAAAAAATTTTTTCATAGACAACCAGAAACCTATTTTAGAAAATATTCTTAATTATTTTTTTGAGTTGAAGGTAATATTTAAATTTACTTGTTTCGAATAAAAAATAATTGAAAATAATTTACTATAGGGAAATATTCAGATCGATGGACCACAAATTGGATATGTAGCAATTTCGCATTATATGATTGAAATTATAAAAATTGAAAAACAATATGAAGAAAATTTACCTGGTATTATACAGTTTGTTTTATCAGCAGCCTTGTCAAAAATGATTGTAATTCAAAAAATGTTAAATGACTACTTGAATTGTTTAACAAATATGATATGTCCATTCTACAATCCATTATCTACAATAAGTAACACTTCTCCAAAATTAATTGAATTTGTGGATGTTTTATCAACAATAAAGCCTACTGATATTTGTTTAGTAATTGTTGATTGTAAAAAAACTGCTAAATTTTTATACCATTATATCCAGGTATCGTATAATATATTTTATTTGATATATTTGTCATTCTTATTTTGATTTTGTATTAATTATTGTTATAGGATTTGTATTCAAATGATAATAAAAATATTGTTTGCTCTTTTATTGAAGAAACAGTTGAATTGTATGCAGATGAATCATTGTATAAATTAGCAGCATATAAAATAAATAAAAATAATGGAATTATTAAAAAGTATTTAATATTTTATGTAATACTTAGAATCTAATTTTTTTTCAATAAAATAATCTTGTTCAAATTACTTATTTTATTTTTTTAGGTTTAAAGAGAAAAAGATTAATGTTTTGATAACATCAAACATACTTGAAGATTGCTTACCATATTGTAATTATATTATAAGATATGATTATCCTAAAAATTTCTTATCTTATATCCAATCTAAAAGTAAATTATGCTCTGATAGTAGTACACTTATTATATTAGCACCAAGTCTGATCGATTTTAAAGAAATTCATTTGAAGTATATTGAAATGGAAAACGAAATGAAAAAAGTATGATTAGTTATTTAAGTTTTTCTGTCATTAATATATGAACGAGTAATATTTTATTTCACAAATATTTCTTTAGGCATTATTAGTAAAAAATGAAAAAGATGATGACAGTAGTTATGTGGACAATTTACAAGTTTTTAAAACTAATTCAATAACAATAACACCTGAAAATGCAATACAAATTCTTAACAGGTATTTACAATTTTACTATTAATTCATAATTACTATCTAAAATATTTGAAATCATGAATATCAATTTTTATTTTTGATTTGCAGATATTGTACTTCTTTACCATATGATCGTTTTACTGAATTATTCCCAAGATGGTATATTGTAGATAATTCTACTGAATACAAAAAGTTCAAAGTTTTACTACCAATCAATAGTGCCATTAAAGGTCCAATACATGTATGTGTACTTTGAAAATGTTTGTTTAATTTTAACTAATAAACATATTTTTGTTTTTCTAAAGGGAATGTTGTGTAAAAATATAAATAACGCTAAAATGAGTGCAGCATTGAATGCCTGTATTGAATTGTATACAGCTAAAGCATTGGATGATCGTTTGTTGCCTGTACAAGTGGAAGACGCACGTGTATTTACTGAACCCTATTGGTTTCCACATTGGAATCAAGAAGAATCTGAAATGTATTATTTTAAGTCAAAAAGTTG
Organism: Chaetogeoica ovagalla; assembly: GCA_032441825.1. Lineage (NCBI taxonomy): Eukaryota > Metazoa > Arthropoda > Insecta > Hemiptera > Aphididae > Chaetogeoica > Chaetogeoica ovagalla. The sequence goes on along the minus strand of CM063749.1, from coordinate 1,739,329 downwards.
TAAAATGGAGGTGGTTAATATTAAAGTAAGTTACTTTTCATGTGTGTATATATATATATATATAATAAAATAAAAATTGTAATTTAGAGCCCATCATTTTTACATGGAGCATGTCCACAAGTAGCTGAGCAATCATATTTGCATGTTATTAATTGCTTTTCTGAAAACAAGACACCAGACAATTTGTCCAATGAAGCAATTATTAAATTGATAAATTCAAATCAAGAATTTGGAATTTTAACATCAAAAAAATTGCCAAATGTAAATAAAATTATTATTATATATTATAAAAAGTGATGTATTATATTAATCAACTTTATTTTTATAGATATCAAATTTTCCAATATTTTTAAAAGATTGTGATGTAAATGTTCATATAAAAGTAAATGTTGACATAATTTATCTCGATCAGGAGAGTTTAGAGAAATTAAAGATGTTTCATAGTAAATTGTTTGTGGACTTATTGGGTGTGAAGAAGTTCCTCTGTGGGAGTTATGATAATGAAAATAACTCTTACTTGATAGTACCCATTGATTCTTCAGGTTTAATACTTTTTACTTATCCTTTACTTTGTATATTTTACCTATGTTCAAAATTATTTCAGATAACATATATAGTCTGGATTGGGATGTTGTTGGTATAAATAGATTTATTGAAACACATAAAGAACCTACAATGGGACAAAGAAAGTCTATGTGTTATGAAGAATATTTTAAAACTCGTAGTGTGATTTCACCATGGTATAGAAATGTAGACCCGATTAAAGTAAGAATATAAAGTTAAATTTGCATTTAATGAACACGTATAAAGGCATTTATATCTTAACAATTTTAATTTAATTGAAATAAGTTATCTAAATATTATCTTTTATACAAATGCATATCATTTCCCAACTTATTTTAAAAATTTAATATTGTTTTTTTTTCTTTGTATTATAATCAATATTATATACTGTGTCTGATCACGGTTGGAGAAAATAATTTTATAAATTAAATATGTAGTGTATATTTGACAATACCTGTACGTAAAATTAATTTTATTATATTTCATTAAATATCACATCTTCTAAAACTTTTTTTCATTATATATATTTAATAAAATTAAATACTTACACTATTTTTATATATATAAATTTATAATTATATGTGTTTTTGTACTGTTAGAGGTATTTTGTCACTGATGTTAAGTATGACATGACACCTAACAGTCCTTTTCCATCTGCTGTATACGGTACATATGAATCATACTTTGCTAAGAAATACGGCATCCGTCTAGTTCAAAGAGAACAACCACTGATAGAAGCTCAAATTTTAAACATAACGAATATTAATTATTTAACTCCTCTGTAAGATATTATTGAATAATTCTGTTTGACTCGTATAATTATTTTCATAATTATTTTTTTTTAGAACTGCCTCTGATAAAAAGAAGAAACCTGATTTAATTGAATTACTTATACCAGAATTGTGTATATGGCATGAATTCCCATCGGTTTTGTGGTTGAAAGCATTTATGTTACCAACCATATTATATCGAATAAATCAATTATTACTTGCTGAAGACCTTATAATAAAAACTAATTCTTTAATTGGCCGTGATCACATACATTTAAACAGTAAATTTAGTTTATTGACTTGTTAATTTATAGTATTGTCATATATATATATTTGATATTGTTTACTAATGATATTATTCATACTCTAACAGGAAGACTAATAGTTGATTTTTCTTGTGGCCATTTTGAGACCAAAAAGTCAAAAAATAAAATTACTTGTTCATCAATATTTGATCAATTAAAGTACTTGAATAACTCTCATGTTTATAATCGTGATGATTGGAATTTAAAAAGTATACCTATTGATATTGAAAGGCAGACAATTTCAAATACAACGTTAGTGGATATTTTGAACTATTATACAGTGCTGTCAGATCTCAATTGTAACCAAAACATCAATAATGCAAATACAGTGAGTGAAATACATGATACTTACTTTATGATTAACTTGACTATTTACTATTTTAACTAATTATTTTCACATATATTTAATTAAAAGTAGGCATGATGTATCTATATTTTGTGCCTAATAATGAATAGTCGAATTTCATTATGGACTTTTTTTTCGAGAATACGTTATAAATTAAATTTCATTAATTTCTCCAATTTAAATATGTACACTGAGGTATTTTTTTTTAGTATTAATAAAAGTTTACATGACACTTTTTTCAAAAAAAAATTGTTTTTTTTTCTTTTTGCTGTACATGCATAAATTTTCTTATTATTTTTTTTTCTATTAAATGTCAAAGGTATACCATGTATAACGGAAAATAAATTTATATTTTATGTAATAAAACGGTCACTTCAACAAAATGTCTTAAGAACCATAATATTATGTTGATTTAGTTATTTTTATCGAATACGCAAAGAATAATATTTACATTTTAAAACATATTAATGATTTTAGGTTGATAATGAAAACGTGCTTGATGATTTCAAAAATTTCAATTTAAATAAAAGTAAAGCACCCGTATTGCACTGTTTAGAGAAACATTGTTCAAATCAATATTTTAATATTGAGCAAACTGATATGATAAAAGTAATTATAATAAGTGTTATTGTTTTTTAGAATACGTAAGCATTAAGACATCTTCTTGATATTTTAAAGTTTGAATAAAATATCAAGACGACATTATCTCTGTATAATGTATTGAATTGTACATTAAAATATTTGTATTTATTAAACACAGTAATTTTTATGTGGTTACTATACACAAATTCTGTTGTCTTTCAATTAGGGTAAATAGAGTTTTGACACATATTACCAAATTTTAAAGGAGAGCATTATGCGAGCTCTTTTTCTCCGGTTTTTTTTCGAAAATTATAATTTTTAAATAAGTAATTTAATTATGTAATTGTTTTAAAATACTGATATTTCACTTCAAAGTTGCAGTTTAAGAAAAAAAACAAGACAGTATATATATAATTCCAATTCAACCTAAGCTTTTATACGTAAAAAAAAAAAAAAATAAGTAGTGTGATTTTACAATAGTTTTTATATAGAGAAAGACAACAAATGCGGGTATAATTTCCTCCTCGTAGTTGTACTTTATCGTATTTTGACCCAGTAATTTTGGTGGCATTCTTACAAGTAGATTAAAAAGATTTACATGTAGAATTTGCTGTAATAACTTGCTGATGCTATCCAATTATAATCGTTGTTGGAACTGATGTTTTAAATTTATTTATTACAAACAATATGAGCAATATGTTTTATTGTTTATTAATAATATATTTGATAAATATGTATTATACACTACGTAAATATCATTTAAGCTATATATATATATTACAAAATATGCTAAAATGTCTTAAATTTGTATATATATTTTATTTAGGTAATGACACCAATGTTTATAAATGACATGTTTAACTATAAACGTTTAGAAATGTATGGTGAGAGTTTCCTTAACTTTGCCGTTTCATTGGTCTTATATGATGCATTCAAATTAGAAAATGTAAGATTTCTTTCTAAATTCAGAATAAAACTGTGTGGTAATCGCAACTTATATTATATTGGTAAAAGTTTAAATATTGGATCTTATTTAATGGTAATATGATTTGGTGTTAGTGAAAGAGTTAAAGTTTGTATAATTGTTAATAACTATGTCTATTTTTAGGTGAATGATTTTGATCCAGTAATGGATTGGGTACCACCCGGTTTCAGTGTTCCTAAAAGTGTAAAAAAAATCATAGAGGATAAAGGAGTTAAATCAGAATTTTTAGATAAAGTATTTCTTTCGGAAGAAGAACAACTTTCTGGTAAAATTAAACAAATCTTGACTGTTATATTTTTAATTTTAGATTGAAAACAACAATTTATTTGCTATTACATAAGTATATTTATGGTATAGAAATTTATTTTAAATTATTATAATTTATTCATTAACCATTTGTAAATTAAAAATTTCAATATAACAATTATTATATACATATAAATTTAGAAATTTAATGATTTTTTTTGTATGTCACCTATTTAAGAGGTTAAAATAATATATTTGTATGGATTCAATTTGATGTTTAATTTATATATATATATATATATATATTTTTTTTTTTTTGTAGGGAAGTTATCAGATATAACTATGGATAATATTGCAACTGAGCTTATGAATTTCAAGGAAATGACTGATATTTCAGAATTTGATTATAAATATGTTGATAATAATTTTCTAAATTATTCCACATTTGATATATTTTTAAATAAACAGTTGGTTAAAAATAAGACAGTTATCAAAAGTGTAAAATCATTGATTGGGACTTATTTATATGTAAATGCAATTAATGAGAATTTTAATAATCATTATATCTGTAATCTTACTAAATACAATTTGTTTGAATTATAGCGTTTTGATATTGAAGAAGGTTTCAAATTTCTTCACGGTCTTGGTATTATACCAAAAGAGTTTAAATATGTATTTAAGCCTAAATCATATATAAATAGTGATGAAATGGATCAAAATTTAAATTATTCTGATATTTTGCCTGGGTATGAAATACTTGAAAATAAAATTGGCTATTCATTTAAACATAAAGCTCTTTTAGTTCAAGCTTTTACACATCCATCTTACCCATTTAAATATTCTGAATGCTATCAGAGACTTGAATTCCTCGGCGATGCCATACTCGGTTAGTTTTTATTTTTATACCGTTATTAAAGAATGTTTTTAAATTTAATTTAAAAAGTGTATTTAAAATTATGAATAAAGTGCAAATACACTGATAAAATATAATGATTAACAAATTTAAATATAAACATTTTAAGCTTATAGATTAAAAAAAATGTTTACTCTTGCTAAAAATTGTATTTCTAAAGAATAAATAATCACATTGTGTAATAACATAGTGTTCTGAAATGTTATTTCATAAAAAAATATTTTTAATTATGTAATATTTCAGAATTTTTAATTATGTCGTACTTAACTGATCATTGCAATGAGAAAACTCCTACGAACATCGCCATGATTAAGGATTCAATTGTAAATAACTGTACATATGCTTCGATAAGTACTCGCATTGGATTACATAAATTCATTTTAGCTCGATCTGTGAAATTGATTAATGCGATCGATAATTTTAATAAACATCGACTATTACGCAATCATAAAGTCGGCCAAGAAGTAAGATTAAATTTAAATTTAGTATTTTATAATGAGTTCATCAATTAATTATTTTGTCAGATTCTGTATTACATGGAAGAGAATGAATGTTATACAGCTGAATACATTGATGTGCCGAATGTATTAGCAGACCTATTTAAATCATTTGTCTGTGCAATTTATTTAGATTCTGGCAGAGATTTGAATTTGACATGGACGATATGCTTTAATCTTATGAAAACTGAAATCGGTAAGTTGAAAATATATATGTTGTTTTATTTTACATTTTTATCTTGTATAATTAATAATGTTTTACACCTAAAGAAACTAAACATTTTGACGATTTATAAATATATTATAAATTAAGGTAAATAAATATTATGTATAATATTAAAATAATAAATGTATTTACAGAATATTTTTTAGCCAATATTTTCAAAAGTCCTTTGGATATTATACAAGAAACAAATTTATCACCAAGCTTCCGGTTTGTTTTACTCAACTACTTAATAAAACTATAATTGATTGCATTTTTAATTTACAATTAACTTGAATTTTGTTTATACAATACAATAGAATTATATATTTTACTATAAATTAGTGATTATGTTCCAAGAATGAGTATTTAAAAATTGAGAAAAGTCTTATTTTATGTTGTGTATCTTTTAATTCAAATTGCTTAAACCTTCCAAAAATAAAAATATTTTCAATATTTCTGTTCAGATTTCCAATGATTTACTCTGGTATACCATAAATAAACCTTTTTAATCTTTTTTGTTAAATTTAAATAATATATTATAGTATTTCGACAAATCTTCAGCCTAGATTAAATATGAAAATATTGTTGCATTTATAAATTTGTACAATTGATTTACTTAAATTAATTATCTTATAAGAACAAAAATCATTTTTTTTTTTTTTTAATAATTATTTTATTAAGTAAAATATGTATTTCTATTATGTATTTGTTCATTAGTTGTACATCGTCTTGACTTGTATTCTAATACATACATGTAATAATAATAAATTTTATTGTGCAGTATACCTAACGTTTCTATTCAATCCGCCGATGGAAATGCAGAAAGTATGATAAAATTACATATAATGGTAAATGCAAACAATATGACTACTTATGGATTTGGCCAAAATAAGAAACAAGCCAAAATTGCTGCTGCTAAATTAGCTTTAAAAAATATTAACAATTTATTGTAATTTTAATTATTAAAATAAGTAGATTTTATTTGTATTACACTTAAGTATAATTTTAATATTCAATGCAAATATTATTGAATAACACAAAATATTTTGTTTAAAATTACTTGCAAAGTTTATAACTATATATTGTGTAAAATATATATGATTTGTTGCCATTTTCATATAAAATATATGTATTTATATATAATTGTTTAATAATTTTACTGACTTTTTTGCGCAATTCATGTTTTAAACATCCATATATAGTACTTTGTACGCATATTATGTGTAATAATATACAATTTGTGTTCTTTTTTTTTCATACAAAAATAAATCTCAATTTTTTTTCTTAAATAGTAATTGTATGTTATTCATATTTTTTTTTTTTCATATTCAGTTGAAGTTTGTATTAAAATCGATGATTATTATATAATATATTAAAATTATTATATAATAATCTATAGTTCTAATAAAATTTGTGGTTTTCATCACTTTTATGATGTTTAAAACCACTGAATTTTATTTACTTATTTTTTTTTTATTATTCAAACTGGTCTTCTCCGTTTTATTTCGGCTGTGAATATACTATCGTACAAAAGTGTTTATAATATTATTAAATACATTTAAGTTTATGATATTGTAAGTATTAAAAAATACAAAATAATTCATCGTATTCAATCACATAATAAATTGATTTTTTTTTTGTTTTTTTATTCGGTTTAATAAAAAATTTAAAATAATAAGAAATTATTCGAATGGCATTTTGTATTTAGTTCAACACTTCACTGATTTTTGTAAGGTATACTGTACTAAAACAGCTAGACACTGACTAAAATTGTTTTGACATTATACAAATCAGGTTAATAATATATTGTATAGAATAGTAAAGACTTTTTGACCTAGTTATAGCGTTAGGTGGTCCGGTAGTCAATGTCCAGAGTTGTGTTTGTTGAGAAGCAAAACTTAATTGTATTAAAGAAATACATATTTCACATAAATTATACGCAATAATCTTTTATAATTATAATAAAACAAATACTTTTGAAATACCTACTTTACGTTAATTGTCAAATATAATTTTCGAAAGATTACTAAAATAGCCAAACACGATTTGATTTATTTGAACGATAACAATGAAATAAACAAAAATAACTAACTGAACATTTCTTCGGAACCAATCAAATTGAATGAAACGTACTAAAAACCAACACACACACGCGCGCGGTGTGTGTGCCGCAAGCAGAGGCGAACAAGTTTGTTCGCGTTATAACCTGTCCGTGGCAAGACTGAGAGGTCCGCTAGTTGAGGAACGCTATTTATACGTTTGCGTGGCTACCCTCTCTTATAATATAAAATAAATGTGTACAGTGAAAATAATATTATTGAAATTGATACACATAGGATTATGTTGTTATGTAACAAAATGTGTGCGCATATCATTGCATCACGAACGTTTAAATCAAAAAACGGATCGTTTATAACGCTTATACGCATACTTTACAGATGGTTTTTTTCATAATAATAATAATAAAGAGGATATTTTTGATTTAAGTTACAACGATGACGAGTTATTTTAAACTATTTATCCATAACTCTATTTCAAAAAAGGAAAGCTATGAGGTGCTTTTTGTTAAAACAAACGAACCGACCGTTATTCTACGGCTACCGCTTCGACAATTATTTAAACAATAGAAATGTAAAATACAAAATATATTTTAAAAATTTGAGGCTGCAATTGAGTACAATTTATTTCAATAATAACACTAAAACTTAATAATAATCATTTCAAGTACGTTAAGTTAGTGAATTTAGTTCACTAACTAGTAGTTAAGTTGTTAACCATTCAAAAATTTCAATGCGATTACGGCAGCAGAAATTTTGGCTTCTTTAATGTTTTGACCGAATCCATAAAACACTACAACTGCGTTATTCACGGTTACGTCCAATTTAATCATTGTTCCAAAGCCTTTATTCATCGCTTTTTCAGACGCAATGGGTTGACTGTAAAACAAATAACGACAAACATATAGAATATATTAAATAAAACGGAACTTAAAACGTTTTTACAAGGCCTACAGGACCCCGATACACAAAACACAACTGAGAAAATATAAATGACAATCGTAAAACGAATCGTTGTACTCCCAAATAGTTTCCAAATAACGTAATAGAAAATAAGATTGAGGTACAGCGGTACGTGTAATTTTTACATTTAAAATAACAATTATTATCAATTGAATTCTATCTACTCTATTAGAGATACATTTGAACATTATTTTTTATAAATTATAATTTGTAACTTATTCGGAAAATTCAAGTCTAATAAAACATTAGCTCTGTGAGAGAGAACGAGAGATAAATGTAATACATTCAAAAATTGTTTGGTCTACCTTTGCCGACGTGTCTATTTTGAAGTGATTGGGATTTCGACGTTTTACGTTCAAATAGAAATCATTGAAAATAAAGAATCCGTATATACAACCTACAATAGTTCTAAATTTTAATTTAAAAACAATCTGATAAATTAATTTCAATGGATATAATCGTGTAAAATTATAAAAAGATTGAATAAACAAAAGTTTAATGACATTTTGAATTCAAACTATTACGAAATTATAAAATCTATCTCGATTCCAATATATATCTAGTAATACCAGTTAGGAGTATTACACCCATTAAAACATTTATATTAAATTCAATAAGAATTTAAATAATGTTTGATTATGTTCAAATTATTAAATTAATAACACAATTTATAAATATTTGCCAAAAGCAAATGTAAATAACTCTAATTTATATTATACTAAGCGGCACATTACCTGAACTCGGATTTGAATTTGGAGTCATGTAAAGCGTGTAGAGGATTTAATATAATGGTGGTACAAAGTTCATCTGCAAAATAATAGTAAAAACAATTTAAAAAAAAAAAATAGAGAGTAATAAGTGAATAATCGAGAATTTTTTTTAGAGATTTTTGTTTCTACTATAAATCTGAATGCAATGATAAGTCATTATATTCAATCAAACGATTCTGAGCGGAGCTTCTGTGGAATATATTGTTGGAAAATTTAAAGTGGTAAGAAAAAAATAATTGTGATTTATTATTGTCAAAAAATATAGTTAAGTATTTAACATAAAGGTCAATAAAAACGGTACGAAATAATAATACAATTTTTAATTTTTTGATTGAATTACGTTAAGATGAGTTGAAATTTAAAACTGTCACTCGAATGAGTTCAAAGTCTGTATAATGAGCTAGTTTCCGTACGAATATACTGACCGACTCGCGCATGACAGTAGGTAACTTACGAGTATGATACGGTCACACGATGTGAGTGTGGCTACACTACAGTAACTGACTAAGCCCACTCGGTCGTTAACTCGCACTGTGTAACCAGGCCATTAAGATAAGTCGCCGAAATTTCTCAGACCATTCATATTGTATAAATTATAATATTAATAAAATAATTAATAATATTTATAAAATTATAATTTAACAATTATTCGTTGTTAATTGTACAATATCGATTTGTTATAAAAAAAGAAAAGAATATTAAAAGAATCTGTAATTTTCAACTTACTGATTTCATTTTTCAATAATCCATAGAAAATCTTCCATATTAAGTTTAAATCCTTGTTACAATCTAAATAAATTGCACCTATAAGTGCTTCGAAAACGTCTCCCAATACTTTTGGTATATAAATGGATTCAGCTGCGTAAATATAATTTTCTTTTAGGAGACTTATTATCTAAAAAAAAAAAAAAATAATAATAATAATTCATTACATAAATGATTGATTTAAAATTAAATTCATTTTTTTTTTTTTTTACCTTATGGTGTATACTATGATTCCATTTTAGTTGATGTTCGTAAAACTTATCTATTGCATTCATCAATTGTAAATTTTTTAATAATATAAATGTGTGTAATCCAATGCGAGTAGTTATTGAAGCAAATACACTGTTATTTACAATTGATGACCTTATGTCGGATATTTCTCCAGGAGTTTTAGTTTTGTAATTTTCAATTACATACTTTGTAATTAAATAATCTAAAATATTATACACGTTTTGATTTCAAAAAAATTCATATAGAATATTATTTGAAAAAATGTACAAATGATTTTTTTTCCTTGACAAAAAATGTATAAGATTAAATGAAATAAAATATTCTACACTCCCAAATAATTTTAACGGTACATATTTTTGTTATGTAGTACACACATTGACAAAAAATAATGCTACATATTATAATAATCGCATATGCTTTGAATAATATTATAATAAAAATAAAACAATGACTTATTTATAAAGAATAAAATATTAAAAAAGGAAAATAAGAAAAATTGTATATTAAAACCTATTTGTAATTAATAAAAAAATTATTATTGTAAATAAATATATATGTATTAATTTAAATATTATTGTTTGTTTTTATTTCGTATTTTAGTTATTTTTTTATAGTTATGACAAAAAATATGCTGGAAAAACACCGATGAAATATTTACGAAAAGTAACTAAAATATGAACTTAATAAAAAAAATCCGAATTATATATTATTTTGAAAACAAAGTTTTATATCAAATAATAATAATATAACCCATTTGAGTGAAACACTGACATTTTATCTAAAACTGAGGTAGTTAAAGTAAAAACACTAATAAAGGTATATTGGAGCTCGTAATTTATGAATGTTGAAAAATTATTTTATAATATTTTATCTTCCTAAGATGCCGTAAGTCATTCCAATTTTTTTTTATCATTCATTTAAAGAAGTCTTTGAATATTGTATTAATATTACAATATTTTCCAAACCCTAAAATATAATGTTCAAAATGCAAACCCCCTCCCAAACAAGCAAAATAAAATTCTATATAATGACTAATTAAGTCATGCAACACATTTTGGTATAAGTAGCTATTTGGCTTATCAATCAATGAAATACACAGAAGCATATAAACGTCTGTCCTATTTATAATACTCGTAGGTTTTTATTATTAATATATACATATAAATAACACACACACACACATTTATACATACAAGTATAAATTATTATAATAATCTATAGTAAAATTAATTAGATTTAACATACCAATTATGGAATCTCCGATAAATTCAAGTCTTTGATAGCATACATTATAATTCACCACCTGATGGTAAGATGGATGAATAAAAGCTTCAGTTAAAAGATTTTTATTTTTAAACGTGTATCCAATTCGCTGTTCGATTATTTTATATCCTGGCAATATAAATGGAAAGTCCATTGCATCATTATTATTCGCGACAGATTTATGTACATTAGTGAATTCCTTCGGGATGATTCCTAAATTACAAAGAATCTTGAAACCATCTTCAACTCCACAATGCTACAACACAAAAATATTGAAATTAAAAAAAAAAATTGCAAAAAATAATATTATTATTTATCACGCATACATGTACATAAGTCCCAATAAGTGATTCTATACAATCTGCGACTATTTTGTCCGAAACCAATTGCTTATGTAAAAATATATCGGTAGGCAACATTTTTGTATATCCTGACACATTATTATCAACATTGGAAGGTACAGATAATTTAGTTATAATATTATGCCAATTTGTATTAGAGAATTCTCCTAAAAATACAATAAAGTCGATTGCATAAATATTTAATATGTATACATAACAAACATTAAATATAATAATTATGTTATATTTATAATATAAAATTGTCAAATTAAATATGTTTTTGTTTTCAAAACAAAATTATAATTCAAATTTTTACCAGAAAATTGTTCGTCTTTTGTCATGATTATTTTATGAAGTTCAGTAGATTCAAATCTATTCTTTTCGAATATATCCTTTATTTTTTTATGGACATCAAAGCATGGAGGTGTCCAATAAAGTTGTGGACTAAATTTATGTACCTAAAGTTTCATAATGATGATAATAATAATAATAATTTAATGAATTTTATACATTTCATATAACGAAACATCATAAATAATTTAAATACCATTAAATAAGATCCAATATTAATATGTCTTCCAATATAAAATAGGTTTCGATTGCTACATATTTTCTTTCTTAAATCAGAATAAAATCCTTCATCCTCAAATGGAAATGCTTCATACAATACCAATGAAATGGCAAATTTAATGAAACTATCACCATATGTTTCCATGCGCTCATTGTTAAATATATCTTGCGTACACGTTAGTGTTAATGTCTAAATAAGGAATTGAATATTATTATTTAAATAAATGAATAATTAATTCAAGATTTAATATAATTTAATATTTATTTAATGTATGTTATGGGATAAATCACTGAAATAATATTTAACGCCTGAGAGTTTAGACAATAATGTTATGACAGTGATTGAGTTTCAGGTTAAAATTTGATTGTATTTGTTTCGTTGGTTTAGTTTAATTTTTATACACACATGCACTTTTTTATAAATTTATTTGAAAAAAAAATAGATATTATAATGATGATAATAGTACACATAACTTTAATAAGGTGTTAATACACAATTCACTCACTTAAAAAAAAACTCAAAATGACATGTTTCTTTTGCAAATTTTATCTTAACTTAAATTACTTAGTATTAAAATTATATTCGAGTATGTACATACATCCAAAAAATTACAAATAAAAACAACTATTGTAATTACCTTTAAAATGTCACTTTGTCTGGGCCCAATTTTTTTATCTGAATGATGTTTCAATTTAGTCAAAATAGATGGTTCGTTATTTGTTGATATTGAAATGTCAGCAGGCATATGCTGAACAACGTCTTTTTTTTCAATCTGAAATAATAAATTACGTGTACATAATAATGTGAATAATAAAAAAAAAACATAATAATTTAAAGTATAATATTTTATAATAATCAAATTAACTATGAACTATATTATTAAAACGAACATAATGAGTGTCTAACTATTTATATAATTTACAGTAGTGTTAAGTATTATTAATATGAATAAACGCAGATACATAAAATATATAATAGTTCTTAGACGTTTATTACAAAACGATTATAAATGAAACTATAAAAGAATACTCATACCAGTGTAAAACGTCAGCATCTATAAGAATACACTGTGAATGCTAAAAATGAACAAATTAAATCATAAAAGTTAATTATTAACTCGAAATTAATTTTTATTTGAATTTTATTCAAAATAAATTAACAGAATTTTCAAAATAATTTACGAGTACCTATTTTAACATTTAATTTGTATTTTATGTACACAAATGAATAATTCTCTTGATCTAACACTGACTTATTTTACGGTTTATTTATTTTTTTTTATAAAAACATAAATTAAAGTTAAATTTAGGTTGAGAAACATTATTATGAAATACGTATTTCAGATATGAATATTAAGTAAATTATCTGTTAGGTATAAATAAAATTGTAAAATTATAATTACTATTTGGTGTCAGCCACATTTGTCCTAAAACTCCAATTGACGCGATCCCCCCCCCACACATATCTTTACCATCAGACAACCAAATATATGAATCTTTAATTTTGTACTTTTGCTTACGTTAATCGTAGTAGGATCATTTCCGTTCTGATTGGATTCAGCCATATCATGGTTTAAAGTATCCAACACATTAGTATTTATCTGTAGTTCAATGTCATTAGGTGAATTACTTAAATTCGATTCATCATCCACTGTGTTTAAGGAGTATTTAGAGTCATTTATAGTTTGATCAGTTGGTATGTTTTTAAGTTCATAATTTTGATCACAATATCTATCAATTTTTATTGTATCTACTGCTAAAAATTGATAGAGTATTAAAAAGCAAAAAATATTTAAATTAAACTTACTGTCTACATTTTTATCCACTTTTATATCACACATACAGTTAATTTTAACAATAAGATCTTCTGCGAGTAATAATTGATTAAAGCGATTCAATATTGCTGGTAACATCAATGCTTTATACCAATAAATTGATGGAAACGTATACCAATTACACAATTCTGGTATAAAAAGTCCCACGTTTGCTTTAATTGGCGCACAATTATTGATATCACTAAAAATAAATATTAAAATATTATTCAGTTTAAACAAAATTCATTTACATATATATATATTACACAGGAGTCAAAAAATGTATTTTGTCAGTGTTTCGCAATAATTTTGCTGTTATCAAAGGTTGTGTTTCATTAGTCTTATGGCTTCCATAATTTTCCCTATAAAATATGATTATATCAATAATAATAGTTAAATAAAAATAATTACTATAATATGTTTTATACCGAAAAGTCTTCAAAATATTTCTAGGTGTCGTAATAACATTGGTGACAATAAATTTCTAAGAATACAAAAATTTAAATTATTAGACATGTGAAAAATAGCATTACCATAAGCCATAATTATAAATATTGTTTGCTATTAATTCAATAAAGTATTTTAATTTAATTAAATGGAAAAATTTTTCAGATATTATAATATAATTTTAAATTATTACCAATTGTATCTATTTGCCGAACTACATACTTATAAATTACATTGTTTTTACCAGCTTTTATCGGTCATCGAATATACAAAGTAGATACCTTATCGTGATTATAATTTTTTATCATATTTAAATGGATAAATAAAATAACATGTTTAAGAATACTGAACTTATAATGCGATAACATTAATTTATAAGTGTAATCCTCAACAAACACTTAAATTTGAAATAAATGTAAATAAGCTCTTATTTATTATGCATGATATAATTAGTTGAATGTATTTTTACTTCTACTTCCATGTGTTTATACAATGGTGAAAAAACGTGTGTTTTAAAGAATTCTTCATAATATTCAGGTTCCATTTGTTTCATAGTAGGATAAACTTCTGTTTCTATAAATGTCTTTGTATCAATAACATTCCAATCCACATTATAAGTATTATCTAAAATAATTAAAAAAAAAAAATGGTAAAATGTATAAAAAGATAATGAAAAATTACAAATATCAAACCTGAAGAATTAATAGGCGCTATCAAATAAGAGTTCTTTTCATCACTATAACTCCTACATAGGAATTCATTCACACCCAAGAAATCCAAAAACAATTTAGTATGAAACGTTTCTAATTTCTTATAATTCTCTTGATCGAGAACAATTATTCCAACATTTACTTCTATACGAATATTACAAACAGCGTTATTGTGTAAAAATATAGGAAAATTTGATAACTAAAAACATAAAATCAACAATGGATTAAATTAATAGAAATAATAATGATAATGCATGTGAAATAATGTATTGGTTAATACTATACAATAAAATTGTTAATTATGAAATACATAAAAAACCACCTCTAGTCATTTATTACTTAAAAATGTTCTTCAAATAAATAGTACTTATCAAATAATAGTATGTACCTAGGTTATATACAAATCAAATAGGATCGTATCTAATTCGGATATATGAGAGTATATCGGATATTTGGATAACTAGAATTTTCTTTTATCGAGAATGAATATACATTGTATGTATGTAGTATTTTTTTTTAAATATTTTAACATTCAAACTAGTATGGTCTATATTTTTTTCTTTTTCTTGATATTAACGTTAAGATAATATAAAGGATTCGAATACTCCAATCGCGATTCTGATAATAGAGTGCTCAGATGATGGAAGTTCTACTGTAATTCTATTTTAGATCTTGTATTAAAATACAATTAAGCACATATGATTGTTATTTTGTATATATATATTATTTCTTGTATTTTGATTTTATATTTAATTTTATATTTTGTAATGATAACGTTTTAAATAGTTAAAGAATCTCAAAAACAAGAATGGTTTACATAAATTACCAGTTCTTGATTTTGTTCATCAATGCTACTTTAGGAAATCTACTTATTAAGAATTAAAAAAATTTATTTTAGTTACATTAATTCTGTGTATGTATTTTTTAAATATATATATAATTATTTAATATCTATTACACACTCATGTATTAAATAAAGAGGCCTACCCGTTGATATTAATAAATTAATAAATATTCTATAAATATAAATAATTTTTAACTTACGCATGGTAATTTTTTTGATGTTAGAATTCCATACAGTTTATTTGTTTTCAATATTTCATCAAATATGTTATATTTAGAATTTGTTCTTATGTCGAACGCAGGAACAACATGAATAACGTGTAAATATGATGGCTGAGCTATTTTTGGATATGCTTGATGCAAAAATGATGGATACTAAAATTACAATTTACAACATTATCATTTGATTTAATACGGGCAATCATTATACAATAACATACTGCAATATCAACCATTCTCTTTATTTTCTTATTTCCCGATAAGCATTCATATTTATGTCCTTCAATATCTTCTTCGTCCCAATGTGGGTACCAATAAGAATGATTTATCACAGATTTACTTGCTTGTTTTATCAATGACATATAATCATCCAACACATTGGCTTTGTGCAACTCAATACAGGCATTAAATGCTGCACTTCTTTTAGCATCATATTTATTCTTACATTTTAGTCCCTTAAATAAACAAAATTACATATAATGAAACAAACATTTTACATATTACACTTACATCAATTGTAGTTTTTACGACATTATTATATGGTAGTTTGACTTTGCATTTATAATATCCATCAGAACATTTCATAATATACCATTCTGCATACCAATTGGTGAAATTATTTTGTGGTAAAGAAGAACAATACCTAAAAAAAGAAGTCTGCATTTCAGTCGAATAATATTATCTCAATAATAAAATAAATAAACAGTACTCATTAATAATCTTATTAGCATTTTTATGTGTTACTGTGCAAAATTGAGTTTTATAAACTTCATTTAAATACTTTTTGTAATCATCATCATCACCATCACCACCACCACCACCATCACCACCACCATCATTATCATCATCATCATCATCATCATCATCGGTTTTATATTGTAACAATGTCTAAAGAAATATTTAGATTTAATTTTATTTGGAGTATTCGTTATTTATAAAACTATATGGTTTAACATATACAAACTTCATTAATTTCATTTTCTAATGGAATATACTCAGAATTCATTTCTTCCATTTGTATCAGATTTGGCAACATTATAATAAATTTACTTTTATCACAATGTGTTATGCGTTGCGTACAATATAAATAATACACAGAAAAATTGTATTTTATAACATATTTGCAAATTTCGAAGTTAAAATTCTCCTCAACTTTTGATACAATCAAAATATTTATCTCTCTATTATTGAACCTAAAAACAATTTTAGTTTTAATAACAATTACTACTTCATTACACATAAGAAATTATAAGGGATAATAAATAATATACCTGTTCATAATTTCATCATTGATGCTTTGATAATATTTTAAATCATTTGATTCCATTAAATCTCCTTTTGATGATGCAAAACAATCACACACAATATTTTCTTTTTTATGTTCTACAAGGTAATCCTATTACAAAAAATCAATAATTAGAAAACGAATAAATAAGATTATTCTTCAAATTTACTTTTATAAAATGTAATAAAAATTTAGCAGTTGTTTGACAATCAATAACTATTACATAGATATCAGTGCATTTTATAAATGATAAGATGTTCATGAGTTCTTTTAATTTTGGAGAAATATTATATGTTTCGGGGTTTTTTGTGTCTTTTTTCATATTGTCGTATAACATTTTACGGATTACAGTTAATTCAGACACCACCATAGAAAATATCAATCCCATATGACTACTTTTACTGTTTCTGATTAACTTTTTCTTTTTTTCAACATCAACTATAAAATGTGAAGTTGCTAAAAACGCTATATATACACCATTTTCCATAAGATTTGTCTAAAATAACAAAATATTTATGTTATTAAATTTAATTTTTAAATTAATTTAAATATTATATATTATAATTACCTTTATATTTAGAAATAAATGCATTAATGGTTTTATATATTGATCTTCATTTTCTATGTAATAAATGTCTTGATTTTCTTTAATTATTTTACCTTTATCACTTTTTTCCATCAAGCTCAATTGGTTAATAATTAATTTTATTCGTTTAACAGATTCAATTAAATCTTTATTTAAAATATGTTCATCATAAAAATTAAATAATACTGTTGTCTCTATTGAATATCTATATAATAATTTTTATTATTGTATATTACTTATATAATTTTACTTATATATAATTACAGATTAAGATGGTCATCAAAACTCGTCTTTATTGAAGCATTAAACATTTGTTGCAATTCAATAAATTCACTTATGGCCTGTTTGACATTTGAACATATTAAAGTATTAGTGAGTCCTAGTATACGAGGACTCTCACACTTATTAGTATCATCCCATATGAACTTCATTATCTGATTTATAACAATATATATCAATCATTATAAAAAATATAATCGCAAATGATGATTATATCCTTGTGATTAACTTATAAGACTTTATTAAATTATACAATATACCAATAAAATATTATTCTCAATAAGTAAACCAATCAAAATATAGAGATAACATTTTTAAAGTAACTAGAACTGAAAACTTAAGTCGATAGTTTAATAAAACTGTGGTTAATAGTCTACGTTTTAGATTTATGGTGAATCTAAATGGAAGATAATGTTTTCTAAAAAGTTTCTATTGTATAAGTAATTTGCGGGGTGTTAGTTGCACATGTTGTCACTGTGCGAGAAACAAATGATATGTGTAAATGTGTACGGTGTACCAAAATTACTACCCACGTGCGCATGCACATTTAAAATGATTTCAAAGAGTTAAATAATTATATACACATATCACAATGATATATAGACCTAAAAACTAGACAAAAATTCGATTTAGAATGAATGAAATTTAATTCGAATGAAAGATTTAAAATTCATGTCTTTTCTCTCAGTTATTGTGGTTGTAGATTTTTACTAAATATTTTATTCGAACATTTTAACAGATATTAAAAAGTGTAAAAATTAATAGTTTAAATTAAAATACCAAAAATCGATTTCCTTAATATCACAGAGTTCAAACTTCTGAATCATTCAGAATTCGGTACACTAGAAGTGGTTGAATTTTCGTCTAGTCCTTAGATTTAAAATGATAAAAAAAACACACCGTTCCCAATTTTCTAAATTATAGGCTATCAAATTATTGTATCAAGTAAATTGACTAAATTTAATTTTTTCCAATTAAAAAATACGTTATATAAAGATAAATGTTTTGCGAGTTATAGTTTAATGCTTAACAACGCTTACATATTTTAAACATTTATTATTATTATTATTATTATTATGTAGTTAATTAAGTTTAAAATAAACTAACTTTTTTAAACTGGTCATTTTTTAGAGCATAATAACATTGATTAAAGACAATAAGATTTATATCTTTTACTTTTATAAAATTACGCTGTAAATTGTCCAAAAAAACCTCTTCAGTCAAAATCATTATCTAAAAACAAAAAAAAAAAAAATAAAATAATATAAACATTTCACTAACTTTAGACAAAGTTTATGTCTTGGATAATGATAAACATAATTTTAAATATAAACAGATGATAAACAACGCCTTTATTAATTTTTGTTAGCTATCACTATAGATTGAGCTAATACATCAACATTAGACAGTGGTTATTACAATACATTTGAATTCATATATTATTGGATTAAAGATTATATAAATAATTTATATAATCATTACATATTCTACACATCATAGAAAAACAAAATTGTAAGTTCACAATTCTGGATGAATGATGAAAATGTTAAAGAACTTTTAAAATAATTCAAACATTACTATAATGAATAATAATGTATGGTAGATATAATTTTTATATTTGTACAATATTCAAGCATACAATTCACAACTTTTGATCTCTTTTTTTTTAATCAAAGGAAAATAATTATAATATTTACGCTATAATTAAAATATTTAATTTATAATTTTAATACTTCAAAATTATCATATAATTTGTAAACATTGTGTATTATAAACACATTTTCTAATTATTTCATAATAAGATTGTCAAATAATATACAAATTTTAAAATGTTTAAAGCTACAATATTACAATTATTTACATAAATTAAGTTAGTTAAAATAATATTACATAGGTTGTTATTATGATAAAAAAAAAATTGTTTCGCAAAAGAAAAACCCTTATATATATATACGGTGATAATTATTTTTACAAACATTTTAATTTTAAGTTTTTGAAATGAATATTTTGCAATTTTAATAATTAAGCTGTTAATGTTTTTTTTCTTTTTTTAGATATATTAGAAATTTCAACTATTTACATGAATTTAAGTTTTTATAAGAAGATGGAATGTTTACTCACTTGGTATTTTTCTAATATATATCTACACAGCTTTTTTGAGTTGATGGTAAATACGCTCATAACATTCCATGTACCTTCAAAGTAGTTTTCCAAGAATTGACATTTATTATAACCATCATTTAAAGTCCGAACAATGAAGTATGTCCATTTTCTTCCATTTTCAAATGGTCTAAAAATTGTTTCAATTACAAGTGTTTAAATGTTTATGTTTTGTAATTTTTAGACATTTAATCAATATTTATAATCATACTTAGTTAATGATTCTCCCATTTCTTTCATAAGCATCGCGGCTATTAATGTTTTACCACTTCCAGGTGGTAGGTATACTATTGTATTCATATTTTTGATTTCTTTTAAAATGTTTATTTGATAATCCCGGGGAACATAATTGATTTTCTTAAAAATAATTAAATAATTAAATATCCCAGCAGGCAATTAATTATAAACACTGATCAATTAAACAAATATATATATAAGCAAAATTGTATTATAAAATGTTTGTGATACACCAATATTATGTCAATATTAAGAAAAATATTGTAAGAAATTTATAACCAATACTAAAATAATAATCAAACCGTTATCCGAAATAATGATGTGGAGTGTGAGTAATAATATTAAATGAATGCAAAAGAACGAATAAAAAAAAACTTGTTGTTCGATTCGAAAGTATAATACATATTTTACATATATAGATTTAAATAATAAATATCACAATAATTTATCACTGACCGAGCTCGTGGAATTGGTAGTAATATAATACATTTACAGTAATATCAGTTTATCAAGTCGTTATATTTTACTGGACAAAGTAAGAGTACAGGTATCGATTGGCTTATAATTTATGTTGCAATATAATTATGTATAAATTTAACAAGCGAGCAAATTTAATTTCTTAATAACTGCTAACGGTTAAACATTATTTAATGAAAGCATAATAAAATAAGTATATAATTTTTATTTGGAAACAACAATACTGGATAGCTTTAACATTACCTTGGTTTTAAACATTCTTGTAAAAATCACCTCCATCATTGGCTAGGTAGTGAGTATCTTAAATTATAAAACAAAATACAATAATTAAAAAACCTATTAATTCTACAATAAAATTAAATATAGTAATAAAGTACTCTTAATCATAAATTATAACTTAAACAATAATATTTAATTTAGAAATTCAATATATTATATTTTATATTATACGTTAACACATTCCAGATTTTTATTTATCAACACAATAATAGTAATTGCAAATAAAGAATTATTTGCAAGATAAGTATATTTAATGTAATAAATTCATATAAAACCTCAGGGACTTTAATGCAAGATTTATTCTCCTTTGTATCTTATATGTGTAACAACAAATATTTTTTTTATATTTAACTAAAATAAATGTATAAAGTGGTCATCCATTTTAATAGCTGGCCTTATATTATCTGCTATCCTATATCTTCACACTGGATTTTAGAACAAAACAGTATCTAGCTACAGATTTTGATAAACTAATTTATAAAAATATTTAGAATACTTCACAAAAAGTATTCCAAATAATTTTAGAATATATCTTTTTTTTTCTACTATTTTCCAATAATATGAATATCAAATACAGTTATTATATATTATTATCTACACGAATATAAACAATTTTCAGAAAATATTTTACATTCTATTCCTATGCAAAATAATAGCAGTTTAAAAATTTTAAAAGAAAATTTTTAAAAATATAAATTAATGCAATTTTGAAAGAGAAAGGAGTATGAGTGAATATACACAAATATGCTAAATTAACAAGTCGCACACAACTTGACCAGTCAACTCAATGGAGTGATAGAGAAATTAAAGAACTGAAACAAAAATTAGAATACAGAGATAGAAGTTACAGAAAAGTAATCGATCGATTAATCGAACAAGTTAGACAAAACCGTATAAACCGACTAAAAAAAAACTAACAATTGGATTTATTATATATAAAAAAAAAAAAACTATAGAAATAAAAGTCCATACCAGTGAGTATCTGAGTATAAGAATAGAGAATTAAATCCAGGAGTAAAATATAATAATTAAAATAAAGATAGACCTTGCTGTACGGATGGATCGATGAACAAGAGACAGAGAATACGATTAGTAGAACAGATAGATCATATTCTAGAAATCGCTTTGTATTTCATAAATAAAAATTATAACAACATTTCAACATTGCGCAATTACATAAAAAAAATAAATAAAAATACTTAGTACAACAGTAGCACACGTTTGCCTACGACTAATCGCTGTTGCTATTATTAATCGATTGGTTTTATCGAAGGTTTCAACGATACGTTTATTTGGATTTAATGTACAAAGTCGACGACAATAATAACGCGTTTACAACGAAAACGAAATACAAATTTACAGAAAAATTTCAAGAGAACTTTTCACCTTACACATCCAAAAATCCTAAAACTGGCTGCGAGTTCAGCGCTGTGATGACTCTAAACAAATTACTTTACAACAAGCCAGTTGTCTCGGTACTATCAAACGTAAGACACAACAACAAAACGCGCATTATAGTTTTCGTTAAAAAAGAAAAAAAAAAAAGAAAAATGTTGAAAATCGCAAAAGTAAACGCACCTGTAAATGTTCAAACAAAAACGCCTGGTGCCACAGGGCACTTACGCAGTGGTACGCGATGTTCGGTCAAGTCACTCACTCTTTACCGAATGGGATCGCACGAAATCCGCGCGCGAACGTCCTACAAAATGGCCGACATTCAACGTACGCCGAAGGAGGAAATACAGTGAATCGACGCGATTTATATACAATGAAATACACACGTACGTGACAACGCGGTACGGCGCTGGAGGAAAAAACAAAAAAAAAGAGAAAAACGAACAGGTTACCGACGCGCATACGTATGACGATTACTTTACAGGGCTACCAACGGTACGCTCGTCATCGCTCATTAGTTCTGATGATAGAAAATGTTAACGTCTTTTTACGCATAAAAAAAATATGATATCATAATATCGATGTTTATCAGTCAGCAGCCAGCAATCACATATCGTACTATCCGTTCTACAGTGAAAAACATGCGGCGCGCAAACGTCCAGCCAATATTTTCAACTGTGAAAATTATCTCACACTTGATTTAATAATTATTATTAAATGGACCGAATCAATGTGATGTGTGCCAATTGATTATTATAACCATTTATTTATAATTATACAATCATTGTTTATATATGTATATATATATATATAAACAATATATATATATATGCCTAACAATAATAATATTAATAATTTCATATGGTGTTTTATTTAATTAAAATAAAATAATAATAATAATAATACAAAAATTACGTAGGTTATAAGTATAAAAATATAAAGTTACAAATACAATGAAATTAAATGAATAAAAATTATTAATATTGATATTTTGGCGAGTTGTTATGTGTTAGAAATTGTTTTGATTTTATTAATAATTTTTCAATGATAAATAATTTTGTGTTCTCATGCAGTCGTCATCGTTTAACCGTTTACAATAACTAAAATTTTCATTTTTACCTTTTAGATTGATTTAGCACGTAATTTTTGTTTGTTTAATTTTTTCAGTGTTTTTCAAAAATATCTAAAACATGATTTATTTTATTAAAAAAAGTGGACTCAGGGGCGGACCCAGGGAGGGAAGTTTGGGAAATCAGCTGACCCACAGTTTATTTCTTCGGTAAAATGTGGTCCCTCAAAATGTCAAATTACATAACATATTTTTAATTTGAAAAAAAAATATGTACAATGCATATTGTATATTCAAATATATACAAATGTATATATTTAATTATACTTATATATATATATACATTTATTATTTACGAGTATTAATTTATATATATATTTTTTTTACATATCCTAATTATTTTTTATTTTCTGTTTTTGTTCTCTATATTATATTTTTTATATATTTCGATAAAAATATAAACTTTATATACTATGAATTATTCATGTAATATTAATTATATATATTATATATATATAATATATTATTTATTTTTGTATTGGATTAGAATTTAGAACCACCTTCTATTTTGAAAATGAAAGTGGTCATTGAAAACAAAATTTAATAAATATATCGCAACTATACGTATAAAATAAAATAAAATAATAAATATGTATAGTCCCTTCTTAGTGAAAATGTAATTTGTAATACACCTGAAATGGCTGAAACTGAACTAGATGTAAATTATTCATTACGTATGATTAATGACTGTCATTATTTTATCTATTTTTTTTTTACTATGTTTGTAGAATATTAATAACCAAATTCAAACAAAAAAAGTTATTAATGATATCACAGGTAATTACTTATAATAATTGAACATTTTTTTTCCTAATAATTATTTTTAAGTGTTTTACAAAATAAATTTTAAAAGTATGTATTATAGTACCTACAGAAAAATACATATAAATTATTTTATTTCGTTACTTCAAATTTAAATAAATTAGTTTTTGTCTTTTGGGAACATTTAAATTCAATAATATTAAAATTTATGCAGTTTATAATAAAGATTAAAAAAAAATGTAATTATAATATTCAAGCGACCAGCACATATATGTACAATAAAATTATATAATAAAGTATTCAATACTAATATAATAGTGTATTCAAGATGTACTCAAATTAAATGCTCTTACCACATATGTATATATACAATAAACATTGGTTTGTATACAGTGATTTTTATTCAATTTTTTCACAACATAAATTCGTTATATAACAAAGAGATATTAATTATTTTAAAAGTTTTAAATTAATGATTGATATAAACTAAATTTTTTATTATTTTATCTCATATTAATTTAATCAATATTCAATAATGTATGTATAAGCATTTTTAATTTGTTTCAGAGTTTAGTATAAATATCAATGATCCAACCGTTAAGTTACCAACCATTCGACTTGAATTTTATCAAAGAATTAATCAAGGTCCGTATCGTCCAATTTTAAAGCTTTACCCGAGAAGTAAATTTAACTTTAATGGATGCTGCTTGTGCTAATGCAAAGAATAGTGAAGTAAATAAATGTGTCTTTGATTTTCTTGGGACAGTACAATTTATTTATTTTTTTATCGAAGGAAATCCAATACGACACACAGTATTTGAAAGATTTTCCAAATTAGATGGTGCTAAAGTACAAACTTTGAAATCAATGTGTCAAACTAGGTGGGGGCTTGTCACGCTGAGGCAGTAAATGTAGTTAAAAAACAATTACAAAGCTTTATTAAGTACATTAGAAGAAATAAATTCCAAATGTTTGATACCTGAAGCAAGAGCTAAAAGCCGTGGACTTCAACTACATCAACTTAACACATTTGAGTTTATTTATTGTTTAAATTTAATTATTATTATTATTATTATTATTATTGATACACTTAGAAAGTTAATTTGAAAATTATGAATTTCATGCGAGTTTAATTTATTTGAAAAGTCGACATAGAATACGGTGCGAACGACCGTATACAGACAAGTTTCCCGTTCGATCAAATGTTGATTTTTCTGTCGCGTTCGAGTGGACGAAAAGAAGACGTTTTCAACGTTCCCTTCGGACTCCGGTGACTTTTTTTTTTTTTAAACGCCCGCGCCGCGTATAACTCTATGTTATCATATCGGTCATAGCGGTTACTGGAGTGTGATAAGTTTCCAACGACCACGGTCGTTAAACAGATAATAGATAACGTTTTATGCGACCACCGCACGCGTACATTATTTTCTTTAATCTCTAGCGTCCCTTCGATCCATTGTTCGTTCAATTCCTCGTTGTGTGTTTCGCGCAATTATAAAACGCACGCTATTCGAGACGACACTTCTCGTTGATACGCTTTCGGTGTATGTTATGTGCGATTTCAACAACGCGGATACTTCCGAAAGAGACATGGATGAAAACGATATTGCCACCTTCGAAAGGAAGTCGTTGGACGATTTGAACGAACATGTAAGTGGAATACGTGTCGAATTAGCTGTACGCGGGAGAAAACATGGTGATCGACGACGCGAAAGTGTCGTCGCCGCCGTGTGTTATGACCACATACACATGTGTGAATAGGTGTTTATTGTTATTTTTCGAATGTAATCGGTCGGAAAGAAACGTTCAAAATCGACTTGAAAAAATGTCCGTTTACGTTGTTTACATACATCGCCGACAAAAATCGAGTAATCCTTACTCGTTTTTTTTTTACTTTTTCGATTCGGCTTCCGTCCCGTGTGTCGGTCGATTCGTTTGTTGTTTCATCGTTCAATTTATCGAGTACCGATACCAATGTCTACGTCTTTCATCGCCTACTCTGTTAAACGCACATTTATACGTTACAGATTTATTCACTAAAAAATTTACCAATACGATAAAGTAGAAAGTCTCTACGTAGTATTTTGATCGTTCGACTAATCGATTTGAAAACAGTCTCGGCCAGTTTATTAGAAATGTAAAATTCATATTGGTTAGCACTCGTATAAAATGTGTTGGGGGAAATAATATGCTTTTATTTTGGACACGTATGTAGTTATTTTAAGTTGTCGACATTTATTATGACATTTGTGATAGTCGAATCGATAACATACATCGTATGTATCCTTACATAATGTGTAATATATTAAATACACTTCAAAATTCTGTTTAAAGACTTTTATATAGCTTTGTCGAGTCGTTTTTTTTTTTAACACAATTTATCGTTTATTTAAAATTATTGAACAAAATTTATCAGTGTTTGATTAAAGCAGTATTATAATGTCAACCTTCTATATTTGTGTTGTGTTTTGTAATAAGTATTATTTTAACTAAATGTATATTTTTTCCTAATGGACAAAACTCTTCTTTGCATTAGTTATTTGATTATAGGTCTAATGGAAATATTTTTAAAAAATGTCTGTTTACGTTGTTTACATACATAGCCGACCAAAATCGAGTAATCGTTAATCTTTTTTTTTTTTAACTTTTTTTGATTCGGCTTCTGTCCCGTGTGTCGGTCGATTCGTTTGTTGTTTCATCTTTTAATTTATCGAGTACCAATACCAATGCCTACGTCTTTCATCGCCTACTCTGTTAAACGCACATTTATACGTCAGATTTATTCACTAAAAAATTTACCATTACGATAAAGTAGAAAGTCTCTACGTAGTATTTTGATCGTTCGACTAATCGATTTGAAAACAGTCTCGGCCAGTTTATTAGAAATGTAAAATTCATATTGGTTAGCACTCGTATAAAATGTGTTGGGGGAAATAATATGCTTTTATTTTGGACACGTATGTAGTTATTTTAAGTTGTCGACATTTATTATGACATTTGTGATAGTCGAATCGATAACATACATCGTATGTATCCTTACATAATGTGTAATATATTAAATACACTTCAAAAATTCTGTTTAAAGACTCTTTTATATAACTTTGTCGAGTCGTTTTTTTTTTTAACACAATTTATCGTTTATTTAAAATTATTGAACAAAATTTATCAGTGTTTGATTAAAGCAGTATTATAATGTCAACCTTCTATATTTGTGTTGTGTTTTGTAATAAGTATTATTTTAACTAAATGTATATTTTTTCCTAATGGACAAAACTCTTCTTTGCATTAGTTATTTGATTATAGGTCTAATGGAAATATTTTTAAAAAATGTCTGTTTACGTTGTTTACATACATAGCCGACCAAAATCGAGTAATCGTTAATCGTTTTTTTTTTTACTTTTTTTGATTCGGCTTCCGTCCCGTGTATCGGTCGATTCGTTTGTTGTTTCATCTTTTAATTTATCAAGTACCAATACCAATGCCTACGTCTTTCATCGCCTACTCTGTTAAACTCACATTTATACGTTACAGATTTATTCACTAAAAAATTTACCACTGTGATAAAGTTTCGTCTCTACGTAGTATTTTGATCGTTCGACTAATCGATTTGAAAACAGTCTCGGCCAGTTGATTAGAAATGTAAAATTCATTTTGGTTAGCACTCGTATAAAATGTGTTGGGGGAAATAATATGCTTTTATTTTGGACACGTATGTAGTTATTTTAAGTTGTCGACATTTATTATGACATTTGTGATAGTCGAATCGATAACATACGTCGTATGTATCCTTACATAATGTGTAATATATTAAATTCACTTCAAAAATTCTGTTTAAAGACTTATATAGCTTTGTCGAGTCGTTTTTTTTTTTAATACAATTTATCATTCATTTAAAATTATTGAACAAAATTTATCAGTGTTTGATTAAAACAGTATTATAATGTCAACCTTCTATATTTGTGTTATGTTTTTTAACAAATATTATTTTAATTAAATGTATATTTTTTCCTAATGGACAAAACTCTTTTTTGCATTAGATATTTGATTATAGGTCTAATGGAAATATTTTTAAAAAATGTCAGTTTACGTTGTTTACATACATCGCCGACAAAAATCGAGTAATCCTTACTCGTTTTTTTTTTACTTTTTTGATTCGGCTTCCGTCCCGTGTGTCGGTCGATTCGTTTGTTGTTTCATCGTTCAATTTATCGAGTACCGATACCAATGTCTACGTCTTTCATCGCCTACTCTGTTAAACGCACATTTATACATTACAGATTTATTCACTAAAAAATTTACCATTACGATAAAGTAGAAAGTCTCTACGTAGTATTTTGATCGTTCGACTAATCGTTTTGAAAACAGTCTCGGCCAGTTTATTAGAAATGTAAAATTCATATTGGTTAGCACTCGTATAAAATGTGTTGGGGGAAATAATATGCTTTTATTTTGGACACGTATGTAGTTATTTTAAGTTGTCGACATTTATTATGACATTTGTGATAGTCAAATCGATAACATACGTCGTATGTATCCTTACATAATGTGTTATATATTAAATTCACTTCAAAAATTCTGTTTAAAGACACTTTTATACAGCTTTATAGTCATTTTTTTTTAACACAATTTATCGTTTATTTAAAACTATTGAACAAAATTTATCTGTGTTTGAATAAAGCAGTATTATAATGTCAACTTTCTATATTTGTGTTGTGTTTTGTAATAAGTATTATTTTAACTAAATGTATATTTTTTCCTAATGAACAAAACTCTTCTTTGCCTTAGTTATTTGATTATAGGTTTAATGGAAATATGTTTTTCAGATTCAAAATATGTTGCAACAGATGAGAGACAAGTTCCAAGCAATGTCTGAACAAATATTGTCAAAAAATATCCTTTTTTTCTATTAAATTGTTATACAATATTAATTTAATTTAATCAGAAATATTCCTTAATTAGTAAATACTAGATGATATGGGCGCACGCATTGATGATTTAGAAAAGAACATTGCCGATTTGATGTGCCATGCTGGTCTTGAAGCACCGGATAAATGATATTTACAATATTATCGTATTACACGAAATGAATAGGTTAATCCTTACATTACTTTATATAAAACAAGGTGAATTTCAGCTTTTAAATAATCAATTTTTTTTTGTTTTCTGTGAAAGTTTTTCAATAAGTTTTAATATTTAAATTTTAGTTATGTAATAAATTTATTATTTATTCAATACTTGTACGTTCTATTCTGTTTAACCCGACGTGTTTTAAAATTTGTATCTGGATGATGAAATTAATGATTTTATTTCTGTTTATTACTAATTGATATATAAATTTACGTTTTCTTAAAAAATTAATTTGAATTATATTCTGTACTATTTGCATATTAATTATGCTATTATTTTGTATTCGAAAATATTTTTTATAATTTTAAATGAATCATTTATTAAAAAAAATGAATTTTGATTTTTTTGAACTATAAAAGTCATTGAATATTACTGCTTTATTTTTATTTATGTACACAATTTTATTTGTTGAATACAATAGTTTAACTTTTTAGGTATAAAATAATAAAAATTAAAAAAATGTTTCATAATTATTACTTGAATAAGTTAAAAAACTTATATAGCTCTAATTTGCACTAATTAATTTAAAAAGTCAATACAGTAATTTTTTGCTATTTTGGTTTTATAAAAATTAATAAAATTTATTTTGTTTCCAAATAATAGTATAGGAGTTGTGGTCAAGTACAAAACAAATGACTTAAATATTGTATTATTTCTGTAGTTTAAAGCAAAAATATATGTATTGTATACATCCAGATACTATTTAATTGAAATATATTCCATTATAATAATGCAAACATAAATTTATGTATAAGACAGAATTTTCATTGTTAATTTTCTTCAAATATCTTATTATTACAATTGAAAACATATGTCAAATAATTAAGTAAAGAATAATAAACGAGCAAATTTACCTTCTATTATTATTAACCTGATTATTTTATTTTGATCATATCATATAACATTTGTCTTCAACCAGCTACACCTATTAAGTATTGTTTAACGTTTTCAATGATATTCTTTTAAAAAAATTAATAAAACATGAAAAATGATTAAACGTTAAAGAAAATTATTTACTTTAACATGATTTTAACTAATTATATATATATATAATTTTCTAATGTGTTATATTTCAATGAAAATTGACTTAATAGTAAAATGGAATTTTGAATAAATTATTTGTTTATATTTACAAAAGTTTTTTAACAGTTAAGATTCTGATTTAATCTACTATTTTTTTTATATTATTGACTATATTCTATTTGGATTAAAATTAAATATGTGCATTAATTAAGTTTAATATATAACTGTAAAAAAAATTACTTATAAAATACTTTTCACTGTTGTTTTTTTTTTATAAATGTATCATTAAAAATATAATAATATATTGTATTTTATTTATCAGTAGCATAATTAGTCAAGGAAGATTATTATATAAATGTGATATAATTTACTAGTAGTCATATAAACAACACATTATCTCAACAAGACAAGATAAGACAGTGTGATAGTTATAAAATTTAATTCTAATACAAATAAACATATTTACAAACTTGTTTGTAAATATAAGAAAAATATTATTTAAATTTAAAAAGTGGGAGATACTTTCAGATAATCGGAGTTCATTTTAATGTGAAAAAAAATTACATAATTCTGAATCAAAACTGGACAATTCAATTTAAGAAATGTTCATTTGTAATGTACAATATGTATTTTAGAATATTCTGTTAATTTCAATTTAGAATATTATTGTCGTTTACAATAAATATAATGTAAAAACAAAGTCTAGTTTTAGCGATATTAATATAACCATTAATATAAGAATTACAACCAGCGATGATAAATCTGTTAATAATTTTGTGTCATAATTGCCTTTTTCGTTAATGTATTACATTATATTTCTTTCTCCTTCCTTAAAGCAATTAATATATTCAACAGAAAATGTTTTATATTAGAATCCAATGAAATTACAAATTCACTTTCATTTAACAACATACATGTGGGCAATCAGATTCTTATTACAGGATACAAAGTAGATCAGTCTGTATTTGGTACATAAATGCAATGATAAAGAATAATTGAATATGTTTATAAAATATATAAAATTAACTCATTAATGTTTTATTATGTAGCATTAACCAATTTTCTTTGGCTAAAAACAATATGTAAAAAAAAAACTTGTATATGAAAAACTGAAATCTTAAATACAGATTTAGATTTGTTTTTGATCCTTTTTTTTCTTTAACCCAAATGAAATTTAAAATAATTTGCACAAAATAATAAATTGTTAAATGTAAAGCATATGTAAATTCTTAAGTCAAGTATTAAGTTTAGAGCATTTCTAAAAAATAAATCTTAAAATAAGCCCTGACATCAATCACTGATAATATTTAAATTTTTTACTAATTTAGCACAAAAATCTGACCACTAAGAGAGAAAAAAAATATAATTATTTACAATTTATAATATAATCAAAATTGATATTAACATCAAGTTTAATGGAGATTTGTTAAATTAACAAATGTAACAAGTATTGATCAAAATAATAGTTTATTCCAATGCAGAATTAATATATACATTTTAAAATAATAAAATATTTATGTATATTAATTCAGCAGTGGTTTTGTTTTGCTTACACAGAATAGAAAAACTGTTTTTCCTCCAATATAATGATACATTTTTATTTATTGATACACAATATAAAAGACACGGTAATAATATTCTTAATTTTTTTTTTTGTCCATTAATTTGACCATAATTTACATAATTACTGTAAACGGAATACAAAAATAATAATTGAGATTAAAAAAAATAGTATTAAATTTAAATGTATTAATTGTTTAAAAATGCTCATCAAGAGACCAAAATATTAATAGTAATATAACGGAGCGCTTTACATTACACTTGCTGTTATTATTATGTGTTTTTTGTAATAACCCTGTTGATCGGATGAACAATTATTTAATACATATTATAGCACAGGTATAAAAACATATAATTATATTATTATAAAGCAGTTCGTTCGTCGTAAACAATTACAGCCTCATTGTCCACTAATATATCTGTATCTTTGTTGTTGAGAAACTGGCTTCTGGATTTGCTCATGGCGATTATGGCAGCTTCATCATTTCTCATGCGATTTTTCCTCTTTTTACTAAAATTCACCTGGGGGAAAAAATTATATTTACATAATAATTCAATAAATAATTATAGAAATGATTGTGTACATACCTTAGCATAAAGTTCTGATAGGTTGTCAGATGTTGAGAATGGCCGTTTTTTGTTTCGCACATGCGTTGGAAGACTTCTTGTTCGTAGTGTAACTGACTTTCCGTCCCATTTATAGCAATTGTCTAAAACTAATATAAAATTCAGTTTTTCTTTATTCCAAAGTGTCTAAACATTTTTCTTTTTCTTGTAAAATTTTAATTATAACAATAAGCTAAATTATATTTAAAATATTTAGTTTTGTCAAATAAAAATATGTAAAAGTTGAAAAGCATTCAATTATTTATATTATTTGAATCTAGTTAAAGTACATATTAAAAACGAAATGAGAAAAACGGTTATTAAATAATTTAACTTTTTATAAAAATAAAACAGTTATTATCTAATTTATTTATAATAAAAGTTTAAAAATTTAAATCGATATAAATGTTGCATATATTATAAAACTGAATATTGCCTATTGGTATAATATTTGTTTATGTTGTATCACGTCATGACAACACGTGAAATCTAATTTGAATAAACATTTACTCGACACACATAATAAGGGGAGAAAAAAATGGATACAGTACAATTTAAATAAGTTGGTATTTTCTTAAATGTAAACTTTGTAACCATAACGGATATACTTACTACTGCTGGAAGTAAACTGATGAGGGTTAAATTCAGAGATCTGAGGTACAGCGTTTGGTGAATGACAAAGGTCGTTTTGGGTTTCATTGTCAATATAATGCACGTCTGGCACATCGAATGTATCGTTGCTTATGAATTCTTTGATTTCACGTATACAAGGATCCTGTAAAATAAATGATGGCATATTGTTAATGATATATCAGTTTCTTTTTACTTTTCTTTTATAAATCTGCAATATACAAATGACTGAAGTTGTTTTGCTGGTGGTACAGAAGCAGAACGCGGTACTGTGTTTGTATTTGCTAGTTCTTCGCCTTGATCATTGAAAAACCAATGATCGGGAGAACCTTCTCTTTCAGGAAACAATTCGACGATGCGATTACTGTAGACAAAACTTCCAGTTTTGGGATCTAGGAACACTGTGGAATACCTGTGTGATAAACAAGAAAAATTATTTTACATAATTACATATTATATAACAAGCATATAACAGTGTGAATACATAGGAATTATGGAAAGCAATGATACATTTTGAAATCCCACAAGAATATGTAAACTTAGTAAAAATGTGTAATGGACAAGACATTACTTAAAGTACATTTTCTACAGATATTATCACCAGCCTTTGAAGTAAAATCAGAGCTGCACGGCAGGGAGATGCTTTATCCCCGACGTTATTCAATTTAGGACTAGAAAAAATTGTAAGAGAGTCCTATGAAGATCGAAAAATGGAAGTAATCGATGAAAAACTGTTCTAACATATACGGATGAAATAATTATTTTAGAGAATACACGAGATGAAGTTACCCACTCATTCTCTAATTTAATAGAAGCCAGCAAAAACATGGGTCTATTTATCAACGAAAATAAGACTAAATTTATGGTACTATGTATCTAGAAGAAATTCAGACCAGTCAAACCTGAAAGTAAGAAATATGAATTTCAAAAAGGTGGATCTTCAAATACCTGGATGTTAATATCAACAGTAAATAACAACATACATAGAAAAATAGAAGAATGAATAACAAATGGGAATAATTAATGTTACTTTAGCATAAACAATAAATTATTAAGATCCAAACTATTATCTAGAAAGTCAAAGATTAATTTATATACAAGTTATCTGAGGCCGATAGTAACAATACTGCGAGACTGGGTCCACCATAAAAGAAGGCAATAGAAAACCTGCCATATAGGAAAGGAAAATTTAAAGATACATATATGGACCAGCGGTGTACAATGGCCAACTAGGAATATATGAAAAAAGACACAATGAAGAACTATATGGCCTATATAGAAAACCAAACATACTAACATACATAAGATGTAAACGTTTAGAGTGACTGGGACATGTATGGAGAACCGATAGGGATGTATTAAAGAATGTTCTGACAGGAAAAATAGATAAAAATCGCACACTGAGAAGACCGAGAACAAGATGGAAAAACACTGTAGTAAAAGATACGAGATTGGTAGATGAAAATGCAATGTTAGACTGGACTTTGGACAGAGGAAAATGGAAAGGCTTACTAATGGCAACACAGGTCCTGAATGAATCGTTAAGCTGTGAATAATGATGATGATGATAAATTACATATTATATAATATGACTGACAGAAGTATATTTGACATTAGTATGAGGTGAATTTTTTATTCTTTACACAAACTGCCATAATTGGATTTTACATTTGCTTGCAGTTATAAATAATTCATGTGGATGATAAAACTAACGTTTTATGTCTGGATCAGAATCTAAACACAATAAACCATAGAAAACGGATGTGTCCCAGTTGAAGTTTTATAGTTCATAAAACAAGGTCATAAAACTACACGTTACATAATTGATTACTGCATGATCGGATGTTAAAAATATTTTTATTTATTTCTTCAAAATTACCCGGGTATGTTTGAATTACTTCTTTGATCTTCTTCATCGTTCTTTTGTACTGAAAAAAAAAATAAAAACAATTAGTAAAAATCATAACACGTATTATAATAATATCATTAATACTTACCTATTGTTTTCCTACAAAAACAACAATACCAAATTATGAACACAATAATTACTGAACTCAATATTATAACAGCAATAGCACACGTTATGACAATTGAAAGTTGATCTTTATCCAGTTGCCACCCAAAAATATTCAAATTCCAATCAAAACCACCAGAAATGTCCTGGAAAAAAAAATTTATTATTATAATTATTTCAAAAGTATTTCTAATACTCATAAAAACTGTGCAGTTTTTTAATAAAAATATTGCAACTTTATGTTATTTAATTTCAACATACACATTGAATTATTATAAAATTATAAAAAACACATTAAATTATGTACTGATATATAATAAATCGAGTAAACTCGCCATAGAAAAAAAACACAATTTATATTTAACGACTAAAAATCATTTTTTTTCCATTTTGCTCTAAATATTGTTTTTTTATTACTACAATTTTATACTAAATAAAATATACAAGTATTCATATTTCTTGGCGTGTCAGTAAATAAAATTAAGGATATTATATGTAGATGGACGTAACTTGATTTTTTTTTTTAATTTCTACTTATAGTGTAAATAATAATAAAAAAAAACACTAATATAAAATGCATGATATTAAATTATTCTATATACAATATTAAACAAACAAACTTAGTCATAACTAAGTATTAAATAAATATGAATTAAATTTATTTAAAATTTTCATTTCGTAAATATATTAGTTATCCGAAAACTTATAACAGACAATAGGTGTAGTTATTAAAATAATATTAGTTTTATTTTGTGCTATTTTACATTTAAAAATGTAGAATTATATTTTCATTGAAATTTTATCTATTTTTACATATAATGTCTTTAAGACAAAAAAGTAACGATAGTGTACCACCCACAGGTAACATCTTTACAAGTATTATATATTATTATAATCAATGAATACATAATTACCACCTTATATTTGACCAGTGAATTTTACTACAACTAAATTATAAATTAAATTTAAAAATACATATTTAGTTAAATAATAAGCGTAACAATAATAATTAAATTGTTTTCCCTCCTCCACTAAAGAATATATATACAATTTATGATGATGTCTATCCAAATGATCAACAGAGTAGTTGAAATCATTCAATGCAAAAGTTAAAACGAGGCATTTGTGTTAAATATCTATCGGATTACCACCAGAAAAAATATTTTCTTATAAATTATTATTTATTGAAATTTAAACATTTTAAATAGGTAACTGTAATTCCTATGTCGAACAATATTTTATAAAATGACCACGATATATGCCTATGAAGATATTCTTTTTTTTTTTTTTCGATTTCGTTATAATAATAATTATTAATAAATATGTTATGAATGAATGGTAGTTAATTTTAATGTAAAAATTTGTTAATCAATAACATACTGGAGGCCACATTTTTGCTGTCAATGTAGTTGATTGTTGAAATACGGTCCCGCGCGTACTTTCTTCAGAATTTGACTGCATAAAATCATCTGAAAAAAAAAAAAAAAAGATAATGTAAATAAAACGCATACGATTTAATGTAAGTATATAATAATTAATAACTGACGCCAATAGATGATGGTTTGACATATTTATTGTAAAATATGTAATTGATCGAAATTAGATTTCACTAGAATTTTCCTGATTTTCAAAAAGTAATTATTTACAACAATATTATAAATAAATTAAAGACACTAGAAATTAGATTTGTATGGAGAAAAAAATGTGCTTATTATATTTTTAATGCGAAGGTGGATAAATGTAAAAAATTAAATTTCAGATAGTAAATACTCGTATTCTATGAAAAACGTTACACGCCAGAGTTAAGCCGATTGCATTCAGTTCGAATTGAACTTTTCAAAAAACACATTTCCGATTTAACAAATTAAAAAAAAAAAAAGAATTAGTTTGGACTATTACGTAATTACACTACTACCTGTTACACATATTGTAGTACAAAATTCAATAGTCAGTTTTGTGTAGTTATCGTAAGTAAATTCTACTATGGAAATTATTATAAATCCAAGTGACAAACGCAATACATTTTTATATACAGAGTAGTGGGGTGAAGACGACCACGCAGTTGTTGAAACAAGTAAGCGTATTATTTTTCTGTCACTCGGTTTCACGATAACTTCACACGGACGTTTCGGATGTATTCGAAATAATACTACGTCGGTACGTTCAATTAAACAACGGTGTTTCGTCGAAACTCGTGTCGTATTTCAATGTTGTGTAGTTGAAAAAAGTTGTTTCGTTGCAACGATCGATCGACAAACGATTCAAACGTGTCCAGAGCTCGAGCGAACGCGCGTTCGATTTCCTTACAACCGTATCATCCTGACCGTTCGCGTTCAAAACGTTATTCGCTTTTTATTTTTTTACAATTGTACAAAATAAAATCATACCTTTGGCGATGACAATACTATTCGACGAGTCCGTCCGTCGTCGCAACCGAAATACAATAATATTTACCGCGCAAGCAAACAAGCGCACACGCACGAAACAATAATCAGTAATACGCGCAACAGTACGTAAAAAAAAGGAAGAAAGAAAGAAAAACGAGAAAATGTCGAAAACAATTGCGTACTACGTTCGCGTCATTGACAATAATAATTATTTGATACGATGACACGGACGTGTTATCAACGGGGAAGAGAGAGAAAAAAAAACGTCAAATCACTCGACGAACGGCTGCGCGCGTTCGATACGATGTTTGGCGGCGGTCGGTTTCCGCGTTATGATAACGACGCGCGCGGCGTTGCGCCCGAAGGTTACGCGACGCGTTCGAGTTTATTATTATTATTATTTTTTTTTTGTCTCTATTATAAAATAGAGTGAGTTAAAGCGGAAAAAAATAAAATTCACTTATTCATATTTTATGTTACAGCAAATTAATGTGCGAGACAGAAACCAATGAACTTATCGATTGACAGTTATAAATAATTATAATACATGTTTATATGTATATTTAATATTTTATATTGTAATTCTATAAAAATCCACGAAGAAAAATGCATTTTAGCACAACATTGTCGGAAATATCACTTGACCCGACAGTGTCTTGAGTGGCACATATGTGTGCGAGAATATTTCAAAAATAAGACGAATTTAAATTTTATGATTGAGAGGTTTATAAACAATGTTTGCGGTTAATTTGGTATGTAAAAAATTAAATAATTTTTGTTTTTTTTTTTTAGATTGGCATATCAGACGAGGCCTGTTGTTGAATTAATCATGCGCGAGTACTTCACGACAAAATTTCACGGCGGGAAAACGGATAGAGGCCATTCAATATGGAATAACAATTTAAAATGTAGTATGAAAGATAGGTAAATTAAAATGTTTAAGTTTTTTTTAATTTTTTTTTTTATAATTTAACACTGCATATACTAATTCGTTTTGGGTGGGACAGATGTATGTCCTCTTCCTCGAGGATGTACAGGATATGTCGAGGGAAGAAAAGAAAAACAAAATTGGTTATTTAGATTTAGCATGTAGAATTCCCGAAGAAAATCTACAATGCACAAGTACTTTCATGTTAAGCCACTTAAATTATATGAATCTAGCTTATATTAAGCATTATCGCAAATATCATTTTTCAGATGATTATGCTTATTTTCTATATGAATATGGTTTGCCCGAAGAGTGGTAAATATATAAAATAATCATAATCATTTTTCTTTCTTTATAATAATAATATTATGTATGTGTGTATATTATTGTTTGATAATATATAGGCTAGTATTTACATACTTTGAATATATATATATATATATCATGTGTAATTAATGAGTGTATCTGATCTAAATATACAATTTTCATTTGATTTAATTATATTTTTCGGAATAAAAAAAACTCTTATCTTTAATAATATTATTTCCTTTATTTACAATAATTATAAAAAAAATATACAAGTATAAAATATTTATAGAATTACAATATAAAATATTAAATATACATATAAACATGTATTATAATTATTTATAACTGTCAATCGATAAGTTCATTGGATTCTGTCTCGCACATTAATTTGCTGTAACATAAAATATGAATAAGTGAATTTTATTTTTATTTTTTTCCGCTTTAACTCACTCTATCTTATAGTGTCCGTAAGCTAAAGTATGTATTTAATCGTTTAATACATAGCGTTTATCGTCATGATTGTTATATGTTAATTTTTTTTGTTTCAATGGTCATAATATGATGTTTGAAAGACTTGATGGAGATATTATCTGTATATTTGTTATATTCCTGGTCACCTAATAAATACTTCTTGTGATTTTCTAAGGTCATGTGGTTTTTAACTGCGTGACTCCTGATGCCTTTCGCCTTGATTCGTTCCTTCCCCTCGATGTTATACGCATAAAACTTTGCTCGCAATGCAATAAATTCTGACATAATCTTCCCATCCGTCTCATCTGAAAAATGTCCTGGGATCTTTTTCCGCTCCGCGATGTAACACGGGTGCTCTCGGTCTAAATTAGAAGTGTCCATGCGATTCAGCAAATTTGGGTTGTTTAGTATGTCTTTATAAAAATCTTCCGTCTCCACGCAATATACTAGCGAATCTGAATAGAAAAACATTTTATTATTATTATTATTACTAAAATAGTGTCAATATTATTATTAATATACCTGTATCTGTATACATTAATGTGATTGAGTTATCATAATGACGTTTCATTACATTAGTGATAGTCGTACATTAATGTTTTTGATACGTCTAACACCGCGAAGCCGATGTAAATAGGTTTATCGAATTTGATAATCTTATTTTCTAGACATACAATAGATAGATTTTCGTGATATGACGTTGCGTATTTAAAAGTTGGTTTGTTGATCAATTTCTGTAGTCGTATATCTGATGAGACTAATTCCATTTTCAAACGTTTACGTACACACTCCATCGTTTTTCCTAAAAAAAAAAAATGATATATTATGTAGAATATTATTATATTAAATAACGATAATAACATACCGAATACTGCATTATTCATTAACTTGAAGAAATTTTTTTCAAAATCATTTTTTGCATTTTTCCTCATTCCGGTGTTGAGTGAAATATATTCGGAAAGCCAAGGCGACTGGTTAAATTCTAATACTCTATGCACCTATAATATAAAATACAATTATTAATAATGTTATAATATTATTTTAAAATAATTTTTACTTTTTCAACTTTTAGTCCGTTAGCAATAGCCTGTTTTAAACTCCGATAGTGTACTATATATCGCTCCTTCTTCTCAAGCGTTGCTATTAGTTTTTTAACTTTTGATCCGGGTGGTATCCCGTTATACGGGAGGAACGGTAAATCGTTGTGTTTGTCGTGAAGGTGTTGTGGATATGAAATATCTATCTCATAAATACGACCTGTAGATGATGTATCTGTTAACGCATCTAAACCGTCAAGTGTCGGTTCAGTCCATTTAAAACCGCCATAAGGCATGTATTGTGACATGGCCCATCCGTATAAGTTATTACCTGAAAATAAGTTGAATTATAAAATTTTTTTTATATATACTTACAATCTTGGTATATCAAATACGAATTTGGTTTGGTGTTGTCGTAATCGTTCATTTTTGTGTTATTCGCTTTCGCATATTGCATACTTGCTTGTGTTAAGCCGCCTCGTATACCTGTAAATTAATTAATTAGATATAAATTCTATAATAAATTAAATAATATTACCTTTTTCGAACATAAGCACCATGTCGTAGTCTGTTAAATGTTCTAGTTTCACTTTTGTATATTTCAGCATGCAATCGAAACTAAACCCGGGTGCTGTATAATAATATGCCGGATCTAGATTATATGTCTTTAAACATAGGTCACGAAAATTTTCGAAAATATCGGCTAACAACAAAACGTCAATTTTAAGGTATAAATCTGAATATTCTCCAAGAGTCTTGCAATCAAAGTGGTTCCACACCTTTTTTGCGTGTTCGTTATCCATATCGCTCTCTGTTAGACTACTATAAAATTTCTCCTTTGAGGGTAAAGTATTTTCTTCTAATCTATCCCAGCAATCTGTATACTCATACGGATAAACCCCTTTACGTGTGACGAGTGGTAAATCCTTGGAATTAAAAACTGTAACCGTTTCGCGAAACTTTGAAAAATCTTTAGTAATAAGATTCGAGGCTAATGTTGATAAACTCGAAGCCATAAAACGAAATGTATCGATAAACCTTACAGCGAAGGTTGGTGTTACATATTTTGAAAATGAAATACATTTTTCTTCACTGTTAGGAATAACCGAAATAGTATTTTCATCATATCCGAGCTCGCGTACAATAAAATGGGCGTCATAGTTTGATAAATTATGTAAGAAACATGGGACAAAATTTGGTTTCTGCAGTTTCATATTACAATTATTACATAAAGTTTGTCGGAATCGACCGTATAAATGTTGATGATCAGCGATCTTATGATTTTTTTCGGAAAACCGTGTTTTACATAAATTACATTCATTTTTCGATGCGTGTTCCCGTTTTTCCTCGTTTATCATAATAATGGGTATATTAGTCTTTAATAAGTTCTCCACTCTCTGTGCCACATCAACAATCTTTTCCACAAAAGATTTTGCAACTGCAGTTTTCGTCTCTGATCCTCGGAAAATTACTGGTTCTAGCGGTATATTAAATTTTTCCAACAACTCGATCGGTACATCAACCGATGGTTTTACTATAAATCCGTAACTCATTGGGTCATGTTTTTGTAAAACTTTAGTATTTTACCTTTATTTTCCGTACATTTTATAAGGAGAGCTTTAAAATCTACGTAAATTGCTATTGGATGTCTTGACGTTTTATCCCACGCGTCAAATTGAAGTGTTTCCCCTTCTTCCGGTAAAACGGGTTGTATGGGTTTATGAGCTCCGCAAATCTTCATATGCTCATCAAGTGCCGCTTGTCCTCGTAATTTAAATTTTTTTGGCTGATTATCAAAGCTTGTAAAGCATCGTTTACAAATAAATATTTGTTTGCCGTGTTGTGTTTTTTTGCGATCTTACAAGACGTGAGAAATTCGATATGTATGGTATAACGCGAGTTTTTCTTGTTATCAATTAAAAGTAAGTCAAAGTGTTCTGATTTTACTTCTTCGGCGATTTTCAGTGGATATACAGTGTTTTTCTTTTTCAAACCATATATACATTCACAGATATATTTGTATTATTTTTTTCGAATATTTTTATTTCCGAAATAGGTGTTGGGAACGTTATTCCGGAAAAATCATATTTTTTTTCATGTAATAAATAATTTTCGCCTACACGGTTTTTATTATTTATTCCTGTAACGTGTCTTGCGAGGATTGCTCACTTGAAAAATTCCTGATCTCTGTTCTGGGGGTTCATAACTGCTTTTTTATTTTAAATGTTTGAGGGTAGTGGAATATATGACGAGCCGCTCATAGGTGTGTACCGGTATCACATTTTGTCTTCGCCGCGTGTTCCCGTTTTTCCTCGTCAGTCATACTAATGGGTATATTAGTCTTTAATAAATTCTCTCCACTCTCTGTGCCACATCGACAATTGTTTCCATAAAATATTTTGCAACTTCAGTTTTCGTCTCCGACCCACGGAAAATAACGGGTTTTACCGGTATGTTAAATTTTTCTAACAACTCGACCGGCACATCGTCCGATGGCTTTACTTGTAATCCATAACTCATAGGATTGTGCTTTTGGAAAACTTTAGTATTTACACCATTTATTTTCCGAACACTTTACGATGAGAGCTTCAAAATCTGCGTAAATTACTATTGGATGTCATGACGTTTTACCCTACGCGTCAAATTGAAGTGTTTCCTCTTCTTCTAGTAAAACGGGTTGTACGGGTGGTTTATGAGCTACACCGGTGTTTGTAAAATAACATTATTATGCGTGATACCTTAAAAAATAAATATTTAAATTGAATAACATTTAATAAATACAATTAGTTATTTATATACTTACAATGAGATTTTTTCTTATGATTGTTGAGGTACTACTCATTACGTGTAAACACTTTCGAGCACATATTACACAGCAATTTGTTCTCTTGTGAAGTTTAGTGTGTCTTATTGAATTACGTTTGGTTGTGAACACTTTATTACATACCGTACAAATAAACATTTTTTCAGAAGAATATTGTAATATGAAATAATAGTCATAACAATTGTGAATGTGAAAAAAATATTAACGTAAACACCCAAAACAAAACGGATGAGACACATACGAGTATATCAATTAAAGGGAGTACAGGCATTAGAGGAGTTTGAAAATCAAGGTAAGAAATTATATTATAAAATAAATACGTAAAAAAGTATAAACAAAAAAAAATCTCTAACATTGCGCGTTAATTTCTTCAATGAAATAAACGTTTATATTTCTTTTTAATATAAATCAATAGAAATTATTTAAATATTCAGACATAATTATTTTTCTTTTTTTCCTTTGATAGGATTAAATTCGAATCAAGCGCCTATATCTAAACGTCATAGAATGAATACTGTTCCACAAAACGGATTTCAATTGGTAAAATCTACATTTAACGGGTTATGTAAATTGTATTTTAAAAAAAATATTGACAATGTAAAAGAATTCAAGCCATTTATGGACTTAACAAAACCACATATAAGTGAATTGCTTTCAAAAGCAGTTGAAGAAGGTCCTTTAAAATATTCTTTAAAATTAGAAGCCACCTATGT
Organism: Chaetogeoica ovagalla; assembly: GCA_032441825.1. NCBI lineage: Eukaryota > Metazoa > Arthropoda > Insecta > Hemiptera > Aphididae > Chaetogeoica > Chaetogeoica ovagalla. The sequence goes on along the minus strand of CM063749.1, from coordinate 1,694,705 downwards.
AATTCCGAATACAGAAATTATAGAAAATAGAGCATTCAAAACACTTTCAAGACCGTTATTTTTAGCAGATCATATTTCCTAATTAATTGATTTAGACTTTGTAAAAATACTGCAAGAAATCGAAGAAATGACATTAAAAGGTTCCGGGTTTTCGTTGGGCAATATAGACGGTATGCTTTTAAACATAAACAAATATAACCCATTAGGTGGATCGTCATACATACCTTTATCTGTGTGAATTGAAAATAAAAAAGCCACAATTAATGTGCAAAATTATGACGAGAAATGTTTTATGTATAGTATATTGGCAAAACTTGTCAAACCGGAAAATAGTTTTAGAGTCGGTTTAAACTACACAGAGGTAGTTTAATTTTTCAACTTTAACTTACCCCGTTCAGTTGAAAGACATTTGCAAACTCGAAAAAGTAAATCCGGGCGTTTCTATAAATGTTTATAGTATTAAACAAAAGCAATTAACATATAAAAATAAGGTGAAAAATAAATCTACACCATTAACCGAACAAACTTTAATATACCCCATTAAAGTGTGTAAAGAAGAGTTGAAAGATCATTACGACCTTTTGTTGTTTGGGGATGGAAAAGGAAATCAACATTACTGTAGAACAACAAATTTAGCTAAATTAGTTGGTAACCAGCTCTCTTTCAAGGGTCATGCCGTGGTAATGTGTAAAAGATGATTCAAATCGTACCCAAATATTAAAAGTCCAATCAGCGCAGAACAACGTCTAAAAGATCACAAAATTAATTGTGATAAAAATAAACTTATGGTTCCGTTATTACCAAAACCACATACATACATGAAATTTGAAAACTGGGAGAGGATCAATAAACACCCTTTTTCAATTTATGCAGATTTAGAGTGTTTACTTAAAAAAGCTCAGAGCACGCATCAAAACACCAATATTATTCACCACCATGACGTAATGAGCTACTGTTACTACACTAAACCGTCAGATGATATTCCAACCGAGTTATTGGAAAAATATGATATTAAATCGAAACCCGTTATATTTAGAGGAGATTCGAGTTTAAAAGAGGGGGACGTTGCAAAAAAATGTATGGAAGAAATTGTTAAAGTTGCGAAAAAAATTGAAAATTTATTACTTACGAACGTGCCACTGGCGAAAATAATAAAAATCACAGAGAAATCGTAAACCGAAAAATATGCCCGTTGTGCAAATCGAAATTCAAAAGTGACAATTTACCGGTACGCGATCACAACCATTTGAATGGTAAATACAGAGCCACCGTGTGTAATAATTGTAATTTAAAAATGCAGCAACCTAATTTTGTTCCGTGCTTTTTCCATACCCTATCTAATTACGATTCACACTTTCTGTGATTACACAACTAGGTATTGATTTACAATCGATTACAGTTATACCTAATACAGAAGAGAAATTCATTTCATTTACAAAATATGTGTCAAATAATTTTCAATTGAGATTTTTAGACACATTTAGATTTATGCCGTCAAGTCTTGAAAAACTCTCAAATAATTTAGCAAAACCAGACAATTTAAAATTTAAAGATACTCTGAAAGTATTTTCTTTTACGGACATTGACCTGGTCACTCGTAAAGGTATTTATCCATACCAGTACACGGATAGCTGGAACAAGTTAGACGAGACCAGCTTACCGCCGAAAAAATTTTTTATAACACATTGACGGAGGCTCATGTAAGTGACGACGATTACAGACATGCGACAAAGGTGTGGAATCATTTCAACTTTAATACTCTTGGTGAATATTCCGATTGGTATCTGAAAGTCGACGTAATGTTGCTGTGTGATGTGTTCGAAAACTATAGGAATTCATGTCATAAAACGTATGGATTAGACCCTAATTTTTATTATACCTCACCTGGCATGTCGTTTGATTGTATGCTCAAACACACAGGAGTAGAACTTGAACTATTATCAGATTACGATATGGTATTGATGATTGAAAAAGGTATATATTATTATTTTTAATATAAATACTTAACTAATTAATTAATTACAATGTAGGAATACGCGGTGGTCTCACCCAAGCTGTAAAACGTTATAGCAAAGCAAATAATCACAAGACTCCCGAATATGATCCGTCTAAACCGAGTTCTTGGATCACATATTTGGATGCAAAAAATCTGTATGTATTTTTCACAATATTATTTACCCGCATAGAATATTTGTATTTTTTTTTAAAATTTTTTTCTAGTTATGGGTGGGCCATGTCACAATATCTACCTAAAGATGGATTTCGCATGGTATGACGGTGACTTGAGTGTGAACTCTATTTTAAATGGATTACAAAATGGATATTGAAAAGCGTTACACACTACCTGATTTGGTCGGGCCGACAGGATAATTTGGTCAGATCAGACGTCATATCAGGTCGTGTGTAGACGTGTCGTCTGACTTTAATCCTATCGGGTCTTGTCAGGTGGCCATACCATCTGATCGCCCGACCGACCGACCAAATCATATAGTGTGTAGCACTGTCGGGCGGATTTTAGTTGGTTTATTGAGGTTAACGTGATAACACGTGTGTGTACCTAGTACCTACTTCCAGTTTAATAAATCGGTGTTATAGACGTTATAGTGGTGTTTTTTTCATTTTAAAATTTAATTCATTTACTGTAACAATGACTGCTGTTTTAACAGAACGTGAAGTGATGTCTGATTTTTTAGAACTGTACAAATCTTTTACATGTTTGTGGGATATAACTTGTACGGAGTACAGCAGCAGGGATGCAAGAAACCAGGCGCTTGAGGTATTAAAAGAAAAGTTAAAACAAAGACAATGACGCTAGTATCTCAACTGTAAAAACGAAAATTGAGAATATGAGAGCTGCATACAAGAGAGAATATAAAAAAGTAAACAAATCAATTTTATATTTAATACAAACCACTAAAATATCCTATTATAGTATTGCACATTTTTATTTATAATTTAACTTGCAGGTACAAGATAGTAAAAGAACTGGTGCTGGTCTAAAAGATATTTATGTGCCATCTTTATGGTATTTTGAATAGCTAACATTTCTAAATGAAAAAGAAAACTCAAATATAAGTGGAATTGACACTATCAATTGCAGAAGTGATGATGAGGTAATGATTTATTATAATGTTTTAATTTTTTTATTTATTTATTAAAAATCAAAACAATATTACATAATACATTTAACTATACTCTATTCAGAATAACCTTGCCCACTCGATCGACAAAAACTCGTCGAGTTCGCGCATGTCCGTTGCCATAGTCGGCGCTGATGTCGACTGTGCCGCTGCCGGCGACGTGCTGCAACTGTATACGTAGTGAACTATAATATCGCACGTCACTATGCCACAAGTGGTTTACGCGTTCATTCGGTAACACATAAAAACACCGTGCGCGTTCCGATATTTGCTCTGTTTTTTTAATACTTTTTTGTGAATTATTTATCCAAAATGGCAAGCAGTTCTGATGAGGATAATGCTGAATATGGCCCATCACCAATTAAAAAGCAAAAAAGTGGAAAAGTGAGTATTATACATATAATATAAAAATTCCGAGTTTATAAAAAACATGTTTTTTTTCAAAAAAAAAAAATGATTTTAATCGATTAAAACATGTTTTTTTGTTTGAAATGACTTTCAAGATAGCATTTTTATTAAGTCTTATTTTTTTAAATATTTTTATTTTAGGCTATAAGTGAGGATTTAAGAATCCGTATTGTAAATATGTACAAGAGTATAATAATGGACGAACCTAACATTTCCATGAGGCAAATTTGTAAACAAATTTCAGAATTATTGTCTATTGGCGAACGTTCAATCCACACAATCATTAAGGCTTACAATGAGACAAAGACGGTGCCAGTCGCAAAAATAACACGTAAGAAAAAATCATATCGCGATCTTTTTGACGATCTTTCAAAAAACGCAGTACGTAGGCACGTGCATAGCATCTGGTTTCGCCGTGAAATTCCTACGGTCGATAAAATCCACCAAGCCGTATCAGCCGACGACAGTTTGCCAACAATATCGCGCACAAATTTATTTCATCTTTTAAAAGATTTAGATTTCCGTTACAGTAAGCGAAGTAGGAACAGTGCTATGACTGAAAAGAATGAAATTGTTGTGTGGCGCAGAATGTATTTAGATAGCATTAGAAAATACCGTGAAGAGGGTCGACATATTTATTTTCTCGATGAAACATGGGTGAATGCTGGCGATTGTACATCGAAAACGTGGATCGACACAACGGTTCGGTCTCACCGGGATGCATTCTTAGAAGGTCTATCGACAGGTGCTGTTAATCCCTCTGGCAAAGGGAAACGACTTATTTGTTCTCCATATCGGCTCTGAAGATGGTTTTGTACCCGGTGGTTTGTTGTGTTTTGAGTCGAAAAAAAATACAAGTGACTACCACGATGAGATGAATGGGGACACATTTCGTGAATGGATGGAGGGCACTCTAACTCGTCTAAAACCGAACTCCGTAATTGTTATGGACAATGCGTCCTACCATTCCATGAAAATAGACAAAGCCCCAACATCGAATACACGAAATGCGGATATTATTAAGTGGTTGGAGGATAAGGGAGAAGTGGTAGACCAAACTATGGTTATCCCTCAACTTTTGCACATAGTGAAACGTTTAAAACCACTACATAATAGGTATGTTATTGATGAATTAGCAAAAAACAGTGGTTATACAGTATTACGACTCCCGCCATACCACTGTGAGCTTAACCCCATTAAGCTGGTTTGGTCATAGGTGAAGAACCATGTTCGGATGAACAACACAACTTACAAACTTCCGGATGTAAAAAAATTATTAATAGAGGGCATTAATCGAGTTGACGCACAAATGTGGAAAAATTTTATTAGCCACACGAAAAAAGAAGAGAAAAAATTTTATGAGGTCGATAACATAATAGACGAGATGTTGTCAGCGGAGAAAGACGATTTGTTGATGACTATTACGGGAGACACGTCATCTGAAACGGATTCAGATACTGAATAATGTTAACTTTAATTTTTGTAAATATAACTATAATTTTTGTAAACCATAATTTGATTTTTGTAAATAACTGTTTAGAAAAAAAATGACTTTTTTAAGAAATATGAGTAATTTTTGTAAATATGAAGTTGTATTTATTTATTAGTTTTAATTTCCTTTTCAAATTACATGATGTATTGGTATTTGGTTTTAATAATAATTGTATACTTCGTAAGCATTGTGTTTGGTACAGAAAAATAAGGTAAAAGTACAAAAAACATGGTAATGAAAAAAAACTATACATTATAACATGATATAGGTAATAATTATTAATCATTACGATCGTGTTATTATGATCATCTGTATAGATACGGCGGCGCCTGTCGGTGACGACGGGCACGGCAGCGGTCGACAACTAACGACCAATCACAGCGCTCCTGATTCTCGCCAGGGGGTCTAACAGCTGCCGGCGGCTTAGTCGCGTGCGCAAAAGTGGGCAAGGTTATTCTGAATAGAGTATAGAATAACAAATTTAGCTAAATTAGTTGGTAACCAGCTCTTTTTCAAGGGTCATGCCGTGGTAATGTGTAAAAGATGTTTCAAATCGTACCCAAATATTAAAAGTCCAATCAGCGCAGAACAACGTCTAAAAGATCACAAAATTAATTGTGATAAAAATAAACTTATGACTCCGTTATTACCAAAACCACATACATACATGAAATTTGAAAACTGGGAGAGGATCAATAAACACCCTTTTTCAATTTATGCAGATTTAGAGTGTTTACTTAAAAAAGCTCAGAGCACGCATCAAAACACCAATATTATTCACCACCATGACGTAATGAGCTACTGTTACTACACTAAACCGTCAGATGATATTCCAACCGAGTTATTGGAAAAATATGATATTAAATCGAAACCTGTTATATTTAGAGGAGATTCGAGTTTAAAAGAGGGGGACGTTGCAAAAAAATGTATGGAAGAAATTGTTAAAGTTGCGAAAAAAATTGAAAATTTATTACTTACGAACGTGCCACTGGCGAAAATAATAAAAATCACAGAGAAATCGTAAACCGAAAAATATGCCCGTTGTGCAAATCGAAATTCAAAAGTGACAATTTACCGGTACGCGATCACAACCATTTGAATGGTAAATACAGAGCCACCGTGTGTAATAATTGTAATTTAAAAATGCAGCGACCTAATTTTGTTCCGTGCTTTTTCCATACCCTATCTAATTACGATTCACACTTTCTGTGATTACACAACTAGGTATTGATTCACAATCGATTACAGTTATACCTAATACAGAAGAGAAATTCATTTCATTTACAAAATATGTGTCAAATAATTTTCAATTGAGATTTTTAGACACATTTAGATTTATGCCGTCAAGTCTTGAAAAACTCTCAAATAATTTAGCAAAACCAGACAATTTAAAATTTAAAGATACTCTGAAAGTATTTTCTTTTACGGACATTGACCTGGTCACTCGTAAAGGTATTTATCCATACCAGTACACGGATAGCTGGAACAAGTTAGACGAGACCAGCTTACCGCCGAAAAAATTTTTTATAACACATTGACGGAGGCTCATGTAAGTGACGACGATTACAGACATGCGACAAAGGTGTGGAATCATTTCAACTTTAATACTCTTGGTGAATATTCCGATTGGTATCTGAAAGTCGACATAATGTTGTTGTGTGATGTGTTCGAAAACTATAGGAATTTATGTCATAAAACGTATGGATTAGACCCTAATTTTTATTATACCTCATCTGGCATGTCGTTTGATTGTATGCTCAAACACACAGGAGTAGAACTTGAACTATTATCAGATTACGATATGGTATTGATGATTGAAAAAGGTATATATTATTATTTTTAATATAAATACTTAACTAATTAATTAATTACAATGTAGGAATACCCGGTGGTCTCACCCAAGCTGTAAAACGTTATAGCAAAGCAAATAATCACAAGACTCCCGAATATGATCCGTCTAAACCGAGTTCTTGGATCACATATTTGGATGCAAAAAATCTGTATGTATTTTTCACAATATTATTTACCCGCATAGAATATTTGTATTTTTTTTTTTTAAATTTTTTTCTAGTTATGGGTGGGCCATGTCACAATATCTACCTAAAGATGGATTTCGCATGGTATGACGGTGACTTGAGTGTGAACTCTATTTTAAATGGATTAAACGAAACATCGGATATTGGATTAGCTTTAGAAATAGACGTTTTATATCCAACCAACTTACATCATAATCATTATGATCTACCCCATACCTTCCGGAAAGAATCACACCACCGGGGTCCAAAATAAAGAAACTTACGGTGAATTTACACTCAAAAACGAATTACGTATAGTCTATTCAAAATAAGACCGTGACCCGGCGGCGACCAGTTTTCGTCGGGCGGTGGTCAGACTCCACCCATGAGCATCAATCACGTGACCGAGGCTCTGGTGGCATGTGCACGCCGCGTGATATAGATGTGCGTTATTTGGTGGGCTTTATTGGAATGTGCGCACGGTACACTACCTTGACGAAACCTGGGTAAATGCAGGCGATTGTGTTGAGAAATTATGGGTCGACAAAACCATTCAGTCAAAACACGATGCGTTCAACAGAGGTCTGACAACTGGTGCGACGAACCCGACTGGTACGGGTAAACGCTTGATTTTGTTGCACATTGGGTCGCATAAAGGCTTTTTAGAAGGTGGTCTTTTATGTTTTCTATCGAAGAAGAATAGTGGCGATTACCATGAAGAAATGAATGGTAACCATTTTCATGAATGGTTTCAGTCAATAATTCCACGTCTCGAACCAAACTCAGTAATTGTGATGGACAACGCCCCGTATCATTCAGTAAAGACCGAAAAAATACCGACATCTTCATCGAAAAATGACGACATTTTATTATGGTTGAAATCAAAAGGTGTTGTTATTGATAGGCCAATGTTTAAACCACAATTGCTCACAATGGTCAGAGAAATAAAATCCAAGTATACGTCATATGTTGTCGACAACATGGCCAAAGACGCCGGGCACACAGTATTAAGATTACCACCTTACCACTGTGAGCTGAATCCAATAGAATTAGCATGGGCAATGGTGAAAACCTATGTCAAACAAAATAATAATACGACATACAAAATTGATGACGTTAGAGTTCTCTTAAATACGGCAATTGAACGTGTTACCAGCGAAAACTGGCAAAATTTTATTCAACACGTCATAACCGAGGAGGAGAAAATGACCGAAGTCGACCGAAATATGGACGAAATTATTGACAACTTGGAACCCTGCGTCCTCACAATAACAGGCGAGACTTCCGATTCTTCCGATTTATAATTGTATATAATTTGTAAAAATTGTTTTAATTTATTATGTAATTTATTTTGTATATACATTTGTGATAATTATTTTGACGATCGTTTTAGAAAATTTGAGATTTATATTATATATATATATATACATATATATATATATTAAATACAATTATATTGTGTTTAAAAAATATAAATAAAAATTGTTTTAATTTATAAATTACGTATACGTATTTTTTTATTTTTATATTTATATTACCCTATTGTTAATAAACAAATGAATATCTCAATTATGTTTACTTCATATCATGGCCTAAGTATATGATAAAAAATATATATTATATATTATATTACAGTAAGTAAACCGCCTGGCGACCGCGACAGAGACATACAAACAAAAAACGCGTAATGCATTTTAAATTATTTTAACTCATCAACAGTCGATACTAGACTAATTAGTGCTCCCGTCGGCGGAGTCGCGTTTGGCGCTAATGTAGAACTAAAGCCACACCCATGCGCACAGCTCGGCCGCCTGGTCACGGTCTTATTTTGAATAGACTATAGGTAAGATTATCTTTACGCGAGAAAGATTTTGTACATGAAAATATTGTTAACACGTTCAGTGAAAACCAAACAGAATGAATGTTTCGGACGAGCAGTGAAAATTAACGATTTTCAAAAAAAACGCAACGCCAATCGTTAATGAAATGAAATAAGAGTACAACGGCTCTATTATTACAGAAGTACAACGCAAATCACACAAGAATTAAGCGGAAACAAATGTCTAATAATCATTGTTATTGTTGCAATAATCGTCGTATAAAATATATTGTCATAAATGTCACACGATAGTATAACCGATAAATATTTCATGTCGTTAAACTGCCCCGCGCGTTTGTAGTCCCATAAAGTGACACAAGTTGAATTATTTCGGGGGGAAGAACGAGTCGAGTTTGAAGTTTACAATTGATTTTTTTCCCTTTCTGTTTAACTGTCGGATCATTTGAAATTAGACTCTATGATATATATCTGATTGGTCTAAACTTTACACGAGAGTTATATTTTACCATCAAATTTTATTTTTTGTCTTTAATTCTATTCATACAAAGAGAAATATTCTAAAACCTATTATTGGACCGTTATTTAATAGTTTTGTGTATCGCGTAATCAGTATTTTTTGGACGATTCAATGTGATACAAACGTTTGGATAAATTCTATATGTACATGAAATGTTTTAAAATATTTTTATACGTCATATGTTTTGAAAACTCGGAGATGTTTTAAGGTTTTATTGGTATGAGAATAAAAAAAAAGAGATAAATCACAGAGTCAAACAATGCAAATTGAAATGAAATTGTAAATAAATCAAAACGCGCACGTTCTCTATTAACTCTTCCAGCCCTGTAGCACAATTACAAAGAAAAAAAAACCAGCCAGAAACTTATACGACTTCAATTATTAAAAAGCAGGTCACAACAGTAATTTGTAATAAAAATTTAATTCAACGTATTATTCATTTTTATTTATAACATTTTTATATAATTTAATATATTTACTTATTTTTTAAAATTTAGTGTAAAATAATGTATTTATATTTTAGTTATACATTTTAATAATATATATGATAATAAAAATGATTTTGATAACCACTGACGGTGAAAATAAATTAATCCACGGTACAAACAAATAATAAATTGTTATTATTATTTATTATGTTACGGCGTGATCTTTATCTCATCTTATTTTACATTATCTTATTCTGACCCCTAGAGAGGAGTTAAAAGTTACGCTACTGGTCACGTGGCACTGTACGAGGATTTATTATGATTTGCAATTGTTTTATTATAAACACTAGTATATTTTAATCAATGGCGATATTTTATATTTATATAACATACATTTAACAACGTCCTGGTTGAAACGCACGCGAGAATAGCTGCACTTTTAGCGAACGGTTGTTTGAGTTATAGGTGATAAAAACCAAAACTGTATAGTTCTCGCGTCCGACCCCGCAAGGGAAATAATTTTTAGTACGTATGTGATATGTTTATGTAGGTGTAGGTACACAACACGTAGTAACTACTTGGTAATAAATATTCTTCAAAGGTAAAAAAGAAAACAAAAATTTCAATTATATTCAAAATGACAAAAGTTAGATATGTTTTACTGCAATGAATTGAATACACGAGGTTTGCGCGTACGATTTTATTATAACAAATCAATTTAAAAACGATTGAAACAAAAAATTAAATTTGTATGTTTAAAAAAATAATATTAAAACGCCTATTTTTCCGAATAAAAACCATGATGTAGTGTATTATTATTTTTTTTTTTAAACGAGGTAAATATAATAACGCAATGAAAAGGTATAGCAAGCCGCGGGTACTACTGCAGAGGATGTAGCCGGTTCAAGTGTCTAGTTTTAAGTGTCCCACTTAAAACCGACGGAGATTTTTAGAGTTATTTTTAAAATACTTTTTATATATATATATATAATGTCTATTGTCTAAAATCGTGTTACATTTAAAACTTTAAAAAAAAATATACATATAAATGATCCGTGTTCAAAAAAAAAAAAATGACTGGCGCAGTCGCAAAAATGTATCAAACAAAGAACCGGCTAGATAAGATCTATTCAAGTTTGCACCTCTTCTACACGAAAAAATGTTCACATACAAAAATTATAATAATTTAAATTTCACACCGATATTCTAGTTTTATTACGAACATAACGCGAGTATTTTACACGTTAACGACACGCGAGTTTAAAAATAATAACAACGATCCGGTACACGTTTATAATTAATTTAGTAAAATCTTCTAATCGTTTGGTATCTGAATACAGTAGTATTTAGTGTTATGCATTTATGTTTACTAGACCGTATTAAATATATATATATATAAAAATTATCATCGAGTTCTCTGTTTGTACAATATTACAATATAATCACGTTGTTATTTGATCGCGATACCTGCCATTTTAATATGAATTGAAATACGATCGAAATACGCGTGCCCATACACGGATTTGTATTGATTACACTAACATTGAACGGGGGACAGGTTATAAAACGAATATTGCTGAGTACTCGAGAGAAACAAAATGTAAATTGTAATTATACGAAAAAATTACTTTATTTTTTTCTCAATTACAAATCAATTATACAAAATAAAATGTAAATGTCTCTTCTATATATAACTTATTAAAGTTTCATTTTGAGAAAATTTTTCATTTTTCAGTCTTTGTGTTAACATATTATATTATAACGCGACATTCTTAATAGTGGACTGATTTCAAAGAAAATTTATACGCGTAATACACCAAACACGTTTGAAAATAAAACGGTAGTAAATAATTGAAATAATTCATAAAATTTCTATTACAGTTCATTGATTTATGATCTAATTGAATTAAAATAATACTTACTATATATAATATATTATTATACGTTATTCACCAAGTTATAGTTTGACACGTTTAGAGCGATACCGCAGTTTAAGAATTTTCATTTAACATAATAATAATAATAATAATAGTTAATAAAAACTAGTAATAAATACTAGTTTGTAACTTCCCACGTGATACATATTTTACGAGATTGTTTTAATACTAATCCCGTTCTTATACTCGTATATTATTACATGTAAAATGATAGCCACTCTGTATTAATAAATTCCGTTGTATTAATTACAAATTGTAAATAACAGAGTGTCTATCATTATTTTCCAATTGACATTTTGATAAAAATAATTATTACAATATCGACGACGGACATCTCTTGGTCCGTCGCCCGCATCTAAAACCACACTCCTTTTTGGACCCTCGAGAAATCCGGTAGTTTTTTTAAAATCGTCACAAAATTAAAATATTATACGTATAAATTAAATAAATTCATTCAGTTTTTTTAATTGTTTTATTTTAAATACCTCTATCGCCTGAACATGAATAAATATACCGGATACATCAGGTAAGAAATAATCAGTGTATTATTACTAACAAATTTATACTGCGACATTAAGATTCTCGAACTCACGGTCCCGAGTCAATCTTTTAAAATTGATAAATATTGTAGTAAATTTAATAGGCCAGACGATATTTAATAATATCGTACCGTTCACCTGTGGTTCTCACCATTATTTTTACTACACATGTCTTAAAATAACACATTATTACATATTATACGTCATTTTATAACTATTTAGAAAAAAAAACCATAAGAAAATGTCACGATAATCGTGCAATTTTTATGTGCAAAATAATTACGTGGGCTTTAAAAAAAAAAAACACGAAAACATTTAATTTTTGTTTCAATATTTGTAAAACGTACATTTCATTTGATTAACGATTCACAGTAAGATGACAGTTTTATTTTTTTTTCGTGTCTATAGTAGTTTAATTTGTGATTAAAATATACTCGTAAATGTATATTTAAATATATTATACATAATAAGTGAACAAAGCCTATGACGTTATATAATGTCATAAAACTTCAAAACAATCTTTTAAAATATAGTTTACGAAAACCAGTTACAAATACAAACGCAATCCATATCGTGTTTCATAATTCAATTGTCTCACGTGTAATTATTGCTTTTAAGAAATTCGATTTATCGTGACAATTAAAACATTTTATATTATATTTTGGTTCATTTAAAGTATCAGTGTACAATAATATATACGTTGCATAACGGGCTTCACAAAAATATAGATTAACGTTCATTATGATAATTACACTGTTGGCCATTCTATGTGTTGATTGTATTCGTACACATATTTAAATCGGGGGACAGACTTTATATTTATTTATTTTATTTTTTGTCTTTACTTTTATCGAACTCTGATAAATATAATATAAACGAAAAACCATTATATAATAAAATAAACACAACATGGGAAAACGACTTGCAAACCTGCGTTTCGGAATAAGATCGTAAATTTGTTATTTTATAAATGTTTTATACCATACGTAGAGATGTATTTATTTTCTCGAGGAAAAAAAGAAAATTAAATATCGTGACTTGTGAAATACTTTAAAACCATATCACTTGGAAAACAATAAAACCGCATAAGTGTACTGTAATGATAGCCACTCCTTATTAAATTCCGTTGTATTACCCCAAGAAATAGAAGCTTCACAACATAATCTGGGCCAGGCAAACCATGGGGATTTCAACAATGGATCAAAAAATTAACCTGAATTCCCTTATTGACGAAAATGTTATCAGCGAAATGGCAAATAATAAACTAAAAAAAATGTGGGGCTGGTTTACTGTATTCGGAGAATTTATTTCTGGTGTACTCGGAATAGTTTTTATATGGCGAGTAATTTTAACAGTCATCAATACTGGATTAAATATCTCTTTATATTGTATCAGACATTTGGATGGAGCATAAAATTAGTAGCAGGTATTTTCTCTAGCATCACACATCATATAATGCACAATGCACACAAAAAACAACAAGAAACAGTAAAAGAACAACAACAACGACCACTAATAAATTCTAATGAAAACCCAATCCAAAACATTCGATTACATGATAGGAAGAACTCAAAACATAATGACAAACAACTACACTCAACTTAAAAAAAAAATTCTCTATATAAATCCAATCCATTTAATTATAATCTACTATTATTAAATTAATCAACATTATTATTGTAATTTCCTTATATATATATATATATATATATATATATGTATGTGTGTATGCATATATTGGTAATCAAATATTGCAAAAATTATATTATATATTATTATATGTAAAATTTATATTAACATATCACATATTTATAATTTAGGTAATAATATTATATTCAATACGAAGACGTATATACAAAAAAGGGTGTGAAGGATGTAATGATAGCCACTCTTTATTAAATTCTGTTGTATTGATTACAAAATTGTAAATAACAGAGTGTCTATCATTATGTTCTTATTGGCATTTTGATAAAAATAATTAATATAATATCGACGACGGACATCTCTCTCGGTCCGTCGCCCCGGTCTCAAATCACTCCTTTTTTGGACCCTCGAGAATTCACTAGTTTTAAATCTTTATAAAATAAAATATTATAAAAATAAATAAATATATATATATATATATATATATATGATAAATAGATATATGCTATCAGATGACCAAAATCATTTAGCAACGTTAAAAATTTGGTAAAAAAAAAAAGAAAAACGGGCTTGAAAGGAATAAGTCAATAGACGGCGAGTACGAGAAGGAGACACGATTTTGGAGACACTGACGACGACGAGCCTTTTAGTATCGACTAAACGTTAATGTCTATTAGAATCGATTAAATGGATTGTCTATGCTGGCAGTTCGTAGAAATTTGCCGCCGATACAACTCGAAGATGTGCTCAACGGAATGGTTCTGAAGCCGAGAATAATAGATCTGAAATATTAACCGGTGATTTTTTTTTTTTGTGCCTATTCAAACGTCTTTATTTAAATTAATATATTAATATTTACTTAAAAAAATATTTTATATTTTTTTTCTTGTGGCAAAATATTGATTCTCCCCCCCCCCCGCTCCAACTTTAGTTGGTGCTTTATACGCGACACTGAACGGTAAATGTTACTTGATTGAATCCATCAGCAGCCACTAGCCTACTTACATCACACAATTCAATAATTTTTACAGACGCACTCGAATCACAGGGTTCTGTTATTCTATGGGGTCCGGCGGATACGTTTTGGCTTGAATTTAGACTCGAATGGGAGAGTTTTTATAACATTGTCGTACGGGTCACTAACTACTATTATACCACCCGTATAATAGTGAAAAAAAAAAAGAAAGAAAACGTCGAAATGCGTTTTACACGCCGTATATTTTATTACGTAACGTCTATCGTAATTTAAACCTAACAAGTTTTAATACATATGCGGGGGGGGGGTGCTACTTCACTAAACTAACCGGTAATTCGATCGAATAATACTTAATGAGTACCGAGATAGATTAATAATACCACCATAATATGTGTATGACGTATTATTTTCTTTATTCGATTCGTTAATGAATATTGTTTATTACGGAATATGGTGCGACGCGTCGGAAAAGACGGAATGCAATTTATGAATGAAAACGTGCGCGGGCGTAGAGGGAATGCTTGTAGCGTTATCCCTTTTGACCCGGGTCATTGAATTATTTATCACTTTTTTTTTTCTACCGTATATAACAAACGATAAGTCTGCAACAGAACTCGGTGTATTTAATATTAAAAAATGAAACATCGCATTTGTTCGGAGAGGTTTTATGAAATAAATTCCGATTTGACGGCACAAATTTGACGAAAATAAAAAAAAACAATATCGAATTTAAATGTCGAACGTTTAAAATAACCGTTTTCGTAATCTTTATTCAGATAATCGTGTCGGTTTAAAAGAAAAACGGTTGAAATCGAGTAATAATTCATCGAGTTAGAACGAGGTATTTTTATTTAATTTTTGGTGCGTTAAGAAAAACGCAATTTATACGCAGTTCTTATTAACCAGTCTCCTCGATATGTTCAAAATAATTCGTTGAAATTATCACGAATAACGACTATTGTTTTTTCGAATATTTAACTGATTTCAGATTGAATTTATGACTTCATTGAAAAGTAATGACGTAAGAGTAAAAAGAAAAAAATCAATTTTTGTTAACGTTACGAAAATGCAACGTGCTCTACACACACACACACGATCAACGGCGTTCGTCTTTCTATATGGTATTTCAATTTATTCGTGACTATATTACTAAGTAAATAAAAATATATCGATTATTGTGCGAATAATTTGATTTATTTTTCTATTGACATAATTGTCATAATAAGTTAAACGAAAAATCATTATTGGAATTTGGACGAGAATTCTATTAGAAATCTTAACATTCTATTTCCCCGTGGAAAACAAAAATTCCCCCAGGTCCGCCGCTCGCGAACGTAAAAAGAATATATTTAATATCGTGTTTTTGGTAAAATTTGATAGTGCTGTATCGAATAATTTATTTCGATGAGCCATCGGGAAAATCTGTTTCTACGCAATATTCCAATAAAATATTAACAACAATATCGTTATCGGCGACACGATAACCGCTATTTACAACAAACACTGCCCTCTCCCCCCCCGGTCGTCGACGTAAGTAGTTTCTACAATTATTTCGTAAATAAGCAGAATTTAACTATCGAAAAGCAACGCGTTTTTTCTACTTTTTTCCAAATTGTTTTTTTGCCAAAGTGTCCATATCTTAGTCAGATGACGATTTTGTTTCGTCTGGCTGGCGCGTGTTTTGACAAAAACAACAAAATAATCGTTTGCGAATCGTTTTATAGTATTATAAAAAATTACAAAAAAAAAAATTCGAAAATATTTGCCAAACACGCGGTTTTGCTCATTGTTCCATACGTCGTGTGGGTCTTATCGAAAACGTAGGATCGGCTACAAAATAATATAGTGCTCCGTCGAAACTAATAACGATAAAAATAAATAACGTGTCACTGGAACTCACTTTTTTTATAATCGTCGTCGTACGGGTAATCGAAATAATCGTCGTAATCCATCTCGCCCGTCGTGGTGGTACGTGTGCACACGCGCGCGTCAACACCGAAACGGTAAAGCAAAAAAAAAAAAAAAAAACCGAATAGTATTAGCAAGAAAATTGAATGAATAAAAACGAATCCGTTTTCGGGCGAACGGTACGAGATCCGCTAGAAAATCACGATGATTTCAAATAAGAAAAATGATATTTTTTGTAATAACGCGTAACGGGACGCGAGTTCACGATACACGGTTGTGTGTGTTGACGACGAGGGAGAACGGCGCGACGGTATCACCGGCGGTCCGTCGAAACGTGTACTGACGACGACTGGAAACCGTAAAGGGCGTCGCGGCGAGCAGCTCGTCACACACACACAAACCGCGCGAACGGCGTACCGCGGTGATGACGTAATGTTTTAACGCGGACGTTTCCACGCGATACGCCCGCGGCTGACTCGTACAAAACCCGATCATTTCAGACGCGTAATTTTTCCATCGAAAAGTTCTTTTCGTGTTTTTTTTTGTTTTTTGTTCAAGTTTTATACAATAAAAAAAAAAAAAAAATTCCGTTTCTACGTGTCATCTCGACGTCGTTATATTCAATAAGAATTCTCCGCCCGCAACGTCGGTCTATATAGTTCCAGCGCGGCCGTCGCTCCAATTCGACGATGGTCCGCGGAAAGAATAAACGTTAAAAACGTTATTTGCGCAATTCTATTTAATCAAACTCCAGTTCGTGTAGACGCTTCGATTGCGCTCCATCGGATCTAAAATCTCGTTTTTGGCTTTGTGTTATAAAAACGAATAAGTTGCACGCAAACGCCGCGTGAAAAAAAAGCGACGAAACACTTTTAAACCGATTTTCAATAACGCATTTTTACGCGGAAAAAAAAACATTTTTTTTTTTCTTAGTTATCAGAAGAAAATAGCAAAAACATACGATTTATTAGAGTTTATTGCCGTGATTTATACGTTCAAAAATCCCAAACCGAATACGAATTTTGTTTAAAACTATCAGTATTATATAGGTCATCTAGGAACATTTTCGACGATCGAATAAAAAAAGGACAGAAATTCGGCAAACGATTCTCAAACGTCTACGAGCCACGTTACGCTTTTATTGCATTAATAATGTAATGATATGCACTCATATCATTAATTTAAATTATCATTTAATTACATTTTATATAATTTGTACACTATATTTTACAAAATAAAATTATCAGAGCACTCGCGCGTACCATAACACCTGAAATACATACATAGGCCATAAAAAAATGTATGTATATATATAAAATCACGCACACGATTATACAATTGGGAGGTCGCCACACGACGAACATCCCTGAAATAACAGATATAACCCGAGGATAGCGGCAAACCCGTCACTCCAAAGATATGCCAAAGAAATCCAATGAAATCGGCATCTCTTTAATTTACACATGAAGGCGGGCGTCCCCCCAACCATTTTGATTTACACATTATTTTTTCTATAATATTTTCTCGAGTTTTTTCACGTTTATTTTATTATAACATCACTGATGACGACTTCGATCTACGAGAAGGCGGCGTCCCAACCATTTTTACTTATTTTAGAAGTCTCAAATACCGCGTTAAAGGCACATTTGTATTAATCCGTTTGTTGCTTATTTCCCTTGCTTTGTTCTTCTTTCTATTTTATTAGGATAACATACTCCTAACAGTTCTCGTACCTACGACCCCGGAACGCTCCTTTCCGTCAACAGGAGTAAGGCAATAATACAAATTGAATACATATAAGTAAGGAAAAAGAGAGTCCCCCCCCCTTCTAACTTTATCTTCTTTCTTTTTTTTTAAATTTGTATTATTACAATAACTATTGTATTTCGATTTCACGACAATATTGTTTTTAGATTTTATTTATTTTTTTTTTAAATTGTATTAACAGTGTATTGGACGCGAATAAAAATTATTATTTCGCATTAATACGATCTTTAATCGAGTACGATAAGGTGATGATAGTTTGACATACGTTTTTTGGCTAACGATTAATAATTTGAGAGTCGAAATAAGTTTCTCTCGTAAATGTCATTTATTCTGAAAATCAATTATCGTCAGCACGATCCTCCTCGTCCGTAAGACTTTTAACGTCCAATCTCTTTCCTCCCGTCGAACCGAGGCTGATTGCTGTTTTACTACCTCTAAATGATATTTTCGAATATATTGTGCTCGATTTCTTATTAAAAATTTCATTCCGTGCTCCTCTACTCATCGTGGTAATATAATTATCAACAATTACACACAGATATTTCGAACGTCTAAATATTTTATAATAATTTGGTTGTTTTCTTTTAATTTGTTGGGCGTATAACGATAATAATAAATAAATAAATAAACAAAAATAAAATTAATAGTCGGACACACGAATATTATAACAATATTATTTTATCGTGCAGTTGAAATTCAATTTTCTTCGGGCATAAAAATTCTGCGCGGATTGTCGATCAATATGAATGTAATTATTGAAATAGACCTTCGCCCCACACGGAATCGAGTCCAATTTTCACACATGGTAAAACGCGAACGATAATAATATTATTTTGTGATGTTTAACAGAGTAACTCGATTTTATGTACGGAAGGGCCGTGACGACGATATAAACGACGCGTATATACGAGTATATACATAATATATATCGAGTAATCAAATCATTTTCCCCACGGTAATAGTCGGCGTCGTCTTTCGAACTGTGTGGGTGTATATAAAACTGCTTTTTAAAATGTAATCTTTTAAACATACGCACACACACACATATGCCAGCCTCCGTGACCTACTTGACGTGCGAAGTATGACGGCCACGAACATGGTGTCGCCCACTTGCCGGCTTCAATCAATTTCAAACAAGTAACGTTTAACGTTTTGTGAAAAAATTTGCAAGTCCATTGCCGAGATTGCGACTAGTCCACTCCATTCGATCAGCAACAAGGAAAGTGAGACGCGAATTTCGGCCGAATCCGCTGGTAAAATGATTGTGTTGAGCCGAGTCCTGAGGACTACGTAAAACTTATTTCGGAAGTTTGCGTGTGTGTGATTTTTCGTGCGATTTATTTGCGACTTTCGTAATTATTTTATTATTTATTTCAATATTTGTATTTGTGTCATTATAATTTTTTCGTTTATATTGTGTGTGTTTTGCTCATAATAATGGATGAAAATCAAACATTACAATTCATTGAAACATATAAAGCGGCAAAACTCTTATGGGACGCAAATCCTATCGATTATTGCTGCAACAAAATTAAAAGAAATGATGCGTTGGAGCGTATCGCTAATGAATTTAGCATTGATGTATCCGCCGTAAAAATTAAAATTAAAAACTTGCGTTCTTATTTTTCGAAAGAGCGCCAAAAGTCCCTTAAATGAAAATCTGGTTCGGGTGCTGATGAAACCTACGTGGTTTGCGTATGCACTTCTTCTTTTTGTTGTGAATAGTTCGACGCCTTATATTTTTTCTTTTTAAAATAAGATATATAAAATAATTATAAAATATTACAATAGGTCCGTTACCGGTCGTTGTAAATAATCGAACACACGCTGCGAATAAGTGAACGGAGGGTAAAATTGCTAATACTTCTTCTCGTAACGTAGTAAAACGCAAACAGCCTAGGCTGGATTTAGTGAATAGTTCAGGCTTTGTTGAAATAGATTCATGTTATAACCGAACAGCAGTATGGCTTTTTCGGAGAAATACGGAAAATATAACTATAAAACATTTTTATATTCAATAAAGTCTGAATTATTCGCTAAACTCGTTGATTGCGTAAGTCTTCACCCGATAAAATATAATTTGAAATTGGAGGGTACATACAATATACCTAACACGGAATCGGCTCTCAAGAATAGGGCGTTCAAAACGTCGGCAAGAGAGATTTTTTGTGTTAGCGATATTGAAAAGATGTGCTTGATAAGGATTTCTCATTACTTTTGATCGAAGAAGACGCGTATATGGGGAAAGGTAGCGGGTTTACCTTATCGTGTATCGATGGTCTGTTGCTTGGAGTATACAAGTATACTCCGCTAGGCGGGTGCTCGCATATTCCGCTACCGAAAAGCATAGTAGCGAAAAGGGCTGTTATAAACCTGTGATAAACCCGATAAACAATGTTTCAAGTGGGCCATCCTTGCACGATACGTAGGAAATAAACACAACGAACGTGTAGGAGAAAATTATTTTTCTCACAAATAGAAATATAACTTTGCTGGGTTGAATTTCCCCACACTGTTAGAAGATATAAATATTTGTTGAAAAAAATAATCCTCAAGTCTCCATTAATGTACTCGTATATGGGCTGAAAAAAATTTTTAACCGTCAAAAAATGTTTTTGACTACATAGTTTTCCCTCTGAAAGTTGCCAATGAAGAAAAATCGGACCATTTCGATTTACATTATATCACTGACAACGAAAAATCACTGTAACGTAGTTACATATTTATATGGTCTTGAAAAAAAAAAAAGAGAAGAAGCTCCAGTTAATCAAATGAAAAAGACTGCATCTACATGAGAGTCAGGAAATATCTACAACGAAATGCCAATATTCCAAAAACAAGATTTGCCACTGTTGAAATAAAAATATCAGTTTCCAACCGCGAACTCCAAAGTCAAGACCAACCACTATAATATTGTATATAAATTAAATGTTTTGTAAGGGTGGTTGTCATACGTAAAAAAAGAAAGGAGGAAATGTAACGTAGTTACATATATATATGTATATGTACTCGTATATGTGCATATGTATTGTAACGATTACATTATGCATTTTCGCATATGCAACATCGTTCATTATTTTATGGCGGTGCTTGCGAAATGCTGAATAAGGGTTTTCGGTGCGTGGCATAAAATCAAGGGAGTAGGAGCAGTAGTAGGCTAGAAGCAGTAGTAGTCTAGGAGCAGTAGTAGTCTGGGAGCATCGAAGGAAGACGCTACCAACATCGTCCAGGAACCAATTACCACCTCTCTGGAAGGCCTTACATATATCTTTATATATATCTTGGTATGAATAAATAATATTTATATAATATTAATACTTGTTATTTCACACAAGGTAGCCTTGCCTATGATATAAGTGTCACACACCGTGGTCGAGTCCCCAAGACCACGTAAAAATAACCAAAACTCCTGGATCTGAGGACAAGGGAGAGGGGACGTTACAGTATGTATATATATATGTATGTATACACACACATTAATAGCTTACTCATCAACTAACGACACACACTCACAATATTGTAAATACACACAATAAAAAGACAATGAGTTCGCAACACACCACCGTCAGACGAACCCGACAACCACCTATGACACCAATATGTACGTATTACTTTCTATAAACAAATAAATAATTACCGACGGAATTCTGTTATTGAATATTATTAAGTTCTACCCCCAGCTACGGTATATATTTATATCTAAAAGGACTTGAAATCCTTCCCTGGATAAATTATATGTTAACTGGCTCCCCGGCCACGTTACATCACATTTCACATACATTTCGAATTTTTCTCGTAATCCAAATATAATCCATCTGGTAATAATCCAAATTTGAAAAGAGAAAGAGGTATTAAGTTCATCACCACTCCTCTCTGCAAGTACGATTGTCGTACTCTCTCACCAATACTTCCCACTACATACTACTTATCTTATTTTATTTCTAAAAATTTTGGATTATTACACTGATGAACACACTCAACAACGAGTTTTGAAGCGTGGATGGTACATAGCACCCATTCGTTATTTATGGCGATTTTGAAGCGATCCTTGAAAAAACATCTAAACAGCATGGTAATAGTACCGAAGCGATTTAAACTCATCATCCGATGTGCTACGGGTATTTGATCAAACCGTCGGATGTGCCGAAAGAGTTGTGGGAGCGTTTCGGCATATCAACGGATCCGGTAATTTTCCGGAGGTCCATACATTCAGACGAAGTGTCAAAAAATTTCATGTCGGATATGTTAAACGTTTCGGAAAAAATATGCAACCTTTTAAAAACAAATGTGTCAATAATTATGAGCGATGAGCAAGGCCGAATTCACCAAGAAAAAACCGAGTGTGATTTGTGTAAGTCAAGTTTCACGAATGATAATAAAAAAGTGGCTGACCACGATCATTTGTCCGGTAAATTTAGATATACTTTATGTAACGCGTGTAATCTAAAACTACAGAAAATTAATTTCGTGCCCTGCTTTCTTCATAATTTATCAAATCATGACGCACATTTTATAGTAACAGAGTTAGGATACGACGCGAAAAGGATTAGCGTTATACCAAACACCGAAGAAAAGTTTATATCTTTTTCAAAATATATAAACAACGATTTTTCTTCTATTAGATTTATTGATACGCACCGTTTCATGTCATCGAGTTTATCTAGTCTTGCGGCAAATCTCGGAACGAACGATCTTCAGAATTTCCGTGAGACACGTAAAGTATTTATGAACACGGATATGAGTCTTGTTACTCGTAAGGGGGTTTACCCGTATGAATATACGGATTGCTGGGATAGATTAGACGAAACTAGTTTACATGAAAAAGAGAAATTTTATAATAACGCATCAGAATGCGATATTAATAACGAGAATTATGAACATGCGAAAAAAGTGTGGGACTCTGAAAGTTGCCAATGAGGAAAAATCGGACCATTTCGATTTACTCTATATCATCATTGACAACGAAAAATGACATTTCACATACATTTCGAATTTTTCTCGTCTGGTTCGTAAACAAAAAACTCAACACGAAGAACAGGTTTTTATTTGTAAACGCCGCTTTATAAGTTTCGATAATCGACCAAAAAAATTTAAATTGCACGGTCAAGCTGCCATCGACGAGCACAAACGTATTTGCGGGTCTCATAAACCCATATTTCCTGTTATGCCAAAAGCGGGAGAAACACTCGATTTCAAAGAATGGGGTAAAAGAGTGCATCATCCAATAGTAATTTGTGCTGATTTCGAGGCATTACTAAATAAGTGCTCTGAAATGAAAGGCGCGAATACTCAAGTTTTACAAAAACATAACCCTATGAGTTATGGATTTGTAGTAAAGCCATCGGACGATGTGCCGGTCGAGTTGTTAGAAAAATTTTACGTTCCGGTAGAACCCGTTATTTTCCGCGAGTCGGAGAGACGAAAAACGAAGTGGCGAAATGTTTTGTGGAGTCAATAGTCAATGTAGCGCGGAAAATAGAAAAATTACTAAAAACCAACATTCCAATTAATATGACAGACGAAGAAAAACAAGATCACGCGGCGAAGACAAAATGTGATTTGTGTCAAACACAGTTTTCAACACAAAATCATAAGGTTAGGCCGATCATCAACAACTGACAGGACGATTTCGACAAACTTTATGTAACAATTGCAACATGAAACTGAAAAAAACCTAATTTCATACCGTGTTTATTGCATAATTTATCAAATTATGATGCCCATTTTATCGTGCGCGAGCTCGGATACGACGAAAACCGTATTTCTATTATTCCGAACAGTGAAGAGAAATTTATTTCATTTTCGAAATATATAACACCGACCTTTACTGTTCGGTTTATTGATACTATTCGATTTATGGCGAGCAGTTTATCAACATTGGCCTCGAATCTCGTTACCAATGATTTTTCAAAGTTCCGCGAAACATCCAAAGTTTTTAACTATACGGCTTTACCACTCGTTACGCGGAAGGGCGTATATCCATATGAATATACGAACAGTTGAGCTAGGCTGAAGGAGACCAATTTACCGTCGAAAAAAGCATTTAATAGTATATTGACAGGGACGGAGATTTCAGAGGAAGACTACAGACACGCGGAGAAAGTTTGGGAACATTTTGGCTGTAATACTCTAGAAGAGTATTATTTAGATTTGTATCTAAAAGTTGACGTTCTTCTATGGTGCAGATTTTAAAGGAAAATGCTGAGTTACGTAAACGTAAGTACGAAGAAAAAAATAGTATTCGCCCTCTACAATCAAGATCAACAAGTATTTTGGAGAACCTCGATGACACGGATTTGTTTTTTTTTAAGTATGGCCAAGATGACCAAACAGATGCCAAAATATGAACAAGCACAAATAAAACTTGCTTTGAGTAATTCTGTGTTATCTACAGAATTAAGACTCAATCAACACACATCTGAATACAATTCTCAAAATCAAATGCGAACTCAATCATTTTATTTTTAATCTCAGTCTTCAGCCGACAGCATTCATCCGATTACGTCGCCATCAAACTATTCTAGTTTAGACAAAGAATATTCAACTAACGTTGAAAGACCAACATCAATAGGAATGACGTCTCTTTCTAATGTATAGAATAATATTATAATCTTATGTGATTTGTGTACAGATTATTCATAAGGCTCAATAATAATGTCATAAATATTTATAAGTACACTACTAATTTGATTATTACAATAAGTTATTAATTATTTCTATTTAACTATTTTCTTGCCTAAATTGTATGGACCCATACAAGACTAGATTCGTTAACGTCTTGTTGAAGAACGATAAGAGCGGAAACAGTTTCAATTTGTTCTTCCCGGTCCGACGAACTAGTAGAGAGCTCGCACATTCCATTTTTCAAGTATTAATTATTTTAACGGTGTGATTGAAACAAACTTCTTGAAAGACTGGTGACGTGACAACATTGTTATAGGCGTGACCGAAGTGTGTTTTTTTCTGAGCGTAATCCCACGGTTTTATTTTGTCAGTGTGACAACAACGTGACGTGACAATAATGTGTTTCTACTACCTTAACACACTTGAAAAAAAAATACTTATCGAGCGAATAATATTTAAACGCGTTTTGTTTTTGTTTTAAACGTTTCATTGATGTTAAACGGCGGTCGTTTATACGTATTTTCGCAGCGAATTAACCGTAATAATTAGGCGCGAGGACATTTTTTTTGGCCCCGTTGAGAAAAAAAAAAATTAAAAAATAAAAGAAAAACCGTTGAAAATCACACGTCGTGTTTTCCGCGCCGACCGGGTTCCACCACCGTCCCCGGAACTATTCGGCGACCGCGTGCAGACGTGGAAGGAATCTCAGACGATAACAATCGCGCACGGCGAGGGGACCCCCGCCAGCCGAGCCCGGGTTGTTACTCACCGTCTGTTGTTACGCGCGTGGGCGAACGGCGAAACACGTCATCGCCGCCGCTCCGCCCGGCTCGCGTTTTCAAGCGACAAGAGCGCTCCCTGCAACGCCGCACGGAGAAACAACTAGGAATATAAAATATTATAATTATAAATTATAATTTTTTTTTTTTAAGCAATCGAAGAGGAATATAATAATACGTTTGACTCAGAAACTTCATACTTAGAATTACCATCTGATATTTAAATAAAAAAAGCGGTTATCAATCAACCCACAAAATTTCAATGACCAGCAATGCTTTAAATGGGTGTACCGAGAATCGATACGTTGTCAGTAGTACGGGTTCCGGGTCGAAGTTGAACGCTGTTGATTTTGATATTGTAGCGTACACTAAAAGCACGAGCAAGTCTGAACGTAGAGCGGTGTTGACGAATTACGCGAAAAAAGTAAAGCCTTTTAAAATGTTGTCAGACAACTCGTATAAAAATAAAAGATTCGCGGATGCTAGTCGTGCGTCTTCTGTAAATGTTAAAGAATATTACAAGACAATTGAGAACGACGATACGGAAAAGTATGTAAAACTGTCGGAAATTTTTAAGGACCTGGAGGAAAATTATAAAATCGATTTGAAAATTGTCCCGTCCGCCGTTGGTGAAATGTTAAAGTATTTTGGTTCACGGTCCCAGACCCCGGACAGAGTTTTGCCACAGGAAACATTACACACTGTAAATTCTAAGTTCGACACGCATGTTTACGATTTGAGATACGGGTTGATACTCAAACGTTATAGACCGCACGTATTTTCGTTTATAGAACGTTTAATGGAATTGAGATCCGCGAAACCGTACCATTTGTTTGAGGGCGAAGTGGAATTAATGATGTTGGCCATGTGGCGCCTCGTGTCGCAAGACCTAAGGTTTTATAACTAGGGTTCGGATTTGAAGGCAAATGCCTTTCTTTTATTAATCATAATAGAAAAATAATTTTTATACAAAAATGTGTTTCATTTAATTTCTTAGAGGATGAATCTTTTTTTTTTTTGCCTTTTTTTGCCTTTTTCCTTATAAATGCCTTTTTTTTACATTTTGTACTTATAAATGCCTATTTTGCCTTTTTTTTACATTTTGTACTTATAAATGCCTATTTTGTGTTTAATTTTTCAGTTGATTTTATAATTTTATACACAGCTTGCGTATTATCGTTACAAATGGGTTTTATTATTCGCAATATTTATCGATATCGTCTTATCGAGTATTTGGTATGGCCATAAAATTACCCGTACACCTATTTAAAGATTAAGATATGTTCGTAATGCGTAGATTCAAGATTGTTCGTCAGTCCGCCCGCGTTTGTCGATCGCAATAATTGTCGTTCAATAATTTTTCCACGCGTTTATTTTATTCTGTTTTTTTAATTATGCCAAAAGTTAAGCAAAATCACAATTCCAAGTTGAAAAAGTATGTTTCAGAATTCGGTGAAAATATTTTTTCAACCGATGGATTAATTTTATATTGTAAAATTTGTGACGTCAAAGTGTATAGGATAAATTCAACAAAGTTATATCGAAGAACAAAGGATGGGAAAATATCAAAAAGATCAACCAAGTATTGATTGGAGAAACCACAAGCGATGACGATCTATCAAGTAGCAATCTTAATTTAGATAATTATTTAAGTATGAAATACGCCCCGATAACTTCGGTGGACGTAGAAAGATCGTTTTCGATGTACAAAAATATTTTAACCCCTAACCGTAGCCGTTTTTCTGAAGACAGCTTATCAAAATACATGGTAGTCAATTTTTTTTTTAATACCAACTAGTTTATTTGATTTTGTAGTATATATTTTATGAATTGCCTTTTTATATAAATTAAATGCCTTTTTTTACATTATAAATGCTTTTTTTATTGATTATATTGCCTTAAAATCCGAACCCTATTTATAACGAACGCGTGAATCGATCGGCTAAAAAGGAAGTAATACGAGAACTGTACAACCAATTGGTTGTTCGTATACGAGAATTGGAAAACGAGTCAGAAAAAAATAGAGATCATTTGAGTACCGTCAACGTGTTTAGGTGTATGTTTAAGCAATACGTTTTGTTTTCGGACGAAAAAAGAATTCCCATAATGTCGCTAATAGTGCTGAAAGAACTGATTACTCACATACACATGTACGAAATAGTGCCGATCGATCAATTTAAAGCGTGGTCTGCGTTATTTTTAGATCTGGGCGTACATCATATATGTTTTAGTCACACGTTTAACCATTTAATGAAAAACCGAACTAACATTTTTGCGTGGTTTGCACAAATGGTTAATATGTATTCAGAAATCCGTTACCGAGACGACGTTTACAGTGTGTGGCAACACACTTTAAACGCCGGTAAAAACGCATTCGATAATAACGGTGTTCATAAAAAATGCGAAACCGTTTTTAAGAAAAAAGACGTACGCGCGTTGTTTTATAGATTTTTTAAAAAGGACGCGGACGTACCCGTTAAATTATTGATAAAAATCGACAATTTTTTCATGATTCTTATTCATTACTTTACGTACTATTTACGCGATACCAATTTGATTAATAACAAAATCGTAACGTTAAATAACGTTTATTATTTCTTTAAGACGTTCAATCACAACGTTTGGCCCCGGTACAACGCGAAAATATTGGATATGAATATTAACGAAAATGTCTTTAATAATTTTACCGAATGCGTGGTGAATTATCGAAAGAGATTGTGTAATTTTGACGATGACGCGTTTTCTTTGGAACCGCGGGTAGTTCGCGTTTTAATGGAATTTTTTTTCGATATACTCTGTTGGGTACTCGGTCCGATGCTCATACAAAAATCCAGTATGTCTCCGCAAACTTACGCGTCTCTGATCATAAAGCATTTGGAAGTGTTTGACATGCGATACGTTGTACTCAACAATAACATTCCCGGTTCGTTGTCGGACAACCACGTTGTCGTGGTTAATGAACGGATCTAACGATGAATCGTACGATCCCGAAAAGAACGAAATCGCGCACTTTGTCGAACGGGGTACGTTTATGTTTCCGGACGGCAACTCTGATTACGATAGTGGTGACGAGGATAGCGATGCGGAATATTACCACTTGTCCGGAGAAAATCGGGCCGCCGTAGATTTGAGTATTCCGGACGAGGAGGATACCGATTTTAACGATAGTGACAGTGAGATGGAAATATGGGACGCGGGAGAGGATTATAGAATAAGTATGGAATCTGTGCAAGAGGCGGAAAAAAAGAAGAAAGAAATGCGTGATTTGGATGATAAAATTAAAGAAATGAATAGGAATGCTGAAAACGTTGATGATTATTTATTAAATCAAAAGAAAAAGATACAATCCCAGATTACTATTTTAGAAAGACAGATTTACACCGCGAGCGTGACGATGAAAAAAAAAGAATTGATTCGGGATGTAAAGACCAAAAGATTGAATATGGAGCGGTGTGTAATTACGGGAGAACAGGACGAAGCTCTGTTTGATCTGGGTATAGTGCCCGCGGATGTTACGAGATACCTGAATCGAGTACCGTTTATACGGAAAAAAACCACTTAAACGGGCGTACGTGAATGTTGAACCGGAATGCGTATTGTTGTCGGACGATACCGGGATCGGCAGTAGCGGTAATAATAAAATTCGTAAAACTAATAACAGAGTGGTAAATAAATCTACCGGGAAACTGTCATCGGAATACGCGAAATACGGGTTGACTGACGATAAATGTTATAAAATTATAATAGACGGGGTTAGGACGTTTGGACTCGTGTCCAATAAAACACTGGGTCGAGCGATCCGATCGAAAACCGATTGCGTTTTGTGTAATTTCTCGTTTTCCGGTTCGTATAATATCAAAATAGACAGTGACTGTGCGGTAGGTGTATGTATAACGTGCATAAAACAAATACACGTAATGTTATCGCAAAAAGAGGTGACGTTTGAATATGTACAAACGTTTTTGGTTACACGAGTACGAGACAGATACAAAGCGCCGATACTGTTCGACGATGAACGCGAAATGTTGAAAGAAATGACACCGAGAGTGACGAAAGATGGTTTAACGTCGTATACATATAATAAACAGGATTCGACGTACGCCAAGCGTATTTCGTTAGACACGCATTACAGTAATTTATGCGATAAATATCGTTGGCCTTATGAAAAACCTTGTAAAAAACGCAAATTAGACGTTAAGAATCGTCGCTTTAAATGAATGTACATTTTTTCTTATATACACAGTCTCGCCATAAATTCCGTCACAAATCTTCGCACGTACCTTTCAGCGGTAATTTTACGTTTCAAGAAGTGGTAACACTGTGTGAATATAGTGTAAACATGTGGCTACAGAACCCGCGTAGCAGAATCGCTGTGTCAGTATTCGTTCGGCAACGAACTAGTTATGGAGTGGGGTGTTGTTGAAAATCGCATCGCTGTTCTCGCGTTATATCGCGTAGGTAAGACACCTTCAGAGATTTTTAACTTGTTGAAAACACTACCTATCTCAAGGCGGTTCGTGTATCGAACTGTGCAACGTTTTAAAGAAACGAATAATGTGTACGATCGCCCTCGAGACGGTCGCCCACGCTCTGTACGGCTGCCGAATGTTATTAACGCTGTGCGTGCAAGAGTGTACCGAAACCCTTTGCGAAAACAAAAAGTGCTTGCACGCGAAATGAACGTTTCTACTCGCTCAGTGAGTCGAATTCTGCGTGATGACTTACATTTGGGTGCATTTCGCAGATCCAAAGGTCATCTATTAACGCCGAAACTAAAGGAAATCCGAAAAAAACGATCTAAAAAACTGCTGGAAAAATACGGAAAAGGGAGATACAAGAAAATTTTGTTTACCGATGAGAAAATTTTCAATATCGAGGAGCAATTTAATTCGCAAAATGATAGAATTTACGCCAAAAATTATCGTGAGGCGAAGGAAAAGGTTCCACGAGTTGAAAGAGGTCACTATCCATTGTCCGTTATGGTGTGGTGGGGAGTATCGTATGATGGAGTCACGAAAATCCATTTCTGGTGAAAACGGGGGCCAGAGTGTACGAACAAACCATTTTAGAACCAGTTGTGCGGCCTTTGACCTCGACCCTATTCAATAATGAAGAGTGGACCTTCCAACAAGATTCGGCGCCCGCTCACAAGGCGCGGCGAGTGCAGCAGTGGTTGAAGGATAATGTGCCTTCGTTTATAGCGGCGGAAGACTGGCCCTCAGGAAGTCCTGACCTCAACCCGCTCGACTACAAACTGTGGGACATTCTGGAGAAAACTGCCTGCCGTCGACGTCATCGGACATTGGCTGGTTTGAAAAAGAGTATCGTCGCTGCTGCTGAAAAAATACCACTGAACATTATACGTGCAGCAATCGACGATTGGCCAAAACGTTTAAAGCTGTGTTATCAAGCAGGAGGAGGACATTTTGAATAATTTTTTTATGAACTTAAAAGAAATTTTGTATATTTTTCATTAATATAAATATAATTTTTCTAAAATTTTTTGTTTCCGAGTTATTTACATTGAAACGTGTGACAGAACTTATGGCGAGACTGTGTATAAAAATTATTATATCTTATTTTTTGTTGTTATATCTATCTAGGAAAATAAAATATTATAATTTTTTTTTTTAAGCAATCGAAGAGGAATATAATAATACGTTTGACTCATAAACTTCATACTTAGAATTACCATCTGATATTTAAATAAAAAAAGCGGTTATCAATCAACCCACAAAATTTCAATGACCAGCAATGCTTTAAATGGGTGTTATTAGTCAAACATGTTACGGCTTCCAATAAACAGCGTATAGATGTACATTTTACAATATATGAGAACAAATATAATTTTCCTAGTTTGTCATATCCAACACCCATTTCGGAAATCAAAAATTTTTGAAAAAAATAATCCTAAAGTCCCAGTAAATGTTTACGGATTGAAAGAATATAAAAAAAATATTTTTTACCCTCTCAAAGTCATCGATCAAGAAAAATCCAATCATCTTGATTTATTATATATTTCGCATAAGGAAAAATTTCATTACGCTTACATCTCGAACTTTTCGAGACTTATCAGGTCACAAAAAACTAGTTATGAACACGCACTAGTTTTTTGTAAAAGACGTTTCACCAGCTTTGATGAGAAGAACAAAATAAATAAATTGAGTGGTCAGGCTGCACTCGAGGAACACAAAAAGATCTGTGGTGAGCATAAAGCCATTCTTCCTGTTATGCTTAAAAAGAAGGTGCTACATTCGAGTGTGAATGCAATACTCAACGACATCCTATTGTTATATATGCCGATTTTGAAGCACTCCTCGTCAAATGTGTAGAAAATACTGGTGCAAATATTGAAATTATACAAAAACATGAGCCAATGAGCTATGGGTTTATGGTAAAGGCGTCGGACGATGTTTCGACCGAGTTATTGGAGAAATTTGATATACCGATAGAACCCGTTATTTTTCGCGGTTCGGAGACAAATAATGAAGTGGCAAAATGTTTTATGGAATCGATAGTCGATGTGGCGTGGAAAGTGGAAAATTTACTAAAAACAAATATACCCATTATTATGTCGGATGAAGAAAAACGAGAACACGCAGCGAAAAAAGAATGTAATTTATGTAAAACACAATTTTCTACCCAAAATTATAAAGTCGCCGATCACCAACATCTGACGAGACGATTGCGACAAACTCTGTGTAATAACTGCAATATGAAGCTACAGAAGCCTAACTTCATACCATGTTTCTTACAAAATCTTTCGAATTATGATTCCCATTTTATTATACGTAAACTTGGATACGATCCAAATACAATTACTGTAATTCCTAACGGCGAGGAAAAATTTATTTATTTTTCGAAATACGTATCCAACAACTTCAATATTCGTTTTATTAATACATTTAAATTTATGGCTTCAAGTTTATCCACACTTGCTTCTAACTTAGTCACCAACGGTTTTCGGAATTTCCGTGAAACAGTAAAAGATGTGCGTGAAGTTGGCCGGGGGACTTTGTCCGATCAACTCCAAACCTTTTCCAATAGTTTGCAACTAATTTGCAACCAAGTTTTTATAATTTGCAACCGATTATTTTCGCCGCATCGTTAATCTAATGACGGAGAACCGGCCGTTCTGCTACGTTTTTATTTATTTTATTTTATTCATATATTCTTAAAATTTTATTTTGCTTTGTTTCTATAGGTCTATTACCTTCAGGCTTTAACTATATCACAAAAAAATATCTTGATATTATATAACGAATAGTTATTTGGAGTATAAAATATAAGGGGTTTACAATTAAAATATGTTTTTCTTTTAATGAGATATTATAATAACATTAAAACAATATATTCAAATTTTAATATAATACATAATCGACTTTCTTTCTGTGTATTTATATCTTTTCTACGTGTTCATTTGAATAAAAATCATAATGAATTTATTTGAGTCTGACGATGACGAAGTAATCTCATGTACATTGCGCGATCACGAAGGCAGAAAGCTTTTAAATCTTACACCGTGTCCTACGTGAGCGAACTGAAAGCGATCGCAGCGCGACGGGAAAATTCGAACGATCCATATGGTGCATATCAAACGCAGTGTGAACACGTATTTCACGTGAAATAAAATAACATACAAATTTTTCTTTCCACAAATCGCGTTTAAATCGCGTGAAAATATCAAACCGTTTGATCGCGTTCGCTACGCGCCCCACCGTGTTCGCCTTCAATTCGCCCACGTAAGACACCGCCATACAAATTTAAGTGTTTGATATTTTCGCATCGCGCCGCGTTCGCGTTCAATTCGCCCGAGTAGGACACATTACTTTAACGAATTAAATAATGAACAGGTTTTCAGACGATTCCGATTAACCAAAGGAACAGTGGTTATAATACTGTATCAAATAACTGATTAAATCAACAACGAACTTTGTTACGATTAATATGCGGCATTTCGTATATTTGAAATGTTTTAAAAAACGTGGTGGCGGTGGTGTGTGAACGAACAAACATTACATTTTTCTTAAACGAATCAAGCGAATTTTATGGGTTATTCGGAGAATAAAACATAATTCCAACATATTCGACTAGATAAAATTAATCTCGGTAACCTTGATATATATACGAGTACCCATACTGTTTTACTAAAATATTTTGTTTTAATTTTTCTTTTATTAAATAATTTATGTGTAGTTTATAATGGCAAGCAAATTAAGTAATAATAACATGAAATAATTTATTATTATAAACATATTATTCGTTATTAAATATTTAAATTGTTCTTTGACGTGATACTTACTACCTATATTAATATGATGGGCCTACAAATGATTTCCTGTATATCTTAAATGAGTAAAATTACTTCGGCTGTTGTTGATTTACGTCAAGTGTTGTACATTTAGACCATAACGTAATATTGATTTTAAATAAATTTTTGGAAGTTTTATTAATAAATACAAATTTTCTCAATTATGGATGAGTTAACCGAAGAGGAATTTTCGAGGTTAGGCCCTGCTGAACAAGAATTATATATAAATGAACTATTGGGAAATGAACAGTCTGCAGAAGATTTTTTGTTATCTGATAGTGATGACGAAGAGTGGTTGCCGAATGATCAATTACAAATTTCGGGCACCGAAGACACAACTGGTAATTTTATAATTTAAATATAATTAATAATATTTATAAATATATAGTAGAATATTTATATAATATTATTTGTAATGTATTATAAAAATAATAAAAATCATATTTGTTATATAAATATGTATTACGTGTTATATTTTGAATAATATGAACAATATTTATTGATTTTTATGTTTTATTAGAACAAATTGACACGGAGGTATTCCAAGATGATGATGATGAATTTGATGAAGTAGAGGGAGAAGTCGAATCGAATGACAATAATTTAATAGGAAGAGATCAAACTGTTTGGGCTCGAAGACCAATGCCACAATATCAAACTGCGAGTCACAATATTTTAAGACAAAGAAGTGATCGTCCACATAAATCTACAGAAATGTTAACAATTTCTGATACATTTAAAACAATTTTTACGGCCGAAATGGTTGATATAATTGTGCGTCATACAAATTCTAAGGCTTTATCAACGTATAATGCTTATAATTTACAAAATCCAGAGAAAAAAAAATTAAAATGGAATAATTTATCAGTCAACGAATTTCATGCATTTTTAGGTGTATTGATTATGTCTGGTGCGAACAACTCTAATAATGATCATTATTAGATTAATGATTGCGGCGAAAATATTCGGTTGCAAATAGTTGCAAACTAATGGAAAAGGTTTGGAGTCGATCGGACAAAGTCGGGGGGCCAACTTCACGCACATCAGTAAAAGTGTATTCCCCCGCAGATATGGAGCTTGTTTCTCGTAAACGTGTCTATCCATCCTTATGAATACACCGACAGTTGGAGGAAGTTGGAAGAAACAAGTTTGTCACCAAAAAATGAATTTTATAGTATTTTGACGGAAACCAAGCCTCGTCAGTGGAAAGGCATGTGGCTGATGTAGCGGCAAATCGGCCGAACGAACGATCGGGCACACCAACAACACGAAGTACGCGATGACGATCGAGTAGTGGTGGTTGTGTAAAAACGTTGTTGAAAACATTAATAGGTGTCGTATAATTTTACAGAGCATTTTTATCAAATAATATTGTACGGTTTCTCGTTTTTTAATTAAATAAATAAATTTTAGAATAAGTCATTGAACACAGTTCCTTCTTTGTTTAAGTATTGCGGTATTCTCTCAAACGAGTCCGTAACATTTTTTTAGTGGTATTCTAATCCACGACTCCGAGGAGAATAGTGCCTCCTCATCTCGTTTAGTTGATTAAACTGTAAAGGGAACTCTTACACACCCGTCAAGTATATACTATATATACACAGTCTCGCCATAAATTCCGTCACAAATCTTCGCACGTACCTTTCAGCGGTAATTTTACGTTTCAAGAAGTGGTAACACTGTGTGAATATAGTGTAAACATGTGGCTACAGAACCCGCGTAGCAGAATCGCTGTGTCAGTATTCGTTCGGCAACGAACTAGTTATGGAGTGGGGTGTTGTTGAAAATCGCATCGCTGTTCTCGCGTTATATCGCGTAGGTAAGACACCTTCAGAGATTTTTAACTTGTTGAAAACACTACCTATCTCAAGGCGGTTCGTGTATCGAACTGTGCAACGTTTTAAAGAAACGAATAATGTGTACGATCGCCCTCGAGACGGTCGCCCACGCTCTGTACGGCTGCCGAATGTTATTAACGCTGTGCGTGCAAGAGTGTACCGAAACCCTTTGCGAAAACAAAAAGTGCTTGCACGCGAAATGAACGTTTCTACTCGCTCAGTGAGTCGAATTCTGCGTGATGACTTACATTTGGGTGCATTTCGCAGATCCAAAGGTCATCTATTAACGCCGAAACTAAAGGAAATCCGAAAAAAACGATCTAAAAAACTGCTGGAAAAATACGGAAAAGGGAGATACAAGAAAATTTTGTTTACCGATGAGAAAATTTTCAATATCGAGGAGCAATTTAATTCGCAAAATGATAGAATTTACGCCAAAAATTATCGTGAGGCGAAGGAAAAGGTTCCACGAGTTGAAAGAGGTCACTATCCATTGTCCGTTATGGTGTGGTGGGGAGTATCGTATGATGGAGTCACGAAAATCCATTTCTGTGAAAAAGGGGTGAAAACGGGGGCCAGAGTGTACGAACAAACCATTTTAGAACCAGTTGTGCGGCCTTTGACCTCGACCCTATTCAATAATGAAGAGTGGACCTTCCAACAAGATCAAATAATAACGACGCCCATCGGCAGTTGTTCGACGGGTATAATAATAATAATATGGTATTATGATGACATACCGAAATAATACGTATAAAATATATTTTAGTGTTGCTTAAATATATATAAATTCGAACCCATTGCAAGCTCGTCATATATATTAATAAATTACCGGATAATATTGAAAACCGTAGGACTTTTTAAAAGAGTACACACATACCTCGCTTTCGCGATCAGTTTTCATTCGACGGCGCGCAGCATCCTCACCAAATACCGCTCCGCCGCAATCACGACGACGAGAGCGCACGTATAAATCAATGATAACAAATGTTTCAAAAATCAAAATTCGTTAAATCAGATAATAATAACAGTCGCTACGACGAAATAGAAAATATGTTCAGCCTCATCGACGACCTCTTTTTCCACGTTCCACCACTTAAAGGTGTGAATATATTTTTGAAAAATATATTCCACGGGTTTCTGTAAATGTTTTTGGTTTAAAAATATACACACAATACAAATTTATACGGATAGTTGATACACACCATCGTCAGGCGAACCCAACAGCACAACCACCTGTGCCATATGTAAGTGTTACTATTAATAATAATAATAATTAAACATTACCGACGGAATTCCGTTATTGAATATTGCAAAGTTTAAAACCCCCAATAATAATTTATGATATTCAAAAATTTAGAGCACGTTATGACGAGAATTCGGGGAACATTTGCAGAGGGCAACAACAACAACAACATCCGATTGTTGGATTTGCAGACACGTGAAGATAAAGTGTAATATTGGCATACACATCATCACACGTGTGAGCAGTCTTAACGTTAAAGAGAAGTGTTTCGTTATAATTTTTGTGCGCTCGGAGAACAACTGTCCGCGGCCCTCGTCCACATCGTTGACGCGCTCTTAAGAGATGGTCTTTTTATTTGTTTTATTTACAATTCACACGGCCTTCTTAATAAGTCAGTGTTCTCTTTTTTTTTTTTTTTTATTTAATTCTCTGTAATCTAATAACAGCCCATTGCATCGCCACCGCCATTTACGCGCGAACGCGACAAACGGCAAAATGTGGAATTTCTCGCAAATAAATGTTACCTCGGCCTCCCCCGCACGTACAGGCATGTTACGCGTTAGTCGAGCGTGCTCGGAAAACGAAAGGAAAAAGAACACAACAGCGGCAAATGTTTGTCGCGGCGATACGACGACGACAAACGGTATAATATAATATTATGTGTAGCGCGGTGACGACGGCTAAAAGAACGACACAGCAGGGCGCGGGTGTATAATATGCGATTTGTCCTAGATTATTAGCGTTTCGTCCGTGACGGGGGCGGGGGAGAGAGAGGGTCGCGCGTGTGTATAACTACAAACAAAAGTCGACTTATAATAACTTTTGCCGAAAAACGAAAAGTCCCTGTCACGAAACATCAATTAAACCGTGCGCACAGACTACAATAATAATAATAATAATGCGTATTATTTTATATACGACGACGGGATATTGCGCGCGACGCGGCATTTGCGCGGTGATATCGAGCAGCAGCAGCGGGTCCCCCTCTCGTCGTCGTCGTATGCGTGGCGCAAAAACACGGGACAGAGGAGAGGAGAAAACGTTATTACGAAAACTTTTTTTTTTTTAGAGTACTACTACAAATCGCGTCGCGCTCGCGTCACGGTGTTTGTAACGCACAACACAAACCACTCGTGTGTGTGTGTCACCGTAGAACTACTAATTAATCCTTGGGCGAGAAAATTCCGGAAATCCGTTATTCGCGCGCTCGCGTTAATTGGGGGAGTATTGCGCCGCCGCCGAGTCATTTCTCGATTATTATAATATTAACAATAAAACAACGGGCAACCACCACCACCGTGTTTTAACAGTGTAAAAAAAATCGTTTTTTTTCCCACCGCGATTGTTGTCAACGAGTGCCGGTGGTGTTGACGCCGGCCACCCGTTTATCACACCACCGATAGATAGAACAGTACCGCCGCGGAGAAGACGGCGACGGCGGCTGCTTTCGACCATCGCACCATAACGTCCGTCCCGCGCATACGACGATCGAAACGAGTGAGTACAGTGTGTAAGAAAATAAGACAAGGTGGTGTGCAGTGTGTAAAACGTCATCGTCCGCGTATTTGAAAAAGAGAAAAATATCATCCCGGCCGACACGTAAAAGGTCCGTCCGTCGTCGTCGCTCGCCACTCTCTGCGCTAAAATATATCATATCCCGTCGTATTTCAAACCGCGACAATTTGATCGTTTTTATAATAATTATAATATTTAAACAACAAATCACATTCAATTCAATAAATTGTTTTTTTTTTTTTTGTCAAACAATTAAAATTAACGCGTAATTAAATATGGACGCGGAAAAAAAACGCATATTAAAATATAATTATACAGAAATACTTCCATACGTATCACTCAAGCAAATATCGTAACAGATTTTATTCTACAAACTACACGCGCACATAACCGGGGCCGCTCATAGGAGGGGGGGGGACTTACGAGGCCCATGCCCAGTGCCTCGCGCTCTGAATATATAATATTGATTATATATAATTATATAAGTATATATAATTATAATATACTTTAAAAACATTCATATTAAATGACATTATGATAAATGAAAAAAAAAAAATAGAAATATTGCATACGATAAAATAAAAAAATTTATTTAGTTAAAAATGATCCGCAAAATTATTATTAATTCCGGTTCGTTGGCAAATAGTTTAAAATTTTAGCATTAAAAAAAAAAGGACGATTGTTGTGTGTGTATTTTCGTTAATGTTATTACTTGTATAAAATTTACAGGATGACTAGCAAGAAAAAAAACAAGTCAAAACATAAAAAAAAGAAAGGAAATCTTGATAATGCGGACGACAGCCTACGGATCCTTTTACAAGACGAAGCTTTAATATACTACAAAATGGAGAACTATGAAAAAGCCATTCGACAATACACCGCGGTAAATATTTTCGTTACAGTAGTAAAAGTATTCATTCATTTAATTGCATGTGTTAGGAGGAACCCCTGGCTATATTAGTTATAAACGGAATATTATTACTATTATTATAAGGATAGTGTAAGATGTAAAATAATGATGAATGAACACGACCTGTATGTAACTTCTATGAATTGGCCACACAGTGGGAATATGCTGAGTAAGAACTTTTTCGGTCACGTAGCCGGGCATTTCGTCGTGTCTATGTAATTGCAATGCAGAGCGCCTCTTATGTTACTTTTATCAAAAAACTGTAATGATAGCCACTCTTTATTTAAATTCCGTTGTATTGTTTACAAAATTGTAAATAATAGAGTGTCGTCTATCATTATGTTCTTATTGACACTTTGATAAAAAATAAATAATATAATATCGACGACGAACATCTCTCTCGGTTCGTCGTGCCAGTCTCGAACCACTCCTTTTTTTTTTTTGACTCTCGAGAATTGACTTGTTTAAAATTTGATCTCAATGCCATTTGGTTTCAACAACTTGTCATAACAGCACGTAAAACCATGGCTTTATTGCGAGGAAAATTCGGTTAACAATTAATTTCACGATTCAGACCGATTAATTGGCTGCCTAGATCATGTGATTTCACACCTCTAGACTTTTTTCTTTGAGCCTACATCACGTCCAAAGTCTACATAGCCAAGCCATCTACGATAGATGAATTGGAAGCAAATTCCTACGAAAATTCTAGACAAAGAATACCTGTATTAAAATTGTATTACAAATATTAAAACGCATTTGCTTTCGTGGATGACGCTATTAATATACAATTAACACCGATTGATAAGTTTAAAAGGGGATTTAGAACAACAAATTTAATAAAAAGTTAATAATATATGTCTAGAAGCATTTAACGCGGGTTGCTCCGCTTACGCGCATTCGTTAAACGTAATGTAATAATGGACTCGTATTCTGATAATACGAGTAATTCGAATAAGCCTGTTGATGTTTTCGAAATACCATCGAAAAAGTATTCAACAGCTGTGCTACTCTCATCGTTACCACGAAATCAAAACTCAAAATCGTCACCACCACCCAACGACTTAATCGATTATAAACGCTGTTGTTGCTGCTTTTACCACCAGTTTTTCCGCTACTATTGCTGTCAATTCAACCACTATTCATTATTATTAGTAAGTCTTCGCAATAAAATATAAATATTGTGTTCAATTATATACATAAAATTTCTAAGGGTAAAGTTGGTCGTCATCTACATAATATCTTTTTTTGTTACGCGAGCAACGAGAGGTCAAATAAAATGACTTTTTCATTATTCCATATAATATGTAAAATTTTTACGTATGAACATCAAAAGAAAATATTCGACAATATACGGAAAAAATATGATATTAATTTGGTGACATCGAAGAAATGTTGTAAAAACGTATTTAATAAAAATATATTATTGATCGCAATAAAGTAAGTTATTTTTTTTTCCGCCTTTATTACTATTTAATGTATTATTGTTTATAGGAATAAATCACAAAAATTTATAAGGGATAAAAAAATTACATCGAAAATTTCTAATTCGATATTTAATTCTGAAGATATATACATTTCATACTTGAAAATGTTTAATATCAAATTCAAGTTTCCTGTATTTATTCATAAAGTAGTAACAGAGAAGAAATTTGAACCAAATTACCTCGGGTAATATACGTAAAACAATCAAACTCGATAACGATGGTATTTATTGTATTCGTTTTTTAAATATGTATCTAAAAAATAAATGTATAACCCAAGATAATTTTACAATTAATTATTATTTACTGTTTAACATTCGGAAATATTAAAATAATAAATTTTTTATCTTCTATAAATGATTTTAAATTAAATGAAAAATTAGAATGTTTATTTAATATTAGTTCTAAAACTATTGTTAGGAACCCCTGCTATAGTAGTTATATTATAAGATATATATATATGTATATGAATTCCATGAATTGGCCACACAGAGGGTTGACACTCGGGAATGTGCTGAGTGAGCTTTTTTGGTCACGTAGCCTCTCGGCACACGGTGTGCCGGTGTCCCCACCGGCCAGTCAGTCCGAGTCGTGTCTCTCGAATTATACAGAGCATCTTGTTTACTTTTGCGCAGAACCTCTCTTAGATACGCACAATAAATAAAACTTTTGAAAACAGATTTGTTGTCTTTTCGCCCAGTACCTACTGTATTTAGTGTTATATTTAATAATAACACTTAGTCGTGTGGCGCTTCAAGAGTGCCCATAACATTTTGGTAGTAGCAGTGTATTCGAACATACCGGTAGGCGGCAATATCTGTTCAAAAGTCAACAGAGCATCAAAACATTTCATGATTTAAAAAACATTGACGTTTTTATCAGATAACGGTATATTAAACAAATTAACCTTAATTATGAATGAAAATTCAAACTCTGAATTAATTGATTTTATAAATTCAATTATAACGTATAGTAATGAAAAGAATGTGTTAGAATAATTATTGCTCGACAACCGTATTTTCCGCAATATTGCACGCTTATGAATAATAAACATATTATAATAAATTGAAAATTTTATAAATTATTTTTCCAATATACACATTACTGAAGTGGGATTCGAAGAAGTGGAAGTTCAATTATTTAATAAATTAGCGCGTATAAATAAATGATATTATAATTTACGTCAAATAATTAATGAATTTTAATCATTCGCCGCCTATGGCTTTTAAAATAAATACTGCAATTTTAAATAATTTTTATAGTTTAGTAATATTGGAATTCTTTAATTGTACAACAAATATTTAAAAATTTATTGCGATTAAAAGATATTATTTTCAATATAAAAAAAGTTTATGTTTATAAATTGTTAAAAAATTCGATATTATTGTGAAAGAAAATAATTTTTAATTTTTTAATTTGTATTTTATTAATTATTTTGAATTAGTGGAAATTTTATTGCGAGATTATTTTTGGGAATCCGATACAGTTAATACTATTATACAAACAGGACAATGTTTAAAACAATTATAAAAATCTTGTAAACAACAAGAAAAACATTTGATAATTTCAGTAATCGACAAGTTATTATAAGTTTACGAAAACTCTAAATTGAATCATTTTAACATTAATTTTCCTGAATGATATCTGAATTCGATATTGATATTTTATTTGATATTGAATCTGAAATTGATATGAAATAAATGTATGGACGACGACGTTTAAATCAATCGGATACTTCCCCCTCCTTCTTCCTATTCCCTGTCCGTCAATATCAATTACGTCGTCGATCGACAAATACTGCTATCGTGCGACGACGTTTAGAGTATAAAAACGCCGCACGACAAAAAGAAAAAGAAAAAAAAGTGGCAAACGCCACACAAAATCCTTGTATTATTATTATTCCATAACACATTTCGTGATGATACCACATTTTGCGATTATTCGACGGGCAATTTTTAACACCGTCGCCGCGCACGCCATAATCGAATTCACCCGTGTGTGGTGGCGTCGCGCGACGTAATTATTATCACACTGCTTACACTCTGCTGTTGTTGTTGTGTTTTCCACACCACCACCACCACCCGGCGCGTTGCACGGTGTAACAACAACAGCACAAACACCGAAACCGAACGAACCGCGCGCGACGGACGGTAGCGGTTAGGTGGTAGTTACGTGGTTACCACGGAAACGCGGCACGAAAAGGTGGCGTTGAATCGACATAATATTAGGGGGAAAAAAAAAACCTCTCGCGTTTTCCAAATCATTCGTCGACACCCAGATAAACTAAAAACCGCACGTAATTATCATCGACCGGCACGTTCGGATTCGCGCGCGTTTTTTCTTCACACCGTTCATCAATCACACACGCCTATTCGACGCGACATGGCCGGGATGGGCGACACGTCGGGCGACATACAGCCGGTCAGCGCTCACGTCAAGGACATACTGCAGATAACTCGCGACTCGGAGATGATGCAGAGCTACGTTCGAATCGGTAAAGTCGACGATTCGGACGACGAGGGCATCAGTGGCGAAGGGAGTGGTGGCTGCGGTGGCGGCGACCGTTCGGACACGGACGACGGTGGTGGTGGTGCCGCGGGTTACGTGGGCGGCGACGGATTGTCCGGCGGCGGCGGTGGCGGCGGCGGGAAGGTCGGTAGGACGGTGGCCAGCCGGAGACACAGGAGACGACGCAAGGGCGGCGTTGGCGCGGGCGGTGGTGGCGGCGCCGGGTTGACCACGACTTTCGACGAGCTGACCGAAGAGTTCAAAACGCGCAAATCGGGCAGCGGTGGCGGTGGCGGCGGCGGCGGCACCATCATCGGTTTCGGCGGCGGCTGGTCCAAACGGCACAAACGCGATTCCCGGTCCCGACTGCTCGAAGAAGTGTACACCGACAAGGAC
This sequence comes from Chaetogeoica ovagalla, assembly GCA_032441825.1. NCBI lineage: Eukaryota > Metazoa > Arthropoda > Insecta > Hemiptera > Aphididae > Chaetogeoica > Chaetogeoica ovagalla. The sequence continues at coordinate 1,650,483 of CM063749.1, read as the reverse complement.
CGGGCGGCCGCCGTGAACCTTGGCACGCGTGACATCAAAGCGTCGTTGCGCATGAAACGCCGACAGGACCGGAACAGGACGCTGCACATACCGTCCACGGCGGAATCGCCCACGCTGCTGGCCCTGGCCCGGCACTGCATCAACGACGTCGACGTGGCGTTAGAGTTCATCGACAAGGTCAGGGGCAAGCGCGCGTGACGAGATTCATTTTCGTTGATAATAATAATAATTTCCCCCTAAAATTTCTTGCGAGTATTTGTCGTTATTATAGCCGGTTGGTTTATCGCTGAAATCTCTTCCACCACTACGCGTTCCGAGTCGTCCCCTACAGCCACCACGTTCGAGTTCAGTCTGGGCCGTGTATTTTAACACGTTATAATTATAAACACGGACACGTACGTCGAACGGAACACAGAAGAAAACCATTTCGTTTTTATTCATCATATATTCCCGCTTTCTATTTGGAAATCCGTTGACGCTTTCAAAGTCAATTAAGTCGAACGAAAATTGTAGTGTAAACACAAGTCGAATAATAAATTGTACAGTGGCGGGGGTAACAAACAATACATCCCCAACCAAAATATACAAATATATAAGGATTCGACGATAATATAATAAAACATGCGAATAACACAAAAAAATTAATCTGAACAAATAGAAAAATAATCAATATTTAAAATGGTATTTCTGTAAATAATTAGTTTTCATTTTTATTATTATACGTATATACGATTGATATTGCTTATAGGACGATCTCGTAAAATATATTCAAAATGTTAATCTATTAATTTATATTTACACTGACTACAATAATGATAATAATAGTTTTTTTTTAAATAATAACAATACGCGAATTAATATAAAAAATTTCATTTTTTTTTTTTTTTGTATAGTAATGAATTACCCTTGATGATTCGAATTATAGCCCATTTTTATTTATTCTTAACATTGGATCATATAACGCGATAAATTATTTAAACTAATAAATTTCCTCTGATGTTTATAAGATTTAATAAAATGCCGCCGCCTTCACGCTATAAAACTAAATTGTCGATTGTTTATAATTTCCACTATCTAAATTTTTAATTCGTTTATTTCAGCCGAGATCCAAAGAAAAGTTTGAGTTAATTAACAAAAAATTGGTATCCAGCTCGTACAATTAAATTCTCATTGGCTGGTAAAAAATGGCTAAGATTTCAGTATGATGGTTTTGATATGGTTAAAATGAACATAACTTGTATGCTCATTAAAAAAAAGTTTTTATTATTATTACTTCACGACTATAATGATAATGTACATTTTATTTTGAAAACTGCGTATCATTAAGTATAATAAATAACGTGATTAACATTATACAACAGTACAGCGTCGTAAAGCTTTCATTTAATTCCGGTAAAACTTCACAAGAGGGTTTAATGTAAAATATTAATAATGCGACGCAGTACCACCACCTACCGCAAACAACATAAATGCCATTTGACATGATTTTTAGAATAGAAATTAATTTTTCTTTTTTTACGGTATACGAGTAAATTCCGTATTATACGATAAAATAAAAAAAAAAAACTAATTTATATTATTGGAAATGTTGAATTAATATTAATTCAATATTAATATTCATTTTGAATGATTATTAATTAACATAACGATATTCAATATTTTGAATATCGTTTATAGACGTAACAAAATTATTTTGTTTCAATTTCATTTTTTTTTTTTTTTTACTGTAGGCATTGGAGTTGAGTCCCAATGACAAAACGGCTTTGGTTTCCAGAAGCAAATGTTATCTGTTGCTCGGTCAACCGCATTTGGCTTTGAAAGACGCAGAAGTGGCATTAAACCAAGACAGCACATATTTAAAAGGTAACAAATATATTTATAAGCGAATTTCGTGTGACATTTTTACTTTTCCGCGCTGCGTAATTTCAATAATCTCATCGCTGTTTATATGGATTTTGTCGTCGTCAAACGGCAACTAATTTGTTATAATAATTTGTATTAAATATAAATTGGATACACATTGCTAAAAATACACCCAATGATTACTGGTAACACATATTATTATTACTAACGTTTGGCATCACGACTTAAGACTCAATAAAAACCGTGTCATATTCAATGATCCTACACAAACACGTAATATCCGTTTTTCACAGCCATATATCAAAAAGCGGAAGCGCTGTATCATCTCGGCGATTTTGAGCACAGCCTCGTGTTTTACCACAGAGGACTTCACGTTCGGCCAGAACTCGAGCAATTCCGGTTGGGAGTGCAAAAAGCCAGGGAAGCCATCGAGAATGCTATCGGTAAGTTCAATGTCCGTCGTGCAGTCAGACGAAAATGAAAAACGAACAGTATTATCATTATACGCGTATATTATGTACAAACTTATTGATACGGTCCGAAGGTTACTCTGTTGAATAAAAAGTTATTAAACTTTTAACGATCAAGTCATTATATACGTAAATTTAGTAGTAGTTATGTAAAATTTAGTCGATTTTCGAAAATAACCCTTTTTAAGTTTTCCCTCGTTTCGTCGATTAGTAGAAGAGATTAAAAAAACAACGAGGACTGCGTAATAATAATAATAAAAAAAAAAAGGATTAGTTAGTTACTCTTAACTATATTCCCCTACACACTATTGATGTTTTGTTTACACTAAAATTCGTACAATACTCGTAGTGTTATAATAATATACCGCTATAATATATTTCGGGTGCGAAATATCATATTAAACCATCGAATATAATTATTAGTGTTTGTCCAGGCATTCGTATAAAAATATATTTTAAAATGAATGTTGAGGAATTTATTCGTGTTCGTCAAGCGGACACTCCGTAATCTGTCTGTAACGTGATAAAAACAATAATGTCATTGCTCAGGAAAAATGAGGGATACCGCTGTCGTAGTGCACCAACAACAACAGTCGGGCGGAGGAGACAAGCGTCCATCGACTGTGGCCACTGAAAATATCGCAGTAAACGCCGGTGGCGACAGCAGAGGATCAACACCGGCGGCGGCAGCAGCACCACCACCACCACCGCCGCCGCCGCAAGGGCCGTCGTCGTCCTCACGGTCCGTCGCCAAAAACCGATCGAAAATGTTGCTCAGGGAATTGTGCGTGGACAAAGACTATCTGGAGCACTTAACTGTCGATCCGAGTAATAAAAATCATTAAAATTTGTTTTAATAATTCGTCATCATAATTCGATAACACTTACGCCGCCGTCCGACCAAAATCAACGATTAAAATGACGACACTTCGGTTATTGATCCGAAAACATTCGCCCGTCTGTCTCGTTTTATTACCAATCAAATGTTAACCGCCCGATAAAATATCCGGTAGGAAAGTTTATAACACGTTTTAAATGCCAATTGACTGCATTTTTAATGCATATGTATATGTACAATACGACGATATTTTTTTTGGAAATTTTAAAACGAAGTACAACAAACGCGTCTTTTTTTCCAATCGATTTTTATTTCCAATATTGAACCTGCGATATTTCGATCGTTAAAAAACAATAATTAAAACGACACTGAAAAAGCGATATAAATTATAATGATGTTACTCTCATTTATTATTCTCTCGTAGTTTTTATAGATAACTGCGCGGTCTATTTATTATCCGAAGCTTATTGGATCGGAATAGTATACACGTAACACATCAAATGTGTATTTGATCGAAAAATGAAAATCTTTTCTATACCATTTTTGTGTTTTAATTAAAAATAATCGTTTTTTCGTAATTCGAATTTTCAAAACATAAGGCATTGAAAATCTTTTCAGACAAATTATTGAGAAAATTAATATAATATAATATCCGCGAACAGAATGGCATTGTGGTTTTTTTTCTTTATAGGTAATTTTAAAAAATATCGTTAAATATTAATAATTTATTCTATTAGTCTTGTAATTTTTTCTTTTTTCTATACACAGACATTGCGAGCGTGATTCGAGAAAGTGACAACTACATATTATCCGAAGCTAAAGATGGCATACATTTTTTGAACGGCCGAGAGGAATTCTGGAAACAACAAAAACTCATCGTTTGATATAAAATTATAGTTTAAGTTAAAATTCCAAAGAGTAGCACACAGACACGTGTTTAATGAAATCTATTAGTAAACAAATATAATTTCTTTTTATATACAAATATACGCAGAGCGCACTTACTACTCTATATATATATATAACGAACTCTACATTGATTTTAAATATTCCACGGTTAAGCACAAATTATATCAGTTATTATTTATGTCATTACTATATTCTTGCACATATTATTGGTATACTTTTATACAATATCGTAACACACACGCTGCTATCGACGTTTTGTGTTTTTCCGCGTAAACGTTTTTAAATTTATTTAATTATTATACTCGAAATTTCATAGAAATAAAATTATGAAAAACTCTCGCCTTTTTAATTTAGTAAATAATGTTTTACTAGAATTTGATATAAAAAATAAATTAATTGGTCAATGTTATGACGGAGCAAGCGTCATGGTTGGTCATATAAATGGTCTACAAGCCAAAATAAAGGAAGTTGCCCCTTATGCATTATTTACACATTGTTTGGCTCATAGGTTGAATTTAGTTTTACAGTATGGTTGTAATGCAAATGAAGAATGTCGCATATTCTTTGCCAATATGACTGGAATTTCAGCTTATTTTCATAATTCAACATTACGATCAAATGTTATTGATACAACTGTAGGAAAGCGCTTACCACAATTTGTACAAACTAGATGGGCTTCACGTTCAAAAATATTAAATTTGGTAGTCGATAACTGGAAAGAATTTCAAACCGTTTTTAATATAATTATTAAAGGTCCAAAATCAACATCAGAAATGAGAAAAGTTTATTATACTACTTTAGACAATAATGATTGTTGCTTTGAATATTAGGTTTAATCAAGAAACTATTGACTTAATAAAAAGTGTCTCTATGTTATTGAATCTTAAAATTAGTAATGACAATATTAATTTGTTAAAGGACGCATTTGATGTAGACAGTAATATACTAAAAACAGAAATTAACCTGCTAAAACATACTGCTGATGTACCAAATGATATTGAAAAATGGATTAAATGGCTGTCAGAACCTAAAACTACTTCCCGAACCGTGCGTAATTGTTATGGATAATGCACCTTACCATTCTATGTCGGTAAACAATTATCCAAAATATAATGCTCGAAAAGCTGAGGTGCAGAAATGGCTGAAAAATCAAATTATTAATTTCTCACCATTAGAGAAACTCTAGCCGTACTACGCGAACGTATAAAGTGGTTAAATATTATCGGTATCGGTAGAAGTGAAATTGTGTAGTTTTAAATGGACGGTTTTCACATTGACACCGATCCGATAAAAATATTGTTTAGTGTAACGATATCGGTGTGCATGTCGAACAGACTACCAATATCGGTCGTATCGTTCTGATATTTTTATCGTTCCGATTTCAATGACCAATACAAATAGTATGTAGGTTTTCACACATGACCGTTAATATCGTCGTGCCGAAATAGTTTTATCAATTTTCATTAATTTCTTCATTATTTCGATGATAAAGATAATCACGTGATTGATACAAATATAATTATTCAACATTTTTTTATTAATATTATTATTATAATATTATAATATAATATTATTATCAGATGATTATAATAATTTGTTATATGAATATAGTTTACCCGAGAAGTGGTAAATATAAATATCATTGATTTAATAATATACAGATAGCCCATGCCATGATAATTTTTGGCTACTGGTCGTTGGAAGCAACCGCTATGAAGCGCTAGTGTGGTCTGGATGCAAGGAGGTGGTACCCTCCTTATTTGAGGTTGGATTGTGTCCAAAAATTATAGTTTGCGATCAAGGCACAAACAACCAAAGTACTTTGAAATCATTAAATGTTTCAGAAGAAAGTCCATTTTTCTTTGTCAATAACAATAAAGTATTATCTTTGTTTGATGTTCCACATTTACTTAAAAGTATTAGAAACAATTTAATTGGAGCCTGTTACATAAAGGGTGACAATATAATCTCATTCGATGATATAAAAAAACATATGACTTAGACAAACTAAATCACAAAAGTAGGTCTCTCATCAAAATAACTGATGCACATATTTATCTAAATTCGTTCCAAAAAATGCGTGTTAAATTAGCAGCACAATTATTAAGCAATTCTATGTCAGCAACGATTCGCACTTGTATACAGACAGGACAACTTCAGAGTAATACTTCTTCGAATACCGCAGATTTTATTGAGTTTATTTTAATCATTTATTCGATTGTCTTAATAGCCGGTCTTTATATAGTCATAATCTGTATCACTGTGCAATAACTGATTCAGGAACTGTAAAAATCTTTTTAACAGATACTTCACAATATTTCACAAATTTACAAAAATTAAAAAATGGAAAATTAACCTAACCACCTTGTTTTAAAGGTTTTACGCAAACAATTAATTGTGTATTACAATTTTTTGAAGAAGAAAAAGCCAATATTATATTTTTAATGACTTATCGTTTGAATCAGGATGTATTAGAAAATCTTTTTAGTATTTTTCGACAAAATGGCGGATACAACAAAAATCCAACAGCCAGAATGATTAGGACATCGATAAGAAGTAATTGTATTTTTTCATTATATACATCTAAAGGAGCAAACTGTGAGGCAACTGAAGAAGATGATAATCCAATATTAATTGACACACTAAGATAACAAAATAAAATTTTTACAGTATCTTCTGATTCTGATACAGAATATATTTCTAATTTATCTCTCTCTTCTTCGATATTAACTGATAAGGATTCTGTTAATAATGATGATTTAAATAATGTTACTTTGGAGGACTGTTCTGTTACATATTTTGCAGGATATTTAGGCTATAAATGTATGAAAAAATTTAATTGTAACCATTGTCAAAATGAATTATTTATAGAAAAAAACTTAAACGATAAAAAACAGTTTCTTTTACTTAATAAAAATTAGACTTCAATTGATAGTGAAAGTGGACTTAAAGCACCATCAAATAGTTTTAATAATGTGATTAATAAAATGTTAAATGTTTTTGAAAATAATTATAAAAACTACTTTCATAAAAAGAGAATTACATTTAAATTAATTGAATATATAAAAGAAAATAATACAATTATAAAATGGCTAGATGAATTAATGAAAAACTGTATAGAACATAAAATGTATATAATTGAACAGCTTTTAATATGTAAATTATTTAATAAAACAAAAAATTTTTCTACTACATCAAAACTAGCAAAACTTTCAAAATTAAAAATATTAAATCATATTTAAATAATATTTATATTATATTTGTATAATATATAATAAATAAATCATATTTAAATAATATTTGTATTATATATCTATAATAATAGAATAATTATATAGGTATTATTATATATAATAATTTGTAGAATATAATATAATAAGCATTGTGTAATTATTAATATTATTTCGTGTTTATTTATTTTTCAAAATACAATTTAAAAGAATATACTTAACATCTCAAAATGTAAAATATTTTAATTAATTATAAAAGTGAAATGTGTAATAAGCTGGCCAGGTGAACCCAACTTCCTAATTAAACGTTATTATACATTTTTTTTTCCAATACTATACTGGCTAGTGTAGTGGTGAATTTAAATAAAACCAAAAATTACATTGAAAAACCATGGTGCTCGGATAGAACGTACTCGTGGTTGGCGGCCCAATATAAATCTCCACATAATTATTATTTATGACTACGATTTCGGGTGACGACGATAAGCTTACAAATTGTCTATTTTTCCCCTTATTAAACACGAAAAAATAAATTGAATTACAACAGCGACATCTATTAAGCAACCTTATAAATAAAATTTTAGTTGCCAAATATCCCTGCCATGGGCTATTTGTATATTATAAAATCAATGATATTACTTTAGTAAAGTAGATAATGGAAAAAACTTGGTAGTAGAGTTGAAATATTCACATTATAATTAATATCAATATTACAAAATATTTTAATAAGAATAAATACCTTCTAGCCCTTAATATATATAACTCATCGCTTTATATAGAATAAATAATTAAACAAGAAATCAAATGGGACAATATTTATTTTTTTAAAACATTTTGTTTTACTGTACAAAAAATACCATAAGAATTAAAAAAAAAATAAACAACAGTCATATCTAATGTATGTGTGTCATGTATTTTTACAATTGTTTTATGTATGGCAGGGCCTCAGTTTTGTGTAACTTTACACTCCCAGAAAGACAAAATATATTATACGCAATTAATAAAGTATAGGTATATACTCGTATAAATAAGGCTTTATTTTAGCAAAAATATACTTTTTTCAATACATTATTAATTATATGAATAAAATGGAGAATGTGTCACAGTTTTACTGTTTGTCCGATTTACATTCCACATTCATATATTAACAATAGTTTTTGTTCATATATACATATTCAACAGAGATGCGTCACAGTTTTACTGTCGTCCGACTTACAATCCAATTAATTTTCTTTTTGCCTAAATACACATATACATACAACAGACAATGCGTCACAGTTTCACTGTTTGTCCGGCTTACAAGTCTCACATTATTTTTCTTTCAAAGCCTTTACTATGGTTTATAAATACTTATACAATAAGCGCGTATAATATATAATATGCCGATTTCCAGTACGAGGCCAGTGCCAAAAATGTCTATTATTTTATTTTATTTTCTCACGTTAAATTTTTTTTTCTAGTCGAATTAGCAACAACTGTTGGCTTTTATTATTTTTTAAATAAAATTCTCATGGTATAGGGTACACAAAACAATAATTTTAATACTAATAGCTTTGTATATATATTTTTTATTCCTGTATATTTAAACATTCAAAACTGCAAAATATTTACACGTGCTAGATAATTAAAAAACATTTAAATATAAAATGAATATAGCAAAAAAAATGGTAGTAACTTTATGATTGGGCGTAGTAGATATTCTTATTGTTCATATTTTGTTTATTTTTATCCTAAGATCGTTAAGAACCAATATAAAATGGGAACTATTACTTATAGAGAATAAATATTTAAAGTTAAATTAATTCAGCGTCCCCTAAATTTTTTGGTAATATAAAAAAAAAATACTAAATCTCATCAATATCATCAACTCTCATATCACTCAATGTTAGCCAAAGAATACCCTAAAGCGCTAATGCTCTAAAGGCAGATGTACTTGTATTAATGATAAACATTACTACGACAGATGAAGAAAACAAGAACACTCATGTCGAAGAAAAAATGTGACTGACTTATGTGATTGCACAATTAAGTATACTAAAAAAAAAAAAAAAAAAAAACATAAAAGGGCACCGCGATCATTATCATTTTAACGGTACATTTAGACAGACTCTATGTAATAATGTAACATCAAAATAATATAGTCCAAGGTGGGGAGGTGTCCACTACTTTGAGAGGTCATTAGTATTCCTTTGTGTGTATATGTATACATACATACACGTTCAGAATGTTGCAAAAGGCCTTCGGAGATAATTATATGTCGCGAGCAAGTGTTTTTGATTGGTACAAATTGTTCAAAGAGGGTCGAGAACGCGTTGACGACGAACCACGTCCAGGACGGCCATCAACATCAACTGATGATCAACACATCAATAAAATCAAGGAATTGGTGCTTGAGAATCAGGAAAAAGGTGAAGTAATTGATCGATTTATGGTGATCCCTCAATTACTCGATATAGTTAAAAGACTAAGACCACAATATGACAAGTATTTAATTGACAATTTGGCTGAAACACACAACAGGACAATTTTAAGACTCCCTCCTTATCATTGTGAGTTAAATCCAATAGAATTGGCGTGGGCCAACGTGAAAGATCACGTAAAAAAGAACAACACCAGCTACAAATTAAGTGACGTAAAAACACTGTTGTTGGAAGGTATAGAGCGAGTGGATGAGACAATGTGGAAAAATTGTATACGTCACACAATGAAAGAGGAAGAAAAATTCTACAACATTGATTTTATTGTAGACGATATATTGTCCGCAGAAACACAAAGTCTGACAATGACGGTTGGCGATACGTCTTCGGATTCTGAATTCTCCAGTGATAATAAGTAATATTAATTTTATTTTTTAATTTTTTATGAATAACTTTGACTATGTGTAATTTTGATAATGAGTAAGAATACAAAACAAAATGTGTCTTATTAAATGTTGTTCTTTATAATCTATCCTCTATCCTATTTATACAAAAAATTAAAATATTATATTAATATTTATATATTATCAAGGTGAATATGAAAATAAATAATAAAACGTACACAAATAAAAAAACCATTGCAGTAGTATCGGTAGTAAAAACATTTGTGTGTTCAATATGTTTTAAAAAGAAATTAATAAAAAACAAAAACAAAAAAAAGGGTCTATTATTTTACTATGTAATACGCGGTAGCGCAATGTAATATGCAGTAGCGCATTGTTACTACAATTCCCTGTATGCACGGCGGCGTCGCCGATGGCAACATCGTCGACGACGCCGATCATAGCCGACTAATCACAGAGTGAATAGATCCGCCCAGGGGGGTCCGGACATCGCTCGGCGATTCATTTGGATGCGCCAACGCGGTGCGCTCTTATTTAGTACAGGCTACATGTTGGTAAACAATTATCCAAAATGTAATGCTCGAAAAGCTGAGGTGCAGAAATGGCTGAAAAATCAAATTATTAATTTCTCACCATTGGAAACTCTAGCCCAAGGGTCGGCAATTAATTTCTATGGCGGTCCAGATAATTTGAAAAAAATATTTCGAGGGCCAGAAAAAACTTAAACTTTAGTTTATAATTAATGTATTTATTTTTGTATTAAAAACACATTTTAAGACCAAATATTTAATATTTAATTATTTATTAGGTAATTATATATTCATATTAATAATAACACAATTTTATTCTTAAAAGTTTAATGAGAAAAATGAAATTTCTTTTGGCGGTCCAGTTATTTCCTCTCCGCAGGCCGCCCATTGCCGATCCCTGATGTATAATATGTCCAAGAAACAAAGATAAAAAAACTAAATGTTCGTGTTATAAGTTTATGTGCCAAAACCACATGAAATTAATTTGTAATTCGTGTTTGGAAGGAGAAAAATCTGGTAATGATTCTATAGTGATACTGTTTGATTTTTGTTATGAAAAAATATTGTATATTTTATATTATTTTGTTGAAAAAAGTACTATTTTTTTTAATTATGAAAAATATTAATTTATTTTTATTTTATTTTGTTATAAAAAGGGTAATCATTTTATTATTATATTATTTAATCTGAAAAAAGTTATAATTTATATCTTATCATTATATGTTTGGTATAATTTAGCAGTTCAATTTTATTAGTTTATATAAATTTAAATTATTAAAATGTATAAAAATCATGTTAACCACAAGTAAATATTTAATTTGAAAAGATAAGTTATTTTTCATTGGTTTATTTAGTCAATATTTTACTGATCAGAGTGAAATTAAATTGTTGCAATATTTCTGTGTCCCTGAATAATTTAAATCAGGATTTATAATGCCGAATAATGAAAACACCCCACACACTTAGTTTTGTAAATTTGTACTGCATACTTAACTAAAGGTTAAAAGTGTAATTCTATAAATGGAAACCGCCAATTATAGTACTGTAATATTTCTTTCATAAATTTTATAATTGACCATAGACTCGTCGTGCTCCCCTTTACAAATGGAATGAGACCAATCAACATCGGATTACTCAGGTGATAATGTATATTTATTTTATTTAAATGAACTATTCATTGTGAAGATCGTGTGGAAAGACAAACGCATAATATCATAGTTCCAAGGACCAGTTAAATATTAATTAGAAAACATTATTTATATCGTTCCAACGACTCGGTTCAAAAGACCACAGCAGCAAGTGTGTAGTAGAAAATATCCAGCCGACCGTTCTTTAACTGGATAGGAACAGGCAGAAATATCGATCACCCCTTTCGGAACGCAGAAACTGCGGCGGAGGAGGTGCGTTGCACGACCAAATTACACAATTGATTTTATAATAATATTATAAAGTCTGTTCTGGTTTATTCTCTAATCAACGTTATTACTATTAATTATTCGGCTTACCCGTTCCCCGTCATTCCGACAACGCTGCTACGACGTATAATAGACGCGCGGGGCGGTGTTCGATGGCACAAAGTGGTTTTCGCACTGCACGTGCGTGCGCGTCATTTTAAACAGCACGTCCTCGTAGTCTTTTTCGATTGCTAAACCACGTTCTCGAAATCAACGTTTCTCCGAGTAGCCGGCGGCGCGCACACACACACACGCACAACTATTACGACAATATATTAGTAAAAAATAAAAAAAATAAAAAAAAATAACGTTATAGCAATGTTTAATACAACGAAGTCACTACAGAGTGATAGAAACGACCAGTAATGGCGACGTTCGTGTAAAAGAGACGTTTGTTAAAGACGCGCGTTCGAAACCAGTTGTAGTTGTGCAAACGACGACGACGACGACGGCGCCGGCGCGCGCATGCGGTCAAATTCCGTATCGACGACGCCTCGGCAGCACAAATTGACAACGGTGTACGGCCGAGAACAACAAAATTCGCTGCTGTTGTGTCTCCTAATAAAAATAATAATTTTATCTCGGAATTCGTAGTTTTTGTAGATTTCCTCCTGCTACTCGAGTGAGCAGCAGCTGCTTGTCACGAGAATTTCCCGCTTCGTTTTCCATAATGCTTATTATTACAATGACGGATACCTAATTTTTTTTTTTGTAAACAAATTCAAAGCGTTTTCATTCGGGCGACTGGGTCGGAACAGCCGTACGCGTCGTCCTCGACCACACTGCTGTCTCTCTCATCGAAAAAAAATGAAAACGAAAAACACGAATTGTTTAACGCGGAAAATTATTGGTGTACGTCGACGAAGAAAAAACAAAAATTACCGAAACAATAATAACGACACGCGCGTCTCCGGTCGAAGAGAAACACATCGGCGCACTCGACGAAAAACCTATTAATCTTCAGTGGTTCTTAACCGTTGACATTATATTTCATCGTATAGAGCAGGGGTCGGCAATTAATTTCTATGGCGGTCCAGATAATATGAAAAGAAAAATTTCGAGGGCCAAAAAAAACTTAAACTTTAGTTTATAATTAACGTATTTATTTTTGTATTAAAAACACATTTTAAGACCAATTATTTAATATTTAATTATTTATTAGGTAATTATATATTCGAACCAATAATAACACAATTTTATTCTTAAAAGTTTAACGAGAAAAATTACATTTCTTTTGGCGGTCCAGTTATTCCTCTCCGCGGGCCACCTATTGCCGACCCCTGATCTAGAGCATTATGTATACATGACTTTATTAATTTTTAATGATTTTGAAAACGATTTAACGTACCGCTGCGATTTTCAGCTAAAATAAACCAAAAATTAAAAGACATAGTTTCGAAACGCTGGACGACGATGAGTTTTTTTTTTATAAACACTACCACTGAGACAAAACGATTTTACGAAAAAAAACCGATAACAAAAATTCGATTGACAAATTTGTACAGGAGGTATAAATTATATCTTGGTATAAATTAAAAATACTGCGTTAAAATGTTTAACTGTTATTCATATGTATCGAATCAGAAACAGGTGGCGTATAAATATTGTTAGAAACTGCCCTTGGGTAATTGAATATTATAAATAAAAAGAAAATAGAAAAATTTTTTTCTTTCCTTCTTGCGGTAAGAAACGGTAAAGTAAACTACAGAATTTTTGTAGAAACGCGATTACATAGAGAAAAAAATAAAAAAATCCCAGGTAAACGAGGGAATATAAACGGACTCTCAACAGTTACAACACACAATAGATACGTAGAAATTTTTTTCACAATAAATTTAATTTCAACGAAATATTATTAATTCGACTATCGCGTTATTCATATCTACAATATCAATAATAAATCATGAACAAAATGAATCAGAAAAAAAAATAAAAATACTAATGCATAGATTTGTTAATGTGACACACTACAGAATTAATTATTATATTTGTCTTAAAATCATATAATATAATAATCTAATCTATAATTATGACTCATTATTTATCATTAATTAACATTTTTGTAATAATATATGTCTCATATGCACAAAAAAAAAATCAATCGATTTATGGTAGTGGACGTAGTCTCTCTGCCAGCTACAGCTCATTAATCCAAATAATATACATTGTTTCAATACAATTCATTGTGTTATTCATTAATCGCGTTAGAAAGTTCAACTCACCACACAAAAATACATTATAAATCGGACTTAGAAAATCCGGTTTACAACAACTTTATGATTCACGGTAATTTATAAGCCAATGCTTTGATTACATTTATAATAATAAAAAAAAATTTCAAGTATTTTTATATTTATTGGTTTGATAAAATTGCGTCTGAATCAGTAAAGTATTGGTGTAATATATAAAATAATAATTCGATTTTTATAATGTATAATGTTCTATTAAATAAAAAAATATTTTTTAATTACGAAAACGATTTAAAACGAATTTATTATGACTATTATTTTATAAATTATTCAATCTGGTGGCCAATGTAATATTTTATATTATTTTTTGTTTGATTAAAAGCAAAGCGAATTGGATAAATAAATCTTACCTGTAAGCGGCATTGTCTCCCAGGTCATCTGATGTCTCGTAGAAATATTGGGCACATGTTTCGAATTCCGAACTCTGAAAATGTGAATAACTCGGACGATTTGATCTCTGCATGGTATCGCACCACTACGCCAGGAGAACCACCATACTCATTGATTGGCAAAATGCTTACACGAAACATTAAACGCCTTCAATTGGACGACATCATATCCCTGCGGATACTGCAGCTTACAGAAAAGAATACATGTACGACGCACTTAATATTTCTGTAAAATAGCAGATAAATAAATGAAGTAATATTATGATATCATAAATAAAATAATATTACAGAATAAAGAAAAAAAAAGTGACTTAAGTGAATTACTTAGAATTTAGTTTTGTTATAGCTATAAATTTGCCTTCGATAAAAAACGAATCTGGGTGGAATTTTGGTGTAAGACACTTTTTCGAAAAGTTTGTTATAAAAAGAAATTATGACATGACAATTTTCAAGATTTTATTAAATATAGTTGTAGCGATAAAAGTCTAACATTATAGTTTAATTTAAAAATATTTATCACGTTAATACGGTTATTCATTTGGCAAAAAAATGACCGATTTCTATTACTATTAAGTTTCAAAATTACGAACAAAATACCGATAATCGATTTTGATGAATGCGCGCGTTTTTTTGTAGTAATAATTTACGGTGGTTTTTTTGCGTGTGATGCTTAAAAAAAGTATAGAGAAAAACGATCATTCTAAAATATCAAAACTAAACGCATTATATGCCACTGGAACATAGTTGTAATACGTAACAAGAATTTTGGGTAGACCAAAAAAAAAAAACCGATACGTTCCTCCCTCCGTTTAGAATTTCGAAATATACTCGCATTTTTATACAGATTAAAATAAATTATCAAACGAGACTGGTGTGTGTAAACGTTATTTCGTTTTCAATACAATCATCGTAATTGACATTAATATTTGCGGTCCGTCTCGGATGTTCATACACAGATGTTGCGCAAATATTTTTTAACGTTATCAATGGAAAAAAAATAAAATGAAAAAGATTCATAGGAATTGAACGCACAACAGAATTTCAATGGAGTTTGCTATATATTATTATTACGACTAGTGGAACGCGTTTACAGTGGTCATTCGAAAGATATAATACAAACGTCACCGTCAGCGCATACCAAAGACACCCAATGTGGCGACGTCTTTTCAATTTTTTTTTTCTTCGTTCTCAACACACGAACAGAATAAAATCGTTAATTAAGCGTAATTATAAAAAAAAACTCAGTAGATTATATAAAAAATAATAAAAAAAATATACCGATAACAGTGATACGATTATCATGTTATGTTGTATTACAATACAAACGCGTACGTTATTTTATTACAAATTATATCGTACGCGATAAAAATGAAATGTTTTATCAGCATAATCGCAAACCTAAAACGCACCTAAGCTGTTTTATAATAAATGAAAATTTATATAAAATGGTATGAAGAATATTATAGATATCGTCTTAAATTATTTACGATACAACTTATATACGTCTTAAAATTATTGTCTGGAAAAAGAAAAAAATTAATAAATATACGAATTTATATATACCTTTTTGACACGGAGTCTCAGCGACATTGAACGAGACGTGGTGTGAAAATACAAAACGATTCGCATCGATTTCTTTTCTTTGAAACACGCCGTGTAAAAATCGACATTGTTTTTAATACGGCGACGGTACGTTTCATAAGCGCCGCCGCGGCGATGAACGCGACTGCCGGCCACGACGATAAGAATGTTACGACGGCGAGTGCGGACGACCGCTCTACCGGAAATTTCTCACCGCACACACACGGCTGCGTACCACACCGCTACCGTCGCACGATTATACATGCAGTGGTGGGGTGGTGGAGAGCAGTTGATTGTCGTACGTTTGAAAATAATATCGTTCGACGAAATAATAAGAGGGAATATTTTACAATGTATATTTGTAATGATATACGGACGCGCGTTATAATATAATCGTATTATAACGACGTTAATAATATTATTTATCTACTACGCGTATTGGATATTTGTGTCACGACAACAACGCGAGTATTAAAATGAAAATAAAAAAAAAGAAACGCGTATTTCGGTCGGTATTATTATTCGATAACAGTGGTATATCACCGGATAACGATATTATTGAACGTATTTCTATGAAACGCCATTAAAAATTGACTCCGCTTAAATATAATATAGAAAATATTATAATAATTAATACGGCGAAGTCCGACGCCCGTTTCCCATTACACTAATGTGCACACGTTGTATAAACGACGAAAAATACAATTGTACACACGCTATTTGAAATCGAAAATAACATCGTTCATGAAAAAACGAACATAAAAACGATTTATTCGTCCGGAGATTTATAGGTTTTTTTTGTCTACACAACTATCGTTACT
Source organism: Chaetogeoica ovagalla (assembly GCA_032441825.1). NCBI lineage: Eukaryota > Metazoa > Arthropoda > Insecta > Hemiptera > Aphididae > Chaetogeoica > Chaetogeoica ovagalla. The sequence continues at coordinate 1,633,328 of CM063749.1, read as the reverse complement.
TCTCTGCGTGCAATCGAGTTACGAGAATGTAAAAAAACGATTCAATTCAACACACCGGAGTTCGCGGGAAAAAGTCTTTTTTCGCATATACCAGGACGTTTCACGGATTCTTGAAATATTCAATTTATTTACTATAATATTTTGTAAATTGCGAGAAAAAAAAATACTACTTTATTTTTAATAGGCGAAAAAAATACGTTTTCTTAGTCATATACCTATCATTTTTTTTCCTTCTCTTAACGTTTTAATGAAAAAGAGAAAAACCGCGTAACCGAGAATGAATTATTGCAATTATTATTAATGTATGGACAATCAATCATTGGATACCTAATTTTTTTTTTTTTTGTAAACAAATTTAAAGCGTTTTTATTCGGGTGACTAAGTCGGAGGGACTTACGCGTCGTCCTCAAACACACTGTCTCGTCGAAAGAAAGTGAAAACGAAAAACACGAATTGTTTAACGCAAAAAAAAATTATTGGTTTACGTCGATGAAGAAAAAACAAAAATGACCGAAGTAACGACACGCGCATCTCCGGTCGACGAGAAACACACATCGTACTCGACGAAAAACCTATAAATCATCAGTGGTTCTTCTTAACCGTTGACATTAAAATATTTCGTCGTCTAGAATTTAATATACATGTGTATATTTATTTATTTTATATATATTTTGTATTTATGATTACGAGTATTAACTTATAATTTTTTTTTCCATCATTTTGAATATTTATTTTTACAAATCCTTTTAATTTTTATTTTTAGTTTTTTAAATTCCTCTTTGTTTTTGCTACCTTGTTAATTTTTAATACTTAGCACATCATTTTTGTAAAATTTTATACATATATATTAGCATTTGTAAAATAGTACTGCTCGCGGGCGACGGGGAACCCATGCACAATTTTTTTAATTACTTTGAAAACTAAAGAAATGTTATTTCACAAAATTCCGATAATATTTTGCAAATGTAGATTCACTTGCCACAACACAACACATAATCACATATTTTCAAATCATATAGAATTCTTCAAATACTTAACACACATCATTTTTGTAAAATTTTAAATATTTTAGCATTTGTAAAAAAAATACAGCCCGCGGGCGCCGGGGAACCCCTGCCCAATTTTTTTTAATATCCTCAGCTAACTTATGAAACTTTTTCTTAATATTCCGATATTATTTTGCTAATGTAAATATACTCTCAACAATATGATATCCACAAACATATAAACACATTTTATCGAATAATTTTTAATAAATATAAAATAAGTAAATAAATGTATATTAAAATGTATATTTAAATATAAAAAACGAATAAAGCCAATGAGTATTAGTTAAGAGTGTTGTTGTCAATATTATATATTACTACTGTTTTCGACAAAAATTCATCATCGGGTAATTTTTATTTTAATTTTACCTGATGATGACTTTTTGTCGAAACGGTAGTAAAATATAATATATACAACAAAATTCTTAATTATCCTGTAAAAAACTTGGGTGATACTGCAAATCCTTCGGATATTTGGAATACATTTTTTACTGATTCTATTATAAGTGAAATTTTGATCTGGACCAATGTAAAAATTGATAGTCTCCGCGAAAAATATAAACAAATGTCAAGTTTTACAAAAAACGTCGATGAAATTGAACTACGATCACTTTTTGGATTATTATTTTACTCTGCTGTTTTTAAGTCAAACCATGAACGCTCAGAACTTTTATTTGCTACTGATGGGACTGGTCGTGAGATATTTCGTTTAGTTATGAGTCAAAAAAGATTTTTATTTTTAATTAATTGTTTACGTTTTAATAACCGGGATACAAGAGACGAAAGAAAAAATGAAAATCCCACTGCTGCCATTTCTGAAATTTTTGACGAATTTATAAATAATTGTAAATTAAATTATTCATTAAGCTCATGTGCAACAATAGATGAAATGCTTATTAGCTTTCGTGGTAGGTGTAAATTCAAAATGTATATGCCAAATAAACCTGCTAAATACGGAATAAAATTAATGTGCATAACCGATTCCCGTACACATTATTTATATAATGCATATATTTATGCTGGTCAAAATACCGATGGATTAACACTAGACCCGGCAGAAAAAAAGTTTGCAAAACTTACTCAGGCAGTTTTGAGATTGTCTAAACCAATAGAAGGGACAAATCGAAATATCACTGCAAATAATTGGTTTAGTTCCATTGAACTAGTAGAGATTTAAAAAAAAAGAGGGTTGACGTATGTTGGCACATTAAAAAAAAATAAAAGAGAAATACCACCGGAATTTCTACCAAAAAAAAAAAAAAGTGTTGTAGGTACCACTACATACGGATTTACTAAAGATTTAACCCTTATGTCGTATGTAACTAAACCTAATAAGTCAGTTATATTAATTTCTTCTATGCACCACCAAAACGAATTTGATGAAGATGTACAAAAACCAGAAATTATTTCGTATTATAACAGAACTAAAGGAGGTGTGGATGCATTAGAAGAAAACTGTTCAATGTATTGTACTGGTCGTCGTACTCGTCGATGGCCAATGGCAATATTTTTTCATCTTTTAGATATCTCTAGTGTTAACTCATTCGTCTTATACAACTCATTCAAAAATAATACAATATTATCAAGATCTGATTATATGAAGAGACTTGCATTTGAGCTGGTAAAACCTGAATTAGAACGAAGGTATGAAAATACTTGCATTTTGCGAGAAATTAGATTTAGTATAGGAAGAGTTCTAGGAGTAAGCAAAAATCTAAAAGAAACACCAATATACGAAGGTAAATTGGAAAAAAAAAAACTTGCCGTATATGCCCACCTAAAAAAAAAGAAAAACGACTTTCCAGTGCTATCTTTGTGGTGACCCAATATGTCTACAATGCAGTAAAACAGTGTGTTCAAAATGTATGGGATATTAAAAATAAATACCATGTAATATCAAGGATTAATATTTTGTTTTGTAGTACCTACTATTAGTTTTACTAAGTTTTTTGTATTTTATTTTTTTTTCAAAAGTTTAACATTTTGTTTTTATATCAGTATAAAATAATTTAAATGGAGTTTTGTCTTATGTAATTTTTATCGACAAAAATTTTTTTTTTAATTCTTGTTTTTTTAATTTAGTTCTACGATATGTCCTTTATTATTATATACAGGGTTTAAACTTAAAAACTGATTTTGAAAAATCCTAGAATAAAATAAAGGATTAACAAATAATAGTATAAAACTTTTTTGTACCTACAAACCATTCATTGAAATAATACGAAATAATAATTTTTTTTCTAAAAAAAATAGCTCAGAGCAATTATTTATATTATAATTATAATATATAAGCATACAATTATTTAAGAAATTAATCTATAAGTGTCCAATTTTTGTTATCAAATGAAGCGGTGTGTTACACCTCGCTGTACTCGTAACATTATATTTTTTCACTATACCAGTTACGGGTTAACCGTTGACATTATAATATTTCGTCGTCTAGAATTTAATATACATGTGTATATTTATTTATTATATATAATATATTTTTTATTTATGATTACGAGTATTAACTTATAATTTTTTTTTCTATCTTTTTGAATATTTATTTTTACAAATCCTTTTAATTATTATTTTTAGTTTTCTAAATTCCTCTTTGTTTTTGCTACCTTGTTAATTTTTAATACTTAGCACATCATCATAGGCGTGCGCACAGGGCGTGCCGGGCGTGCCCAGGCACGCCCTGTAATTTTTCATGGACCGAAGTACCCAATGCCTCAATCTACCTAAATTACCAAATTCATTCAATTTAAAAAAAAATTTTTAAAGCAAATTTGAAGAAAATTGAATAATTCTCTATGTGCACTCTGTATAGTTGAAAATGTGTATACAGTACTGCGTTTTTACATATTATGGCTAAAATTAAAAATTAAAATTAAAATTGAAAAATGTTAATTGTTTGAAAAATACATTAATTAGTATGAGAAATGATGACAGTGAATATAAACAAATGTTTGATAGTTCGGTTATATTATGTAAGAAACATGATATTGATATTCCAGCTACTAATTCTCGTAAAGTTTCAACTCGATTAGACTCTAATTTATCAAATCAAATTATTTTTAATACAAAATTTTATGAATTAAAAATTACAGTATTTTATCCATTACTTGACAAACTACTTAGTGGGATTAATTTAAGATTTAAGCAAGATACATTTGATTTGGTTGATGCTATGGCATGTATGTTAACTATGAATTTATCTGAAAGTACTACAAAAATATTATCAACATTTTCCAAGGTTTCGGAGGAAGATTTAATAACTGAGTTAAAACTTTTAAAAAATTATAAAAATGCTATGCAATTAAATGGTGCTACGAGTGAATCTGTCTATGAATGGATTGATTGGTTAAAAACAACAGGAAATTCTACAGTTTATACTTGTGTATTTAAGACTTTAAAAATGTTCACTATAATACCTGTAACTAGTTGTACGTGTGAACGTGTTTTCTCAAAATTAACTATTGTAAAAAACAAATTGCGCAGTACAATGGGTCAAGAACGTTTAGAGTCATTATTACTGCTCTTTACTGAACAAGAAATGGTATCAAAGGTAGATTTAAATGCAGTAATAGATGAATTTAACAGTATGGGTAACAGAAGAATGTCTCTTTAAAAACATAAAATACTTATATGATATTTAGCTATGTAATTCATAATTATTATATATTTTGTTATACTTTATTTTAATTTACTAGTACCTACCTGTTTAATATAAAGTATTTAAAATTATATTATATTATAATTATTATGTTGTTTATAGCTATCATTGCTATTATGTACTATTATTATTATATTATATTAAACTGTGTAAGAAAATAAGTATGCATATTAAATAGGTATATAAAATTTAGATGTGTTGTATTAAAAAAATGGTTGACTAGAGGGCCGGTGATAAATATGGGCACTACCTGCTTTTAGAGTCTACGCACGCCTATGCACATCATTTTTGTAAAATTTTTTACATATATATTAGCATTTGTAAAATAGTACTGCTCGCGGGCGACGGGAAACCCATGCACAATTTTTTTAATTACTTTGAAAACTAACGAAATGTTATTTCATAATATTCCGATAATATTTTGCAAATGTAGGTTTACTTGCCACCACACAACACATAATCACATATTTTCAAATCATATAGAATTCCCCCTGTAGAATACCCCATGAGTAATTGAATGTTATAAACAAAAAAAAAAAAATAAAATTTTTTCTTTCCTTCTTGCGGTAGGTAACGCTAATCTCTACAGAATTTTTGTCAAAACGCGATAACGTAGAGAAAAAAATAAAAAAATCCCAGGTAAACGAGGGAATATAAACGGACTCTCAACAGTTACAACACACAATAGATACGTAGAAATTTTTTTCACAATAAATTTAATTTTAACGAAATATTATTAATTCGACTATCGCGTTATTCATAACTACAATACCAATAATAAATCATGAACAAAATGTATCAAAAAAAAAATAAAAATTCTAATGCATAGATTTGTTCATGTGACACACTACAGAATTAATTATTATATTTGTCTTAAAATCATATAATATAATAATCTAATCTATAATTATGACTCATTATTTATCATTAATTAACATTTTTGTAATAATATATGTCTCATATGCACAAAAAAAAAATCAATCGATTTATGGTAGTGGACGTTAGTCTCTCTGCCAGCTACAGCTCATTAATCCAAATAATATACATTGTTTCAATACAATTCATTGTGTTATTCTTTAATCGCGTTAGGAAGATCGACTCACCACACAAAAATACATTATAAATCGGACTTAGAAAACTCGGTTTACAACAATGTTATGATTCACTGTAATTTATAAGCCAATGCTTTGATTATATTTATAATATTGAAAAAAATGTCAAGTATTTTTATATTTATTGGTTAGATAAAATTGCGTCTGAATTAGTAAAGTATTGGTGTAATATATAAAATAATTCGATTTTTATACTGTATAATATTCTATTAAATAAAAATATATTTTTTAATTACGAAAATGATTTAAAACGTATTTATTATGACTATTATTTTACAAATCATTCAATCTGGTGGCCAATGTAATATTTAATAAATATTATTTTTTGTTTGATTAAAAGCAAAGCGAATTGGCTAAATCAATCTTACCTGTAAGCGGCACTGTCTCCCAGGTCATCTGATGTCTCGTAGAAATATTGGGCACATGTTTCGAATTCCGAACTCTGAAAACGTGAATAACTCGGACGATTTGATCTCTGCATGGTATCGCACCACTACATCAGAAGAACCACCATCCTCATTGATTGGCGAAATGTTTACGCGAAACATTAAACGCCTTCAATTGGACGACATCATATCCCTGCGGATACTGCAGCTTACAGAAAAGAATACATGTACGACGCACTTAATATTTCTGTAAAATAGCAGATAAATAAATAAAATAATATTATGATATCATAAATAAAATAATATTACAGAATAAAGAAAAAAAAAGTGACTTAAGTGAATTACTTAGAATTTAGTTTTGTTATAGCTATAAATTTGCCTTCGATAAAAAACGAATCTGGGTGGAATTTCGGTGTAAGACACTTTTTCGAAAAGTTTGTTATAAAAAGAAATTATGACATGACAATTTTCAAGATTTTATTAAATATAGTTGTAGCGATAAAAGTCTAACATTATAGTTTAATTTAAAAATATTTGTCACGTTAATACGGTTATTCATTTGGCAAAAAAATGTCCGATTTCTATTACTATTAAGTTTCAAAATTACGAACAAAATACCGATAATCGATTTTGATGAATGCGCGCGTTTTTTTGTAGTAATAATTTACGGTGGTTTTTTTGCGTGTGATGCTTAAAAAAAGTATAGAGAAAAACGATCATTCTAAAATATCAAAACTAAACGCATTATTTGCCACTGGAACATAGTTGTAATACGTAACAAGAATTTTGGGTAGACCAAAAAAAAAAAACCGAATCATTATAAAACCGATACGTTCCTCCCTCCGTTTAGAATTTCGAAATATACTCGCATTTTTATACAGATTAAAATAAATTATCAAACGAGACTGGTGTGTGTAAACGTTATTTCGTTTTCAATACAATCATCGTAATTGACATTAATATTTGCGGTCCGTCTCGGATGTTCATACACAGATGTTGCGCAAATATTTTTTAACGTTATCAATGGAAAAAAATAAAATGAAAAAGATTCATAGGAATTGAACGCACAACAGAATTTCAAAGGAGTTTGCTATATATTATTATTACGCCTAGTGGAACGCGTTTACAGTGGTCATTCGAAAGATATAATACAAACGTCACCGTCAGCGCATACCGAAGACACCCAATGTGGCGACGTCTTTTCAATTTTTTTTTTCTTCGTTCTCAACACACGAACAGAATAAAATCGTTAATTTAGACGTAATTATAAAAAAAAACTCTCAGTAGATTATATAAAAAATAATAAGAAAAATATACCGATAACAGTGATACGATTATCATGTTATTACAATACAAACGCGTAAGTTATCTTATTACAAATTATATCGTACGCGATAAAAATGAAATGTTTTATCACGATAATCGCAAACCTAAAACACACCTATGTCGTTTTATAATAAATGAAAAATTATATAAAATGGAATGAAGAATATTATAGATATCGTCTTAAATTATTTACGATACAAATTAAATACGTCTTAAAATTATTGTCTGGAAAATGAAAAAAATTAAAAATTATACGAATTTATATATACCTTTTTGACACGGAGTCTCAGCGACATTGAACGATACGTGGTGTGAAAATACAAAACGATTCGCATCGATTTCTTTTCTTTGAAACACACCGTGTAAAAATCGACATTGTTTTTAATACGCCGACGGTACGTTTCATAAGCGCCGCCGTGGCGACGAACGCGACTGCCGATCACGACGACAAGAATGTTACGACGGCGAGTGCGGACGACCGCTCTACCGGAAATTTCTCACCGCACACACACGGCTGCGTACCACACCGCGACCGTCGCACGATTATACGTGCAGTGGTGGGGTGGTGGAGAGCAGTTGATTGTCGTACGTTTGAAAATAATATCGTTCGACGAAATAATAAGAGGGAATATTTTATAATGTATATTGTAATGATATACGGACGCGCGTTATAATATAAATTGTAATAATATACGGACGCGCGTTATAATATAATCGTATTATAACGACGTTAATAATATTATTTAGCTACTACGCGTATTGGATATTTGTACCCCCCGTGTCACGACAACAACGCGAGTATTAAAATGAAAATAAAAAAAAAGAAACGCGTATTTCGGTCGGTATTAATATTCGATAACATTCGTATATCACCGGATAATAATATTAAACGTATTTCTATGAAACGCCATTAAAAATTGCCTCCGCGTAAATATAATAATATAGAGAATATTATAATAATTAATACGGCGAAGTCCGACGCGCGTTTCCCATTATCGTCGTCGTCGTCGTCTTTATTTGTAACACATTTATATTTGTAATAACGACTCATTAGATTAACGTGCACACGTTGTATAAACGACGAAAGAAGAAAAATATAATTGTACACACGCGTATTTGAAATCGAAAATATCATCGTTCGTGAAATGTAAACGTACATGAAATGATTTATTCGTCCGGAGATTTATACGTTTTTTTTTTCTAAACAACTATCATTACTTCTCTGCATGCAATCGAATTATGAGAGTGTAAAAAACGTTCACGTTTTTTACACTCTTATAACTTTCAATTCAACGCATCGGTGTTCGGCGGAAAAGTCTTTTTTCCCATATACCAGGACGTTTCACGGATTCTTGAAATATTTAATTTATTTACTATAATATTTTGTAAATTGCGAGAAAAAAAATACTACTTTATGTTTAATACGCGAAAAAAAATACGTTTTCTTAATTATTTACCTATCATTTTTTTTCCTTTTCTAACGTTTTAATGAAAAAGAGAAAAACCGCGTAACCGAGAATGAATTATCGCAATTATTATTAGTGTATGGATAAAAATTTGCAAGAGTTATATACTCTCGCTGGTAATTGAAATACACCAAAGGAATATTATTTATTTTACCATTTAATTATAATTTACGTACATCGTTATTTTATATGTTCCTACTGCAGTACCACACTTTAATAATTATTTAATTGTAAAAAAAAAATAAAAATAAATAATAAACATATTATATATTAAATGTTCATTTGATAATTTGTGCGTATTTTCAATTTTTTTTCTAAGACAATACAAGGAGAATATTTATAAGCTTTTTTTTTTAGAGAAATTAAAAATTAACATCGTGTTTTAAACGTTTTAAGATTTCTATAAATCCAGCAAATATCCAGCTGTCGTCAAAATATAGCGAAAATCGCGAATTTCACATTTTTAACCTATTACTTTATTAGAAAATATGGCAAACGTATACTATTCGATTTCCATTTTATTATATAACAATATCAAAAAATATATATAAAGTGATATATTTAATGACAATAATATTCTGTATTTTGTGTGGTAAATTTCGGGAATTTTAAAATAGAAGAATACTTTGCGAGTATACATATTTTTTTGTCGTGCTCCACTCAAACGTACTACGGGTTGAAAAAAAAATAAACAGACGATTTTGAACCAGGGACGTTTTGAGAGCTAGTAATAATTTTTTTACGACTAATCACTAGACGAACATATTATTATTATTATTATTATTGGTTGTAGTTTCTATTTCATCTTTTCTATATCACAACACTGTCTCCTATATGCCCACGTGTAAATTATACGATTTGTTTTTGAAGAAAAAAGAACACTATTAATCATATTATTACCCGGTACAATGTTACTGGAACAAGCAATAACGTATACAAAAAAATAAAAAAAACCACTCGTATTTGATTCTAACTACTTATACAGGACTAAGACTCTGACCGTGTCAGCATATTTATTGTGCAGTTTTTATTCAGTCAGCACATACTTTTATTCAGTCGTCGTCCAACACACAATTCCTGATGGTGTGTTAAATATTGATATTACAATAATATTTTGTAAAATGACTATTCGAGGTATCCGACGCGCATTCACATACGATATAATTCTCTTTACTTATTCTACTTATTCAATTATTTCGCGTTTATGTGATTGGACATAAAGACTGTACTTCGATTTGAACGTGATTTTCCCATCGAAACGTTCAAAAATTGATATACTTTATTTTGGAAACGCGCATATAGAATATGTAACACGCCTACATATAATATATGAAATATTTGTCGTGCGCGCGTACGAACCGAGTTTCAGTCCATTTTCCACCCAGGCATAAATAATAATATATTTTGTTAAATATTGTCAAAAAAAAAAAAAAACTTACAATGGCATAAAGTAATAACAAAAATATATAGACCAATTGGATCCGTTTTATTTTATATAAAATCCGTTTTTTATTTTATTTAATACTTATTGGCTTTTTTTTTATATTTAAATATAAATTTTGATATATATGTATATATGTGTATATTTATTTATTTTATATATATTTTTTATTTATTATCACGAGTATTAACTTATAATTTTTTATTTCTATCTTTTTGATTATTTATTTTTACATATCCTTTTGATTTTTAATTTTGTAAATTCCTCTTTTTTATCACTACTTTGCTATATAAATTACATAATATTATAATTTTAAAATGTGTATACCACCGAATATAAGACGTGCTGATATGACGTGTGCGTTATATATATTTACAAAATTGAACGATATAACGTGTAGGTAACGCGCTGAAATGGTGTAACTCTTAAAATAATAATAATGAAAACGTATTTATAAATCGTATAATATAATTATTATTATTATTATTGTGTAAATAATAATGGTTGAAACAAAAACAATGGAGAAAATGAACGAGGAAAAAATGTGTGTGTGTGTGATGTTCGGTTTAAATCGATTTTAATTTAATAGTTGAAATCCCGTATGCGTGTAATGTTCCATATTATTATAAACGACGAATTTCTGTTTGAAAATTTCGATTTCGATGTTGTGTTTAACATAATATATTAAACACGAGAATTGTTTTGACACGACGGATACGTTTTTAAATTATGTTGAACCAAAGACCCACCGTAATGTACCATTAAGAAATAATTAAAATGTTATTTGTGGTAATGTAAATTAAACGCAGTGGAATCGCGGTTCGTCGAAAAAATTATTCGCGAAAAACGCGCGTTAATAATATTTTGCTCGTTATATCGTTTAGAAACGAAATTGATATTTTTATAATGGCGTTAATTCGATGGCTTTAAATATTAGAGAAATGACGGATTATTTTCGAAAAAAAAAAAAATTAAAAATGTTTTACAGATAAACGAAAACGATGGCGCGATGTAAAAAAACACAACGAATATTGTAAACGTGTGTTTACAGACAAAGCATTTCGATACACGTATCGAATATTTTGTTTAGTCATTCGACAGACATTCTTTGATATATTTATTTTTTTTCTTTTACCCCAAACATTTTCGAATAACTCACAATGAAACGTATAGAATTTATTGTAATAAAATAATCGTATTGTTCTACCGAAACGATCCGTGCTTACAGACAAACACACCTATATTATATCGACACACTGCTGCAATTGACTGGATCCTAAAACACCATAAGGACACTATAAGGATTCCTCGAATTCGTTCGAAAACATTCCTTGAATCACGAAATCATTACTACTGCATATACATCGGTTTGAGACAAATATAATGTATAAATATTTTTTCAAACTACATATAATATTATACGATTTTATTATTATTATATACAAGTGATGTACTGAAAATGAATCATTTACGTTATTTCTACGATAGAAAATTTAATAACGGTATAATCATTAACATACTCGAATAATCTATACGTATATATTAAAGTACGTATAATATAACACGAGTTTGTATTAATTATTCTCTACTCGTTTGACTGATAAAACGATTTTTTCTTCTTTATGTTAAGATTAAAAAAAAAAAAAAAATTAAGAAATTTTACCTTAACAATAGCGCTTAACACATTTAAAAGTTATGATTTGTAAAAACAAAAAATTTATTATTTGTATACGTATATAATATATAGTAATTACACCAAGTAATTTCGACAAAGTTACTTTGATTCCAGTTATACATAGTATACAGTAGTTGGACTGAAATGTATGAACAAAATACACTTTTTTTCCACCCAATTATTAAAATATTGGTTTGGAAATAGGTTAAAAAGTAATTCAGACAAGTTTAAGATAAAATAATAAAAAATAATAATAATATATATTATATAGTATTAAATTTTTTTTTTTTGGAGGGAGGAAGAAATTGAGTAAATTCTGGGGAGGAATTATATTTTCCTTACCCTCTCCTAATCTACGCCTACGTCGGTGTATTTATAATAAAACACGTATAATTTCCATTTGGCATTGGCCGCAAAAAAAAAATTCTAAACAAACTGCTAGTTATGCGCAGAGCAGTGCGTAAATTGTACAGAGGCGAACGCAGGAAAACATTTCGGGGGGAGAAGAGGGGTTTTTGAACTTTTGAACTTACTTAATCCTGGTCCAGATTATTTTACATTGTTGTGAAGAACTACTGTAGATTCAATCATAGCGTTGACACCATCTTCTATTGCTGATATAACAATCTTTGATAAATTCACCATTCGGATACTAAAATCATAAAAGTATTATGTATAGTCTTACGAGCTCATGATTGTCTGAAATATTATAGCTTAAAATCACATCCAGAATAAAATACACACGCACACACATACGTATGTATACGTGATTATATAATTATGCTGAAAGGGTATTTATGTAAAATAAAGAAAAATATAATATTTGTATTAAATTTATTTATTATTGGTTTTTGACAAAGTCATCACGAGGTATTATTAAGCAAAAAAGAAATTACAACAAAAGAACAAAAAATAAAATTTAACAAATTACATAAGGAAATTATTGTTACATAAAAAAAGCATAGAGTAGAAAAATAAAAATAACGAAGTAATTGTGTATTGTTATAGTGAATTTATTTGTTAAAAACAAAAAAAAAAAACAAATATTCCATATTATCTAATACATATTGATATAAAATATTATTTTTAAAATCCGTTTGTATAAATTTTAAAATATTCATAGATTTACTGTTTAATTTCTTTATACATATATATATTCAGGTAAACAGAATTTATATAAATTTGAAAGCAACGATAATACATCATTCGATAAAAAGATTCTGAGTAAGAATCTTAGTTGTAAATACATTGTCAAGAAAATTAAAATTTGGTTATAAAAAGGAATTGTGACTTAATGTTTTTCAAGATTTTTTTTGAATTTAATCGAAATAATAAATGTTTGAAATTTTTTGTAAATTTTTAAACCTTGAAACCAAAAATTATCTCTTTTATGAATTAAATACCTCAAAATCTACAATTATTATATGCAGCCCAAAATTAATAGAAAGTTACATATTTAATGAAAATTTCAGCTTTTTATGACCATTAATTTTAAAATTACGAAGAAATAACGATAACCGATTTTGATAAAATTGTGTTTATACGTAATCTTTCAGTAATTTTTTCTCACGCTTAAGAAAAATATAGAGAAAATCGAAAAATGATTTCTTTAATGTACTAACTAGATGCAATTTGCTATTAGAAAATAGTGCTACATGTAATGATTGGTTAAATTTTTGAGTACAAATATAAAACAAAAACATCATTGTAAAACCGATATCGCTTCGCTTAGAATCTAAAAATTTGCTAATAATCAATTTTTGAAGATTTTTATAGTAAAATTAATGACGAATTCAAATCTGAATTTAAATTTATTATCGCACCGTTAAAATAGATATCAGTAAAATGGAAGCAGGAAATTTATTAAAGAAAAATATAATAGGCGTATAGCCGTTAGCCCGCCATGAGAAGATTCTTTAATTCGTACGAATGAATTTATAATTTCTATTTCGGAAACTGAAAACAGTAAAAAAAAAAAAAATCATTACCTCCTGATGGAACGTAGTAAGTATTTTCATCGGCCGTTTCAACATCGTAACTCTCGAACAGGAATCGTTTAGTACGTTCGTTATAGTTGGAACAACAATCGACATTTATATTAAAACACGGCGACGCGACAAACGAAATTCGCGCGTAAAACTCATTTATATATATATATATATATATATAGTAGGATTTCGAAAACGTTTAAAATACAATACGCGAGATGAAGAATTTTACGTCGTAGCGTATTTAATTTTCGTGTAAAACGAACACGGGTTCGTCGTTTTTTTTTGGTAAACGTTCGATTTTCATTTTTACCGCTTATTTATTAAACATTATCGAAGACAATTAAAATATAGTGATCGCGAAATAATATAAAACCGTCCAACACGAAACGATTCTGTGATTAAAGTAGGTGTTTCAAACGGTTCACTCGAGACGAATTGCTTTTGTAAAAAGTCCGTCCGAGTATTATGGAGGCGGTTTCTATGTTCATACGCGTACGATGCGGGATTATTAAAAATTGCGCCTCCACAAACGCGCGAATTCGCGTGCGCGCGACAAGCGACGATAAGCGAATTCCACAATAACTGATATCTCTGATAACGCGCGCTGACGCGAACTACCTGCGCGGCGAATCGTTGCGTCAACGGTGTTCCCGTCGTGAATATATTTTTTTCACTCTTCTTTCCGTATTATTTCTGTACGGTTTTTTCTTTTTTTTTTCTTGTCTGCCGCGACCGTGTTTCCGTCGCGAATCCGTTCGCCGTTGTTTATCGCGGCACCGATTGTTTTCTCTCCGCATCGAGCGCGCATTGACGACGACATGCCCGCACGATTCACCGTCGCCGCCGCCGCCGCCCATCGTCACTGCTGACGACGACGACGGACTATCGTGTCCACCGGTGTTTAGACGACGGCCGGCCAGTTTCCCGCGGTGAGTATGAAATCCGTCGGACACAACGCGCGTTATTCGTTTTTGGGCTTTTCGCAAACGCCCGTTGCGATCGGCGTTCTTCCCCTCTCCCGTCTTGTGACGACGCCAACAAATTACATAAAAAAAAAAAAATACTTTCGGCGCGCGCCCGCGCTTACGACCGTGTGGTGGTGTGGCTATTTCCGTACGCCGTTCCATTTATTTCACTCGGCTCGTCGGCGGTCCCACGCGAAAAAATCAACAAGTCCCCCGTCGTTTTGGTTTTGTCCAAAAATATTACGTTCTCTCACCGAGTGACCAATACGTCGTCGTCGTCGTTAGACCCAGTCGTACTTGACCCGTATTGTGCTCTTCTCATAGGCTCGTGACGACGACGAATTCGACATTTTATTTTGTTGAGCGGCCAAACGATTTTATTTGTTTCTTTATTTTTATTATTGCACACCCGAACGCCGTAAACACAGTCGGCCGGGTGGCACTACGTTTGTAACACGAACGATCGCATTTATCTAAACGACGCTTATAGACTTTCGCATTACCCTTTCTCCATTCGTCTTATCGTAGTGCTACATACAGTGAGTACAATTACTCGATTCAAACTATTTGGAAGTTTTCTGTAGAATATAGTTTTATCATTCGTATGGAATACGTCGGTTCATCTCTGTGAATACATTTCATTTCGACAAACACTTGTAAGACAATGTTACCGTAAATTATTGATTTATTTATCGTTTTAAGATCGATTTTGTATTATTCGTACAAATGCTATAAATTCAAAATAAATGTTTTACGTTTTTCTTTGCAAACGAAATTTAAAAAAAAAAAATAACGCTGTTTGCTGAATTTAAAAAAAAAAACTAATACTTGGTACTACATTAAAAATTATTTGATATATAGATTTGTGTTTAATTAGCAAAGTGTTTAATATTTTTATTATAGAATTTAGTGTATACCATTATTATTGTTCACTTATTTTTTACACTCATTAATTATCCACTGTTTTGAGTCGAAAAATTTCAATAAGTACTCGGCATTGTTTTATAAAACATAATATTTCTTACTACTGTTTTAGTTTTATTTACATAATCTATCTGACATTCAATTGTAATTTTAACGTTAATATTTTCTTATTGTTCGTATTAAGTCAAAAATAATACTAAATTAATTTATTAATAATTTTCATTAATTCAGTTTTTTTGGAATTTCAATATTATTTAATATTTTAGTTATGAAAAATTAATATTTTTTATTTTTTCCCATTAATTCAACAGTATTAACGATTCTAAATGTTTCGATACTGCAATACTCATTGGCTTTATTTTAAATATATTTAATTATTTTTTTATTTAATTTATCGCGAGTAATAATTTATATTTTTTTTTCTTTTTATTGTTTTGTTAAAAACAATTTTGTTTAATGTCATTATTCTCGCAATCGATTATTAAGTACTAACTTAACTTACATTAGAGCATTGTCTAGATATTTTTAAATGTTCAAATAGTCATCTAAGTCAATTTTTTTTTTTTTTTTAAATTTGCTTTTGTTTAATTAAACATTACAGCAAGGCAGTTACAAAGATTTTACAAATAATACAAGATTTGCAGATATAAAGAAAAAACAAAACAAAACAATTGAATTATAAATAGATACGATGGACAATGAGCAAAATTAAGAAGCCAAAGTTGTGGATGAAATTGATGATTAGGAAAATAACCATAGGAGAGTGGGAGTTAAGAAGGAGATATGCGTCTGGAGAAGGATAACCTAGAGAGAATAATTGTGAAAAAAGATGGAGTCTATTAGAGAGGAGAGAAGGGCAGTTAAAAATAATTTGGTTGAAGTCACAGAGTGCCTCTTCCTGATGTAGGGGGCACAGAGGAGAGAAGTTTAAAGAAAGGTGGTAGGAGTAATGGGGAAGCAAGTTGTGTCCGATACGTAGACGAGAGTAAGAATTGATAAGACGTTTGGGAATGTGGAGACCGTGGAACCATGGATGAGACATCTAAGTCAATTATTTATTTTTTCTTTTCCAATCATAATGGAACGAATTACTAAAAATGAAGTGGTGTATAAGTTATAACAAATATATTTCATAATATATACTTTAAAATTATATTTTCAATTAGATAGATACATAAGAGTATATCAATAAATCGCAAGACGTTTTGAAAATTTGTAATTTTAAATTTTTTTTGTAATATTAATATGTTTTTATTTTTCATTTTTATTATTTATAAGTACTTAATTTTATTTATTTAAAAAAAAAAAAACATTTGCGAATAAAGTTTAGAATAATATTACAACGATGTAGTTTAAAACATAAATTGGTCTTTCTAATATGTGGTTTCATATAATATGTTATCATTTTTATAATTAAATGTTTGAACTATTTAACTCGAATTTATAATTTATTTAATTAGTTTATTATCATATAAATTGTAGTTGTAAAAATTAATCTATTGAAACGGTAGGTGAGAGTTATAATTTTATAACGTATAATACTAATTAAAATTGTTTTTTTTTTTTAATAGAATAAGTAGCGTGTGAAGTTTTTATTTGTTTTTCACTATTTAGTTTAACAACAATAATAACCAGTTATATATGTTTGTTCATTTTTCGTATTCCTACCTATACATTATATTTTTAATTACATATGTTTTATTGTTTATTTTGCGAGTTTTTCCGATTCATATAAATTTATTATTTATGTGGTAGGTAATTTTGTTTTTAATTCCATATTAAATTAATACACGATTTAGCATTTTATTTTTACCTACCATACTGGAAAATCTTATCAACAGACAGACACGTGCCATATTTAATCTTCAACTTTGGCCAACCAAATGTGTTAGGAGGTTGCGTAGTCGATACTTTAAAACGCATATAACTTCTATCGACTATTAACCGATAGTGGTCATCGGAACCTTTAAGAGGTTGTGCTCCTTTTTGTCCCTCCTTCACAGTAATTACGAGCCTATCAGCAAGTAATATTTATTTTTTTTTTTTTTGTTAATAATCTTTAGTTAATCTCTGAACTAAGACTAGAATAAATTAGGTAAATGTATTTAAAATTGAAATAGATATTGCTTGCACTTAAGTAATAATATATATATATATTAAAACAAATAGGAAACAAAATATATTGTTTTTCTTGCATGTTTCAATGTATCGTAAATATTATTTTCCGTTATATAATAATTGTTATACATATTTTATATTTAATAACCTACTAAATACATATTATTAAAATTATAATTTTATTTTTAGGTTTTATGGTTATATACAAATATGAATTCAGATTATAAATGGAAAATGTCATCATCAAGACTGAATGGGGCAAAAACAAAAGAGTCTTCTTGTAAAAATAGCGAAAACATTTCTACAATTAACAACTTTACTCGGAAACATCAACGGAATCTATCTTTACCCGTGAACAGTTTTTATGAACCAACAGTTGTAATGAATTGTTATATATTATAATTAATTCGGATTTATATAAATTTATATATTTTCAATTTTAGCCAGAAGCTGATACTTCGTCTTTAACTACAGTATCTAATACTCGAGGTAAGATTACCATTGGATTAGAACCTAATATACAAATAAATTAATCTAGTAATCAAAATAAAATTTTTATGCAGGCATTTCTATAATATGAAACTGTTGAGGAAATAGATTTTTTTTTAAATCTTAAAAGAGATTGTATTGTATTAAAAGAAATTCTATTGTATTGAGTAATAATTTATTTTTATATCTAATTAAAATTGTTTATACTGTTTTGTAGGCAATGGAGTATCATATTCTTCTAGTCCAGTCCACAAAAATTTTCAAGAATCCAATGATTGTGATGATGATACCTGTTCTAATAGTGACACTGGTAGTACGGGAACTTATATTATAGAGAGAAACGAGGCGACTATCGATAATAAATCTGAACCATCACGTGATTTTGATGATAATATCGATGACTTTAAGAAGTCAAATTCAATGGTGAAGGTAAGTTAACGATTTATTTTATAAATAATACGATTTTGGTTTTTCATTATCATGTAAACCATGGGATATACTTGTATATTTTTTTAGAAATTACGGTCCAGTTGGGTTAACGAATGGCATTCAAAATTGAATCAAAGAAAATCGTCTCTTTCAAGTGCATTACCTGTACAGAAATCTGGTAAATAGCATATAATATAATATTAATGTTGTTTTCAATACCAAATAATTAATAATTGTATTTTGTTCTTAGATTTCAAGCCAAATTCACCAACTTTTAAAAAACTTACAGGAAAATCAAATATTCCGTTGCCAAATGCATCTAGTGTAAAAGATTTAAGTGTTCGTTTTACCTTTTATAGAATTATTTAAGATAATGTCACACGTGTATTTGTAGTCTCTATCTATTTAATGGATAAAAATATTAATTTGAAGAGAAGAATATTTTCAAAAGCGTCACATAACTCTTTTGTAAGGTTTCTATAAAGAAGTTAAACGTTTGAGATTTTGATTTTCACAAAAGTTTACAATTTCTTTGTCAAGCGATATATTACAAAAGGTTATGTGTGGTATACTCGAAAATATTCTTCTCATCGAATTTGGTGATTGGAATGGTTAAACTCTAAATTCAACCTAAACATAACAAATTAAGAATATGTAACATACTTTGTTATGTTGTCTGTTAGATTGACAGAGACAAATAATACAATCGTGGCGGCGACTATAATGTGTGAACATGTTAAACTAACATTTTTATTTTTCATGTTACAGGAAAATAGTTTCAAAAGTACAAGTAGTGATGATGATACTAAATTGCTTTTGAAAGATGCAGAAAATTGTGTATCTATAATGGAATCTAAAGTAGATAAAAGTGCTTTTACTGCTATTCAGTATAATCGGACTTTTAAGTATGTTACTTCATTTTTCAAAATAGATAAAAGACATTTAATTAAGTGTTTTTCTTTTAGTTTACGTCGTGATAGATTTTCAAAACCATTACAAGATGCCAATAAAAAAAATCTAAACACCAAGACTGCTAACGATAAATCCAACGTATATAAGCCGTCAAACCAAAATCTGAGTTCTTCTTTATCACGGGTGGACTGTGGGCGTTTTAGTCTAAGAACACCCAGAGCTCCTCAACCAAATTCAGTATGCAAGATTTGTGTTTTAAAACTAAAATAAAATTATAATTTTAATGAAGATTTTTGTTATTTTAGTCGCCATTATTGTCTACTCGTAAAAATTTATCATCGAAAAAAAAATGGAATTCTAGTATTCTTTGCAACAAAACTAAAGTACCGGTGCCAAACAAGGAAACAGAGTTGGAAAATTGGAAACGGCGAAAAAACTATGACCCAATTAAAGCAGCTGCACAAGGAAAGAAAAAAGAACTACAAAAACAGTTGTTACCTAAAGAGTGAGTTGTTAGTTTTATATGTATATTTAATGAAAGTATTATTGTATTTTATTCAATTTTTATTATATATATATATATAAAAAAAAGTGTGGAAAATTCTGGTAATCCTGTATTGAGATCTGCGTCTTTCCACGGCCGAGATGTATTTTCTCAAGAAGACGACAACGATGCATGGGAGCAAAAAAGTTTGCATTTCTATCAACCTATTGATGATTGGTATAAATTACCACAACCGCCTGCAGTGAGTATAATAAATCTATGTAATTTAAGATCAGATGTTCTAGCACTTCTTCCATTACTTTAAAATATACATAGTCTAATAAATTATATTAAAATAATCTGATACTACACAATTTTATTAAAATCCATAGCCTGTACCAAAAGTTCTAATATTGAAATTAATTAATTCTTACTTGTTGAATGTTTTCAACGCAAGTGTATAAACAAATAGTTAATATTAACACTAACATAAACTGTTTTTCGTGTTATAATAATAATTGTTTTTTTTTTATTCATCACTCAAGTTTTTGTTGATTCTAAAATTTCGCATATTTGTATTCATTACAAATGGTTTATTGTAAATACTTAAAATATTTTCATGGTTTAAAAATATCACATAAATATAAAAAAAAATTACACAGTTATGACTTATGAGTATTGACATTTTTATATTATACGAATCAATATCTGAATGATTTATAAAAGTACGTGTGTGCTTTACTGGAATATTGGCAATTTCAAAATATTTTTGAAGTTGCGATATACATATTATATGTATCACTTTTTCAATGGTTTTATTTTGTTGATAATTAGACTTCGAGAGATCATTCACCTCCATCAAATACAAACAAAAATCTCTCTTCAGCAAATTCATCAACGTCTATGTTGCCTACTAAGGTTAGTTACATTTATTTTCAACTTTATAGAAATTTTGTTTATACATATATATTTAATGAATGTATTTTCTTGTGAATAATGTTAATGTAGATGTCAGCTCATAATGGCTCGCCAACAGTTTTGCACAAATCGCCGTCAGCATTTAATAGCTCTACGAGTTCATCTCTTGATGTCAATTCAATGGTGAATGTTTGTAATAAATTACATAATAACATTTAGATTAATGGGTGTTGACTGTTTATTTAATTTTCAGCCAGATGCATTGTTCGATGACAAAGATACATTGAACATGGTTCAGTTATCTCACAAGGCCAAAAAACGCGGTATTGATCTTATGAAAAGGATACGGTGAGATAGCAATTACGTGCATCATATTATTTATCAATTTCATATGTGTATAAATATATATTTTTAGGAACGAGTTACCAGAATATGATTATATAGAACTGACTAGAGGTATAGGAAGTATAGATATAGTGGATGATACATTCCATATTCCAATGAAATCATGGGGAATGTCAGTATCAGCAACTAATATTAAATGTATTGAAAGTATATTCAGAAGTAAGTAAAAATTCAGAAGTATGAATTACATTAGTATTTTTGTATTATATTAATACTCTTGAGTCTTGAGTGATAAGAGGATAAAATTAGTAATATTGAAAGGTAGATTTTTTTAGTTAGTAGTGAGTGAAAAATGGTGTATGGATATGGAATGTTGGGCAATGGACAAGAAAATTCAACAGGATTAGTGTAGTAGCGATGCTAAGATGGATGATTAGAAAAAATAGAATAAGAAATGAACACATAAGGAGCACTGTAGGAGTAACATTTATTTTGGAGAAAATGAGAGAATATATAGTTTAATACAGTATATTGAATATTAATACAAGTATTATATTGTACGAGTATATACAGTAAAAGTGTTAAACATATTGAAATTAATTTCACTTGTTCACATCTTACCTTTCTACTACTTGAAAAATAGTCAATTTTGTTTTATCATTTTATTAATGACTACACACCATGTTTTATTATACACTATACATTATTTATTAAACCATAAATATGATTTAATTTTGGGTGTTAAAATAACTTGAATGTATATTGTTTTAATAATTACAAGAATAATATAATATTTTTCTGTAGGACTATTTGTAATAGTTTTGATAAAAATATTAAAATATCTTAACAAAAAACGAAAATTATTTTTATTAATACTAGTTCTACTCCCTTATTAATTACAGTTAAAATGTACTTAAACCTTAAGAATTAAATCAACTATAATTTGTGTGACTTTTAGTCCGATTATACCATCCGTTAATCTAGAGCACAACACATCAGCACTCATCGTATGTCTTAACACATTCCCAAACTTTCCCTCAAAAAACAATTATTTTATTTAAACACAAATATATTTTAAATTTAAACACAATTTAAATTAATTATTAAAACTTTTTCTGTGAATAGAAAATTTTTTAAAAACGTTTTGCCTCTAAATGTTTATATACATGCTCTCTAAAGCATTACATATAATGATAGTAATAATTAGGAAGCAAGTATTGGACTTTGAACTGTGTGACAGTAGCAGACATAATTTATATATATATATATGACATCAATAAATGCAATTGAAAAATTGAGACGAGACATTTTTTTTAATATTTTAAAGTGAATACTTTGGAATTTTTTTTTTTTGAATTTAGTAAGCGAATCAATCGCTTCATTCAAATCAGATTGTTACTAAAATCTGGCCAATCTAAAGACCAAGAAAGACAAGGTTTACTTTTGGTGATAATGATTATTATGTATTATATTCTTATAAATTGCATAGGAATACACCTAGGTATAAAACAAATTACCTACTTTATTGTCAGCTGCATGTACTAAAATAAAAGTGATTTTATAAATACTATATTAATATTTTACTTGAAAAAATCTAGCTAAAAATAAAATGTTACACACTTTGAAATTTATTTTAATAAAAGGTCACAAAAAAAAAGATTGGGTTACGATCATTCATATGTAATAAAGTTAAACATTGTTATAATGTGCGCACTGTTTTTATATTTATAACCGAATAAAATATGTTAACAATTAAACAGATATGTTCTTTTTTAATTACATAAAAAAAAATAATAACATTTAAGTTTTTATTTTGATAGTAATTCTATTTATTATTTTTTTTTTTTTGTTTTTTTAGTACTTGAGAGCGTGTTGTTCAAAGATACTGATTCTAGAGAAGATAATTCAGATAATTGAACTTGTAATATTCTAATCAATCTAAATTAATATTATTATTCTTTTTTTTTTTTAATGCCAAATTTATTGTGTGATAAAATACTATAGTGTAATATTATATTTTAAAAACATTTGATAATAGTTTTAATTTACTTGTTAATCAAAATAATTATTTTGAAATATGTAATCAGTATTATTGTGCTATATATATAATTATGATGTTTTCTTGTTTTGATATCTTTTCCATCCTTGTGTACTCGATTGCTAATCTATTATATTTCTCTGTACAACTGCATGTAGAGCTCTTATTATATTTTTAATATTTAACGCCAAAACAGATATCTGGTGATTTTTCTCTTGGTGGAATGTACAGAGGTTTACCAAAACGATACGAACGGTGTCTTCGATACAATATGAGTTGTGATTTTTTTGGAACTGATTCGATTTTAGTGTATTTATGTTTCAACATCAGTAAAGATTTGTAGACAACATAAATGATCTCCAGCACACTGATCAAACTGCAACCAAGAAATAAACTTGCCATCCCTCCGAACGTAACTAATGAAAAAAAATTAAAAAAATACCGATTTATTTGATTGAAAATCATAAAGTTTTGATTGATGAATACCTAATTGGACACTCATAAGGGTATATGATTAAGCGCATAGTCATTATTTTTTCACTGTTTACTGCACATATTATATAATAGTATGTAGGTACCAATTAAAATTTTCTAATTCACTGTTACGGGCAGTATTTTTTTTTATATTAGTAGATTGAGTTAAAAAATGATACATTTTAAATGTATAAATAAAAATTGTCTTTATTGATATTGATGATTATTTAATTTCTAATCACTTTAACGGATTTCTAAAATATACATCTTAACATATACGTTACAAAATACTAATCAATAACGATTTCTAATATTTTCGATACTTACTAATATTTTTAATTAGAAAAATGTATGTTTGGAGTGACTTAAACTTACCTAATAAATCCTGCGTAGTGTATTTCGTAGACCGCTGGTAACTGATTGCAAACCGTTCCTTGTAATGTATGTCGATGTGTACGTAAGCATTTGGACGATCCTTGTACTCCATGAAATCGCTATTAAATAATAATACAGAAAATGTGGATTCACAGATTAGAATTGGTGAATAAAGTATAAGGGGGATATAAAATTGCTTATAGTTATTAACTAAAATGTTAGGTTACTATTCTAATGTTAAAGTGAAACGTTTTTTAGTTTAAAATCAATTTTTCTGTTACACGAGGAAGGGTAGGTATGTAGTAAATATTGTATTAAATAACGAATATATATTTTAAATAGCAAAGAAAGATATATCTACTTCGAAAGTAGATAGATAAGAAATTTCAAGTGTAAAGTATAATTTTAATAAAAGTCAGACATTGGAATGTGATAGTTCAAAACATAATAAGTGTAAAATGTACGGACAAAATAAGTACCTATTGTACTATAATAAATGGTAATTCGTTTCAATGGACTTAGAAAAAAAATTTAGTCATAGTTTCGCTGAAATTAAACTTCAATTTAACCATAGTGTTTTGTTTTCAATATTTAATAATCACCTGTAGAAAAAATATTTTTAGTATTATAGTAAAATAGGGTAAGTACTCGTACTCTTACGATTACTTGCCAACAAAACGACATTCCATTCTCAAACTTTTTTCTTTTTGAGAGAGAGAGAGAGGTAGGCATTTTAAAAACAATAATCTACTGTCTTTATTGTTTTTGAAAATTTTGTATTATAATTGATTTTTATGATTGCGTTGTATATTTCATTGTCAAATTCGTAATTTATTTAAATAAAATCATTTACATATGTATAGTAATTTCAGTTTTAATTAATATTAATACCTATATTATTAATTATTACCTAGGTACCTATTTAATAATATTTTTTTTAAATTTTTCTACCGGATAAATATAAGGAAACCACGGGAATATAATATGATGCGTAGGTATAAACCTTTGAAAATTTCGAATTTCCGTCGTGTACCCAATGAACGAACACGGATGTGGACAGCTACAGTTCATGAAAACCGGTACACTCCATTTAGGAAATCCTGGTTCTTCTGGAGCTTCGACGCTCTGTTGAAGCACTAAACAAACGATGAACCGTTCGTTCAACAATACGGTTTAGGCTCGATTCACACTCGTACAACAGGACAAAATATTCTATCAACATAATATTGAATACGGTAATTCACACCGATCCGGCAAGCTCCGTAACGACACGACGCTACAAGAAGACACGACACGACAAAACATAATCGTGCAAAGAATGTTTTGTTCGTCTGTCGATGCTTGTCGGAATCAATTTATTTAAAACATACATATTTTCGTGTACTCATGTGTATTTAAATTAATTTATAAATTACATTAATAATTGTAAACGGACATTTTTACATTGATCACAACAAGCCTAATTATTATTATTATAATTATTTATACAATAATAATATAATTATAGACATAGTACATGGATACATTCTTTATATATTATATTGAACCATAAAAATATATTATCACGGCTAAATGTTCAAATTTTAAATTACGAAACGCGTTATGAGAATTAACAATTTCCGACCGTTCGAAACGAAAATTGGAATCAACTGAGACGTGCGCGTCTGTCGTTTCTTATCGGTCGTGTGTGAATTGGACAATGTACGAGTGTGAATGTGGCGTTATACGTGTTGCGAATAAATATAAAAAATAGATAAATGCGAGGAAAAAAAATCAATACCAAATAATCCAATAAATTTCGACAATTGATTGAAATACAAACTATATAATATTTACGTAATAATCGTACCGTTCATTTTTCCTAAACAGTTTATGTGTTCAATTCCGCAATTTTGATTGCTTTCTTTAAAAAAAAATAAAATAAATATATAAATAAAAATAAAAAATGCAACAAATATTAGATTATATTTTACAAAATGTAAATTTGTGTGCTATAATAGTATAATAATTTTATTATTGTTATTATTCAGTTTCAATTTACATTAGTGCAGCCAAGTATTTATCATACCAGCATTATTCACTTGTCTATACATTTGGTTGCCTCTTTATTAATTAGTAAGCCGCATAACGATTTTATTCGGTTCTACTGTAACGTTTGTTTATCATCTATGGTTTATACTATGGCTAATAAACAACTCATATCTACATCTCAGATCCAAATCCGTTTTTAAATTGTCTTCTTCCAAATCTACAGTATTATTTTCCCCAAAACTTTGCTCTTCTATCGACGATGTTCTCTCTTTCAAAACAATAAATTCACTTTGTGTTCCTCGAGATAAACTAATATTATGAAATGGGACGCACTAATAATAATATAACAATTATTGTGTACAAGTATAGTTTTATCGTATATTTTTGGAAAAAGGCGAATAAGGAATAAATATTCTTATTAATCATTTTGATTTCCCTTATTTGTGTTTTGTAATTTTATTGGTGCTGTTTTTTTTTTTTATTTAAATTTTAGTTACATATTGGGATCCTAATTTTTCTAGTCGGCAATAAAACTTCCTTACCTTCCATGTCAAAGTAGTACGGCGTACAATTGCACATTTTGTAAGTGGTCTGTAGTCTGCACTTACTATAACAATTGTCTTCTGCGTTACTCTTGAGAGCCGGCAACTTCTTTTCTTTGATTGATCTCCTCTCGAACAAGAAACAATTACGATCTTCTTCCGAAACTTTGTGGAGCGATTTATCTGCTTTTATATGACTAACACTTACCGATATATGGGACGATTGGTTGAGTTGGCTGTAAATTTTATAACTGCTCGATATGTCTGGAAAATCTTCAGGTGTGTGCACCATTATCTATAATCGAGTCCAAAACCGAGCAAATGTAAAACACTTATAAAACTGAGTTTAAATAATTTTTTTTTAAACTTTTTAATACATTTTTTTAAATGTTCACAATTAAAGAAAAACACACACTAGTATTGATGAACTTTGAGCCTTGGTTCTCAAGTCCCTTGTAAATAACAGTAATACATTTTGCACTATTGCCTTACATTATATCCTTTGGCCTGCATATTGTTTGGAAAATATTCATTTATATCATTCAAAAGCACTTCAAGTCCGCTCATCTTTCCCGCCGCATTGTTTCTGAGCGGTATTAACATGTCGTTCGGTCCAATCATAGGGGGGTTAATTTCACTATCACTAAAAATATAATATATAATTCACTGTAGATACTTATATATATAATTATTAAAATAATAATAATAATAATAATAATAGCAATAGTAATAGAAATAAAATTAAATTTGCCTAAATTTATTTGGGATTTTCAATAATTTCAGATGTATCTTTGTACAAGAGGAAAAAAAATGTAAACTATATTTATATTTAATTCTCGATTTGATAAACATTCAAATTTGTAAAGAACTTATTTTTTATTTATAATTCACTTTAAACAGGATTCACTGTATAATTATTTGTTGCATAACAGTCAAAAAATATCGGCGAAACGTATTTATTCGACCATTTTATTTTTAAGTACATACCTATTAAGTACTGTATTATAGGTTTATATTTACTATCGAGTATCTGAATATATATGTAATAATTCGTAACAGAAAAAAATCCAAGCAATCGAGTTCAAGTGTTGATTGCATTAATTATATAGTTAAGTGTATTGAGAATCAGAAGTAATCTATTCAACATGTACTCAGCAACTATAATATTAAACTGTTCGAGAATTGTAATGTTTTTCGACAACTCAACGATATAATTTAAGTATCTCATTGGGATATTTGGAATTTGGTTTCGGACATACTTCATTGGATGTTCGATAATTATATGCGATATATTTATATTTTTTATTGTAATATACGTATAAAATGTTATTCTCTGGTTGTCTAACAATTAAATTAAGGTTTCAGATGTAAAAGGAATATTCGATTTTAAAATAATGTAATTTTATGTATGTAGTATGTTATATAAAGAAAACTTTATTCTCGGGGTTTACTTCGACGTTCTTTCCGACGTTTTGCTGTTAAACGAATAACAAAACCCCTCCTCAGTGCGTTGTAGCCTTATTAAATCCGAACAGTTGTATCCAGTGCCTCTCCAATAACAACTGTTGAACATTTCGCCGATAGTAGGCATTAGCTGAAAAGGTTATATTAACGAGAGTCGATGGATAATTATTATCGTTATAGGCGTGTAACATAATAATTTTAACGTATGTAAATTATTAAAAATAATTACGTTCAACATTAAATCGGTAATATTGTTCAATGGTAAATTGACCACGGAATTATTACGAATGAATAGCGATAACTCATTGTAGTACGGATATTGTAACATTCCCAAAACGTACAACGAGTTTTGATATTTTCTTCTCGATTCCGGATCGTGATCGTATTTGCTAAAAACGAAAGGAAAAATAAACATGTAAGTGTTTTTTTTTTTTTTGAATATTTTCAATCGTCGTCAACTTTTATATAGACATAGGTACATATTTTGTATTTTGTAAAATGTAAAGGTACGAACAATGGGTAACTACGTGATTATGTGTACGTAAAATGTAGACTAAAATAAAAAAAAAAAATATGCGACTATTAAAATAATCAATTTTATTTGTAAATATATGCAAGGATTATATAATATATATATATTGTTTATGAGTATTCGGTATTTTTATATACAGTCATTGCGTAAATAATAATAAAAAAAAAATAATATTATCCAAAAAAATAATTCAATAAAATGCATACTTTAAAATCAAATGCTTAGCTTTTGAGTACATAATTTTGTTGGTGGTACAAAATGTTATTGCTGGAAAGTCGATTTTGCTAAGTGGATATCGAGGATCGTCTACGACAATTTCCATAGAAGAATACGAGTAAGTTTGCCATGAAACATACAGGTGAACGAATATAGTGACACCGGCGACTGCCAACAACATTGCCCATATTAACCTACAACGAAAACGTGTTTACTAGTTATTAAAGTTTTTATGTTTTTTTAAACATTTATTACATTACAGGTTACAATAATATTAGTTTATACATAAATCTCTATTCGATACTCATTCTTGGTATGTGTAATTCGTTGTTGATATAAAATATGCACTTAATACTTTATGTACTGATAAATTATTTTTAGTATTTATCGTCGATATAAGTAAAATATTTTCATTTTTAGTTATTTATATTTTAAATAAAAACAAATTTGTAAAAAAAGGTTACTAATTGTAATGAACAAGGACGGGCAAGCTGGGCTTTTTTTTTTAACTCGTTAAGGTAATATACAAACATACGAAGTAAGTTCAAAAAAATACGTTTTTTTAGTTATATTTATTTTGTTGACTTCAATTGTTAAAAATTACTTTTTTTAAACAAGAGCAATTTAACTTAGATAAATTTTATAATTTATTTATACATACATATTATAATTTAATATGAAATATCGTTTTGGACAAAAGCAGTAATATTATGATCAGACGATATTTTCGTAATTATGGTAAATGGTGTGAAATTTCTGGCATTGGTTGTAAATATGGTTACTATGAAATTGCGAATTTTATAAATCGAAAGTGTTTAATTAAACTAATTTTTTTCCCTGCGCAATTTTTTAAGCACAATTTTTCAATATACAACTAGTTAATAATATCTTACACATTTTATAATTTTCATTTAGTCTATAGTATAATAATGAATAATTCAAATTATATACTTATGAAAACACACATTAATTGACCAAAAAATTATGAAAGTGTCTTAAAATAAATCTTATATTAAAAAAAAAAAGAAAAAAATCACTAGGTTTATATCAAAAATTAGAATTTTATTTGTTACAGCATAATAATTCTTCCGTTATTAAATATTAAATATTATAATAGATGAAAAATATGAAATACGTTTTTCACTTATAAACTCATCATACCTTTCCCAAAGTTTCACTTCTTTATGGACGACGTAGCGGAGACCGTGCACCGAACTCTTGTCACAATAATTGGCCCAAAAAGATTTTATAGACGTCATATCGACGGAACAAATAATATTGTGTATTTTTCAAAAAATTACGACACGTTACATACGTATACGAAATCATAAACGCTATAATCATAGTCATACGATTTGTTTTGAAATGCGTATTAGTCAATGTCGTGAATAGACGTTGTTCGTTGTTTAAATAAAAATAATAAAGATTTAATTCTATAGATAGGAGGTACTAATAGTTGAATTACTGTTTATCGTGTGTCCAACTGTTGATTTTGTTGAATAAATGGGCGTACATGATCTATTCAAAAATACACGTCGTATTTTATCATGGAATCAAAGTTAACATAATATTATACGTGTACAGATTGACATTTTTGATAAAAATATTGTTTTATTTTTTTTTTTTACCTATTTGTTTATAAAAAAAGTAGTGAAAATAGAGAGGAATTTATAAAATTAAAATTAAAAACAAAAATCAAAAGGATATGTAAAAATAAATAATCAAAAAGATAGAAATAAAAAATTATAAGTTAATACTCGTGATAATAAATAAAAAATATATATAAAATATATAAATATACATACATATATATATATATATATATATATTATATATATATATATTAAAATGTATATTTAAATATTCAAAAAAGCCAATGAGTATTATATAAAATAAAATAAAATAAGAAGGTTGTTGTATATGCTACTTTATATAAGTAGCATTTTAAATATACATTTTAATATATATATATATATGTATATTTATTTATTTTATATATATTTTTTAATTTATTATAGTGTGTAATCAGGAGCGTATACAAGGGGGGGATGTGGGCGTCAGACCCCCACCACAATAGGCCATGCGAATTTTAGAAAATTTAACATAAAAAAAAAAGGTCGTGCGACTTTTAGTGAATGAAAGCAACTTTTCCGCCCTAACCTTTCATAAACTATGTCTACGCCACTGACAGTTTATACTAATCACATATACCTATATTACGTAAACGACAAAACATATATAGCATGGACGACTGGTAAAATTAAAGAAAAAAAAATTAGACTTTGATTCAATTTAAATTTTAATCGATTTACTAACAAGTGTTCCTTATTACTACAATTATAATTATATTATATTAATTTTCATTTAGGCTTTTTCTCGTTGATTGCTTGTTACAAGGCCTGTATTTACAATACACTTGTATACGTGAAAATAATTTATCTTCTCCTTGAGATTCTTGGCAAAAAAATATGTCTTAATGCGTTTTAGTTTTTCTTTTTACGCACATTACCTTTCTTTTTTCAACGTGTTGATGTGTGCTGCGTAGTTGTGCGACGTTTCTTGAAAAAAAATTCAAAAGACTTTAAAGAAAAAGACTTTCTTGCACTGACAAACAATAACAATAATACGTAAAACGAGTGAACGCGAAGATCAAATAAAAAAAAAAGGAAAATTAAAATCATACCACTACCAACCGATCATATACGATAAGCAGTCAACAGTTGTATGTAAAAATCTCATGCAATAACACGTGTCAGCAAATTGTATATAATATTATTGTAATTATTATTATTATTATTATTATTATTATTATTATTATTAGTATTAGTCTTATAATGCATTAGAAATCGATTTTATATATAAAGTTAGTATATAAATTGGCTGTGATTTTTTTTTATAAGAAAATAAATAATGAGATATTACGTATAACAATATTCGACTTAAATTCTATTTCATTGTAAACAAGAATTAAATTAATGGTGGCACCCGGACAATCTTTAAACTTTATAAAAAAAAAAACATAAATATGTAAAATATTAAACAAATAATCCACAAATGAACGTTGTTGAGATCGTAAACGTCTCGGTACTAATTTTGAAATTCAATTTTATTATAATTTCGTAATCTACGATCAGAAGAATAACTTGAGTGAAATATGAACACTTCACTTTTTTCTTAGATTTTTAACTGTTTATTTCTTAAACGGTAAAAAAAATTATAATCATTCCTATTCACACACGACGTATCACATTACGCTTTTTACCATGTTTTAACTGAACTATTATACACTTGGAGGTTTTTAGACAATCGCACATAATAAGAGCTGATCATGTAAAAATCGTTTTCATGCGATAAACTGTATTATATCAATTATTTTTCAAGTCAATATAATTCTTATACATACTTGTTTTGTGTCTGTTTGTTTCATAAAAATTATCATGAACACTGTACAACTTATCGTAGTAGTCATTGGCATCATAGACATCGCTGTCGGTAGAACAGTTTTCCAATCGTACTTGGACATTGAGTTAAAAATGTGCGGATCACAGGTGTTCAGCATGTTGGAACGTATTTGTGATAATCGTCATTACGATTTGAAAGCAATAAGTTCGTATAATATGTACTGTGCTTATTTGTTGACATAATTTAAAATAAATATTCTATAACATACATAAAATACGTCACACCTTGGCAACCGTCAAAACTGTAAAAAAAAAAAAAATAATAATAAAGAATTAGTGACAAAATGTCGATGAATTTCATATGTTTATTATAATGATTTCGAAGGTACAATTGTAGCCATACATTAGGAAAACCATTTATTTGCGAATTACAAACGGAAATAACCGTCACGGTTCCTATATTATTTATTTATAAGAATAGTGCAAATTTCTTTCCAAACTCAAAACCAGTAAAATCGAGGACTTCCGATTGCAAAATATAAATTAGCAAAATATTGTGTATTTTTCAATTACCTTACTTTGTATTTGAATGGCTACATTTATTATTTTTTTTTTTTTTACAATATTATGATGGATAAAAGATCACGTCTGTATTGCGGTAACTAATGTGATATATGGTTTTTTTTTTTAGACGCTCCAAACGCGAAAGTATAAATTAAGTCTGTTACAGACGTGTGTTGTCAAAATACATGCACAGTGAATGAAGTCGTCTTGACATTTTGTCCAGATAATAGTACCTATTATTGTTTGTCATTTCGAAATAAAAAATAATTGAATATAGCGAGTGACAGACATATGTGTACAATTGCTAAATTCTTATATAATATTATAATAATTATTTATATTTGTATAATCGTATAAACTGATCAAATATTACCGTTTTGTTTGTATTAATTATGTTAACGTTGTACATTTATCTGTTACTATTCTACGGGTTTTTGTTCAAAAACATTGAAAGAAATTACCAAAAATTATTTCTAAATTATTCACATTACAGAATACAGTCTATTTTCGGTACTGAGGGTGCTACAAGTTCACCGACAACCGCAGGGATTACTGCAAAAGCTCCGCCGAGTGAGGCTGAAGTGATGACTACTACAGAAAAATTGTGTAAATATCGAATTTAAAACTAAACTGAAATATGTGATGACTTTTTTAAAAAATTCGTCTCGTCAATGCGGTTCAACGTTACGCGATTGACGAAAATTTCAGGTTTTCATTAGTTTTGAAATTACGAAGAAATAACCATAATCGATTTTGACGAAATTGCGTTTCTATCGTGTTGTTTTTTTCACGCTTAAAACCATTTTTTTTTTTTGAGAAAATCGAAAAATCGCCGTTTTAAAGTTCCAACTAGATGCGATTTGCTATCGGAAAATAGTGTTACACGTAAAAGTCGGAGGAGCACTACTCCTTCTTGTAGAATTTTCGGCTACAGGCACAAAAATAATAATAATAACGCATCATTGTAAGACAAATGCATTTCTCGCTCCGCTCCGAACCTATTATACAATACATTTTATAATGTTCATATACACATGTTATAATTATTTACATTTTATACGATTTCGTACGAATCGAATAACGACGACGTGTCAATTCGAGTACAAAAAAAAAAAATAAATAAATAAATAAAAATCTATAGTAGAGCACACGTGTGGAGTCTGACTATTTTATATCGGCGACGGCTTAACCCGGCGCGCGCGTTGAACGCATTAAACCATAAACTTCAACCTGAACGCGATCGTTTTGAAATCGTTGCATGCTGCGGAAAACCTTTGGAAAGCGTTGGAAAAATATTCTCTGACGTCATCGTTGGCGACCGCGTTCGTAGCGCCGACGTACAATCCCAAGAACACCATGGCCGACACGTCGGCCGACAAGCCCGGATAGACGGGCCTGACGGCCATCAGCTCGGCCAGCGCCTTACTGACCGAGAAGTCGACGGTCTGTTCCAAATAGCTAAAGTTCGGGAACTGTTCGATCACCGTTTCCGAGACGTTCGGCGCACCGTCGTCTCGACACCCCGCGACACGCATCCTGTACCGGCTGTACGCCAGCGGCCGCCGCACGAACTCGTCGAGGCACTCGGCCGAGCAGAACGCGAACGTCCGTCTGTCGTAGTCGGCCGCGTACGACCGATTCGTCCGTCTGTACGCCGGGTCCCACAGTCGGGTCAGCGCGCACACCACGCACCACGCGTCCAAACTGTGTTCCGGTAACGCGTATTCGTCCGGATCGATTAACACCGCCAACGGTAGCGATTCGTCCGGCGCCGCGTCCGCGTACTTGTTCGGATCGCTGGCGAACGCGTCGCCGTGTTTTCGGCACGTCCAGTAGAACCACGACCGATACTGCATCAGACCCCGTCGCAGGTCGGCCATTTCTCGCGGCCTGTTCGAACAATCGTCGTCCACTCGGCACACCGGGCACGTGTCCAGATACGCGGTCATTTTGTTCTCGCGCTCGCTCTTCGTCACCGGCACGCCGGCCAGACGTGCCGGCCTGCACGCGAGCACGTCCGCCCGATACTGTCGCAGCGACCGCGCGCACGTCTCGACCGCAGCGTCCACATCGTCGTCGCCGTCCACAGCGAACGCGTTACCGTAGTGTTTCGATAACCACCGTTCGCCGACGAACGTTTCGTCCCAGACCTCGCGCCTGTGTCGCGACAACGCGGACGCGTCGCCGTCCAGCTGACGACCGTTCAACACGAAAACCCGGTGCAGCATTATCCCGGAACCGTCCATCATTCGGAACTGGTTCACCGTGTTGGGAAACCCGTCGATCACGAACCCGTGGACGATCGCCCGCGACGTTTGCGCGGCCGCCTTGACGATCTCTACCAGCGTGAAATCGAGCAGCACGTCTCCCCGGCGCAATCTGAACGGCGCGGATTTCCCGTCGTCCGTCCACCAGTACGCGGTCAGGTACGGCCCGACGTCCCGTTCGATCCGGATCAACTGAAAACCGTGCCGGTCGCACAATTGTTGCGCGCACCGAGACTTACCGCTGTTCGGCGGCCCGACCACCGCGATTCTCAGCGGCACGTTCGGCGCCGGCGAGTACGGCCGGAGCGCGTATTCCAACGGCCGTCGCACGAACTCGTCGCGGTTTTCCGCACCGCTCAAGTAGTACACGTAGTGCCGGTGCACCACCGGCCGGACGCGTCCCTCCGCGCAGTCCGCGTGGAACGTTTCCACGGAATCCGGTCGTCGGGTCGCCCGCACCGGGCACCGCCGCCCGTACCGGCTCAGATACACCTCGCCGGCGGACAACATGTCCTCGGAAGCGTCCAAGTCTACGTCGAACGTCGTCTCGAGCACGTCGTCACTGCACAGTTCCCGTAACAGTCCGGCGACCGTTTGCAGCGCGGCGGTCGTCGATTCCGCGGAATCGTGCTCCGCCGTTATCCACGGGACGCCGGAAGATCCGGCATAATCCCGCATGTTCGCCAACGCGGTGTTTTCCGCGTCCACACACCGTTCGATCATCGCGTCCGACGGGAACGTCAAACTGTCGGAGAAACATTCGGACACTGCGAATTCACGGCGCTCCGGGAATTCCTCTTTCACCGTCCGGTCGATACGGTCCAGTGTCGCGAAATCCTCCAATTTCGACAAATCGTCCACGCTCAATCCGTAATCGACGATTATCATTTTCCGTCTCGCGTTCAGTACGGAACACAACGACGGGAAATCCGATGGGTCGGTTTCCGTTGTTCTCCACCGTTTTCCGCTACCGTTGACCGCCGCTCGTTCGTCGTCGTCGTCGTCGTCGTCGCACAATTTCTCGACCGCGCCACGCCCGTACACCTTTTCCGCAGCAATCATTTGGATCAAACGTCTCAAACGCGTTTTCACTCTGTCCATTTGCTGTTGTCGAATAACTTCCGTCAGTTTCTTCTTGAACATTGCCGCCCTGTTGTTAACGGTGTCCCGTCGGTTCACGTAGTCTCGAGCCACGGTTCTGTCGATCAGCGTTTTTTGATAATTCGACCAATTGCCGATCACCGCTTTTCTCGCGTTTTCCATTCGTCCGTCCGCCGCGGCGGTCAACTCGACGATAAAGTCCGGATTCATCCCGTACTTTTTCAAATACTCGAGCTCCGTTACATTTCGCGGATAATTTTTGTAACATATGCCTTCGTCGACGCGAGAAAATATCGAATTCATTTTTTCCCAATCACCGTAGCGCAAATGACAATCGCTTTCTCTGTCCACGTACTTCCGCAGACCATCGACGTATTCTTTATCACGGTTTTCCGGAATAAAATATCTGTCGACGACATTTTTAAGCGTCGGTTCTTCGTACACTTCACCTAGCATCGGCACGTCCGCCGGCAACACGTTTTTCACGAATATTCCGTGCGAGTCGACGAGAATCATATCGAACGAATCCAACAGCGGTCGTATAGTCGAATCCGCGTTTCCCGCGCCAAACGGACACATTAGAGACACTTTCGGTTTAGGACCGGATCTGCGGACACTGGTGAACGACGCGTATTTTCTCGGATTACGCATGAACGTTTTGAGATGGTCGGAAGAGCTCGCGTAGTAATATCTGTTTTGATACACAGCCGCGTGCTTCTTCGAACCGATCGAGAGTTTACCGTTCGCGTATCGTACGGGACAATAAACGGAAGTGTCGCCGTTGTATTTTCCCGTATCGGGTGTTGCGTCGTGACCGTCCGCAGCAGTCGTGGACACGTCGTACACGTTATCCGATAGAAACCTGAAAAAAAAAAAAGAAAAACGGAATATTTTATGTTGACGTTATTAGGTGTGCGTGCGGGTGTAATATAACCGGTGGCGCAGAGTACGTATTTTAATGTGGTTCATTTGCTAAAGTTTAAGATCGGCGGGTCTCGGTCGGTGCCATTTCGTTGTGTAAGAGAACGAATAATAATAAAAAAAAAATATTAACGTAATTAAGTAAGAATTGATATGTAAGAAAATTAAATTATTGTACGTATTTGTAGTGAAAACGAACGGGTGTTAATAGAAAAATCACAAATTATATTATATTATGTTAGCTTCGAGTAATACATATTGTCGTAATAAGACCGGAGACGTTTTTCGATTTCGACGGCCTCGAGTTAATTACGAAACAATTGTAATAACGATAAGCGGATACATTTTTCTCACTTGATCTCAAAACGGCATCCGTTCACAGCCTAAATTTTGGTCAACTTTTTCTCTATTTCTTATTAGAGAAACTTTATTTCATTTTTCCGTATTACCTATTTTGAATAACTCGCGAAGAATATAAAATATGTTTACGTTATATTTTGTAATTAAAAGAAAAAAAAGTTTCTATTCGCGGATAGATTATACTATAATAATAATTTCACGAATTTTTCGACTTTTTCATTCCTGCTGTTAGTTTTATAGTACACACCATTTGTGTGTACCTACGCGTTTAATAATTATAATAATAAATCATAGAAAAGTGTCTACGACGTAGATTTTTGTTGAGATGGGTGTCTCGGTTAGAATTTACTGAACTCTGCGTCACTGACTGTACAATATTGTATTTACTTTTTTATATAATATAATGTATCTTCGACCAACGTTCTAATAGTGGTGACACTTGTCTCGGGATCGGGTTTACATTCTATAACGTTAAAATCGATATAATCACGGTTCATCTCGTACGCAACGAGTTCTTTCAATGTCCGCCACCGTTCCAACAGACTTGCCGTGTATTGATCGAGCCGTTCTGTTATATTCGGCGCAATAATTTTCATTGTGCGACCGTTACTAATATTCATACCCGCGTATTCAAACGGATCTTCGATTTCGTATTCGTCATACAATAATAGTTCTTTATCGGAATACTCGTGTTCTTCTTCTAAAGTATTCATTGACGCGCCATTCGTTTTTTGCACGTGTTCGAGATAATTTTGTTCCCCGACCGTCGTCTCGTTTCCCGTTCCGTTTCTCACGCTTTCGGAGACTTCCCAAACTATTCTGTCCCGATCGTCGTCGGACACATTCCCGTCCAATAACACCTCGTGCATCGGGTCGAGGTCACGAAAAAACACCAACTGGATCGGGCTGAGGTCGGCGGCAATCAATTTCTTCAATAAAACAATATCCAACGGTGGATTCGCAACAATCCAATTTTTGTCTTCGTTGTTTTTCGTCCGCACATTGTCGACTACAATATCCATCAATTCGAGTTGAGTAATTCCGTTTTTATTCAATGGATACGCTCTTAATGCACGTTTATTCTGTTTTAGCATGTTTTGAAAATGCGTGATCAATGTCATCGGTTCGTTATAAACGCGAACGCACGCATCGAAATCGTCAATAAAATCTATGCCGTACGAATCAAAATAATTTCTGAGACGCGTCAGTTCTTCCTCTTTGGCAGGTTCATAACTCGTTTCTACAAAACAAACCACTTTGGTAAATAGACTACGTTACTATATAATAGGAGTTTTCAATTATCGCGCAATGCAAATCGATAAGATATTTGAATCGTTGACACAAAACGTAACAGATTTGTAATATATTAAATTATATTAGCGTATACAAAAATATCGCAATAATTCCATTGTATCAGCGTATACAAAATAATATGATCGAAAGTGTCAGACTCGAGTAGAGAATACTTCTTAAAAGTATTTTGTAATACATAATCCAAATATTTTTTTGAAAAATAAAATAAAAATATTCACAATACTAATATTCTCATGACTACCATAATGTTGCTCCTTAGCGTATTATTTTGAATACTTTATACGAAGTATACCACATGCTTTGAGAATAATTTTTTTTTTTTTTACTAGTTTTCAGTAATACGAATATCGAATACAGTAATTATATTAATAATTAATCGAATATAAACATGCATCAGTATGTATTTGCGGGGGGAGGGAGGGAAGTGTTCAATAATTTTTTTTTCTTAATTTTGTGTTCATAAATAAACAAATTAGCGAATCAATAATACCAATTAATTATAAAATATAACGTAATGTAATCAAATGTATTTAATTATTTGAACGAAACCGGATTCTAACGCTAAATATAACAAGATTATTGGCAGAATAATTGATGCGATTTTAAATACTGTTGCAAGTTGCTATTGGTATTCTTTTTTTTTTAAATAATAGCTTTTTACATTTAAGCTATTATTTTCATATAGGCATATTATTTAAAATACGATAGAGGTATAAAAAGTATTCGGAATACTGTGTTTAGAATTTTTTTTAAAAGTGAATTTGAAATGCTATTTTAAATATTTTCGAAGAAAGTCTATAAAAATTATTCAAAATACAATATTTCGAATATTTTATTCGGATTACATCTCAAGTCTGTCAAAATCAACGATAATTGTGCACGTTTTCATTCGAAATTATAATGACTCCGATCTATAGTAATTTATTTTATTTTTATTCTTAAACGATTGTTAGGTATGCATTATACGTACGCACGTATACGAGTAGTGTGTACATTTCAAATTTAATTACTAATTTAGATATTTAATCATTATTGTTATTATTATTATTATTATTATTTTTGACTTCAATTACTTTTAATAAAATAATTTTTAAAGAAAATTTGAAATTTTCAACGGATATTTTTCATTTTCATAAAAGGATAATATCTTTTGCAATATAAGTATTCCGTGACATAGAATTTCATATCAGATAAAAAAATTAAAATTAAATAATAATTGAATTAATTATGACGGAAGCAGTATAATAAAACGCGTCGTCCGAATTTCGGCCACGTACCGGGTAATATTATTATTAATAAAGACGGCTTAATTCCGTAAATAATTGTTTATAAATATTGTAATTTTTACTTTGGTCCGAACAACAATATTATATTCAAACATTTCGTATTTACCGTCATCAGCTTCTTCATTGAGTGATTCAGAAACGAAGTTTTCGAAATATAGCCGTATCCAGTCACGAATAGCATTTCTCATCGTGTCATCGCCGCCGGATTGAATTTTTTTTATTTCATTGATCACTATTGCGTTTTTTAACAAGGACTTGACGATCTCATACGAGTAAATTCGTTTTAATTTTCTTTTGTTGACGCGTATTATGTCGTTTGCGTCTATCACGTTGTAACCGAAGAAACTACTGACAGCGTTTGCCGCTGTACTCGACAATGTTTCCGGACCGTAAAATATGGCTCTTATCGGCAGCCCGGGTCTCGGGATTTCTACAAATTGTTTCGGAAATCTGCGGAACAATTGCATTTCCTCGGGACCGGCAAAATAGTACATTTTTCCCATAAACTGTACGCAATAGTTTTCCAAGCCAAATTTGTACAAACCATATAGAAAGTTTACCGGACACAATTTGCCGAATTCGGACATTAATCGTATTTTCTCGTTCCGTTCGTTTACAGAAATTCGGTATTTGCGTTCATCGTTCTCGTCTATTCCGTACTCGTTCAATACATTTCTCACAAGAGTTCCCGTCGATTCTAATCTATTGTATTCGTCAATTTCGTCCATTTCATCGAATTTCTCCAGCTCTGGACGGTGTGTGTAACGTTCCGACAGGACGGGTTCATCTCGATCCACTATGATTTTCGGCAATACCGTGCGTTGTATGTGCATGGCCATCAATTTCGCTTTAATTGTATCGAATATCATATTCACCGGTCTTCTGCCGTCTACAGTTATCACGAATTCAGAATCGAATTGCTTGATTATTTCATCCACCGCTTTTATCGAGTATTGTTCGTACGCGTCTAAACACAGTTGGACAATAATTCTGTGTTTTGGTGACTTGTACCACCGCACGTAACCGTGATTGTTTCGCGATATTTCTTTGTCGAAATGTAGCGTTTGCTTCAAGCGATCGTGTTCTGTAAGCTCTAATATCAGTCCGTCGTGATAAGTGTCTAAATCCTGATTAGGACAACTCATATAAATCAATACGTCTGGCGGGTTCGCAGAAAACACTGCGTCGATTTGTGCGCATGCGCTAAATTCTGGATCGTGTCTTATGGAAAAACAAAAAAAGTGTTACGTTAGCAGCGACCCGTGAGGTTTCAAAAGAAGTCTAATCATGGCATTTGTATACCACGCAACGTTCGTATCACTAGTTTGCATTATTATAATAATAATAATATTTTAAAACCAAAGCACAAACGTGAATTATACATGCTAA
This sequence comes from Chaetogeoica ovagalla, assembly GCA_032441825.1. NCBI lineage: Eukaryota > Metazoa > Arthropoda > Insecta > Hemiptera > Aphididae > Chaetogeoica > Chaetogeoica ovagalla. Next base: position 1,591,365 of record CM063749.1, on the reverse strand, counting down.
CCGAAACAAACTTAATTTCAATGTAATATATTCATATTATAATGATTTTATTAAAAATTTGTTTGTTTTTGAAAAAAAATTCCCGTTTAAACAACATAAACGCTGGAACGAGCGCGAGTTAATGCACGTTATTAGAGTATTATAGTTCTTTTAAAAAAAAAACGGGTGTTTTTCGGTTTTTTTATTTTTTAAAAAATTAAAAATATACAAGGGGCGAGTACGAAACGCTCCGTCGAGGAGTGATGATGCGGCGCGATTATATCGACGACGACGTGCGTACAATATTATTTATCGGCCACTCATTAAACGCGCGCGAAAAACAATACATCGATTTTCCGATTGAGCCACCAATCGGCGGTAACGTTTCCTATTGTAACGGATATAGGTACGTAAAAAAAACTACACGTCGGCGAACAACTGCAGCAGCAGCAGCAGATTAAAATCGAGTTCAAAGTGTGAATTCTTAAGAATTTATAAGACTAAAAACAAATATCCGCGGGAAGGGGATTTATCTGCGCGCGTACGCCACTACTGTGCAGTACCTGGGGAATCCGGTGAGCACGTAGCCGCGTTCTCGGATTTCCGAATCGCCGAGTCCCAATACGGCGTTCAGCTCCGCGGCGGTGCGCGCACCTTTCACCGCGTTTCCCCGGCGCAGCGCCGACGCGGTCCGAGCGCCGGCGCGTCCGGCTGTCAGCCCGGCGACCACGGACACGTGCACGCAGCCCCAGTACGCGGACAACATGTCGGCCAGACGGCCGTCCGGCAGCCCCGGTTTGCAGAACACCGCGAACGAAATCGGTTTGCGTTTCAAGTACGCCGCGTCCGCGTCCTCGCGGCCGTAAAAATCGCGGTCCGGCTCGCGGCCGGCGACTCGCCGCGGTGCACCGGCCATGCCGAATTTCACGTCGCCGTCCAGACGTCGGGACCAGTGTGCGCTCTCGGCGAGCGCGTACGACGACACGACCCGCGGGAACCACGTCGAACCGTCGCCGGCAGCAGACGACCGACACCGTTCGTGGCCGGTACTCGTCTTCTTCTTCTTCGTCATATACGTGCCCGCGTCCTGTGCGCGTGAAACAATTCCAAAAAAAAAAAAATTAAATAATCGCCTTTTAAAAACACACGCACACACATCCGATTGAACGTTGATTTCGTTCGATTCGGCGTTTTTTTTTTTATTTCTTCTTTTTGCCACCGGACGATCGTCACGATACCGCCTTGGAAGATTTCCGCGAGTCGCACAAGTCAACAGAGAACACAGACGCGGGAATCGTCCGTGGCCGACGCACAGACTGTTTTACTTTTTAAAAGTTCCGAATATTACTATTTAAAAATATTCCGAATGCTTTTCAAATGCTAAACAGTACTTTGTGTAGGCACCCACCTACACAGAAGTAGTAATAACTTATTGTTTTGATGTGAACAAAATAATTATTAAAATAAGAACAGCGACTGACAACTAAAGCAGCAGTAAGTGCATTTAAAACGACGTCAATTGTTTTATCAATAATCTTGTTACGTTTCGGTGTTCGAACACAGACTCCTCGTTCAAATGATCGAGTAGGTACATTCGATTACACTGTGAAGTGTAAATTATTATAATCGTGTTCTATTTTATAACAAATCGGTAATATTAATTTACCTGTTATAGTTAATGTGTTGATCTATAGATAGCAGAATTAAAAAAAATAAATAAATATTTTTATTATTAAACCCTAAAAATGCACATTAATGATTGTTCATATTTGATTAAATATGAAAATAATCACTGCATTTGTTGATATTCGTATTACTGAAAAAAAGTGTTCTAAAAATATTTAAAATAATTTCGCGAAGTACACAAAATACTTAGGAAACACTATTGTCATGAGGAATTTGAATGCATATTCTGAATATATTTTTCCTAGTATTCGGAATACTGTATTCTGAATATATTTAAAAAGAATTTAACCCAAATCTGATTTTATTGTTCAAATCCCATTTAAGATCCCCGATTATTTAATAATAATAATTTTATTTAATTTTCTTTTTATTAGGAAAGGAAAGACTTTCTGTAGGATACATCTGACTTATATATTTTTTTATTATTTTAATGAAAAAAAAATGTGTTAAAAAACTCGTGAAAATTGTTCATATTCGAATTGTTATTATAGCGTTTAGACGTGGAATTATATAAATTAAAGTCCAGTGCGTCTGTTAAAAAGTTTTCAAATATAAAAAAAATATATATAAAATGATTGAATTCTGATAATTCTATAAAATGTTTACAGTAAGGCATTTTTTTTTTATTAGAAAAAAAAGTCGCGCGCAAGCCCCTTAAATTCGTCTATGGGCGAATACGGACTACCACTTACCAAACATTGGTGATTTGATGTGCTTTCGAATTCATTCATATTAAAGATATTTAAAAAAGGAACAGATTTTGTAGTCGTTCGATTTTTTTAACTATGTATATTTTTAAATAGAATAACGATTGTCGTGGTTTTTATCACGTTTAATTTAAAATATAAATAACTTTAAGGCCATGATTTCGAATCAAAATTTATGACGAGCTAAAAAATTCCCACTTTTTTTGTATCAATTACAAATAATTATAATACGTGGTATTTGACAAGGAAAAGGTCTAAGATTTTTATTTACATACCTTGTGACACTTGGCAGGAAATCTTATTACTACAACTTATAATTTATAATTATAGTCATATATTTAATTTTGATTTTAGTTTTTAATGTTTGAATTTACAAAAAAATACAATTGAAAAGCAATCGAACAAATGAAAAATGTATACCGACATTCACGGTGATCGCAGCTCGCTCTTATTATTTTATATTCGTGAGTTCTTAATTGGTTTCACTAATCGATATTTTTAACTTCATCACCTGATCATTGATGTTGTGTAAATTTCAAATATGAAACTAATCGTGTGTATAATACATATAGCATTACAAAATTTTAGATATACACGTAATAGAGACGTGAAATAATACCTAATTCAGCACTTTTAAACTTCAAATGGTGATAAATAATTAAATATTTTTTTAAAATATTTTACGTTTATGTATTATTTTTCATGAAATTAAACAGTGTCTGAATATATTGTATTACATTGAAATTACAGATCGGAATAGAACAAAAGTTTAAGAACTTAAACATCAAAATAATAAAGAAAGTGGGCTGCTTAAACAAATGTTTAAGAATTGCATTTTTGTTAAATTTGATACATAATTATATTAAAAAAAAAACTATTTTGAGAGACTCTAATAATTGTCTGTTATGTACTTATGATTAATAAATATATTTTAAGAACAACATTTCTAAGTCAAGATTAGAACATGAATCTTTCAGACTTAATTATAGGAAATTTTTACCAATTGAAAAATGACCTTTTCTCCTAGGTTTTATGATAATAATTAATAAAATTAACGATTTATTTATTAATAATACAAATTATTATTATTAATTCTACAATGCACATTATAATATAAGTGAACATTTAGATTTAGTAATTATAAATATGCGTTGCCTATTATTGTCTGTGAGTTTTTACAGTAGAAAGTCTTATCAAACCTTCTTCTCCGTGTTAATTAGTCAAATATCTGCTTATGGTTTGATTACGGTTGTTATTATATTAGGTACATCCACGTTTAGATAATATTTTTTTTCTTTAAGCATGTATATATTATATATTTCCAAGACAACAAGTTGTTATATAGTATTTGGTATATATCATGTCTTAATAAATAACGTAAAATTTCATAACAAAACATTTTAACAAATAATTAAAAAAAAAAATATATATATATATATGTATATGCAAACTGTTTTGTTCAAAAATTAAAATATCAAATATAATGGATAATGCGGTCGCTGTCGATGAAATACCAAGTGAAAATATACTTGAAGCTTTGCAAGACGCAGAAAAACGTATCGTAGAACTTAAAGAATCCATACAAGTTCTCCAGACTGCCAAAGTGACATTAAATTCAGTTAGTTTAACAATTATTAAGTCACATTAAATTTACATCTACGTTTTGAGAGATGCCTCTAAAGGTGGAAACCTTTTAATGACGCGTAAAAATCAAAAACGCTTCGCGAACAACGGGAACTATTAGTGCATTTATCTATCTGGAAAACACTAATTGGACACAGTTTTAATCGAGTTTTAAAAATAAAAATGACACATAAGTGTTATAAAACACAAATGGCGTAATAGCCCATTGGTTTGTCTTATATATATATAGTTTTATCATATATGAAGATGAGTTTATTCAATAACACCTCACATTTTTGTCAATTATTATTCACGATTGGGTTTTGTTCATTCACGGAGCAAAACACAACGAATTTTATTTAAGAAATTCTCTGTTGTATTGGTCGAATGAATTCACTACGAATTGAAGGATTTTTTTTTTTTTTAATGATCCGATAATTTGCCTTACTTATGGCCAATAATTCAACACAATAGCAAACGAATTTAGTACACTTATAACTACAATTTTCGATATAGCGTCCGAACACTTCGAACCTCAGTGTAACGTAAAATCGTAAAAGATTAAAAAAAAACCAACTCCAACAAGTTTGACTGCGTCTATTTATCTTATAAAATTTATTTTATTTAGAAAGAAGACAAAACTGTGGACGATGAAGCGGCATTGGAACGTATACAAAAAACACTTGACCAAGAATTGAAGGAATTGGACAATCTGTTTGACTGGGTCAATAAATTGTTGACGATAATTCGAACCAAAACGTACGAATTGATCAATCGTAATAATTCGGTGTCAGCAATGAATTGTCAGGAACACGATTTTAAAAATGTACACGATATTTAACCTCTAGAAATTTTACAATAATTATTAATAATATCACTGTCAATGACGATTATAGCCGTCCGATGATTCAGGAGGGTTTCATCAAGTCCTTGTGGTTAACCGTGACAATACGAATGGAGCAGCAACACCCACCATTATGGTTCTGGAATCCATGGTTTATACATAATATTATTATGTTTAATCATTTTTGTTTGGTGCAAAAATACCACGAAATCATTTGGTTAAATACAAACGCACACATATATAGAGTTTTTTTTTCCTTTAATTATAAACCAGCGATTTGTCAAGGTATAAAACATATTTTATTTCGATGCTTCGCATTGATTATTGATAGACCGTTTTCAAAATTATATCCCTACATGTATTTACCTAAATAAATTAAAATTGTTGAATTTCAAATTATAATCGATATTTGTTCTACACTTATATATTTTATATACAGCTACAATAAAAGTGAATGAAAATTTTTTTTATTTTTTATTTTCTATATTTATTCCACTTATGAATAATTATCATATAAAAATTATAAATTCGGTTAATTTTTGCGTAGTTCGATGGAAATCATAATACTCGCTATGTTTATTTCAATTGTGAATCTATGTTCAACAAATATTAGGTGGTGATCACAACTACGTCAATTTGAAGGGATATTTAATAGCGGGATTGAAAAATCTCTAATGAAGCGTTTTCGAAATGGTAAATTATTTAATACAAACGTCTACGTCATTAAATTAAAATAATTGGAAAATATTCATCGGAAATCAACGTCCGTACTTTTCTGTTGAAATTATTTCCTTAAGAATTTGTTATTAAAATTATAGATAAATTATAAGTAAATTTTAAAAGTTGTTTCGATAATCACAAATAAGGGATGGGGTATAATAATATTGAAAATATGAAATAATTTAGAATGGAATGTGAAAAAACTCTAAAAAAAAAAATTTTACAAAAAGTATTTATATTTCTCGACATAAAGGCTTATGGATGGAAAAAGATTACGCTGTATACCTATATCATTATAAAAATATAAATTTATTTAGAATGTTTTTGTAGACTGATTTTGAAGATGGATATAGTTGTGAGAATAATTGCTGCTGTTCTACGAAAATCGAATCGAAATCGAACAATCAATCGAACGATCGAACAATCGATTCAATCAGTTGCAATAAACATGCGGAAGAAGCCAATAAGTATATTTCATTACGTCATGCGTTTTCACAATGAATTTTTACAAATTGAATTATACTTGTTTTTAGTCAAGTGGTGCTGATAAATGTTTTCCAACCGAGTGAATCGTACTATATAAAATTAAACCAAGACGTGTGCAAACTAAAAGAACACGTACAAAACATTATGAGTAAAAACCAAAAACTTCGATTTCAACTCGAATCCATGGTCCATTTTAAATTGCATATTTTATAATAAATATAAAAAGGAAAACTAACATATTTGTTTCTCTGTAGATTGAACGAAACGATTTATTATCAATAGCTTTGCAATGTCCCGTAAGTTAAACTACACGAAACAAACGTGTAATATTTTTTTCTAATTAATAAAATAATTTTACAAATATTTAGGCTCCATTTAGGATCACAACATCAGGAGAAATAATATTTCCCGGGAAAAAAGAAATGGTAAACGATGATAAAAATGCGATTTTAACGCACAAATAATAATATAATTATTGTTTTTGACATATAGGAAGAGAAACTTTTATTATTGAAAAAAAAGTTGATAGAACTGAACAGTGCAATGGAAAGAATACACATTAATCAGTTGAGATTAAAATCAGCCAAAGAGCTTATGATTACCGACCAATTCAATGATTCGCATAATTGTCAGGTACCTAATGATGAAACAAATAACACGATTTGATTTGTTTTTTTATTGTTTATTGTTATTATATCGTTCGCGTATTTAAGTGCAATTGTCCAAAAGAGAATTACGATACAAATAATGTAAAAGTGAAAAATCAACAAATTAAATACATTGAATCGCAATTAATGTAAGTAATTTTTTCGTTTAAGTCTTATTCACGCTACTGGTCGCGATCAAGTCACGGACCGGTCCCATCAGGTCTCGATCGGTCGACGAGCGATCTAGACCGCGACGGTCGCGAGCTTTTTGATCGGGACCGCCTAGTGTGAATAGTCAACCGTTGACTGCGCTAGTGTCATATTCATTGATATTTTTAAATTATAAATTTAGCTTAAAATCGTTTTTGTAAATTTTTAAAAAAAAATTGTCAAATTTTGAATGGACGACGAAATGCTAATTGAATTTGTACGTGAAAATCAAGTTTTATACGACTTTTCGCATAAAAAAGTATTGTGATACAACTTAGAAATTTAATTTACGGAAAGAAAATGAGAAAAAAATTACGCTTTGAAAATGCCTCTGTCATGACAGAACTCAATGAAAACAATAAACACTTGGTGGCAACGAGCACGCACTGTCTGATGATTGCCTTTGACCGGTAGTGAGAACTCCATTATAATAGAGTCATCACAATCCTTTGACCGTGACCGCTAGTGTGAATAGGCCTTTAGGTCTATAACACTTTTTCATATTTTCATGTACAATTTAAGTTTCCAACATAAAGTTTATTACATTGTTATTGTTATTAACAATTCATGTTTATAAAATTATTTTTCGGGATTGTAAAAAATGTATTTTATTGAAAATACTTACAATTGTCTAATTAATTCCGTAATTAGAGAAAAAGACGAAGAGTTAAGCAGAATAATAATTGATTATGAGTCAACCGTTCAGACGAATTCCAGCATTATTGCTGAAAATCAATATTTGATTGATAATTTAGTAGATTTGAAGAAGCAGATCCAAGTAATATTATATAGAAATATTAAATCATACGACGTTTCACTAAAGTCAAATGTTTACGTATAATAAAATAACTCAACAGATGTATAAGTATGCCGAGATGAAAGATGTCAAAGGTGAATTGAATAAAGTAAACGAGGATATCGAGACAATGGAGTTGATTGTAAAAGAAAATGTAAAAGACATTAGCTATTATGACGAAAAAGTAAGTCCGGCCGAAGGCACATTGTATAAATTGTAATGTAATTAAATATGTGCATAATATAACTGTAATTGTTCCATCTAGCTAAAAGACGTATTATGCGATGTTAAAGAAAAATCTGAAGAAATTAATAAATTAGAAGATTCGTTGAACAAATTGAAAAATGAATATGAAGTTTCGCACAGCAAATTAAAAGTAAAAATTATTAATGTCTAAATAATAATCTCAATATTTAAATACCTGTCCAATATATTTCTCTTAATACATATTCTTTTATTAGATTGCACTATAATAACATGTTTACTGTTTGTATTAGATCACGGTAGACATGTAAAAACATGTTCTCTTAGATTTTTTTTATTTTTTTTTTATTTCTGTACTTTGATAACTTGTTATAACCAAAATGTTCGAATATAATCGCGAGTCATTCGATTTTTTAGTCGACCTACCAAGAACGGCTGGAAAACATGATTGCATTACCGGCACTACTGAGAATGTCACTTGTTAAACTACAAGAAGAAATGGACAAGAATGCATTGGCCAAAGAAACGAAAGACAAATTAGAGCGCGAAATCAATGAGGTAAAACGATAATAATCTACATACATGACACGCTGTACACGTTGACGTTGCTTATAATTCGTAAATATTCTGACATCGCATTTATTTAATAAGGAGGAAAACAAGAAAAAACCAGCTCGAATCGAAGACGACTATAACGAGAGGAAAAAAATATTAGAAACTGAAAACCAATCGATCGAGTACGGGTTTCGTGATTTCATCTGTTAAAATAATTAACAATAAAAGTATAAATATTTTTGTTTTTTTTTTCAGATCAAGATTGGAATATTTGGAAGAAAACATCAAATCGGAGACGGAGAACTTGAAGCAACTAGAAAAAGCATTAGAAGACATTAGTGAACAAGTGACTAAAGTCAGTCTCGAGAGTACAAAACATATAAATGCTTTCAACAAATTTTCGACTATACGAATGGAGAAAATTTGCAATGAAATGCAGGAGCTACAAAATCTGTTGACGAAATTGCAGAGTGAAGAATGTGCGAAAACGGTTGTTAAAAAATCGGTATGAACGCACAATGTTATATAGAAAACACGTTATTAATAATATTGTTTAATCGAATTGAATTCAGGCCAGGGAATACCTAACAAAAAAAGTGGAATCGATTCGCGGAAACCTAGAGAAGTGTAAACTAGAAGCGATTACTTTTCTGGACCAATCAGATGAGCGACTAAATTAAATCATATTGAAAATATTTGTTATTTAATTTTGTGTACATTGTAGTTAATGTGAACGTAGTTTTTGTTATAATGTTTCATTTTATAACTTGAAAGATGTAACAAATGGAAATTTACGTCTCACCAGCTTCGACTCATCGACTCGTCCGTTTTCGTAGTTTTGGAATTTACCAATAATAGAAATTTTTATTCGTACGTCTCGATGATCCAGTAAACCAATATTGTATACTAAAATCCAAAATATAACGTAGGCATGTGTGTGTGTGTGTGTGTGTGGGAAGGGGGTTTAAATATTAACACACCGTACTCATAACAAGAATTTTTGTATTATTTTAAAAATCTTATTATTAAAGTAATTTGTTACATTTCATTTTTTTATTAATCACGGATTGCGATATTTTAGGGACCATATTGCAAATGTAGGAATACAAGCAAAGCACGACTGAAGGAGGAGGTGATCACTTTATCGCCTTCCCCCTAAAATTAGCCATTGATATAAATATATATACTCGTAATCGTGTAATTAATTTATTATAATATATTAAAAAAATATTAGGTTCTGAAATGTCATATAACTATAGTCTATACTTTGTATAAGTACGTTTATTACTATAGTTATAGACACGTTAATGTATAGTATACCGATAATAAAAATCAGATACAAAACCGAAAAAATTATAAATAATGTTAAAATGCAAAATCGAAACCGTAATAATTTCATTGATCCCTAAATAAAACCGCCGACAATCATCGAAATCTGCAAAATCGAAGACGTTTAATTTTCAGTGTCAAGTCCTGTTGATTTCTAACATAAAAACGTAATGACATTTTCATTCGTCTTGTAATAACATTATATATAAACACTTTATTAATTTCAATAGGTGCCAATTTCATTGTGAACCATTCCGTTTATGAAACTTTATAATACAAGTTTAATGCGTAAACTGAGGTGTCTTGCCGTCCGAAGAGTAATCCACATCGTAAGTGTCGTCGTCGTCGTTTGCGTATTTTCGTTTGACCGCTAGACATATTTTGTAGATGAAATAAAAGAATTCCGCTATGCTGACTAAACTGCAACCGAGGAATAGACTGGCTACACCACCAAACGACACTGTCAAATATCAAAACGGAAATAAATAATTATTATTCCATAACGATTATCGAGTAAGATCATGCGGATGACTTTGTAATACAAACTATACGGTTTTATTAGTATCAGTAAAATTATACGGTAAAAGTATACGTTTTATCGAGAAAAATATTTTTATGATTATTATAGTAAATAATACTACTCAAATAGTTTTCATAAAAATGTATTTAAAATACCTAGTACTCGAATATTCATTCGAAAAAATTATTTTAATAAATCAAATAGTGGATTTTAAATTACAAAAGTCGACTTTTGCCTAACTAAGAAAGACCTAGCCAAATATTCACTGAATATGATGGGAGTTTTTAGTGATCGGCGAAAGAGAATTATATATTTGTACTTATATAATATACAATATAGATTACATATTAAGTAACGATATCAGATGTTTATTACTTCGACTATATTGAAAAAATTTGAAAATCATTAAGTCACTATTTTTATAAATATCTAAAATTTTTCGACAAAGTAGCTTTCATCGAGGCTCCGTTCAGAATCATTTTATCCAACGCAATAATTTATCATTGTTTTTAAATTTATAGTTATATAACAAAACTCTAAAATCTTTATCTATAAGTTTATTCACTTAAACGTTATTTACAACATCTTGAGGCTCTTAATTTTTTTTTTTTATAATAATTGTGTTTCTAATTAATTAAGGATACATTTAATGAATTTTTTTCTTATTTCATCATAAAGTGTAAAAAATTGCAATTCATTTCAACTTTTTTATGAAAAAAACGATTTCACTAAGTAGCTACACAATTATATATATATATTACATTATTATTATTATTATTATTTCATTACCTAATAAGTCTTGCGTACTGTATTTCATGGACCGCCTATAGCTAGTAGCAAACAATCCTCTATAATTGATTTCCAAGATTACTTTGTAACTCGAATTTGTAGACAATGTGTTGATAAATTGTCTGAAAATAACATATATTATTGCAGATGGGTTGCTGTTACATAAAGTCTGCTGAGACTTTACAAAAAGTACTGGTACCGGTTCTATGTCTTATTTAAATAAAATTAAACCCTATTATGTTAAGTAAAAATCAAATCTGAACCAGGACCATTAAAAAAAAATTATACTACACAATTTCTGCACTTAAGTTTTACTATACATTAAAAGTTGACAGATGATTACCGAAAAAATGAACACAGGATATATTTTTTAAACTAAATTTAATATAAGCATTAGAAACGTATGAATCACAAATCTATAGATAATTCATGATCTTCAATACAATTATTGATTATAGTCCCAAACCAAAAAAAAAATCAAATGATTAAAAATATTTGGGGTAGAAAAATGACATAAACAATAATTTTTAGTATATTGAACATTTCTGTATTATAATTTCAAAAGTTTTTAAACGCTGAGAGTACGTAGTAAAGAGTAAAAGCTAGAACTTCACTTATTCGTTACAGAATTGAATGCATGTTTCGAAACAGAAATTTAACTATAAATTTCAAAAATATGTTATATTTTAATTATTATATTACACACAAATAATGCGATTAATTAATAATTGGTATTTTATATAGTAAATTTAATATAGATAATATGTTAATAATAATTGTTTACTAATGAAGAACATTTGATATATAATTGATAATTCACTTTTTCATCTCACCTATTATTTATTATCAGATTATTACTAAAGAATCCCAATTATCAAGAGAATTTACTCGACAATTATATTATAGTAGGCCTCGATAAATATCGAATTAAAAATAGTGTCTGGAAAATTCACTTGAAAAACGTTAGTACATATTCACGTTCATTTTAATTAAACGTCGATAAACGAATCCCTTATGCCATTATTTGCGGTAATGGGATAAACAATGTATAATATATATATATACACACTATACTCTGTGAAATCAGACACACAATAACATAATGTTTTTAACACACGTTCTAGTTCGTTATTAAAACATAATTTATAACATAAAAACGGTAAAAATTTCAAAATAAAACGCGTTCGTATTCTATAATTATCCAACTCACGTTAACGATAATAATTGTATTTAAAACACGTAATGTAAGTAAAATTGTTTTACGCATAACACATAAAATCGTCACGTATTAATTAATTCTTCAAATCAATGTTTACGATAATTGTTTAAATTCATTCTCTATAAATAATAATAATAATAATAATAATAATAATAATTTAATATGAATAAAATGGCGTATAATATTATAATTTTATTTTTTCTTAGACTTATATAAACTTAAATAAACTTTCATCCACTTGTTCTTTTATGAAAATATTTTACCTTTATGCTTATGCTGTTACGTATTATATTTATATTTAAATCTGCCCAACACGATAAAAAATTATTATTTTTTTTATATATAAAACTATTCCCTAAACGCAATGAATGGCGTTATTTTCGAACGTCGATCGTAGTTTACGTACAGTACAGTCTCCGCGTTAATAATAGCCATATTATGTCATAAATAATATTTACCTAACATCCGTTTGCATCTCCGTTGTATACGTTATAAACGAACACGGTGGTGGACAACTACAGTTCATTGAAGCGGGCAAACTCCATTCAGGGAATCCGGGTTCGTCTTTCGGCGCTTCTGGGTTACGTTGGCGTACTATATAATATTATATATAACATAAAAAAAAAAACACGTTAATCGATACCTATTTAATTACGCAATTTTCAATCAACGACAACTGTTCAATTATCATAATTTAACATAACGATTAGAAATAAACAACAAAGTAGTAAAAACAAAGAAGAATTTACAAAATTAAAAATAAAAATCAAAAGGATTTGTAAAAATAAATAATCAAAAAGATAGAAAAAAAAAATTATAATTTAATACTCGTGATAATAAATAAAAAATATATATAAAATATACAAATATACACATGTATATCAAAATGTATATTTAAATAGAAAAAAAGAAAAAAGCCAATGAGTATTAAATAAAATAAAAGAAGAATGTTGTTGTACAAGATATTTATTACTAAATATACATTTTGATATACACGTGTATATTTGTATATTTTATATATATATTTTTTATTTAGAAATAAACATTTTTCCCCTTACTGTCATTTGCAATCAAACACGGTATGTGCTCAACTCCGCAGTACGAACCAAGACCTATATTTTAAATAACACACACGCAATGTAATTCAATGAGACACAACGAGCAGTCGTCATAATATTACCAAAATATGCGTCAGGTTTCAGGTTTGACACCACGGTGTTTTATATGGAAATAAATCGAAAGAGATCGGAGAGAGAAAGAAAAATAAAGAATAATAATAATAATGATAATAATTACGGTGTTAGTTTGTTAATTACAATATTCACGTAACATTTTTTTCCAACTGTCATCTGTCTATTTAGAAAATTTTAATAATTAACGGTTTTTTTTTTTTTTTATAGTATTATTTTAGTGAAAAACAATACTCAAATAATATTTTTATTTTTTTTTTTTAAAGTGCGCAACGTTTACAGTTTCGGAACTGTACATTTTGTGTATACCAAACCGCGTAAATCAGCGCAATTTTATAACTTCACTCGCCTTTGTACTTTTTGAAAAAGTATTGCGTACAATTGCACATCTGGTAGATAGTATTCATCCGACACTCGCTGTAACACGTGTTCTCGTCGATGCTCTCAAAGAACGGACCGTCATTCGTCGAGTCGTACGAGTACATGAAACACTGATGATTGCGTCGGCTGAGACGTTTCAACGAATCGTCCGCCTGCACTTGAGACACGCTCACCGAGATCCGAGTGATGCGATCGTGTTTAGCGTGAACTTTGTAACCAGTCGACACGTCCGGAAACGCTTCGGGCGTGTGCACCATCACCTAATTTTCAGAAGAAAGAAAAACGGCAAAAAAAAAATGGAAAATTTAAAAGAATTAATTATTTTCTTGAAATAATTAACGCGTTTAAACGTTCGCGGAACCGGAACATTTTGACGTGAACCGATTTCGGCGCGAAATCGTATTCACAAATGTATTCAGAGTGATTTTAACGGTTTAACGCGCATTTAAAAAAAAAAAAAAAATTTCGTATTGTTTATTTATATTTAATTAACTTCTATATGGAAATCTTCTGTAAGCCGCTTTTCAAAACTAAAAACCAGCTACGTTTATTATAAAGTGATATGAGTGAACATGTGCCAAATATATACAAACGCTCACGTTAAATCCTCTACTACGATTGTCATTAGGAAAATACTCGTGGCTCATGTTGTTCATGATCACTTTGAGTCCGGTCCCTTTTCCTGCAGCATTGTTTCTGAGTGGGATTAACGTTCCTTTCGGGCCAACCAATGGAGGGTTAATCCCTCCGTTAGTGTCGCTGCATTCGCAATGCGAAAACAACGAAAACGAAATTATATACACCAAAAATATTAATAATGCCTAATATTTGTTTCAGCATTTTTTTTTACTTTACTTTAAAGTCCTTTCGGCTGTTTTGCTGTTGAACGAATAGCAAAACCCTTCTTCGGTACGCTGAAATCGCAGAATATCCTTGCAATTGTATTCAATACCTTTCCAAAAACATTTATCGAATATTTCGTCCAATCTCGGTCTCAACTATAATAATAATTAATGACGAAAAAGGATCGCGATAATACGATGAAACACATATCAAATAATTGATTGTTAATAATATCGTACATTATGTACACGTCGTGTGTGTATTATAAATTCCGTAATTGTGATACATTTAACATTTGTACAATTTTTAAATTTTTACATTCGGTGACGTCATGAACGATTAATTATTCTTTTAAATAATTACCTACACCTATAACAGTTATGTTTAGCCGATTACTTCTAAGTTCAAACACACGGCTTACTTCAAACATGAGGTCGGATATATCATCCAAAGGTATGTTTATCGTAGACTTATTCAGTAGGAAAAAATATAAATCCGTATTATGTGGAAACTGCATCCTTCCAATACTCTGTATGGAATTCGACCACTTTGTTCTCAAATCGGTATCGTTTAAATATTTACTAGAAAAAAAAACAACAAAATTATATGAAAAGAAAATTTGGTATACATTTAGTACGTATTATAAAATATAATACGAAAAAGTCTGTTATTTTATGTTCGGATTGAAATTAAAACATGTAGTCATTCTTATTTTTAGAATAAAATGTATTTTAAATACAATTTAATAATATTGTTATATTATATTCAACAATTATGAAATATATCACTCTCTCTTTCTCTTTCTTTCTCACTTTTCCTCTCTCGCTCTCTTACTCATTCTCAGCTCGTCGGGTTTTTCATATCTTGCTATTAGGTATCTACTATTTTTTTTTTTTCATTTATTACCGCTCATCTAAAACGCCAAAGTATGTATACTTATCAATTCAATTATAATATTTGTGATACAATCAGTGTTTGGAAAGAACGATCTTCATGAACGAACGTTCACAATCATATTTTGTGAACGACAAGTGAATGTTATTCGTTTTTTTTTTCAATTAATAGAACGTGAACAACGGTAATAGTTTTAATGAACTTAACGATTTTCACCACATAACTCCTGGGTGGGGTGTATGTATTTGAAAACGGCTTAGGACATGTATTTCGATATATGTTGTTCTCGCTGTTAGAATTTACTTTACACTTCCTTGAACAACTGCGCCATGTGACAAATGTTCCAGCAAACTTAAAATTAATACAAATTATGTATAATAAAAAATAGTCAAAGATAAATAAAGTAATTTGCCCATACATTCAATAGTAAAAGGATTTCAAACAAAATTGATCTTAAAGAATAATTAACTATTTCATTGAATTAAGAGCTAGGACAATATTAAATTTACCGAATTAAATTAACTAAAAAGCGTAAGTATTAATATATATATATACAAATATATATGCGTGTGTGTCATATAGATTAGGGTAGGTACTTGAAAAAAAATGCTGTTAAACATTTTTCGCGTATAAAACTATACCTAAGTGTAAACAAATACAAATATATCGTTTAAAAGAATATATTGTTTGTTTAATAACCACTGTAGAGCTAATTTGTATGAAATATATAAGTATACTACTAAATATGAGAGTATATTATATACAATTACATAGTGATAAAATTTTTTTTTATTATTATTATGAACAAATATACAATCTGTGTTAATTGACACAATAAATAAATATATTATTATTTAATTATTATTTTGTACATTATATAATATATATATATATATATATATATGTATATGAAAAAAGTAAATTAACAAATGTATTACGTGTATATGAAGTCACTCGTTAGTTACATTTAGCTTGAGAGGAAAACATAGTATTGTAATAAAAAACAAATCTTAGTAAATTTTTACCTGTGGAGATTAAATAAAATATAGATATAAAAGTGTTACAAATATCGAATAGGATAATATGAAAGTAAAAACAAAAACATAAACATAATTTAGAATTTTTTTTTTAAGTTTATAAAATACAATTAGTAACACAGTTATGTTTACTATTAAATAAATTAGATTTATTAGTAAGTAAATTAATTTGCTTTTTTTTTTTTTGTTAAATGATAATCAATGAATGTTATTTTGAAAAATAACAAGATACCAAATCAGAGTTCTTTTATAATTTACTGTCAAAAAAGCTTCATTCGTAATTGTTTCTTTAGAGAAATATGAAGTCTATTATAAACGTATCGTAAACACACATAAGACTTAAAAGTTTTGTGATATGTTTATTTTGTATATAGCTTAACGTAAGTATATAAATGTAAATATAACATATATTTGTATGTGTGTTAGACCAGATATTAAGATAATATCATGCGGTAAACAGTACTCATAACACAGAAGTCTGTGCCATATTAAATAAAACATTTTTCAATGCTAGTTTATATTTTTTACTTTTGTTGACAGTTTGTTTCAGATAACAGATAATATGTATACATATACATGTAATATTCTATTATATACTTTTTATATTATATACTTTTTTTTATTTAAAATTCACAAACTAAGATAAAATCTACAATCTAGACGATGAGCATATGAAATTGATATTATGACATTAATGTCAATAATTAAAAACCCATAAAATTACAAAAACAATCATTATGTACAAATATTTAAAGGTATGCTTATTCTAAAATATAAAATCCAATTTTTAATAAAAAATTTGTTTTATTTCAACAAATACGTATTCCAGAAACTATTTTTCCATTTTTAGTGTCGAACAATTATGTTTGTATGTTTACTTTAATCGTTAATTATAGAATAAAAACTGCAAAAAAAAAAGTGTTGTGGGTGTCAGATTAAGTGAGTGGCTTAGACAAAAAGTTGTATTATTATTTTGATTTTGAAAACAATGATAAATCATTGTAATCGAAAAACAATTCTGGTTAGTTATTATAATTAATGAATATGATAAATTATGTTTGAATACTAAATATGTGTGTGTGTCTAAACTACTATTACATTATGTGTTCTTAAAAATATAAAATGTTTAAAACATAAATTAACAATTCTACTTCATTTTTTTTTTTTTGATTGTGTTTTAAATTATGCTTAAGGAAATTACTGAGAAAATTGGAAAACTTGTCAAATATTAATATACAAATTCGATAAAATTTGCTATTTGAAATTATCGTATATCAAAATCGTGTCCTCCTGCTTCTATACAAAAGTGTATACAGACAATAAAAATAAATAAATAAAAATGCACATCATTGTTGTCATATCTAATATATTTTTTATTTCACTCTGTATTTCAAATATGAGTTAATCAAAAATCATACGAGAATGTTTTATGTTGCAACATGTTGTCATAGAAACACGATAAATCAATATATTTTAAATGTTATTTTCCACTGTAGTTTGATACATTTTACTTTAACTATATAATTTGTTTTGCTCGTTTTGAAGAAGAAAGTTAAGAAAAAGAATAGTGAAGTTATGAATTTATTAACATTTTTATAAATTACACTTATATTATTGCAATGGTTCCAAAATGTCAGACCAAAATTAACAACATGGTTAATTTCGAAAACTACAGTAATGATAATAGTGAAGTTTTTAATAGACGCATACGATTTAAATTAACATAACAGAGTGCACACAAAAGTATTGTCATCAAAACTATATTATACCAAAAATCCAATTATATATTAGAGTAGGTAGATTACAATAACTATTGTTACAGCTGATGAATAATTGCTCAGAGTTACAAAGCTTACAAATCATAAATATAGCTCTTTAAAGTCTTTGAAAATAAATTAATATAATTATATCAATACATTGTGTAAACGCTATTTGAAAAAATTCAATTTCTTTACACAGGAACATGCAATTTGAACTTTGTTATTAATCATTATACCTTAATAATACACGTTTTCATATTCTATGAATTTCTTTTATTTATGATTTGATATAAATATATACTATAACATCTTTTTCTTAAATGGCAACCTTACATTTTCCCTTTGATTGCTAATAACTCCCATATTTTTCCATGAATTACAGTGGATTTTTTTAATGGTTAGAAAGAAATTTTTTTTAATTAGTTTGATTAAAGTTATTTTAATATTTTTGGTAAGAATTTGTGACATTTTTGCTAGTTATATGATCATTTTTAAATTATAAAGGTTGCTTTAACCACCAAGCCATTTATTTTGTTTTATAATTGTTTTTTAACTTGTGAGTGGTTAATATATTATATTTAGTTATTTATTGTGTTAATGTTTAAAACACTCAAACCAGAAAGTCTTAAAATAAAAGATTTTATTTCCATATTAGTAAACTTTAAGAACCATGTAAATATTTATGATTAATAATCATAGAAATAAATAAGAAGCAGATATGTGCTTTTATAGTTTTGTCTATGAAATAAAGAATTTTAATCCAACTTTGAAGTTGACATGAAATAATAAGAATGAAAATCAAAATACTTAGGAGTTACCCTTGATAGGGCATTGACTTTCAAAAATCATTACAAAGTTACAAAATGTAGAGTGAGCATGACTTGGAGCATAATTAGCAAACTGGTAGAATAAGGTTGGGGAGCAGAAGCACTTACAGTGCAAATATCTTTATTCTTTTGAATAATATGCAAGTGCTATATAAGACAGATCAATTCATGAGAGTAAAATTTACATAGAAACTAACAGGTTATTACCGAATGTCTATACTCCATTCCAACTAAAAGTGTACAATTACTAAGTGGTAATATACCATCTGATATTTGAAGAAAAAGTAGTTTCCGTCATAGAATTTTGTAGATCATATTTATTCAGACGGTTTCACTCCCTAACGAGCGTAAAAAAGTTTCACTTAACTAACAAAATAAAATTAATATTACATACTTAAGCAATAAGTTAACAGCCCTGGAATACATAATTTTGTTAATTGGACAAATAGTGATTGCTGGAAAATCGATTTTGGTAAGCGGATAACGAGGCTCATCAACTACAATTTTCATCGAAGAATAAGAATATTTCTCCCATGAAGCAGAGACCAAAACCAGGATTGCAATGCTAGCAGTAATCAACAACAGCATCCACATAAACCTATACCGATAGTTTTTTTTTTTTTTATTAGTTTATCGTCACAATTGAGAAAATGTCTAAAACAAAAAATAAGCCATTACCTTTCCCATGATTTCATGTCTTTTTGGATCACATACCTCAAACCATGTATTGAACCATTTTCACAATAATCAACCCAAATTGTTTTTAAAGACATTTGCAATATAAATATTATATGTAGGTAAAAACCAATTTTATTTAAATGTAAATGGATTATACATACATTAAAAGAGACATGTATAATATAACTAAAACATTAAACCAAAATAGAAACAAAAAAATATGAATATTGTATTAATTATGTAAAAAGATGATTATACTTTTTGATAAGAGACTAAATAAGTTTGGGTTTTTATAATTTTCAATAGAAAGAAATGGGCGTCCTTAAATAAACAACCAAATGAATATTCTTAAACATTAATGTTTTTATATTACACTAAGGGTTTTCATTAGAAAATCATGGCAAATATTTACTGTGTCAATACATATTACAAAGTATATTTAATATACTATTTCATTAAATAATATTAAATAACTCCAATCAATTTTTTTTCAAGAGAAAAATTCATATTTAAATGTAATAATAAAAAAATCATTAAAATATATATACATATTTTTAAAATATTTTATTGGATTATGAATGGTGAGGATCGTCATCAATATCATCATCAGGGAATCTGTTTGTTGGTGGTAAGGGTTGTTCCTGTTCAGTTGGACCACCGTGAAACTGCATTCGTATCCCTTCCAATATATGAGGATCAGTTGACTGTAAACGTGTAACTAGATTTTGTCCACTATAAAAATAATATATATAATATTAAATTCCAAACAATTTGATTTCATTAAAATTATTTGTAAATTATTTCTTGATTACACATAAATCATCACAACATATTTAACTATTTTAAAAAATATACTCACACTTGCAAAAGGCGATCTAATCCACCATTTTCAGCATTTCCTCCCAAAAAGTTATGTAACCTTAATAAATAATTTATACGAATATAAATATATATATATTTAATTGAAATTATAATTGCAGTATTAGACGATAAAAGAAAAACAACTAAAATAATTAAAATAATAGCATACATTGATGTAATTTCTGGATTATTTATCATGCGACTAGCAGTATCCATAAATGGTATAGGAACTACACCAGGCTCGTTAGCTGAATGTCCTTGAGTAGCGGATCTTGCTAAATTATTCATAGTAAGTTCATAGTTCTTACGATATCCTTCATTCTCTGGCTCTAATTCACATGCTTTCTTATAACATGCTGCTGCCTTATGAAAATCTTTCATGTAAGTAAAGGCCAAACTGAAAAAATACATATGTCAATACATAAATCGATATTAAACTACTAACATGACATATAACATTTTTTTAACCGAAATATATTAATATTTTAAGTTTATTTATTTGTATTACAATAATACATTTCAAAATTTTGTGGTATTTAAAATCTAAAATGTCAAAGTTTAAGATTACTTATAGTTTTACTTTATGTAAACTTTTTTTTATAACTCAAATTTAAATAAATCTGTATACAATTTATATTAATTTTATGTTTTACGATAATTAGAACGCAAGGATTTTAGTATACAATATAGAATACTACTATATATTATAATTATAAACCCATGATTAATGTTAAAGTTTATGAATTAATTCGTATTAGTATAATATAATATGATATGATCATAAATGGTTCACTTGGCGTAGAAACAAAAGTTAAATCCAATCAATATGAAAATAATTTAAACATAAGAATTCACATTGATCATTGTATGTCTATATAATCTTACAATTGTTTACATATTTGTAATTTACATGCCGTGGCCTTAAAGAAAAAATAAGATCAAACAACTATTTTAACTCATATCATGTCTTAGTATTCTATTTATTGAGTTAAAAATATTAACAATCATTACAACCACTATTTATTAAAGCTTTATGCATAAAAAATTTATATGATTTTAGTACCAATTAATATTAAAAGGGAATGTTGTAAATATAAATGTTTTTTTCTTTATGATAGATTATAATAATGGCCAATTTTAACAATAAAATTATATATGATTTTTTGAAAATGTACTAGTATTATTTATAATACTGTAAATGTATAAATAATATTATCATAAATTAGATTATAATTACCCCAAACGGCAATATGCTTTACAATATGTTGAATCAAGTTCAATTGATTTCTGGCAATCATTAATAGCTTCTTTGTACTTTCCAATTGCATTAAATGCCGCAGCTCTGTTGCAATAATAAATTGGATTGACAGGATTCAACATAATGGACCTGAAATCAAAATAATCGTCATTGATAATTGTAATAAATTTTAAAATAATAATTATATATGTTTAACAAGTATTAATTATGAAAATTTAATGTACTTTGAGTAAGATTCAATGGCCTTTTCATTATATTTATTTTTCATGTACTCATTTCCACAAGTCTTATGGAACTCAGCTTCTTCCTTTCTAGACACATCCAGAGCTTCAGAGTTCATGTTTACCTAAATTTAAATTTAGAAAATTAAAAAAAACCTTAGTTTCGATTTTCATAACTGAACTATGAATAAATATTTTACACCTCAAATATGTAGCAAATACAAAATTTGTTTTAATAAACTATAAATCATTTATCTTCTATGATTTTCTATTTCTTTTTTAGTTTTTTTATTAATTACTTGAAGTGTAATTACAAGTAGATAATAACAAAATAAGGGCAAAAAAAACATAATATATTTATGACTATATTAATATGAAAATAAAATTAAATAATTTAATAAACAAAATATAAATATGTAATATAAAATTAATTAAATTGAATTTTGTAAGCTACGGTTAATCTCTTAATGTGAATTCAATTTACGTTTTGTTCCAAACTCTCATAATATTTTTTTATGATTTCTTCCAAAGTTATATCAACTTTCACAGACTCCTGTGGATTTAAGTTAAATGCAGCTTCAATACATTGAACAGCAACCTCCAAACTTTCCAAAGCATCGGCATTGAGACCACCGGCATTGAGTTGACATTTTATGTGGTTAACAATCAGTAGAGCCAATTTCTTCTTGTCGTCCATCTTCTTTACTATAAATGACTTCAAATACTGAAACAATATTTATTTTAATAAAATATTTATATGTGACAAAAAAATGTTTGAACTATATTAAAACATTGGACAGGTAATTAACACTTTATTTGATATGGTTTTAAAACATACAGAAAATTATAATAGTTTAATAATTGTTCAATTAATAAAAAGAGAGAAGAAAAAATGATTTGAATGGAATTATTAAATTCCGTTCAAATCATTTAGGTATTGTGTACAATATTATTTTATCGGTAATGATGACCGATTAGTAAATAATTTCTTATAGTATACAAATAATTTTTGCTGATTTACAACAATTTTTATTAGAAATTTATGTTCAAATTCTTTAATATAAAATTGTTTTAACTACCCATCATTGCTACATAACGCAATTTACATTGGTCTTATAAATTAGACAAATTATTACAATAATATATATTTCATTAAACTCATAAAATATTATATATATAATTATATACCTAAAAAGTAAAGTTATATACTTAAATTAATCAATTAAAATTTTAATAATTCTCTTAAATTAAATTTAACTTCAAATACTTTACGAGTTTGAAAATATTATTCAAAATACTACTAATAAAGTAAGAAAAGAATCTAATAGTGTATATGATAACTGTACGTATGTTAAGACCGAGCAATTTTAATTTCACGCATAAATAGGAATTTAGTAAAGAACGCATTACATATACCCACATTATCACGAATGAAAATGATACTGCGTATAGAGAAATATCGGTCGGTTCTTTAGTATTTTCCATGTAACGTCTAAGTGACACAGTTGCATTGGTCGAGTACTGCAGGAGGCTAACAATGAGACAAATGATCACAATTAACGCGCGACACTGGGTACAGAGTAATTAATTTTTTTATTTTTATTTATTTAATAATATAAACGCCAATCGGCTTTTTTAACGTGTAATAATAACATGGAATATGAGAAACAAAACATTAATAAGGTTACCTTATTAATATACAATGTACAGTCGACTTTCGATAATTCAAACCTTCAATAATTCGAAACATTCGGTAATTCAAAGTAAATGCATAGTTCCTTGAAAATCACGTGGTAATTCGAATAAAAACAATGCATTTAAGTACACTCGGTAATTTGAAATTAAATTTTAGGAAAACTGGCCACTAAAACATGACAATTCGTAGTATCATCTGTTCAACGCTCAGCAATTCAAAGTATATTCACCAAATGTATTTTAACTGTATTTTTATAATCTTTCTGTTAATAATTTACTATACAGTCGTGTCGACATTTAGCTTATTATTTTCAATAACTATAAAATTATTATCGTAAGAACCGTATCGTTTTATTTCTTAATCGTCTCTAATCATAATTTCAAATTCTTTCCTTAACTATCAGTAATTTAAATTTTTTTTGGCTCTCTCGTTATTTCGAACTACTCAACAATTCGAAGTTTTTCAACAGTCCCGTCAACTTCGAATTATCAAGAGTTGACTGTATATTAATAATATACAATGGTAAGTTATTTAAAAGCGAATAATAATAACGAATAAATACAATCAAATAAAAGTGAGCGACGATTTAGCATCACGCATCATCCTTATAAGAGGCGCATTTCGTACAAAATTTTTCCAACAATGTGGTAAGTAAAAGGTACCTTGGAATAAAGTGCTACTTGGAACGCGGAGCGTTTATATTATCATTAAACAGATTCCAAATAAATCTGATCCCGAGTTCCTTTCGACTGTTGTGCAAAGAATCAATTTAAAAAAAATTGCTTATGATACTATAATTATGGGTTGGATACGCAATATTTAGTTTGTAAACAGCAAAACTTGGTTGAAGTCTGGCTTTTGGGTCTAGACGAAAGTGCGAAAAAATATTACAAGTCCATATCAAAGTGTAAATCACCAGGCGTATTCAATACGCATACAACATATTTAGTGTTACTAACATACACGTACTTTATTTATTAAAACTATATATTTATCCCGGACACATTTGATTACAAAGTAAAATAATACAATAACAACGATTAACAACAGATGAAATGTCCAAATATTACACAATATATAAGTGTATACGATATTATTATATACAAATATTATTATACTCGTACTGCCTCCCAGAAACACCTCCCGCAGTCAATTTTTTATTTTTTCACCCCTTTCGCTTACTTTTACATTTTCCACACAGTTTCAATGTGTTACATAGCGTATAATGTATAGTATACCAATATCAAAACATATGCGCTTCAACTAATATTTCGAACAAGACAATTTATCTTTTTTATTACATTATACATTATAGTTGTGTTTGACGTTTTGCGATATTTCAACATTTTTTCCAGACCCAAAAGCCATAGGCCTTTACGCCACCTAGGCGAAAAGGGTTGAAAAATGGAAAAATTGATAATTTGACTGCGGGAGGTGTTTCTGGGAGGCAGTGAGAGTATAATATCGTATACCATTATATATTGTGTAATATTTAGACATTTCGTCTGTTGTTCATCGTTGTTATTGTATTATTTTACTTTGTGCCCGGGATAAATATATAGTTTTAATAAATATAATACGTGTATGTTGTTAACACTAAATATGTTGTATGCGTATTGAATACGCCTGATGATTTACGCTTTGATATGGACTTGTAATATTTTTTCGCACTTTCGTCTAGACCCAAAAGTCAGATATCAACCCAAAACTTAAAAACCGATTTTGAACCTGATTAATTCGTCAAATGTCGACGGCCGTGTATGGAGACCAGATTACTACACTGTATTCAAATACTGAACGAACTAAGCTGGTATATAATAGAGACATTCAGGAGAGTCAAAGTTACGCGAATAAAACCAAATACGCGTAATGCATTATTTAAATCGATTATCAACGAACGATCGCTCACTCACATAACGCAAATACGCAATTGTGGATTTTAAACAGAATTCGATTCGTTATGAAGTCTACGCGAGATCGACTTTGTCGCATAATTTGTTTCGCCAATTCGAATCCATTTCCCATTGCGTTTATCGGATTTTCTATCAAACGCGTTTGAATAGTACACGTATGACAAGACGACCGAGAAGTGAAATGATACCTAACGTCCGACGAACGCCGAAGACGGAAGTGTAAATTATTTGCGTAACGTCGATTTCGCGATGAGCACAATGAAATATTATGTAAAAACATCGACAAGCGTCCCCCATACGAAACGTTTTCTTTATCCGACGGACGACGTCGCACGATGCTTTCAAATACGAATCCGGGAACCGTACAAAGTGACGTATTGTTCACACCTAATCAAAACAACGTTTTCCGACACGTTTCGCGCAATATACAAAACAACAAAACACTCGTCAGAGCGCATTATTATTATTTTTTTTTTCGTGCAAACCACAAGTGATTCGTGACGACAAGATGGACGACGACATTTTTATTATACGTAGTGTAAGCAAACTAAAAATGTGCATACCTTATTATTGTTATTCGACGGCGTTCGCGTACAGCACGTTTAGTGAAAAACGAAAACGGCAATCCCTCGCGTTCGAAACGCAGACAACGACGACAATTATTTTACTCGTGTTGTACAAAACGTGTTTTACGCAGAGACGAACAAAAATTGATAATTCTCCGAGAAAACGAGAATCATCGAGCAAAACGAACGCAACAGACAACAGTAGTGGTAGTAGTAGTAGTTGTTGTTCGTCGACGACCGTAGGAGTCGGTTAACATCTCCGCCCGGACAGCGTTCGCCGACTCGCGTATGACGTAGTGTGTGTTTGAATAGTGGTAATTAGGCGTAGTGGTCGTCGAACGCTGGAAGATACAACGTTTTTGTCTTTTTCTTTTACGAGTTTAACAGTCGATTATAACAGTTACCATGGTTTCTGGGTTACCGCGATGACGGTTCACGAATCGTTATCGTTAACTCGACCGCGTATCGCCGTGATAACGTTATGCACGTTCGTGTTTATCGCTTTACCCATACGGCTCGAACACTAATCTACGGTGATTATTATGCGCTAACACACCTCGTGCGTACAATCCACATGGTCGCGGACGATTGTTTTGTCTATATAGAAAAAGAAATTTTTTCCATTTCACTCGTGTTTTCACGCGCGTTCTGTACTGTACGATATTTTGACAGAAATCGTTACAAACGCTACAACGTCGCAACACTCGCGTTGTACGATATTAACCGGTAAGTGCGTAGTTTTGGTTTTCGATTCTTCGTTACGATAGTTCGGATTATAATATGTGATATATAAATGTGAAAAATTGTTCATATGTCTTAGTTCTGTGTATCTGTTTAACGTTTGTCGTACAATTACGTTTGGATACGCCATTTATCAAGTGTATTTAACTCGGTTGTTGTGCCCAGTGTGCGGTCGATTCGTGTAAACCATAGGTTCTCAAACATATTTCATACACCGCCCACTCTGACAATCAAAATTTTTTTAGTGCCCCCCAAAATTTGTAAACTTACCAATTGTTGTTTATTTTTAAACAATTATTATATCTAAACATGCCATATTGTATTTTAGAGTTCAAACTTACATTTTAAAGGAGCATTTTTAATAAGAGCAATAAAAACGCATACTTAATCGAATTTCAATGTATTTTTATTAAAATTTAAACAAATCTTTGAATTTAAATTTATCGAGCGTACTTAATGTGATGGATGAACCTGATGTAGTTTAATCAGTTTTTTTATATCAGGCCCGAATTTACTTAAATACAGTCGTAAGTCGCCACGTTCGGTAACAAGCAGCAGATTTCTTTTTTTTAGTTATTAGTGTTGTTACAGCACTAAATCCACGTTCGAACAAATACGAAGATGGAAACGCTATTAGATATCTTTGAACAATCGACCATAATCCAGGGTAAAGTTGTGGGATTACATCATTTTTCGCTTTTTTAATCAGCTATCGCCCCCCAAACTCCTTTAGACCTTTTACCGCCCCCCTGAAGGCCACTAACGCCCACAAGGGGACGTTATCACCCACTTTGAGAAAAAATGGTGTAAACGATCAAAAAGTAAAAATTACGTTACGTAGGCGTCGTTTTCACAGTAGGTGGTTCGTTTTTATATTGAATTACTTGATCCGTATCGTAGAATTGGTCGAATAGAGTAGTACTCACCGTGGTTTCGTTTAATTATTGGATGCGTTACGTCTGGAATTCTTTAAAAAAAAAAAAACATTTTATGATACATTTCCTCTTGTATCGTCCAATCTCTGTTCTTCGATTTTGATATTATCAATAAAGTGGCAACGACAAAGACAAACACATTTTATCCATAAATGATTTTCAATAATACCCATCGGTTAATTAAATTCGATTCCATTATATTTATAACGCTTATCGATCACATAAAATCTACGTAATACACCAATGGTTCATATTGTCCACTTATTCGATAAATTTGAATATTTTTTTTGATTTCAATGATTTGATTTTTCTGATTACAATCTGTTCATTTATTTATTTTTTTTTAATTTTCCTAAAATAAATTGTATTTTTTTTATTGATCTTACAGATAATTATTATTATTATTTTTTTTAAATAAATTTTAACTTTGTGTTTGTCGCATAGTTGTCTAAACAGCCAATAGTTTAAATGCCTATTTTGATTTTAAAACTTATAAAAAAAATTTATATAATGATCTATAGTTGTTCTCATTACCTTCTTGACTTATTAATATGATTTATTACTTTATTACATAAATCTTTAATATTTATTAATATCTAATTACTGAAAAAAATAATTAATATTTGCCATAAAGACTATAAACGATTGTATTATATATATATATAAAAAAAAAAATGTTAACTTTTTTTTTTAGTAGGTACTTTGTGTTCTAATACAAAATGACAATGAAGCGTAGTTCATCCACAAAAAACAATCCTAAAACAAAAGTACCGAAATTAAATACGGAAAACGAAGAAAATGACTATACCGAATTGTTGACATCAGAAAATATAGAAACAATCGAGTCCAACGATGAACAGGAATTGAATAATGCTGAAAAGGTTGAAAAATTTAAATCCGTTAAAAAAGCTCAAGTTATCAAAAAAAAAGGTGAAAAAATCAGCCAAGAAAATTTGATATCGAAAAAGAGTAACGGAAAATCTAAAACTAAAACTGGTATATTTTTATAGTGTTTTTTTTTATTTCTTTTTAATATTACTTATATAATTGTTTTTTTTTTTTTTTTTGTTATAGAGAACAAGCCTACTGAAAAACCAAATTGGAAAGAGTTTAAAAAAGAAAAACAAGATCTGCGACTGAAACGTAAACAACAAAAGTGTCCATTATATGAAACTGTTCAGAAGGCTAAGCAACTTTGGGAGAAGGTTCGCCGTGATGATTGTCCTAAAGAAAAAAAGGAAACGCTATTAAATGAACTTTTCAAGTGTACCAAATCTCATTTGGAAACGGTGTGTTATTCTCTATTCGGTTGTAAATATGATTATTGTATTTTGACATTATTTTGTGTTTGATTGTAAAGATGGTTTACTCGCACGATTCGGCCCGTATAGTTCAATGGATGCTGAAACTGGGAACACCTGAGATTTGTTGTCAAGTTATAAACGAATTACTAAAACATGTACCAAAAATGTTGCTTTCGAAATACGCTTGTTCGTGTGTGAAACACATGTTGAAGCGGGGTAACGCGGAACAACGGAATACTATTATCAGTTCGCTGAAAGGAAAGATTTTTGAATTGACGTTACATTCGGTGAGAACGTTAATTTGCCTGTTGCGGTTAAATTGTCATCGTTTTAAAAATCATTTTTTTTTTTTTATCATTCATAACAGAATGCTACTAAAATCATGGATTTGATTTACACTACATATGCGACTCAAGAACAGCAAAATTTAATAATGCATGAGTTATATGGGGCGTCTAATATTCTGTGCGATTCGCCTAACGCATTATCGTTTGCCGACGTATTGAAGAATTCACCAAACACAAAAGACATTATTATAGCAAAAACAAAAGACCATATAAGCAAATTTGTTTTAAAGTAATTATTTAATTGAAAATCAGTATCTGACCAATAGTCTGTAATATTCTTAAGTAAATGTGATATTGAAAAATAAAAATATTCAGACCGTTTTATATTGATTCATTGGTATTTTCTTGAGAGTAAATCATTTTTTATTTTTTTTTTTAATTAGTCATTATATTAAAGTTATATGTAATAGACAAATATTAAAGTTATTATATTGTCTAATAGTGTGTAGTTTGATATTTATAACTTATGACAGTTTTTTTTTTATTTCATGATAAGACATTTTAATAATCAATCAAATGTATATTAAGGTTTAAAACATTTTTTTATTGTTTATTCACATTTTAATTAACATTTTCAGACATTATGTCATATTAATATATTTCTTAGTCTTCTGTACTTTCATCAATCATTAGTTGCTCAGTCTTTGAATAGAAATAAAATGTTCCTCAAAAGTAACCATTTTTAATAAATTATTAATTATATTAATGTTTTAATTGAGCATTGTAACTTGATGTAATACTTTTTGAACAAATGAGTTTAAAATTTATTTAAAAAAATTAGAAAATAATGATATGAAATATAAAACATAACAAATGTTAATTAACATATGGATTTTATTGTTAAAAGAAAAATATATGCTAGAAGCTAGACAATTTGCATATTACAATTATTTTATTTGACATTCTTATAACAGTTTATATTATATATTATAAATATTATTGTGGCTTATTATATAATGTAACATAAATTTATTTATATTAGCTTCATAATTTATGTTCACAAGATATTGCATTCACTATTGGTGGATTATTAATAATTACACTTTTTACGTTTATTCTTACTGGTTAATGATATAATTATTTATGTAAACTATTTATTTGTTATTATACACAGATATTTGTACAATTTAATAACAACTAATATACTTGTTTAATTTTAGGCAGAAGAGTTCTATGCAGACAGCTTTAGTTCATAATTTAATTTATGAATATATTTCGTATACGGGTGGAAAGGATTGTGATGAAGTGTTCACTTCTCTCAAGGAATTCCCAATAGAATTATTTTATACATCCAAAAGTGGTTGTCATCTTGCTATGTACATTATATGGTCTTCAATTGCCAAGGTAACCTAAATTCTATCATGAAAATGATAGTTACAAACGTTTAAACTTTATTTTACTAGTTCTGTTCCCTTATGCAATGATTAGAAAGCAAGTATTGGACTTTGAAATGTGTAACAGCAGCAGACATAATTTTTTTTATATAATATATATATAATTTTAAAGTATGTTCGTTGTTTTGTTTAGGAGAAGAAAGCTATAATAAAACGGATCAAAACCACTGGGGCTACCTGTGACTTGGCTACATCCGAATATGGCTACTTAATTTTATTAGCACTTTTTGATTCTGTTGACGATACCGTTTTTATTAAAAAGGTGATTATAATACATACACACAACACTCACATAATATTTTAAAGACAAACTATTTTTTAAATTTTTTCATGATTTATTATATTCTTTTAGGCGATTATTCCTGAAATTTTAAATAATATGGACAAACTGGTAATGGACGAATACGGTCGTAAGGTAATATTGTCCTTAGTAGCTTGGAGGGACACATTATATTTTCATCCTCAAGATATTAAACTGTTACAAAAAGGAAATTCAATTAAACAGTGGTAATTATTTTATAATACATATATGATTATCGCCCAGTTTATATATTTTATTTAATATTGATGAATACATTTTTTTATTAATTTATATACTAAATAAATATTACTAAAGAAGGTGTTGAAATTGAAAAATTATGATTATTAATAAAATAATTTGACTTAAACAATATAATTCTTTTGAAATATTTTTTATACAAGTTGCAATCTTATTCCACACATCATTATATTCCCCTCAACATTTCACACCAATTTTTTTCACATTCTTTAAAAACTCCTTGGCCTCTATTAATTTCTATTATTAATTTTTTTATTATTATTTAATATCTACAGCAAAAAAGATGATGATTTACGTACAAAAGAATTGGCGAATACAGTTAGTGACCATTTTCTACAGCATATAAAGGAAGCCCCAGAATTCTGGTTAAGCAATGGATCAATAGCAATGGTATTACTTGGAATTTTAAAATCTGGCAGTGGTAATAATAATAATTTATTTACTATATTCTCATAATTATATTGTAAAAGATGTAATCTATTGTACTTCAAATATTAAATTGGTCAATTCGTGAATTGAACATAATTTAGTTATTTACAAAACTTTTTTAACATTTATACAATTTATAACTACGTTCTCTATACAATTATGTGTATAAAGATATTAGTTAAACACAACAAATAAAAGTGTTCAAAACGATTGGACATAAAACTCTTTTTTAACACAAATTTATCATTGTATCAAAGGAATTAAGAGGAAATTAATATTTTTTAATATGCAAAAAAAAAAAATGTACACAACTGAGAATCAAATATACCGCGATATTGTTATAATATGGTAACGAGGGTTTATTATATTCATACACATGCTACTTGCAGTGGAATTACACAATTATTGCTTATTATTAATTAATTTTATTATTTATAATAAAAATAAATTTAAAAAACTACAATTTAAATTTGGTTTTATTTAACAAAATTAATATGTATTTGACTAATATTATAGTAAAGAGTAAAATGTTTTATTACAAAAATTACAAGAGAATGTGTGAAAAATAAATAGTGTTTAATAATAACATAATCAACAATATTATTGAAAACATCTAAGCAATTTGTGTAAATCTTTCTTCTATAGCTGTGATAAGGTTGAAAATCTTTCTTACATGCTTCATCAAGCCCATACAAATTATCTTCAATAACATTAAATTAATTTAATGATTTCATTTGAAAATTAACATTTTTTGATTCCTTATCAAATATTATTGAAATAGCATTCGCATCCAAATAGGTGTGGGAGATTATTTTATTTATGTATATGTACATTCATTGATAAAAACATATTATTTGATATATCATAAATAGTTTACTTATAGCTGTTATTATAATTTATTATATTTTGTTAGCGGATACATTTAGCAGTCACTTTTTTAAAATTTCTTTTAATAAACGAATATAATGTTATACTATACATTATTTAGTGGTAGGTTTTAGTAGCAGCAAAACTGTTGGAAAAATGTTATGGGAATACCATGAAATATATTATTATTAAGTTAGACTCAATACAACAATATCAGTTGATGTAATTATTAAAAAAATTTTTTGTCATTATCAAATTATATTTTAGTAAATAATATTGGTTTTTATTATTTGAAATGAATAAAGTTCATAATATGATTCAATTTATTTATGATGTCGGTATTATTAGTTGTAGAAAACCTTAAGTATACAAAAAAAAAACCAATTTTCAAGAAATTATGATGGATGAGGAATAATGCGTATATATTTTGTTTATTGAAAACAAGCTGTGTAAATTATTTACTACATTCACTTGTTAGAAAGCTGGAAACAGCAAATATTATGTACGACGTACTTACATGTAAACTTACTGATAAATATTAATTATGTAATTAATATTTTATTAGGAATATGACTCTACCGCAATATATTTGATTTTCAATCATGTACATTTTTTTTTTTTGTATATTACAAAATATTAATTTCTTTTTATTCCTTTAATATGATGATCAATTTGTTTTGACTAGAGTTATTTTTAATGTTCAGTCGTGTTGTAAACTTATTGTGTTGAACTAGTATTTGTTTACAAATAATCATACAAGTTGGAACCACATATTTTGGATTGTACTAAAATGTTTTTCATTTACAAATGTTTAAAAGTGGTGTTTTATTCGTTACTCTTACCTATTACATTAAAATGTAAAATTATTATTAAATTTTTTAAGTTTGCAAATATTTGTGGATAAAAAAGTTATTTTTATTTAAAAATTTGTATCGCTTTTGTTTGTAAATCAAGTCATATTGATAACAATTTGAATTTTTCATTTTGTTTTTACAAAAACAAATGTTTTTGGGAAAGTATTATAAAATATTTACACTAGTATTTATAATAATATTACTTGTTTTTTAATAAATGAAAATAAAAATGTGTTTATAACAATAATTCATGAATGTGATAACAAATTTGTATCAAATTGTGTTACTGTAAATTTTAAATAATATTGGTTTTTATTTGATTCTGTATTTTAAACTTTTGTTTTTTTTTTTTTTTTTTTTTAAGGAGAAAAATTGATAGAAGCAATGACATCGGTTGCCAGTTACCTTATTGATGCCAACAATAAAATATCAGACAATGAGAACATGGTTCCTGTGTATGAACACGCTGGTCTTCATATGGTATTGAGAAAGATTATTGGCAACGATAAGGTTCTTGTAAAAAATAATGAAAGTAAGATTGCATTTATAATTGATTAAATATATTTTATAATACAATGTGTGTGTATTGATTTTGTCAATTTTTAAGTTACCTTTTCTGAAATCTTGTCATCGCTACTTACGAAAGACACTCTGCAATTATGGATTCAGTGTAACCGTGCATGTTTCCTGCTTATCGCGTAAGTCATACTATTGTGAATTTTTTTTTTTTTTTAATGAGTTTTTTTAAACATTTATTGTAAATAAACCTTTTTTAGGATGATTGAATCAGGTGTCGAGTCGGCTGTGAAAAATATAGAATCTCTCATCACATCAAAAACGACAAAATTGTTAGAGCAACAAACATTTTCCGGCGCTAAAATCTTAAACACTAAATTGAATACTTGAATTGTGACTTAATGAATATTAATTTAATGATATGTCATAAACATAGTAGACATTAAGCAATTTTAAAAACTTAAAATAACAGAAAACAATTTTTTTTTTTTTTTTGTACGAATAATTAAAGGAATTTCTCATTTTCCTGTTATCTTCGATTTGTTTCTACGCATATAAATATATTTGCCATTGATATCTAATTGATGTATAATTTTTTGTTTTTATATTGTTAATGAAGTGTCTTCTCAACAAAATAAAAATTTAACTGAACATTAAAAATCATTTTATTGAATACTATCCGTATTTCATTATCCTTTTAACAGTAATATTTCTGTTTGTCTTCTATTTTTATTGAGCAAATCTAATAACAATTGGATTTAATAAGTTATATCAATTTGTCTCAATAACATATTACTCTTGAGTATGGTTCTGAATTATTAACGTATCATCAGTCTATACGTTGCTATATTCGACGTTATTAAATGCATATGTAAATATCAATTTTGAAATGACTGCAAGGGATCAACAGTAAATAAAACTATAAGCTGATAGTTCAGAAATTATGAAATATTGATTATATAATCCTTTATTAAATATTAATCTAATATATATATAAGGAACAAGCGCAGAGAATATTACAGAATTGTGTATTATTTCCTCAAAATCGACAATATATTTTCCTATTTTCACATTTCCTATTTCCTATATTCACACTCCAATGGTTGTGTAAACATCATCTTTTCAGTGCTTGAAGGACAGTTATCAATAGGAGGTTAGACTTCGGATAAGAACTTTTGTTTAATATAAACCCATTTTATATTTATTTTTTTTTTTATTATGAAGTGTCCGCAATGCTATTTATAGCAGCAATACATCTACTATTATTATTGTTTTTTTCCCTTCTTATCCGATTACATATGCATATTTAATTTGTTTATTGTTTGTGTAATTATATCACAGTGATGTCTTAATTGTATTCTTTTTTTTTTTAATCTAAATTAATTGATTTATTTTAATTTGCATATGTTTGACGTATCGTTGTTTTTTAAATTCGGTAAATATTTTTGGATAAATCGTATATATCTATATTATTAACCGACTAAATGTTCACTAACGCGGTTTTCAATCAATTAACTTTTTAATTTCCATAGATGACTTTAAAAAAAATGTATGTATCTAACATAAATTTTAATTACTATTATATTTTTAATATTTTAATTTTAACATAACCAGCTTTTCCTTGTTATTATGTACCAACCCAAATGATTAATATTATTTTATTATTTACACCAAATCAATCATTGCGTTAGATTTAAGTTGTGTAATAACGCGTGTTTAATTAAATAATATGATGTGTTTGGTTATCCTCAAGTTGTCCTTAAGTCCATTGGGTTGTTTTTGATTATATTATAAAATTCGTGGTAATTATACGGACAAAATGCCTATTAAACATAAACGTTAACACCGTCTAATAGGTGACAATTAAAACTTTAATATTGGGTGCAAATAAAGGAAAATAAATAAATACGGTTTCTAACAGTTGTCATTACAACTACCAAATACTCGTAGTACACGCTCTGAAATATTGTGTACTTACAACTTACAAGTCATCCTCCTCTTAATGACGAGAAAGCGAACACAAGTGATAAAGAATTCGTATGTATAGAAACACGAATACATAGAAAACACTTAATATATTATTCGAAGATTCACCAAGTGTTTAAAATATTTTATAACAATTTTTGAAAGCGCGTAATCAGAACAAAATCCGAGGTCGTGCGAGACGGATAATTTTGATTATTATTATTCTACAATATGTAAAAGAAAATTTTTTATTTTGTCAACCTTTTGTAATTTAAATCGTTTACGAAAATATAAAATAAATATTATGAAATATTCTATTTTTATATTAAGTACCAAAGTGTACACAATACAGGAACCTTAACAAAATATCGGTATTTACCGGTTGTTAAAAGTACCTAAATATAATATAATTCTATGTCTGTAAAAGTATATGCGTAACCGTCAATAATTTGTAACATCAATACGTATAGAATTTTTTTTTTAATATTTTAACATAGAACAAGTTAAAGAAAACTCATTCTGTTAAATTCCTGGTTTTAAAGTGTATTTAAAATAAACTGTAATTCACAAACAATAAACATTAGGTATTTCAATATTCCCCGACACGTTAACAGAATCAACAATTTTATTCGATAACTAATAAAAACCAAGAAAAATTATGAAACCAAAAGTATTTGTAGTAAACAAATGTTCTTTTTTTTTATTTAATAGAGACTCAAATTACAGTATATTTGCTTCAGCAATTAGATCGAATAAAAACACAAATAATAACAAAAAAAAAAAAAAAACTACAGAGAAAAAAAAGAAATTACAAAACAAGACCCACAGAAAGGAAATAATTTACAACGGAATTAACGAGGAAAACATTGAAGGTTTGAAAGATACAGGAAAGAGTAAAAGGAACGTTATTGGAAGCGAATAAACCAGATAGAATGAACCGCTTATGGGAAAGGGAAGGACAGTCGAAGAAGAGATGCGAGGAATTGCAAACAAATGAACCATCATGCAGGGTACAAAACTGAGAATCATTTATGGATAAATAGAAGGAAACGAATGTTTAAAAATTTTGCCATTCTTGCAGTATTGTTGACTATTACGCAGTTTCGCTTATCTATTACAAAAGCATAGTAAAACCAGACACCATCGTGAAAGCGATTAGAACAAATAAGTAAATGGCTACAGTCGTTTACCGCGATTATATATAAATCAATGGTATATAATTATATATAATCACTTAAATACTATAATACCTATTTTCTGAAAAGTGTCGATACAAAATATTTTCCTGTTATCGTTCTTTGGACGAGAATACTTTAATACTTAATACAATCATATCTTTTAATTTTAAAATATTTGATATAATTAATATTTGGATACCGATGAATTGTTTAGCGATAGATACACGCTCTCGTATGTATAATATACATTTTTATTTTGTAAGTACCATCGCAAAGTTCAATAATATTCGTACACGGAAAAAATGACAAATATTTCCTGTTCATATTATTATTATTATTATTATTATTATTATTATTATTATTATTATTATTATTAAATTATTATTATTAAATTATTATAATTATTATTATTATTATTATTATTATTATTATTATATAGACCAATAATAATATTCAATCATCATCTTAAACAAATATAAATGCGCGTCGGTGGTATATTTGACGCATATCATCATCGTACACGTGTATACGATATATACCTATAATAATGTAAGAATATAAATCGGTCTATTGTACTCTTTTGTAAAACATTTAATTTTTTTTTCTAACGAGTTTAACGGGTACTCGAAACATAAGACGTTATATATTCGGTTGTATAATAATATAATAATTATCGAACAAACTATACGTTCGTAACCAAAACGCACCGACATAATATATCGTTACACACATATATACATTATATGAAATGACACGATCAATTTTACTAGGTTTTAAAAATCAAAATTAACGCGTATACCTATATATGTATATATATATACATATAAGTAGTTTTAACGTCAGCTTTGTTCGCATTGTAAATTCAACATTGACCGATTATATTTATAGTATTATAGTGCACGAAGAACAAAATAACTGTAATATTATTATAATGTAATGATTTTTTTTTTTAATGTAAATAGCGCGCTCACGTTATATATCATGACCTTACTAGGAGATAATTCTGACTTTTTAATTGAAAACTATGCCTGTCAACAGGTAATGTATCTCGGAGCTAACGCAAACAATTGTAATAGCGTAACGAAATTGAAATTAAGAATAGCTTCGGCTAATAGAGACACCACTTCGCCCCAGGAAAGCTATATATATATATATCTAAATCAAAACTCTTATCGAGAAGATCAAAAGAAATCACCTGTGTAATCAAGTTTTTTATCGACCAGAGTTCTGACGTACGTAAATGAAATCTGATCGACCGCACAAACGAGGACGAAGAAAAACCGATGTCAATATTCCAGAGGATGGTTTTAAGACCGGCCAAAGCTGTGAAGTGGTGCGTTTATAGAATAAGGACAATTGAACAGTCGCAAGAAATATAAAATAGGCGAAACATAAGCGAGTATTAAATGAGCTAGACACGTCTGGGAAGTTTGTAACGGAGGCACTAAAGGTCCTGAACGGATCGTAAGATCTTTGAAGAGGGAGCATAATAAGAAAGAAACATAGTTTTACTGGGCACGAAGAATAAATAACTATAATATTATTGTCATGATGTTTTTGGTGTAGAGATGAAGACGCTTGTGTATCTTATAAATTGTAATACATAAACCAACGCGATTGTAATATAATATGATAGTTTTTTTTTAAAATAAATAAATATATATTACTAATGTAAATTATGTATTTATATTTGAATGTTTACCCACTGCTGCGTTATATAAAATATTCATAAAATGAGTTTATATATATTATGTGCTTCACACTCATAATTTACTTCAGACATTCTACATCATAGCGTGTTTCATCTGTATTTTTTAATATACCGTTTAAATTTTAGGCTTCCGTAAAAAAAAAAAAATGGAGGTATTTTTTTTTTTACACACATGGTTATTATTTTACGCTAAAACAAATTTAAATAACGCATATAATTAGTATAAACTTAAAAGAAATTACATCGACCGCGCAACTGTGTATAATTATTATACGCGTAACGACACAATTTCTACAATATAACGCACGACGCTCACACACACACAGATTGGGTACAAATTATACGTACGTTTTTGTTTTGTAAAGAGTGATGATTTTTTTTCTTTATTATCCGTGCACCGTATATAATTATAATTTGCGTTCCTCTTCGCATATTATAAAATGAATTGAAGTCAATTAGTTTGTAAAAATAAATTAAAAGTATAATAAAAAAAAATGGAATATTGAAATTTTCGTGTAAAATCAAGTTAGAAATAAAAACGTTTTATGTTTTTTTTTTTTTTTTACCTGCTCGCGTGATTTATAATATTAAAAAAAGAAAATAAATTGAACTATCGGTTATTTGAAAACACGGGATATTTTGTAAGAAAAAAACCTCGATAAAGGGTCGGTGGTTTAAAAAAAAATTCTCCTCCAACAGGGCGCGGTCCTGGCCCGTACTACAAGAAATACAAGTGCCGCTGGTATCGGTGGTAAAGTAAGTTTTAGGAAAAGTCGCTCGCTTAAAACGTCGAATTTTACAAAAAAAAAAAAAAATAATAATAATAATGAAATCTTTACTACGTGATAATACACGTAGACAAGGTTAATACAATATGAGTTTTACAAAAATTTGTTGTTAAAACATTTATAAAAAAAACGATTTCGTCGCGTACGTAGGAAGTACTACACACAGGTGGTTGACCGGCGTCGGCGTCGTCGTCGTCGGGCGATTTGGTAGCATATTACTACACGCAGGACTGTCGCGTCCAAAAAAGAAATAAATCATATATATATATATATTGTATATAAGAGCGACAGAGAGCGATTCGTTATACACAAATATAAATATATTATAATAAAATTATATACCGTTTGCAATGGACCGCGTATGTTATTATTTTCCGGCGTCGATATGAACGAAACTGGTGATATTTACGAAACGGAATTGATAATAATATTTCAATGGCTTATTACTACACTGTTTGCAGACTCGCGTTTAAAAAAAAAAAAAAAAAGAGAAAAGATAAAAAGGACATAATGTTTATTATAACGAGAAGAGCAATCGATAAACGTTCAGTGAATATACGTAAGACTACGGCGCGCGGTATAATGGAAAATATTCAAATATTATTCGCGCGAGACGTGCGCCGTTTTCGACGTCATATCTCTTTCTCGTGTGTATAAATTACACACACGAGAGAATCGTCGCGACGTTTCGCGCGGACGATATAAAAAAAAAATGTAGTGACGACAGTTGTTGTAAAAAAAATAAAAATTAAACGTATCTCGATTAATTTACGATTTTTTACTCTTTGTTATCGCGTTTGGCTGAGGGGAGAAGGGTATAATAATAATAATAATAATAATAATAATTGAATTTATGAACCACCGCGTTACGAAATATCATCTGTTCCACATCGATTTTCTAAATTGTTATAAAACTCACTAGTTCTGCCCTCTTCTAATCAGTGACAGTCGAAATGTGCTTAAGAATTAAGTCAACTGTTCGTCATTTAAGTCAACAATAATTTAATCGAAATCGAATGGGAACAAATTATTTTTCACGTGTTCGGTGATTAAATGAAATATACATACGTTTTTCAAACAAAATAACAAAACTTTTGTAGAAAATATTCAAATACACAAAACATGTGTTCAATATTATTGGGCGGAAAAACGGCATTTCTTTTGTTACAGCGAATCCGATTTTATCATTTCTCCCATTCGCTTAGTGTACTGAATGTAATTTATAAATTGACAACATAAGCGTCTTGATGGCGTAATCATACATGCGTTCTAAAGCGTTACACATAAGATGACAATGATTGGAGAGCAAGTATTGGACTTTGAATTGCGAGACAGCAGCAGACATAATTTTATATATAATATATGTAATTCAGGAGGCCCGAAATCGCCATTAAATATTGTTTTTTTTTTTTTTTCCCACTAATTTCTCCACACGAATTTACCACCCCAACAGTCCGCGCATTTTTATATTTCGTATTTTTCCACGGTCATTCGATACGCTGACACGAATTGTTTTCGGGGAATACTTTTCGTTTAATGAGCACCGGCGTCCGTCACACATAACTGTTGTGTCCGGTTTTGTGTATTTAAAAAAAAAAAAGTTATAACACTGGAGTAGTAATGTGTCGAAGGGTGGTAAGGGGAAATAATGTCAGGGGGAAAAAAGAAAGGAATGGCGGATGACGGAAAACATTCTGATTTTTTGATGTGTACGCGCGTTTAACGCAGCGTTTCCCGACTTATTTCCACTTAACGGCGCACTAATTCCATCCAATATTTAGCCGTGACAGCTATTCATAGCGACTGTAGATTTCGAAATACTCAAATTCATAAAAGAGGTAATTTTCGATCTTGAGTGTTTAAATTATTTTAAATATTTGTTTCTTCAAAAAAAAAAAAAAAAAAAATCTTAAAAATCGTTAAGTCACAATTTCTTTTTTTGTTATCGTTTCGAATCTTTCGCCAAATCGCGTATATATCGGATGCTCCGCTCAGAATCGTTTTATCGAATGCAATCGCTGTTTTCGAATTTACAATGATTGTTAAAACACACACACACACACTCTATTAATTTTTATCCGAGTTAAGCCGACATTCACAATGCGGTTCGCCGTCATTTTTGTTTTGTCTACTATTCTTTTGCGAATCCCGTTTTCGTGTATTATTGTGTTTCATATTAAATTCGTCTCGCGGACACTTTTGTCACGGGGGAAAAAAAAAACAATTGTGGTTTCA
This sequence comes from Chaetogeoica ovagalla, assembly GCA_032441825.1. NCBI lineage: Eukaryota > Metazoa > Arthropoda > Insecta > Hemiptera > Aphididae > Chaetogeoica > Chaetogeoica ovagalla. The sequence goes on along the minus strand of CM063749.1, from coordinate 1,549,103 downwards.
TATATTAACATTTTATATAGAACCTATGTACACATGACGTAGTTGATCCCTTACGCGCTTGTTTTAAACCCGATACTGTTTGCGTAACACGACCGACGTAGAAATTGAACGTTTTCGTTTGTTCGACTATTATTTTGTATTATAACGTGTGTGTGTGTCGTTGAATGTCGAATAGAACGCCGCGTGATTCTGTTGCAGGTCACAAAAAATGTTTTTTTTTTCCACATTAGAACGGCCCCGTAGAACAATCGAATTTTGCGGGGGACAAAAAAAAAATCCGCAACAAAACTCTTCAGCCCCCCCCCGCCCCCGGACGCGTAACGTTAAAACAAAAAACGCGTTCAAAATTATTATATTCGATGATTTTTCATTTTTTTTCAAATACAACGGAATTCTTATAATATATTTTAATTAAAGATTAACGATCGGCAATGTCATTATGACGCGACGCTGTTTGTTTTCGTAACAAAACAATAAAAATCCGGAAAATACTCGTGTATAGAAAAAAAAAAACCAGACGCGTTTACAATATTGCCAGACGCCGAGAAAAGTGTGTGTGTCGGTTGTTTTCAACAGCACGATGGTATCAAACGCCGCGCGAAACGTTACACTGGGCGGTGTGCGCAGCGAGTACACAACGCGATATTTTCGCCAAACGTTATCCTTTTATCGTCGTCGCAGCGGGTGTGGGAATCCGGAACGGGTTCGTCCGCCGCCGTTCTCGTATTATACGAATTGAGTTTTGTATAAATCCCGCGCGTTTCGCGGATCTCCGTGTAACGCGCGCGGTATAATAATATAACGACGTCCGTGTGTGTCAGGTGAGGAGGGGAGGGATTATTCTTCCCGTCGTTCGCGTGGCGACGCGACACAGTTTTCTAAAACCGCGGGTTGTCGACGAAAATCGGCACAAAAAGCGTTGTTCCGTTCTCACGGAAATCTCGCGTCTGTCTGAAAAGGTTAAAAATCCTATGCAAACCGTTTTTATGAAACGTCGGATCGGCGTGGGAACGCACTTATTACCTGTGCGTGTGTGTGCACACCCCAATGCGGAGCGTACTGCTGTGAGTGTCGTCGCGCAGTTATTGACACTGAAGTGATTTCGGATGATACACACGACGTTTTTTTTCAATCGTCCGCTATTATTCATTATAATAGCCGCCGTACCGGTGAATTGGCCTGCGCGTTCGTTTTACTCGTATTATTTATTATTATTCGTGAACATCACGCGCGGTATACGGGTTTTCTCGGCACCGCGCCTCGTCGGATTTCCACCAGTCGCAAAGGACTTTGCACGAGAATAGAGTATTTCTTCGACGACCGTCCCCGGAGACGAGACCGTAATACGAGGGTCGTGGAGAAGTGGTGTAATAATAATCACTGATATTATTTCACGACGCAATTTATTATAGGAAACCGAGAAGAGTCCAGTTGTCGGCAAAAGTATAATCCCCAACAACGGGGACAATCGCGAACAAAAAAAAAAAAAAAATTATTAACTCGGCAATTTGTTAAAACAATTCGCACACCCCCTCCATTATGTTGGTCCTAGGCCCGTTCTTGTGCGTGCCTCCCCACTAAATCGGAGAATTCCGTGGAAAAAAATTTCCAAACGCGTGCGCGTCACACGACGAATGCGGTTTTTTCTTTTATCCAGTGAACTCTTGTTGCGTGAACTCCGCACAATTATTACGTACTTTCGCGATGTTCAATCCCGTTTATAAACTATTAGTTAATTATTATCGTCGTCATCATCTGAGCCCTTCCGTACACCGACAGTTCGTAAATGATTTTATTTTTCACGCATACGGTCGCCACTTCAATGTATTACACGATACGCGACAATTTGATTTTTGTCTCGATGTAATTCGATTAGCAATTCAACAGAGCAATTCACCGTAAAACATTTCAAATATTTTATATTTATCTCTGTAAATAATTGATTCGTTGTTCGTTTCCGTCAAAAGTCAAAAAAAAAAAAAAAAAAAAATACGTAATACGGAGAAATTAATAATGTATGGGTTTATATTTATTTCAAATCGTCTGGTTTTTTTTTCAGAACATGAATTTATCGTCGATATTAAAATATTTCGATACGAAAGAATTGTATAAAAAAATAATAATAATAATAATAACTTAAAAACATACTTTTTATACGAGTTCACGGATTTTATTTTACGAATTTAATGTTTTGGAAATCGACGAGAGCGTTCGATGTAATGTAACGAAATAGATCTTTTAAATTAAAAAAAAAAATTTTTAGTAAAATAAATCGATGCTTTCGTTTTAAAAATTCTTCTTATTTTATGTATCTGAGTCGTTGCAGACATTGCAGCAGACGACTCATCGGTCTATTACAAGCGTTACTACACGGATTACTACACAACGCGGTACAAAATGTTATTTTTATTTTTTGTATTTGTTTCAACGAAAACGTTTTGATAAATTAGAAGGAAAATTAATTAGTTGTCGTTAAAAGAAAAAAAAGGCATCCAGGGACATAGTTTATTACAACGATCGTTGGATATCTGCGGATCACTTTTTACCGACAAATCATCATCCGTCGATCGTAGATTTATTTATATTTTATTTTTGCGCGCCTGCGTTTCCACATTCAACGTACGATTCGCACGATCGTGATTTCTGTTCTTCCTTTTATTTTGTTTTCTTTTTTTTTCCGTTCGGAATAATTAAAAATTAGAAAAATACACGTACACAGCAAGGATTGAAAAAAAAAACGCGCACATCGTAATCTTCTGCTGCAAAAGTACGAGTCATCACGAGTTCGATTAATATGTTGTAAAGACGTTAATGATTTTCTTTTCCCTTCGATCCGGGCGTATAGACATCCGTTGAGTACACGTTGAACGATAAAAATCCAATCTTCATTTTTTTTTTCTCAACCCTAAGAACAGCACAGACACGCAGATGATTTATTACATAAAGGTACTCTTGTAATCGACTAATTTTTTATTTATGTTATCTGTTTTTTTGGCTTTTAATAAATCTGTACGCGGAACACCGTCGACGATGAGGTTGCCAATTGTACGAAATATCAGTGGTGAGGCGTGTAAACGTATAATAATAATAATAATAATAATGCAATGACTTGTATTTAGGCATTATTCAATCGGTTTATAATATTAAATCGGTTTGAAAATAAGTATAATAATATTAGATTTGACGAGCAAATACTACAAATAATATGAAATGTCGAAAATTATATTATCGGGAAAATTCGATAAAATAGTAAATATTATTAAAATCCCGTTCAATAGATAAAAATGATTTGATTAAACGAATAATTGATTATTATTATTATTAAAAAGTCAATCCGAATTCAAATTTTTGCGAAACAACTTTTTTTTTTTTTGAAAATATTATAAAAATTGAAATTTAAAAGAATCACAACAAAATGTCGTTTAAAATGTTCATCGAAACCGATAGTGAACAATTAAATCATAAGTACAACGACTCGTATGTTACGTTAGCTTATACATTTAAATATATTATTTACGATGATTCGTAGTCATTTATTATATTACTCGTATTACGTTCAAATATATTTTACAATCATTATTTATGTTTTCTTGGTTTTCATTATTTAAATATTATTATTTATTACTATTACTTTTAATCAAACGTGAGGTATATAATACGTTATTGTTGTAAACGCAGCGCACAAAATTAATCATAATATTTTTTTTCCAAAAACAAAACGTTGACAAATTAAACGATTACAGAAATAATATCATATATACGTTTTTAAGTTTAATAATATTCTTTACGTTCACAATTTCTTCGAGGTTTCTTTTTTTCTTTAATTCGAACTCCACGTCTTTTTATTGGCTAATAATATTTCTTTTATGTGATTTATCAAAATATTTTTATTTCTTTATTCTGTCGTCATTGTATTTTTATTTTTCGTATAAAATACCATTTAATGATGGCGACTTTTTGTCCAATCCGTAGTAAATAAATACATTTAATAGAATATAACTACTACGTATTTCTTTTTATCTTTTTTTTTTTTTTAATATTTTGTTGGCTTAATTGCATATTCACATACACACACACACGCGCGCGCGTATATATGAAATTAGTTTACGTTCGATCACTTCATTTGCTGACGTATACTAATTATAATAATACTTGTGTGGCATTTCCATATCAACGATATTAACTGTATAATACGACTCGGTATATTATTATTATTATTATTATTTTTCTAATTACATATCGGATTACGAATTCACGTGTGTAATGTGAGCAACGATCATGAATATTGTATAATGATAATATGAATTATATTATACGTGTATTCAATTTGAACACATATAAATCAACTGTAGAAAACAAACTGTAGTTTTCCTTCGGGTTCGTACGTATTTTTCGAATACCTACTCATCGCCTTTAATGATTTTGCCCCGCGGGCTCAGATTAAATGTTTGAATTCGTGAAATAAATACCGACGTTTCACTGACGTTTTCGGTAACTATTTCATATATTTTGTGTAAATATGTGAAATATACGAATTTTGGTAATATATATAATATATTTTCGTACGCGATACACAATGTCGGTCGACATTTAATAATAATAATAATAATAATAATAATAATACTAATAATAATAATAATAATAATAATAATAATAATAATAATAATAATTTAAATTTCTCTTTCGGATTGAATTATATTATTCAAACTCATTTAAAAAAAAAAAATCCACACAATTCAACTAAGTAATTAATAATTATGTAAATATTATATTTATTTTCAAAAGAAAAATTAATTATTTAAAGTGAATTTTTTTATATACAATTTTATGACGGCCTTTTTTTCTTTTTAGATTATTTTTGAAGTTCTTAGACAATAAACATATTTTTTCATAACGACATACAATATAAATATTTTATTGTAGGTGTATTTAAAATGTCAAACTCATTAAGCGTTGTGAAAGTTATTACACGAATATTTCCTAAAACATATTTCGCAAAATTTTAAATACTATTAGTTTTTATAAAATTTCATTTCAACGACGCGTTATTCTTTAGAGCTTGTTTTAAAACGTTTTAAGAACATAAAACGTATTACAATTACATTTAAATGTGTTGATTCTAAGACAATTTGATAATATCGTTATTTGGATATTGTCTTATTCTATAATTTATTTGATCGATTATATTTTTATAAATATTGAACGGGTTGTTTTAATATTATTTAACACTTTGTCGAGTTTTTCCGTTAATTAGTTTTACAATAATTAATTACGTTGTTTATTTGTTTCGGTTTTTAAGTTTTTAACATTTTCTTTGATTTTCGGCGGTTTGCGGTTTCTTTTCTTTTTCTTTTTCTTTTGTAATCCGTGTGAATTGTATAGTCAAACAATTCAACTATAAGGAGAATTTATTGAAACAAAAAAAAAAAAAAAAAAATTTCAAAATATTGCGTTTGACCATATGCACGCAGTTATACAAACATTGAATTACATAACGTCGCGGACAGTTTATTTCAGATTTGAAATTCTAAACGTCGAAAAAATATTTAACGTTTGATTTGAAATCGATTGTTACATACATGTTCACGTGTGTGGCTGAGTATAAGTATAATATGTGATATGCAAAAGATACAGCCTTTTTAGATGTATATGTTTTCAAAACGCGATTGAAATCGAAAGAAGAAATCACAATGTGTACGTACTTATTATTATTATAAAAAAATATGTTGAATATGTACTGTGCTAGTGTTACGAAAACGAAAACGATTCATTCGACACGTCGCGTGCGATGTGTACGGAGACAGCGAAAACGTATATATATTATATATACGTCAATGAACACGGGAACACGGAGAATTATTTATACAGATGAGAATTAAAATAGCGACGGTACAATAGAGATTTTATACGGCGTGTGCCGAGTAATTTGTATGAAAAATTAGAAGAAAAAAAAGAAGAAAAAAATTGTTATATAGAGCCGTGGGTGTAGGGGTGTTAAAATTATCATTTTATCGCGAATCGTTATATAGACATTTCGCCACGCGTGTTAATTATTCAAATACTATTCTAATAGGAAATAATTTCGTACATCAAATTTTTTTTTTTTTTAACGATTTAAGCGATTCCGTTTATTTTTTGCCGTCCTCGTAAAACTTGCTCGTCCGCAGCTCTCAAACGCTCTTGACCACCATTCGGCTCCGGATACCGTACTGCGGATAATGAAAGAACGCGGGACGCGTCGGTTTTTTCCGTCTCTTTCAAATAAAATTATATAATATTATGCGTGTATTAACCTCGCGTGTCCATATCGATATAATCGTCTGGTTCGTGCACACACACACACACACACATACACACAAAATACTTTATTTTTCTTCGAATTCATTTCGTTATTTCGGATCGCATATGACAAAATAATAGTAATAATAATATTAATAATACCCGTTGAATCATAGACGCGCGTTACGTGCACGCGCGCCGGGCCCAACAACGGGTCAACAGACAGTCGTGAAATCGTCGACAGTTGACTTTCTCTACCATCGTTTGTTCTGTTTAATATACAGAAATACTTCTATGCACGCCAGACGTCGTTTCGGTAATTTCGTATATAAATTTTTCAGTTTTTATCCGTACAAATTATACCGGTTCATCGGTTCACCGCGACCCGAGTCCACGTCGTCTTCGTCCTCGGGGCACTTCTCGGACGCGATATAGGAACACACGCGTTATACGCGCACCGCTCCTTTATACAGTAGTAATTGTGTTTTATTATAAAATATTTTGTCGAACGTCTGATCGCCCTGGCCGAATGTAAAGGACAAAACGGAGACGTTTAAAACGTTTACAACTAGCTTATAAATAATAATAATAAAAAAAAATGTATTTTTTTTTTTTTTGTTTTGAAACGCAGACCGAATTTTATTTGGATTATAATATGATACAATAACTGTGTTTGTTTCTTTTTTTACAACGCTTAATTATTGACTTCTCACAAAGTCGATAGTTGTTAACACAGGAAAATCTATCGCGTCCGCGTTGTAAAAATCGTAATAATAAATTCCATAAATAATTGTAAAATTTATTGTCATTTATTAACCCGATGGCGTAAAAATTAATTCTGTATATATTATACAGGCGCGCGTGTGTGTTCCTTGAGAAAATTGGCTCATTTTTCCACAAAATCTACCGATTATAATATGTATAATAAAGACGCTATTCATCTTATTTTATTCTCTTTATCCTATTAGATTTTCCATGTCGCGCGAGATACAATAAACAACACATAAAACCGGCTAAGACTTTGGCTTTATGTAACTGTGGTGTTTATCGATTGTTCACTATAAACTCTAAAGAATAAGATGAATATATATATTTAATTAATGTATGAATTAAAAAAGAAGAAGAAAAAATGATTTTTATGTACCCAGACATTCTTCGCATAATGGTCAGGCCTCGGAGCACATACGTGTACGAGTGTGTTATCATAAAATACATTTTTAAACAACTGTTAATAATATTATGATCGCATTTACAGGGCGTAAAACCGTGTGTGGTCAATGTACGAAAAGTTCAATAGGAAATCGGTGGTTTTGCACAAAACTTATTTTGTATTCCGTTATTCAAATATTCTAAATTGAAATAATCGGGTTTTCAGCGTAACGCGAGTATATTAATAATTATTCGTATATTATAATCTAACCCAACGAATTTGTTGATCCGAATAGTAATTAATATTTTTTTTTTTTTTTGCGTAACGCGTACTACGCGTATATATATATATTATTTAACGTTGATTTACTCGTGTTCGTAGACAAATAAAATCGTTATTTCTAACCAATTCGATATTGAAACCGTGGACGGATCTCAACACTTGAATAGTGCAATGAAAGAAATCAACAATTTTACGCTCTGACGCATTCGGCTAATGACAGTCTTACAGGTAATTCGCACTGTTATTTGGTGGTCCGGAACTATATAGTCGGTTTTTCGCTAAACTTCGACGTTTGTATAAACCAAATCATGAGTGAAGGTTTTCATAACATGTCAGAATACGTAATATGCTGCAGTGTGGTGTGAATAGCCTTGGACGGTTAAGGTGTCAAATCTCGAACAGACGTATTTATTTGTATTACGGGGCTGAAAAACGGTCGTCGATGAGTTTTCGAAGGATTTCTCACTTAAAAAAAAAAAATAAATAAATAAATACATTGCGTAACAACAGTGTTCCGCGCTCGGCGTACAATTGTTTTTCCTTGTAAATAATATTCGAATGATAGATTTTTGTTGTGGTTTTTTTCTTCTTTTGTCTATTTCCGTACACGAGCATTACGAACTTGAAAAACTAAACATTTTTCATTGAACGGTTCGACAAATGAAGAATCTCGGTAATGTTTTATTCGTCTCGAATAGAAAATCATAAAACTGTGTTCAATTAAATAACGTCTGTAACTTTCGTATAATTCTGTTTTTAATGAAATGAAGACAATAATAAAATGTAATTTTATTACGTCATATTTGTATATAATATACTATATAACAGTCGGTAAGATCACACAGACGCGTAAAATCCAATGATAATATTATATCGAAATCTATGTTACGCGGTCTCCGTGAATTCTAAACGTTTATAATTATTATTTTTGGTAAATTTGAGTTGGAAATTAAGTCCTACTCTATCGTCAACGCAGTAAAAAAAAAAAAAAAAACAATACGAATCCATCGAGAACGTGACGGATCTGTAAATCGCGTGAAACTAAAACACCGAACAACGGAGAAAAAAGTGCGCTTTTAAACTGACAAAAAAAAAAAATGAGCGAACGATTGTTTTAATCGGTATATATACCATCGAGACCATATAAATAATAATAATAATAATAACAATGATCGAGAATTCCGTTTATTTTCCAGAAACATCGATAACAGACACGTGTTACAAAATGAAAATTAATTATCGGAGTATAGATTTTTGAAATTCGATGGCACGGAGTTCTCGTGGTAATCATAATTTCGTAAACAAAAAAAAAAAAGGAAAAACAAAACGCTATTATTTCATACGGTTCTCAAGAGAAGCGCCGCCGTCCCTTACGCGTCCCGCGTAACGGTGTCCGTCCCGTTCGTGCGCGATACCGACCAGCGCATAAAACGTTGTATCGTAAGAGATTGGTAGGGAATCGCGCGTCTTCTGCGCGCTCAGTACAAACAGTGTCAGATGATCGTGTTTACGACGGACTAACAACAGTAATATTCGCACACCAACACCGTCAACGGGTCCATCCATGGGAACCGGTTACCTGACTCTTTCGGCCCCCAAACACGCGGTTTGTCTAAACGTATTATTCGCGTGCGTGTGCGTGCGCACCAAACAATGTGTTCGCATCCTCACCCGCCCGCCAGTCCCCTGCCGTTTGAATCTTATAGAGAAGAAGATGTAGAGTGAGAGCAAAAAATGAAAAGGGTTTTCTTTTCTCCTCGTACGCGTACACCTCGTAGCAACAGCAGCTCACGCCCTACGGCAGTGGTCCGTATAATAATAATAATAATAATAATAATAATCTCTCGCACGCACACACACACACTTCTGGTCAGGACACACCACGCCGCCCCCGCCCACCGCCGGGGTATATAATATATTATATATATATTTATATATATATATAAAAAATATATTACATTGTCCCCTGACGCACCGACGGCGCTCTCGAACGAGCGAAAAAATCTCCGAGCGATTGTTGCTCCGACATCTGGCGATCGCGGCGCTCTGTGTAGAAAAACCCTTGAGTTATTAAATCGTGTAGTGCGCGTTAGTAGTTAGAAGAAGAAAAAAAAGAAGTACTACTACTATTACTACGACGGGTCCTGTTCGGAGGTTGGCCAAATTATCGAAACGCCGAGATCGTCGTGATCGCGCAAAAAGGGATAAATCGGTTATTATATCGCGCGGCGGTTCTCGTGTATAATATATAATGACGTTCGGCAATATAATATTATTATTATTATTATTTTTTTTTTCCATTTGGTAATTCGCCCGGCAGACGTTTTCCGTGTTCTATTATAAAAAAAAAAAAAAAACTGCACACGCACCACACGCCTATCTCGTCGGAAATTCGACGGGGGTTTTGGTGCAAAACAATACGAAACGAAACGAAAAAAAAAAAGGATTGAAACCCGTCCGAAATGACGAGTAGAGAGAAAGAGAAAACGAAAATTGCCACCTGGTTTTTTTATTACTATAATCCCGGGGTACGCGTTATGTTATACCGCGTGCGACGGGCGACGACCGGGTGGAAATCGCGTATTATTCGCCGTCGATTATGTGAACACGGGGGCGTATATATATTTTTCTTTTTTTTTTCGGTACAAAATTTACCGAAACAACACTACACACCAGTAGTACGTTCGAGTCTGTAATATTAATTTATTTATACGAATTCGCCGGTTTCGCCGTGAACGACGCACGCGACGTTACGTGATTTCAACGTATGAATTGTAGAAAAAAAGAAAAAAAAACGAACATTTTTTTCATTATTATTATTATTATTATTTTCGTACTAATAGAAAACGCGTCGGACCTTCAAGAGCCCATCGGAGACGCTGGAATTGTGTAATGCGCGTTAACCGTATTAACTGTACAAATATCGATCACGGTTAGTTTTAGTATTTATAAAAATTATCATTCGCTTCACTCCCGCGTGTGTACACGTACACGTACGTATAGGCGAATCGGGGTGGGAAAGGATTTTTATACGAGAACGGTTGGAGAATAAAAACAAATATTAACCGTGACGGAGAATATTGGAGAATAAAAATCGATTATTATTATTATTATTATTATTATAAAAAACTACCAATGATTTTACACTCGGATATTTGTAAACCGTTCGACGCGAGCGTCCGCTGAACAGTTTGTTTTCAATTTCGTGACCGCCGTTCTGATGTTAAAGTGAAAGTCTTTTTGAAATATTTTTTTTATTTCGTGAATTTCAATAATATTTTATTTCCCCATATCCGCGGCGCGCGCGTTACGTAATAATCCGTTCGAAACGATTACGGGGACGAGATTATAATATTGTTTGACGACATTGAACGCGCCGCCATCTCAATAGTTGTTTATTTTTTTCCTTAACGTTTGTATAAATTTTATAAATTATTATTTCGTATAACATAATAATAATAATAATAATAATAATGCGTGTTATTCTCGTGTGTTATGTCGCCAGCCGGTCCGCGAAGGTCAATTAAATATATTATTCGGGAAGGAGACGTATTTGGGAATGTTCTATAATTATACGAGCGTTTCGAATAACCTAACTACACACCGATAAACGCATTTTCATAATAATACACGTATGTGTTATATTCCCATTCCGATTTTAACCGTTTTTCACACTCGGCGTTTTCTCTGTTACATAATATATATATATATATAAATATATAATAACGTACGTGTCGTTATGTTTGAACTGGAATTAAATGTCGTCTCGCACGTTATACTATAAGCGCACTGTTTGAGAGGCCCGGAGCGTAAAACGTTATTACGCGCGCCCGGACATCATCAAAAAAAAAAAAAAAATATTAATAAATAAATAGAAAACGCGTATTCAACTTATGGATTACGGCCTATTTGGCCCGACAAAGGAATAATACAACGAATGAATAAATAAACGATTCATTGGGTTTAACAATTATATAATATAAATAAATATATATATTTATAAAATCAATATGAAAAAAAAGGCGTCGTATATAAGTTAATAGCAAAATTTTAAGAAATCGCGTGTAAAAATAATATATATGTATATAAAAATTATAGCGAAAAATATAAAAACAAGTGAACGAATGGTCCTGATGATCCGTATAATATTGATAGAAACTATGAATATTAATTAATGCGCGGAATTATATAAAGTATTTTAATGTGTACAATCCATTATATGATCGACAAACTTTATAATTTATTATAAAATTATAGAACCGTATATACTACACAACGAATTATAGTTTATATAAAGGCTATTGGAGCCATGCGAGGAGTAGTCGTCATGCACACGGTTATAAAAAGAACAATTTACTCCGACGACGACCGTTGAACGAAAAACGAATTTCGCACGAAAATATTATAAGAGTGACGACGAGCGACAATGGCGTTGCCCTTTTACTAAAATAAAATAAAATTCGCGGACATATATTATATTTATTATTATTATTGTGTCACCCGATGAATGACAACGAAGTCGTCGATAATCTCGCGCTGCTCAGGCATTTAAGGCTCCGACACACATTAAAATATGCGATTATTCCTATTCCCAATATTGCGTACTGATCGTTCGGATTTACGTTAAGGATTTTGAAAACTCATTTCAATGCGTAAATAATTAAAGATAGACTTTTCGTTTTTATTATTTATTTTTTTACTTTAATAGATCGCCAAAAAAACCGAGTATTGTTAATTTTACCTCTTTTTTTTTAATTCGTTCAATTAATATTGTGAAGAAGGATTTATATAAAAAAAAAAATTCAAATTTTCAAATTTCCTATCTCATCATTAGATGGATCGACCGATGGGAATCGCGTCACCTTTGCTATATGTCTCGTGCGCGTTAGACAAAGACAGACCCGCCGATTTCGATCCCCTCGACATAACAGTTTATAGGAAAAGTATTCGGTTTTTCTTTCTCAATAACGTTTTCGCACGTTACGAATCACCGTTGTTGGAACACCAGCTTTGTCACTTACTACTATAGTCTGTATTAAACAATGGTAAGAAAAAAAAAGAGTTTATAAAAAAAAACTACGTTTTTACAATAGTTTACGATTCTTAAAAAAATACTCATACACTCCTCCTCACGAGAAACGTAATTCGAGTAACCGACCAGGTGAATGTGAGTTCTTCGCCGAATCGCAATCCTTTTATGCGTGAAATAAATCTATCCGATCATTCGAACCCGTTCGATCTACGGGCGTGTCTATATTTGTATTATTATAGTTCCTGTATCCGCGCAATCTCGCTAAAAAAAGAAACGTGCCCATGTTTCTCCCCACAATAATTGTTAAAATACAATAATGTCTCGGCTATTATTTTTATTACTACATTTCTCAACCAATAAGTGCATAGTTCTCTACACAGGCACACGTATACTTATCTAGATAAATAAGCAGTGTGTGCGCGTCGAATTTAAAAGAGAAAAGTTCGTTGGTGAATTCATTAAAATTTTCACGGATCAAACTAGTGTTTTGTTATCACAAATTGAAAAGCACATTTCAATCTTTTGGAATGTAATTTTTTTTTTTTTTACTTTTACTTCTTCGACCCTCTTATAAAAATTCGCACGGACGACGAATCACGAACTCACATACAGTCGTCAAAAATTAACAACACGGTGCTAGTTTAGTGGATCAAACGCAATATATTATGATGACGTTTGGCCAACAGGCAACAAACGAGTAGGCAAACGGAATAATCGCGTGTCTCGACAGAAAATTAAAAAACGCGCGTTCCCCGAAATATCCGTATTGTAATGCCGAGTAGTATTTTAAGCGCAGGCACCGTTTTAAATCATCGATAAATGATGGTTTAAGGTACGGTAAACATTTTGTTCATAGCACCGTATTTTTGACGAAAACGACTAAAGAAATTTTATATGGGTTTAACCGTGCTATGAAAATGTCATTTTCGATTCGGACGCAGTAGTACTGTTCGAAATAGGCCCACGAATCAGTGTGCGTTTACAGTACAGTTATCAGTTAAATATCGACGTGTAAGTTGGTCCAGTTACGTTATACGCTCCATATTCACCCAACCTCTTTGAACATCGTGTATGAGGCTGGAATTAGTGCTCGACTAACGGACGGCAAGTCGGTCGAGAAAATATGTAAATACGAGTAAACCAATAAATGTCAATAAAATGCTAAGTGTGCAAAATAAACTAGTAAATGCGTATGCAACGAGGAAAGATGAATCATAACGTTAATTTTATTTCATTGAAACGCGCGAAATAATATTATTTATAAGGAACTACCGCTAATTTCTTTTTTCTCCGTCTGTATTTCGTTCTAATAGATTCTCTCGTTCTAAACAATTCTTCTTCGTTATTATCCGTCGATGTGGATATTTCAAGGGAGTTGACTCCATTTTCGCTCTCTCTCTCCCCCCCCCTCTTGAACATCGTGTATAATCGCCAGTGCTCTGAACCGAACACAGAGTACTCAAACATTTTGTCTGAAGCGTTTAATTTCCGTCGGTGCGATCATACACTTTCAGCACGGTACAGCGTCGGGAGCACCGACTCAGAACTATAAAATATTATATATTTTTTTAAAATGTTGAGTTAACCCAAGGACCGAAACACTTAAATTGAACCACAACGGGTTTCAATTAACAGTTCTTAGCAGTGTGTGAACTGTCACGATCACCACGTGAAACCGAAGTTGAACGGCGAAAATGTTACCCGGTCGTATAATATATTATAACGCACGTTGTTTGTCGAAAATGAATCGCTCTATGGATTTATAATGGCGCACGTTAAATTGTAAAACACGAATATCAATCGCACGATAACGACGACGTGTAAAAACCGTTTGAAAACTGTTAGAAACCGAGGAGTGCGTTTTTATTACAATGCGAGTTTCACGAGGTCGGCTGATAGGGAAAACCTATTGGAAAATATTGAAATTCGTTAACGACGTCATATAAATCGTAAATTGTAATATTTCGACAAAACATAAATAGCTCGGTGGTGGTGGTAATACGGTTTTAATACGCGCAACATCACAAAAGTATTCCCACGCGAGTTGCTCCGTGTGTTGTACAGGTGTGACTAATATCGAATGCGTCTTTCTAACTGCGATCAGACTATGTGCAACAAAATTAACGTCGGCTCGACGGGCCTCGGATTGCAAACGGACGACGCGACCCTTGGACGTGTTTTTCTTGTCCCGTTTTATGTGTGCTCAGGAGACGAAAACGGCAAAAAAGTGTCGTTTGGTTTATCGGTTTAACTGTTTAAATCGTATTATTATTCCAATACGTATTTCTACTAAACGTCAACGATTCTAAAACTAATATCTATAATAATATATGATGTAGAATGGAAAAAAAGAAAAAAGTCGAGCTCGACACAATTGTAATAGATCTCGAATTGTTGAAATTTACGTTTTTTTTTTTTATATATACTATAGATACCTGTTTATAATTATGCAATGGAGTAAAGGATACACGTCGATAAATCGATAAATATGTATTCGTGTATTAAGTATACGTTTTCGACTCGGCAAAGGTATTTTTCAGTCGGCCGGAAGAGATTCGTTTAGTTCAATATTATGGTATTCCAGTGTGGTGTTCGACCATACAGCGGTTCGAACGACCAAGCTCCACGACGATAATGAAATTCTTCGTAACTCGTGTGTACAGTCAACGAGGAACATAATCATATGTTCATGAGGATCACGAGGGAAACAAATGATATTTCATTGTTTAAAAACGATTTTCAAAATGTGATTACGATATGTAGTAATTACAGTGGGCTGGTAGAATTTTTTCAATGAACTCGTCCAACCACCGTTTTATTGCCCATTTAACGCAAAAACACAATGGCCAATATAATACAGTGGCTGCTAACATAAGTAAATACACATGCGCCCGTTTGCGCACAAGATGATTATTTTATCGGTATTATATGTGTGTGCATGTACGTTGAACAAATATCATATAGGAAATACTATACGAAACGATTGTAACGATAATTTTTTTTCCTTCCCGAACTCAAATCAATGTAAGTTTCGTCGAAGACAAAAATACGAACACGTCACGATAATTTTCATAAACCAGACCGTGTATTCACTCGTAGTTGTAATACGTGAAAATAACGAATTTTTACTGTTGCCGAGGAATTTTTTTTCCAAACTCTTTTCGACAATAATTTCGCAGCGACAATACGGAAATCATTTTTCAGAAATTTAATCGCGATATTTTAATTAAAAAAAAAAAAATACTATAAGTATATCCACGGGTATGTGTAATTGTCCGTTATGCGTGGGAATGTTTCGTTAACAAAAAAAAAAAATAAATAAAATAATATTGTTCATAATACGGAGGTGGGTGCAAGTAATTAACTGAGAATCTGGGGAAGGGGGAACGTATTAAAAATATGTATACGATATTATTATTATTATTATTATTTATAAAAATATCTTTTACGATACACACGTGTATTTACCACACGTCGTTTCGCGTACATAATATATTATTATGTTTATCGCCGATACTCGGTAAAAATAATAAATGTATTAATTTAAAAAACCGACGTGGATAAAAAAAAATTTCTTCCGCGTATAGGTTAAAATAATAACGGTCGACGACCGGTCACACAGATACGCGTACGGCGTAGCGGCGAAAGATTAATTTCATCTCGCGTCAGTTGCGCACACGTACTCGTACTTCCAAGAACCTGCGAGTAATATCGAGTAAACGTAACAAAAACTTTTAACGACGATTCCGATCCGATAATATACCATCAACGACTACGGTATTGATGAAAATATAATAATATCACGATCGATAACACCGTATAATTAATAAAACGTATGAAAATAAACAAAAAAGTTGCGATTTAATATATATATATATGTGTGTGTATAATTCCGTTGTAGTCGAATAGAATTGGTCGGTAAAAACAAAATAATAATAATAATAATAATAATACATATGTCAATCTTATTACAATTTCAAAAAAAAAAATCTCTAAACGCGTCGTATACCGTTTTCTAATTGGTTCCCATACGTGTATGTTACATACGAATAATGTGCGGCTGCAATACGAAAATATTTACAAACAGAAAATCTCGTTATTCCGAGATATATTCGAAACGAAAATTTTGATTGAGGATTTCAATTTCACCGAATAAATTGTAATAGAATATATATACTGGCGTGTAATTTATATTTGTCGGTATATGTAGTAAAACTAAAATAAAATGTCATATTGTTTCGTACCGTGAACGTGGGGCGGCGTTTCTTCTTTCCATTTTACATTTAAACGTTAGACGAAAATTCGACGAACGTTTTATAAAATCGAAGCGAATAAAATTCTGGAAAAAAATATAATTTATACTCAATAATTTTTTTTCTGCGCAAATCAACGTTTAATGTTTTTAATTGAAACGACCAAAAAAAAAAAAACATTAAATCGATAAAATGATCCCGCAATAACCAAGCAATCAGCTTACGAGCTGCACATTCCGTAAAATCGTCGTAGTTTCAATTGCACGGAGATATTCAAAAAGAAAAAACACATTTCCTCGATACGACGCGTACACGATTTCGCGTGAATTCAATTTGAATTTTTATTTTATTTCTCGTGGTGCGATTTCGAAATGGTAAGAATGTAAATAATCGTTGAAAACTATTTAACAATCCGTAATTCGTAAATATTTCAATAGTTTAAGCAATCGAAGTGATTCCGTACGGTAATTTAATGTTTTTCCAATTGCCGCTGAACATTTTCAAATCGTTTTACCTCGTCTCCGATTTCGTTCGGACCCAACATCCGAATACAACGGTGTGAATTATACATTTTATAAATTATTATATATTTTAACCCCTTGGTTTAAAACATTATATTATATATAAAAAATAATATTAGTATATGAACGTTTTTTGAATGTGATTAGAGAATAAAAAAATGTTTTTTTTTTGCGAACAAAATAATTAACAATATTCGGTTTTAACGAGAGTTTGCAAACGTAATTTTGTGCAAGTGCGCGCTTCGTGAATTTACAAAATAATGTGTCGACGTTACATAAGAATATAATTATATAATAATAATATGACGACGACGTATCATAAATATTAAATATATAATCTGAGGCCGACCACCGACAAACGTTTAACATTTGCTTTCGCGTATCACACCTTTATACAGACACACCTTTCCGATTCAAAACATTTAAATTTTCGCCCGAAATTTGCTATCGGAAAATTCGATAAATTACAAAGTGAAATTCTTACGAATAGTTTCGAGTTCGGATTATTTTTATCGTACGGACAATACGTTGCACGTTATAGACCGATCGAGGACTGGAAATGCTTTTGAACCGCTAGACGCGATAATGCACCGAGATATATATTATTATTTATTTCTTAATCCAGACGACCGGATTTTGGAAAGAGGCGTACATTGGAGAGCGTTGATCGGTCGAGCGTCAAGGTGCGCATATTTGCAGAGCGTTGTGGTTTATTTAATATCTAGAATGTAAATATTTTTAAATAGTATTCATCACGTCGTTCATTACGGCCGATCGTCTTGCGAATCTTTTAGACAATCCAATTTTGTACTATTAAATTGGACACTCGGACACTCTATAACGTCGATTATATATTTACAATATTCACAATCAACGTTTTACAACAGTTTTTATATTAAATTATAATTATTATTGTTGTTATTACACGTACCCGTCGTCATTTCGATTACTTTTCCAATTTATTCTCATATTTTTTTTCAGAGTTTTTACAACGGGCTATGTGGGTGTCGTCCCACACAAACGCGGTCGCGTTCGAACTTTCGAAATTGAAATTTCCCTAACACTATCTAATGTGCAGCACTTCTCCGTATTGACATTGTTGGCAGTGAGATATTAGGCGTTTCCATTTGAAATATCGAAAACCGATTAGACTCGTTAAAAATCGCCTAGAATCTAAATGAGAAATAAGATCTAAAAATGCCCATGACGATGGTAAAACCATATATGATCGGTGTATTTCACGAGCGTCGAAATTCGACACACGTCCTGACGCTGACGCCCGCCGCTGGTAGTCGCCGCACTCCGATTTAAATTATGTGGGTTTCGTTTTTTCTTTATTTTTTCACGACGCGCTCTCCAGTGTACGAGCGGTCATACTATCCGTTTCGTTCGATTCGTATTAATGAAAAAAAAAAAAGAGGAAAAAAAAACGATTCAATCGTACAATAAAAATCGCGTTCGGGCACGAGATTTCCGTTTTATTTAAAAAAAAAAAAAAATCCTCTCCAGTCAACCCGGAGAGAAATCGAGAGTATACACCCGCCACCGGCTTTACCTACGTAAATATGTTTTTTTGACAATATTATTATTATTACGGAATACGTCGTGTCCTCCGGGGGAGGGAAAAAAAAGCGGTTTTCTGCGCGTCTCTCTCGTCTATACCGCTTTGAAAACACATTATTGGCCGTGCACCGCCGCGATTGGAATATATATTTACGTCGCCTCGGGACGTACGATAATACTATAATAATAATTATTATAACGATGTGTGCGTGCGTGTGTTATTTATGGGAGGAAAAATAAAAAACGAATTTGAAAAAAAAAAAAACTCGCGGAAAGACCGCGGCGTGGAATCGTCGGCCGCGACGGTAAACAAACGCGTTTCGCTAATGGTTTTTAAACTATACTCGTATTTTCGTTGTTGTTGTCGGTGGTGAATTTCCTGGCGCCTGTGCGGTGTGGCGGCGCCGTTCGTCGAGAAACGCGTCCCCCCCCGTCCCGGTGCAAATAACCTGACGGCGGCCCGATCGACCGAGATCCGTTCGCACGGAAGGGGCTCGCCGCCGTCACTGTATTGATAAAAAATATTTTTGCGCGCGGCGCAGAGACGATGGGGGGGTGGAGAAACTCTAAAAACGAGTCCAATGACATTCGCACGCAAGATGATGTGGTCCTCGAGAGAGAAAATTTATATAAATTTGTTTTCGTGTCTCGACGATACCGGCCAGAAGAAGCCATTGAAGGTTTTCGCGACGACGGTAATTTTAATTTTTATTATTATTTGAATTTAGCGATAACGTCGCCCGGGGGGGGGGGACGTTCGTTCCGACCGAATTGGAAAACGAAATCGAAACGTCGTCGTTCGGGCGAGTAAACAAACAATTACGGTTTAAATAAATAAAATAGATTTTTTTTTTTATTTCTGTGTAGGAAGTATAATTTTGATCCGTAGTGAAACGAGTTCACGGCGATTTAATGTCGATCAGCCCGGGGCCGTTTTTAGCGTCGGAAGTGGGCTGCTAATCACACGCGTATAATGTTATATTTGCGCGATTATATTATGCCATAACGTTTTCGTACGGCTCGGAGAATAACTGAAAAATTATACAGTCGTAATGTGTAAAAACCTCCACGAGAAAATAATAAAAACAGCCTGCTGAACGGACACCGGTGTTATAAAAAAAAAAAAACGATTGTACAGCCGGAGGAAGATATGAATAAATGTGTTCGATGCAGTATATTCGTCCGTATATACGTGTAGGATGAAAGAAAAAGGAAAAAAAAACGCTATAAATACGTGTATGAGTATACTCGTGGAGTAGAGTATTATCATTATTTTTCTTCTTTTTTTTTTTTATTTCGTGCGAATTCCCGCGTATTCAGATAGCATATGGTATTTTATTTTTTTTATTTTTTTTAGTGAAATCGAACACGAATTCACCTTTCATCGATTTCGTTTTCAATTGAATTTTTTTTTTGTATTAAAAAAAAAAAAACCCCCCCGCCGTATTATTTACGTTAAAAAAAAAAATGTTTTACTCCCTCACTTTCAATTTTCAAGTATCGACACTTGTTTACCTCGCCCCGGAAATCCTTCTCTATTTTATTATAATATATTATGAGAAATATATTGAAAATATCGAATTTCACAAATCGTACCTCAATTACATGCGGGCAAACGTAGGAAGGAAAAAAAATCGATAATAATTGAATATTTTGCAATGTGCGCAGGTGTATATAATACTTCAGTTGAATTAAGACATGTACGCGTTGGAAATTATCCGGCGTGTCCGTCGTCCGTAGAAAAATATCGTTTATTTGCAGTTATCCTGGACCGTTTTCGTACGAATCAACAGGATTATCTTTTATATACATCACTATAACAGTAAAGTGTGTTTGTGCGGTGTGGTTCAAATGAATTTCACTTGTGCAAAACTTTTTTTTTTTTCTGAGCATGACGAAAAATTCGCTAATCGTTATTCGTCCGCCTATTCCGAATTACTTACGGACAATGAGCGTTATCGAAAATCAGACAACACGTTATTACACAGTTTTCGTACGGTCGACAATCCGAAATTATTCTCGATACAACGAATAACAGTGTAATGAGTAAATGCGACGACGGTCATAATGGACTTTTTAACTGTAAAATCAATCGGGTGAGTTCACGACGTATCGTTATAAACGCCCATTAATAAAACCATAGGAATTGTGAACGATTTTTAAAAATTCAAACTCTCGACTTTTCTGCGCATTCACATTGACGTCAATAACAATGATAATATTGTACGAACAACAATCAAATAGATAATATTATATTATTATTCTGGTAGTAGCATTTTTGTTAAAAATCGCCGTGATGGGGTAACTGTTCAAAACATATCGCGCATTTGTTAAATGGTTATTTACGTTTGTTATTATTTATTTATGGTTCATTCGTCGAATCGAAAACGCACAAGGACTATTCAATCGTATTAAACACAGTAATTCGTCGGTTCGGTATTTCGCGAACCGAGTTAGTTTAAGAATTACGTACTGCATAATATTGCGTATGATTACGGTCCGATGATTCGACTAAATTGGATTACGATAACCAGATAAATGGCGATTTGTAATTGCGTTTTGAATTGAACGATAAAAACCAAAAAGCATTTTTTGTCGTCAATTTTCGACTTGTTTCGGATTGTCCGCTATTTAGAGTTTACCGTCGAAAATTAATTTGTTTAGACAATTTTATTTATTTATTTTTTTTTTTTTCAGGCTCTAACGAAATAATTCGTATCCGTCGTTTACCTTTTATACGCAAAGTTCGTGCGAATTACGCAAAACCATAAATAACGCGCGTAGAACATTGTATTGGCGCAATTTACCGAAAATACATTAACGAATATATCAATTGGTAAAAAACGAATTAAAAAAATAAGTAAAACATATGGAGTTCCGTGAGTTTCTTTTTAAATCAATAATTACAAATCCAATCTTCTGTATTCGCGTTAAAACAATAATAACAATGTACGAATATAAATTTTCAAACGGATATTGTAATTTATTTGTTCGCGACTTAACGGGGGTGTGTGTGTAGGGGGGGGGAACCATTCCGTGTCTCTTAAAAAGGCGTTAGAAATAATATATAAACTTATATATACTCGTATTAACAAAGTAGTGAAAACAAAAAGAAATTTAAATCAAAAATGAAAACAAAAATCAAAAGGATATGTAAAAATAAATAATTAAAAAGATAGAAATAAAAAATTATAAGTTAATACTCTTTTATTTTATTTTATTTAATACTCTTTGGCTTTTATCGTATATTTAAGTATACATTTTGATATATATATATTTTCTTATTTATTATATATAATAATATCTGTAATATAAATAATCCGAAATGCCGAATGTTATTTGACACTAAAAACAACGGTTTACCGGAGGAGAGCGGACTACATTTTAGTCGTAGCGAGTTTTTCGTAGCCGTTCGTTTTAAAAACGATCGCAAAACACCGTGTTAACACACCGCCATCGATCCGATTGATATCACATTGTCGTATTCGTTTTTTTTTTTTTTGTTTTTTACAGCATTTCATTAGGCGTTTTCCATTAATAACACTCGATATTGCCGATAAAACAAAAAAAAAAAGAAGAAAAAACACCCACGGTCGTCCACAAAACGGTCGGACGTCTCGTCGTTTCGTCGTTCGGTTTCGACGGAGGTTTGGTGCGCGCCGCGTGTTTTTTCCGGAGTATTTTCACGTTCGAATAATGAAAAGCAGGTGGTTCGCGTTTTCGAATTCACACGGGCACACTCGTCGTTTTCGGGGGAGAAATTATTGCAATTTAAATACGCGCGGGGATCCGGCGTTCGCAAAACAAATATCAAACTTCCTCGTGTTACGTACGACGTAACGCGAGGTCTGTAAAAAAATGATTTCGGGGACCTGTAAAAAAAAAAGAAAAAAAAATCCTCCCCCTTATGGTCCTTCCAATTTTTTTGCCTTCCTTTCATTTAAATCTTCTTCTTTCGGTTTTTTTTATTTTTTTTCGTAACCAAGCAAACAGCAACAACGGGGGTTCGAACCGTACACGCTCATATTATGTTATATTATTGAACGCGCGCGTCGTATTACCGATCGAGTGTACTTCATTTTCTTTTTTTTTTTTTTCCAATACCTCAGACGGTCAAACGATGAGGGAAAAAAAATGTACTTTTTTTTCCCCCTATTATACATATGTATCGTGTTTTTTTCTAAGAGTACTACCGACACTTTTTCTGTTTACAGAACATATTTCCGGCGAACGACGTAACACACACACACGAAAACCTTTTTTTTTTCGCGGCAGCGGGAGAGTTCATTTTTTCAGACAGTTTCTTTTTTTTTCTTTTACTCGATTTCAGTTTCGTTACTACAACGAGACGAGAATAAGTAGTTATGAACGTTTTGGAATTACGAGACGCGGGTGTACGTCAGTATTAGTGTAAACGAAAACCGACTCGCGCGAACTCGTTCGAATAATATAAAACAATACGTTCTCAACGATGGATTGTAAAACCGTCACTGTCAAAACCTTAAACGGAGTGTTTTTTTTTCCTCCTTTGAATTCCAATTGTATAATATTATAGTCGATATCCAGTATAATAAAAGTTCAGTGTGCGCGCGAACGTCTGTGTCCAATTTTGAATCCACCACAGACGTTTGTGGAGAGCGGCACAAATGCGGAGCACCCGTATTACGAAATAGGTGATAAACCTACGGGATCCGTACGGATTTTTCTAATTAAATAAAAGTTTTAGATAATTTCGTTTTTTTAGTCTTTTAATGCGATTTAATTGCAATCGGTATACAAATTATTATTTTCGTTTAATATAAAAATATTATTATTATTTTTCAATTGATTTTCATTGCGGTGTGTAGGCTAGAAATATTAAAAGGATGGGGTACGCGCTGGAAAAACACCAAACTCGGTTATAAATTATAATATATACACGTATACAGCACGACAACAAATTAGTCAAATTATAAGTATAATTCGTATAAGTTGTATCTCGTGTTATTTTTATCAGTCTTGTACCAGCATTTCGAATGATCTAAGAATCCCCCTTCCTTGAATACGCAACGCCGTAGACAATCATTTAAAACCATCGAATATTTTCGAATTGGTATACATTCTAATTGGTTTTGCAAAATTTTACAGTACATTTCTATGTTCAATACGTTTTGTCAAGTATCATGAAAAAGCGACAACTATATTCAGTAGTCATCTCTTTTTTTTTTTTTTTTAAGAAAAATAATTATGATAAGACCCATTTTTTATCAGAAAGTTTTGTTTTGAAGAACATTAAACGGCTTTAATGATATTTTTCTTTTTTGTGTGTATAATATAATATTACACTTGCACAGATACACTAAATTTAAACTCTACTTTTTTGCTTGTCACGATTTGTGCGCTCTGCGTAGCGAAATTAATTCTCTATTTCGAACGTTCGACATATATGACTCGTTGGTATAATTTCGGCTACTGTTATGACGTTGTAACTGAATAAATTATTTTATTCGATTTTTATCGGATTTTAAATGTTTTTTTTTTCCTCAAAATACCGTCCCTGACATAAGTGTTCAGTAAAAAGTCGAAAACCATAAGAACGAGAATTATCATGCGTGCATATACACCGTTTTCGTTTTTGATTTAAAACCGCAATCAGCGACGTGGGCAGTACGTATTTTCGAGTATTAGGTAGTAAAATATAATAATTTATAGCGACCGAATATACGTACACGTATTTGTGAACATCGTTGTCCGCGAGGCACGGAGATTAAACGTTAAAAACCTCATAGAGGAGATAAATGCGTTATTCTTAAAAACGCTATTTAATTGGCAACAATTAATGTTCATGGACACAACGGCCATTAAATACGTTTAAAGTCCGATATTTTTTCTCTAATTCAATGATTACGAAAATATTGTACTTTAATATTTTTATAATAATTACAAACTAAACAATTTGACACACGTTACCGTTTCGTTGTATTTACAAATACAAATATTTACGAATATTCGTTTTTGAATAACGGTTTTTCAACACACACGCACTTTCGTCGCGTCTCGACGTGAGTGACCGACGCACACGCGTACACTTGGTCAGCTTTCGTCGTGGGCTCGGTGGTATCCTGCAAACGTTGTTTTTCACGATTTTTACAAAGCGCCGGTTACGTGTTATTTTGTCAATCGACAAATAGAATTTTAGAAATCCCGTTTATATATACGAGTTTAGATATACACACGAAACGGCGAACTCCGTCTCTCTCGTGTAAAACGGGGGGTTTTTTGTTCCATAGACATTGCGACATAACATAACCGAAAACAGAAAAACAGATTAATCGCCGAAGCGTTTCCGATTCTCTTCGATCGAGCCAAAAAATGTTGACAAAACGGTAAACGTTCATCATTGTTACACACCGAAATTTAAAAAATTACCTCGCGATACACGTATTCTATGATAAATTAATATAAATTTTTACTAAATAAAAATCTAATGGTTTTTACGGGTTATGATTTTGGGCTCGGTAGAATTTCTTCAGCGACTTCGGGCGTCGGTTAACGGAAGAAAAGTTTGAGAACCGTTCTGATGCAGGGGAATACAGACGAGACGCAGCGGTTTAGAACGATTAAAAAAAAAAAAAAAACGACGACGACGATCCAGTGTCCTCTCCCAGAGGAAAAAAAACAATAATAATAAACGTCTACGCGGCACTGAAACGCGTATTACACGAATGTCGATTAATAGTAATCGAATGGAGGAGGTAATCTGAAATTCGTTTACATAACTGAAACGCATACGCGTACGATTTCGTACACACACACACAAATATCCGAGGCTAATGCCATTGTCGCCCGACGGTGATAACAATGCTTTCACCGGCGGTCCGAGCGTAATAAAAAAATATATTCCAGCGCACCGATTAAATTGTTTTACGACCATTGCCGCCGCCGTTTGTCCCCCGTTCGATTCGTCGTGCCCTGCCGCGGGCTACAGGGTGTGCAAAGCGTTCGTTGCACGCTCGCGACGAGCGTTTGACATGACGGCGACGGTTAAAACGAGAGGGGGCTAGCGAAATAGGTAAATCGCCCTCCCCCGTCCCTCGGGAATCGATATTTTTTCGACTCATTTTTCCACTCTCTCAAAATACTCATTCGACCGTCCGGAGACGAAATTTACACGGAAACGCAATTTCGTCAAAACCGATTATCGTGTTTTCACCGTAGTATTTAAAACCAATGGTCGTAGAAACGTGACATTTTAAACATTTAAAAATCCGCGGCGGATTCGGTTCAGCTCGACTTGAATCTAACTCGTAATCGGTATTATTCGAACCGGACTGAACGTAAAATAGTTCGGTTCGAGTGTCGAAAATGGAAACGCGAACCGAATTCGTCGAATAAATCAATTTAGCGTTTTAAATGAATCAAATTGCTTGTACCGTTTTTCACCGGATGGAAAACAAATTATTTTTTCCACTCGATTCGCGGTAAAATCGAGCTATTCGGTAATAATTGCATAAAATCATTCGTACACCGTACAATGCTCGTTGCGTTAGTACACAAAAATGGATTATTTTGTCGTTTTGTCGATAATGCCCAGTGGTAAATTAAATGTATATTTAAAAAAAAAAAAATCTTGAAAATAGTTAAGTCACAATTTAGTTTTATAGCGAGTATTGCGCAATATTTAAACCCAGGAACCTGATCAAAAAAAAAAAAAAAATGATTTAAAACTAAGTAGTATAACGGTCCAAAAGGAAGGGGGCCACTGTGAATAACATTAATTTATTAAACAACGAAGTTAGGCCCCGAAATTTCGCTAGTTTCGGCACTGTCCCTTCCCCGTTTTTTCGTTTTCCCAACTCGTTAAGTATTTAAAAAAAAAAACACGCTTAATTTACATATCAAAATGTTTTGTTCGTATACGGACAAAACTCGTAAAATGACGTCGGCGATGCTCAAGGATGGCTGCGCGGTGGACGAGTCCAATGTCAATGTTTAAAAACAACGACTTGCTGACTTCCATTATAGCGTTCAATCCCGAATTTCTATACAATTTTTTTTCTTCGTAGAAAATCTAAAATTGTCCAACCGTCGAGTTAAAAAGTTTTTCCGAATTAGAAAACAATTAAAAAATGCGTATAAACGGGGGAGGGGGGATGTATGAAATAATCCAAAAGCCATCTGAGATAAACAAACCAGTTGGGAAACACTGCACAAGCTCTGGACGAGATTAAACTCTAGCGATATTTTTCTCTACGGTGTACAGTGGGCGTACGGCGTTGAGGAATGAAATAAAATTGCTCGGTTCGCCCGGGTTCACGCGACGTATGTTGCGTTTACAACGCGCTCGTTCCATACACTTTCTACTCTGAGAAAAAGAGATAGAAAAAAAAAATGAAATGAAATAAACGGACAGCGTACGACGTTTTTCCTGCGTGCACGCGCAACGGGTCGGTCGTAAACGACGGAGTTTATGGATCGTTAAAAGTGTATATGGGAAGAGAGGAAAAAAAAATAGAAATAAAAAATTCGACAAAAAAAATTTCCTTAATACACATCGTGACGTGAGTACGAGTACGTCAAACCGTATATCATTCGTTGGCGGGCGAGAGGGATTTTTTTTTCAGTTATTATTACCCGGATCTATGTAGTGAAAAACTTCTTTTCTTATAAACATTTTTTTCTCCTATAAACGTTGGAAAACGTTTTTATATACATATTGTATTTAGTGATACACGAAAAACGTCTGTTATGTATTATATCGAGACGAATATTATAAAAAAAAAGGGTGATGGCGAGCAGCGGGTGTCGTGCAAGATGCAACTCGAGTGAATAAATAACGATTTCAGAGTTTTGTTATTAAGTAACAAAAATTTCAAAACGATCGTCGCATTCGATTCCGAGCTTCGGCGTATTCCGTTCAAAATGATAAAAATCACTTTGAATTGTGAAAAAGAGAGATTTTTTTTTTAATGCATAGTTCAAGTAACGTACGCGTCCTATGTCGTTGAAAAATTCCATCTCTTTAAATCTAAAATTCAACTAATTTTATTATTCAGATAGCTCGGCGTCTAATAATAACCCGAAATTGCGAGCAATTTGTTGAACATTGTTTTCGTAGTTTTTTTTTTTTTGTGTCGTTTTTGAAAACTATCGAGAAAATAGTTTTTCTTCCGAATTTCGAGTGGTTTTCAATTATGTACGTATCAGGAAACTACGGAGAAAACCGAAAAACTCGATTAAAAACGACGGGATCGTCCGATCATTATTGTCTCTAATCGAAAATTTGTACAGCGAAAATATAGAATAAATATCGTTTTAAAACAGAAAAATATTTCTTGACTTCGTTGAAATTACCGATTATATTCTAATAGAAATTTCTAAAGATACGTGTTTGTTTGGCGCATAAAACGGATAGGGGGAGGGGAAATTATCGAGTAGAATTTTTCGACGTTCTTTCACATTTAGTTTTTGGAAATTCGATAGTGAGAGAAAAGGGAGAGAGAGAGAGAGAGAGGCTAAATTTAGATAATACACCAGAAAAAATTCGTAATATTCTTTTTCGTATTTCGAAAATATTCAATAATCTTTCGAACGTTCTTCCTGATTGCAATTAGAGTAATTACAATTTTTGTTTTTTTTTTTTTATGACTTTACCAGCTGTGTCCAACAGTTCCCTTTGCTGTCTGTAATAAAATTCGTAAAAACGTATCTCGCACTGACTAAATCGACGAGTGATATTAAGTCTCGCCCGTCGCTGTCGAGTGTCATATTGGAAGTAGAAAAAAATTTAGATGAAACCGTGGATGATATTAAAATAGAAAAATAAAACGATGACGTGCCCTTTAAACGTAAAATTAAAACTATGGCGATTAAATGAAAAAAAAACATTATTACTTAATTGTTATGATTAATGTCGATTACTCATTATTTTATTTCAATGCGATTTCCTCCCCTATCGGTGCGTCCTAATAGAAAATAATATTTTTTTTATTATGAAATATTGTTTTTCTATACATAAATTTATTGCTACCACGGTCAGCCGTGCTATAATGTGCCATATTACACATCTAATTCGATTTTAAATGCTAAATAACGCGTTGAATTTCGTTGAATAATATTTCGATAACAATATAGAACAACAGTTCTAGACATTACTGAAAGTCATCTTAACTCTCTAGTGGATTTACCAACGCGTTTAAAATAAAATGTAGATTGTAATATTATCAGGGGGAATCTCGATTATTAACGATTCAGAATTGTGTTAAAATCGAAATAAAATGATTATTATTTTAGAGCTGTTAGCGCTTGGAAAAAAATAAAAATATTTAAAACACGATGGAATCGGCCGCGGAGCGCACTTGGATTCTAATTGACTCGTGTTCAACACGATAAATGTAAAAATGCGGAAAACAATTTTTATTTTGTAATCGGCGCCCTCGTCTAATAAAACGTGAAATGACGCGAATGTTGAAACCTTGAGTATATACGAAATAAAATATATTGTTTTAAATCGGGGTTAGCTGCGAAACGGCATTATAATAACCTATTATTATTTAATTCCGAGCGTCGGAACAATAAATAGTTATAATTACAATTGGCTATTCGCATTGTTTACAAATTTCGATTTTGAATATTTAACGATTTCCTCGGTTATACGTGCCGGAAACTGATTAGTACGACGAGAATACAACGCGCGAACGGTGTAATTTATTAAAACCGATACCCGTTTTCGTCGTTCACCGTTCGTATAATACACGAAAGCTTTTTTTTTCCTTTTTAATATTGGTTTGATTGTAATTCTGTTTATTTTGTACGTCGATATATATTCGAGTCAAGCATCACAACACATTTGTTCTTTTTTTTTTTTTTAAACATTTAAAAGAAAATTCGAAAATCCGAACGCGTAAACAGTGTACAGCGCGAGATCATCATCGAATTGTTTTCAAATAACGGATATTTCCACAGCAGTGTTAGTACAACTGACAATTTTTTACTCCCTCGACCGGGAGCCGAACGCGCACACGCCCTACGGCCACGTCGAGAAAGTTGTCTGACGAACGATTATTCTTCTCTCCAGACAATTATTGTTATGGTTGCGGGTCCGCCTGCAGACCAACACATTTAACACCGTCCGATTTGTTTTTTTACAGTGATATAAGAAAAAAATGTAATGTGTTTTTGCGAACGAAACCTACGTTAGCGAACGATGATCGCCTCGAGAACGAAATGACAACAAAAGCGGAGAGAGAGAAAAAAAGAAACATCATCAGAAACGTTGCAAAACGCGTAATGAACAACGGCCGTAGCTGTTGGTGCGCGCAAATGTATTGATCTAAATGAACGTCATTAGCTGACAAACGTAACGAAAAAAATGCATATATATATATATTATCTGCAATAAGTTAATTAGCGCGTTGTTCTTATTATTATTATTATTATTATTCATTTACTTTTTTTCTAAATGAATTCCAGTCGAAATCGTATAAATTTTAGCGTTTTAAAAACCGTCCGTTGTTCGTGACGGACCCTGTAATATTGTAATGGATTGTTTCGAGTTTTCGGATTCGGTTATTATAATTAAAAATGTTTTGCCTTAAGTCTGTGCACGGTTCTATCCGTTTAGGCGTGACAAAAATGCCGTACATTATTCGTAACATAAATAATTAATTTCGTATTTTATATATATATTAGCGTTTTAAAACCGTCCGTTGTTCGTGACGGACCCTGTAATATTGTAATGGATTGTTTCGAGTTAATTCGGTTATTATAATTAAAAATGTTTATCCTTAAGTCTTAAACTTGTATTGAAGATTAGTCTTCTATCCGTTTATATTTACATTATTCGTAACATAAATAATTAATTTCGCAAATAATTTTATATATATATACATTTTTTTCTACAATCCTAGTGAAGACCGCTGAACTATATAGTGTATTGTGTGTATACGTATTTTATTTTATACCGGATCGCATTATACGCTAATTATATTACTGTCTTAAACGCAAGTGTGTGTGTATTTCAATAATATTTCCACGATTAAATTCGTTTCGTTTTACATTACGGTTGGTCATACACGGTCGGCATTCTACACCGATTTTCGAGCAAGTGTTCCGGTGTATCTCCTCGGGTCAGTGAAATATTTCCAGGTTACAAACATCTGTTGCTAAATTACCGATTTTTTTTCAAATCGGTGAAAAAATTATTATTTAAAATAATTAAAACGAAAAAAAATTAATAACGTAAAATCTAAAACGAATAACGTTACGTTCTACGAAGAAACGTTTTTAAACGTTTGAACATTTTCGCATCGATTTTTCATCGCCATTATGACGAGACACGTTCGCAGACGACAAACGAGAATTTTCCGTGCTATTGATTTTGATTTTGTTTCGCTTGGTTTAAATGCTCGTATGAAATAAAACGGTGTATTTTTTTCCTTTCCGATGAACAGCACGCGGATATAATCGAGAAATAAATTCCGTGTAAAAAAAAAAGAGTCAGAAGCTTATTAACGAGTTTTGATCAATCGGTCTAGTGAAGAATACGAATGCTACGGACAATTATTGAAAAACAGAACGTTGCTGAAGAAGATCACACGTTGAATATTCGATGTAATCCAGTTACAACGGAAAACTTGGATTCTGAAAATTTCGAATACCGTTCAATATAACGTGTTACGAATTGGACTATACACGTATAAAATATAATAAATAAATACCGATGAGAAATAACTATTTCCCCGAAATGTTTAAAATTACGTCTTTTACACACTAAATGAACAATGAGAATTTTCTAAACGGGTGTAATAACCATTTTAATGTGTACTTGTCCGCGTTAAAAAAAATAAAAATACGTTCTTAGTGAGCCACTGGCGGAGAAAAAAACGTGTTATGTGTGTTTTGGTATAAAACAGTTCTCGTATGTTTCTAAGAAATAATTGTGTGCGTTATACACGTCGTATGTTTGGAATAAAATACATAAACGTCGAACACCGCGACACACACGTGTTGACCAAACGGAGGTGGTTTTCATGTACGACGACGGTGGTCTTTAGTAGAAGAAAAAAAGCCCCTCGGCATTCAATAGAGGACTAATATTTTCTCGTCCCGAGACGTTCGTGTAAATTTATAGTTTGGAAAAATGGCGAGAGGGAAAAAAATAATGTCTGGAAACAGAGTGAAAATCACACGGCGCGGATCAGAGAAGGGACTGAATGAATAGAGTCTGGATGATTTTTTTTATGTTATCGCTGGTTATACACATATGTTTTATTGACCATAAACCGTATAATGATATACACGAGCATAGTTTCCTCTTCCCCGAACGATTTTAACGAACGAAATTCCAAACCTTTTCAATATATGTATTATTATTAGGTCTGTATGTAAAACTACATTTGGTAGAAAAAAAATTATGTCGCATTGACTTTGAGCGTGACACACACGTTACACGAACGTAACGCGTACGATACAAAAAAAAAAAAAAGAAACATAAATAATTTCACGTATATAAAACGTCGTAATAAAACGCATTTGCGTTCGCGCGAAGAAAAACGACGCGTTTTTTTCTCTGGCTTTTTTTTTCTTCTAAAGACACGTCGATTTTTTTTAAATTATAAACTTATTTAATAAAAATACGAAAATAACGTTATCGCCGTCTAACCGGTCAATAGCGTTATTAAAATTTCTCGCGAAAATTATAATTGAATTTTCAATTCATCAATTAATTATTTTTTTAATAATGTTTTTAATTGGCTAGAAGAAGAAAAAAAGAACACTGTAAATATATTCAACAATCAATCGACGAAATCACAACGAATTTTCTCCGCGTTGTAATCACAATATTTTTTCGTATTCCAAATATACAGCGTATATACCAAAATAAAGGGCATCGCGCCGTGTATTTTTTAAAAGAAATAAAAACAGACGGTTTCCCGATAAAAACTATCGACACAAAGCTAACATTTTACGAGTAAAAAAAATTTGTTGGTCGCTTTTTTCCACCCACATACAACTCATAAACGTATTATTTTATTACTTGAAAATTAAATCAAAAAAATAATAATTAATACGAATACATATGTGTATACGAAACCGGCGCTTCCCAACCGTTTTGACATCGCATTCCAATCCACATTCGGCCGGTGACACACGTCTTGACACACCGATTAATATTATATTTTAAGCTTTTTTTTTTCTATCACATTAAACATACCGAAGTAATTGTGTAAATTATATTAGGGAATGACTGAAAACGGCGCGTGAAACTGTAAATAATTACAAATATTGTTATTGTTGTGGGAAAACAGCGTTCCCGGGCACACCGGTCGGGAAACGCCGATTTCAACGAGAAAATCAGAAATGTCTGCAGCAGAAACACACCAGGCCAATGAGCGCACAGCAGCTTCTTTTTCTTCTTCTTCTCGAACCATTTTTGATGTTTAAATAATCATCGAACGGGCCGCGAGCACGCGATATCAGCTTATTTTTACTCAGTTCTAACAACACTTTTCAACGATCGACCACAGGATGTGTAGCGTGCGCTCTCGACGGGAAATGGACACGGCGTGGTTACCGAGCAAAACCTGTGCGTGCGCTAATTGTGTGTACGCGGTGTATAATTCGGCGAGTACTTAAATGAAATATTTTCTAAAAAGAAAATTCGGAATTAATGGCGTACACCGGTTGAACGTTACGAATGAATATGAGGAAAAAAAAATAAATATCATTAACGAAATATTCGCTTACAAAATTCGCGGTAATAAAACTAAATAATATTTAATCACAAAATAGCATTTTCTGGTTCGAAAATTCGTAAGTGTGCACGGATAAAAATGTAAAATTAACCCAGTGACGCAAACGTGATGCGAATAATAATGTAGATCAACGCGATTTGTGAAAAATAGCGAAAAACTTACTCAGAAATGCGATTATTGCACGAGGTTTTCTTGTAAACCGTTTTTATGTTCTCATCGAAACAAGAGCGGATTCACCGATTTGTAATAAAATTGCCTACGTTTTACTCCTTGAAATCAGTCGACTGATATTGGTATCGTTTGACGAAATGAAAAATTCGCGAATCGCAGCCAGCGCGTCTACGGTCAAAACGCGTTTGAAAAATGAACTCTCAACAGCGTTTTATGCGCGAAGAAAACTTTTCGATTCTCGACGATCGAAATCTCACCGTTCCCTTCGTTATTTGATTTCTAATCGAATAATAATAATAATAATAATAATAATAATAATAATCGATTGCCAACCGAATAACAGTGTTTTCCACAGAAAATGTTTTTTTTTTTTCGATACAGTACAGTTAGTGGTGATAGAGGTATAAAATGTTATACGGGACAATTTTTAACATATCGGAAATTGTATATCGGTATCATGCGCGTAACCCTGTAGACGAGAGAGGTGCACAAACAATCGCAGTCCGGACGCTTTTTTTTTTTAAAGGGGGGTTTTTTTTTTATTTTCTATGGCTAAGGACTATAAATTGTAAATATGTACGGCAAGCGTTTAAACACGTGTTTGGAAAAGTCTTTCGAGAAAAACCGATACGGAGTATAGCAAAAAAAAAAAAAATAGGCTTTGTACGCGGGGCGTGTGGGTACAATAAATTTTTATGAGCCCCGACCCCGTCGTACGCTGTTAAAAGAGATTATTTCTTTCGTGCGCCACCACCACCACCACTCATTATTGTGTATAGAACTGAAAAAGAAAAAAAAACGTTTCATTCGAACGTTCAACGTACGCGCGTATAGAGTAATATAAGTTAGTAAACGTATACTCGCCTCGTCCTGTAATAAATTGCGTTCGGTTTGCAACATAAAATACATTATCAGTACCGTTGGAACGTAACCGTTTTTTTTTTTATATTTTTTCTTCACGGTGTCATTGCGATTTATCCTGCGCGGAAACGCGTGGCCGGTACCGTCGTCACGTTTATTATTTCTCTTACGTGCGCGCGCGCGCGCACAATACGCGCTGGACGTATATCAGCTGTGGTTAGGTAACTCGCGTCGATATTGAGTCACACGAACGCGATAATCGACAGGGTTCGGATGTTTCGTAGCAGTAGAGAAACGAAACGTTTGAAAATCCCGTTAAAACACACTTTTAATACACTTTGAGATTTAATTTAATTTTTTTTTTCACTCGATGCGTACATTTTATGTTTCGGAACGTCTGTATTAGTTTTCAAAGAAAAAAAAAAAAACAAATAAATGACAATCGTCGATTTTACTCTGCGATTATTGGTGGATCACACAAACCGCTTTTGAAATAATGTCGTTATCGACCGAAGTCGCGATTCATACGTTTTGATGGCGTTTTTTTTTTTTAGAAATCAAAACGACCGTTAATGTTTTCCATCGCGCTATTTCGTTATACCGATATCGACACTTACGATTTACAGAGAATTATCGGTTTCATCGCGTGAAAATATATTGTCTTCGAATTCTAAAACGTACTTCACTTTTTCTTTTTTTTTTACAACGCCGTTTTTATGGTAAACCCTTAATTTTCGGAATACTTACAAAAAAAAAAAAAAAAACGATCGCTTAAAATTCATAGACGTGCTGAAGAACATTTCAATATCATATTTTTTCGGAGTGTAATATTATAGAAATTCACGTTTGACGGACGATCTTATCCGTCTACGTATAAATTTATTTATTTATTTCTTGTGAGATACCAACGAAATCGCTATGAAAATTGTTTTTTTGACTCGTATGGATCGAATTTTAAAATGTATTTAACGATTTATTTATTTGTGGAGTAGAAGAAACGTTGTAACGTTGTAACGATCAACGAATCTACAATTTATATTGTATTTACATTTAAAATTAAATTAATTAAATTTTATAATTTATATATATATATATAAAGAAATTAAACGTAATAAATTAAAAAATATTTTAAATGTACAGATTTAAAAAAAAAAATATTTCGTAATAAATTGTATTAACACGACGTAGTGAGTTTTTTCACATGCGCGTAATTTCATCGCCGTTTTTTTTTTTATTTTTTAAATCCTACGTCTTTTATTTTGTAAAATATTCGTAATTTTCTCTACGTAATTAATTCTGTTTTTATTTATATTCCGTTATTGTATTTATATTTTTCGCCTTATTAGCTACTTCACGATGACTTTTAGTCGAAGCCGAACAAACTCCTATATAAATCTTTATTTATCGAAATACTCTTCGATTCGAATCACGTATTCGTATATACAAATTTCAATTCTATAATAATACGTATTCGTAACACGCGCGCGTGCTGTTATTTTCGGTATTATTAACGTTATACATAATGTCCGAATTTCAATACGTTTTTTGTTTTTCTCATCGTTTTGTGAATTTCGTGTAAAGCTATTGGAAAAACGAGAGAAACACGTATTTCTCAATGATCAGAGTCTATTGATCGCTCATAGGACAATCGAATTCGACGACGAGGAGTACGCGAACGGGAAATTTTACACGCGTAATGAATCCACTATCGACAGTATACGCTGTAAACGTATGATGTTAACGCCCGACTCGGATCTTTTTTTTTTCCCCCCCAAAACTTTTGTCACGATCGAAATAAGTGTGAATGTCGTTTCAAAGCCAAACGATTTGTTGTCTTTCGTTAAATTTTAAATTTCGCAACGAATCTCGGCGCGTTTTACTTCCGCGTGCGATTTAAGAATGTGATCAAAAGTAACGCTTTGTTCAGATTGGTTTGCTGCTCGCCGATTCTTGTTTTCCCTACGACCCCAGATCCGTGGCAAGGCGGCGGCGGCGGCGGAAAGAATTATCCGAATCGTTGGTGCAGCGCCATTCTGAAAACGACGCGGTCACCGACCGACGAACAGCGTCTCATTATTATTATTATTATTATTACGATATAAATTGAGTATTTCACAAAGCGTTTGATTGTAATAATAATAAATCCGAGATTTTTTCCACTAGTGAAATCGTATAATAATAAAAAAAATTTCGTTTGCGCGCGAATTAAATTTTCTTCTTCCAAAAACCCCGTCCGTAATTCGTCAAAAACCGAGGTTACGCGCCACGGCCGGTGTGCATACACGGGCGCCCGTCAATTAATACAAAATTCGCATAATAAATACGCGTTTTATCGTACGCTCGTTACATTACACACGGTTTTTTTTTTTTTTGTTATTCTTATTTGAATTTTTATTATTCGTGTCCGCGAGTTCTACGAACCTTAGCGGAAAGTGACGGGCTGCGTCAATGTCATTATCGCGTTATTGCGCGCGAATAAAAATGTGTGCGGCGCGGCGGCCGTTCCGTTTGGCTGCGGTGCCCCGGTGTTCAATTGTTAACCCGTTGTATACGAAGCACAACAACTCCTCTAATTACCATCTGTTAGAAATAGAATTTTTTATTTTTTTTCATTTTCCGCGACTGCGTTTCGAACAGTTTATTATTATTATTATTATTATTATTATTATTATTATTTCGTTGTTGTACTTTCTCTCTTCGTTTCCAGTTTTCCTAAGAGACACCTCTCGGATACGTTTATACCGCTTTGGATTTCGCGTACAATGTTTTTTTCTCTCTGATATTACAATCCGTTTTTTTTTTTTTTATATATATACGAAACGGTGTACGAATTTGACGTCGAGACGGTACAGATTTAACACGAACATATTTCGATTGAAATTATAACGACGATTGCGGAGGGGGGGCCGGGGAGAAGTGAGAATTTTTTTTTTTTCATTTGCGTCCTCCTCCCGATATCTTTCCAATTCAAACGGTAATATAAAACACGTATAACACCGTCTGCGAGAAAATCCATCGAAATAAATATACGAGCGTATGTCCCCATCTGATGAGACCGGTGGTGGTGGCTCAGCGTTCGTTAAATCCGGCTCGGTGTTTGGCGCCGCTTAAAAGCCGAGTGCGCCCGTTAAAAAACAACAAAAAAACAAAAAAAAAACCGATACGAACGCGTATGAAAAAAAGAAAGACTCGACCGAGGCGGTGGAAGAAATAAATGTGGAAAAAAAAAGAAACCGTATGAACCAAACCACCGTGTCGATTTCGACCGTTTAGCGTTCGTCGTTTTCGGATCGTTCGTCAGCGCTCGCACCGTACGCGCAATTCGCTCCGCCGCCGCCGCCGTCGTACAATACGTTTTTAATGTTATTTGTCCTGTTCGTCCTTCTGTTCATCATCCCTGACTATGTGGCGCGTAATAATATATTAAAATTCGTATTGTCCGGTAATTTAGTGTCGATTGTTATTGGCGTTCGAGAGTGAGAATCGTACACAATATAATAATAATAATAATAATAATAACACGTCGTATTCGACCACGAATTGTGGTTGTAGCGAGAGGAGGAGAGGTGGAAAGATAATAAAAACGTTAAAAAAAAAAAAAATGAAAAGGAATAACGGGTCTTGTTATAAGTATAAATTTGATTGTAAATCAAATCGTATTCGGTAAAACGTGATTACACACACACACACACACACGGTGTTTCGGTGTTATTTTAGCGCACAGTGGCCTATGAGTGTCCGACGAGAAACGTCGCGCGAATCCCAAGAAAAAAAACGGATTATTACAAAATTTACGGCGATTTAAAAAAAAAAAGCTCGTGTTCTCGCGAAATTAAATTGCTTTGAAATGAAATAAATTTACAATTTTAGAATAACGGCCGATGCGTAGTTTTATAAATCGTCTGTTATAGCTGCAACGGTGTTTTGCTCGTCGCAATGTTAGACGATAAAAAAAAGTTGACAAAAATATTGTAGTAATTAGGAAACGATAACAGAATGAAACGCATTGTTGTATAGTATTTAGTGTACGGTATAGAATTAGGCCTCCGGTCTATACGAAACCGTATTGGCGGTAACCACTGTGTATATACCTTCTATAGTCACGCCACTGAATATACTCCGTTTTAAAGCGGTTGAGGAAAGGAGTTTTTGTGATTTCGCATTTTTCGAATACAGTCGAAATGATTACGCGCAGGACTTATATAATTCTCAGCGTTTAAAACCGAAAATCATTACCCGTTTTATTTACTTATTCGGTTCTGATAAATAGCCCGAAATTAAAAAGGACATTTTTTTCTTTTTACGCTTATACATTTACGCACATTCGATTGTTTTGGTTGTCTTTTTCTTTTTTGCGCCGCGTTTGAGAAAATAGTTTTTCTAGTCGAAAATTCGAAAGCAGCAAAAAATTAAAATAAATAAACGTCGTTGTAAGACCCGATGGCGCTCGGTAAACAGTTTTAGTTGTTTCGTGTAGTCACCGACACCACCAACCCGTTTAAACATTCTCGACGAGAACATTGGAATTTTCATATTTGAAATGATCGTTATTCAGTCAGTTTTCAGGTGAAAACCTCGTGTGAATGGTAAAAATGCCTTGAAATCGGCTAATCCGAAAATCTGGCCCTAAAAATAGATGTTGTCAATAAAAATACAATGCAAATTGTATTGCGAGAGATGAAAATGTGAGTATTTCACAAAAACGTCTATTTCAATAGCCACTAGGTACCTCCAAAAGAGAATTATTTCAATAAATAGCCGGAAAAATGTTTAATGATATTTGAAAAAACGATCACACCGTATATACATATGCGTGTGTATTATAGAATTCCGTGAAAAAAAATTGAAGCGTAAAAACTGTTCGAGTACTTCTGAATTATACGATATAATGACGTGTGTGGTGTACTCGTATACATTCGTAGTGGCAATTCGATTAAATGATAAATCATAGAAATTTTAAATGAAAATAAACGAAAATACCACGTGTGTTTGGTAATTGAACGCGAAATCGCGAAAATACGATTGCAATTAATATGGAACGGAAATTTGCGGTATACGAATGTATATACAATATTTATTTATGTGTGTATATAAACATATAAAAAAAAAATTAATAAAACGTAAATTTCGCGTATCGGTGGGGAAAATGTTATAAAAACCAAAAGCGAAATAAAGGCGAATGTGAACGAAAACCGAACGGATCAACCGATCGGCTTTAATAATAATCGTTTTAAAAAGCAGAGAGTTAGGACAATGTATTGTTCGTCTACGTATAGATAATAAGACGTGTATTATTGTCTAACACCTCGGAGTTATATGGCACGTGAATTTTCAATCGAATTCACTAATCGATTAATTGTTTTCGGTTTTACGAAACAAATGTCTTGCGATTGCGTGGGACTTTGTCAACCAGTTCGAATATATTCAAACGCCGCGTTTTACCACGCTACGTTCGAGCTCGTTTCGCGTGTGTCCACTGAATTCCCGTGATATTACACTACGCGCGAGTACATAGACTACGTGTATATTTAATAATTATTATCATCTATATGTACGATGATGGGGAAATGATTTATACGAAAACGTCTCTCCGATTGTCCGCGCGCGCGAAAATCCACACTCACATGGTCGTAGAACAAAAAAAAAAAAAAACAAATAATTTCTCGCTTTTTACACGAATCGTCGGCGTGGTTTTTTTTTTTTTTCATTTTTAAAGAAACATTTTTTTTTCTCCCCTTCGATTCGAAATAATAATAATAATAAAAAAAAAACGTACCTAATAAAATGGTGTCCTCTGACGTGTCGAAGGAATACGGGCGGAAATCGTTTGTATATGTGGGCACAATAATACGTTTTTTTTTCTACACATTTCTCGTACGATATAGTTTTTTAAGTGTGTGTGTGTGCACACCTTTATTGTCGCGATGTTTTCACAGAATCGCGACGTTGCCGAATCCGTAAATAATATTTTCGCGTTGGAAACCGAAACGATTCGTATGAACACTCCTCCATTCGTTTTTCCGATTTTATCGAATTATTCGTGCAATACATTTTTATACGACGTTTAACGTGCTGGTTGACATTTTTTTTCCCCGAGTCTTCTTATCGTTCATACGCTTCGATTTTACGTTCACGTTTCACGGTACGTTCGCAATTTTTCACCGTCCCGGTGAATTTCAAAAAATTATCGTTAAAAACACGCGCGCACACCTGTTGTAACACCGCCTGTTGTAACCGAATACACACGTTATAAAAAAAAAAAAAAATTTATATCGACTATTTTAAATCTATCGAAAACACGCTATCAATTGGATCTGTGGCGGTTTTGGGGAGAATTTTCGACGACTTAAGACTCGAAGCGAATCCTAAAAAATGAATTTCAATACGTTTTTGATTATTCGATGTGACTCCGTGTAATCGTTTGGTTTCCAGAGCGTAAAAATTTTCGTTTCTGCACGCCCGAACGCGTTTCAAATTCGATTCACTGGGGTTTCAAAATTCATTGTAAAACGCGAGTAATGTGATGGGAAAAACGAGGCGCCTCGACGCACACAAAACAGTTTTATATTTCCGACGGATTTTCAAACGGTTATTGAAAATTTGAATTCTACAAAAGGATCTTATAATAAATTATAATCCATGCGCGACAAATATTTCGATCTCTTATACTACTGTGCGCGCACACAGTGTGTCGTCGTGGCGTGTACAATTTTAGGCCCCGTTCGACTCTACACGATTTCGTTTTATTGACGCGAATTCATATTATATTTGGCTACTGTTCGTTTTTCTAAAAAAATATTTAACCCATTTTCTTTTCGCACGTAATATTATGTATTATGCGCTAGTGTTTTTTGAAGTTTACATCAGTACGCGATCACGCCCCGTACGCGTACAATAAATCCGCCTCGAAAACCATAACCGTAATATATTCTCAACGATACTTGTTGACTAAGAGTTCAAATCATTATAAATCTTTTCGCGCCGTTTTTCAACGGAATAAAATCGTCTCTCCGCGGTCCGTAAAAGTGACGTTACGTTTTCAGATATATCGTTACGCCGACCACTCGTCGAACGCACTACGTAGTGATTTTTATTTTGCGCGTACGCGTGGGGCGTGCAAATAATCGAATAATAATGCGCACTATAATCGAATTGAGTGGAAAAAAAAAAAAAAAAAAAAGAGAAAAATGTATTTTATAAATATTTCCGTACGGCCGTTATTTATTTATTTTTTTCTCTCTTTTATCGTTTTCGACCCGATAATGGCGTTATTGAAATCGACGATATTATTTATAAAAGAAAGAGAAACGCCGTATACGGTCACCCACATAGTGTATGGGAAATTTAAATCGACCGAAAGACGACTGAGAGAGAGAAAAGAACAAACAAACGCTGAAATTTACGCATTTCGTATGTACGGAAGCCGAATAAGTTTTTTTTTTCTAATGTTCATTCAATACAATAAAATATTGACAATATTTATATATACTTCCCGACGATTCCTATAACAAACGCCACGGGGACAATAACGTTTCCGGAATTGTGTTTTGATGGCGACAAGAAGCGTTTTTTTTTTTTACAAGAAATTGTCGCGCGTTATTCAGGAATTTCAATCGTATGTCCTTCCCCCTTCAGCTCAAGTCGAGCGAGTAAAAAAAGACACTTTTAATTTGGTTCGACGGATTTTATTTCGCGAATAAACACACGGAAGGATCGTATACGTGCTCGTACATTTCACGAATGTCACGTCTAGCGCGCGTTCATTTTATCGTTTCTTTTTTTCTTTCGTACAAGTATCACGTTTTTTTTTTTTTTTTTTTTTTAGATAATATTCTTTAGATCCGACATGATATACAATATAATATTGTGCGCTGTAATTTCGAGTTTGTTCTGTTTTCACGATAT
Organism: Chaetogeoica ovagalla; assembly: GCA_032441825.1. NCBI lineage: Eukaryota > Metazoa > Arthropoda > Insecta > Hemiptera > Aphididae > Chaetogeoica > Chaetogeoica ovagalla. The sequence continues at coordinate 1,506,351 of CM063749.1, read as the reverse complement.
TTATACCACGCGTGCTCGCCCGCCGATCCGACGTAATTGAGAAAAAAAAACCGGCGGGAAGAATGTGAAAAAAGTGATGTTTTGTGATGATCCCTCTTTTCTTCGTAATAATTTTGAGTTTTCGAGTTGCTCGCATACACTGTTCCGGTGTGCTGACGTTATATATTGTAAACGTATAAAATAAACAGAGATGTCTTCGAGTCGAAAAGACATTTTGAATATTACGTAATATTTAAATCGACGAACAAAAAACCAACCCTTTTAATCAACAATATCTAAAGCTAATTTTCGTTTTCCTCTGACGCCGTCTCGCCGGTTGTAATTTTAAAATGATTTTTTAAACGTTTTGAACGAGAAAATGATCTTTCCTCGTAATTTTGTACGTATATGCGATAGAAAATCGTCGTTAACACGTTAGGTAAGACGTGATATCTATAAAAACGAGAACCGTTTGTTCCGGAATTTCTGTATTAAATATTATTGTAAAAACGCGAAAAATATTTTATAAAGTAACTTTTTTTTTTTTTTAAACGATTACGATTTCAATTGTATTTCGTATGCACACTCACTCGTTGATTTTTGTCGTTTTCGATTCAATTTTTTTTCTTTTATTAAAACACACAAAATAACAACTGTAATAATCTTTACAATAGATAGACAAATGGAAATATTATGGCATTATAACTATCAATTACTCTCGTTAAGTATTGTTATAATATAATGTATGTTTGTATTTTCGTTGTAAAAATAAAATCCAAGAAAATATAGTATAATAATTTAGTGTATAATAATAATAATAATAATATAGTGTATGAGGAAGGGAATTTGGTATACATTTCATATATTTTTTTTTATAATATCTTTTTAATTCGAACTTGGATACATATATATATGTTAGATCAAAATAAAGTCTTTTTTATAAAATCTTACCAGAGAAATATTGGACGCAAGTGAATAATTTCACGTTGTCTATTATTGTACGTTTTTATTTATCCCTTTAACGACATATCTGTTATGTGTTATGCGATATCGTTTCCATTTTCGATATAACAATATATTTCGTTGAGATTTTTTTTTTTTAATTTGTACGTGACGAATAGAAACAGTTTTTTTTAATCTTTTTCTACAAAAGTCATTCGTTTTCCATTCGAAACCGATATTATACTTACGCGACGTTATCCGAAATACAAGAATATAAATAAAAAATAATCCAAAATATAAATAAATGTCAACCCCGTATAAGTACGTTTAATAGGAAATGGAATTTAAAGGGAAAAAAGCAGAAGTTCCGGACATTAAACCGTAAATATATCGATAGTTTCGTTATTCCGTGGTCATTCGCCGTCGGTTCGCATTTCAATATTATTGTTCTGTACAATTTTTTTTTCTTTTTGTTTTACTGCGGTTAACCGTTATAATGGCAACATGCAAACTCGACATTTTTGTTTTTTTTTGTTTTTTGGTGTATAATTATTGAACCGTGTAGTGTGACTAACCGAAAAACCGAGAAGAAGTATCGAAATTAAAGACTTAAAACGTATTTTATGTATATATGTATTTTTTCTTTTTAGATTTGCAAGCGTACGATGGCACGTAACTACTGTAGAAGAAAAATGATTGATTTGTTTTTTTGTTTTGCGAATCACTTGTAATAAAATTCAATTGTACGTATAGGATTTTTCAATACTGTACTCAATTTCCGTTGTAACGACGATAAATATTTTTACGTTTATTAATTTTTTTTTCTTTTGTCGAATTTTATTAGAAAAAAATCGATCTGTATGAAATGTTGTACGATTAGTAATTATGCGGGGAGTTTTTTTTTTTTTATCTAAATTAAATTGATTATTGAAATGGACCATTGGAGTGGCGGTACTCCTATTGACGCTTTATTTTCTCGATTTATCAATTTATTTAACAATACCGATTCACAAATTTAAGAGAAAAAAAAATTATAATTTATAATTTAAGTGTATTGTACCGCGATACAATTTCCCCGTGGACGTAATGACGTGTACTTCATTCGCAGACAAATTATTCGAAAAAACTTAATAGGCGCTTATAGATGATTTTGGTGAAAAATCGGTGTAAAGTAATCGAAATCGAACAGAAAATTAAGGTGAAAAATATGAGAATGCAATGGGTTTTCTAAAAGGTTAGTACATAAATGTAAGAAACGATACAAATGTGTTTTTTTCTTTTCGAAAATATTAAATACTTGTACCATTAAAAATAATTCGTATCGATTGAAAACGATGTCAACATGTCGATATCGCGTGCCGGCCGTTTCTTTCTATAATGGATTATTTCCATTACATGCGATCACTCTGTTTTATACGCATTGCCAGTAAACATTTTCAAGCTGATTTTTGATAATTCGAAATTTTTTATCCATTTATAATTAAAAAAAAAAAAAATTATTTAATACTCCTTTACTATTTTATCGAATACGATATTTAAGACAAACGCGTGCTCGACTAAATATTGATATTTTTGTACTTTTTTTTAAATAAAAGATTCAAAAAAAACAAAAAAATCGTCATGCAATATCGCCATCCGCCTCATCTTTCCGTCTCCCCGAACGCGACGCTCAAACGAACAATTTGCCTGTGCTAAACAAAATTTAAAATATTTGTACGAAATAATATTATAATGCGGACTTTTACAAAACTCCGGTAATGGGTAATTGTGTTCTGTAAAATTTTTACACGGCACATTATAATATATACACGCGAGTTTATATTACGTCCTACTTGAAATACAACGGAGCGTGTGTACCGCGCCAATAACGGTATATTATACGTAATATACCTACTAAAAACACAACGTATATTGTGGCGACGGACAACTGTAGGAGTGAAGAAAAACAATTTACCATCTCCAATAGTAATAATCATTATGTTATGTACGTAATGACTTGTAGCGTTGTCCGCGTCATAAACAATTCATCGACAATTCGCCGAAGAAAACTAAAAATCGACGTGTATTTAAACCCCCCCCCTTCGTATTATTATTATTATTATGAATATTCAAAATTATTATTAAATATATATTGAAAAAAAGATATGGTTTGAAAAAGCGTATAGGAATGTATACGAGAGAATACGGCTATAATAAAATAAACGCGTTATTTATTCTGAATTTACATACGAGTGTGTTTTGGGGGGAAAAAATTATTAGAAGAACCGCAAATCGTATTGAAAATTCTGGATAAAATAATATCTTATAGACTATAGCGATGGAATTGCACCTCGAATCAAATACTACCACGATTTTCGTGATACGACTGGTTATTACGATCGTTATTTTATAAAAAAAACAAAAAGGAGAAATAATTCGATAGCAAAAATCATATTTAAATATGTTCGTAATTTATTGTACGAGTGGCGACGGACCGCATAGTCTTTTAAATCTTGTTTTATCATTTATGTATCATTTTATATCCAAATATCAAACGTCGAGCGTATATCGGCTTCGCTTAAATAATCGAACAAAATTATATTAAAGCATATCGTATAGACGCGGGACTCGTTTGTTCACAAAATCGTTTTCACACTGAAAACACGAAAACAATTTTGATTCGATTTTTTCCTCTCGTTTCCGCTACAAAATTGTAAAGATAAAATGGTGAAAAAGACCGTTTGAGCGTAAACGGAAGACGTATTATATCGCTTTATCGTTCACAACAAAAACGGACGATTTTTATTATTTCAAAAAATTTGAGTGTTGATGAAAAACAGATATTTTAGTTTCGCGTTTATTTTTTTTTTTTTTGTTGTTGTAATATTCGCAAAATATAATATTTTATTTGAAAACGTTTCGGAAATCATTTAGCGCGGCGCGTTTGTTGAAATAAATTATGAGAAAAACGCCATTATACCATTTTCGGATAGAAAAAAAAAACCGATATATATATATAACGGAATATTTACGTGATGATTTGTCGACAATAAATCGAAATCCGTCAAAAACAAGAGTAGAAAACGCCCCGCCGAGTGACGAACATATAATAATACTCGTATATATTACATAGGTACGTTTATATTTTCCCGAATCGCAGTGGGCGATTTTCGACTCGTTTGGTGTGTCCATCTATCAAGTCCGTAAGTCTAACGAGACGAACTGCAAGTCTCGTTTAAAACACTAGGCACGAGTTAAAGCCGATGCGTAATAAAATCAATACGCCCCAATCATAAATCATAATTGTGATACGATATTATTTACGAGATACTCTATACGGAATAAAAAGATTAATTTTTTTTTTAATAATAAAAAAAAAACGCTGTGCTTTTCGTTTAGCGAGCAATAGTTTTTGACGAAAAGAAACAACACGCGGAAACGTCGATTTGCCGTAGACCCTCAATCGGGCATCGGTACGAGTGATAATATTAACGATGAATCGTGAAACGTCGAAGTCATCATAAATAAAAATACATATATCTTTTTTTCGCTCGTTTAACCGTAACAATTATAAATTAAAAAATTTACAAATAATAATTTAGAAAAAGAAATTAAAATCAGAGCCGTGTGGTAAATCAACATTTGAATTTTTTTATGTTCGAATTATAGAAAGAAAAAAAAACACGAATATTGGAAACTAGTTTGAAATAGTCGATTGAAAATGCATTAACCTTGGAGAAAGAAAAAAAACTATACTCAAAACTATAACAAAGAATTTTATACACCGGTTGACGAAAAGTTTCTTCATAAGACATACGGGAATTTGTTTTCATCGTCCTTTCAGTTGTCGCGATCGAACTTACTCGTAAGATATTTCGTATTATATGTATTTCGATTTTCGTTGTTAAAAAAATATTTCGTTCTGTTACGCCTCGTGAACACTTTATAAAATAATTATTAAAAGGAATATTTTTTGTAGTACGTGGCAGAAAACGTTGAATTTTAAGTTCAAAGAACTGTGGCGTGCTACTGATGAAAACTCATTCGTTTCATTGCGTCAAATCTATTCTTGGTGTTATCATAGAAAACAATTGTGCCCCCTCCCTTCGTTCGAACGTCTGTGATCCAATTCGGAATTATTGACGATTTGTTTTCGAAAAAAAAAACGTTCTTCGTTTGTTTAACGTCATTTTTTAATTCGTCGCGAATACGCGCGTCATTTTATGCATACAAATAAATATGCGGGGAAAAAAAGAATTGTAAACGGATAATCGCGAGTCATTTACGCAATTTATCGAATTATAAATGGCAGTTTTTTTTTTTTAATTGTAATCACTGCCGGACCTGCGCGTCACGCGAGGTGAGTCGCGGAAAATTGCTTTGCTCGAAGAAAAAAAAATATAGACAAATTTATACGCGAAAATAAAATAGAAATACTTGTTGACATTCGACTCGATACGTAAATGAAGGAATAGTTTTTTTAGGAAACGATAAATGGACGGGTAGGAGAAGGAAGAACGTTGTTGCTGCGACCGCGGACCGTAAATGTCCATTTAATGAGCCTAAGAGAGAAACAAAAAAAAGACAAATAAATTGTTTAAAAACATTATACTTATTTACCGGTATTTCTTTAAATATTGCGTTTAAAATCCATGACCATAATTCGACCAATATTCTCAAAAAGTATATAATACGTTTTAAATTCAAACAAATAGGTATATTATAACTTAAAATTTCAGTCGGTGTATTTAAATATTTCGTTTTCGTTAATCTCCCGTGTTAAACTGTATAATAATAATAATAATAATAATTATTATTATTATTAGTTACGCGCGGATAGACGGAAGAAGTACAAGTCCGAATGTTCAGGTATATTTTCGATAAAATTCGAAATACACGTATAAAATACGTATTATTTTGTTACATTCCGTAGAGTCTTGATAATTGAACGAAAAAAAAACAATGTGTATTAGGAGAAATAAATAACGTGGTGTCACGTGGTTAATCGGAAAAAATGTTCTAAAATCGTTCCGTCGTCACCCGGACGACCTCATGGATCGGCCGCCGATGAGCGGGTTAAACATTTATTTACACGACGACGGCGCAGTTAAACATTCCGGTATTCGTATATTTAAATTTTTACATAACAATTTGTTATTTTACACTGCGGCCCGGTGAATTTTTTCCGGTTTAAATCGGTAACAACTACTGTATGTACTGTGTACACATTATTACGGACCGAGTCCGTCGTAGCGAGATATTTTGTTAGGAGAAAAAAATAATAATAATAACAACAACAACAACAAAAAACTACGAGGTTTACCGTTAGACCAGTTCTTTTTCTGTATTGAAATCCGGTGTGTGTGTGTGTGTTTTTTTTTTGCGCTGGCAAAATAATATTCTATCGATCGTGTTCCTCGCGCCGCGTCATCTTCGCTACAGACCGTCTTGGACAGAAAATTACTGAACCGTAATAATCATAATAATAATAATATATAATTTTTTTTTCTGCAACAACCGCGAATTTATAAGTGGTTCGTAAAACGCGAAAAACTCGTACAAAAATTAACGTGTATGAAACGAGAGATTAATTTTTTTTTTTTTTTGATTGAGATTTAAAAAAGAATTGAAAACCGTTCATTACTTTAAAATACCTCGTGAGAACGCTTTGTTTTTTGTTTTTTTTTTACGAGCCGGACGCGAGCTAATTGCGTAGTTACTTTATTCGTATACAGTTACTCCGTTTCAAAAAAAAAAAAAAAATTCATTCGCATGACAGAGATTTAAAATATTGTACTGCGCGAATTAATATTTTTTTTTTCACAAATTACAAGAATATAAATTCAATAGCGAGTTAATATCGTCATCTCGGTACGATCGTAGATGAATCGAATCGAATTGGCAAGGAACAACGGAAATTCCGACGGTAATACGGAAAAAAGAGACGTAATAAAAACAAAGTTTAAAGTCACCCCCGTACAAATCGAAATCGAAAAAAAGAAAAAGAATTGGAATTAAAAAATCGTCTGATAACTGATAATTAGCCGTTTTAGAGGTTCGACACAGTAACAATAATAATAATAATAATGTGTAAAGACTTTTGATTAAATTCGTATTGTCGATTTTTCGAATTATTATTTTACGTTAGATTTGAAAACCGGCCGTACATTATTGTGGAGAAAATGAGGATTTTTTTTCTCATTTCAACGGGAAACGCTATTGGGAAAAATCGAGAAACGCGTAAAAAAAAAAAAAAATAAAAACGTGCGCATGATAATTATAGTCCCGAGAAAGATTTTTCGGGAAAAAACGAATTTTTTAACGAGACCGCCTCACGTGATAACTTCTTGTGGCGGTTTTTACTGAAAAACTATAAGAAAACGGTTATGCGTATTTGACGAATCAAACTCGCATTTTCAATACTGGGGACGTGGAGAGAAATTCGCGCGCGTCGCGATAAAATATTATATCGAAAACCGGTTGGGTTCGAAGAGGTTATTGGCGTTGCGAAGAAAAAACAAAATAATAAAAGTGATTTGTGAGGAATAAAAATTGGTCGTTTCGTTTAGGACGGGACCCCCTAGGAAAATTTTCCCGGACACGAAAACGATTCTGATGATGGCCGGGTCAGAGAAAATATTCTCCGGCCACAATCCGCTCGTTGGGAGCGTTGTATTGAATCAATATAAAACAAAAACAAACCACTCGATTTTTATTTATTATTTACCGCGCGCATTTATAATATATTCGTATATATATAAAACGTGGTTAAAAGAGAGAAAAAAAAAATCCGTCATTGACACGGATGTAATGTAATATCGAGTCGTCCGCGGCAGGGAAAACGAATAATATAAATAAATACACGTGTAATCGTTCTCGGACGGACGCGGTCGTCTTGTCCCGTTATACGCGCTCGGTCCGTCGTATATTATTATTATTATTAGCCTTGCAACGACAGTGTTCGCCGTCGTAAATGACCAATTAATTTGTTTCGCGATTTTTTTTTTCTGCGAGTATTTTACAATATTTTATCGTAAACGCGCCGAGACTCTAAACGAGCACCAGCCGCCGCCGTCGTTCGCTCCGCGGTTGTAAATCGACAATAATACGAATTAATCGTGTTTTAGCGACCGTGCTAAACGGTGATTTCGTAAAACGCTTTAAACGATTTCTCCCCCCCGTACAATAAAACATTATTTAACCGTACTGTTCGTGTTTCGAACGATTGACACGATCGAAACGGCTGAGAAAATATTGTCGTTGCCACAGTCATTACGGCGAGCGTGCGCCGTGTATAACAATAATAATAATAATTATTTTACGTTATTGTGTTTTCCGTTCGCGATTAGGCAATTACGATTTTTGAAAATAACGAAAATTTTCAAAAAAAAAATAAATATATATATATATTTTATACGGATAAAACGAAATTGCGATAAATTCGTACGGGTTGGGAGTGAAAAGCGCGTGCGCAAGTACGCAAGTCGAACGCGAAATGCGCGTGACAAGAAAATCGAAAACTCGTTTGTTTTTTTTAAATAATTCCTTAAACGGTAATTTTTAACGATTTCCTAGCAACACACGTTTTATTCGGGGAGGATTCTGTCAACGAACCCCGTAAATGTTATGTCAGACCACGAGAAATATTGCGAGAGACGAACAAACAACACGCGTTAAATATTCCATTATCGATTTCACCGATGTCCGTATGAAACACGCAATAACTGTGTGTGTGTGCGTGTGTTTCAATATTATTATAGCGTCAAAATTACGATTTTCAAAAACTCTTGTGCAACAGTTCCGCTACCGGAATTTCGTTCAATTCATTTGATTGTCGTCGATCAGCGGCGACGCGCTCACTCGTCGTCACTCTGCAGAGGTGTGCACACCAACACCAGTAATGATAACTATTTTATATGTTAAAATATACTCTGCGACGAGCACGTTTCTATAAAAATCCGTTCGATCTCAATTATTCATTCGTCTAGTTTTTCACCGATAACACCGTTACGAACGCAAAACAAATCGTTTTCCGCATTTGCGTTCTTAACGTTTTATTTATTTATTTTTTTTTTTTTTAATTTCTATTTTCGTTCATTACTCTGTTATTGCTCTATTTGAAAATTTACAAAAAAAACAAAAACAACAACAAATACAATCTAAAAACACGATTAGTAAAAACTTCAACGTCGGAACGCGAAAAAAATGTGCTCGTTTTAAGCTCTGATACACCGCACGATAATATCGAATGACGTGTATGCATGCGGTTGAAATATATGCGAATAATAAACAATTACGATAATCGTATTCGTTTTCGAAACCACAAGACGTTCATTCGCATCTATTTGTCATGTACCATGTATGGCGATTGAAAGCGTCCGAACAAATTTCCGCTTTTCCCGTCAATTTATTTCACACGCGACGCGAATTTATCAGATTCGTTTTGAATTCCTTAAACGAATCTTTAACCGCTTGAATTATCGGCCGTCTAACGAAAAAAACGGATTGCGCGTTTTATAATATCGGTGGAAAAATAAATTTTCAATTAAGGGAGCAAAAAAAAATGATCGTTACAACACATTTTTGTAGACGCAAATTAGTTAATAGTGTCGTAATTACACGTGGGCAAGTGTTTCATACAAATTCGCTTATGTAACAGCTTAAATGGAAATGTAAGAATTTTATTGTCCGCTTATTAACATTTAAATTACATTTACTCCGAGCTTCTCTTTTTTTTTTTTTAGTTAAACCATACGTAATGTTTCCAACAACACTCGTCTTTACTTCCTCGGTTATCAGGGTTGTACAGCAGTAAATTATTGTTAAAAAATAATTTACAATTTATTCCGATTTACAAATATATTTATTTAAATTTGTTTTTTTTCCAAAAAAAAAAAATAACTATTTCTTTTCGGATTCGTCGAGTGACGACGGAGACGACATCTTATCATTAACTACATTCAATAATTCGATCGTATAGAAAAACCGTGTATTTCGCAAAAACCGTTAGGATAATTTTCACACTTGAGATGATAACGAATTTTATAATCGATTTCGTTTATCTAAACGCGTTGTGTGAATGTTTTATTGACACTGAACGCGGACGAAATAATAAATTTCCAATAAATATATTCCTGTTCATATTTACACATTCTGTTTATTCGTATTATTATTGTAATAATCAAAATATTCTATGTTTTTACATTTTCTATTTTCTTCGCATTACGCCTGATGATGACCATTTAATGGAAACCGGTAGCAAATAAAGAAATCTAAAACAAAAGCTCTGTTTATATATTTTTTTTTTCGTTTTTTTTTTTTTTAATACTTATTGCCTGTATTTAATACGTTTTTTTCGTTTATTTTATTATAATATTCGTACACATATTATATAAAGATAAGAAATTTGAAAACAGATTTGAATTCGTCGCGAATTTTACTATACGAGTAGAACGATTTTGTCATTTTTTTCATTTTTATCTTGAACCTTTAAAAGTTGGTTATTGGCCTATTTTTTTATTTTTTATTTTTAAATTGTTCAATTAATTTTTAAGGATTTACGAGAAAAAATTAAAAATGTGGGAAAGTCGAGCTCAAGTAGACTTCACGAGGAATTCAAATCTGTTTTCAAATTTCTTATCGCACCACTAAATCGATCCGGTACGCTGGAAGTAGGAAACGTCTATTTTGCTATGTTTCGTGTGTGTAAGACGAAGAGAGAAAATATCCGCTTTCAATCCCCTTAATTAATTATATTATATAATGTCTTTTTCAATTATAAAGTCATACCGTATTTTATTTTTTTATTTTTCTGTAAAATTAATAAATCTACACATTATGTAATAAATCGTATACGAGTCGAATTTAATAATTAACAGTAATTGAACATTTTATTAATTACAAATTTAATAATCTACTATTTATCGCGTAATAACACGTTGGATAAAAATAAAATAACGATAATAAATTATATTATTAAAAATAATAATAATAATACATAGTTTTCCGAAACATTTAATTGGATAATCGATAATGCGAGAAATTCTGGAATAAAATATAAAAATCACAGATTTTTTTTTCTTTTAGCGATATTTACTTAAACGCTTTGAAATTCGTACAGGGTTTTTAAGCCAAACTGAAGTATTGCACTCGAGACTGATACAGCCATGTGTGAATTACCGAGAACGTTATTGTGTTTTTAATCCTTAAATACGTTTTATAACGCGACATATGGACAGTGTACAGATGTGCATATTCAATGCTTTTCACTCATGAAATTATTTTTCATTTCGTATATACGTATACGTATAATATAGAAATACCTACGCGAATATTTTACCGTCGGTTTAAATTCCAGTCATTCAACCGCAAATGAACGTATAACATCGATTAAGTACAGCGGACAACAATTATTACCTTTTTTTTTCTTCTTACAAATGTTATAAAATTGCAATAATAGTTTTATATAACGAACCATGACGCGTACACAATATATGAATACGGAACGTTTCGCGATTCGTGCGTAAAACGGCAGTCGTGTCCCCGTCACAACTGGTTTTTCAAAACTGAGAATTTTTTTATTCGTCTAAAATTGTTTATACGAGCGTTTGCGCTGCGCAGATCACTAATAATAATAATAATAATAATAATAATAATAATAATAATATATTTATTTATATCGATAAATTAGATTCGTTTATTATTCAACGCATTAACAGTATTTATAATAGTTAAAACTATTAAATTTTTAATTAATTAATTAATTTTTTTTTCATAATAAATTATTATTCGACGACGCCGGGTAATTGAAAATTGAATTATATTTTACGATATAGCCGAGTACAATAATTCAATGACGCATTAACGATTAAAATAATCATAAAACTCATCAATGGAATTCACAGAATTCATCGTTTTGTCGGTTGCCGAAATTTTATTTCAATTTATTTTTATTTACGTCGTCACTGAAAACGGTAATAGTTTTTCCTTCATTTCAAACCAGAAGTATTAAAAAAATCTATATGTGAAAGATAGAGTTAAGCGCTCACGTCTGGATTATGAAAATATTATTAGACGCGTGTTCACAATATATTTTAAACGTTTTCCTTTTGGGCAATTAACAAAGCAAAAACGTTCTTCTCTGGTCCGTAAATAATTATTTTTAAATTTTTCAGTTTGAAAATTGTCGATCGATAGAGAGAGACTTAGAATTTCTCAAGAGAAAAATACCGACGAAATGGGCTCAACGACTGCAATGCGATTGTCATCGAGTTTATTACGTAAAATTAATTTCATTCAAGAAAGTTCACCAAAACCAGTTTTGGGTCAAACGAAAAATATCTTCACGTTGTATATTACATTTTTTCCAGTTATTACTTAACGCATTTTTGTTTTAATACGAATTATTACACGTTTTTTCCTCCTTAAAACATATAAAATATTGTAATATATCGTAATTGTTTATTTTCTTTTATTAATCGACCGCAATGACTTAAAACGCACGACAAATGCTCGATGCTAATCGAACGTTACTGTAATCGGGATAACAGAAAGACCAAAATACAATACAGTCAGTTATCCGCTTCCGAGTTTATCAAAGAAGCGAAATTTCGAAAATAAATAAAAAAATGTACATATAAATTATTGTGTCCGCACTTTTCGTATCGCCATTAAACGGGCGAATGTCATCGAAAAAACTGTAAGAGAGAGAGAGAGAGAGAAAAAAGCAGCTCGTTATACTGTATTTTACTTAATTTCCTAACTTAAAAATAATAGCGATAGTAATAATGAGTATAAGTCGTTGTGAGTTTTCAGAAGAGCGCTAAATCGAGCGGACGAATTTCACCTTGTAACATACTCATTTGTGTTTTGAAAATGTTCTTTCTCCTCTAGCTAATCAAGAGTTATCAAAAATTTCTAGCACTTTTTTGTTTTGTATTCGGACACCGTCACATTTGAGTATATGTTGTTACGCGTTTAATGGTCTTTTGTGTTCATCAAGAGCAAAAACTCTCGATCTACCATTATCAGATAAACAGAATCATAAGCGTTCTTCAGACGGTCCACCACAGCAAGAATACGTTGCAATACGATTCGAAATCGACGTTTGACTAATAACGCGAACTCGTGATTTATTTGTGATTTTCGCCAAGTCGTTCGACAATACGATCGTAAAATCGTACAAATTTTTTTTTTAAATGGGAAGTATTTTGATTTTCGATGACGTCTAACCCAACCGCTATCGCTCGTCGAGTGTTTTACGGATTCTCCTAAAGAAAAAAAATAAATAATTCGTCACCGGTAATCGCGGTGACACGGATGATGGAAGAAAACTTTTTAATTTCTACCGCGAGAATTTTAAGGAAAACGTTTTTATTGCGTAAACAGTACACGGGCCGGTCGATTTGAATCACTCCATTTCTTCGTATTACGAAGCACAAAGCTTCGGGAAAAAACGAAAAACGCTTTGGAATTTACAAAATAAAATCGTCGTAAAATTATCGACCGCCGCGATGTCCGACATTCATCGGAAACGGATTTTTTTTTTTATATATTATTATATTTTACTCTTTGCTGTATCTGTATTTCCCCCCCCCCCCCATTTTATTTCGCGCGTTATAATAAACGATTTTTTAATAGCGGAGAATTGTGTTTGTGTGTGTTTTTAGCGTTTTAGAGGAACGGTCGCTTCGGCGGCGTGTTGACGACGACGAGGACGACGACGACGACCGCGACGGTCCAAGAGCGCGCGACGCAAGAGAGTTCAACGCCCGGACACAAACGCGCGCTCGCCGTACTACTGGGCTAATACCATCGCCGCCGCCGTATTATATTATTTTATACAGCCATCGTCGTCGCAGGTTTACCGTTATCCACTGGTAATGACAGCACCGGGGCCTCTTCTTCTACAGCGTGAGCGGCGGACTGCCGCCGTTGCCGCGCGTTTCCTACTCCGGCCGTACAGCAATAAATAATAATAATAATAATACATAATAATAATAATAATAATAATAATAATAATAATAATAATACATAATAATAATAATAATAATAATAATAATAATAATAATAATAATAATAATAATAATAATAATAATAATAATAATAATAATAATAATAATAATAATAATAATAATAATAATAATAATAATAATAATAATAATAATAATAATAATAATATTAATAATAATAATAATAATAATAATAATAATAATAATAATAATAATAATAATAATAATAATAATAATAATAATAATAATAATAATACATAATAATAATAATAATAATACATAATAATAATATTAATAATACATAATAATAATAATAATAATACATAATAATACATAATAATAATAATAATAATAATAATAATAATAATAATAATAATAATACATAATAATACATAATAATAATAATACATAATAATACGTGCGTGTGAATAGATTTTTTTTTTTTTTTAAAAAAACTATTTTAAATTCACATCGAATCGAAGAAGAACGTATCGATTTTTACGACGACTTTCGTTTATTATTATTTGTTGTCTTTTGTCGCTCGTACGAATTTTTTCGACCGGTAAAAGCCGGATGATATTCGTTATGTGCATATAATAAATTACAAACGCCGGATTTGTCCGGAAACGTACTGTACGTCGTCGTAACGGTGTACTCGTGTTCCGAATTTAATATTTCGTAACTATTTTTTTTTTTTTTTTTTTTATGCGTATCGTTATCCGCAATTAATACGGTTTTATTTTTATTATAGAAATCATTTTTATACACACAAAAAAAAATTAAACAATAATCGGAATTCAAATGTTTCCAAACATGCGTTACAAATATTGTTTTCAATACGAATGACGATGGAGACATTTTAAACTCACTGCAGCGTTCGGATTTGGATTTTCAGTTTACGTACAGCAAATTTCAACGTAACCTTTTACATTTTGAAATTCCCGCCCGGTTCAGATAATAACAAAAGTCGACTTATGGACTGTGCGCGAGATTGAATATTTTTGAGGAGTGAACTATGTAACGTGCTTTCAAAGACCTACAAATAGGAACGAAAAAGGTGTCACAAGATGAAATACAACTGTGTTATAAAAATTTTTATAACCTAACCGGCATTTAAAATCATTGAATCAATACTATTTTCATTTTTACTAATAAATTAGTAGAACAATTTGAGAATTTCAATAGATTCAGTGCGAAGTGGGGACATCTGCGCACATTTTTGATAGAATACGCAAACAACGTCAAAGTCTTTCACTATTTTTCACCCGACCAAATATCCACCGTATTAATGTATTTTGTGTAAAGCGTATGCGCATACACTTCGAATGAATTTTCGATTTTTGTTCTTTTTCACTTTTAAAATATATATATATGTGCCTTTCGGTTAGTGTGAAAACTACGCCCGTGTTTGTAGTTTTGTAATTATCACTCCTGCGTGTCGAAGTGGCGTAAAAACAGCGAATTAATAAAATACAACACCTGTCAAAAAAGAGAAGCGAGTCGCCGCGGGTGACGTGAATGTCAGTTCGATTGGGAATGAAATAAAATATCGTTTCCACGCGAAAAAGTTCACACACACACACACAGACTGTTACGTATAAATATACGCCGAGTGTTATTAACGTTCACAATCACCTTAAAATATTTTATATTTCGTTTGTATTCATAATACCTAATTATAATAAAATATTATTAAACACGAGTTTAAAACGCATTCACGTTTCGTTTGGGACGATCGGTTAAATGAATAAAATTTTTTATCTCTTTATAAATCTTCGGTGCGCGACTCGGTCATTAGTTTACGAGTTTCGTTTTTTCTTTTTTTTTTTTTACGCGGCCAACTCGACGACGTACGCGTTTTAATCGTGTCCGAAACGTATTGTACGTCGACAGTTAACCGCGGTATACCGTAAATTATTTTAAAACGCTTTGTGCCGATCATCAGTGTCTAATACTCATGCGGTGTCAACGGCCGTTTTTATTACCACTGAACGTCCGAAACTATAAAGAAATGTTTGAGTAGTTAAAACATTTATTCATATAATATTTCTTACAACTGGACACAGGAATTATGCGCGTTTGCACGTTCACATTGAGCGTGTACATCAATAAAATGGGGGTTTAAAATAGTGTTTCCCGAAGTGGACGACAGAACTGTCCCGGGGGGCAATGAAAGTTACAAGCTCGATTAGGGAGACATTGCGCGTTATAAAAGTGATGAGCAGTGGCTGTTTCGATGTAAACATTTTTCAATCCGAATACGAATCCAAAGGACTAACAGAATTAATCACGAATGAGGAATTACAAACAAAATCCAAGTACGGATATCAAAAGTTTTTGATTGTATTTCCATCAGCGCACCGAGTTAAACGCGAATTTAGTGCGATAAACAATTTACTCATCGAAACAAACACAAAACAAATTATTAGCAATGCGTCGGGCGCATTCATCTCGCTACAAGATAATATCTATTTTATTTATATACTAATAAACAGTAAATTAATTTGTCATTGCATATACTTAAAACCTGTGCACTCATTTCGGGGCAAATATTTGGGAACCACTGCGACAAAAATGACGTTGACGAGCGGATCAAAATAAATAAAAATAAGGCCGTTTTAAAAAATTAATCAGAGGGGCGGGGGAGCTGTGTGAGATTTCATCGGATGCGAATGTGAAAAAAGCGCGTTGTGTAAAACAATTTGGGTACCACTGGTTTAAAATGGTCGGCGTTTCAAATCGAATTGATTCCACAAAATTTTATTTTCCATACAATTGCGTATTTGGAAGGGTTAAGGCGTATTTTACCGTAATTCTAATGGCAATAAATCACCGATTGATAATAATAAAGTATCATTATTTTACACGTTGAAAATCGCTTGTTTCAAATACATCAGTTGACCGCAGTCAGACGTTCTGACTATTGCGTTATTATGACCGACACGTGACGACATTTAAATATTTCTATAAATATTATACACTAAAATATTGTAATCCCAGTAGGCCCGTAGCCGGAAATCCGTTTTCGTAGGGAGGTTAAAAGTCAAAAAAGTTAAAGAATAATGAACTATCGTTGATGATGATAATACAAATTTACATTCATTGTAATTGAAATGTATTTAAAAGGACTTGTTCATAGAAAATCACAATTTCGCTAGGATCTGTAAGTTATCGGAGGAAGTATAAACGCATTTAGCCTCTCCACTAGCTACGTGTCCGATTCTCAGTGTCATCCTCGCGTTATTTCCAATTACGTATGCGTGACCGCTGGAGTTTCGTCTCTATTCGATGATCGACCACCTCCCCGGTAAACGCATTTATAAACCGACGGTACTCGTTTCAAGTGTGGGGATTAGTGTGAAATCACGCTGTTCGGTTTGTTTCGAATAACATATGACACGACACGTCCATATGTGTGCCTGCGTGTAATCTTAACGTCTAGCGAAAAACGAGTTATTCGTTTTTCATTTTTTCATTTTTTAATCGACTGAAAACAACGTTTCTCCGAAGAAAAACGCCAAACGAGAAATGAATAACAAGTCAATTTCGTAATGCGTGTTTTAATGTTTCCGTCGATCATAAAATAATAAGTCGTATTAAAAATATAATTGGCATTAACGCGCACCTCAATTATATCGTATTTGTCTTATTGGAAATGTCCGTTGTTATTGAAATAATTAAAAAACGACTAGCGAAGAAGTTTTCGAAATGAAAATATTTTATATCAATTACATTTAACGATTTCACAATCGTAGAAATTCGTAATTGTATTTCTTTTGTTTATTTCACTTGATACATATATATATATATATATATAAAATGCCAATGTCGCGTCCTATAGGTATAAATAAAATGTATTGAAACGCAATAATATGTTCTTTACGTTTTGTTTCTCGTTTTTATTTTCGAAATAATATTATATTTTTCCTTACTATATATTATTATTGACGAAAACCGCTCGCGTTTGCACTTTTCCCGCAACTCTTGAATTCGTCGTGAATTTTATATACATATATAAAACGACCGTTTTCCATTTTTACCGTTTTTCTCAAAATCATCAGAAATCGAGTGTTGAATTTTTCCTATTCTCAGTTCAATTAATTGTCGGGTGTCAAATGAAAACGCACAAAAAAAAAATGAAAAAAAAAAAAAAATTTCTAGAAATGTGAGAAAATCAACGCGAGTGTGTAAATCTCACGACGACGAATTCAAAACGGTTTTCGCTTTCACTATTGATCGCTATATAATATAACCGTTTCCACAATACCGTTTTGAAATAAAAAACGCGGGCAAAAGTCTGGCCCCGCATTCCCGAATTCCCGGCAGTCCTGACGTTCGAAATTATTATTATTATTATTATTATTTACAAACCGTTCCGAGATCGATCGTCGACATTAAAATATCACATGCAGCATTTACGTATAAACGTTTTTATTTTTTTGATTGTGGAAAAAATGTCGAATCTCTACGAGACAGGATGTTGCGTCCGTTATATAAGAACTCGACCGTGTATAATTTATTGTCGCGAAACGCGGATTAACGCGTGCAATAAGCTTACCAGCTCAACGCTATATTATAAGTCTGGCGATTGTAATTTTACTCGTGTTTTTTTTTTTTTTTTTTGTATCGTTATTGTATACACTACGCGCGCGTCTTTTTTATTTAATAACGTTATATCCTCTTTGTAATAATAATAATAATAATAATAATTAAATTGTTATGCGCGTAAATTATGCGAGATTAGAACGCGGAAAATACACATTTTTTTTCTCTTTTATAGTTTGCCGCGTTATTCGCATAATAATGAAATATTATCCGCGTTAAAATATCGAATTCATAAAGTATACCGTCGTCGGTCTTCCGCGGCCGCGTAGAACGAGTAGAACGTAATTTTAATCAAACTCCGTTTGTATCGTACACACGATATTTATTCATACGTACGTACGGCGGAAATTTTCTATTATTTTCCAATTAATTCGTCTCTATTCGCACACTCGTTGCGACAAACACGACGTCCAGTCGAATTATTATTTCGAATAATAAATAAATACGTTAATAAAAAAAAAATACGTCAATAAAGTCACGTCGTTAAATATCTACTGAAATTCGATCGGACGACACACTTTTTAAAAAGATTATTATTATTATTATTCGAGTCGTTTTTTTTTTTCAAGTTTTGTTTTATCCAAAAGCAAAAGGGAAAAAAACGTCCGATACGTAGTGAACTCGAGTTACGTCTTCTATTAAAATTTCACGAGTGACGTCTGTTTTCATAAAATGACCCGCGTGATTAATCGACAAAGCGATAGCGTGTACACGTACACCGTGGTTATAAAATCGCGCAAAACATACTCGTGTAGTTTTTCCATTTGTGCAAAAAAAAAAAAAACAACCGCGTGTTGCGCGTTTTAGTAATAAATTACAATAACGATACAAAATCCAGCGTCCATTCGACATTTCGTTGGAATTTAAAACTTTTTAAGTCTAAAACACTTTTGTCTTGTGGACGAAATTCCGCCGCCGGCGTTGTGATGAAGAAAAAACATTTTGCCTCTCCGCTCCTCCGCGCGCGCGCTAATTTTTCTCGTTCTCGATTATACGCGGCGGCGAGACGACAACAAAACATGAGACCCGGCGAATATCCGACAATACGAAAGTCGTCGCGTAAAATTAATTTACCGAATAATGTTAAAAAAAAAAAAAAAAACGCTCTAAAATCTCAACGCGATAAAAATAAGAAATACGTTTCCACCATTGGAATTTACGCGTTTTTCTCGACGACGGAAAATCACTCGGATGTCGGTAAACACACGCCGATTTTTCCATCGAAGTGCTCGTCGGCGCGCGCGACTGCGTGTTCGTGAGTACCGTTCTCGTTCCGAAACGGCGGAGAGTTCGTCCCGGGATTTTTTTCGTTAACAGAAAAAGCGCAATAAAATCAGCGCGGCGGCCGTACCGGTCGCATTGTCACGAAGCGCTTTTGCACTCGCTCTGATTTCCTCTCGGAGACGGGATTTATCCCTATCGATTCGTCCGGAATGTTTCGACGTAACGCGGTCGGCGTTCGTTTACTTTCGATAAGAATCCGAAACGAGTAGTAGGAGACGCGTTTGTCGCGATTATTTGGCGAAATTCGACGAGTACACAATATAAACAACGGAATTATAATTTTGGACGCGAAGCGGAAGACGCGCACATTCTCTCACGAGTTCTTTTACCTTGAACCCGCCGCCGCCGCCGCCGTCGTCGTCGTAGCAAACAGACGTTTTCGCTTGTGCCGTTGCCGGACCGCGTGGACAATTTGAATTCTCCCGCCGCGGTTTTAAACAAAAAATAACGTCACATTTAATACGTTCTGGTCGACGAAAATGAATACATTGTATTTCGGTTACGGCGAGTGTTTCGTCTCTACAGTCGCACGCGTGTACGATTCGAACGAAAACGAGAAAATCCTTTGCCGGACGGTACGCATCAAGCAGTCAGCAGCAATAGTATCCGGGGGGGAATCGTTGAGTCGTTATTATCGCGTAGCCGTCGTGGTGGTACACTTACGGTAGGGAAAATATACACGTTTTAGAACGCGTGCGTTCATATTTACTTACATATAATTATTATTAGGGATTTATTACTCTAAAAAAAAAAAAAAAAAGAAAGAAAACACCCGAATTTGCGCTGAAAAATTGTTTATGGAATTTATTTTTTTTTTCGAGTACGATTATTTGTTAAAATATTTCGTTTTTTCCATCGCGTCCATGCCGATTCTAAAAAAAAAACACGATACGTCGTCGGTACATAAATATATTTAAACGTTTCACATCGAAAATTACACTTTGCGCAACGAGACGTTTACCTCATGCTTTCCGACGTAAATCCACTTGACAATCAATTCCCGTACACCGAAAAAAACTCCGTTCGACGTCTATCGATACGGACGGAAATCCATTGGATTTAATAAGTACAGTAAGCATCATCACTCGTTAAATCATTGGATCACAGGTCACATGTACTATCACGTGTGTGTTTGTTTTGAAATATTAAATTTTTTTTTTCACGTTTTATCGAATAAAATATTATAACATTAAAAAGAATCGTTTGAAAATCGTAGAAAGTATAATATTATATTGTTTCTCGGACAAACAACGGTATCGACCTTGTACGGAAAATCAATAAATTTCTCGGGAAATCGCGAATTTATTTCAGAAATAACGTTACATTTAGCGTTATATGTAAAACAATAATGTTCGTTTGCGCACCTCGTGAGCAACGTTATAAAATAACGTTCAACACACACACACATAATAATATACACCTCGATAATTTTCACATACGTTTAATAGCTATTATTCTCGGCTTTAAAACAAACGAGTAAAACAAATAAATAATACGTTTGTTTCTTTTTCTGTTTTGTTAACGGTTCCGTAAGAATTTCACACGGTTATAATATATGTAAACTTGTTTGTTTCACACAAGAATTATTATTGTTATTATCGAACAATACAAGACATATTTTCCGCCCTTGAACCTCGAATTACACGCGTAAAAACGCCTCTTGGATATCGAAAAAAATAATAGCGAATGGCTGCCGAGCACAACAATAATCTTTACGATAAATATTGTGTAAAAATTGTACGATTCTAATAGTTTACAGTAAAAATGTTGCCAAAACTAAAAATCTCGGTGACACGCAAAACTCTATTACCAGCTTCTTCTTTTGCTTTACGCCTCTTCAAAGAGCCTTTGCAGCAGCTACGAAAATTCTCCACGAATCTCTGTCTCGTGTTTACACTTCCCCCGGTCTGTTACACGTAAAACTGTTCCATTTTATTCCTTGATCTTGTCCCTCCAACGTTTCTTAGATCTGCTTCTCTATCCATTTGAAATCCCTATTAATCCGTTTTGTGTTTTCCCTTCGCATTGCGAATCCTCACCGCTTTATTCTTTGGCTTTTTATATCATTTGTAATCCACGACACCCCGTAGTTTCCCCTTTTATTGTTGGTCATAATTTATTCGTCTCTTTTATTTATTAACTACATACATATTTCTGTCGACGTCTTGTTCTCGAACGTAATCAAATTTTGTTTCATTTTTTTTTTTTTTTTTTTTGTTATTGGTCGTATTTACAGCAGTAGTATTTATAGCAGCAGTATACATTAACGTCGGTCTTCCCGCTGTTGTGTGAAGTTCTATCTTTGTTCGCTTCGAGAATAAATTCAAAATATTTTAACAGAGCGCAATACGTTTTTTTTTATTCTGCTTTCTTTATTCTTCTATTAATTTCTACGTTTTTAAGTCTTCTCTTTGCATGCAACTATATTATCTTACAGAATAATACACTTATTAATATACAACTTTCAATTTTTACACTCCGATATCTATTAAAAATCTTAAAACGCGCATTTTATCTCAATAGACACACTGTTTCTTCGCCAATCCGTCGTCGTCTATTTGCTGTTCGTGAAATACGCGCGAGCACAGCTACAGCCGCGTGTACGACCTCTATCGTTTTGACAATGTGTATTAATACATAATGTTATGTATACGATTTATTTTCGTTCTGACTGTCGACTGACAATGAAAACGCCACCGGACTACTTTACCCCGAAATGTTTTATTTATATTTCTCAGTTTCACTCGAATCATCAAGACGGTTTTGAAAAAAAAAAAAACGAATTTCAATCAGTTCTGCAGCGCTGGTGTTTTACAATTTTTTTTTTTTTTTTTATATATATATAGGTCGCGCCGCTGCCGAGCTTAAGAACGACACAGAAAATGTGAATATTAACGCGTGCGCGCACCGCGAGATGATCTCTCGGGACGACGGTTTTTTTAGACGAATATAAATAATAATATATTATATTACACTAGATTCGATTATATCTTTGCCAAAAAAATCCTTTAACAATATGTGTATAATAAACTATTCACGTTCTCCGTGTTGTCATTCAGACAATCGCGTTTGTCTAGTAAATAACATAATAGTTTTGGTTTGTACGAGGGACGTAGTTGAATGTGTTTAACCTTCCTCCCGATGCCGCCTAAAAACACGCACACACATAATATTTAACATAATAATATTTACACACGTATATTCGGACTGTGTGTGTGTATATAAAGAGGTTTAAGAAATGAATCCTTATTTGAGCTACGCGTATATTGGCGAAGGATATTCCAATCATACAAATTTTAAACTTTAAACGCTCAGCAAAAAATCCATAAAATAAATTTTCTATATATATATATATATAAAATTAATAAATATATAATGTATCATCGTGCTTTATACAGTTTTAAAATATATAAAATGCCCCCAAAAATGTATTTTTTATGAGTTATATTAAAAGTGTGATGGCCACTAATTGCCTAATGTGTTTTTTCTTCTAAAAGAAAAACGACTTTCTCGAATAATTAACATCGAGTTTTTATTTATTTATTTTAATATTCGCCCACGTCTATATATCGTCTCTGTTTGCAAACAATCAGAATCGATATGTATATAAAAAAAAAGTTTCAAATCTATATAATTGATTGAAATATGATTGTGACTATTTCGTACCAAACGTTGGTTCACACCGAGAAATTTTAAAAATAAAATTTATTATTCGTCTAAACCAGTATAACCAGCACGAATCGTTTGTTTGATTACGGAA
Organism: Chaetogeoica ovagalla; assembly: GCA_032441825.1. Lineage (NCBI taxonomy): Eukaryota > Metazoa > Arthropoda > Insecta > Hemiptera > Aphididae > Chaetogeoica > Chaetogeoica ovagalla. The sequence continues at coordinate 1,482,792 of CM063749.1, read as the reverse complement.
ACAGTGTACAAACGACACGTTTATTTTGTTTTATATATATATATATATATATATAATAGCATACACGTGTTACTGTACAATTTTTCCCACCATATTATAGTTACCGAATTTTAAATGACCTACGTCCTATTACTACATCCGAAAATTTTGCAAAAATAAAAGCGTATATTATAAAATTTTTACGTACAAAGTACGTGTATAAAATTGATGAGTATTTGAATTTATAGAAAAAACAGCAGACAGTTTTTATAAAGTATAAAATATGAAAACATTGTAGCTTGACAATTAATAATTATTATTACTTCTAAAAAGAGAATTTCTAAATTTTTAACTACCTACATTTATTTTATTCTCATATTATAAAAAAAAAGAATTAGAATTCTTTTTAAAAATATGATTTTGGAAAACATTTCATTAATTTATCTACAAAATACTCGTGTATAATAAAAATAAAATAATAATTATTATTAATGATTATAATTTCCAAAAATAGAAACATATCTATTATTGACGTGTTTTTATTTTTGTTCTTTTTCATAACGAATTTATTAAATTTTCAGATATTTGTCAGAGTTTCCAACAATTCGGCAATGTAGGCAAAAACAGTAGGTTTATACTGTAATAAATTTATATACTTTACACGTTTTGAAAAAACGTGGACAATCGAAAAGTATATATAATACGATTTGTGAAGAAAAACAAAACAGATTTCCCTACATTTTTTTTTTTTTTTTTTGAAGAAGAAGAAAACGGACAACGAAGAAAATCGATTTTTGAAGGAAAATAGATAGTTTTGCTCGTACCTAATACGAATAAATATACGCATTCAAATTTCATAATTCATCTATACAAATCGATCACAAATCGGACATCACTTACACCTGTGTCGATTTAAACAAATGTACGTTATTTTTTTTTTTCAAAAACGTTTTTATATTTTTAATACGGAAATATTATATTCGTATAGACAATGTCTTCGAGTTGAACATTTTTTCCCCGTTGAATTAATATTCGTGTTTACGTATTAATGGAAAAGTTTTAATGTAAATTAATTTGAATGGAAATATACGATAGGTATCATTTGGGAATATTTTAAAACGTATAAAATTTCTAATGGCACTCGTACGAAAATTTCAAGGATTTTAAAATTATAATTGCAAATGTATTATATTATTGTTATTCGTATAAAAGAGACGTACTGAAATGACACAATACGTTTTTGGAAATCTACGCCAGGCGTATATTAATTAAATAGACTGCGCGTTTTCAAAAAGGATAATTTGATTTTTTTTCGATATTTATATAATTTTTTTTAAAATTACTATCGATTTCGAGAGTTGTTAATGTATTTGATAAAAAAAAAAAACAACAACTGCGTTTTATCGTAATCCAATAGCCAGTTTCGTATAAACGCTTTTCGCGCAAAAGAAATCGTTTTTCACGTTTAAAAATCGTTTGAAAATTGTTGTAACGTAAAATATACGCGCGTGCGAGTTTTCTTAGCACCGGGAAGTTTTTATCAACGCGAAATTTTACGAGTGTATTCGCTTATTATTAATTATTAATTTAAAACGAAATGAATTCATTTGGCTGAAATGGAAACTTAAAAATTCCAAAAACCGTTTCCGACAATACGTTTTCATTGGTAACGTAGAAATATCAGTGAGTTGTTTAACACGCTTTATTTGTAACCACGGAAACAGTTCGAAATTCAAAGAACAGGACGTTTGTCTCTGCAATATTTCTTCGCGGCCGACACCGGGAATTTCTTTTTAAATACATAGAATATTATTGACGTTTCGACGCGCCCCGCTCTGGCGGTCTCCTCAATCAAATCCTCCGTCCTGCCGAATCCATATCCCGTAAAATACGTTTTTTCGACATTTGGAGAGCACACGCGTGTAAATGTACGCGATTGGAGAACGAAACGATTTTTTCGTACGTTTTCACAAAGCGTCGCGTTCCGTTCGCACACGACGTGTGGTTGTTGTTGTCGATTTCGCGTGCGCCGACAACAGAAACTTTTGAACGCCACGGAGAACGTCTCTCCTCCGGTCTTCAACCTCGAATAGCCTTCGCGACAATCGTTGAATATTCTAAGAACGTACACGTCGTTTACAGTGTATTAATACGTTATAAACACACACACACGCACACGCTAATGGCGTCCTTTCCAGAGCCGCTGCAGGTGTTCGTGTTTTTTGATTAACACGCGCGGATATTCGCGTCCAAATCGTTTTTATCGACGCTTAATTTCTGTCGTTAAACGTTCTAAAATGAATCCGATAACTCGAGAAAATGTCGAAAATCGAAATTCATATGCGCGCCGTGTGACAGGACGCACTCCACTATCGGTTCATCGCGTCCCGGTAATTTGCGGACCCGCGGTCTATCCAGTGGCTTGTAACATTTTTTTTTTATTTCTCGAAAGAGTTCGAAACTAACAACGGAAATCAGCATCTCACAGAGGAGAATTAAAAAAAAAAAAAAAACACGTTTTTAGCTTATATTTATTATATTATTAAGTTCTTTTTTTTTTTTTTTTGCACATATTTCAAGCGGTTTAGAGTTTTTTTTTCGTGTTACTTTTGGTGGTAGTTTTTTTTTTTTTTGTACGCGTCGAATTAAAACTATTTTACGTCTTTCATAAATTTCGTAACCTTAAGAAGGTGTTATAAATTACCCGTAATCATTACCGGATTTATTGGATAACACATTTTTTTGCTACAATATATTCGTACGCTTTAAATTGTCGCGGAACTCTATCATAATCGATAAATAAAACAATGTTTTCTCCCGTCTTTTTTTTACTGTTTTCACGTTACACTTGTGACGATTTCTTCAGTCACAGAGTATAGCGCATATTTCAGTATTCTTTTTTTTGACGCTATAAATCTAGAGACTTTATCAATAATAACCTATGGGACAACGCGTGAACGATTGAAATTCGATACAAACCATATTATTATCGTGTATATAATTAAATATATATACACATTTTTTTTTTTTTTTTGAACACTAACGGGTTTTTTAAAACCGGTGATGGGTGGTAGCGGTCACATTATTAAATTCGTATTATCGATTTCACGAGGCGCAATTTTCGTTCGACAATCTTCCTGTAAACAATCGGTAACGCACAGGGATCTTTCTGAAAACAACTGTGAATTGTCTTCAAATTCAAAATATTCCCGCGCGTCTCAACGTTTTCCCCGTTTTTTCGTAATTACGTCATTTGCGAAAATCGTCCGAAGTCAATATAATATTGCGTACAAATGATTATTGTTTTTATACGAATAATATTAAAAAAAAAATAAAAATAATTGACGTGAACACGGAGCGGGCAACAACGACTCGCGCGCTGCGAGGAGGTGTGTGAAACACAGTCAATGACCGAAAAAAGAAAAAAAAACGAGTAACGTTCATTGTCGAAATGCGGTTAGTATAATACGTGTACTTGAAACGTGTACACCTGTATGCCATTTATATTATTGTAGGATGATTAAATGGTTATGATTGAAATTATTTTAATTGTACACTACAGCCTATACCGAACGTGTCCGCTCGCAGACGGAATAGGCGGAAATTTTATTTTCCTTTTCAAATCGGAAACAACAAAAACATTTGTCTTCCGGTAAATATGATGAGATCGTTGTAATATTGAATAAAACAATATTATTGAATTTAATACGTGTTTGAGTTGAAAAAAGGATTTCGAAATTGTTCGCGAAGAGACATCATTTTCGGATGATCTCTTCCGATGTGCTAAAAAATAAAAAAACATTGCTTTTCTATTTAAACGACGGCAGAAGAAGAGAAAAAAATTCATTCGTTAAGAGACGACAAAAACTCTTGTGTGATATAATTTTTTTTCTTTCGAGTTCGCCACGCCATCGCGTGTAACAAATGATAACCGCAACGCAACTCAACGGTCGAAGAATGTGTTTACCACGTTCAATCGTGTGATGGTGTATCATCGACACGGTCTAGATTCCTTATTATATACAAAACATGCCGACGTGTACTGTTATGACAATAATATTGTAATTAACGTGTTTACCATAAAGTCACTCGCTGTACAAATGTGTTTCTGTTGGATACTCCGCGAAAAAAACGATGTACAATAGCCGACCAGTAGGACTCGTCGTCGATAGATAATTCGGTAATTACGATTTGCTATTACATAATAATAATAATAATAAGAAAGAGAAAAAGAATTGCTTGTTTTGTGTTCGGCACGTGTATTAATTGTGATAACACCGCTGACTGCGTGACGCGGAGTGTCTAGAAATATATCGTCGTCGTTGGCCAAGAACTGATTCAACGCACGCCTATGTACACAAATCAGTGTACGATTTTTTCGTTATTATTTATATTTCTCGGTGGTATGTTCACAGAGGGGCACGAATTTAGTTCAAAAAAAAAAAATAAATAAATAAAAAGAGCACCGCCGGAAAACTTGACGATTTGAAAACCGCGTCGTATAATATACGAAACAATTTCAAAACTCAAGTCATTTTATCACCGGTCAATATAAACGGGTGTGATTTATGAAAATTTTACAAAACGCCAGGGAATCAGAGCCGTAATGGTATTTTAATTTTTTTTTTTTTTTTTTTCGTATACGCTCGAAAGATTTTTGTTTTTTTTTTTTCTTTCTCTACTCATTTAACATCAGACCTTGAATAATATCGGCGAAACAATACGACATTAATACGTATAATACACGCGTAGGAAAATCACGATCTACGCTTTTGGCAATACGAAACTCATTCGGTAAATTATACGCGCGTTGTTGTGTACTTATTATTATTATTATTATTATTACTATACAGTATTCGCGGTGTAACAGTAATTTCGCATCGCCACTGTAAAACGTGCACACGCCATTTTAGTAGTCGCGTTGAGAAAACAAAAAAAAAACAAAAATACAGATCAACCGACCGAATAGACATCAGTTGTATTTTATACGCATTTATAATTTCGTATGCGATTCGACTTTATTATAAGTAATTTATAACTTTTTAACGAGTACGGAAGGCGGATTTCTGTTGTGGGATTTTTATTTATTTTTTGACGTGTTTAGACTAATTCCCACTCCCTCATTAATATGTCCGTCTATCGATCACGAGAAATTCGTTTTTGTTCTCCATTGGTCCAATAAAATATTTTGTGTACGAACTAATATACTAAGTCAATAAACGCTAGCATTGATTAGAAATTACGAGACCAATTAGTAATAATTTTAATATCGATTCATTTTTACACAATTGTAATAACATAGTAGATCAATATAATGTACGAGTATGGGAATGGTATTAGATAAACGTATTAAGAAATAATGTGTTATGCACAGTTCTCTCTTCTCTTTTTTTTTTTTTTTGTTTTGCCTTCGTCTAAAGAATGAGAAAAAGTGAAAAGGAAAAAAGAAATTGGTAAAAATCTATCGCTGTACACGAATTGACGGTATGATATATATATATATTTCTCTAATTATTGTTAATTGGCATTGGCCCGTCTAGATGGATAAAATATGTAAAAACGGCGTCCGGTGGTATTACGCGAAGTGCGGAAGAGATTTTCGTTTATTTTAAATAACAAAATTAATATGTGTGTTATTATTGTGTAATATTCCATCCGAATACTTTGTTTTTTTGGCGTTCGTGCACTCTGCGCGTCGCACGCGAACGCGAATTATTATTGTGGTGATTTTGGAGATCGTGAGTCGGAGACACTGTCTTACCAATAATTTTGAAGATTAATGTGTAAAATTCGCATTAACATCCGTTATGGATATTACGCAAATAACGCGATAATAAATGATTCCCATTTTTTATGACGCGTATAAAGAAAATTTTTGATTTTCTTTTTCTCTAACGAAAAAATAAAAAAATAAAAACATTCTTGACTTATAACCGACACCGCGTTAGAAACAAACTCTTTAAACGCGTAAAAAATGCATTCTTTCAACACGTAAATAATATTATACGAATATTACCGCGCGTGTAAAGGTTTTTGTTTTTTTTTTTTTTTTACGTTTAACGCGTTAAATTAATACGACGACTTGTGTTTTATTAGAATATTACGTCGTAATTTTCACACGATTTTTTCCCGACGAGATTTTTCGATCTCGTCGTTTTCCCCAAAAAGATTTTTCGTCTTGAATTCAATCAAAAGGGCGCGAGATTTATAAGACTGCCGTTGCGTCCGACTGTTATATTACGAGTACACCTAACTGGGCGTTGCCACGCGATCGAACCGCGCAAACGAAGTGTTTCACGCCGAAGAGTCTGTTTGTTCATACGACGTCGGCGGTGTGTTCGTCTTGTTCGCATTTACAATGGAACGCGTTTTTAGTTTAAAAATCAGTTTTTTATAGCGCGCGCATCGAAAACGGTCGTAAATCGTATGCCGCGGTTGTGATGGACCGGGGCGAGGGTGTGTGTGAGAACGAAAGACTCGGCCGAGGCCTTTGTAAAAACGCGTATCGCTGCGCTACGCATATTAAAAAAATAATAATAATAATAATAACAACGCGCTAAATAAATGATATTTTATTTGAAATCGCCGGACGATGACTACTAACACTAGCCCCGGGGGTAACGACTAGTCTAATGAGTACGAATAAAATGGTGTGTGTATTATTCGCCTTGGTCGAAAAACACAATCACAAAAGGACAATCGGACGGAGACGTACAACACACTCGGGGGAGTCGTTGATCTTTTTCACTTTCGTTTTCATTATAATAGCGCGCCGGCCGATTCAACCGACGACACACCTACTACTACTAACGATAATTCCGTAAACACGCAGCCAGCGCCAAACGTGTTGCCCGTGTGTAGTACAACAGACTAACTATGTATGTGCCAAACGCCTTTTATGAATTATTATTATTATTCGGTTTGTCGAAAAGCGACAGAGGGTTAAACGTGTTCTTTTTTTTTTCTTCTCCGTTCCGTCCTTTCGCGTTTAAAAAAAAAAAAAAACCCCCACCTAAACGCGACGGCGATAATATCGATAATTATCGTTCTACAGTACGTTATACGAAATTAATTCACTTCGAAATCGCCGAGGATTTTTTTTATACGATAAAATTTATACAATCATTTTTTAACAACAATCGTTATTACATATATTATTTATCGTAGTTTTTTATTATTATTATTATTATTATTATTACTGTCAAATCGCGTTATGTATATTTTTTCCACAAACCGCGCGTTATAATAAAGCGATGAACGCTTTCAATCAAATCACGAAAAAGAAAAAAAAAATTACATTCTAAAAGCTTACAACGTTCGAAATCAAAGGCGTTCGTGTTAAAGACAAAATTACATTATGACCGCACGTAATGTTATTCTCTTGAAAACGGAAAAATATATCTCGTAAGTCTTCGCGTATTTGAAAATCGTCGAACGTCGTCAGAGCATTAATTGAGCACACGGACGAGATCGTACGTACCGTCGTGGTTGCTGTAATCGTTCAAATGCGTTTCTAACATTATTGAAAAACGGTATGGAAAAAAAAAAACGACGAGTACGTTACAACTCGGTTCGTGTTCGTAACGTCTTAAACGGGTCTCGGTACAATAAAATAAATTAATATTGAGTCACGCGCGCGCGCGCGCGTGTCACTCGTAAAAGTATTGTTAGGAAGCGATTAGGTCAGTCACGTACGAATCAATAACAAAACAATAATAATAATAATATTATTATTATTATTGTATAGTTTTGGAAGGGAATCTCGATTTTTTCATTATTATTAATTTATAACAGCGTTCGATCGTTTGTTTTGCTTGGCATTCGGACTGATTTGCTTTGATTTTCTCTTCGTCCCTTTTATATTATTCAATGTCAGTTCCGTACGTCATCTTGGGCCCAATTACAAAAATACGGTGTTTTTTACGCCACCGTTTCATTCAATCCCGTATCATTATTCCGCTTGCATAACTGAACACATAACTACGTTTGAATGTCATATGTTGTTAATAACTTCGCCGCCTTCGAACACTACACGTTTGACAATAATTTTTACTCTCGCTCATTTCCACTCTGATAAAAATTCATTCCGTTTTACTCGTCGTCTCTGCCGTTCTGGTTTACGTTTTATACGCGCGCGAGCAAAACCGAACACCATAGCCATAAACGAAATTTTCTGTTTCCTTTTTTTTTTTTTTTATGATCAGTTCATTGCCAGCGAAATACCGCGGGCTCAACACTCCCTCTGACCGCCCTCCTCGGTGAACGTTTTTCTACACCTGCCACAATCCCAACGCGATATACTCTTCTCCGTGTCGTTTGAAACTCTCTCCCTACGACACACGCACCACAACTCGGCGTTTTGCAAGAATTCTGTCGCGATTGTGTGCACAATCGGCGAATAATACGATTTGTATAATTAAACGTCGCGTTTCTACGCTTATTATAGTTTTTTTTTTTGTTCTTTACCACCGCGTGTCCGCTATATGGTCCGCGCTATACGAGGCGCACAATAATATTGTTTTTTTTTTCCTTTTTATCATACGTTTTAACCGACCGCGCCGCGGCCAGCACACGTTTGCAGACATTGTCTGGTCGGATAAAATATAAGTTCGTGACTTCCATTACACGGCCGCACTGAGTCACGATTTCGCGTAGGGACCCCCTCGGCTCCCTTCACAGAGTTCCAATTGTTTTTTATTATTATATTGAAATATATATATATATATATATATATATATTTATATACGAGCGCGATACACGGAAAACGTATTCGAATGCGTTTAATGATCGTCGATCGCGGTTGTAGAGTGGTTGTTTTTTTTTATATATACTCAAAGCGCGTTTTTAATGAATCCGAAAACCATATACACTTCTTCACGTCCTATACAATCGTTGTGGTGGTCACCCGCAGACGTCCTGAGATTTTAACGAAATAATCGAATTGAAAAACAATTTTTTATTGATCGAATTTTGCCAAAAACGACGAGTATTTTATTGAAAATTAATGTGAAAAAAAATCATACTAGAAAACGGGACGTAAAATATAATCACGCGTTTGCAATTTTTTTTTTCTTCAAGCATTCGTTCCGAAGTCGTTTCTCGAACGGTTAACGTCCGTACATCTATCCGTATGTGCTGTTTAGAATTTGATTTACCGACACGAGTCGTAATAAGATAATAATTGTTATTATACACACAATATATATATATATATATAAAAAAATTACTTATCTTCTCATCAAACCGTACGTTATAACGTACACATAAATTTACATTTCACGGATTCTTCAGCCTCGGACAAGATACTATTTTCCAATAGTTATAATAATATCGTAATAAATTACATTCACGCAATCACTAATATATATATAAAATACCGCGGGTCATTGACTGCATCGTACACGCCGGTTATCCATAAATACCGAAGAAATTCTTCGTTTCGGTTGACGTAACAAACAAATTATTATTATTATTATTATTATTAATAAATCCTTCCGTTTTAAAAAGTATCCCCTTATCACGTCGAACAGAATTTTTATAATATTATAATCGATTATTATTATTATTATTATTATTACGGAAATTAACGAAGTAAAAACAAAAAAATGAACGTTATATCGCAAATATCGATAAATAGTTGGCACGACGTCGTAATAACAATTATCGTGTTTGTTTCTCCCCCCCCCTCTCAGAAGATCAACGATTCTGTACGGTTAACAGACATTACGTAAAAATATTAAAAAAAAAAAAAAATTAATAAGAAATATTATGAGAACTTCGATGTAACACGAACAGCTTTTTTTCTTTCCACACCATTCACGTCGTTTATTTTCATATAATTGTTATTATTCGATTTCGATTCAAAATATACACGTCAGTCCAAAATTCGATAACTCCAGTGTAAGTGTTTGGGCAATATTGTCAAATACATATTGCCGAGGGTGGATTTATATAGCACCCCTTTTTGAATAAAAGTTGGCTTTTTTGTGTTCGTTAAATTATATATATATTATATTTATGTAAATAATAATAAAAAAAAAATTAGTAAATACTCGGTATTAACGTAAGAACGTCTCATGATTATCGCGTAACGGATTACATTATGTTAAAACAGATGTCTATTTGTAACTGATGTTTTATAAACAATTAATTATTGTTCATAGTGAAAATTCCAGTTTGATCGCACAATTATTAATTATCACGCGATTACAATTTTTCGTTTTTACCTATTAAACAGATTGAAACAAAATTATCGTTTTATAATTTCTTTACGAACGACTTTCGACAATCGGGGGGGTTTTTTTTTTTTTGAAATCGTGGCAATATTTCTTTTTAAAATAAATATGTTTTTCGGTGTTTAAAATGATTTTTATTTTTCACAAAATCAACGACTTTGTGAGCTCAGTTCCGCTATTCGTGATGATAAGAAATATTCGGATTCGTTATAAAATATAATAGTTCGCGTCATTCGCGTCGTTTAATAACCAACCGCGGCGAATCGAACACTATTTCGAAATATTTATTGGAAAAATTCGAATTTTTTTTTTCTACGAGTTCTAATATATATAAAAAAAAAAAACAGGTAGCGAGCCGCGGAGTGCTGTGAATGTCGCTTAAGTGGGCGGTAAAGTGTATTTTTCTCGCTATAAATTTGAAAACACTGATGAACTATTGCATTTCGTTCAAAAATTTTCTGAGCGAAAAATCTGAATTATAAGCGTAGATATAAAAAAAAGAAATCGCGATTTAAAGATTTTCAAGATTTTTCGAATATACGTCACACATTTATCAAATAAACGAAAAAAATAATATATTCTTCGGTCCCGGTGCTACGCGAATATTGATATGCAAATGACGTATAATTTCCCAGTAACTTGGATTTTACCATACGGACTGGGCAAAGAAATTGCATTAAAAAGGCATTTTTCGAAAAATTTCCCGCTCATCAATACGGCCCGGAGTTACTTATTTGGTGGAAAATTGCCCGTTAGTTTTAAAATTACGGACCGACAATCGATTTCGACGGAATTACGTAGGTTTTTATTAAAATAATTGTTCGGTAGTTTTTTTCCCCCGTTTGACGCTTAATTAAAGTGTATTAGAGAAAAATTCGAAAAATCACGTGTCTCCGTAAAAACCGATTGGATGTCATAAATTTCTACGGGGGGGGGGGAACACGCGTCATTGTAAAAAATCAATAGATTTTTTTTTTTTTTGGAAAAATTTCGAAAGCCAACACTCGTATTGAATCGGACGAAAGAAAAATTCGATACTAAACGGTATTTGCAACGGGGAAAAAAAGAAAAACGTCGACGGGGGAAAATGTCGCTAAATGAAACGTATTCTATTAATTACAAAAGTATTGACGAATTCGCGTCGACTAAGAAAACGAGTGTTTTTTTGAGATGTTCGAATTACCGCGGAATCCGTTATTTTCCACTAAGACATTACGGAATGATCGCGTCAATTTATTTTATATTTTACGTTGCGACGAAATCGTTTAATTCTCGCTTTTACCGGCGGTTTTTCATTACACCCACCTAATCGTCGTTGGCGACTGCTCCTCACGCGATTATCGTTCCCTTCCGACACGCCGCGCAATTGCGTTTCTACAAACGCCCATATAAAACGTTTATTACGTTTAATCCAGTACGGCGGCAATGGTTGTTTTTGCTGGGGGGTACGTCTTATGTACACACACCGCTGCGGCGTTCGACGACAATATTATTATTCGTCAATTGATTCTATTTTACATTTACGCATATATATATATATATTATAATAAACGTATCATTTACGTATATATATATTATAAAATAAATATTATAATAACAATACGAACGATCGTAGTAAATGTACAATCGCCGTTTTTATTGAACAAGCAAACACTTCTCTTCTGGAACGATACCCCACCAGCGCTCGTCATCACACATCCTGTTGTCCGCGTATATGCGTATATTTTTTTTTTTTTCTACAAAATAAATTATACGACGCGTTTCGGACGGAGAAATTCGTTTTGTCGTTGTTATTATTATTATTATTATAGAAATAATCGTTAATAATATAAAACCATAACCGGCGTGTACGAAACACAACGACGAACCCCGTGGCCCGGAATAAAAGGCCCGGGACAGCGTCCGTCGACTAGAAAAGAAACGACGCGCACAACATATTCGTACGATTATTAGACACATTATTATTATTAATAATTCCGATCGTCTTTTCCACTTCCCCGCGCCGCGGCCTTTTGTCGCGCGATAATGCGTTCGTATCGTTTGTATTTACCAAAAACATTTACTATTGTGCGCTACGAACAGGAAATTTATTGTATCTCACATACGCGCGATACACGTTTTAACCGCGCGTGCGTACACCGAATTCGTATTCTATTATTTTTGTATACGGAAAATGCGTCCGGAATGCCGTCGGATCCGTACAATATATAACAATTCTCTCGGGTCCAGACGATTTTTATATTCTGTCCGTTTCTCTACGAGCGCGCGTTCGGAGTGCGCAAAAAAAAAAAAAATAAATAATAATAATAATAATATTCGCAAACGTTTTAATAAAATATATTATATCGTGCGTGCCGCGCGGACAAATTGTGCAAATGAAATTGTCTATTAAACCGCAAGAACGATGTGTGTTCTGTTTGAATAAAAATTAAGTACTTATTCTTAAAAGTCAAACGGATTTCACTTCGATTTTCAACCGACCGGTTAAAGCGTTTGACGAATGCGCGAATATTTAAAGGACGTCCCGTTTTATACGTTACAAACGGACCGGCAGGTTTCCCCCGCCCGGTTTCGGCCGAGTTCTTTCCGGGTTTTCGCATTATTTCCTTTCAATATTTAATAGAAAAAAAAAAAAAAAAACGTTAAAAGTCAACAAATTTATCGACTTTAATATTGCCAATAAGATATAAAATCGTTTAAAAAACAGCGGCGTTTAGAGTATTTCCACTTTAGAATTACGTTTTTTATTTTTATTTACTTCGCGATCTTTTACAATATAAAAATATTTATTTCTTCTTTCCTAGTTAATTCACCGAGAAATTCGTTATCATTATAATAATGTATAACATTTTAATCGCGATTTAATGTATCTATTTTATCGCGGTTTCAATCTAATTTAGATATAAATTTATATTTAAATTTCCTATTAAATTTAAAAAATAATTAATTCGTATTTTTTTTTTTTTTTTAATATTACAGCGGGGACGTAACTATTTGGACGGCACGTGTCTAAATATTTACACCCGAACGGGCATATTCACGTTTGAAACGAGACAAAAATTATCTAAAAAAAAAAAAATGTATTAAACATTTTAGATTAACACATAAATAATAATAATAATAATAAATTATACGTAATTTTAGTATTAGAACGGATTGAATGGACATGAACTGATGTCGAGTTTTGTTCGAAGCAAGTCAAATCGATTGATAATTAACAAAGAAAGTTGCATAACATTCGTCAAATCGGCCGTTTCGTTATAATACTTAAAACTGATATTGGTAATAATCTATCAATAAATAATCACTACGTTTTCTTGTACTAGGGTAATTCTTAAATTTTTTTTTTAGAAAAAAAAAAAAATTTAATTATAATTTCGTAAAACGAATAGTTTTACGAAAAATTGTCCAAATTGAATTTAATATTATCATTATAACTTATGTATACGTAATACGCGGTGTTCATATTATAGTACACACAACAAACAAATCGAAATGAGTGTTTTAACTTTTAAAAAAAGTTTTTTTAAAACTTTAGTACAACGGAATTATTAAAAGAACCATTCCATAATAACGCATAACGAACAGCTAACGACGAATGTTTGCTTTTTGCATTTTCAGACGACACGAAAACGGATATATTATAGTCGGTTTTCCAAGGCTGCACAGTGAAGTCAACTGAATTTAATATCTCTCACATATCGATTTCGAAAATAACTGCTGCAATTGATTTCGTATTCGATCCCAATTAATCCGATTCAGAAAACAATTCACTTGTACCCATTATATTTAAATAATATCGATTATTTTTATTCTGTAAAATAATTTATTCGACAAGATTTTCGACTCGTATAATATTATCATATTTTCCCCCGACAATATAACTGGATTATGTTATTACGAGAAAGAAAAATTAGCTCCGGAATTAGGTATACGGACGAAACGTTTTCGTAATAAAATATTGACGGTGAAAATAAAAATATTTTCAGTTTTTATAACGTTTGTGTGAACGAACAAAAGTACCGCAGCTATTTGTCGACGAGTCGTGTTATACGATATTAACATTTTTTTCGTTATTTTAAATCGATAACGTATAATTTAATTCAATCCTTTGGTCTTGCGTCATTTTCATATTTTTTACTCGGTTCTCGTAAACAAAACGTCGTAGTTTGCACAATATGAATCCAGCGGTTTTTTTTTTTTTTTTTTTTTTGTTGTTCACGCGTCTTCAAAAAGCAATAAAACTAAAATCAATCGCGTCTCCCACGGAATAAACGCGGGATAAAATTTTAGTTTTTTTTTTTTTTTTTTTTGTTACATAAAAGTATCGAAAAATAATTCAATAAGATGGATTACAAATTCTCGATATTATGCTCATGAAAAATATCACATCTCGAGAACACTGATATCCTATATTTTTGATTTTCCTACTTTCGATTATTGTAATTCTATTCAAGTCAAACCATTACGTTATATTTTATATACCAGTTGGTATTCTATCGTTCTACGATTTGTTGTGATATTGTTAGTAAAGTTGATTTTTGTAGAGCCGCGCGAAATGAATAAATAAAATATTGACGTATACAAAAAAAAAAAAATTATATAAATAATTGAATAAGAGAAAATATATTTCCGATAATAAGTGTTCTCTTACAAACATTCGAAAAATAAATACAAGTGCCGTTAATGATGCCGGTCAAACACACACACACACGTCAAATAATTTTAACGCATTCTCGGACTAATATGTCATATTTACTCGGCGGCCGTAACACGTTCTCTTTTTATTTATTTTTGTATTTAATATATATATATTTTTTTTTACACGCGCACAACTCGGACTCCACCGCGGCGATTATTTAAGTCACACCGCCGCGGTTTTCACATATTATTATAATTATTATTATTATTGTTATTATTTTATACAAAATTAATACGTTACGACGTGTCATGTAATGAGTGCACGTCGAAAACGAGTGGACTACGCGTATTCCATTTTGTCAACTCGATGAGTTCTTTTATTTTTTCTTAAAACCGTCAGTAGTCGCTAGCGAATTCCTTCCACGCAGACGACTACTGATCTCTTTCTCATCTATGTACTTCGACCGATAAGCGGACACGCAGTGGTGACACGTAAACGCGGTCATTGCGACGAGACGTTCGCCGAATAGAGTAAAGGCGAAGAAAAAAAAAAGTGTAAAAAATCTGACGTACACAACGATATATTCAAAAAAAAAAAAGAAATAAACCAATCGACCGAATACACGATATCGCATAAAAAACGTGTTTTTTTTTTTTTTGTTAATCTCAATCGTCGTGTTTTTATCGTATAAGAACGAAGTAACCATATCGAATACACTTTGAATCAGTGATTTTTTTTTTTTTTATATTTGTTGTCGTTACCCGAAAGCGCAGTCTCGTAATTCGTGTACGACGAATCGTATATGGAGAAATCTCGAATCGGTTTCAGACACTATTTTTATTGGGGTTCAATACCCCAATTTCGTGTCTAACTAAGCAGCGGCAGATGTTTAAACCAACATCAACGATTTTATCGATAATTTATTGCTAATGATTGTTGCTCGTGCACAGCCTTATTCGAATAATCGAGTACTTATTATTTGATCACACCGCCGTGTTATTATAATTGTTTTTTTTTTTTTTTTATAATCAATCGGTGTTACTTATTATTCATTGAATCACCGTATAAACGCAGGATTAGAGAAGAATAAAAACGTGTTAAACATCCTAAACACATATTAACGTCTGTTTCCGTTCGATTAAATAAAATAAAATCCATTATTATTAATAAATTTGATGTCCGTATTACGGAAAACTAATAAAACACCCTAAAAGCATTTGGAATATTTTTTCTGAAATATTCAAAATACTGAAGGGATACTCTTGTCACGACGTATTCGAATAATATGCGTTCTGAAAATTTTTTTTTCTTCTTCTTCTTCAAGTAATCGAAATGTGTATTCCAAATACTTTGAAAAAGTTTTTCTACTCGAGTCGTCGATGATTTTATTATTGTTATTATTATTATTACGTCGAAATATCAAGAGACTCGTCAAACGACGTGTTTATTTGCTTTGGGGGAGGGGAAAAAAAATAAAAATCTCGAGAAGCGTTTTTCTTGTCTTTTAATTAACGTTGCGCGGTAAATGTTCGTCGTGTGCTATTCCTTCTGTTTGCTCGAAAATGACGATAAAACGGCGTTTACAGTTTCTCATAGGAATATATAATATTAACACGTAAAATTGAAAACCATTACATTATTATCGAGTCTTTTAAAACGAATTTCCCGCCTTTTTTTTTTCTTGTTTTTTACACTTTATAACGGTATTCGCGTACACGGTAATTATTTATCAGTGCATTATTGGAACATGGAAAATAGAAGAACTTCTTCCCGGTATAATTACGCAATGACTAATATCGTACGCGTTCGTGTGTATTGTGTGTTATTACAATATGCTACCGGTGACGTAAATGAAACGCGTATATTTATAGATATCGATTTTGTTGAAAATATATTATAGCGGCACATTACAAGTTAAAAATACGAGTGTATTCGACTATCGCCCGGCGTCGAGAACGGTTTGCGCGACGCTTCGGATAAATTTCGAATCACAATTTTTTTTCCCCCTAAAATTGATTTTGTTCTTTTGGAGCATTGAAAAAACAACGACCGGCTGTTAAAATACGCGAAACGACACCGGGGGAAGTTTTTCGTCAAACGTATGTGTTAATTACGCGAAATCGATCGAATTGTTTAGGCGATTCAAACTCGGAGCAAATAAATATTAAGATAAAAAAAATAGTTACTATACTTTATAAATAAGAAGAAAAAGATTATCGACGCGTACGAGCTACGTGCGTTATTAACGGGCGACTAATATTTTGTATATTCGTTAATAATAATAATAAAATTACGTTATATTTGTACGGTACGGTTAAAATAACCGTCGATAAATATCGTCGAACGATATAATTCGAGTTTCTCTGACAAGACACAACGTTTGTACGCGACAGTTTGTAAGACGTCGATTTCGACGTCGAAAAAAAACACGAAATCTCGACGCCGTAACGATCGCGTCTGGTGGCGCGTGATATAAACGGCGTGTTCGCGTGTACCAATTCAAAACCCACCGGTTCGTTATATCGTTGACGGAACGGGGGAGCAATGGACGCTCGGCGGGACTCGTTAAATTTAAGAGTTCTAGAGACTTTCGGCGATGTGTTTAAAACACAATGCGAATGCGGGGAATACTTTTAAATAAATATCGTCGTCTGTGATAATATGACATGTGTGTTGCGACACAATCGTCGCGTAGAACGCGTCGCGTTTCGTACGACGAATTGGGCCGCGGGGGACGTTCGAAAACACTGTGCGCCGCCGATAAGGGAACGATATGAGAAGAAAGAAAGAAAAAAAAAAATCCCTCGTTAAGATTGTCGTACACTAATGAATAGAGACGATAACGACGGACGAGCGCGTATCGGACGCGGGGGGGTAGGGAACGGTTTGCGATAAGTTTCACGAAAAAAAAGAAATATATATGTGATACGTTAATCCGGGGCCGAACGGGCGCGTTACCGCGGGTGTTAAAGAAAAGGCGAATAATCCACCGGCCGCTCTCTCCGGCTCTATTCAAAAACAATTCGCGCGTTATAGTGCGATAATGCGACGAACGAAAACGACTTTCCGAATCCCGGTCCCCCTCCGGCGGGGCCCTTTTCACGCGGACGTCTGGTCCACGGCAATAATTCACTGCGCGTGTTTTCACAACGTCCCCGGTTAGGTTCATCGTAACGGAGTGAAATCCCGCGTTGCGAGGGCGCGGTGGTCCTCCGTTCGCGCGCGCCACACGGTACGTCGTAATAAACGAATGTGGCGGCGGCGGCGCTGTTTTGAAATCCGGATTCCAGATGTCGGCCATAAGGACGTCCGTGATGGCAGCACGACGAGTCGCCGCGGCGTCGGGCCGCAGTGTACATACACGCGGTCGATACAACAACGATAATAATATATTATATTTAAACCTCTCGGATTATTTCGAATTTCGGTTTTTGGTGGGATGGGGAAAAGAAAAAATGTGAAAAAAGTATTTTATTTCGTGTTCTGGCCGGACACACGCGCGTTGTACCGTTGTAAATACCCCCGGTATAGTACAAGGCGATATTTCGGTCGGTGTGTGTGTGAAAATAATAACAACGATAAATTATACTCGATGATCGCGAACACTCGGCCGGGCGCTGGACGCGAGAGAAGTGGAGTGTAACGTAATAAACGTACGACGAGGGTCCGGTGTTCGGTCCGATTACGAAATAATTAAATCACTACTGGACCAGCCGACTGCCACCCGCCGGGACGGACGCCGGGACGGACGCCGGGACGGTTTTCTGGGGGGGGGGGGAAACAAAAATGTCTGCGCAACAAAATAATACAAAAAAAAATGAAAAAGAAAAAAAGGTCTCCCGTACGTTCGGCGGGATTTGTAATGGAATTTTTTTTTTTATACGCGTCGTGTGTACCGCCGCCGGGCGATCGATTCGAAACGCGCGTTGTAATATTGCGGCGCGTTAGAAAACGCGTTACGGAGTCGAGTAGGGAGGACATTTTGCGTTCCCGTACGGATCGTATAAAACGGTTTTGGATTTCCGCGTAGAAGTATCCGTGTGCGCTTTCGTAAAAAAAATAAAAATTTTAAATACCCTCCTGTCGCCGTCTGAGAGGAATCGAAAGTGCGCCGTGAGCCCCCGCCGACCGCCTTCTCGAAATCGCGCGTGCCGCGCACTAAAACGAAAACTGTAAATTTACAATAAAACACCGGCGCGTTCGAGATCCACGGGCAGGGCCGGGGGGGGGGACTGGTCGAAAGAACGCGAGACCGACCCGGTCAAATACATTGTGGTGGATTTTCGGTTTGTATTTTAGTGTGTCTGTCTGTTGATACAGAAACGTCGACGAGGTTTATACACGAATGCGTATTTTGGAGAGAGAACCTCCTAACCTAACCCGTAGAAGACGAATAACTATGACAAAAAAAAAAAAGAAAAAAAAAACGTTACTGTTACTGTCTCGTCCTCTCCCGGTCCCTTACGAAAACGCACTACTACGTTTTATCGCTCGTAAAACGTCTTCTTTTTTTTTCCTTTCCATTTGTGTTTATAAATATACGTATAATATGAATATTTATTTATTTTTTTTTTTTCACGACTTTTTATTGAGGTCGTTTTTTTTTTGTCTTGTAAAGGCTAAAACGGGGGGGGGGGAGGAGGAAAAAAAGAGTCACGGACGCACTGAGACGGCACGCACGAAGACGGCCGCGCGTCGTAGCTCACGCCCTCCGAAAAAAGTCTATATACCATATAATAAACCGTCGACGTGTATTTCATTATTATTTCTAATACTTTTCCAAAAATATATTTAGGAAATCGACAAAAAAAAACCCCCCCGCAGGAAATAATGCGGAAAATTTGAATTTTTTTTCCTTTTGAATCGCCACGATTCGATTTTTTTTCTTCTGACGGTTTATTAGACGACAACGAGACGCAGTTCTTCTAATTATATTAACAATCTTCACGCGACAATTATATTGTTTTTTCTTGTTAAATATCTTACAAGAAATACGGACAAGAGTATCGGAGATATTTGCGTATACAAATAAAACGGATTGACCGAAAAAAAAATAAATATTTCGAACGCACGAGAAGTGTACGACGCAGAGGACTATTGAATTATTATACTTTTTAAAACGGAAAGAAATAATTTAGCGCATCGCTTAATTATTCAATACGCGCTCTATAGAAAAGTAAGCACACACACGCGACAATATTATTATTATTATTATTATTAAACCACCAGAGAATTTACTAGTCGTCATAATTTTGTTTTAAAAGAACACACGAATGTACAAAGAACACAAGGAACGCGCGTACGCGTTGTGTACAACGATATTTTATCGGTCAACGTCTTTGAACGTCTGCGTTTTAAATGTCTATTTTAGTGTAATCTATTCGTCGTGTATCGTCCAGAAGAATATTGTGTTAATCGAAGGCAAGGAATAATAATAATAATAATTTTTTCTTACCACTCGATACGATTTAAACACTAGAGTTTCGTCGTGATGTGTGTGGAAAATCAAATAATATTATATATATAAAAAAAAAAACAGACTCGTTCGTAATACAAATACATTATTAAATTAACTTCTTGATAAATATCGCTTATTGTATACTGGTCAAAATATTGATTTTATTAAATTAACGATAATTTTAAGATTTTGTCGATTGCAAAAGTGCGTAGAAGAAATTGTAAAAAAATATCTATTCGATAAAATTTGTACTCTTCGGAATGTAATTTGATAAATATATATATATATTTGTTACGAGAAAAAAATTTCAAATTTCTCGCATTTACGTGCGCACAGTATATTACCGTCATGCGAACACGTATAATACATTCGTACGTATTCCGCGATTTCCCAATGGTTATACAATATAATGTCTACGCAGTTGTCCGCCAAGTTAAAACCAATATATAAATATAAACGTAACAGTGTTTAGAGAAAAAAAAATCGATTTGCATACACGGCATGTACGTAATAAGTAATTGTTGTACGAATCGAATCAATATTACGTAAAACGCGCACAAAAATAAACATTTTACATAACATGATTTTCTAAAAGTTTCGCTCGCCTATTATAAGTAGACGCGCGCCTTTTGAAAATCTGTTCTTTTTCAACGCGGTTTCAGGCGATCGCGGTCGTTGAATTGTTAACATTTAAAAAAAGACTTAACGAAGAACATCCATTCGACGGTTTAGCAAATGCGAGTAAGGAGTAAAGAAATAAAAAAACGACAAATTAGGTCTCGGGGGGTGTAAAAAAGAAAACGCTATTTTTTCTGATTTCCATATGCTAAAATAATGATTAATTGTTATTCGATGGGGTTTGTTCCGGTTTTCCACTTTTGAACAATTAACACAAAAAAAAAATCGGAAATAAAATGATACGATTAAAAGAAAATAATAATAATAATAACGATTATAAATTATTATTTTACAATACGTACTGATTACAGCCTTGTACCGTACGGTTTTATGCAATATCTAAATTAAATAAATTTGTTCGATTGATAATCGATTTGTTTTTCATTATTAATTTAATTTTGTTATATTACAAATAGTTTTCAATTAATTGTATAACAATTTTTTCCCCGATTCGTGTAGCACCGAGTACGCGTGCGCATTTGACAACAGTTCGACGGTATTATTAATTTCTTAAAAGTGTGTACCAAGTGTTAAAAAAAACTACTTGCTTCTCCCTAGAATTTAATAAGCGTCGTAATTAAATTAATTTTACGAAAATCTTAACGGTTAGGTGAAGTTCGAAAAACGAGTTGGCGAAGAATCTGTCGATTCATCTGCGACCGCTACACGCGTTTAATTTAACGTTGACAATAATTTGTAATTGTGACTATAGGAGAAAGTGTACTCGTGAGAAGAACATTCGTTTAAGAATTCGATTTATATCGTATTTAAAAAAAAAAAAATTACTTTTTAATCGCGGTCCTGCGTTTGAGTGAATCGAAAAAAGAAAAATCCCCTATGCAATTAAAATTCTAACGCGCTATGCGTATATTTTCTATGCGACAAAAATGCGATTATTATAAATCCTATTAACAACGTATGCGTCGGGAATTGTTCTCAATAAATTATGAAATAATATTTTCGTTATTACATTAAAAATCGGTGCGTAATACGTCCACTACCGCCTTCCCTACTCACGTATATTTTCTTCTTGTTCCGAAATTATTGATTTCGTCACCCGTTGACGACAGAGGCGGTCCATTATTATTATTATCATTATTATTATTGTTATTATTATTATTATTGTTATTATTATTATTATTATTATCATCATCATCATTATTATTATTATATGCGTACGACGTTTATTTTCGCGTTAATTGTATTTCCGTTTGTAATAATTATAATATTGTTGTATATTTATTAATAAACGTATTGTGATATCGTGTCGAATCGCGGTGTATCCAATAAAAACAAACGAGTTCGTATTATTAAAAATTATGTAAATCACGCGCGTTACATAATCATTCATTTCGTGTACCTACTTGCCGTGTACAAACGCGATAAAACAATATAACGCTATAAACGGGTTTTTCGCTCGACATTCAACGTCCAATAATTATAACACTCAGATAAATTGTCTAGTTTTTTTTTCTTCTTCCGAAATTTCATTTTCTACAAGCGTATTATTCGAATGACGTATATATTGTAAAAAAAAAAAAATATTATTATTATTAATAATTACAAAATATAATCGTTACGACGGCGTCTGTTGCGGGCCAATGCGTCATTTCAGTTTCTAAACCGGAATGGATCGATATCGTTCCTTGTCTTATTATTTACAAAAGGTAAAGTCCAGTCGACTTGCGAAAAAGAACACGATCCAACGAAAATCGGTAAAATGAGCGTCCGACGTACCCGTCGTGATTGTCGTACGCATTTGTACGTCGCGTGTTCGCAAGTATAGTAGTAATACGGAAATGTTCAAATATTCAATCGAATTTAAAATAGACATTTATTTCACGGGTCACCACGAAAAATCCGTATTTCATATTGGACGAAAAGCCAACAACTCAACTGAAAATGATCAACACTTCTTCTCTCTTTGGTTTTAATTTTACAACGGATAAGTATGGAAACGCGTATTTAATTAATTATTATGCGAGTAAATTTTTGTTTTTTTTTTTTTTTTTTCATCCAAATCGATTAACCGAAACAAATAGTTATTATCGTGAATGGTACACGAGAACCAAATGAAAGTAAACGTTAACGTTTTCGTAAGAGTTCATAAAAACTGAGAATTACGAACGTGTTGCTCGCGTCACGCCGGGCTTACTCTCATTCAGCTCTAATTATATGATAACAAGAGACTTTTGAACGGACTCCACCCCGTCACCGCGGTTCGACGAGAAACGCGGATTATACGTGCCAAAAACGTAATAATCTGCAAATCGTTACTGTCGGACTGACGTCCGTCTGGTTCCGAGCTACAGAACTGTGACGGTCGTCAGACTATTTTTCGACGGGGTAATACGAAAAAATAAAAACGAAACGGAAGACGGTTTTTTTAAATCGTGCGATTTATACTCGCTAAACGAATCTAAGCACCCCGAAGGAACATTTTTTTTTTTTTTCAGATCCTCCACTCATATACCGCATTGTAATATTATATGAAAACAGGACGAGGAGGAACGGTAGTAGTACAACACGTTGTATTTGTTTTTTTTTTTTTTACGTTTTTTCATCTCCTTTACTTCGCGTTTTGTTATTGTTTTTTTTTTTTCCTACCACTCGTCTAACGTTCGACCATCAAATACGGAAAATACGCGGTCTACAGCAGCAGCAGCAGCCGTTCGGCACACGTTCACTGGATAAGAAGGTGTTACAGCCGGCCGAATAGAGGCGGTACGGAGAAAATTTTTTTTTTCTCACCGTTCTTTTTTTCCATACTCTTACGATAATATCCGGAAAAAAAAATAAATAAATAAATACACACACGCGTATTATTATTATTATTATCGTACTCGATTCATCGTACGAAATTCGTTTTAACGGCCGCGCGCGGGTTAGGTGAACGGGCAGAAAAAAAAAATAAAAATCTCATTAAACACAATCGCGCGTCCGGCCGAGGTCATTTTCACTTCGTTATCGTATTACATTAAATTTCCGACTCATAAGAGCGATAAAAATCTGTTTTTCGTGTGCCGTACGGTGGCGTGTACGGCGGCGATCATCGGCCGGCCCCGGTTTTCTTCCTCGCCCCTTCGGACACGTCCATAGCGAACGGAATCCGATCGGCCGCGCGGCGTTACTCTTCACAGCGTTACTTCGCCGCGCACGGGGGAAAAATAATAATAAAAAACTTCACGCCATTAGGGACACCGTAGGGCGGAAATGAGTGGGGGCGGGGGGGCGGTTTAATTAAACGCTCGCGGCGCGACGACGGTGTCAGTCGATGACGACCGGCTGACGCACCTGCTCGCAGCGTGCCAGCACGCCTATACAGATTCGTCTTTTCCCTGCTCACCCGAAGTTCGGTCGAAGGTCAGTGGAAAATGTATAAACAATCATGAACGACGAATCCTTGTTCGGGACGTTCTCATCGATTCCCTACTGTGTTTCGTATAACAACAACGGGGGGAGAAAAGACGAGGGAAAAAAACTGCCGCCGCGTCGTCCTTAAGGGACGGGGGAAAAAAAAAAAAAAAAGAGAGGGTACACTAGACGACGCAGAACCGTAAAGGGTTTTACACTCGTACGGTCGAGCGTACGTAATAACAGAGCGAGGGCGTTTCTTTTATACGCTCCTACTGAAGGACATGACCCCCCCCGTCTCGTGATATTATCGTAAAACCCGCGCGACAACAAACAATAGTAACGCTTAATTACGGTAAACAAACGACGAAAAAAAGAAAAAAACGTAAATGATACGTTAAATAGGAAAAAAGAAAAAAAAACGATTTCGAAAGCAGGTGGGGCCGCCGCCACTACGGATTTCGCTCTTTTTCAATAAGGAATCGTGTGCGATGATGCCTCCTGGCCAGTGTAAAAATTTGTAAAACGGTATACGACGACGAGTATAGTAGTAGTTCACAACGTTCGGCTTTTCCTCCTCCTACTACTATAAGTATTACGTGTCGGTTGTAGTATACGGTTCGAGTAAAACAAAAAGAAAAAAAACTATTGTAGTGATTTTTTATACACACACTTACTCCGGCACATAACGAGTGTTAAAAAAAACGCGACGCGTCTTGATTTTAGAAGCGTTCGAGCTTGCGAAGGAGACACGTGGCGCGAGCGGGGGGGCTACGGATCTCGTTTACATACGATTTTGTGTACGCTGCGACGAGACGTGTCGAACAGTTTTATTAATCGACAGCCCCCGGGGATTGTTAATTAAAATCCGACTACGGGTTGCACACAATTCCGAGTGACTCTTTTTTGTTTTTTTTTTTCATGAACCCGTTCGCATTTTCAAAACAGTACCGGCGTAAAATCGCATCAGCTATCGTCACGTCGGTTTATCGTAAATGGATTATGCGGTAAAGACGTAAACCACGCGGGCGTGCAGTGTATAAACTGAAAAATCGATATTGTAAAATAAGAAAAATTAAAAACTCCCGCCGGGTGAACAAAAATTATTTTTATACGAAAAGTATACAGTCGGCCAATAATAATAATAACAATAATAACGACATCGTCAGTCGCGTGCTGGTCGTGCAATTCGTGATACCCCTCACTTTTATCTTAATATATATTTATACAATTATAAGGAATTAAAATTATTTAGAATATTATTATATTATGTTCTTAATGTCAAAAGGTATATCGAGCGCATCGACGATTGAAATATAAAACTCACGTTTTATTATGATACGTTTAAAGGAAAAAATGTGTGCGGTCATTTCGACCATAACGCGACCGACGACTTCGATAAGACATAACAAAACTCAAAACAAACAAAAAACAAAAAAGTATACAAATAATTCACTCGAGCCACGTCCCATACGCCCATTCGCTCTATTTGAATTTATTACTTTAATTATTTATATTATTTTATGCTCTTCCGTTTTGGTCTTTACTTTACGTTATAGCCGTTTATTTCTAAACATAATGCGTATGAAATACACGATAATAGCGTGCATTTGTCGACTCGTACGCCGCCAGTACGTAATCGTATTCGGTCTGTTATTATAATAATATTAAAATTATCGATCGGAACACGCGTTGTTCGATCGAACGTTCGTCCTAAATTATTATTATTATTACTAATCCGTCCGGTACACCGGGAGATAAGTGTATACTGTTATAATAATAATAATAATAACAATCACGCGTATAACGTGATGTATATACGTACTGTTACAAGAGGAGATTTCGTTGACGTTCGTAGACGTCGACAACACTAGGCCGGAGAACAATACCGACGTTAAAAACTTGATTTTTTTTTTTTTATTCTGCCGCTCCGAGTTCTATTAACCTCTGATTTTTTTATAATTTTTTCCCCCGATCGAACAGTTATAACTCATATTTTATATAATTCTTCTTTGTGGAGAGTTCCACTTTGATTTAGGCATAGTATAAGTTAATGTAAAATATTATATTTATACAAGTTTACGTCGTTCCGGACGACACCGACGATTTCGAAAATCCAACGCTTTTGCGGCGTGTCTGTGTCTGCGTTTCGCGCGCCTCAGTGTTAGCAGGAAGGTTACGGGTTACGACCGGGTTGTGCTGGTCTCATTCCAAAGCGTATTTACAAATACGCTTTATTTATACTTTATATTCCAGTTCGTCTATACGCGATCGACCGATTCTCGCGTTATTGAACCCGTGCGCGGATAAAACATTGTTAACGAAGAACGGTTACGCGTTGCGCATTCGCAAAAGTATCGCGAATACAGTAGTCCCCGGACCGGGGGAGTCAAAGAAAAATTCCTGTAAAAATGTTTGTTACTTTTTCCGCGCCGTTCGTTCGCTGTCCACGTCTCTCGCGCGCATTAAGTTCGATCAACACTTTCTGAGTCCCGTGCACGTCTGTCTACAACACGATTAACGTCTCGGCGTTTGTGTTCGTTTCCACGGCGGCGCACCGTGTAGCAGCAGGGCTCGCGCGCAATAGCGTGTACACCGGGACGGGGGAGAACGTTATCGTCCCCGTCAAAAAAGAAACGAAAAACGCCGGTTTACACCACGATCTGCAAACGCTTTGATTCCCGCAAACAAACAAAAACAAAATAAAAAAAAAATCTTTTTTTTTATTCCACGTAAAAATACTCTCCGTTATTAATTCTCTCTAGCCGACGTCCTTGTGTCCACAACTCCATCGCTGACCCGTCAGTAGACACGAACGGTGCAGATGGCAGACGCAGCTTGTGCCCCGTGGACTTTTTATACGTATAGCCCACGTACGTAGCCGCACTCCGCCGTCTGGTTTCTTTTTTCATTTCTACACATCTATAACGTATTATTTCACACGCCCCGCCGAACGGGTTTGGTGGCCTCGCGGGAACCGTGTACCACGGCCTCGGTCGCGTTTCTCTAAGAGAAAAAAAATTATATCGGAAATGTATAAAAAAAAAACCCTATTATAACGTTAGAGCTCGTGAGCTCGTTGTTTTCGTCTGCCCACAGAAGAGACTGCCAACACTTGCCGCCGCCGCCGTCGCGACTACTCCTCGAAATATAGCGATGTCAAAAATGACGAAATGCGAGAGAAAAAAAAATAGCGTACGGCTGCGCTCTACGAATGAAGAAGAGGAATCGAAGAGCGTTTTTTTTTTTTTTACGCACGCGATTTTCGGATCCGGGAATTGCGTGTCGATAGATCTCCGTCGGTTTAAAACACTTCGAATCAATTAGAATATCATAAAAGTATTTAATACTTCGAGAATATTTCGTAAAAAAAAAAAAAAAACACGAACGAGTTCCTCCGAATCCAAAACACGCGCGGACGATTTACAATTCTCTGTGCCCCATTTTTTTTTTTTTTGCTCTTATACGGAAATCGGCGGAATAAATATATTTCGTGTCAATACGCGCGTACGACTAGTTTACGAGAGTGAATTTTCCCGCACAAACGCGTATTGTCCGACAGTAACGCGTAAATAATTTCGTATTTCTCCCATCCGCTGGTTTTCTCGGCTTTTTCACTGTTCCCCCCCCAGACGCGGCGGTACCCTAACGCGCGCGGTGTTACGGAAACGACGACGGCAGGGACTACGCGTGTACCCTGCGGCGAGCCCGTCCTTCCGTTCTGCGTGCCGCCGGCTTCGTACAGTGCACAAACGACACGCAAAACGAACACCGCCGACGCCGGGCGACGGCGGTTTTCCGATTCCCGGAGGCACGTGCACACGAAATCGGTGCGCACGTAATAATAAAAACGCGCGTGTGCGGCGAGTAGTAGTACCGGACGAACGGAAAACCGGTACCGACCTTGACCCCGTCGTCCGACGCGTCGTTTGTGACGGAAACCTCGTAGCCCACACAGGCTACCGCGGCGGCGGCCCGATGCCCGATAATATTATTATTCTCCTCGTGCGCCACGCAGCGCGCGTACAGTGAAAACAATAATTTTCACGCCAATATTGCGCGTGACTGTTTTCTTATTATACCGGTACGTCTCTTACGGAAAAGTCGTCGGCGACGCGAAACGGCCAGCCGAATCGACGAGGTGCACCGGCGGAAAACGTTTTTTTTTTTTGTTGTTGGAAAACCAAATGGTTTTCCGTAGAAGATATTGATATTGTTCTCCCGCTCTGGCCGCGGAAGCTGCGCGCTGTGGGTAAAAACAAAACAAAAAAAAAAAAAAAATCCTGTTCCCCGGACGCCCGCCGAGGGAGAGAGAGAGAGAGAGAGAGAGAGATGGCGAAACGATGACGCGTAATCACGACAACACGACGAGTACGACCGGAAGACGAACGAATGAAAAACTATTGAAATTATAATTTATTCGCGGAGGAGGAAAGCGAAAAAAGAAAATTTCGTATCAGTCCTCCTGTGCGGTGAACCGTTATACCGAGAACGAAATTCCGTGAATTCAGACGATACGACGTCATAACACACGCACACATCGCTGGTCCGATGATCGCACGCGGAATATTCCGTCGTGCGCGCGCCTTTTCGAATCGCGCGTTTCGTTGTAAAACGATCACACACGCGAACTCCGCACGAATACGCGTTTTTCTCCGTCGTCCCAACGGCCATAACATTGTACTCGAATCGTTTTAAACCAACTACACGTGAATACGATTCCAATTACGACCCAGAGCTCTTCGTTAATTTTTTTCTCTACGTCTCCGAAAGCGTCGTACAGTTCCACTCCTCGGGATTATCATTCAATACCGTTTACCACACATTCGTATGTCGATCCATCCGTTCCTCCCACGCGTATAACTTCGTAAACGATTTTCTATTTTCGTTCGTACGCTGTTCCTATTGCGATACACAACAAATCCATAGTTCACAATTGTTTATCTCACACAATTCGTAGGCACTGTCATTATTTATATATATATATACTTTAAATAGTTTTTTTAAATAATATTTTTGATTTTATACAGTTTTGCCGTTGCGAGTGGATAAATGTAAAAAAAAAAAACAAATTAACTCGACATTTATAATTCGCAATATTCGCGTGTATTTATATTATTTTATTTATCGGCATCGGTAAGTAATTACGACTATGCGCTCATTCGGCTTCGTTATTACATTCGTTTACAACTCGTTATTACCACTTGGCGAATACAGAAAACAAAAACACGTTTCGTAATATGACATTAAATTTTTATTTTTTTTTTTTTTCAATATTATCGAAAACGATACGTGTGTTTTTATTCGTAATTTCGAAAAAAAAAGCAAATAAATACAAGTCGTACACTAATTCCTTTTTCGAATCCGATGTACATTCAGTACAATTATCACAGGGAATACGTCATGTGAGTGCTGAACTCATTCGGACGCTTAGAATGAATACCGACGATTTCCGTTCTCGTATAAATTGTATTGAAACACGTGTATTTCTTATAAATTAACGATTTTTTTTCCCGTGCAAAAAATGTCGGAAATTAAAAATAATAACTTATATCCGTATCGTATTTCGTTAACTCAATTTTCAGCTCAACAACCGATAATTATATAAAAACCCGTAATAAACTTTCCGCGTTTAACTGAACGAAAACAATTTTTCGGAATAATTGTTTTTAGCGAGTTTGAAAAAAGATAATTCTCTAATTCTACCCGCTTTGACAGATACTACGCGTGATGTAAATATTTAACTAAACAGTATTATAATCCGACTGTTTCATTTATGTGTTGTTTTTAATAAAAAAAAAATATATACACTACGACGGTTTTATAAAAATTAAAAAACAAATCACTAACTACGACGAACGAATAATGTAATAAATACATTTTTAAAAAACAATTAATGTATAATCGCATGTGACCGCATTTTATAAAAAATATTAAAAAAAAAAAAAAACGTTTTTCGCGAAACGTAATTTAAATAGTTTCTTTTTGAACGTTAAACACACGACAATATATTATCAAAAATATAATATTAAAACAAGTAAGTTTTTTTTATTTTTTTTTTAAATATTTTAATCTTTCCTCCCCGTGTCCTCCGCATAATTATATGACATTTTTTTATTACTTCAATTACATAAAAAAAAAAAACCTACACACATGTAACGTACAGCGCACTGCGCACACGGAAATTATAAAGACGAATAAGTGTGAAAATAACTTTTTCAACGCCGAAATAATACTCAAATAAACGTATTATCTATAACGTACACGGGATCGTATTAAATATTTTATTCCGTTCGTATTGATACAACGAGCACGTGAATATTTTATAATTAAAAACGTAAATAATAAACAAATCTTGTATTAGTGAATTGCGAAGCATACGACGCGCGGCTATTTTTTTTTTTTTTTTATACAATAAGTATTGAAAATCCAGAACGCGCGATGATAAAAAGTGGTAAAACGAAAAAATAATAAATGGGTTTAGGGAATTTTTTTTTTCCTGAAAATAATGCAAAACTCAACCGAATATAAAAACCCCGTTAGTGCGTATATTATATAATATAATCAAAACCGACAAATACTCGGTTTTTTTTTTTTTTTGTTCTTTTTAACTTCGTCTAAACGTGTATTTTCACGCATTCCCGTTAAAACGATCGTTTGCTTTTAAATAATAAAAATTCGAGAAGAGAAAAACGTATGACGATATTCTCGCAAATCAAAACAGTACGGTACAATAATATCGTATTGTCCGTGAGATAATATATTCAAACGAGAGAGAGAGAATTATTACAAAACAAAAAAACGAATAAGTAATATTTTACTCGCGCGATTTTTTTTTTTTGCAATAATTAAATATATAACGCGAAATCGCGTGAATTAATAAACGAATAGTAATGAGAAAATAACGCGTATTCGATTGTTTCCTTTTTTTTTTTTCTTTTTCAGAGCGTATTTCGTCGTTGTTTTCGTTTTGAACGTATGCGCGGCGCGGCATCATAATATAAATAATAATAATAATAATAATAATAATAATAATAATACGTATTTCAGACGTGCTAATAAATGTATTGTCTAAAGAATGAAATCAAACGAGATAACGAGATATACCGCGAGAGCAAATAATTTCGATATCCAATCGGAGAACGCTTTGTTTACGATTTCTCTCTCTTTCTCTCTCTGTATAAACGTCTAACGCGAACGTTCTCCTTTACGCACGCGTACGATTAGTAAAATTAATATTATATTTTAATATATATATATATATGTGTGTGTAGTTGAATTTCGACGTTTTTATAACGTCTGAACGATTATTATTCTGGTATTTTTTTTAAATAAAAAATAAAAACGAATACAATGGCATTTAAAAACGTAAAATATATAATATTTTCATTTCACGTTTATAACGCGTTTCGGATACGAAGTGACAACAGCGTATTATTATTATAGCATGTATAATCCGCATGATATAAGAAGGTGTATATTTTATAATTCCAAGCAATTTCCAATAAGTCAGAGGGAGTGTATACGAGTGTTTTGTGTGTGTGTGTGTGTAAAGGAGCGATAGAGACGACTCGACGATGATATTATTCGAATATCGTCGTCGTCCCTTTGGACCGCGTGTATTGTAATTGTCAATATTTACAACGTTTCGACCGTTTCCTGTTCCCTTTACGTGGAGTACTACGAATTTTATTAAAATCTCACGCGAAAACATTTCGTACAGAACATATTATAATGATATTTTATTTATATATACTTGTATACAACCGAGAATTATATTGTAAATTCTACGTTTACCACCTATTTATTTATTTTAATTCGCGTTTTAGCATACGCCACGTGGACCCAGAAAACCCGCACGAAACTGTACACGAAACACACGATATTGTTTGTACGAATATTCGTAAAATATTCTATTTTCTTTTTTTCAAAATATAAATTTTACTCAAAAAAAAAAAAAATCGCGTTCGAATAATACGTGAAAATAATCCGCGTTCATCTACACACACACACACACACAATAATAATAAATTTAACGCTGCGACGGACACGTTCATTTTAGTAGAATATTATTATTAATATTGTATGCGTAAAAACGATAACGATAATGAAAAAAGAAATTTGTAAAACAAAAGACAAAGTATTCTTAGCGAAACCCGGATCGCGTGTCGAAATACAAATATCGTTTAATACAGAAATTAATATTTTAAACAAAAAAAACGTCCGAACGTTTGTGAAATTTATCTAAATATACGAATTCGATTGTTATCTTTTTTTTTTTTTTGAACACGCAATCGTCGATTTTATCAGTTTTCTTCTTTTTTTTTTTTTTTTTTTTTTACGATTTTTCTTCTGTAGTTTTTTTCCCCCGCTTAAAAAAAGCCAATATTGGTGGGAGGAGGAGGAATGAAAACCGCGTAAGAGCATACAGAAAACGTTCCGAACAGACGTGAACATCGGAGCGTGTTGGTTTTCTACAGTTTTACGCGCAAAAAACGATCACATCAATCCGACCAGCAGTAGCGTTCAATTACGCGACAATTGAAAAAAATGTCAGACGACTGGACTGAAACGTCTAAAGCCGTACGACCTATTTTGATAAGATATCAGACCGAGGACAGGAGTCGGAATCCTGCAGAGGAAATCGAACGTGCACACACGTGTAATTGATTGAAAGTCGATTAATTTAGGTGTACGAAAATCGTGAATACTTTCGATAAACACCAATATTGATAGTTTCAATATGTATACGAACGTTAACGATAGCCCGTTATTACGATTATAACTCGCTGTTAAAATATACACGTGTGTGACATAAGAAAATAAAATAATGGACGTTTTACGAAAAAAACACTCCCGCTCTACGGAACGAATTTCTAAATAGGTAAGAAACGAAAATAGTGGCGATAAATAATTCTACTCTGTAAACAGTAAGATGTATTTTTAAAAGCCGTTTTTTTTCTTCTTCTTTTTGATCCGGAAGAATTTCCGAGTCGGAATTCCATTTTGTAGTTCTCGGTGGTTGTTTTTTTCGCGCGTTTTCGAGAAAATCGGTAAAAGTTACGTCTGTCTAAAGAATATCGCGACGAGATGGCCAGATTATGAGTATAAAAATAAACGGGACAAATATATATCGTATAAAGGACGAAATCGTTGTATCGTAAATAAAAACGGGAACGATTCGCGCTCGTCGGACGTCCGTAGGGGTGGAAACACTTTGCTCGTGGGAAACGGCACTCTTGGCCGGCCAGTGGTGTAGATGTAGCTGTGGGGGGGTTCAAGGGATTTTCGAGAAACTACGAAGAAAATTGAAAAATCACCTTTCTAGAGTACCGGCTGGATAAAATTTGTTACGGGAAACCGAGTACGACCGTGAAGATCGGAGAATGTGTGTCTTTTGGTAGCCGGATTCGTCAACGGAGAAGAAAAGAAATTGTTCGCACAATATAATAAGGGAATGGGACGTATTAGTGAAATACGGGACAACCTGACGTCCCGAGAGCACTTGTCGGGACGCAGGGGCGTATACAAGGGGGGGGGGCGATGGGGCGATCGCCCCCCTCCCTAGATACTTGTGTATGTACCTATATCTACTGACAACTAAAATTAATCGAACTAAAACTAAAATGTCGTAAAACATTTTTTTTATTTAAAACTTATTATTTTTATATAATTTTTCGATAATTCTAAGTTGGCAACAGATTCGACGGGCCCTTTTTTCTATTCGCCCCCCTCCCCCCGTAAGGGATGAAGTAAATACGCCCCTGTCGGGACGACGGGACGGACTTTTGAAGTGCGCGACGTCTGGCCACCGTGTTTCCGGTAGAATTTTCCGGTACAGACGAAATCATCGTTAAACCCCATTACGAAACGAGAATTATTACGGAAAAATGACGGTAAACGAAAAACAAAAAAATAATATTTATATAAATATACGTTCAAAACCGAAAAATCAAATTCGAAATACGAATTGTAATTTATACGTTTGTACGAATTATACAGAGCGTGATTTTATAGGGACGGTGGGCGAATGAAGGCGTCCGTCCATCCAACGATATATATATACAAGTCGTATGCGTGTGACCGGAATAACGCGTCGCGGGACGCGGGGGTGAGCGGAGCGCGCGGCGTCCCGCGGGAAACGACCCGGGACATTTCACGCGGCGCAAAACGCAAAACCACGGGTGATCGTCCGAGGGAATATTTTTGTGCGTACACCACAATACCGCGTTACCGGTAATACCGGGGGGGGGGGGGAGGAGGAGGGAAAAAGGAATAATATAACAGTGTTTTCTGTGCGGCGCCTGTGTCGACCGCGGCGAGCAACGGGTCGGCGACAATGGAACGGGAGGTAATACACCCTGCCACGCGGGGACGCGTTTTCTTCGGCCGGACGAAAAATAACACACAACTCTCTCGGTACGCACACTTTCTAAACGCTGCGTGCGGAACATCGTCGCAGGGATTAACCCAGTGACACCGACCGACCGACCACCCGCACGTAACGCGTACACGTGCGCATGACGAACGCGCGCGCCGTCGATATTTTCATAACTTTTCGCCCCAATCCACAGGGGCCGGGGGGACGGGGACGCGACACGAATTCTCGCGTGCGTGTCGCGTCTCCGTTGTTGCCCGTCGTTTATGGTAACGTGTAACGTGAACATTTCGCCCGGACACTCGTCTGTCGGCGGTGGTGTTGCTGAAGAGCGTCAGCGGACGGACAGTGCTGGTCAGGATATCGACGCGAATCGAAAAAGGAATTTAAAAAAAAAAACCCCCCGAAGAAAAGTGTGCGGGAATTCAAAAAGTGTCGAAAATATCAATAAAATATTAAATTATTATTATTATTAATTAAAATATCGAAAATATTAATTTCCGTTCCGGCTGGTGGTTTCGAAAAAATTTCCGAAACGACCCATGTGATGTGAGGCCAGAGAGGAATTTCAAACGTTTTCACTCTATTTTTTACAGTGCCCAATAGTAATAATAACCATAAGAAAAAAAACATCGTTTTTTTTTTCCTTCTTTTAAATGACAAATACATATATACTCGTATATAATACATAAATACTTTCGAGTGTTTTGTGAAATAAATAAATCGACGTAAATAATAATATTATCGCGTGGAAAAAACGTTATTATTCACAAAAAAAATTATATACGGAGTATGAAATACTTGCGCGAGCGAAAATACGTAATAATCAAAAAAAAAATAAATAAATAAATAAAATATATATACGGAAACTTTTTTCTAAAATTGACAATACATATTATATCGGTATAAAGCAGTTATATATTATATATAGTGAATCAAAAACACACACGGAAAATCGAATTGATAAACATATAATATGTCCGTATTATAAATATTGTTTCTATTCGTTTATTTCGCTTGTTCGGTATGTTAAACACGTTCCAACTGCTATACGACATCATCGTCCAGATCTCCTCAGGTCTCGCGCAAATGATGTGCGGCCATTCAAAACGCACGAGTCCTAAAACGCTATAATATTGCGCAGTACCTATTCGATGTATTTGAAAAAGTGAATTAGTAGTATTATAGTGTACCGAAACAATTTTTATTGGTGTTTTATGAGGAGTATAAAAAAAAAATATATATAATACTCCTCACAAGTGAATATTTCCCAACGGACTTTTTTGGCCCGTATTGCCAACTCGCCTCGTAGCGCAATTGACTATCGTACTGTGTTTGTCTCGACAAAATAATTATATTATTTTATATAAATATATAGATTTATGTAAATATCTTCGTGTTTCGCGACGTATTTAATTTGACACGAAACTGTATCGAACTCGACAAGGGTTTTTTCGGCTCGATCGTGTTACGACAGGGATCTCGGACGGAGCATTCTCTCTCGTCAAAATACGCGTATTACGAGCCCAATATATCGAATACTTGCGATGTTTTAAAATTTTCCCAATGGCCAACCGCTGCAATGAGTATTATTAAATTTTATAAACGAACACAAACGTACTGCTTGTATACAACAATAACAGTTTAGTCACTTTGTGCGTTCCACATTTTCCAGTGCCCAGTGTTTAAAAAAGTATGCCGCAGCCGGGGTATAACATAATTCTACAACCATAACGAATTACAAAAAAAACTATTTTTTGAAATTTTTTTATGCGAAATTTCTCTATATCCGGATGCTGTAACGAAATAATGATATATATATATATATAGTTACATGATTTATCGCATTTATTATTATATACGTAAAAAAAAAGACGCGTATTTCGTGTACTAAATAATAATAATAATCGTATAGTATAAATGGTATTATTTATGGTGGGGGGAGGGGGAAATTGAATTTTAATCGTTATACGGATGCCCTTGAAAAGATCTTCGACTTAAACGTGAAATAAATCGTATATCTACATAATATAATATAATACGTTATATATTATATAACGTGTTAGTATATGTAAATATCTATATATATATAGAAAGAGAGAGATATCTTACAGGAATAATAATACGTTAAGAATAAACTATCTTAAGAATAAACTCTCGCGTGAATTCGTAAATCGTAATTTGAATAACTCGTTTAAATCTACTCGGCGGCATTTTTTTTTTTTTTTTGGAGGTTAACACCTGTTCCTGTAAAACGACGTTGAGATTACCGCGGCTGCAGTGAATATAATAATAATAATAATAATAATAATAATAATAATAATAATAATAATAATAATAATAATAATAATAACGCGCGTTTGAAATACGGATGGAAAAAAAACCATCGTTTAAGAATAAAACGGATATTTTAGAAAGTATTTTATTTTTTTCAATTAGATTTGTTACGAATTTTTCAAAAAGAAATAAAAAAAAAATTGTATTTTAAAAATGTTTAAACGCTCACCGAAGCGATGACGAGAATACGTTTTGTATTTAAAATGGTAGTTAATAAAAAAGAAAGAAAAAGAAAAATTGTAACTTTTAGGATTGTCAAGATTTTTCGAATACAGTCAAAATAAACGCAAGACTCGTATCGTATTGACGAAAAATTTTATGATTCAAATGGCTCAGTCGTGAAAATTCGCCAAATCGAAAGACGTTTTTTTTTTTTGTCAATGTGTACGGTGAAACGTCTCACATATTCGGTGTAAACCATAAGAATGTGCGATTATTATTTTCGAAGTTCTGGAGAAATGCCCGCTGTAATGAATTCAGACGAAATAATATTTTAGTACCGAAAAAAGGCGCGATCGCAGTGCACTAGTTCTAGACGAAAATTTGTAAAAAGCAAAAACAAAAATAAAAGAATCTAATAGAATAAACGTCATAAAACCGATAGTTTCGTTCGGAATTCTCTACATCGCACAGATAACTCACCGTTATGGGCAAAATTATAAATTTAATAAAACAATTTAATTTTTGTTTTTTTGTGCGTTAATTGAATATACATCGATCGGATTTAAAAGTGGATTTTATTATTTAACATAACCGCGCGCGCGGTTACACGGATTATTCGATGGAATCCGAGATTTTATAACGCAATATTTTTCGCTCCCGAAAAGCCCGTTCGAGTTGTTTTAAACTCATCAACAGTTTGCGCGTAAGTCCTAAACGATCGCCGGCGAGTCGCCGTAATTCGGTTAAACGTAAAAAAAAATAATATATATATACGCTAAAAACTCAACAAAATGTATAATATACAAATAGGAGGCAGTTATGGGCAAAACAGAAAAAAAAAAAAAAGTGTTCAACGTATTTCAAATTATCGAGTTTAAAACGGATTGATTAAATTTTAACGACAAGAGCCGTTACACGCTGAAAATATGAACGCAATTAAGTAAAGTATAATACGGATTTTAATAGCCCGATTACAAAACATAAATGCGCCGTCGTTAAATTATTCCAAAACGGTAAAAACTCAATTTCTAAGCAATTGATTAAAAACGAACGAATCGTGTACGTTTTGAGTAAATACGGAAGCCGTTCAGAGTATTATTCGAATGAACAGAATTCTGATAATCGTTGAATGTTGTACGCCGGCGACAAAATACGCGATAATATCATCGTGGTAATCTACGAACAGTAAGACCAGTAAACAAATAGTAATCGATTACAAAAATAACAAAAAATTGAATAGTTTTTGATTCTGACCGACTTACATTCCAACAGCGCGGTTTTATAATCATAATTTCACCCATAACGCGTTTTTTCTCATTGAAATCGACAATTTCCCGGCTGCGTGTTTTCACGCGTACGTTTTATTTGCACACCGCGTACCATATTCATAACGCGTATTTATGAGGTACAATCAAAAAGAAGAAGAAGAGAAAACGTATAACGGCAAAATTCGTACATCATCCAATTGGCGACGGCTACTGTAACGTGTGTGTGATATTATATTATTAATTGCCCGTCGTCGAACGTTATAAATTGCTGTTAATGCGCTGTGTGCGCACACAATCAATAGGCAATTTACAAAGTATTATATAAAATACGGCTGGTGGTGTGTACCGCCGTTCGGACATTTCTCGCGGTTAAACGATAGTAAAATACGATATTTATTGTTCGTTTTTTTGATAGCATTTCATAACATAACACCACCACCTATAGCTACATAACACTATGAGCTTGAAATATGTATAAGGGGAAAATTTAGGAATTGCACTGCATTAAATGACAATCCAAGTGGATTTTTTTTTATTATTATTATTATTAAAAAGTTAAACCATAACGCGGCGTCTTTACTACATTTGTTTTCGGTTGTCCTACGACTGTTCGATTCTATTCGTTTAAACGCTTCTTTTTTATTTTCCATACTTTTCGAGAGTAAAAATCAGTTGAAAAATCAACGGAGAATTTTTAGATTCGTCTTCCGTCCACATATGAATCGAGTTCGTTCACGACACGAGATTCATAGAACTCGTGCGTTACGTTAACGATATATTTAAAAAAAAAAAAAAAGAAATGTTTATACGACGATAATAATATCGTTTAAAATATTATTTATTTCGGAAAACGAACGTTATTAAAAAAAAAAAAAAAAATCCGATTTTCCATTATCGTTCGTCAATTGAACGCGAGGGACGCGGTGCTTATTTTCTTGTATTTGCGTTTAGTCAACTTCGATTTTTTTTTTTAACGAATTCGAGACGTTTGAATATAAAATTTTTATACTCTTGTAACCGTCGCGGAAAAAAATCCTTCTTCAACGAATTGCACGACGAATTAAATAGTAAAGTATAGCTGCTGTCTGGCGAATCGAGCGTTGTCGGTCGCGTTAAATCGTTTTCAACCGTAAACAATTTCGAACTCGAGTAAATGTTTACGAGTGGATTATTCTTCGAATAGTTTTTCTCCTTAAGCTTTTATCGATAAACGTTTTCGCGCAATTTATACACCGTTATAATTATACTTGTATAATAAATAATTATTGCACTCGTAATAAGTAATGAAATTACACTTATAATAGTTGTGAAAACCTCCCGTGTTGCGCTAGCGTGCGTATAATATATTATATTTATTATATTATATTTGTTTGTTGAATGCGAACGGTCAAATTTGCGTGGCCAACACATTACGACGGCCTCCCTCCGCGAACCGTATTCAAAACAAAATTAATAAATATTCTATTGATTCCATTTAATTTTTCCGGATAAATATTAGATTTTCGTGGGCTTTGAGACCTCGTAATACGATCGGTTCTCGTGTATAACGGGCACATAAATGAATTTTATAGATAAACCCCCCCCCCCGGTTTTATCGAATAAACGATATTCGTATCAATACTGAAAACCGATAAAAATCGAAATTATTCTAAAAAGTATTCGGAACACTCCTTGTGAAGCAAGTTCGTCATACGCGCGTTCCAAAAACATTTAAAAAGTATTCCGCCCCAAGTGTGACCATTTGACTCGTATGACAAATGTACTAATGAATTATTATTATAATAATTAGAGTCAGAAATGTAAAACGATTCCGGTTCAGGTTTGAATTTTTAAAAAAAAAAAATAATGTCGTTTACGTAGACAATATTTTATCGAACTCGTTGACGTGTTTCTATTTTTTAACTCGTCAGTGGAAAACGAAAAAAAAAACGTATTTATCAAAAAAAAAAATTTTCGTTGAAAATGTCACAAATCCCGTGGTCCGTCGCGTTGGTGGTTATGCCGCGCGTTAGAAAATCCGTTTCCCTCCCGACACGCCGCACGTGTACACGGTAGGACGGGGAACGCGTTCAAGTGTTTATTTTTTTTTAAACACGGTAAAAGCAATAATAATAATTATTATGATTTCGGTCTCGCGGGTGCGGTGGTAATAAATAACGCGCGCGCGTGTGACAAATACACGCGTATAATGAAAAATTGTGAATTCTTTCGACGTTTTTAAAAGACGTTTTTTGTTTTATTTCACACACGCAATATATATATATATAAGAAACGTTTATTTCATTTCGATTTTGACAGCTGTGTCGGGATGGAGGGATAGACGATCGTTCACACATGCGGTCCTCACTCAGTCTCTCTCTCTCTCTCTCTTTCTCTCTTCTTAATACTCAATATAACTCGATATCCCCGGCACACACGCGGCGCGTATCGATCGCGTATCGATCCGTATTGTAATACACGAAAATATATTATTATTATTTTTTTGATCTTTTTCAACACCGGTAGCCGTAGCGGTCGCTGGTTATTTCACGTTTTTTCTTTTTTTTTTTTCCATCTCGATTTTCGAGACCAAAACGTTATGAAACGTATATACAAAAAAAAAAAAAAAATAAATAAAAAAAAAATAGGAACAAATAACAGAGAAAAGTCGACGTTTTCGAATTCGCGTAGTTTTATCGAATTTTTCGTTTCGCGGTGCCGCAACGTTTCAGTGTCAATGCCGGCCTGTTTATCGAGACTCCAAAGAAGTCGAATTGTATTCTTATTTTTTTTTAAAAAAAAACGACCTTTATTTAGTTCGCGCGAAACTTAATACCTGCCTATAATAATTTGTAAAAAATCCGTTATAATTCATTTCTATCAAAAACAGTAACCGTACTCGTTCTTAATTCGACGATCCAGACTCGTCAGTTGTATATCTTTGTTGACTGACCGTCGAGAATTGAGTTCTATACCCCGCATATACTGACGATTTGTGAAATTGAATTTGGTTTTTAGAGTGTTCGGCTTAAGAAATATAAAAAAAAAAAAAAAAATTGTTTACAAAAACGTGGTGTTACATAAAACGAATTAAATGTCGGGCCGGGTTTTGGAAGTCGATTCGTACGTTATACTTCGGGTAAACGATCGTTTCGATTTTAAAATTCATATTAAATTCTCTTCTTCTGCGTTTAAAAACCACATTCTGTTTCGATTATTTTTCATTGTAAAAATATTTCAACTGGCCGTTTTTACGACGAGCCCCTAAATCGCTGAGACATTTTGAATTCCCAATAACCAGTTGTAATGTACTTAATGGTGAAAACGTGCGTCAGAATTTTAAATAAATTCCTTATAGACGCTTTCATAAAATACGTTTTACTTTTTGGATTTAAACGTCTCGGTCAAATAAGTACGCGTTTTACAAAACGTACACAATTGTGTTGAGCGCGCTCGGAAAGTGTTTACGGAACGTAAAATTCCCTTAAAAAAAAAAAAAGTCCGTATAAAATTTGTGTTTTTTTTCCTGGTTGAATTCGCGCGGTTATTCGGATACGTTATGATATGTACAACTAGGTTGATGTATAGTAATACATTTTTTCACCGATATCACTAAAAATTTCCGCATTTCGCTCAAAATCTACTTGAATTCACAAATTATTGTTATTATTATTATTATTATTATTATAATTCCTGTGTGTGATGGAATCTTGGGAGACAAGTCTATAATCGAGTTATAGACATTTATATAGGTCTCGTATTGGTTTTGCGCCAAGCAATTGTACTTTATTACACACAATAATAATTAACGCATGTTCATTGACTCGTCAGATATCTGACGTTGCAATACAAAACATAATATATTATTAAATAATACAAAATATTCGCCAATTATTATAAAACGAACATTATTACGAATGCAGTGAAAGTATTCCGATCGTCATTCATTACACGTCAATATTCTGGATTATGCGTCGTCCTATGCTTCTTCAAAGCGATATTCTTCATAAACGATTTCGTGCAAACTTCGCACGAATACGGTTTCTCTCCGGTGTGCGTTCGCATGTGCAACGTCAAACTGTTAGATAGCGCAAACGACTTTGTGCAAACTTCGCACGAATACGGTCTCTCTCCGGTGTGCGTTCGCATGTGCGTCGTCAAATTGTAAGATAACGCAAAAGATTTATTACAAACTTCGCACGAATACGGTCTGTCTCCGGTGTGCGTTCGCATGTGCGTCGTCAAATTGTTAGATTGCGCAAACGACTTTGTGCAAACTTCGCACGAATACGGTCTCTCTCCGGTGTGCGTTCGCATGTGCTTCGTCAAACTGTTAGATAGCGCAAACGACTTTGTGCAAACTTCGCACGAATACGGTCTCTCTCCGGTGTGCGTTCGCATGTGCACCGTCAAACTGTTAGATTGCGCAAACGACTTTGTGCAAATTTCGCACGAATACGGTCTCTCTCCGGTGTGCGTTCGCATGTGCGCCGTCAAATTGTAAGATACCGCAAAAGATTTATTACAAACTTCGCACGAATACGGTCTCTCTCCGGTGTGCGTTCGCATGTGCCTCTTCAACATGTAAGATAACGCAAAAGATTTATTACAAACTTCGCACGAATACGGTCTCTGTCCGGTGTGCGTTCGCATGTGCGCCGTCAAATGACTGCTAAACTTGAATGTTATTAAACAAACGTCACAGGAATAGAGATATTTTTTTTCGCATGACCTCTTGCCGTTCATTTTTGTAGATTTTTTTAAGGCACGTTGTCGAGTTCGTGCTCCGCGCGTTTATGTAATGTGTTCTTAACGTTCGAAATGTCGTGTGACAATCTATAAGTCAATTTTCAATATTATCAGAGAACACCGGTCTATGTTATTTGTAAACGATTTTCTTTTTCATTCCTAAGCCGTTTCCACGTATTACGATACACAACAATCGCAGAATTCCATAGTTTTAATTTTTTGTTTATTCCGTATCCATATTATACACCAGTACCGTAATAATATCACGTGTTATTTCGTATACGAGTAAAATAATTTCTTTACTCTTTGTTTCTAACGTTTTTAATTTTATAATTATTAATTAATACGTTATTATTATTAATAATAACATTTATTTCCTACAAAGTTAATACGACTTGTGCGTTGCGCATATTGCCGGATACCGTGCGTAAGGCACGGCGGGCGATTACTGTTTAACTCGATTCCGAGTATAATACGCGTATTTTTTTTTTTTTTTTTTTTTTGCTGCGGTTCCAGCGGGACTTTCGAAAAATGAAAATATTTTAAATTCGTACTTATCAAACGATTTTTATAACGTTTGAGAATAAACGCGCACGCGAAAAAAGAAACAAAGTGATTTCGCCGATCGTCATAATATTGTATAATACGTAAAACGTCTTCCGCGTCAATCGCTATTGCAGTAATACGGTTTACTTACGAGGAGTAGATTTGTTTCCGCGAGGTCCAAATGCAATATTTGGACTCGGTTGAAGAAGAACTATCGGGATTTCATAGCGTTCTCTACGATATTCAAATGAATACAATGAAACGACCACTTTTTTTCTTTTTTCTTCCTCTTTCGATTTATTCGACACAGTGTTTTTGAAATT
The DNA here is from genome assembly GCA_032441825.1 of Chaetogeoica ovagalla. NCBI lineage: Eukaryota > Metazoa > Arthropoda > Insecta > Hemiptera > Aphididae > Chaetogeoica > Chaetogeoica ovagalla. Next base: position 1,438,704 of record CM063749.1, on the reverse strand, counting down.
CGTAGTATATAATCGTAGAAATACAGGCGCTGAAAATTCACTATTTATTGTCACAATCGACGAAATACGATTTCAACGATTTAGGCGAAGAAAAAATATTATTTCGAGTTAGGGGGGGGTTTAGAGGGGACAATGCTTGCCCTCCAATCTCTCCGTATCAATTCCCCCCTCACACTCCCCCGTTCCGAAACACTGTATAATAATAATAATAATAATAATAGTGAATTTACCACACGGCGGTGGTCACGAGTGGGACAAAAACGACTTGGGAACGACTCGACCGCGACATGGCCCGCGTATTATTCGCATGGCAAATACGCGATTATGCGCACAAGCGAGCGCACACACGTACGCGAATAATATATTTTATAATGTGTGCGACGTGCACCGGCGGGATAATATCCGTACGGGTTATAATAATAATAATAATAATAATAATAATAATAATAATAAAATAAGCCGTTTCTTTTTTTTATTATTATTGTGTTTTGTCGCGTCTCTCTAGTAAGTATACTCGTCGGATTTACATCACGTTTCTCGAACGGAGTCTGTACGGAAAACATTACCGATGATCTCCGTAGGTACACGCACCGTACACGAGATTACGCGTACCGCGAAACGCGAACAATGCGCGCACACGCGTTTCCGATATTTTATTTCTTTGCCAGCCGGGGCCGCCAACTATTTATTATAATATTATAAAATATCGAATATTTTAACATTTATTTATCGTGCGACGAAACGATGGATAAATCGAAATTTAAGGGAAACGCGGTATTTTTTTTTTTTTTTTTTGGACTTTTCGAGGTTTTCGACTTATCCAAGGCATTCGAGTTATCAAGGTTTTCTAGACAACGAAAAAATTCGACTTAATCGAGTTTTCAAAATGTTTTTTTATTATTATTACTAGAAATACGTATATTACACCGTGTGTCATAATAATTATTTTTATTGTTTTGAAAATTATTATTATTAAAAAAAAAAAAATACGATAAAAAAATATGTATTACGAAATTTACAAAAATAAAATAATAATTCCACGTCTTGATTTGAGTTTCGTTTTTGCACGTATTCTCAATAATATTTTCTATCACATTTAGAACAGAACACTGAATAAAGTAGACGAATAAGTCTGGACTCGGAACAAGAGGTTCGTGTTGTCTCTAGAGTTTTTCTCTCGAATAATTGGAAGAAACAAAGTATAATTTTTTTTTTGTTTTCTAGAGAAAATTAGAAAACCGACATTTTGAAGAATTATTTACGGATACGGTACAGGCCCGTATGATGATTGTTATACGTGAAAAAAACGTATTCGGATTTAACGATTCCGACGGCAACGTAAACGTATCGTATCAGATCTAGGCGACTTCCGACGTTAACTGATCATTAATTCTTTCTAAAGAAACGTTTTTTTATTTTCTCGTAGAAGCGTCCGTGTGTTATTCTATTGGACTTCTCATAGACTATTATTAATATCGTTTTCTTTTTTTTTAGTTCGATTCGTCAACGGTTAAATAATTTTTTTAAAAAAAAAAAATCACGTGCGGTGAAAAAAAAAGAATTTTTTTTTATTCACGAGAATCCGTTACTTTGCGTGTACACCACACACACACACACACATACACACACGATGAAAAAAATGAAATCGTATATTGATGACGAACATTACTCGTTTGTTACGATTTTTCACGGGCAATTTTTCCGCAAAAAACGTTCCGTGTCTGTTGTATAATTGACATTTACGAGACCAATTGTAATAATTAATAAATTATTCACAGTTTCTCGCTGTGCAGTTATACCAGTTCAGAATTCCTTTGTGACCAACTAACTAGTTAGCTCACCGACTAGTTTAATAGACACACGCTACGCGTATGTTATGCGATAGAGAAAAATATAATGTATCGAACGTTTAATAACGAGTAGAAGAAAAAAAACGTGTATTCTTATATGTTTACGTTTAAGTCTACGAGTAAATAAAATATTAATAACTGGAATTAAAGAAGAAGAAAAAAGTAACCAATTCGTCGAAATTAATCGGTATGAAAATCGTTTTACCACTAGTATGTGCGCGTAAATAATAGATACGCGTACGAATAACTACACGAATTATTTATAATTATTATTCAAATCTTATTTTTAATTTCACGTACGAAACGCGTATTGTATTTACGCGCGATAAATCATACACGTATACTTCTTAATATTGTTTTTTAATCGTAACGTAAAAATACAAAAAAAAAAAAAAATCGTTTTATTACAAATAATTTTAGAATTAATTCCTCGAAAGTTGAATTTCTCTTTGACGGCAATAGTTAACGATTTATACCCTTGTGCACGGTCATCCGTCCGTCGAAATTGTTGTTACTCGTCAAGTGTTTGGACTTACGGCTAAAACGTATAGAATTTTAAAACGAAAATTTAACCATAATTCACTATAGGAATACGTTTGTCCTCGTAAATGTTATACTTAAACGTCGATTAATAATATTTTTTTTTTTTTACTATCCCTTAGTATATTCTGTTTGCAGAAATCTGTGATGTACGAGTAGAATTAATCGTCTATAATATTATTTTAAGAACACGGTTGAAAATAAATTGTTAACCGCGTGTCGGTAAACGGAAAACGGATACTGCATTTTCACGTGAGTGATATTTTTTTTTCTTAAGAATTTTGACGCTCTCGGCCACATCGCGCGCGAATACTTTTCGAACTGTGCACAAAACGATCCGTGTATAAATATTGTACTTTATCAAATAGTAAATCGTCTTATGTAATTAATGAGACACGTGAATTCGTCAGTACTTCTTGACTTTTAATATAATTCATTTATCATTAGTCTGTATGTTCTTGTATTTATTTCTCTCCTCTTCGTCCGTTCACTATTTGTTTGTTTGTTCTCTCTTTTTTTTCATTAATCGGCATATTATGTTTGTAATTGTTGAGCTGTTACAATTTCGATATTTGTAACTATCAAAATAAATTATACTACAAATAAAAAACCTCCCTCCCCTCCATATTTTCGATCATTTTTGCACACGGACACGAAACGAGTTACGATTTCGTTTATTTTATTTATATTATTATATCGAAGAATTTCCTCCGCTATATTATTACTCATTGTTATTATTATTATTAAATTGAAATAGTATCCCATACACGAGTGTTTTTGAACCGTGCGCGTTATACGAGCGTGAAATCGATTTAAACCGCACATCACACACACACACACACATTACGAGTAATATAATTGAAACGATAACGGACGTTTTCTATACGTTTTTGACAGCCAAATGTATAATATTTTGCCCGACGCAGTGTATGTGTGATGTTATTTAACTTTGACGATTTTTTTTTTCCATTTTTTTTTTGTCGTTTATCGAATTATTATAGCGGAAAATACACGTAAATACGTGTATTTTATAACACGCCTTAAAAGTAAAAAAAAAAAAATCGCTATTTCACGGAATTCGAATATTTCTCGAAGAAGAAAAATGTTCTCGCGAATAAAAAAAATACATTTATATATGTATGTACATAGAAAAACATTCGTCGACGATATACCGCAGTATCGTTGCTCCCATATCGGAAATAATATTCACACGGGATTACTGTTCCGATTTTTTTTTTCACAAAAAAAAAAAAAAGCGTTACATAATAATATCACTCGTTTTTTTTTCTCTTAAAAACCGCAAACAGTGTGTATAGTGATTTTCATAATATAATTTCGAACAGTGCCCGTTGATTTTCTTTTGTCTTAAGATGGTACAAACCGTTCGACATTTATATCATAAGTATAAGCGGGACAGATAATGGAATGAAATTAATTCGTAATATTAAAAATACAGTAAAAAAAAAAAAAACGTTTAAATCGCAACCAGTCGAGTTATTTGTGAACCTCAAATAATAATAATAAAAAAAAATACCGAAAAAACTTGAATAAACGTAATTTCTTTGCGCGTAAAATTTTTGTACGAAAATTAATTAACACGTTTTTTACGGTTATATACATATATATATACACTCGTGAGCGAAAAAATCGACTCATACCGCAGACTCGCTTTTAAATATCTCTGGCAAAAAACTCTAATCCCATTTTTGATTTTGAAATCTTTAAGTTCAAAGCTTTAATTTTAAAACGTTTTCTTAGAACTAAAACAGAGACTTTATACATATAAAAAAAGAAAATGGCATACAAGTTTTAATTTCTGTGCTAGAGATATTCAACTGCGAGTTCGCGGTATGAATCGATTTTTTTTTGCTCATGAGTGTACAATGTACGTAAAACACTCGTTTGATCACACGTTTTTCACATTTCGTTCGCACGAAACATACGGACGATCGTCTTTATAAATATATGCGATTCGTTGCGACTGTTTTATGATAATTATAATAAATTGTGCGTTTAACTGTAAAAAAAATAATAATAATAATAATTATGAGATGAACTCGATCGGTCGATGAGAAAATGAGCGGAACATTCAAGTGTCCTGGTGCACGTTCGCGATAATACGCTATACGAAATATTTATTTTTTTGCACAAGCGCATAATTGTGAATGTCCTCGAGAACGAATGCCAGTGCGCACGGTGTTCAATGTGTTAGTATATCGTCGCAACGTTAAACTAAAATAATAAACGCACCACCGTACGAAGCGCGGTAAAAGCCGTTTCGCGGGAAACGTTCGGAGGAACAAATAACTGGCAAAAACACTGTAATGGAAATCACTTTGGGTCGGTGGTGGTGTGTTGATCCGAAAAAAAAACAAACGAAAAAACGAAAAAACTCCACGCTACGTTTGATTTTATTTTAAAACAATCGTCCACGTCGAAAAACACAATGACATCACGAATTCATCCATTAATAACGAGGTCGTTGAGACAATCGTTTTTCCCGTCTCTCTCGCTCTCCTTCTCTCGTAATACGTTTTGTATACGGAAAAATACAGTTGGCGTACCACGGGTGTCGCGGGTTTCGATCGAAATCACCGACGTACCGTATACACACTTCTCAAAAGAGTTTTTCACCGCACGCGATTCGTATTTGTGCGAACGTCGGCCGGGTATAAACAATGGAAATATGTATCGAAACGCACGCAAAACGCAGATTTTAAATCGACAACGGTCGTCCAGTGCGCTAAAAAGAGAAAAAAAATTCACGTTAATTACAATATATCTGTACGGACAAAAATCACGCAATCAATGCACCGAGAGTTCTGTTTTGAGCAAAAAACATAATGTTCGTCGGCGCGCGCCGATGATTGGAGTAGGCTAAAAACTATGACACATCCCTATGTAGCACGGGATCGAGCACGCGTGATTTCCGAACGTTTCTATCGTCAAAGTGTGTGGAATTCATCGCAAAGGATTTCGTGTGGATTTCACGCGAACACGGTTTTTCTCCGGTGCGCGTTCGTCAAATCGCTACTGTACACTTTTGAACGAATCTGTGCGGGTTTTTTTCTTCGTATGACCCCGTTTCTTTCATTTTTTTTGGATTTTTGAAAGCACGTTGTTGAATTCGAACTCCGCACGATTGCGTAATCGTGGAAACGTTCAATGCAATCAGTATACAATCCACATTTTTATTATTATTATTACCACGCGAATTCGTAAATGATTTTCTCGTTCATTCATTCGCCATTTCAATACATCGCCATACACAATGTTCGCAGAAATCCATAGTTTTTAGCGTTTTGTTTATTTTCTTCGTACATTTGAGTTATACGATTGTATATACATAATGTAAAATATTTTTTTCTAATAAGATATTATTATTATTATTATTATGATTTTGAAAGCGACGATAAATCGTTGTATTCGAAAAAGATATTTTCCGACCTTCAGTGTAAAACTTACGAAACTATTGCCGTCGATTTCCCGAGACTTTTAGCGTTTAAGATTTCATTGTTTTCGAAATTACGAAAACGTATAACGTATAATTTTTTAATTAATCGTAGTCTTGTGAAATCGCAACGTTTTTCCCGTCAATATATTTGACGCGTTGAAAAATGCTATTCGTAGAATATTTGAACCGTCTATGGACTGTCCACTGTGTGGCTTATGATAAAGTAGAAAACCGGGTTCTAGCGGGTCCGCTTAGAATTTAAAGTGTACAAATATAATTAAATAAACTCAAACGGAATTTCTTGTTTTTTAAATCGATTTTGTGTGTGTGTATGAAAAAATTCGAACCGAAACGTCGAAACGAATCCGTAACGTGTTCGGGTCTGCGCGCGCGTCGTCCACGGACAATGACGACGGGCAACGGCAACAACGGGGCACGATGATAATGTGTGTTTTTATGGCAGTAGTAAAAGTACTTCGAAAACGGAGAAGAAGAAGAATTATTACGTACAGAACGGATTTACTGCAACGAAAACTCGAGATTTCTTTGTAAACCGCTCGTGCAGAGAGCACCAGGCCAAACGCGTTCGCCCCACCCAGCGGCGGCAAACGTTGCAGCCTCCGACGGTTCTCTCTCTCTCTCTCTCTCTCGGACCACCGGCTCACCCGTCGGACGTGCTCTTCTCGTTCTCGTCGCTATTGCTATATTATCGTCTCGGGACGTGCCGTTTTTTTTTGTCTTCTTCTTCTTCTTCTTTTCAACGAACCGCCGGTGTAAACGTATTTCGCTCGGGACGAGACCGGTATGGCGAAGAATCGCTTACGACTCGTCAGCAGGACTCGAGTGAAATATTTTTTTCAAAAGTATTTATAGTGTTCGGGGAACGTGTACTACGGCGACAGTACAGTATTGCCTGAGTATTTACGAATACTTTTAGAATGCCTTTGTCCTTTCGCTCATACGAACGTAGTAATTATAATATTATTATTATTATTGTTATTTTGTCGAATACGAAGAAAAACAGTCGACGATTTGCGTTCAGTGATTTTTTTTTTTTTTTATAATTCTGTGTTCGACAATATTGTCGCATTCGCATCGTCCGACTCACGCCACTGATTTCAACGGTATTTCGGGCCGTGTGTTCGTACGGGACCTGCAGAGTTCGTAAATGACCATTTTCACCGATAATTATTGTTTAAAGCGTAGCCTTCTATTCCTACGGGGTTATCAATTTGGTATTATACGATTTGAATGCACGCCGTGACCGCGGTTAACGTTGCTACTGTAATCTACGGCGTACACTTATACAAATGTTTCCCGACCATATGTGGTGTATACGAGGATAAGATACGCAGGTTTTTTTTCTCCTTTTCTTTACAGGGAAACGTTTTAAAGGAGCTGCCGAAATGAAAAAAAAACAAAAAAAACGCATCGCGACTCGTACAGAGGTTATGTGGGTCATGGGAATCGCACGTGGCGAAGAATACCTTGTGAACGACGACGTGTATACAGACGAATTTAATTTTCAGCGTTTTGCGTGTTAACTAAAAAGAGTCCGTTAACGTTTATTTTCGTCACTTATTCAAACGTTCGGCAATCGGTTAAAATCAATAACGTTGAAATCAAATAAATAATATAAACGTGTTTTTTTTTTTTTTTATACGTAATATATAGCGGTTATTTGCTAATTCGAACTAATTAGCAGCTAATTCGCTGGAGCGAATTCGCGCAATCGAAACACACTGCGGTACGCGTTTAGGGAAGAAGAAAAAACGTCGTGCGTATCACCGAAATACGGACGAGAAATAAGTGAAAACGGCGCGTTTGCGCGATAGAGACACACGGGTGATAAGAATACAAAGCGCAAATGTGCGCCGCGTTGTATAATAATGTGCCGTGGACCCCCTACTGATCCGTGTTTTCGTCCCTCGCAATATATTACGACAATTCATTGTCCGAACCACTCTGCCTCCGCAACCTGTCGAACCATACGGATTTCCATATATATATATATAAAATATAAATAATATATAGTACATTTAAAATTATATAATCTTTTATACGGATTAACCGGGGTGGGACGGGGACGCGTACGGCCGCATGCAGGCCACCATCACAACAATACCGTCCAACGCGAAAAACGAAAAACGCCGAGTGTTTTTCCGTTGTTCGCTACGGAAATATCACTTTCATCATTCACACGGTGCGTTTTTAATTTTTTCGTGACAATATACGTACAAAATGTAATATCGCTTCGCGTCCGACATTCACTCGTCACCGGTGCCGTGCGCAGGGATAGAAGTGTCAGGGAGATGCGACACCCCGATCCTCCACCCCCCCAAAATAAACAGTTCGAAGTATCTTTTCGAATTACGAAACTACGATTAAAAATTTAAAAAAAAAAATTTTCCCGATAATTATTTTTTTCGATTACGCTGTTTATGACGTAGCGGGAGGAAGAGATTTTTTTTTTCTTTTAGAGTGATGAGTGGGGAAAAAAAAAAGATCATCGATTCGCGCGCGTTATGTGACACACACACACCGGCTCCCCGTTTGAAAAAAAATCCCTCGTGCGCCACTGACTATTTGTGCTGTACGGTTTCGGATTGCGACGAAGCGTTGATAGGACGAAAATCGAAAAATCGAAGCGGGCGACGACGATTAATATTGATTCTCTTCGCGGACAAATCAAACGGTTCGACGAAAACCGTCGGGGACGTTTTACGAGTATTTATTATTTTTTTTTTTTTCATCTCGTAATGTAATCGACGTTTCGCGGGCTGAACGAGCGGAACACGACAGCTACCGTTGTCCGTCTTCTGTTATTCATCGCGCGCGTCCTTGTTCCGAAGATTTTTTCCCAAACGCCGGTCGCGCGGCCGATGGATGGGCCACTCGCGTTTTTACGCTTTTTCTTTTTACGTAGTCTCGTCGTACACAAATCGATATGTCCAAAACGAAAATCGCGTATCGATTTGGTTCGCGAAACGAAACGAAAAAAAACCGTCTGTAGACTTTCGAGCGTTCGTGTTCAAAATCGCATTTGGAAATCGATGATAGTCGAAGTAAACCGTCTCTGGAATCGTTTACGGACGACACTGGGGACGTATATAAATCGTTTTTTTCTCCCCCTCGGCCAAAAAAAAAAACAAATTTTTTTTTTTGTTTTTTGTTTTAGGAATAAAATTACGAGTGATTCTCGGGAGAAGGACGCACGACGTTTACAATCGGTTAAATTTCGGTCTTTTGGAATGCGCGAATTTTTCAAAGCCGTACACACACACACACTGCAAATATTGAAATCGACAAAACCGGTGTAAAGGTGAGCGTTTACAGCGTTTATGACTGGCGAATGGCCGCCGCCGGAACGCGAATTCGCCGTTCGGTTGATTCACCACTGCGTTGTACATTATTCGCGGACCGCGTTCGCCAGTTTCCTGCGCGGCGTCGTATCGTGTCCGCGGTTAGGAATTATTAATAATTCGCGTAGCCACAACGAATATTATATCATGTATTATTATTCTCGTGTTTAATATGAAAATTCGCGATATTGACCAAATAAAATCAAAATAATTTAATTTCAATCGCGTTCATTCCTCCGTCTTGTTCTTTATGGATATTAAATTAGCGCGCGCGCAGTTACAGTACACCGTTTGCGGTGTGTACGCCGGTATAATTGTACGAAATAAACAGATGTTTTTTTTTTTTTTTGAGTAAAAATCTATTGACCCATTGGAATTTCAACGAATGAAATATCGACGATTCGGTAAAATCGAGAATTTCGAAATTACGGGGAGGGCCTTCGGGCAAACTCTGTAGTGAACACCTGCAGTAGAGCACCGCTCTCGTCTTATGATTTCGACAAAATAAATTACAATATCAAACCCACCCGTATGCGGAAAAACATTTTATAAATATCTTAAAGAGTTACGAGCATTAAGAAAAAAAAATACTATTTTTTTAAAAATCTTTTTACGAATTAAAAGAGGTTTAAGAGAGAGAGAGAGAGAGAAAGCGGCTCTGTTTTAATTGTACACAGTTAATATAAATAATTTATTTCGTGTAATAAAAAATAATTTTAGTGTCATAATCAACGACCTTCGCGAGTTCTTTCCCCTCTGCGCGAAACGGTTTTTATCGTAAACAATTTTTGATTTTCCGCACATTTTCCGATTATAACACGTACTGTTAATTAAAACCACTTTATAAAATATATAATATTTATACAGTTAATTGTAATATGTTTATATTAGAAAATGAGATATAAATCCGCGTAAATATTATACGTTTATGCAAAATGTTTGTTTTCCAAGAGTAACCCATTGTGTGTTATTAACGATTCGCGTGTACGTCCGTGCTAAAACCTGTATTTTTTTTAAATTATATCGTAATTATCTCCTTCGTATTTAATATACGTATATCGGCAATTCTTTATTATTATTATTATTATTATTATTATTATTATTATTATTATTATTATTATTATTATTATTATTATTATTATTATTATTATTATTATTATTATTGTTGTTGTTATTATATTGTGTCATATACGCACGACGACTATTTCTTATACGTTTCCCGTTATAATAATCGTATTAGTATTATTGTATCATCGCATCGTCCACACAACGTATATTCTCACGCGTATAAATAAATACGAGATTTTTTTTTTTTTTTTCATTGAAAACGCGAAATTAACTTACTTTCCGTTGATTACACCAGTGTTGTTGGCGGATTTTATTTTACCGTATTTATTTTTTTTTAAGTCGATATCGTTGAAAATCGCGTCGCGTGTTCCAATACAATACGATGGCCGTCGCGTGTTACTGTGCATTTTTTCCCATCCGACAAAATTTATATAATTTCCGTGTGAACGCAGTGCTGGGAGGTGGGAAAAAATTTAGTAGACCGACGAATATAAATTGTAAAGTTCTATAAAAAAAAAAAAAACACTGCGTGAACCGTGTGGCTTTACCGAAAATCATTTTTTTTTCATTCTCGTAAAACCCATTCGGAACATTCGAATAAACGAGCTTGAAATGTATTTTTGTATTTTATTTCTTCAATCCTTTCTGTACGAACTGGATTATACGCTATAATTTACGTACGAAAAACGCTATTTATTGAAAATGTATACTTTACTTCTTGATGTGGACTTCGCGCGCGCGGTCGTTTCCCGTGTGTCAACGGTTTTGTAATATTTTCCACACGAGTACGACGATATTTTTTTTAAATTCTAAACCGCGTAAAACAAGACGTAAATGCGGCTTTTTATTACAAAATACTCGCGTTTTCACACGCTGGATTTCAGAGCGTTTAAACAATATCTTATACTATACGAATATGTATGGTTTTTATTATATACGTATTACCGTATTTACTGTGTAGAAAATTGTTACAAGTCGATCGTGTAAAAACTACGTGTTAATATAGAGATTTTATTTATCGGGATTTCTTTCTACACTACCGTCAGCCGTATAAAACTCTTCGTGATTTTTTTTTTTTTTTTTTGATCCGAGTTCGTTTGCGCAAAACATTTCGGAACTCCTATAAAACTGTAATAATCAAAACTACATTGAGGAGGGTACACCGATATTTTAGCTTTTTGTCTCTCAGCTGCGCAGCAATAGTTAAGTTTCGCACCTCCTTTAAAATACGCATAAATACGCAGTTATACAGGAAAGAAAACCGTAACGTAACAAATTTTTCTTTTTTCTTTTTTTTTACATAAATAAAAAATACACGTCGTAGTTATTATTTTATTGATTTTAAAAACGACGGTATTACTTTTTATCGGTTCCAAAAAAAAAAAACAAATCGAGTCGTACGAAAGAAAATTGATAAAAATCAAACAGATATTTACACACACGTGTACGGCTTTACCATAAGATCAAATGACGAGTTAATTTTTATACTATTACAACGTTACAAGTAATTCTTTACAGAAAAAAAAAAACGAACATTTAACGATCTGAACGTTATTAAGTCTTACACGGTATTTGTTCATAATTGTTATTTAATGTATTTAGAAATTTTTCAAGAATATTCAACATTATTGTTTATGACGTAATAAAAACTTCGTATTGTGTATTTCTTATTCAATGCGGTAAAAAAAACACACACACACATAACTATATAACGCATTAGTTGTATTGTTAAGTTTTAAAGTAATAATTACCCACGAGCATTTAAATCGTTACTTTTTTTAAACGTACATGGGCATACACGGATATAACGGTATAACGTAATATAGTTATGAATCTCAAAAGCAAAACAAATTACTTTGTGTGTGTGTGTGTGTGTATTTTATACAAATTCAATATTTACGTGTATTATAATTTATAATTTTTTTTTGTTTACACTACTTTATTAAATTTTATTTGTTTAGATATTCATTACGGGGTAAAAACGATTTTCAATTTTTACACATAAATCAAAACCCCCTCCCCCCCATCGTAATTACTACATTAGTATTTTCGATTAAAATATGATACGCACAAAAAAAAAAAATATACATATAGTCGTATCTGTATATAATTATTTGCTCAGTGTCCGTACAATCCTCCGCTCCGTCTCCAAGATCCTGTATCCAATTCAACACCGACGATTGCGCGCGTATATCAATAAAATAATGTCGTAGACCAGAGATAACCAAAAAAAAAAAAATTTTTGTATCCGAATAAAAATTTATAACATGTATGTCCGGCACGCCATTATTATAAGAAAATAATAATAAACAAATACGTTTCACCGGAAAACAAAAAAATATTTGTATACAATGCGTAATAGATTTAAACGCGATAAATTCACATTACGTTATAGGGGGATTTGTCTTAAATTATAGACCGTTTACCGATGAAAACCGACGTTTTTGTTTTCTATGCCTACTCGATATTCGTGTTGTTAACATGAAATTCGTTGCGACGGACGTACGAATCTCGTCGATCTCGCCCGGGGACTGTATATGACGAGTCGATTATCGCGTATACACTTTTTACGCCCGTTCCAAACTGTATGCGATTTCTCGTAGTTGATTCGATAGGAATTCATTCGCCGACATGACTTGACCGTGCGCGCGTTTTTCTACAAAGCGCTGTCGTTATAAGAGGAATTTTCTCTTTCATCGCGGCGGACGAGGAAAAAGACACTCGTTTTATCAGACCGTCAACAATAATCCGCGAGATTTCAAATTCATCCCGTCGCAACCGCGATATCGCGGCGACGCGATAAACTGTTTTCAAACAAACACCAACGTTCGTGTTTACACCCGTGAACGAAGAAATAAATATATATATTTTTCCCCCGATCGTATTATTACGACAATCGGCCGAATATTATACGAAAATATCAAAAAAAACAGTAACGATAATAAATCAAATATGAAAAATGTAATAATGCTATTCGCCGCCGCCGTAGCTGCGAGCGGTCTACGGTTTTTACGATTTCGCCGTAATCTGCAGGGGCGCTCGTTCGATTAGTCCCCGTGTGTACAGATTTGTAACGACAGTGCGCACTGTCGCGCGATCCCGGTCGGCCGGCCGGCCGTCTCTCGTTCGCGGTAGCTCGACGAAGACGTTCGGAACAGAAAAAAAAAAAAACAGAAAAACGTTTTTCTTATCCTCGCCGAGAATTCGTCCCGTTTCCATTCGTCCTTGGCGTTCGTTACGCTCGGACCGGCGCCGGTGAATTGTTTCTTTTTCGGTGAAATTTTCACAAATTGGGAAAAATTACAAAAATGATCTCGTCTCGTTTTCGATATCGTGTTTCGGTCCAGAACGAGAGGCGACGGCGATACGTCACGGGCACGAATTGAAAAAACAATAATAATAATAATAATAAAAATGTGTGTGTGAGAGAGAGAGAGAGAAAACACACAATAGGAGCGAAACGAAGAGAATAAAAAAAAAAATATATATATATATATAATACAATCGGTTGTATTGTAATAACACAGACGACGATAATAATAATAATAAATAATAATAATAATAATAATAATAATAAATAACGCGTATAGGTATATCGTGTGGAGAGGAGAAGAACGGACGGACGAGGACACCGTCGTCGTGGCAATTCGGCCGTCGTGGTCGTCGATGAATCACGCGCGCGTTGACCTACACGCTCGGAAAGAGGCGGCGGCCCGCCCGACAGCCAAGCACCGTTATAATGACGACCGCATAACAATAATAATGTGTTATACGCGAGCGCGCTCCAACGACAGGCACAGGCAGGCGGCGGCCAATGTGCGCGCAAAAAAAAAAATAAATAAATAAATAAATATGTATACAGCAAAAAAAAAAAAAAATCTCGCGATATTTCTTCTTCTTCTTTTTATTACTTCTTACTTTTTTTTTCAATAATATTTTTCGTTTCGTTCTATCGGCCGCCCGGTACTTCGTTCTTTTTTTTTTCCTTTCCTATGATATAACCAGCGCGCGAAACGTCGCGGACGAGAGAGTTTTGTTTTTTACATTTATTTTTTATTCGCCGTGCGTGCGGCGGTTTCCCGTTCTCGTACGGTGTGTGCGCGCGCGCGCGAGCGAGCGAGCGAAGAGGTCACGGTCAGGCGCGTGTGTGTGTGTGTGTGTGTATTTTTCCGTCGACCGCTCCGCGCGCACGTTTTACTTGCCGCCGCAGTCCGATGCGAAAATTCAGAAATTTTTTTTTTTTGAGAGTTTCCCAGAGAGGAATTTATCGTCGGGATTTTACAACGATGTGGTTTTTTTTCCGCTTATATCCGTACCGGAAAATCGTACCGGAACGAGTGCTCCTCGGATCTTTACAGCTCAGTTTCCTGGTAGCACGTAATCCGTGATCGCCCGTACTCCAAACGGCCGGTTTTTCGATTTTTTGTTCAAAAACGCCTGAATATAACACATAACCGCCCAATACGATTCGAATCCATAAGATTTCACGTAAAAATCGATTTGACTTGGTAATTTTATAGAAAACGAAAAAAAAAAAAAAAATTCCGCACCACAATACCGGACTTCGTATTACATTACTGCATTTTCCAAACAATTCCTTTCGATTTTGTGCCATTTACAAAAATCGTAAATCACTTTTTTCGATCCGTAAGATACATGTAATTATTATTATTATTATTATTTTTAAAAGCTTAAACATCGAATACAATGTGATGTGCGCGTGCCTACGTCATGCGCTCGATCGCATCACGTTATTGGTTCACTAAACATTTATGGGCGATCAATTTTTCGACCGAGGTAAAATTTACAATCCGAGCCGTTTCACCGAAAAGTATTCCCGTCGAATCCTCAACCCACTGGATTGGATCACAGTGTAATAGTCGCTGTTCTTCGTAAATCCCTCGAATTTTCGCATAACGCTTGTTTTACATAACAAATAACTCGACGAAAATCGACGCGCAACCGATTTACGACCGGCTCGTTTTGAAGAACGAATAAATGGACACAATGGTGGGAAGAAGTAATTTATTGAAGGAACGATGGAGCGACAATGTGACCGGTTACGCCGATACGAATGGAGGACTAGCTATAGCCTATAAATAGAGAAGAACGGAGAACCAGATTTGCGGCGACCGGCCGTGGCTTTCAACGGAATAAGAAGAAATATTTAGAAAGGCGGGACTGTGGTAACCGCTTTACAAAAGAAAATCGTATCGTACAAATTTTAAAAATGTTCGCGAAAATCTCGTATTAACAATATATTTTAGAGAGAGAGAAAAAAAATTCAAAATTTCTTCATTTCGAGAGCAACCGGGGTAGCGCACATACGTTTCGCATAACGATTTCCATTTTCGGATATTCGCTTTCTCCCTAAAAAAAAAAAAAAAACCACGTATTATATTTTTCTACGGAGATAAAGATAATTTTTTTCATATTTCGTCTTTGGACATCGTCTCGAAAAAAAGAAAAAAATCGTAAAATAAAATGAACGAAATAGATACGAACCGTGATGTGAACCGATTAACTCGAAAACCGAGCGCTTCGTCCGCTTAAATGAGTAAATACAATACGCAAATACGTTCCAACAGTATATTGTCGACAATATGAACGAAGTTTGTGCGTGGAAAACATTAAAAATTTACGTATAGACTTTTAATTTCCTGGAATATCCGTTTATAAATGAATGGAGAATAATTAATATAAACGTGTAAAATGGGTAATAAACTGACATAAAAATATAGAAAAACTCGCGCACACAACACGCGTTACTCCGCAGTTGTGGTGTATGAATATAATTTCGTTGTATTAAAAACGAAAAAAAAAATACTGCCCACGTACATGTACTGTGACGATGGAAAAAAAATTTTGTAAAAAGTGCAAGTACTACAAATTCGTAATCATGTTACACACATTGAATGAACCGTTATGGTGTGTCATTTTAACGAAAATATTTACTCTAAGCCGAACAGTCTCGGTCTCTTAGACTCAACACTGCTCGACTCGAGTAAACAATTTTTTTTTTTTACATTCTGAGCGACGACACAATATTGGTTTTAACAAAGACGCGTGTTTTACGATTGTTTATTGATTTTTCCGTATTGAAACGATCCGATCGTAACTTGTAGGAAATCCGTATCCAGTATCGGTGAACGTTCTTCTCGGATAATCCAGTTGGATAATTGTTTTTTTTTTTTTTAAGCGCGCGCGCAAAAAAATTAGCAAAAAAACGAAAATAATAATAAAATCAATATTAAACTATCCGCGTAATATGATGTGTTTTTTACCGTACGAACGAGGTTCGTTGAAAAAAAAATAAATATATATATATATACGTAATATTTTAACAATATTATAGAAAGCGTTTGAAAACCGTTTATCGTTCAAATACATATTGCATGTGTGAAATTTGAATTTCAATACAAAACCTCGGCTCAGATCGGTCAGGTTAGGTAAGTAAAACTTAAACCTGACCTGACCTATACGTACGTACGTTATTTCGATTTTTCCTGTTATCGACCGGTGGAATTATTTACTCGCGTGACCGGCTTTGAGATTTAATCCTTTACGGCGAACGGTTCCGAAGAATTGTACGGTGTACTGCACGACGATCGTGTGTTTAAGCCGTAAGCAAGGATCGGATTAAATCTGCTGGACCAAAGAGTCGATTTAAAATGTTATTGACAAATTTATAGGTTTTATACGCTGGACAACAAGCACGTAATTCGGACGAAAAGAAATGTTTTATCAATCTCACAAAAGAGCGCGGTGAGAATCTACAAAAGAAATCGAATGGACTTACTCGAGAAAATCCACGTCGGACGTATTCATTGTAGTTGATATTTATTCGCTTGTTTTTTTATTATTATTATTATTATTATTATTATTATTATAATTAAATAAAACGTTAATCATTTAACGTATTTAACAGGAAACACTGGTCGACGACTCGGTTTAACTGTACACGCTGACAGTTGACAAAAATAACAACGAGAAAACCTGTAGAAGTTCTCACCGAACTCTCCACACACAATAACGAATAGACGTTTGGAAATCCAAAATTGTGTTTTCTTTAATTCTAATAAATATATCGAAAACGTACCGAATTCTCGTGTTGCTCAATCGGTAATTTATTGCCATTCGATTCATATTCGCACTATATTTCAGTATCTGTTTTATTTGTAATTTATTACTAAAAAAAAAAAAAGTATATATTTATATGTAAAAGAGTCAGTTGTAATGGAAACGAAATTTCCATTTGTTATTTTTAAATCCCGGAAGAAGAAAAAAATTGAAAATACACGCGATTACAGGGTAATGTCGCGTTATAAACACGACGAATTTAATATTTAAAGAAAAAAAAATTCTTCCAGTTTTTACATTTATTTGGACGCGAGTTCCCTCCTATCAAACGTTAAACGCTTATGAGTTATATACGCGTGTGTTTTACATGTACCACGGTTTTAAACGGTGAGTAACTCTAAGAAACATAACGGAAAAATCCGTACAAATAAAGAATCCTCATTACGTATTCACGTGAATGTGAATGTGTGTGTGTGTGTTATATTTGTCTTCGACAATATTAACATTGTCGAGGGAGAAGAAAAAACCGCTGTGAGACATCGTTTCAACGATAATTTACGTTGTGGACGAACAGATGGTGTTTTATTATTTTAAAATACCGCCGTATTATGTAAACGGACTTTTGTCGTCGTTGTTACGTACCGCACTAATGTGAAAATAACATACGAATTGTACGCGAAAACCGCTTTTTGTTTTCCTCTCAACAATCCGGCTGCAGCGTACACACTACGTTTAGACATTTCGCGTGCGAATCCGTCTTACAATCTAATCGGAATGAAAAAAAAAAAAAATTACGCGCGCAAATTATAATAAATTACGTAGGAAAATATTGTGATATTGTGTTAAATTTCTGTTGTTAGAGAACACTAAACCGCGTTTGAAATAATAAAACAAAACAAAAAACCGCGCATTTTCCATAATGGATCGTGGGCCAACGAATACAAACGGCCGTGAATAATTATTATAACTATCGTCGGATAATACAACGGGTTTCCGTTCTCTGATCTCGCGTTTTTTTTTTTGTTCACGTACCGTACGTAATTCATCGATACGAGCGTTATAATATTATTTTCTGGTGAATTTGTTTTATTCTTTTTGATGGATTTATGACGAAAAACAAACGTGATGTAGAGTTTTTTGATAAATAATAATATATCGATCAAATTCTACGTCAATACTAACGACGATAAGGATTCGGACGAGATAATCAGCAAATAAACGAAAAACTAATACTTGAACAATGTTTTCTGCGATCGGGGGAAGAGAATTTGTTGACTTCTTACAATATATTTACAAGACGGTAGACATAAATATATAGTTTTAAAATAGGCAATTCGTTCAGTTCGCGTTTTATACACATCTGCGCCGACGCGCAAAAACCATAACGAATAATATCATAATACATGAGGCGGAGAAAAAGACGGAGTACGCCTTTAAATTCTTGCTTCTCCTCTAAAATCCATACGTCTTGGGATCCGTTACACAACACAGTGGCACAACCCAGTATTTAGAAAAAAAAATTTTTATTTCGTCTAATTTCCGTTGTAATATCTTGGCAGAATAATATTGTTTATAATAGTTTACCAGCGGTGAATTTGAAATCGCCGTTTTCGTGGATTCAATTGGAATATATTATATTTTCCCCCTCGCAGAACGTATAACAAAAAAAAAAATGTTTAAAATAGAAAATGTATAGACGAATGTCTGAACAGAAAGTTCTACTGTGATTTAAGACTTGAGACGTGGGGAATTTAAATTTGGGGCTACTCGTCTTATACGAGTGTTATTACATGAGACATTTCTCGCGATATAATTTTCAATGTTATCGTGTTGCTGCTGTTGCTGTAAAAAAAAAAACCATCCACGGGAATATAATATGAGCAACGGAATAATATACACAAGTGCGTATGCGTTGAAGTCTCTTGTTTCTGTAAACGGCACGGAATTATTATCATTAAAATGTACGTATTATCTCGCGTGATTTACAGAACAATTTTTTAAGAGTACTCTGAATGCTTTTTAAACATTTTTTCCTAAAGTATTTTAAACGCTAAAACAGTATTCCGAATGCGCTCGCAATCGTAAAATATAATACTAAAACGTATAGAGCAATTATTTCAGAAAAAAAAACAAATATATATGAATAATAACTGGCAACATTTGAAACAACACCAATTGTTTCATCAATAATAATATTCTCGATTTCTATTAGTGTTTAATGCCCGGCTCTATTCAAACAATCGAGTGTATTTGATTACACTGCGAATTATTATAATAATTGTTTTATAACTAATTGGTAATTATTGATTTATTTACTACTATAGTCGTTGTGATAATTTAGAAACTATACAAAATTAAAAAAAAAAAAAAATCGTTTAACAAATATACATAACGATGACTGTTCGTTTTCCGATAAATAATAATATTCGGTATTCGTATTGTTAAAAACCAGTAAAAAAACAAAAAAAATCTCAAAGCACTTGTAACACTGTTCTTCGAAGTATTTCAAAATATTCCAAATAATTTCAAAAAGTATTTTACCCTAGGAGTCTGGCGTGGTTTCGATCGAAATCCCCGTTTATCGAAAAACAAATATCCCTAACGAAAGCGGAGAAACGTACGCCCCTGTAATAATTAATTATATTATTATTATTATTACAAACGTATATACAATTTAACTGTACATTGTTTGTTTGGTACATAAAAAGAACGGAGATTGAATCGTACAAAATACGATTTATTATAATATTAACGCGTAAACTCGTCGAGATAACAATATTATGTTAATATATCACAAAAGACAACGTGTGATGGTGGGGAACGCGTGAGGTTGAATTATCGCGTGCAGTGTGTATACCCACTGGCCTAGTTCTTGAAAAAAAAAAATAATAATAAATATTATTAAATATTCATCCGAAAATCGTACACGATACCGGTCGGGATGTTTAATAAAAAAAAAAAACCGAAAAAAAAAATTTACATATAATTTCAATATAATTTGAACGTTGTTCGTAATAAACATGCGTGCATGGTGGGGTAACGTTAGACGAAAATGTTATATAAATAATCGTTAAATCGTATAAAAATCTGTAAAAAAAAATAAAAAAATAATATGTATTTATAATACGTTATAAATACGATATATAATAGATACGTAGCTTATGACGTATGTACGTGATACGACGAATCATTCGACGAAATTCTTCTCGTTCGACAAACACATTATATTATTATATAATACGCGATTTATGTTACGATTATAAAAATATATATATATATATATATATATGTATATTATACGCCTCAAATACTGTATTATATTCTAATAATATAGAAATTAATCACTCGCGATTACGTGTTTTTAAAAATGGATTTTTTTGTTCGCGTTGTTAAATAGAAAATATTAAAAAAAAAAAAAAAAAATGGTTCGATTTGTTTCAGTTCTTATTTTCTATAATATACCAGTTAACACGTTACGTTCGTCTATAATTATTTCCCCTTCGCTAATAAACACATTTATTATACTTACATAACGAATACGGATTTTTTTTTAAAAAAAAAATAGCGTTCTTTTTCCTCCACTCTGAAACTCGTATTATATATAAATATTTTTTTTCCGGATATTTCATTTCACAACAAATATAAGTGGAATACACGCTAACCATTTTTTTGCACTTCTCATACTCGATATAATAATAATAATAATAATAATTCGATAGTGATTGGCGAATCGAAACACTTTACGAAATCGTTAATTTTCGTTCTGACATTTATACATTTTAAATATTCTATAAAAACAGACGTTTCTCGACGTTTTAAAATCGAAAAACTCCTAGTCGTAGATGTGCAGACAATATACGAAACCGTTCGAATACTCGTATTACATATTTGTAACTCTCTAAGCCTAATAATAATAATAATCCTTGGTTTTTTTTTTTTTTTGGTCGTAAAGTCGAATAAATCGTATTTCAGTATCATCAATATGGGTATCGGTTACAGGAAAAGAAAACACTGACCACCGTAGCATTGACAAATAGATTCGATATAAACACATCCGTACAAATCATGCGTGCGTTTGCAAAAGATTCCATTCAAAAACACATTCCGCGTTCATGTTGTATATACGAATATATCTTTTTTTTTATATACGCTCGTGATTTTTACGCGCGTATAAAACTCGGACCCCGCAGGCTCCATTTACACATTATTGTAATAAATGAAATTTTATTAGAGTCCGTCAGTAAGCGCGCGAGGCCCGGTAAAAAAAAAAAAATTTTCGACACTCGTTACACGCGTGTGGCGTACGCTTCGGCGGGTGTTTCGCGCGGTTTCGCGGGCCGGTCGGCGTACGAAAAATAATATAACAGCGAAAGCCAAAACGCGCGGTTAAACGCGCCGAAAATCCGGCGAACAGTTTTTCAACTGTTGTACGGTTCTCACAACAACCGGTTACGTGCGAGTCGAAGGTTATATTATTTATTATTTATAATATTGGTCGGTGTTACACACACACACGACGAGCTAAATCAACGGATTATCGTAAAGCGTATACGGAGCACAAGAAAAAAAAAATACGTTTCCTTTTTTTCCTCGTTTTTCGTCAAACACGTTTATTATTATTATTATTCGTTACGAATTCTTAATATATTGAAAGACATCCGAACGTCCAAAACGGGTAGACGACAGTATATTAAACGGCGGCGTTCCTCCCGCGTGCGACGTATATGTGACAACACGGTCCAGATTTTCGATGAATAAATTCGTCGGCATCGGACAAATCAGTATTTGTTATCGTCCTCTTTATTATATTTGGACGTCATCATATCGTCCCGAAAACCGATCGCGTTTTCTTTTAAAACACGTTCTATTTCATTGTTAATACCCACCCCGTTTCTCTTAATAACGTCTCTTCGGCGCCTCCTATATTATGATGGATATCGCGTAAAAGCGAATAGAGTCACAAAAGTCACGCGTCTATAACGGCGAACAAAAAACAGTAAAAAGTCGAACCGCGCGCCGGACACGTTCATATTTTTATTTTAACGGAGAAAACGCCCGTCCGTTTCCGCGGGTAGTTGATAAAATCGAATATTGCGTCGTCGACAACCGTTCGATAATAATGAATACGCGCGCACGTTGAAAACGGTGGTGCAAACACAAATCGTATTTCGGGGGAAATTTCAGAGTCAACGTTTAACATTATATTTGGTTTATTCGATATTAGTCGAGTTTATCAAAAAAAATATGGAACGGCGCTCGTTTGGAAACGATTGCGAGCGGACAACTCGACGAAAGACGAATGCGCGTGTTTGAAGACCAAAACGTCGGTCTCGTTTTGGACGGTCTGTCTTTTTTTTTTTTCTCTCTCTCGACGAACGTTTAATTCCGTTTGTCGTCGCTACTCTCGTTCGCGTGACAGTGGACATTCTGACCTGGTGCGTTATTTGAAAAACGAGTGCAGAAGTATAGGATGATTCGTAACGATTTACGAGGAATGGAAACGTGTCGTCGTGATATCCGACGTTCTCGTACGGAACGAACGACAACGGATTTCCCGATTGAAAATCGTAATTTTTAACTAAGATTTTTTTTTTTACTTTATGAACATCACGCAATACCACCAAATGTTAACGAACGAATAAAATATATTATATATATATATATGTATTTATGAATTCACTCTCCGAATTTAGTTTTCGAATAAATGTGTCGCCTAAAAGTGTCCAATGGTATTCGGTTGTGGAAACGTTGAGAAGCCGTGCAATAGAATGCGTGGTTAAACGGACGAGAAATATTAATTTTTCTCGCGCGTTCGTACGCGCCGTTTATCGACGATCGTCGTGAATCGTAGAAAATTAAAATAAAAGAACAGAAAATAATCGGGCCGCTAATTCGTTCGCATTATAAAAAGAAAATAATAAACGTTCTCATAATACCGTCGCGGTATTTCACCACTCGAGAGTCATTTATAACGAACAACGCTGGTAGTCGTTTTTTTTTTTTTTTTTTTTATTACGTGGGAGTATTATTATTATTATTATTATTATTATTATGCCGCGGTTATCGAATTTATCGTATTATTTTATTACGCACCGTTTTATTAAAGAGACCATATTCATATACGAACGACGCAACAATGGACCCGGTTGTATACCGTGGCGCGGCGTGCTCGGTACAATATAAAATAATTTCTTACAAAAATAACAATCGAGTCGGCGCTAAAACGAATTTCGATGAAAAAATATTCCACCCGACCGCCGCAGATATAATGTAACGCGCACCGGGAGGAGGACTGGTATATTATACACGATATAAAGGTACGAATGTATTCGGACCGAGTATCGTCCGAATTGTACCGAAGTTGTTTTTTTATTATTATTATTATTATTTAAGAGTAAATTCATATATATATATTTTTTTTTTATTTCCCGTATCGCATATTATTGTGCGTTCGCGTCATTCGCAAATCACTCGTCCCTCTAATTTCAAAAAGGCGTTGTATTTTATCGATACCCGTGTTTTTTTTCCCCCCCGACGTCTCGTCGATATAATACGTACAAGTGTCACAAAACTAGAAACGTGCGCGTTTGCACGACACGCGAAAGTCACGCGTTTAATAGCGAAAGAGCAAATGTTTGTTCGAGCCGTTTTATACAAAAAAAAAAAAAAAATATATATATATATAAATACGGTGGCTATGACAGTTCTAAACGTTTAACACGCGTCCGCATGATCAACTAAAGACGTTCGTGTCTACTAACGATTTTCATTTTTCACTAATATTACCGAAAACCGTGCGGATACACCGCCGCACACTTCTAATCCAATTATTATTTTAATTATTATTGATAATTATTCAATAACAATATAATCGAATTATTTTTATTATTAATTAGTATAGTTATTAATTACTATAGGAATTGTTACGAACGCGGTGAAATCATTTCGATCATCACACGAATATTCCGCTATGCTTCTTCGTCAAAGTGACATCCATCGCAATGGACTCTGTGCGCACACTTCACGCGAATACGGTTTTTCTCCGGTGTACGTTCGCATTTGCTTCGTCATAACGGACTCGTATAATCCAGACACTTGAGTAGTATTCCGAATAATTTTTTAATACTTTTTTTTTAAAGTATTCTGAATTCAGCGCCGCGATTACATTTTAAAAACAAAATTGTCTGTGCGCAAAAACGATTTGTTACTTAAATGGAAAAAAGTAACAATAATATTGATTCGGGGGGAGAAAAAAATACGAGTATCGACTAACAGCTGTTGATAATTAAAACAACATCAATTATTTTGCCGATACGTTTGTTGCTTGAACTTCGAACTTCAGCCTTATTCAAATAATCGAACATATTCGAGATTACACGATATTGTAACATCGCGAATTCCCTTATTATAGTAGTTATTCCGTTAATTCTTGTACGCGCGAAATTGAAAATCAAAAATTATTATCAAACACTCCAACTATGTACTGAAGACTTTTTTTTTTTGTTGTATTCGTTTAAACATTAATAATTACCATGCGTTTTGATGTTCGAATTATTGGAAAAAGAAGTATTTGGAATATTATTTTTTTTTCGAAATATTTTTTTACCCGAGTCAACAAACCGTTTGTGTGAGACTTTTGACGTTGTTCTTGCAACGTTGTTGCAAACATTAGACATTTTTTAGCAATTTTTTGTCACGTCGAAATTCGGTTGCGCGTAGTAAACGTACGGAAATTCCGGCGGACTTATTATTATACGCGTTATGATGGGTTTTTAAACGCCGTACTTCGGGACGAAAATCTCCTGCGGCCGCCCGACACGCCTACCACCACAGGGTCGACCCTGCGGACCGTCGTGTTCGGGTGTATAAGACACATAACTTAACAGTGTGTGTGTGTGTGTGTGTGTGTGTGCGTCCGTCCCGTCCATTGTGTTAAGTTAACCGAGCGAATGTAAAAACTCGTGCGATAATATAATATTTTACGTTTCCACAACGGTTCTCTTCTCTCTCTCTTCCTCTCACTGCCTGTCTGCTGTATACACGCTCACTCGAGTACGCCGCGGGAATGTATTTCGAGAACGGCCCGTAAACATATATTAAATAATAAAAATTATTTATTTTCCTCTTTTCCCCAGCGCGTGTGTTCGGCGTATCGTCTTCGTCCTTATAACGTATTTCACATTATTTAATAATAATAATAATAATATCATAACCGCCCGTCTCCACGGGCTCTCTTACGACCGGCGAACCGGCGGCAGTCCGACGCATCACAATACACAATATTCGATCGGATTCGACACGCACCGCGCGACGTCCACAATATAACGCATGCGGCGGCGTATCTCTCAGCCACCCCGGTGAAAACGGCGAATATTTCATTGTATATTTGTATACGACGTGCCCCCCCCCTCCATGTACGGGCGCCCGATAACGTTTTATTGTACCGCCGCAATCCCAGACTCACGACGGATCCGTGTTTACGGAAGGAGTCAAAACACTACTTCAATCGTAATCAATAATTTCACCAGTATTCGAATCCCCGAATACTTTTCTCGGGAATATATATATATTTTTTTAATTTTTACACTCATACTGCGGTAAAAGCTTCTTTTTTTTTCCACTTGTTATATCACAATCGATTTGCGAAGGGGGCAGCAGTGCGCGCGATAGCGTCTTTGTCATTAGAATATCACGGCCGCGCTATCAATTAAAAAAAAAGGCTAAAAATTACAAAAAAAAAAAAAAAAAAATCGGCTATAATCCGTAAACTCGTACAGGCAGAATACGGTTCGTATTCGATTTGGGCCGATGAAATATTTGAACGCGATCGACCAAAACGTTCGGATCCCCGGCCTCGATTCAACACGCGTTTTACGGACACGTCAAAGAATCCAACCGCCGTTCAAAAGACATTTTATTCACCTAAACCGCCGCGCGTTTGATCGAAATTCATTTTGCGTGATAAAAATGCCGTAAAACGGTTGTGTTTCTTCCGCGTACGCGTTTCGATTTTCCGTATTTTCGCCGTGCGACTACCGTCGGGCGCCTTTCACGGTTTCGTCTGTCCGTGCACGCTCCAGGAGTTCGTTTTTTGTTTTTTTTTCTTCAATATTTTTCGATTATTATACGCGCCGCAAAACTGTGTCGGCCGTGTTTTACCGGGGAAAAAAAAACGCGGTTATGTTGTCGGTCATGGTTTCGTTTTAATTTTTTGTGAAAATATATAAAAAAAAAAAAAAAAACTTACTTCGACGACCCGTAGAGAGTTTCTTCGCTCCGACACAGCGTACAAGAAACGAAAAAATCATATATTAAAATGTATTTTTTTTTTCCCATCCAACACGGCGGTTCGGAATCGTTAAAAAAGCATTTAATAATTCGGTTGTATTCCGTAAAACGGTACAACAGAACGCGCGTTTTTTTTTCTCCGTTTTTACAAAATCGTCTAATATTACCCCGCGAAGTTTTTCACTTGATGTTTTTTCTCCACAGTCTATAAATACGCGTATCGTCGATATTATTGTCAGGCGTTTACGCAATCAATCTGACGAGTTTTTCTTTGTTGTTTTTTTTTTTTTTTTGTTCACATTTTCCAAAATCTAACTTTTTTTTTTCCAAATTTGCGAATTCCATCCCATTGTTATAATACGGAAAACGCGCGTACGCAAAACGATTATTAATATTATTATTATTATTATTTGTTCGCGTGAAATTCTCGACTCTGATGTTGTCGAGAAACTATCAGCTGCGATAAGGGCCGGAATAGAAAAGAAAATTTCATAAAGTGGACTGTATTATTGAACAAAAGACGATTGTGCACAAGTATTAATTGCAAAATAATAACTTAATATATTAAGGGAAAGAGGGGACACTTATCACTAAATATACATAAATGACATAGGCGTATGCTATGCAATACGATAGTTTTTATAAAATGACAATATCGAGAAATAAAGAAAAACGTCTGACCTTTACCGAACGTGATTGATGCTGATTCGAGACACGGTGGCTCCGGACGTCAAAGTGGTGAAATTAGCACGTGGGTATCAGGAGACCGAATCGCGTGTTGCTACATAACACCCGTCCCGGGGGTATGTACATGCGGCGATATATACGGACGTGGGCGTACCGTATCGAAAAACGATTGACCGGCCGAGTCGAAAATATTGTCGACGTTGACGGCACGCACGATTATAATATATTCCGACCGTCCGATTACGTCGTTATTCAAAGGCGGTCGTAACGTCACAGATGACCTGACGGTTCTACACGCGCGTACGACGAAGCAACGTATACTCGGCACGAACGAACGTAGCTGAGAAAATGTCGACGCGACGAACGAGTTAAAGAACAGTATCGCGACCACGTAAAGTGTGAACGTTTTGTTTGATCGGTGACGGCAGAGCGTAGGTACACACGCGGCGAGTCAAATATAACGACGCGAGATCAAAAAAAAAACGTAACGCGTAACAGCTATAGCGGTGCCGAAAACAATAACGGCGTACGCATACATACATTCGAATTCGGCTGTCAGTGTCGACGTGTACTTAAATGGCCGGGCGGTGTTGACGCAGGCGAACACACGCGCCTTAATACACGAAAACGGTGCGCGACGATACGGCAGCGGCGGGCGAGGGCGCGCGTACACGTTATATTGGCGCGCGTAACAAAAAAGATCGCGACGAAAACGAGCGCGAACATTTATACGGCCGTGTGGCTACGAGGAAGTCGGCGGGGCGTTGTTACGCGTACATAACTTGAAAGACAAAAACGATGTATCGCACATACATTTTGTTGGGCGAGCGAAAAAACAAAAAAAAATAAATCGACAACACTCGGACGGACTAATAATAATACGTCAAGGAAGATAACACACGAGAAAAAAAGTTACGCGATTTCCATTATCATGGTTTTCGGTCTCGGCGGCCACTACGCATTATTAACGGCTACTTGCGCAGTGTCGCCAAATGGTTCGGACGGCCGGTCACACGGCGTACTTATCACGATTGGTGACGATATACATCCGATACCCAACATTATTATTATTATTATTATTATTAATATTATTTAAACCGTCGCTGCGGATATAACATAATGGTACGAACGTTGTTCGTTTTATGCTCGCGTGTACGAACACGGTAAACCTTCAGCCGCACGACCGATTTTTTTATGGCCATATGCCATAAGATAATCGAAACGAAGGCGACTCCTCGGGCGGATTCGATTGAATATTTTATAGTTGCTCGCGAATCAGATTGTACGGTGTGCGCGTTGTGTGTGTGTGTGTGCAAAGAACCGGTCCACGACGTATCTGTCAAAATATATAACGAAAAACATTATTATCTCGTCTCGGAGGAGAAACGAGAAAAACAACAACCAGAAAAAAAAAAAAATCCACCCCCGAATTTCACGAGCGTAACACCGTATTATTATTATATTTGCCGAATATTTCTTTTTTTCATTCTCCTCTCTGCGAATCCGCAGCAGCCAGCGATCGAATACGCATCGCGTCTTACGTGTACGGCGGTATCATTTTAAGCGTACGTTTGACATTTTTTTTTTTTTTTTAAATCTTCTCAAACGATACAAAAGAAGAAGAAGAAGAAGAAGAAGAAGAAAAAAACTGAAATGTTCATATCGACTACTATTACACGCGTATAATTCGTTTTAATGTCAATAGCTGCCGTTCGACGGTGTCCCCGCGTTAAAAAATGCTTATGATATGCCGAGTAATCCGCTCTGCAAAAAGCCACGTTTTTTTTTCTCCACCTTTTCGATTTAGCCGCACCGTTCTTTTGAGGGGTTTTCTTTTCATTTTTATCGTTCTCGTACACGCGTGTGTGCCTGTGTGTTCTGTACGCGAACACCTCCTAATAATTATTATACGAATACCGTTCAGATATGCGTTCGACTCCGTTTTACGGTCTCGAGTTGTGCGCCAATCCGCAGACACCCAGAAATTCTTCAGATTCTTGCTCGCACATTAATTATTATTATTATACAGTCGAGTAGGAAAAAGAAAATTCCAATACATTATAATATTTCAAGAAAATCGAAGGTTAAGCGTTCTAGATATTATATATTGTACGGATAAGTGTTTTATTCGAAACATTTAAAAAAAAAAAAAATTAAGGAAACAGTTTTTTCTTCGAAGCGTTGTCCTATTTTCACAACTCGGCTGCTCAATTTCGGTCTATTGATTTTCCAGTCTCGTAAAAATCTATGATACCTGCAATGAAATGCTTATGTATTTGGATATTATGACCAGCGTATGATTCGTTTTAATCAATAGCTCTAAAGTACGTTAAGCGTGGTTTCATAACCATGTGGTGGTAATCGAGAAATCAATAACGCGTTTTATTTTTTTTTTCAAAGAGTCACTCCTCCTCTTACAACACCGAACGGATATTTTGATAGTTTAAATTTCTAAACCGCGCCTAAAACGATCTTTATAAAAATATTACTCTACAAACAAAAAAAAATCAAATATTTTCAATAGTTTTTATTTGTACATACGGGGCGGCGCTTTGCGAAATTATATTGGGAAAAGAAAAGAAGTTTTAGACTACTATTTTTCGCTCGTTTTCTTCGGTTTATTATGTTAATAATTCAGATTTCAGTACCTATACGAAAACGATTATAATTTTTTTTTTTTTTTAAACTTCATTATAATATAATAATAATATTACAAGTACTATTATTATTATTATTATTATAAAAAACACCGTTTTCGGTTTGAAAACTGTGCGCGCGCATGTTTTCAATTTGTAACTCTCTGTTCGTTTCCACTATTCGCGATTCGACGGTTCGCGAATTTTTAGGACACTGAAACGTGAGTGGTTTTTATAAATTATTACTTTTTTTTTTTTTCACGGAAACAATACCTAATTAAATGCCCGTGGTTTCTCGTCTGCGAGTGTGGTGCAGACAGTAATATTTTCTTTTATTCGCTTCCGTTTTCCCATACGATTTAGTCTTCGTGCTCAACCGAATCGCGCGCGTAAAACATAGTTTTAAAAAAAAAATATTGCGACTGAATAAAAGACACCGGTCGACGATTAACCGACATTTTCCATTCATAAACGTTTAAATCTGCATTTCCCCCCCCCCCCATTACTAATAAGTCGATTGTGTGGATTTTTACGAATTTTATAAATTTTTCGCCACTCGTGTTAAACGTTTTGAACATCAGCCGTGTCAATTTGAAAACACGCTTATAAAAAACTTATTGAAACGACAAATAATTACGTAAAATAGGCATTATTCAGTTTACGGAGCGGAGATTTATCGTTAAATTGACCAAGTGTAACGAAAATTATAACAGCGTGTTGTTAACACCGTCGTATTCAAACCCGGTTCGATTCGTTTGCGCGACTAACGTTTGTAAACGTTTAAAATACTCGCGTTTGAATCGTAAATCGATAAACGGGCGAAACGTTTTCCCTATCGAAACGTGCGTTATTGAATTT
The DNA here is from genome assembly GCA_032441825.1 of Chaetogeoica ovagalla. Taxonomy (NCBI): domain Eukaryota; kingdom Metazoa; phylum Arthropoda; class Insecta; order Hemiptera; family Aphididae; genus Chaetogeoica; species Chaetogeoica ovagalla. The sequence continues at coordinate 1,407,881 of CM063749.1, read as the reverse complement.
CTATTTTCACGCGACAACGGCGCTTTGGAAGTATTCCGTCGACGTCAAACGCGATACGTTGAAATCGACACGACCGGAACATTTCGGTGTCGTTTACGGAGAATATAAACGGATTGAATACGCTAATCTTACACCGATTCTTACAGAAAAAAAAAAAGAAAAAAAATCAACAACGTTTAACCGTACGTAAATATGTAAAATCGTATTATTATTATTTTTTTTTTTTTATTTATTTATTTATTAACTCCGACTTTTCTCCGGAACCCCGGTGAACTGTTGTGACGCACGCGAATCCATTTACGGCACAACGCTGCTGGAAACGGTAAAATAACTCATTTCCAGAACAATTTCGAAGAAGTTCTCTCGACGCCGCGATAAATCGAGATTTTTTATTTTTTTTTTGCCCCCCCCCCCCCCGAAAAAAAATCAAAACGCGTCGTCGTGCGTTTTCGAACACGACGTTTATTTTTGGAATATATTCTTTAAAAAAAAAAAAAAATATATGTATATTTACAAACGTGCGGGACGCGTTTCGAACGCGAAACCAGTTTTTTTTTTTTTTACTTTATCACGCGTATACGTAGCCGACTGGTCGACGTGTCCTTGTCCCCCCCCCCGCACTCCGCCCGTGCGTCGTCGGGAAACTGTACGCGCGTATTATTTTAGCGAACGAATACGCGCGCGCGGTTCGCTCTTCGGAACGATCGCGACGACGGACACCGTTCTTCGAGCGGCGGCGCAACGCCGTCGCAGCAGCCAAGGCCGGTCGGACGGGTAAAAATAACGCGTCGTTGTAAGCAAAAAAAAAAAGAAGAAGATTTTTTTTTTTTTTTTAAATCGGTTTTAGAACAAGGACGGGGAAAATCAACGACATCCCGAAAACGACGACGAATCTCCGGTCGACGAAACAACAACGTCCGTCACGTCGCTTCCTGAATGGCTAATGAAGCAGACCGCCGTGAATTCGTATTGAAATATATCCGCGCACAATAACGAATAATAATAATAATACTACGTTGGCGGCTCGCGTTCAAACGTGCGTATGGGATCGAAGCCAAAACAGACACTGTAAAACAGCGTTGTCATTGGAGTGCGTTTTCATCTCTCTCTCTCTACAACGATTTTCCCGTGAAAATCAAACACGTTTTACAGCAACGGGTGCGCGTTTATTAACGAACCCATCCAGTCCCCGTCGTCCGTTCGACGAAACACTGGCGGCGGCCAGGGAAAACAGAAAATATATCGCCGCAGTCTCGTCTGTTTCACGTATAATATTCGAAATGTTTCAGACTTCTAAACAGTCAGACAGTTTTCGGATTTGTCGGCCACGACAATTATTCGTCATACACGTCAACGGATCGTCGAGCGTAGTATACACACGCGTCAGTCAGTCCCCGCGCTCATTTCGCATGACTTTCGACCTGAAAACACTTCAGGCCGGTGTAGACCGCGAGTATCTTTCACCCGTGATAACACGTCTCAGCCGTATAAGATTTTTAAACGTTATTATTATTATTATTTGAGATGGACTCGCACGATTCTAACACACTTCAAACTTTATACACTCTGCAACTGTACTCGAGACGTTTCGGAGATGAAACAACACAAAACACTTCGGTAAACGTACGTTCGTACACTCTCCGTGTTTGAACGATTAAAATTTCATTTTTCGTCTATCCGTCAATTTCATACAATATCATTACGTTATTATTCGTGTGTGCTGGCAGTATATGTATATGTGTACGACGAGCGAAATTCCGTTACGCCTCCTGCGTCGTCGTCGTCGTCGTCGTCGTCGTCGACCGCAGGGCGTCCACGAACTCGTTCACTCTGACCAAAACCTTTTTGGGTTTGGCGAACAGTAATTCCTGTAACACACACGTTAATAACGGTTAATGCGACTCTAAAATAAGAAAACGATAAAAAAAAAACAACACCGTTTGGCTCGTGTCCGATTATAAATTGTGTTTAGAAATATCTCTTGTGGAGATAAAATGACGAAACACACACTCGGAGAGTGTAATCTATTGAAATTTCCTTATTCAAATCATTAACACTCCCACATACACACACACACACACATACACACCCGCTGTTTATCCGTGGCACGTGTATAAGGTGGAAATTTTAATTCGGGAAGAAAAACCTTTCTGTTGTTGTCCAGAAAACGTATCGGGGACTCTTTAGATTTAAAAAATTAAACATTCTCATTCGGATCAGCCGAAAATCTCGGACTTTTTTACAGCACTGACCTTAGCCAATCCGACGGGAAGTTCTACCGGATACTTGACGTAATCCATAAAGTCCACCAAGGCTGCGTAATTGATGCCGCCGTCGTGTTCGGCGTCCGCGAATCTGTTCGTTTTGTATACGAAAAAATGAAAACGAATATTACTAAATCGTCTAGATCGTTCGCACTCGAGGAACGTTATTGACCGTTAACTAACTAAAAAGCCTGAAACGAGTACGGTCATTGAAGCGACTACGTGTTTTTTTTTTTATTATTATTATTTAAATGTGAAATTAATGTTTTTGCTACAGCTGAACGTTAACCGTGTTGATGGCGATGGACTTTCTACGCGTGTGTATACATTCGAACGAAATCGACTCATACGATATGGGGGGGGGGGGAGGAGGGAATGTGGAGAAAACGAAATTATGTTTTCGAGAAAATAAATGGGCACCGCGGGCTGAACGAATTCCGTAAACGGTAAACTACAAAAATAAAGTAAGTTATTAATCGATTGCGGTTTAATTTGTGCGACGTTACGTGTTTACTTATGGCGTTCAAACGCGAAATATCGATGCGTTCGGTTTTCATTCCCGCAAAGAATAAATATATCGTTAAAAGAGTATATGCTATCACTTGTTAAAGAGGGCATCGATTATTTCCCAGCTCAACGGGAGTTTGTTGCTTTTTATCGCTTTTGCCGATTCGTCGCGTCCCAGATACGCCCCGCCTCGGTCGGTAATCAATTTTCTTGATTTGAAATTACTCTTCAGACCGTCAAAGTGTACGAATTGAGCTTTCCTCAACGTGTCTTGTACCACGCTCCTTAACACTTGGTCGGTGTACGGTTCAAACGGTTCCGGACGTTTGTACGTCAACGAGAATACGATTCCGACGTGAGCATCCAGTGCGCCTCCGAAAGACAAAACGTTCCTGAACTCGTCCTTGTCCACCAATTCACGTCCGTGAAAGCACTGCGTCCGGAACTCGTCTAGGCTCTCGAATCGGCTGTTGATCGTCTCCAGCGTTTTCCTTTTCAACGTCGTCAAATCGCTGTGCGGGAACTACAAAAAAGGAATTATGGTGCCTATTTTTTTTTTCTTGTTCCCGCTCGAATCCTTTTTCAACGTAAATACCTCGGTCGGGTTGTCGATCATGAATTTCACGGTTTTGTCGTCCACGTCAACGACGACGAATTCGAAATCGTCGACGGTGACTTTGGCGCCGACCGTTAACTGATGGAAAACAAAACGTTTATCTTCCGTTTTGTCGAAACCGCGTTTGGAACGAAACATTCCGCCACGCACGCCTTGCCAGAAATACGCGCGTTAGTCTCAGTGAGCGACATTTAATTGTACACCACGACGAGCGCACGTCGTGTATTACGATAATATTATATATACGAGCAGTTTAAATACAAACGATCAAATGGATTTTAATGGATTAAATACGTTTTTTAAACAAACACTCACCGGAATTCGTCTCTCTGTATTCGTATACAGCGAAGTCCGTATCGTCCAAATAATACTTGAGCATGAAATTCCTGTTTTTATTTATCGGATCGTCCGTTACCATTTTAACGACAAACGCAAACACCATCCCCGTCGCTCCGTCTTTAATCAATTTTTTCCTCATGATTTCGTCGTGATTCTTGAGAATTGTTTCTACCCGTTTTTTATTCGACTCGTGTTCTTCGATTTCCCTCCGAGTTTTCGGCGCCTCGATCGGTTCGAAGTTCGCTAAACCGTTTCGAAATCACTTCAGGGTTCAGTGGCGAAACGAAAATGACACCGTGCATTGTGATATACATCGTGTTTTTTTTTTTTTTGTTTTTATTATATTGACTCGGGGATCATTTTGTAATAACTCAATTTTACACATGTGCATGAGTCGCAACGCGCACATGGCTCGAAGCGGGCAAATAAAATTGTTAACTCATTAATATTATTTCGGGAGTAATATAATACTAATACTCACTTAATCCGTATACCATTCTGTAGAAATCTTTGGTCATTTGGTCGCAATTCACCAAAACCACGTTACGGCTATAAACGTTTAATGTCGCTCCGATGAACAAATCCGTGCATTGATAGTACGTCACTCCTCTCGTGTCCAACATGCGACTGTCCATTTTATAATGATACGAACTTAGTCCGTCTGGTATAACGTTCAATATTTCTTGTCTAGTGTTGATACCGGGAGATGTACACCACGGGCCGTTCTATAAACGTGACAAACGCACACGGAAAAACCTTTTGAAAAGTTTTCGAAAAAAACATTTTTTTTTCTTTCGTAAAATCCGGCATATGCCAATATGCCGACACGATCGGAAGTATTTTAATAAATTATACGAATAACCCAGCAGTGCTGCTCGCACCATCGGTAATTTTTGTCTTTTCACAAACGTTCTACGTATTATCGCGTCGGGTCTGTTGTCGTCGGTCAGTTCTTCCACCAACTCCATCGTGCCGTCCACGAGATAAAACAGAACATCGAAGAAGTGCAATTCGCCTTCCACCTCGTACCGATCGTCCCAGTAGCCCCTAAACCGCAAGACCAAATCGTCAAATCCGTTCGGTCGATGACTTCGAATCGATTTCGATTTACTTTTCGGCACAACGTCCAGCTCGGTCTGCGAAAACACGCCGCGTTGTCACAATCATGATAAATCCGGCGTAGGACGGACCGGGGTAACACCGGAATGTCTCCGATCGCCGTTCACGGGCGCGTCAGACACATTCCGCGATTCGTTCGTCAAATAGAAAATACAATAGAACTTCACGCACTTCTTTTCTGTACACGTAATAAGGATCGTCGGGAACCGGCTCGTTGTCCAGTACTTGTACGCCCATTTTGTGCAGGAAATCTCTCGTGTAACTATTCACTCCGGTAATGATCAATTTCTTCCCGTAGAAGATCACCGCTTGGCCGACGTTCAGATCGGTTAATTTGTAATAAGGTCCCGTGTCTTGATCGCGACCGGGCAACGGTATTTTTTGTCTTCTCACGAAACAACCTACGACGACGGTCCAACGTTATAAATATTGTAAACGGAACAAAAAAAAAAAAAAATGTGTCTTTAAACAGAACGAAATTTCAAATTTTCGTTTAAAATTCAATAAGAACGTTTCTTCTCTACGCAATATAACAATTCGATTTTAATCTGCAGTTAAGGAATTATGTTTTCTCAATTCGTCAACTCCTTCAAGACGAACAATATTAATTCGAGTTTCATTTTAATATCCTCTCTTATATTTGCGTGTAAAACACGCGCATGTCGTATATACTTTTCCTTTTTTTTTTTCGTAATAAACAAAAACCTTGTGTAGTGCCGCTGTTCGGTTCAACGGGTTCGATTACTTGAATGGTGTCGTCCACCAGAAAATAATAGATCTTTAACTTCCTCACGGCGTATTTTATATTCCCGGAACTTCCGAGCAACGTAGACTTGTAATAGGCATCGAAACAGAGCGCCTATAACAAAAAAAAAAAAACAGAAATACATTAAATTCGTACGACTATTTCGGTTTTTTTTCTTTTGGTAAATCCGATTTTCTCGTTTTGCCAGAGATCGTTTTTTTTTTTTTTTCTGAATCTACACCGTCCGTCCAAACGGCTGTCGCGTGCGTATTCTCAAAACGGAGAATGTACTGCGAACTGACCGAAACACGCAGCAAAAATACCTACATAGGTAAAACGATATCCCATTGAAACGGGAGGACGCCTACTGTTTGGACCGAAAAAATCGAATTTCGTACTGTATAGCTGTGTGTGATAAATGTGAACCGTTCGCATTCCGAGTTGATTGAGGAGGTCCTTATGGCGAACACAACTACGTTTTGTTGTCCGATAGCAATCGAAATTCGAGACCGTCCGTGTATTATAATTCTGTGTATGTGTATTATAGTATTTATGTATGAGATATACAATCTGGTCCAATAATCGGATCCGATTGAAATCGTTATACAGTACAAACATAATACAATAATATATAAAACATACAAACAAAATATTGAATTACAATATTATATAATAATATGTTTATAATACGCGCACTGCTTGCTTGTATCGCACACAGGAGTGTGTGTAGACCAGATTTTAAATTTAGAAAAATGTACGAATCGGCGGTATTGAATGCGTTTACAACGGACCAAAATTATATTAATTATATACGCGATGCCAGAATTTTTTTTTTCCGTCTTTACCTCTCTGTCCATAACCATCCATGGGCGTTTTTTCACGATATCGTAACCCTTAGCCCTCATCGCCATAGCTATGTCTGGATCCGTGCATAGGTGTTGATCTTTCGTCTTCTCTATAGATTTTATTAGCCGCACGTTGTCGACGACTTCCAAATCGGATCCTATTGGATATTTGTCTTTGATTTCCTATGACACACACACAAAAATAAATAAAACACTTTTCGATCAATTTGAGCGTTTCGCAAATCTTTTATAATTTTCCAAGAATTACTTATCGACTATAATAATATACACAGCACTATTTTCACTTATCTTTTCGTATTCATTGCGAGAGAAATACATTTTTTTAACTACAGTCCAATAAAGAGTACAAATAAATATTTTTATAATCGTATTTGCGAGATAAAAGAAACCAGAGAAAAAAGGAAAATATAAATGTCGAGAGAGAGAGAGAGAGAAATGATTCACTAACAGCAAATGCGTTGAATAGGGGTTTTTTTTTTTTGTTTAATGCGATAATAATCGATTTAACATTGAACACGATGACACGTCCATTCTAGTGGAACTTGACTTGGAAAAACGTTGTGGTTGAACAACACACTTCATGCGCGTGAAACGATTTTTCGAACGGATTTAAAAAAAAAAAAAAAAACACGTTGATATAATTTGTCGGTTTGATTTTTAATCGATTTTCGCAATACTAAAAGTCGAATATCATTGCGTACAATTGTACGTAAATCGGTGAATGTTAATTGTGGATTTTTTTTCTTTTTAATGTACAGGGCGTTGTTGTTGCATTTGCAACGTTTTTCCATACTGTTTGGGATTCGTCACCGAATTGAGTGTTAATTTCGTTTCACGTGAGTACGACGAGTTGAAATGTAAAGACGATTTTATAGAGGTTATATATATATATACGTATGTTATAGCATCTCCCTCTAAATCCGCCTCTGTATAAGCGCAAATATATACAGATGAATATCAAATACAAAATATTAATTTAGATAGATCACAAGCAGACATTTCTCTACGGTCAGAGAAATGATCAAAAGATCTATCGAATTAATTTTACGTAAAAAATAAGCAGTCCTTCTGCTCTATAAATACTCTCCTGACGCGTTACGATAGCGTAACTACAAACGATTATTAGAACCAATGGCGTAGGTACGATTTTTCTTTTGTTTTTTTCTGGGGACAAGGGAGTTCAGAGGAACTTTTGAAATAATACATATTTTGTATATTATTTATTAAGTCGTTTTTAATGAAGAGTATTCACGGTTTTACGAAAAATAGATTTTTCAAGAGATATATATTTAAATAATATTTGGTTTAGTTTATGGAAAACTATGGAATTTTCTCGTACAAAATTTTGTCGCTTTTTCTACAATCAAGTAAATGCCAAATATTTTCTTATCGATTATTTATATATATATATATTGTTCATGCATTCACGCAAGTATTACAACGTTGTAATTCTCATATGATTCTCATATAATTATTATAGTGATACCGTTATAACATGGAATAAAATTCGCAAAATTACTTTCACAATCGACGAAAAACAATTTTACGAAAATAATTTTTTTTTTTTTTAGGGAGAGTAGAAACCCGTTGTACCCTCTCCACTGATCAGAACGTACAACAAAAAATTTACGAACTTTTATTAAATTGTAACCGTTTTTTTTTTTTTCTTCTGCCGTTTGTTGTTCGTATATTATACGTGTTCGTACTGCGTCGCGTCTTCGCGTAAAACTTAACTCGGCCCGCGAAACGGTGACAAAAACTGTACTACGGAATTCGGAGGATATTCGCAATGGACCAACGGTCGTGTTTCGCGTACGTAGCAAAACCGTATAGAATATGCATTTTTTTTCATTATTATTATTCGTAGATTATCATAAACTGTTATGGTCCGCGACCTTCGGTCATTACTCTTCGGTCATTCTACACGAAACGTTATTTTTTTTTTCGCGGCCAAAAATAAAATATATATACGCGTCGTATACCATTATTATTACGGCGCGGACCGAAACGATTGGTGGTGGCGAACACAACGGAGCCATGAAAATTCGCGCGGTATTCCGCAGTAGATTGTAAATGCGAACGAGGAAAAAAAAATATCACGTACAATTATCATTACCGGAGACGATTACACGTACAGCGGTTTTCTTCTATACAATAAAAGCATTTTTTTATTTTATTATTTTTTTACTACTACTATTTAGGAAATCGATTTGTTCGATATTTTATTGTATTTCATTTCTTTCTTGGTTTTTTTTTTTTTTTTTTTTTTTTAATCGCGAACGCGTATTTCCTACCGCCGCCCAATACGTGTGGACCAACATATATATATATATATTTATTTATTTATATATATATATATATATATATCATTTATCCGTACGCGAGGACGACGGTTTTCGAGACGTGGGAGAAACAATATGTATATTTAAATAATATTACCAGATTGCTTTTGGATTTCAGTCGGACGAGTGTGATCGGACGCTGAAACTCGACAAGATACATCCATTACACCTGTATTTTGTTGACGAAATTGTTGTATAATTGGTCTCTTCGAAGTAGAAATCCGGTGAAACGGTCGGAAAATGTTTACTATACTCGTAAAAATCGGAGCACTGCCTAACAAAAATTGTCTACACGAAACTCTTTAAAAACTCCTTCTCAAAACGATCCTCGTCCGTTTAACGCGTATTTTTATTTGCTCGTTCCCCCCACACACACTGCTTATGCCGTTATACACACACGAGAATATAATTTTTAATATTTGCCAATCCGTACTTTTCTCTGAAATAATAATAATTCAATATACAAGACACTATTGAGCGACGTTTATTTAAAAAAAAAAAAAATTCGTCCGGTTATTACGTACTACAACGACGAATGAGTGACGATTCATTTATATAATCTCCTCTTCATTTCCACACGTAGTTGTTAGTTTGCTATTTTTGACAGAAATTATAACGCATGCGTTTTGGGGATTTCGATAATAAAACGCTCGTTGCGAATATTCTTCAAACACAAGAGAATATACGGAATTCTTTTTTCTTTTTTTTTCAACAATTTTCGCATCATTCGAAGTTTTGTGGATATTTAAGGTCGTATCTTATTTCGCGTTTTTTTTTCATCGAGTTTGCGCGCGAAATCACAACAACAAAAATATAAAAAAAATCACGATAATGCGCGTTTTTATTGTGACGCCGCTCTTCTGTTCACAAAATTAAATTCTCATCACGTTTTAATGCAAAGCCAGATGTACATCAGATATAATACTACACGTCGTTATTTCCACGAGTGCGCCATCAAGTACAATAGAATACTATTTTACGAGTTAAATGATATTAAAACATTTCGAGAACGACGTTGATTTTAGACGTTCAGCTATTCAGTGGTTAAGTGGTTTTGTAATGACGTTTATTTTTATTTTTTTTTTTCTATGTACGACACTTTTAGACTAAAAGTCGAAGTGTCTGATAAAAAATGTTGTCTAGTTGTCAAGTATTTCAATGAAATACTATTAAAACATAACGGTAAAAATATGCGATTTCGTCGAAATTCACACACATACACATATATTTTAATGATTTCGAAAAATAATAGTTTTGAAATTTTCAACGATGTATTGAAATCTAAACAAAAATAAAAACCGATAACGCCGGTTTTGTGAATTACAACTGAGGCTCCTCGCTCAGTATCGTTTTTCTCCTCGAATACCAATGGTTTGTCATTGCGCTTTCAAAACAATACATTTATCCAGAATTTCTGTCTGCGCAATTCACTTATGCGACACGTCCACCACTATTCTTTCTTAAATTATTTGTAGAAATAAGTTTTTATTATTTATCCAACGCCCGAGCACCGAGACCGAATGTATAGTTCATTCGTTCTCCCTATACATATACATATAATATCCGTACCGGCAATAACGTTTTACCTCTCTAAACTCATGATCAATGACACAACATTATCAGGGAAGATGACTTAACGATTTAGCTATGTTCACAATAGAACGCGATAAAACCTAAAGGAGTTCTCGCCGAACTCTGTAATAAACATTTATTCTCCGTTTTCCACATTGTAATAAATATTATTTATTAATAGCGGAGACGAGAAATTTCTAAGTTTTATTTTAAAACGCCCTCCGTCCCAGAAAAATTGAAAGTACGTCACTGCCACTAATAATAATAATAATAATCCTTCGTCAACAACAGTGTACCAACTACTAATACAGATAGACGGAGCAGCAGATTCTTTCATCTAAAATAAAAAAAAAACGAAGATATATAAAAATAACTCACCGTGAAGGACGGATAGATGCCGGGTATTTTTGGCAACGCCGATTGACGAGCGTGTAGAGCCATTGTGATCCGCGGCGGTCGTCTGGAAGCTGATAATGGATAACTTGGCTCTATTTAACGAACGGCGTTCCTCTACCGCCACAGACACTGTCCCCGGAACGATATGTAATGATTTATAATTTTATTGTACGCGTTTCACCGAAATATCCCGTATCGGAATAACGAGTGTCTGTAACCGAGGAAACCACCGACCGATTGTTTCGGACGCGTTATTGCAAACGACAATCGTCAACAACCACCTGTCCTCCGCTGTACTTGTCGGGGCAAACGGACCGATCGGCACTCCGATCTCCGTTCATTAAACCGTGACCAACAACGGGAAATATCGCGTCTGAAAATTCCTCGACAAAACGTTTATCGCTTGTTGTATCCAAACATAAAACCGTAACGCGATTTAACAACAAATTCTTCTCTCCTTCTTAATTTCGTACGCTTGCAATCGCACGGTGTCCTGTGCAAAGCCCGTCTCTTGTACATTCACACACCAGCCGCATCTCCTTATCGTCCCGTTCCCGACTTCTTTTTCGGCTTTCCTCCTTTTTCGCGTCTAACTATACGTTCGTCTGCCGTAACAGCCTCCGCCGAATCGTACCTCTCTCTCCGTACGGCACGTGCAGCATTCTTCCAGCTGCTTTTCTCCACAATCCGTTCTACTCTTCTACGTCACCGCGTCGTACGCTTGGACGACGATATCGCGCTACGACCACACGACGTTTACTGTTCACGTAAAATGTAAAAGCTTTGGCCGTCTTCTTGTCGCACAAAACACCTTTCCGTCAACCCCGTCACCGACCTCTGACGATTCCCTCGAAAACCGGGTTCACTCCTACTACTAATCATTCAGCGTTTATGTCCACGCTATTTTTCGTTTGTACGCGTGTCGCGCGCAGTAACCCGCGGTACTTTGAGCAAAACATTATTATCCTCGTGTGCGCGCGTTAGACTTTCACCTAACCGCATACCGGTAAAGGATATACAAAAAAAAAAACAAAAAAAACAAAACCATTTAAAATCGTACGCGAATGATGTCGCGTTACCGCCGCCGAATCGTTTGTACGGTGATTTGGATTCGCGTCCGACACGTGGGAATAAAAAAAAACGAAAAACGGCGATTACGTAATAACATAGTTTTCGTTGTATTCATAAAAGTATTTTCGTTACTGCACGTGATTACAATAATAATAATAATAATAATAATTGTACGAACGTTTTAAATTAATGTTATTTTCGTCTGGCCGTTAAAACAAAAAAACGAAAAGTTGCGCAGGACTGTGAAAAACGCGGTACGCACGCCGATATAATGTACACGCGTTTAAAAATACGTTTTTATTGTGACGTGACCGACGTGTACGTGGATTCGAAAACGATAAGCTAAAACGGCGTTAAACGTTCGAAACCTATTATAATACTATCGTAAAGTTTTATTTTTATGAAACAAAACAAAAAAAACATATCCATATACATTTCGTCGTTGATGACTCTATTGTATACCATTATTTATTTATATTATATCACAACAATCCGTAATAATAACCGTGACGATTAAAAACGTATATTTTTTTTTTTTTTATTACATATCCGTGTAAATGTCATTATCGATGTGTAGAGTGCTGATGTTGAACGCGTCCGTCGTTCCTCCCGTTTATCGTGATAAATTCTGTTTACACAATTATTACGAGCTACGAAAACGATTCGAATACGTACGATTTTATTTTTCCGTCGATTCCACTATACGCGTCATATTGACCGTTACGTTTCGACAGCATATACATTTTATACGATTATCGTACTCTCGTTTTCAAATGCGATTTTCGAACAATAAAAAAAAAAAAAAAAACAATATAATAATTACAATACGTTTTCGAAATTACCGTATTGACAAATAAGTATTCAAATGGAACTACTAGCCCTACGCGTCAACGACGTTTCACTCGAATTCATAACGGTGAACGCATTCATTATCGTATTATTATTATTATTTTTTTTTTTTTTTTTTACGCTACGGTCGTAAAAAAATCGCCAAATTCACGAACCGAGCGAATTGTTATTATTTTTTCGACCAATTCTTCAATTCTAGTTGGGCGTATCACGTGTCCGACGTCGCGTACGCGTTACCCCGGCAGTGCGAACAATCGTGAATAATGCCTAGGAAAAATCAAGAAACGTAAAAAAAAAAAAATAATAAATACTTATACGTAATTAGAAATATGTGTTTGTGTGTAATATTATATACACGAAATAGATAGTCGAGTTACATTGAGGAGATAAAAGCTCGGTGTATCGGCCGGCTGTCATCCATAAATCAGCAGCGCCTCGTCGGTAAACCGGCAATGGACGACCGATCGTCTGTCTTTAATCAACTGGTCGAGGATTTTCTCATTTTCTTTTTTTAATGTTCTTGTAAAAACAAATGTATGGACAAGAAGCGTATTCGCTTAAAAAAAAAAAACTACACTCATTTGCAATTCTAAATGTTTCGTTCGTCATTAACGCGTACTCAGAAATTAAATTAAATATACTAATTAATATTTGCGTACGTAAGAAGGTATACCAAATTTTCTATTTCGTACTGTGTCTAACGATGTTTGGACGTTTTATATAATGTCTAGGCCGTATACGATAAAAGTATTAAAGAAAAAATGTTTTTTTTTTTTTTAATCGCCTAATTGTCGTACATAACGCCTAAATTATTCACATTGCCCGAATACGTTTTCAGTCCTTTGAATTCTTTTTGTTTTTTTTTTGTTTTTGGTGTTCGTGTAGAAACATTTCGATTTCACCTCATCCGGTACTGATTTCGTATGATTTATTCACGTTTTATCCGCTCCGTTACGATGAAATCGTGATACGAATAATAATTTACACGATAGATACAATTGTTTGCTTTTTTTTTTAAGTTTTTATTTCCTACGCGTTTATTTATTCGTATAGATCGAGTGTGTGTGTGTGTGTGTTTTTTTTACAGTCGATTTTCCTAATTCCGTACACCGTTTGGTGTTTTTCGTTTTATTGTTTTTCATTTTTCCTATAAGTCAGCTGTTTCGGCATTGCCATCATTAACTTCCACATTGGCCTGCACAGGATAACTGTAAAATAATTATTGAACAATTTGTGCAAAAAAAAAAAATAATAATAATAAAAATTCGTCAAGTTCACGCGAGTCGGGCGAATTCGCGGGACTGGAACGTAACGTACAAGACTTGATTTCGACAAATCCACCTATAAAATATGCGAAATATCAAAAATATAATAATAATAATAATAATAATAATAATAATAAGTAACACGTCGCGCGTTGCTTATACCGCCGTTAATATCGTATGCCGCGTTGTTACGCGTGACGAACCAAAATATTATAAAAAAAAAAAAAAACAAATACAAAAACCGTTCGAATAATTATAATAATAATAATAAACACTCGACGGAATCGTAAGACACTCGAGTAGTGCATACACTCTCATATAGTATTGACGACGTTATAATTTACACACGCGATGTGTGTCGGCGATAAAAAAAAAAATATTAAATGTGTTTATAATATTTGAATGTATAACGCGAAAATAATACATTATAATATACCGTAAATAATACGTGTAAGAAAGATTGTACGACGCGTGTAATAATAATAAGACGCGTTACCACAGTAAACCGAAAATACAGGATAATGACCTGTACGAAATTTAATTGTCCGTAATATTTTTTTTTTGCCTCGAAGATTATATTTAAAAACATAAAAAAAAAAGAAGAAATTAAAACGCGAATTAAAACCAACGATTCGCGTCGTCGTATATTATAATATGTGTGTGTGTGTGTGTGTAATACGATCTTCAAAAAAAAAAAAAACACACCGACATTTTCCGCGTTATACACTTATAAACGTATAAACCGAAATAATTTGGTACGTTTTTTTTTTTTAGATTTACGATACACGTTAATGTGTTTGATGTGCATCGGGTTCGTAACAAGGCAATCGTTGGACACGAGTGATGTGAAGAAAAAGCGCTCACACCCCCCGGGATCGGAAAAAAATTGCGGTAAAAACTCTTGGAAAACGTATGATGGAATTGTATAACGAAACACGCGAATTTCAATACCGTTCCGTTTCACAGTGTATTTATTTAATCTTCTCGTCGAACAAATCTGACGTCAAAGTGCGTTGTTCCTAATACACGCCTTTCACGATTTACGTACCTTTAATAATTATTAGAGTAGTTGAAATCGTCTTGAATTTCCTTTTTTTTTTTTTTTTTTTTTTTTTTTAAGTAACGCCGTTGTGTTATTTTAATTTAAAAAATGGAACATTAAATTAAAAAAAAAAAAAAAACGGCCGAGAAAAATTATTTTAATAATTAAAAATTCGGTACGAATTAGCGCTGGTTTCACGCGATTCATTATGACCAAGCGCGTGTATTTCAACACTGTAATGGACTTTCGCGCGTGAAAAACGTTCAAAACTAATACGAATGTTATTTTTTCTTCCTTCAAGAAACAATTGGAACGCGCTGTGTACTACTACGCATCATTCCCCCCGTAAAAAATTAATTACTTACTTATTTTTTTGTTATTATTATTAAAACGTTTTTACTTTTCGGTTTGTCGTCTCGTTTTTATTTCCATTATTAATTCGCAATCGACTTGTCGACATGAGACGTAGCTGTCTTTCGACAAACAAAACGTTCTACAAAATATTTATACTTTGGTAGAAAAAATAAAAATTGAAATTCCGTTATAACGCGCGCATATCGAATAACATTTTCAATCTTGTTCCGATCAATGAGGCCGTCATAACGAGTATTAATTGTTGTCCCGAACAGATGTTTGTGCAAAAACCGATAATTTTATCGCATAACGCGTGTTACGCGTATGAATAATTCAGCGTCGATACGCTGAGGTATGTTTGTACACTTTGTGCGCGGTCCCCGACTTCAATAAATACACTTGGGAAATATGTTTCGTCGGCGGCTTAAAGAGCGTTAAGACACTGGACGGCAGACGATCGTCTCTAACAATAGCGATACGTGCATTTATCCATCAACGCACACGGAACAATTCGAGCGAATTGAGTGAGCAGAAAAATAAAACTCGTTTTCGATATTATACGATATAAAACGTTCTAAGAGAAGAAGGGCAAAATAGAGATGGGCGACATTGAATTCGATAAACACAAGCACACGAGTTCAATATTATGTTACGAGATCTGTCTTTTAAATAAAAACGGTTTTTAGGTGTTCAGAATAAAAATAATAAAAAAAAATAATAATAATAATTTTTATGCCGTCGATTTCAACCCATACGAACGGTACACTTATATTAGAAACCGAAAGTCAACAGGGGCGCTTTGCATGTATCGAATTCGTGTTGATTTCGCTGACTTCTTACAACGATTTCCCGATGTGAAAACAACTGGCCGTAAACGCAATATTATGTATAAGGTGGTATTCGCTTAATTTAATATCGTTATAGTTTATTTCGCAATAACTCTCATTTACCGACCACGATAATAGTTCAAATTTAATGTATTATATTCAATTGCGCCAACGAATCGTACGCGTACGCAGAGCACTCTCATTACCAGTTAATGAGCTCGAGAAAACAGACCGAATAAAACTTAGCGAAATTCATACGCTTATACGTTTAATTAACGATTAAATAAATACGTTTTGTTATAACCTTTTATCGTTCAGCACGAACGCGCGCTCAAACGTATCGTTTTAAAAATTCGGAGAACTCTGCGCGTGTTCTATTGCTCAGCTCGACTCAGATGCGTAATTGCGTACGTTATATTATGTAGCATTAGATCTCCCCATAACTATTATTGTAACAATCCCCTCCCAACATTCATATCAAAATTAGAGCGATCGATAATCGTATTATATACGAGTAATTATTTTCGTTAATAAAAACAACATATTGTATAAGAAGATTTCTAATTTTCTTTGTTTATTATTATTTAATTCATTGAGTACTTATAGTCTGTTTTTACTTCAACGAATGAACGTGGCGAATCTTATTCTTCGGCAACCAATTCGTAACCGTACCATACCAGTCGATAATAACCGGTCAATAAACTGCGAGGAATATTATGAATTACAATAAAATAATATTAACAAATTTTGTTAACACAAAAAAAACATTCTGTTTATCAATGTCATTTCTTATTATATTTTTTCTTTTGCACATTAGATGATGTGTTATGCACGAAAAAAGACAATCCATGAGAGGGAATCCATCGTCCTCCTCCCTCCCCCCCCCCCCCCGTAATTACGCCTCTTCCTATATGGACCATTTTTTCTATAGGCCCATATAAAAGACCTATAAAAAAAAATGTAGACTTATAAAAAAAACGTACATAATGAATAAATTGAAATTTAATTTATTCGTTATATACGAATTGATTATATTTTTTGCTAAAGTTTTTTTTATATATAAACCGTTATTGTTTTGAAATAAATTTCGTACACATATACATAAAACGCCTGTTTTTTTTTTTCTATGAATTTTTACATTTCTATCACTTACGTTTGTTCGAAAACACAAGAAAAAAATCTTCGCATATTTTATCGCGAATAAAAAAAATAATAATAACGTTTAACAATATTAAAATCCGTAAGTTTTATTTTTATATTATTTTTCCTGTATATAAATAATGAAACGAGTTTGGAAACGTTGACGTCATTTAAATATGTACGAATAATAAGAACGTTTCTGTATTAGTAGCACAGGAGGAATTATTTAAATATTTTCAGGTCATCTATATATATATACAGACTCCGTAAACGAATAGTCGTTGATTTTTTTTTTTTTTATTACCAGACATCGCGTTAAATAAACAGCTATTCTAAAATTATTAAATACATCATATTTTACGCGATTATCCCGAAACAAATCTCACTTAAATATTCGTTTGTATATTGTTTTCGTATATAGAAATTGAAATATTATTAATATCGAAGAATTTTGTTTGACGATCATTCAATACCTATGGAAATAATTCGAATACGTACAAATAAACCGCGAGTGTATTCTCGATGCCGGAAATTATTGTAAACACGTCCTTTTTTGTTTTTTATATATATACCTTTAAGAGCTGAACACATTTTTATTCGATTTTTAATTTATTAACACTTTATGTTTTCTGCATATATTATTATCACTTGAATATTCGACCGCCAAACCGTGACGACGTTAAACCGACTACAGGTTTATATCGCACACAATTATAATATAATATTGTTGTATTATCCGGAATATAACGTAATGTACGCGATCAAGAAAAATAAAATGTTATTCGCACAATACGCGAACAACAGTTTTTGGTAGTTTAATATATACAATAAGACATGTAATATAATCCACCGCAAGCGCTCGGATTTTGTACAACTAATTAATATTATTATTAATTATACGAATAAAAATAGCATATTACGCTATATAAATTTATTTTATATAGCGTCAAGGATTTCAAGTATACAATTTTATATTGCATATTTCTTTTTTTTAAGCGTTTCGCATTTTTAACGCTATTTTCCCGTTTATGGTGCCTTTATTTCACCCCTCCCCCCGCTAATACGCGTTATGTATTTTATTTATTTTGTGGTATTCGTAAACCTCGTATTGTCTCGTAAGATGATACACAAAAAAATTACTTACTTACATTGTCATTTCTATTTTCGGACATTAAATTATCCGCGATAATTGTAAAAATTTGCTTGGACCATCGTTATAATTCATAAATAAAACACCGTGTTTTTACTGTTTTTTTGTTTTAGGAAATATTTTAAGATTTTCTCGATCGTATTATTGCGCATATTTCAATACTTTTTAAGATTATCACTTATTGGACGTACACAATCGGTATTGAAAATATCGGCCGCCGTAGCCCCAATCGTTTCGCATAAACGCGGAATTGATTTCATTAACATTCAGTCCTACATTTTCGTCCACTGTTCTTTCCTGTAAAAAGTCATAAAAAAATATATTTTATATTCAACGAAGATCGCAATTAGGCGAATAAAAACACGTATAAAATCATAGCCATGTGTAATGAGAAATGTTACCAGTTCAGCAATAAAACGTTTTATTGTTTTCTTTTTTTCTTTTGCAATGCGTTCGACCGTGTCCAATTTGAACATTGAAAAACGACAATTTGTAGTGGTCCATTTTTCTTTTTTCCCTTATGGAAGATGACGAAGGTTCTTGTTGAGAGTCCAGACGATGAGAAAATATCGCGAACTTATGTCGACAATGCGTATATAACCGAGAGATTCGCACGAAACCGGTGGCTTCAATCACTGCGTATGATTTATAAGACTCGATGGAATAAAAAAAAAATTAATTGAATTTCTAATATTAGGCGCGCTCCTCGTCCACCAGTCCCCCACCCCCACATTAATCCGCATATAATTTTCTTTTCGTCAAACAATTTCTAATATATTAACGTGTAATAATATTTTACACGCACCTGTATTTATATTGATAAATCATACTTTATAAAAACAACTCGTATTATCGGACGGCGATAGAATAATAATGTAACGCGAAAACGAAAACCGTGTGCCCCGCGGTTGTGAAAACCGATTATCCGTTGCGGTTTTTGTGTTATTATTCTGTTTCCAGTCCAGTTTCGAAACATTTATATATATGTAGACGATAAAATCGGAGTACAATATACAATATGTTATACAGGTGCACGCAGTATTTTATAATTACGCTGAGAACGCGCGATGGGCGTAAAATAATAATTGGAAGTCGTATAAAAAAAATCTCGTTACGGGATAATTGATAATATAAGTGTGAATTGTAATGGTATCTGACTGTAGAACTATTTTATTTTACGCGCTCGGCCGTTGGTCGATGATAAATATTATGTAAACCGCCGTGCAAAATAATCCAGAATTCGATCGAACTGAAGGCGGGAAAATAAATTTAAAAATCATAAAAAAACCAGAATTTCGTATTTTTTCATGGTCCGCGGTGTTATTTTATACACATATTTTTTTTTTAACACGCAGATTTTTTTTTCTCGTCCAGTATTGACTTATAAGTAAGCCGATAACATGTGCGGTTTTAAGCTTTTTTTTTTCTTTTTTTTTTTTTGAGATTTCGATTTGACAAACGGAATCGGAGAGATTATATTGGTTTTACAATATTACGCGTTTTTATTATTATTATTATTTTTATTTTTTTTTTTTGTTTATTCAAAACGCAGAGACGTAACGATTTAATTATACTATTCAGTATTATTTTGGTGTAATACCGATATTACGTTAAAAATTTAATACCGATTCGTTTAATGACGTATAGACGAGTGTTATTTTAAAACGTGTATTCGTTTTTCATCGGGAAACGCGAATAAACGTGACGAAATTTTTAGGACATCACACGGTTCTACACGATCGTTTCTCGTAGAAAAAACTTTCAGACGTAAACATACTGTCAGGTGTTATAACGTCACGATTTGTTCAAAAACAAATAAAAAAACGCTTCATACAGATAATTCTAATTAAAAACAAAACATTTTAACACAGACATATGTATGTATATACGTATTAAACGGACAAAACTAAATTAATCGGCGCATAAACGTCGAGTCGCAAAAATTACTGTTTCTATTACGTCGTTTTATACATCGTATAATGACGGTAAAATATAATATTATTTATTATTTATGTTTTCGTTGTGGAGAAAAAGAGAGAAACAAAATGTTGATCTTGACCGCGTGAAAGTCACTAGTAATAAAAACGTTATTATTTATTTTTTTTATATATATATGTATACGAATACACATATAAATTTTATTATATAGGACGAAAAACGTTTAACGATTCGAGTTTTAAACGATTCGCCCCGCAGCGCAATTCTCGTATTAATCTCACCGAAGTGCAGTGTAAATCATAGGTATAATAACAAATAGATCTGCAAGAAATCGGAAAGACTTACTTCGAGAGGAATTCTACGTCAGTGGTATTTATTCGTTTTTCTTTTATTATTATTATTATTATTATTATTATTATTATTACTATTATTATTATTAAATAAAACGTTAATTTTAAATTATTTTTTTTTTTTAACGGGAAAGACTTCATGATTCAGGTGTACGCTCACAACTAGCCTAACCATACGATCCGAAAATGTCCTCACCGAACTCTCTAATGAAAATATTTTTATTATGATTCTTTCGTTTTGTGAATTCTAATAAAAATAAATAAAAACCGAATTCGCGACGAGTAATTAATTATTGCTATTCGATTTACACGTGTCGTCTGTAATGCGGCTAGTCCGTGGTGTGTGTGTCAAAAGTGACACGTTGGCACGCGAAAAAAAATCAAAATCTATTACAATATTTTAAATTACACACGTTTGATATATCATACGTGTGTGTATATATTAAAATTGTATTCTCTAAAAAAGAAAAAAAAAAAAACAATCCGCTTTCAAAATATAATTCAATCGCCAATATATTCTGCATAAAAATCAATCAAATAAACGCATATTTTATTATTGTATAATCGATACATTTCGTTCGATGTTATTCTTAGTGAATTTCTTTTATCTTCACATCGGAGTAATTAAAATAAAAAAATAAAAAAAAACTCGATTGCAAATTACTGGCGATTGGAAAAAAAAAAACAATAAACTCTAATTGCAGAGGTTCACCACAACGTATTTATAGGTGCGCCACTCATTGTTGTAACAAGTTTCGAATTTATGTGAAAAATCGATTTTTTTTTTTTCCGTATAAAATGCGGACAATTAGAATATCGAACAAATAAATGTCGATAGAAATAACTTATATGTAGTGAAAAGTACGGTTTACTCGGGGTGAACGAAAAATGCGAGGAAAGATAAATAACGTATAAAATCCAACTTCGCGAGATTACGACGATACGAAGAATCGGACGTGAAACGGCGTTTGCAAGACTTTAGCGACAAGAAAAAAAAAACAAAAGCGATTAGGTGTTTTCGACATAGAAAATCCGTTAAACGTACACGGGCATATACGTATATAATTCCACTGTTGGTGTACTCGTTATTTTCATCGAATGTTTTCTCTTCGCCGTCTCGATAATACGGATTGATAATAATAATAATAATTTTTTTTTCGGCTCCGTTTCGTTTTACGGTTCCGAACGGACTCGTCCGAAAACGGTGGTCACTGTTAACACGGAGGAAAATCAATGTGAACGTGTTATTATTACGCGTATGCGTAAAGTCCGCGCGAGTAAGTAAAAACGGACGGGGGTAAAAGAAATTATAAAAGCGTTCGATTTTTACGATTTGTTAGTGTAAACGAAAAAAAAATTCTCCCCCCCGCCGCCACCGATACTGCGGACGTACGACGACAACAAATGGCAAAAAAAGTAAAACTCCGCGGCGTATGATACGACGGTCTCTCTCTCTCTCTCTCTCTGTCTGTCTGTGACATTGACTGTGACCGAGCAGGTGGGGTATACCCACAGTGAACGGGAGACAGAGAAAGAGAGAGCAAAAAAAAAAAAAAAAACCATACCATAATAACGATTGATTACGCCGTGTTGCAGCGTGATGGTTATAATACACACGATCGACAACCGGTCGACAACGGCGTTTCGGTATAAGTACGAACGAGAGAGAGAGAGAGAGAGAGAGAGCGTGTGTGTGTGCAGAACGTGTATATATACACAAATATTGTTGTTTTTTTTTTTTTTCTATGCGTCGTGTATATCGGCACAACGGTAGACGTGTATATAAATATATAATATACGCGTACGTATTATAGCGGGCTTTGGAAATCTCGTTACTGGGATGTATAAAATTGTGACGGAGACGGGGCGTTTCGCGGCGTGCGCGGAGAAGAAGGGGAACCCGACAACGCGTTTTATACCGCCGCCGCCGCCGGGGTACACGGTCAAAAGAGGAGAGGGTATTTATTTTTTTCTCTTAAGTGTATAACAGGACGATCGCGCGTGTACACGGCAACGGCGGCGACCTGTTGCGTTCGCTCGCTCGTGTGATCGCCGCCGCGCATTGCGAGACGACCGGCCGCGCGCGGTTACATCACGAGACGCGCGCACTCACACACAAGTTTCTTCGACGCGTTTTCTTTTCTTTTTCCCGCCCGCACTGCTGTACCGTTTTTCCTGTTCTTCTCTTCTGCACTATATTTACAACGACGAACCGAACGCGGCCGGATTAGACGGGGGAACAATAATTGCTCCGGAGAGAACACACACACACACACTGCGCAGTTTTACACTCGTCCCGCGCTCGTTATGCGTACGAGCGGCGCGGCGAGAAAGCGTTTGCAATTTATTTTTACTCCTCCCGAAAAACAAAAAAAAAAAAACGACGACGACGAAGAGATTTTACGATTTAAACGCGACTGAATCGAAACACTACAAAATCTACAACAGTTTATATGTATATAAGAAAGTTATTAAAAAAAAAACGTACTCGATTTCTTTTTCGAAAATTTTCTACAATTCGAAAAGGAGGGGGGTACCTAAAATACGTACGCGTGTGCTATTCCATAGGGGTTGGGGGAATTCGTTCACGCCGATTAAGGAGCGTCGCCTTCAAAGGCATCGCTTGGACTTTATACATTATATGTACATATACGTGAGTAGGTATTATTTTACAAAAAAAAAGAAAGATTTTCGAAAAGAAAATTCCAATTTCCGCTAACACAGACCGCCACAGGGAGGTGGTACCACGGGAGCAATGACTCCCCCCCCCCCCACAATTCTCAAAAAAAAAAAAAAAGGAGCTAGAGAAAAATATTATAAGTATTAAAGTATACATATTATATAATATTAATAATAATAATACTATGCTTAACATTAAATCATTAAATCGATATCGGTTTTCGGTCAATTCTATTTATAGTTCAGTAATTTCTAATCGCGTCGGCCAGGTAAACTCCGTCTCAATCGTCATTATCCTGATTTCAAACAATTTTAACATTTATAAATCTTGATCATTTCTATTGATATTATTTGATGATGGCCCACGTAAATCTATTCTGGATCATCCGCGCCTGTCACCAACACTCGCGGTAAACAAGAGCTGATCGTGCGCTGTGTTTATAGTTTTCCCATAATATGCCAAAAATATATTTTAAAAGTTACACGTATTATTTGTGTTTTGGACTTGTGAAAAAATATTCGACCGATTCGTCATTAAGACGGTTATGCGAACACGTCTTTTCATTGCGTCTCTGGTGAAAATCCACCGACATATTGTTGATACGCGAAAAAAGACTTGTTACGCGAGTATTCGAACAATTCGAATATCAACGAATTATTATTTATTTGTTTTTACGTATCAGTGTATATTACTGTTGTTTCGTCATTTTTTTTTTTTTTTTAATTACAACTATTCGACTATTTGTAATAAAAAAAAAAAAAAATCGAGTTTTACTAGCGTATTTTCGTCACTCGTATGCTTAACAATTCCTGTTGATACATTATTTTATAACGGTATTAATACGGCTTGAAATTGTGAGCCAACAATAAATAATATTAATAATCGCGTATTGCACGATGTTACGTGTATGATGGCGAAATGATAGAAACGCTGAGGTAAATTTTAGTCGAATTCCAAAAGTGTACGACAACTCGAAATCGCCGAGCTCTACAGATTATATTATTAATTTTAAAAGGTGAATTAAAATAATAAAAGGCGAACGCTTCTCTATTTTCATTGCAATCGATCGTTTGTTGTTTATGAAATGCCGAAGAAAAAAAAATCCACCCGACGGAATAACGACACACGAACTGAGGCCGCGCGACCCGAGCAGAGATAACGAAACGTCCTGAGAAATAACCTGAACGTTACGCCGTTGGACTTTATACAACGGATTATCGTCGTCGTCGTCGTCGTATTAGGAGTTTATATCTTAATTGCCGTCGTTAGTGTCTGTGTTTAGACGACACACAATTATCGTCTTTTGATAAAGAACGGATCTAATCTGCCGTACACGTGTTAGCGAAACGACAAAATGCGATTAAAACGTTCCGCCGGGCCGGGCCATATCGTAATCGTGTACAAATTATGATTGAAAAAAACTTTCCGCGTCAAAACAATAAATTGAAAATCGGAATATTTAACGTTACGCGATCGCGAATCACGCGTTTGAAATAAGTCCGGTATATTGGAATGGTAGAAAAAAAAAGAAAATAATAAGAAAATATTCGAGGAAAGTATTTCGAGCCCGTGAGGCCGCATAAACCCCCCCCTCCGATTCCCGGCCAAATCGTACGACTAACCAAAAATATTATTTTTTTTTTCTACGTATATACGAATTTATGTAACCGACCACAGCAATACCGTAAAATATAATATTGTATAGCGCGCGCGCGGTAAAACATTGGCGGCGGCGGCGGCGGCTTCGCGCAGGAAGTGACCGACCGACGACGGGTTTCCCGTTAGAGGCCGCCGCGCGAAAAGTTTGCGGTGTCGCGCGAAAAAGTTATTCGCGCGAACACGGCCACGGCCACAGCCGCCGCCGCCGCCGCCGATCAAAAGAATTCCCCCCCGCGCCAACGCCGCTTCCGACGTGAACAGGTTCCCTCCCCCCGCGCGCCGCACCGCCGCGTAGGACTCGTTCTACCGCGCGGAACCGGTGAATTCACGGGCGAGACTCCCCCACCACCTACGGAAGACACCACGCCCAGCGCTCGCAGCAGCAGAGAACGGCGACACGATGCGTGCGCCCGGCGATCGACCCGCCGCCACCGACGACGACCGCGGCTACGACGACGACGACGACGAGTGGCGACGACGAGCAAAAGAGAGAGAGAGAGAGAGAGAGAGAGAGAGCGAGCGAGTGAGTGGACCTTCGGCGAGCCGTCGGCCGTAGTCTCGCCGACGAGAACCCACCGCCAGTTTCAGCACTACCGTCGGACCGTTTACTTCGTTGCGCGAGCGTTAGTTGTGCCGCCGACGTCGACCGCCATCGCCGTGGATTTTTTTTTTTTTTTTTTTTTTTACACCGCCGACGCGCGTACGCACTATTCGCGTAACGAATATTTTCGCACGTCGTGTTTTTTTCACGCACGCCGTGCGCCAGATTCAATCTCTCGGATCGTCGTCGTTACACCGGTGGTGTATTAAATTTTTTTCTAACGATATAATGATTTTTACGCGGTGGTGGACGTGTCGCCGTCCTACTGTGTACGCTCCGTTCCGGCGCGGTTGACGGTTTTGATTTTCTCGTTTCATCGCGCACATACATAAAAATTATATACCTACGGAGTGGGGACTTGTGTTTATATCCGCGCGGGAATCGCGATTTTTTTTCTTATTATTATTATTATTATTTTTTTTTTTTTTCGTGTATACACCGCGGTGAACTCGTCGTCGTCGGACATTCGATCGTGTCACCGCGGCCGCAAACATGCCGAAGATATTTCTCATCAAAAACCGGTTGCACCAGCAACAGCAGAAACTGTTGGAAACCCAAAAGGGAAACGGGCACGTGTCGTCGTCCGACCCTCTGGAACAGTACAACGACCGGGACGCGCGTTTGACGTCTCCGTCGCCGCCGCCTCCGCACATCAAACAACACTTCCAGTATCAGCCACCTAGAGGAGACCCGTTATTGCAACCGGCGGTAAAGAGCCAGTACCAGTACAATCACAATCAGTTCCATCAGCAGCACCAGCACTTGCATCAGCCGCACCGTCCGTCGTTTCCGTTGTCGCCGTCGTTGCCGCTGCCGTTTCCGTTGCCGTTTCCACTGCCCAAACCGGAACTGATCAACAAGCCGCCGCCGGTTCCGGAACCGTCAAACGGTAAGGCTTACATTAATGCGTTACTCACGAGGACGTAAGTGTCTCCTCCCGCGTTACAAACCATATGAATACGGCGCGTCCCCGGGCAAATGTGTTGTTCGGGGGTCGACTTTCGTCGTGTCACGTCCGCGCGACAAAGCGCCCCCTTTTCGTCCCCGCACACAAACCGTGTCCTCAAGCTCGCACGCTCTAGGAACCATACAGTAATCGATCAGACTTAGACGCGGCGGTTGCTTGCGGCGGCACGTTTTTTTTTTTTTTTTTTTTATCTTTTCACGTATTCGAAACGTATTACGGCGGACACGTAGTACCGATCGTATCGATAAAGAGAAGTGGGGAAAAAAAATTAGCAAATATCCTTTTTTTTCTTTAAAAAATGATGTATTTTTACGGTCCTGCCGTCGGATACGGGAAACTTAAACGCCCGTTACCTACCGTATTTTAACATCACACGTCCCGAACTATTTTTTTTTTTTTTTTAGCTTATTCTTTTCAAAACGTACCGCGAGTTCAGAATTTTTTTTTTTTTTTTTTCTATAACGAGAGATTGATTTTTGATCGGCCTGTCCGTTTATCGCGTTACGGTTTTAAATATATGTATATACACGTAATCAATGACGAAAACGGGATTTTTTTTCAAGGGAGGATGGGAGGTGGTCCATAATCGTTTGAACACAAACTAAAAAAAAAAAACAATTTGGTATACGCCCGTCGTCGTTATATTATTTAATTATTGTTTAATGCGCATAATGTTTAATTTATCGTTATTTTACGATATTGGATTCGGAAACGTTGAAATTTCAACGGTGGCTCTTCGATTATTGCCCTGCGCGTAATATAAAGTAAAACGGATTGTTTTGCAGTTTTACAAAATCGTTTAGTCGAATATTTTTTTTTTTTTTTTAACGCGCGCTCGACGATTTTGCCGGCGGGGAAAACGTGCGACCGATTTTTCTTTGTTTCGAAGCGAAAAAAATGTTCCACACACGTATTTTACATTTATATGAAGTGTAAGAGAAAAAATTCGAAATTTTCGCCGCTTGGTTTAGACAATCGTTTGACAATATTATTTTACATAGGTGTGTGAGAAGAGGAAAAGCGTACGGAACGGTAATCGCCGCGAAATTCGCGCGTGTTATAGGAAAACGAAAATAATTCAATTTTAATTAATTACATAGCGAGATAATGTGCGCGTGGTGGTGATAGGTATTAATGATATGTAATTGTCGATATAACGCGTTTAACGGCGTGTCGTAACGATCGTTGTGATTCACGGCCGCGCTGTAACGCCTAACAATATTTTATAGTGTATATAAAATAATTTATATATATATATTATGAGTCCAATTAACGTTTTAAATAGTAAAACGGCGGTTTTTTTTTTTGGTAAAATCGTTTTTGCGGAGGACCGCGCGCACGATATTATTAACGCGGAAAACGCGCGCGGCATCGGTAGAAAAACGGCTGCGGCGGCGACCAAAACGAAACGCCGTCGTCGAACGGAAATCGTCGTGTACGGTGATTGACCGAAACGTCATCCTAAACACACACGTGTGCGCGCGCGTGTGTAAAATTCTTGAAAATAAATCACCTTTTCATTTTCTACGAACGCATTGTACAATTTTAATATCGGGACGCGCGCGACGTTAATTGCGCCGCGCGTTTTGCCACTCGTTTTCCTTTCTTTCGTTTCACGACGTTTTTATTCCCATAAACGTTTTTGGTCGTTTTATTTTGTAGGAAATTATTATTGTTATTATTGTTATTTTTCTCTTCCTCCCGCCGAGATGATACTGTTTCGAAACCCGACGACGAACGACAGAAAAAAAAAAAAAACACTACCTACTAATATCATAACGTACTCGTATTATTATTATTATTATTATTATTATTAATATATTATAATAGTATTTAGCGAGCGCACGTTTGTGCGTAGCGCAGGTAAATTCGTCGTTCGGACGGCGTCGGAGAGGTGTGATGGAGATAATGACTTACCTTTTAGCATTTTGTCAAATACTACACACGGCTACCAATATTAGGTGAACAATACGCGCGCGGTCCATTGTGTACTATGGTTTCTATCGAGATGATAATAGCAGCAGCAGCAGCAACGTGATCTCTACAATTGTTGTCGTTGTAGACGACGCGAGGGACGAAGGAAATCGGGAAGGGAAAAAGAAAAAAACGAATTTAATATTATTATTATTATTATATTAGCGTTTTGCAAAACCCGACTGCGACGATTTTGCACACGTTTTTACACCTCGTGCGCGCCGCCAAACGTTTCCTGTCCCATATAAATCGCGTTTTCGTCGGTATTTTTTTTCTTTCTTTTGTTTGTTTAAATATCGCGTCCGGATGGCGGCCATAGGTTTTCTACTAATATCGTCTTTGGGGGGGTCTCGAACGACAAAAGACGGTCGTCTTTTTCGACTATTTGTCGAAAATAATCGCGCGTTCCACTCGAAATATATATCTATTATAATATATCTATTATAATAATATGGTGTTTAATGCCGATGGGGTTTTTTTTTTTTTTTTTTTTAAGAACCGTCCGCGAATTTTATCTTTTTTTTTTCCATTTCGATAAATAGTTATTCGAACGCACGTGGCGATTTTAAACGTTTATTGACTGTATAGTACCGGATGAGGAATAAAGACCGACCGTCGTCGTCGTTTTTATTTTTCGTGAAAAGAAAGTTATCGATTCGACGTGGAATTAAAAAAAAAAAAACGGATGTACCAAACGCGGCTGCTTACCTATCGGAACGAGATTAGACGATACAGATGTTTAGTATATACACTGCCTCATCAGCGGCGTAGCTGATGGGAGTGCAATCCTTTCCGAAACGAATAATCCGATTTTTTTCTTTTATTTTGTTAAATGACATATAAATTAATTGTTTATCAACCTGGGCTCCAAATAAAAATCCTAATTACGCCTATAAAACCGTAGTAAGCACGGTGCTCATATATGACGATATTTTCCATCGGAGGACAAAATAATCCCCGTCGTCCACTTATCCCGTGGTACGTGTACGAGGCCGAGATCGCGACGGGACTTTCTCGACGCCGCACGGACGGACGAGATGATACGGCGGAATTACTCTTTCGAAAACCGCGTCCGAACGGTTGTCCGTTTCTCCGGACGGAACGCCAATTTAGCGAATGATAAAACGTTCCGCCGTAAGAACGTGTCCCGTACACGAATCCCGATGACATGGGTTGTGTTACGGTTTTATTATTGGTTGTGACGATGGCGCGGCCGACGGCCTATGCGTTTCCGCGTTTTATTCGCCGCGCTAATAATAAATAAATAATTACTCCCGCGGCCGCGGCGTATCACCTCACACGCGCGTTCGTTCCGTTTCGCGTCCAACCGGCAAACCGGTTATTCCCGTTACCGCCGCCGCCGCGGTCTTTTTAATCGCGCGACTGCTGTACTATATCGCGCGGGGTTCGTCGAATCATAATGACCTACGGGGAGGGAAAGGAGGGGACATCGTCGCGTTCAGGGATCCCCGTCCCGAAACCGCGAGCAGCATCAAAAAGTGTTAGAAAAAAAAAAACGCCGCGCGACAGTGAGACACCGCCGGAATAACAACGACGATCGGCGGGCGGGGGGGGAAAAAAAAAAAACGAAACAAGGTCAATTTCGTTTCGCTTCACGGCTCGTTGTCGGCGCGCGGCGGCGGCGGCCCGGGTTCAACGTTCTGCAGGAAGACGCTCGACGTTGGTCAGCAAACTGGCACAATGCGTTCCGACGATTCGCCCGTAATAATTATTATTATTATAGGTATGTACGCATATAAAGACGGGATCGCGGTGCGCACCGCTTCTTCTTTCTCGCCTCCTCCCTTTTCTCTTATTTTTCTTCTTCCTACGGTTTTTTTTTTTTTTTTCATTTTTTCGCCGCTCGTTTTACACGCCGTCGTGATTTTTCCCATGATTTCCCCACCACCACCTCCCTCTCGCCCGGCGTTCCGCATTGTTCCGCCGTTTTCTTTCTGCGGTTACCTCCACCGCCTCGCCGGTCGACAACACTCTTGCGAATTCGCACGGAAAAACCGCCGCCGCCGTTCACAATTATTCGGCTGGAACAACCTCTTCTACACAATACAATTCGTTCGTAAAATTAATAGCCAAAAATCGTCCGTCGCTCTGCGAAACAGCGGCGCCGCCGGGTTTGAAGAATCCATAGTAGTAGCGGATAACGGTTCCCCCCGCCAAACGTACATAATTTTCCATAAATAAAAAGTCACGCAACACTTGCGGGGTACTATTTATCCGATATATTTCAGTATTTAATTGAAATAACAAAATTTACATTAAATAGGCGGTGGTGGTGATACGTTTGTTTCGTCGGTTTAATCGTTTAAAAATCGAAATAGCACGCTTTGAAATTTTATACAATCGAATAATTTTTACTCGAAATAAAATATTACGCGATTTTATAGTTTTTTGACCGCGGGCCTTAATAATTGTGGGACGCGCTCTCGTCTCCTAGTCCGGGTGTACGTTTATAAATCACACGTTTTTCGATAAAATATCTCCTCCCGCACACGCACATACCTGGGACGTCCCTGTTTTTTTTTTTTTAATAATAATATTACGCGCGTAATACGTGGTTCGGAGAAGGATTTTTATTTCCTCGTTCACGGTCACGCGAAGAAATCTTGCGACGCGAATTCGTTGTTATTATTATTATTAACATAACAGCAACCAATATCCGTTCGAGTCGTTTCCGGAGACGCGCGTTGTTCTCGTCTGGACGTGTAATTTTTTTTTTTTTAACAACGGATTTATACACATAGGAAAACGCAATTACGTTTATATGTCGCGAAAGGAGAATATACAGAAACGGCGGAGCCGTGTAAACGTTTTCGTTTTCGTTTTTTCATCACACGTTTTTGGGTGAAATTGCGTGTTGTGCAGGCGAAAATACGGCTCGTACAAGTTCTCCCCCCCCCCCGAGAATGTCTTATGAATGGAATACAATAAACAACACCCCCCCCCCTTCACTCCTCTTCCGCCGTATTTCTCACCTGCTGCAGGGTCTTTTTTATTATCCACGCACGCCTAAGATAAGGGAAAATAAAAATATAATAATATATTATACACTGCCTCGCGTTATTATTATCATATTGTTCGAAGGGGCGCAACGGAATTCTCTCGTCCCCTATACGTTTCGTGCGAAGGGTAGCAGCAGAGCAGTAGCGGCAGCTACTCACATTAACAGGTGAACGCGAGCGGCACCGCATACGCGCGGTCCGATTTACAGGTGCCCCGCCGAAATCAGTGCGTCTATTGTCAGTGGTTCTCATGGTGTCTTTCTACGTTTTATTATTATCCTAAAACGAGAGTAGGGGGGAGGGGAAATGTAAAAAAAAAAATAATAATAATAATCTTTCACGACGAAACGTACGTCGTGTACAAGCGAAATTCCGTTCCACCGCCTCCCTCCCTCTCTTTTTCTATAACGCGAATAAAATTAACGAAAAGTATACCGTAGTCGAATCCGTTTTCAGATCGTCGCGTTGTATACACAACATTGAAAATCTCGGTTACGGAATATAGAAAAATGAATAAAAACGCGAGCGGGCGGTGGTAGCTTTCCATTTCAAAAAAAAAAAAAAAAAAAAAAAAAAAACGCGGTTTAATTGTTCTAGAATTACCGCTTAATAATTATTTGTTAATTAAATACTGAGAAAAAAAAAAAAGAAAAAAAACGTTGAGAATACGCACAGCGCGACGCGACGCTTACTTTCACGCGCGCGCGCGCGCGTTTTACCAACCATTGCCCCCGACGCGAATTATAACGGTCCGGGACAACACAGCGCGCAACACGACGAACCGTTCGGCCCGTTTTCTTCGACGTTACAAATGAGTAAATCGTCTTTTCTTTAAATATATAGAAGAATTCGTTGTTTATCATCGTGTCGACGATCGTCGGACGGAGAATAACAATATACGATAAGAGTCGAGAAAATTGCACGCGGAGAGGAAAAAAAAAGAATTACCATCCGCGCGCGCTGTACGATTGGCGCCGCACAGCGCGTACACGACTCGCGAAGGCGTATTATTATAATATATGTAGGAAACGACGTTATGTATTATGAGCACAGCAATGAAAATATTGTATTATACGGTGAGAGAGAGAGAGAGACGGTGTGGTGCGCAATGCAGTACACTACGTTATAAAGAGAAAAGAAGGACGAGAGGACTGAGGAGGAGGAGGAGGAGGAGCACGGCTCGTAAAAACCACCGTACGTTCCGCCGAATCACTGTTATAGCCGGTGGATTTCTTTTGTTCCCCCCTCCCCTCGGCCACCGTTGGCCGTCACTCCGTCGCGCACACACGCCACACGATATATTTTTATAATACACGCCGCGGTGTACGCGCATTTCGTAGCGTTCTCCTCCTCCTCCTGCTCCGGAGTATATTACAAATATCTGTACGCGCGGCCGTTAGCCGGTTACCCGCGCATTGCTTTGCGATGGTGGTGATGGTTCGTAATGAACCTGAAACGAGTTTCAGACCTTGAAGGTCTATTGAGGTGTGCCGGACAAAAACACGCGCGCGCGCACGACTATCTTATATATATATATTATATATTATAGAGAATGTATACGAGAAGGAGTGAGTGAATGAGTAGTGATGGTAGTGGGGAGGCGGGGGGACACCAATGCCAAGACGGCGAGACAACTTCGACGTTATATTATAATATATGATTATCGCAGTATATATGTATGTAGTGTCCTCGAGGTATTGAACAACGAGAGAGAGAGAGAGAGAGAGAAAACGGAAAAGAAATATTTATTTTTTTTTTCTTTTAGTGTGGTACACTTTCGGCGATGCTGCCTGCTCCCCCTTCCCTGTCATGTCGCAGCAGCCGAAGACGTCTTTCTGGATTTCTCTCTCTCTCTAGTAACCATTTATTATACGGTTTTTTTCTTCTATACCGAAACACTACGAGAAGCGGTTTCCAAGGCCGGAACGGCGTGCGCGAAAAAAAAAAAACGAATACGCCGGATAAGACCCGGCCACTCGTTTTTCGACGAGAACGCCGCGCCGCCGCCCCGGGGGGGAATCCTTTTCGTCGTTAAGGCCGTCCCGCGGTGTCCTTTGAGACCGGCCGCCGGGAGGGGGGGGGGTGATAACGGTACGTGTGTGTTGTGTGTTTTTCGTTATGATAAGCGCAGCGTAAGACGACCGACGAAGCGGAACGGGATACAATGATGGGGGGGAGGGGACGATTTAGTTTTTACGGCCGAAACCGATTTTAACGTTTTTTCGTATACTGTAAAAATAAAAATGTCGCGTTCCGCGTTCGCTATAATAATAACAAACAAAACGAAACGCGTCTGAATTCTTCTATTATTGTCGTGTCCGTTCGAATGCGCGCGCGCGCGTACGCACGTTTCGCTTTCGCGGACAAACGGGATAATACGCAACGGATTCCCAATAACGTACAACGGATATTTGACCGGCGGTGGGTCGGGGAGCGCGGGCGCATCGTAACGCGAAAAGATATCCCCCCATTCGCGCTCGCGATACCAACCGTCACCGTACACGGCCGTCACGGGAAAAACGATTTATATATATATATATATATTTTTAAATAAACATATTTTCCGGTCGGGAAATATTAAATGTTGTCTCGTACGCGCGACATTTTCGCGAGAAAATTGTCCGAGAAAAACATCGTTAAAAACAAAATAATAAAATCCGACGACAAACGGTGGCTAAAACTTTTTTTTTTTCTCCTTCTTCCGTGTCCTCTCTCGCACGTGCGCGCCGTCCTTAATACGCGCGTGTGTCCCTCCGGTGCGAACTCGGGGGGGGTGGGAGGGGAGTTTTCCACCTCGAAATCGCAACCGCGTTCGTCTTGTGCCACAATATTTGATACTGCGAATGTACGCGCGCGCGCTCGCGTGTGTGTACCGTTATTCGCGGTGAAAAGATTTCCATTAATTTCGTCGTAGTATATTTATTATGTGACGCGCGCGCGTGTATACAGTTTTTGTTTTATTATTTGTGTTCGTCCGTTGTTGTTTCTATAAGCGCGTGGTGTATGACGAATATATCGGTCGGCCGTACCCGCGCGTTCGGCGGCGATGAGGTGTTGTTGTTGTGTACCCCACGCACGTGTGTGTAAAAAAAAACAAAAAAAAAACAAATGATGCGGCGGCGACGAGGCGAGAAACGCCCACTCTCGATCCACACGAACTCGTTAAATATGCGCCGCGGCGAACCGGCAAAAATCGTCGAAGGTCGTTGTTTTTTTCGGGAAGTTTTTTTTTTTTTCCATACCGCGACGTGGAAGCACCGCACACACGCGTGTAGAGAATTACGCGTTCTCCTCCCCGCGTCACCGGCAGTCACGTATCACAACAATCCGCGAACGATTGCGTTCGATACGAAATAACGATAAAATATTATTATTATTATTTAAATCGCGAGCGGCGCACGTTTAAATTATTATTGTTTATTTGTTGTACCACGTACACCGCGTCTGCGCACCGGTCGTTAAATTGTGTTTTATATATATATATATTTTTTTTTTTTTTCAGTAAATATTTTGTCCTTGAGAGATTTTAACGACCGACCGTGTATCATTGTACAAGCAATCGCGTGAACTTTGCCTTGAACTTGTTACTTCTCCTTCTTTTATAATACGAAAAATGTATAATTCCGAGTGTATTTCGCACCGCGGTTAATCGGTATTGTGTGTTTTATTTTATGATTTTGTACGCGTTGCACACACACACACACACGTCTCGTTACAATAATAATAATAATAAAACGAGTTTTTGCTAGTCACGCTTCTCTAGGATTTGTTCACACGCGCGCGCTCAATGATTATACCGCGTATACGTGCGAAAAATCAAACTGTAACGAACGGGCGGAAAGTAGAGTGTAGTAATGTATTTATAATGAAATTCAACGGATGCGAAAATCCGATTTAATTGGATGGAAACGCAACAGCGGACGGGCGGAAAACCGCTTGTGTGGTACCCGTCTGCCTCTGTACACCGTAACCGCTTTTTCTCGAGCGTTGGCGGACGAAAAACAACCGTCAGCATTACCGGTCGAATTTTAAAATATAATAATAATAATAATAATCTGTCGAGTAATTGTGTACAGCGTTTATCGCGGGTCTGTGTATATTTATATACCGCGGCAACGACGACGGCGGCCGAGTGCAACGACATTGATCGTTACGGTCGGCGGGAGAGTAGAAGAGTTATAAGACAATATTTTTTTTTCTCCTGCCTTCCGTGCCCGATAGCTTTATAGCGGAACGGCCGCAACGCGCGCGCGCGTGTGTATGACCCACACTGTGTACAGCAGTGTACAATACGGTTTTCGCGCGCGTGAAATTCGGTTCGATATTTCTCTCTCTCTGTCTCTCTGACTCTTCCGTTCGTATATATATTTTTAATCCGTATTGATATCGACGTGTCTGAACGCAGCCTACAATAAATAAAACTCGAGAATCCGGTTAGAACCGTTCGTCCCCGGTATCGTCGTCGTCGTGGCGGCCAAACCACACTCTCTGTACGGAGACTACTACGCGCGTCGTGCTCGTCCTACTTCGCTATAGGCGCACGAAAGTCCACCGCAAAAAAAAAACTGGAAATTCAACGAGTAAAATAATAAAAAAAAAAGTCGCCGCCGCCGCCGCGTTTCGTTTATACGCACGAACGAAACGTGTTTTTTCCGGACAGCGTTTCTCTCCGCCTCGTCGACAAAACGTTTTGGAAATATTATCTCGTCGTGACCGTCACAACTCGAACGTCGTCCGTAGCGTGTTTAAGATGGATATTAAATAATAATTTACATTGAAACAATTTTGAGAGCTAAATAAATTTCGATTATTTTCGAAACGCCTTTATGTTATCGTGTTCGTTGATTATTTTTTTTTTTTTTTTAGAAATACGAGTATCAGTTTTAAATGTTGTCCCTTCCCACCGTTTCTAAACACGCCCTCCCCTCCACCCCGGCGTCTCGTGTGGTGTAAATCACCATTTACTGTACGCGGGTCGTCTGTCCTGTAGCGCACTGCGGTTATACTGTTTTTATGTTTGTGGGCCGTTTCGACGACGGTCGCGGTTAAAATAAAACACATAGAGGTACAGTGTTGTATGGCGAGGACGAATAGTGATTTACAACGTTGTATTGTCGGCGAAAAAAAAAGGGTTGTGTGTTCGTTATAAATAAATACGCTTAACACGTGTGAGCGTGTAACGCGCAAGCGGCGACGGTTATTTATTTTCAAAAGATAAACGCCGTGACCTTGGCCGCGCGCGCGGTATGGTTACACGACACAATGTATTATAATTATCATCCTTGAACTGGCGGACGCGAACAACGGTGGTGTCTCGTGTGTGTGTGTGTGGGTGGGTGTTAAACGGCCGTCAAAGCGTCTATATATTGTATCGAACGGGCCGGGTTAAATAATTTTTTTCTACGGTTTTTCTATAGTAAACAATTACCACCTCTCCCTGGTCCCTCGTCTGCACGCGCTAAAGTTGCAGCGTTCCCGTTTGCTGCGCAGTGTGTGTGTGTGTAATCATCGTTGCTAATTCGCCGTGCGTCGCGCGTTTGTTTTTGCAGAGAAAAACGTGCCGGAAAAAGATCTGTTGCAGTCGGAAGAGAAGAAAAGAGACGGCCGTAACAGCAATGGCCAGGAACAGAAATCGCGAAACAGATCGGTGTCGCCGAACCGCCGTCGCATTACCGTGTCGGTGGAACACACCGCGAACATTACGTGCCCGCCGTCGCCCGACTGGAACCCACCGCCGAAAAGACGATTCATATCCACTCTGGACGGTGACAACATACCGTACGGCAGCAAGGACAGCTTGCAGATAACGCGGCAATCGGAACCGTCCGCCGTGAAAGCGGAAGACGATAGAGTGTCGGGACCGTCGCTGCCGCCGCCGCCGCCGCCGAAATCGCCGCCGCCACCGCCGGCGGAATCGAAATCGTTGCGACCGCCGCCACCGGCGTCACCGCCACCACCACCGCCGCCGCCGCCACCGCCGCCGCCGCCACCACAACAAACAACGTCGCCGCCGCCGAAATGTCGTCAAGTGTCCGTCATACAGAGAACGCCCGTGGCCGCGGCGGTCATTAAATCGCCACCGCCGCCACCGATCCGGCCGAAGAGACCGCCGTCCGCGGACCGACAACAACACCGCGGATCGCCCGGCCCCGCGATCATCCTCCAACAACCGGAACAGGACGCTCCGATCGATTACCACGTGCCGAAAAAAGAATCGGATTTCGATTTGGAAATCGTGCGAGCCATCAAAAACAAATTCAGCATAACGTTGCGCGGACAACTGGTGTCGGCGCCCAACGGCATTATCACCGCGGCTGCCGGCCGCGGCCGCAGCAGCGGCGGCCAACAAGGCGGTGGCGGTGGCCAACAAGGCGGAGGCGGAGGCGGTAACGCCGGCAACACAAACTCCGGTTCGAACCGCGGCTCGTCGATACACTCGTACACGCTCGGTGGAGGTGGCGGGTCCGCCGGCGGTATGTTGGGAGGCGGCGGCGGAGGCGGAGGCGGCGGCATGGCCCCCGGCGGAGGCGGCATGAACCCCGGCGGCAACGGGAAACATCATTACGGCGAGCCCAACAGTCCGGTGTCGCTGCCGCCGTTCCACGAGAGTCTCATCAAGTCCGGCGGCAATTGTTATTCCGCGCAGTACAACAATCAGTACCATCTGATGATGAACGAACAATTGTGTTTCAACAACAACGACACGGGCCAAAACCCGACGGCCGGCGGCATTCCTTTCGCCATCGGCATGGACGGTGGTCCGCCCAAACAATACTCGCTGTTACAAAACGCCGCGTCGTCGCTGGGCATCGACATCAAGGAAGACGACTGCGAAGACCTGTCCAGCTACGTGAAAGAATCCAACGGTTTCGACACGCTGATGGCCGACTCGGAAAACGGAACGTCCAACGATCCGATGCAATTCACCGCCACTCTCACGTTTGCCGGTCCCACCGATCCCGATTTCCTGGACAGCCTGAACGACGCGGCCGAACTGTTTTTCAAAGAGGTATGGTATTTTTTTTTTTTTTTTTTTTTTTTTTTAGAATATTTGTAAAAAATAAAAATTGTTCAACGATTCGCGCGTGTGAACGCCGTGGATTAAACATGTTTTTTGTTTTTTTTTTTTTACAGCCACAAGAGTGCAACATACCTTCGTCACTCGTGGAACAACCGCTACACATGTTCAATGAACACCGGACTGGTTTTCCCGCGGATTCGCAATCGGAAAAACGTAATAATTATCTGCCACAGAATAACAACAACACTAACAACGGCAGTAGCAACAACGGGCAACCCGCCACGGCGATGTTGTGCCGTAACAATTACGGTAGTTACGACATGTCCAAAGACCGGATATCGCACGGCAGTTTCGACGACTCCAACCAACAACTACAACAATTACAAATACAAGTGCAACTGCAACAACCACAAAACGTAGACGTGAGTTTTCCCCTGCACCGAGCAGAAATTGGGTTTTTTTTTTTTTTTTTTTTTTTACACGTATGTTATTGTAGGCTTGTGGACGGATGATATTGTCTCCGGGTTTGTCGTCACTGGAAATGGACTCGAACACCAGCATGTCGGCCCCGTCACCGGCCAGCGTCAGCATGGACGGCACGATGTCGTCGCTGACGCCACCGCCGCAGAACGGCGGCAAGGACACCAGTAACTCCGGTTTAGACGTGAGAGTCTTACAGCACAGGGTGAGAAAGACCACCCCACCCGTAGAGAAACCCAAATATTCTTCTTTCGCCAGTAAACTCACGGCAAAAGTACTGTTTGCACTC
Source organism: Chaetogeoica ovagalla (assembly GCA_032441825.1). NCBI lineage: Eukaryota > Metazoa > Arthropoda > Insecta > Hemiptera > Aphididae > Chaetogeoica > Chaetogeoica ovagalla. Next base: position 1,368,438 of record CM063749.1, on the reverse strand, counting down.
TTTCGCGCCGACGCTATCCACATGATCCGTTATGTTCGCTAATCGCGTACGTTTTTTTTTCTTTTTTAACGTTCAGCTCGGTCTTCCCAACGACTTGCCATTTGAGTTCGTCAACGGCGGTCACGGCATCAAAAACCCACTGGCCAACCACGACTCGCTACCACCGCCAGCCGCACTGACCAGAGAACCGGAAAGGAGAAAGAGCAACGTCACCGCCGCCGCCGGCGCACCAACACCCGTCGCCGGTGCCGTCGCCGCCGCCACCGCTACCGTCGTGTCGGTCGGCACTTCGTCCGACCCGACAGAAACGGCAAACAAGAACGGTTCGAAGTTCTGTTGCAACCTGTGTTCGAAAACGTTCAACCTGCAACGTTTGTTGAACAGACACATGAAATGTCACAGCGACGTCAAACGATATCTGTGCACGTTCTGCGGCAAAGGTTTCAACGACACGTTCGACTTGAAACGGCACACCAGAACACATACGGGTACGCGTTATTATTATTATTTTTTTTTATTATTATTATTATTATTTATTTATTTATTTATTTTTAATAAACAGGCGTCCGGCCCTATAAGTGCAATTTGTGCGAAAAATCGTTTACCCAACGTTGTTCACTCGAATCTCATTGTCTTAAAGTGCACGGCGTACACCATCAGTACGCGTACAAGGAGAGGAGGACAAAGGTAAAAAGTGATGTTTTTTTTTTATAGTCCTCCGCCTTTTCCTTATCTATTCCGGGCCAACACAAATTGTTATATATGTTATGTACATTGTGACGCGGTGGGCTGTTTGCGTGTGTGTGTGTGTGCGTACGTGTTTTTAACAACTCCGTGTGCTGTTTTACAGATGTACGTCTGTGAGGAGTGCGGTCACACGACCAACGAGCCGGAAGTACACTACATTCACCTGAAAGAGAAACATCCGTACAGCCCAGCGCTGCTCAAATTCTACGACAAAAGACACTTCAAATTCACCAACTCGAATTTCGCGAACATGTTGCTTCAAGTACGCACCTAATATATTGGGTTTATTGCAATCACATTGCTAGACTGACCAAAACGTTATTGATTTAACAAATTTTTTTTTTTTTTTTTTATATATATATATATAATTAGTGTAAAACTTTATTATTATTATTTTTTAACAAATTAGGCTGTATCATTGACATTTCACTATATTAATTATATTAAAACAAAATCGCATACTTGCCAACTGCTGCAAGTCAGTGACAACGGTTAGGTGTGCAACAAAATGTATCCACTAGAATATCTCTTACAAAAACAAAAAAAAAAAGTATTTCAAGCGCATGATTTGTGTTCGTACTGAGAATTAAAATATTTCAATTAAATACAAAGGACGACCAACTCAACGAGCCTATTTTTATTATTATTATACTAATTCAACAAAAACAAAATAGTAGAAATAAACGTATTTGTTAATGAAAATTTTTTATAAAATTACTCTAAGAAGAAGAAAAAAATATCGTAACAAATTAAAGTATTTCACACTCCGAAATAATTTCGTATATAGTGTAACTTATCTGTATGAATTATAATATATTAAATGAAAACATTTTTTTTTTTTTTGAAATTTACGAAATTCGACCTTTCGGCTGTTTACAAGCCAACGTTACGCGAATATATTAAGCCAAACAAATAATTTTCACGCGAAATATTAATTGTCGATATAAACGTAATATTTTTAATCCATTTCTTTTCTTTTTTTTTTTTTTTGTCGAAGTTAAATGCTAAATAAATAATATAGAAATGTCGACAATGATTTATAAAATCTATAATTTTTATTTCCAAAACTATTAAAACCTAATACCTATTATAATCTTAATCGTACACATTTCATACGAATACCGACTGATTTAAATAAATATAAAACGAGTTTTCTACATTTATTTAAATTGTATTTTGCACAAAAACCTTTTGATTTATTAATTTTTATGCTTTTAATAACACGTGTACGTAAATCTAAACCTACAGTGCATATGTTCCCTAGCTACCTCATTGAAATTTGTAAGTGTAAAAATCTGTAAATACATTTACACTTATTATCTCTTCTTTATTGTTGTTGGATGCGCGACTTTGAATTGACTGCCAATGAGCTCTAATTAAGTACAAACGTTCAGTTTTATAATTCATATTTTGAAAGTTACTTTGAGTTCCTTTGAGTTGGTCATCATTATTGTATTCGTATAACAGTCGCAAAAAGTCTAACGACGTTTTTACATGGCGATGATATTTTTTAAGTTTCCATTTCGAACACAAGGCATATGTATGTGTGTGAATTAAAATTGAAAAAAATAATCGCTAATTATTGTTTCATTTAGTGAAATTTCATTGTCTCTAATAGTAATTAATACATACGTAATACGTACAGAGATATTTTATGAGGAAATATTTTGATGGGCATAATTTTTGGGGGGATATTCTGACCGGTCACCATTTCAGTATGGAGCAATCATGTTGATGTTTTGGGTTTCAGGAACATGAGGGACTTGTGTCCGGTTCTTTAAAACACTTGTCAGAAGTATGTTGAAAGCTTACTGCGTTTGAGTGTCTGTGGGACAAGTCGTTGGACTTGATATCAGTCTTTGAATTGTTTTCTAACAGAAGTGTTATCATGATATTATTATTATTATGTATTGTTAGGGTTTTGTAAATAATCATTACTATTTTTTTTTTTTTTTTTTTTTTTAATTATCGATTTAATTTGCGTTTAATGTATTATTTTTATGTGTTTATACTTAAGTTGTTTGTCTCCACAAATCAATGTCATAATTATTATTTTTTATCATTTTTGAGTAACAGTACTATTGTACAACAGTTTTGTGTTTACTATTATAGTTTTATGTATTATAACGGACAACTCAGGCAGTCGTTATTCATAAATAAAAATATTTAATTGTAAATGCTCGAATGTTGAGAACATCGCAAAAAAAAAAAAACAAAAATAACATAAGCATAATCATGTTTAACAATATTTAAGAAGTTCATTAAATTAAGATGAAATTATACTTATTACGCGCAACGATATATTAAAAATAGTTAATCGACGATATGCCGGACATTTACGTTGTGTCTGAAAAGACTTCTTTTGTATGGACGAAAATTCGTTAAATTATCATTATTATTTTTTTTCACTTTTTATTTTCGTCAACTTGATATCGAGAGCCTAGTTATTAACACTCGAACAAATAGTAAAACTAGTGATACACATAGACAAATAACGATATCCTTAATTCTATGCAATATTTCATTCGAAATCAAATAAAACATACCAAAAAGTCATCCGCGTTATCTTATGATCGGTGCTGTGAAAACTAGGCGTACGGGAGACGGGAGTGTGCACACAGAATACGAGTCACTTACAATTCAAAAGTCGTCCCCCCCCATGTCCCGTGAAGTTAATAATATAAATTGGAAATGGTATAGACGAAATACTGTGGCGGTATTTTACAAGCTTAGGTCATGGCACTGCTTGTGTGGTATATGGGCTCTCATTAGAAAATGTACATATTTTGATTGATTTTCTTTTTTATTATTATTATTTATTTATTAACGAATTGATAGAAATAAATAATAATTAAAAAGCCACTTTAGGGTCGGGTATAATAATATCCTATAATATTTTTTAACCTCGATGAGTGGAAATATTTTTTAATATAATTTTAGTCTATGAAGTAATAAGAAATAATAATAACAATAAATAAATAAATAAAAATGTTTTTTTTAAAAAAAAAAAAAATAATAATAATAAACGGTAAAGGAATTCGATTTTTCTAGGGAATTAGTTATGTAATGTGAATACAAACCTGTGATACATTTCATTTATTCTTACACGTGTCCTAACTATATTTGTATTATTATTTTTACTGTATTAACATTAAGTAAGAAAACAACAACAACAAAATGTATTATTTAGTTTGTAGGCAATTTTTACATTTGTACTTTGTATTATTAAGTTATTTTGAATATATTTACGCACACACGTGTATATGTGTATATATGTCTGTGTGTATGTATATATATATATATATATATATATATATATATGTATTTATGGATTATTATTATTATTATTATTTTTTATTAATAAATGAACAAAACAATTATGTATACGTATGAATGCAACACTAATCTATTAAAAAAAAAAATTTTTTTTTACAATTAAACAAAAAGAGACACACCACACAAATTATTATCCATCCACAATTTACAAGCCTTTTTTTGTAAGATTCATGTTTTGCTCTCGTTACCCGTAGGTACTTATATTTATTTGTTACCAGTGTTCTTTTAATTCATATGATTCAGTTCAAACACCAAATACAATATGGAAATATTAGGCAAATTTAATTACATTTGAGATAAAATCAGTCAATAGAAAATTAATTAAATCATACGATTAGTTAATTAACGTATACATTTATATTATTATTGACTTGGTATAATTTAATTGTGGTATGTTTTTTTTTATTTTTTTATTGTTTTACAGTTTGTTTTGTACGCGTCTAATTATACGTAGTAAATTATTTGAACAGTGGTTCCAAAAATCTAAACTGAATGTTTAAAAAAAAAAAAAATGAATAACGGTGTAGTGAGAAATAAATACTATTAATAAATGTAATGTAACAGTAAATTAGGTTTATTTTAAACATTTTTAACTTTTAATAAGAAAAAATAATATTAATAATAATTTACTGTTTCACATTCTACATTGAATTAGTAATCTTTATTATCATTACATAATATTTATTATTGCCAATGCATAATATTGTACTTGACATTTATTATTTAAGCCTACATATTTTTTTAGTACTGTTAAAATTCTGTGCAACCAAGTTTTGTTGATTTTTTTTTTATCTTTTTTTTATGTCATTTAATTTTTTTTTTTAAATTCATTAATTAAGTTGGAATTCTAAATACATTGGAAAAAACACTATTATAATTGGCTGATGAAATGTTTACTTTGAAATATTGTGTTTTTTTTTTTTTTTTTTAATTCCTTATTTCGTATCCTGATATTTATGACTACGTGTAAGTATTCCTAAATATAAAATGATAATTTATATTAATTTCTTATTTCTGTGAGTACCTATCTAGGATGTTATATGAAAGCATAATATAGTTATTGGATACTCATATAAAATTGACACGATTTGAAACTGTTTAATAATCGTCAATAACCAAATGTTTATTTCATGTTTGTATAATGTATTGTTTACAGCAATAAATATTATTTGTGATTATTTTCAATTCTCGATTATAAACGAAATCTATAAATTCTTTTGAATTAAATGGCGTATTATCTGCAATTAAAATAACTGTTGAGGGTATATACTGCGAATAGAAAAAATTGTATTAAATATTTTTATTCGTTATATGAATAGCAGTTTCAGAAGATAAGGCACTTAAGCCAACCTGAATAATAATCTATTAATACTAGATAAGCTTGTTTTCCATTATCTAGGATAAAACACTTTACTTTTTTAAATGGCAAAACACCGGTACTTCCCGGGATATCACAAAGTCCCTAGTATTTTCTCTTTTGAACTTTTCAAACGAAATTTGATTTCGCATATATTATAATATGGCTTTAAATCGCATACAAGCATATTTTTATCTCTTCGCTAACTTTCTTTGCACATACACAATATTTGTTTCGCCGGTCTGAGTGTCTTTCTCAAACTCATTACGAATTTCATTTGACGTATTTATTGTATGTACAACATCAGATACAATACATCCATATCTACCTCGGTATTAGTCAGTGGCGGATTTGAGGGGGAGGGGGGCCGAATATGGTCGTTTGTGCTCGAAGCACATTTTTCACCATACCTTGGACGTGTCAATTTATTACAGAAATAATAGTTTTTAAGTTTTAATAATTATATAAATAATAGTAACGCGATAACAAAAATATGATGTACTGCTAATAACGATTAACTTATTTTCAAATATGAATCAATATTATAAGTTATGTGATATTAATGAAACCCTGCGCACCGTCAGGCATCGAGAGGAATGTTTATCAAAGAGATTAATAAGTAGTTAAGATTTAAATAATTTCACGATAGAAACTTTAGGGAGAACTATATTCGCATATTTAAAAATCGATTTTTGAAAATTGTAGACACTGCAGTTTTATAATAAATTCATCCGATGTTTCGTAATGCGCGAATACTTTTGCTGTAGTACATTTTATTTAATTACGTTTATATTTTTAATCTGAGCAGCTCTTGTCATTGAAATTTAATTTATTTATTTTAAACTTAATAATTTAAAATATGGTAAACATTTATTTTTTGCATACAACTGCCTATTTATATATTATATAGTTTTTCGAAGTTATTGTGTATATTTTGTTGGCATATTCGAATTATGGCGACTGACTACGATCATTTTAAATTTATGCAAACAGTTGAAAGTGACAATAGTACAAAAATGCAATATGTGCAATATGTAACCATAGCGGGCAACCTTGTTCGCCTCTGAACGCGGCAAAAACACCGTGTGTGTATTTGCGGTATACACACACACACACACACACAGTGTGTTTTCCGCGGTCAGAGGCAAACAACGTTGTTAGCTTTTGACCGCAGCAAAATCGCCGTGTGTGTGTGTGTGTGATGCAAAATACACACACGGTGCTTTTGCTGCGGTCAGAAGCGAACAAAGTCGTTCGCGTTCACCCGCCGCGGCTAGACTGAGCGATCCGCCGGTTTCTGATTGCTATTTATATTGGTTTTGTTGCTATTACCTCTTTCTTTTTTTTTTTTTTGTGTCGTACCGTTATCTGCTGACTACTTTCTTTTCCGGTTTTATTGCGGTTGACGGACTCGCTACGTCGGTATACATGAGTGTTTAGTTTGACACTGAACGAGCAATCGAAGTGTTTGTGTGCTTTACTCATTGTTATTTGTATTATTATTTATTTATTATTATTATTATTTCGCGCATTTGAATAAACGGATGGCGTGTATTATTCACCCGTAAATTATATATTTTTCATTAAGATTTATATCGTTTTTTTAATAACACGCACTATATATATATATAATATTTGACACTGGCAGTAAAACGTATAGTCATTTCATGTTATATTTCAGCTCTAAATTATTGTAATACGTGAAAAACACATTCGCTTTTTGAAAATATAATTTATTACGTAATTAAAAATTCAAATAAATATTGTTTGGTTCGAATATATTTTACACTGTCAAAGGCGTCGGAAAAAAATGCAAAAAAATTAAAAACGACTTAACGATGACGTGGCAACAAGCTACCGACGATACGAAAATCTGCAGCTGGTAACAAGCGAATACCCATACGTATCTCACTTTTTTTTTTTTAATACGTCTAAAACGTATACGAGAGAAGGATAAGAAACGAATATGCGAGAGGAATCATAGGAGTGTAGCGTCGTAATAATTATCGTTTTTAGACCCAAGAGAAAAACGTATATGATATTAAAAATGAATTTAAAAATCGTGAAAATAGTTTACGTAAAATATCTCTAATATTGTATGAATTAATTTCAAAAACTGGCTCGTTTAATTCACTCAACCTCCCAGGGAAATGTATTTTAATAATTTCTTGCGCGTAAATTTCACGTGAACGTGCATTTTCTAAATTTGAAGCATTAAAAATCCAAATTCAAATCGTCAGTGAATCAAATACATCTTGAACGTCTTGTTTGTTTGTATGCAAAAGACGACTTGATTCATTACAGCTGACAGTCCTTATATGTATAACAAATTGGTTACTGCCTACCGCTTCTCGCCTTCGACCGATGAATCATCAAACGAATACGTTTCCCGATATCGTTTACAATATTAAATTTTTTTTAAAAATTTAAACAAATTATTTTATAATGGATTTAAATCCGAATTTAATAAATTATGTTTTGTCATTTCTATAGTTTCCATAAAATTTAATTCTTCCTCGACTGCTATTCACTTGTTTTAATAATTTTATTTTGAGTTTATATTATGATAAATCCCTACAAATTTGAATACGAATATAATACTTAATACTATTATAAATTCAATGACGGATTTGAGGGGGCGACTCCCCCCTTGGGTCGTGCTTTTCTTGTATTCCTGCATTTACAAAATTTCGACAAAAATTTGGAAAAATACACAATACTAACAAATTTTGTTAGTATATTTATGTAGTCTTGATAAATGAAAAAAATATGAGTAAATATTAACACTCTTTTCGAATACTCAATGAAACATTTTTTAAAAACTCCCCCCCCTCCCTTACATGCCATTCAGATACGTACGATACTGGTATTAGTAATTGACTTACACGCTATACTTAAAGCGTCCGCTTTAACATTTTCTTGCTTTGTATATTACGTACTAAATTAATATCTCAACGAGCCAATTTAATTTAGGCAAATGATTTGTTTGTATCGTTATACGTTTATAGTATAAATATACTATAAAACGTTTAAATATAATGATGAAATATCTTGCACGAAAATAATACTGATGAAAATTCCATATCTATACTTGACCGTAATTAATTTCACTTTCTGTCAAACTTTTTGATTTTGAAGCAAACTGGTCGACCCTCGTTTATTAATACACAATCTATAGCAAATTTGCTGCTATATGTTTGTATGATTACTTCTTTCGCATTATCATAATTCCTAACTACCGTAGACGGGCTAGCTATTATTGTTTTAAGTTTATTCACACACTCGTCCATGGACCAATGTCCAAAATAAATTCATTTTTTTTTTCTGTAAGAGGTCCTTTAATGGTTTTGTTAAGTTTGCAAAGTTGATGATAAAATTACCAACACAATTAACCATACCAAAACATCTTTACACGTCTTAACGAATTTTTTGATGTTTCGTATTCAAAAATTGACTTCACTCGTTCACCATTCATTTTCATACCATCTCGAGAAAAAACATGCCCTAAATATTTGATTTTATCAACTTTAAATTTAATTTTATTCTTGTTAAATTTTATTATTATTTTTTATATCCGAGTCTAACACTTGTTGTAAAGCAATATCGTGTTGATATTCAATATCACCGAAGATTAAATTTTGTTATCGAGATAAATAAATTCATTTTCTGTATTACCAAAGATCCATTTTTGGCATATTTCTATTGCATTATTAATACCAATAGGAAACCTATTAAAGCAATAATTACCAATCATAGTTCCGAGAGTAAATAATTTCGAATTTTCATTACCTATCTGAACTCATTTGCCAAAACCTGTCCTTTAAATCAAATACGGAAAACACTTGGCAGACAAATCCCATAATGTTGAAATAATAACACAATATTCACGAATTATGTTATCGTTCAAGTCACGTGGATCAAGACACGCAATCTCATATTTCCATTTTTCTTTTCAACAATTACTAATCGATTTACCCATTCGCGGTCGATTCATACACTTCAGAAATTATCTTTTCCGACACTAATCGTTCCAATTCACAGTTCAATATTTAAGTTACCAAGACCCGTAAAAACCATTTGATAATTCCGATACACGTCGTTCACACTCAATAATCTTACCACATTGTTTATTTTCTTATACAACTTCGTACACCTAATATCGGCTTATAATGGTTTTCTACAATATTACAAAATTTTAAATAAATTTTTGTTTCTTACATTTAACATTGAAGTTTACTGAAAAATACGTATTAATTTGACTACCGCCATAGGGCTGTTGTAATTTTATAGCTTATTAACTACTAGCTGACATCCCATACCACGATCATTATTAATATATATATATATTTTTTTTTATTAAATTAAAATAATCCAGAGATAGTAAGTAAAATAACATCAGAGCCAATATCTAATTCAAAGTATATTTTTTTGGTTTTTAACCCAAATCATTACGGTCCAGCAAACAGCAAAAATATTAACTGTATGCATTGTAGAGTAAAAATACGAATTATCAACAGAGTTATTTACTTTTTCAATAATCCGTACCTCGGTTTTACATACACTTAAAAAAAAGTACAATTAAAAAATAATGCAATTGATTTTAAAGTACTTATGACAAATATTTTTAAATGGCATACACGTTTTTATAAAATAAAACAAATAATTGAACAATATTACAAATTACAGTGGATTGTATATATTTTTAAGTTTTTAAAATTACAAATTATAACGCTTAAAAGAACAATACAAAACATTTCATTATAAATTATACTTCTTAACATTCAAAAATGCATTCATAGTATTAAAAACAGAATAAATATAATGTTTAGTACAAATTATACTATTATAAATAAATATATAGAATAATAACAGTAATTAAAAAATATGTAGGATGATGTAGAACAATTTGTAAATTGAGACGACGATTGTAAATAATTATTATATAATATTAATAAAAAAAAAGTGCTGTATATATTATTGTGTTTTATTCTTTGATAGATTTGAAAGTAAAACCAATAAAAAATTATATCATAATGTCACATAGAATTAACAGTATTCTATGATCATGTTGTTGTATTTATTATATCACAGTTGTACTTATATTCTATTTCTGTTATTTTTTTTTTTCAAACATATTGGTATTAAAAAAAAAACAACATAAAACTAAGCATATTAAATAGTGAATTTACTTTATTATCAAAATCACAATTTATACATGAGAAGTAGAGGAATCGTCGATAGCGTTAAAAATAATTTTCAATTTAATCTACTATTTGTTCAGATGTGGGTTTTGATACTGTTATTTAAATGTTTGAAGGTTTTTTTTATGGCTATGTTTACCTTTTCGTTTTGGTGCCGTGAATTTTTAAATTGTTAACTTTTGAACTCGTTTCACATTGAAACTAAAATAACAAACAAAATAAAATTACTATTTACCTAACTAATATAAGTCAACACAGCATAATAATAATATATGTACCAGTGACGCCACCACCATGTATCAAAAAGTTTATGTTGTTAACTAGACGCAAACAATTAAACCACCTAATCGCATACGCACAATTAATATGAATGACCGACTAAAAGTAAGTAAATGGTAGGACAAATTTTTTTTTACATATTTTCCGTAAAATAATCAGCAATACGTTACGCTGAGTTTAAGAGAACTATATCAACAATTCCAAACAGAATAAACAAATTTAGAGTAAAAAAACCAACATTTTTTTTAAATAAAAAATACTTTGGGATGCGCACTTCATACGTCAAACAAGACACTCATGGTGAATACATTGAATCTGAAAATAACGATAAATTGTTTCTTCCGACAAAACGTTTCTAAGCAAATCGGTGTAATGTTATTTAATTTATTTTGTACACGGTTAATTATTATATTTGTGTATGGTATCCATAAGGTAATGTAACATTTGACATCTTATTCGTTTTATACATCCCAGTATCCCACCCAGAGGAAATATGTATTGCTGTCACGACAAATACACATAGGGATCGGCGCCACTGCGGGTATGTATCCATCTAAATAGCTACAAATAACACAACGCTTTTCGCAGAATACATTATTATAATTTCGATTGTTATTCATTCAGTACACCAACCTACTTACATTTAATGAATATATTTTATTGATACCACATGAATTTCACGACAGAATAAGTAAGTTATGCGCGTTTATGGTTTATCATAAACGTGCAAATCATCAAGGAATCACCACCGATCATTTTAATAAAATTTGAAAGTTAAACATTTTAATTTCACACAGAGCGCAAGTTGCCGACCGCTTGGCTTGTGTTGTAGTATAATTGGATGGAATAAACAAATTTTAATTGACATTAAGAAGTCGTACAATCGAAAATGTTTCAAACTGCTATTTACATCAATCTAGTTGTAATATATTTGATAGGAAATTTCAAGTTAAAAAATCAGTTAAAATAATATACTTAATATTTATTACATATATAAATTAGAATTTTTTTAAATTTAATTTGTGTGGGTAAAACCGTGATAACCAAACTTAAGGTTTTTTGAGTGGTATTTATAATGTTAATAAATATAACTACTTGTAATTGGGAAAATATTAAATGAATTCTATTATATAATAAAATTAGTGGTTTACGGTTTATTTCAATTGGTGATTTATCAATAAGATAACACTGATATGAAGTTTAGTCTTCAAAATAATATGTAAAAAATATAAATTGTTTTGCATCACTAAAAAATACTACTTGAACATTTTAAAATTGTATTTTTATAATATTACAATTTTAGTAGACCTAAAATACAAGATCATGAAATTATCAACAAAAAAAACCGTTGTATAACTTTATAAGCTATGGGTTACCTAATGGAAAATATTTTATGAATAGCAAAATTTATATTTACTTTTAATAAAAATCTAATAAATCTAAAAGCGTGGTCTAGAACAATTATTTTATATTCCACTTAATTTAAATTAAATTATTTAATTACAAAGGAAATTATGTGCTCTAAAATTTAAATTATACATTTAATAAATTTTTATATTTTAATTAATTATAATATTTATACTAAATAGGTATAATAATTTATTATAATATATAATACTTTAATCAATTAAATTTGTTTATTTTAAGTAGGTATTACAATTAATGAATATATATATATATTATTCTGTATTGGATTTAACACGTTCACTGCTGTTGTCAATACATGAATAACACACACCGTCATTGAGCCTGTCGTTGCTGTCAACACGTAGTTGACATCAGACCTACAAATGTTTATGTATTTATTTTGAAGTGGGTCTTTATCCTATTGCGTCGTTCTTGATATCAATCAAATCATTATTGTAAGTACATTTAAATATTATTTAAATAATACAGTTAATTTTGTGTATTATCTCTGTATACTTTTGTGTTTAATTTAAATTTAGCAGTATACACGATGAAAATTAAATACAAAAAACAATGCATTTATTTATTTATGTGACATAAAAATGACAAATAAATAACATTTAACAGAAAACCTTAACACATTCACTGCGTCAAATAATTAGTTGCTACACGTTCGATGCGTCACAAAATATACCAATGTTTCGCTAGGAGCGTGCCACCAATTTGGATATTTTAATTAGTGTCGGATATCGCCGACAAGCGCATTTGATGATGTAATTTTTCATAAATATTTTTGGGGAAGGGCATAATTTTTATTTTCAATGGGTTATTACATATTCAGGGGTGGTGCCTTGGGGGTAATAGGGTCCGTACCCCCCCCTACACCATCCTATAAGTTAGATTTTTAAAAATTGTATGTTGTTAAAAAAATATTATACCTAAACATATTACAACTATTGACTATTTATTGACAGAAATAAATAAACTGAATAAGAAATCATAGTATTATAAATAATTATATCGATGTACAATAATAGATTGTACATAATATATCGATAATAACAATAATCAAATACGCGTAATGTTCGACCGAAAAAAAAATCAACAAAATAAGTTATTTATAAACGGATTGGACTGAAATAACAAACATTTTCTGTGCAGTGGCGTGTGTAAAAATAAAAACATTACTGTAGTGCGTCACAATTTTATAGCACATGTAATTCAACAGACCTGATGTCGGCTATATCCGACAGACGCACCATTCACATATCTACGCGTCGGCTATATCCGACAGACGCACTGTGAAAAACCCGGTCCGTCGGCTATAGCCGACAAACGCAGCGAATGTGTTAAATATACGAAATTTAGACGAAATAATTACCGTACCAATCACAAATTAGTTCATATGCAACCTAATATTTTTAACATATTAATATTGCGCAGATGTTTATCAAACAGGCTGTATAAAATGATTTTAATAAAATTTTTGAAAAAAAAAATTATCCGTTAGATTCCTATGGGAAATTATTTCATGCTAAATCCCATTAGTAAAAGACAAATACCATATTGTTTTAGACAATCGATAACAATTAATTTATATTTCATGTACTTGAATACAAAATGTATATTTCAATGTGTAAAAATTTTTTTTTTAAATACTATTCATTTGTACGATTCACGAGAAATGAGTTATAAGTCATTTAAATATTACTTAAATTACCTATACTGACAATACGATTGTATTATACTTATGTAGAGACAAGACACGATACGATATAATATGTGATAACGGTGAAATGAAAACACTGAATGCCGGACATATGTCAACTAGCTTTAACCAATATCTGCGTATCACAGTTATGGTCTAAGAACTTTGAGTAAAGCAAATCTGGAATCGGTCCGCTGTTATACAATACTGACCTAAGGGCATTCAACAGGTATCGATTACCCATTCTGCAGAAAACCAACAGGAAGGGATATACGATGAATCGCATTGGACACTGAACAACACACGAGAATAATACGAAACGAATGAATCCACCAATGATAGCCGCCGGTATCGAACAATTAATGAGAAACCGTTATCGTGTGACTGAAAGCTGCAATAATCACAACACCAATCAATATACTGTTAAGTAGGTAAGAGAAGGAAAGAGTTTACGAACGCGAACGTCCGGATGGTCGAAAAATCTTTCCGATTGTGCAAATCTCGACATTTGCCGTGGACGGAATACTTGCCGTGTGTATGCGGACGAACGAGTGGCGGCCAGCCGACACAGAGTTACACCGCGGTATAATAGGTTTTGTGTGACGTGTTCGTTGATTTTTCGTAAGCTCACGTTCGAACGCGCACCGATCAACGCGAAACCATTTGATGGCGCTTTATGGATAGGTGAAAAAAATCATCGAAATTTCCAATTCATATGCGAGAGAAACGAATAGCGACGAAGCACTGTGGTTACCGGCGGCCGTAGACGTTGGACACATTATCGTTCGCAAGTGTCTCTTCGAACGATCGGCTGACGCTCGTGTTATTACGTGATAGATAACGATGATAACGTTGGCGGCGCACCGTCGGGGCATCGGAATGTGCTAGCACCACGCGTACGACCGTATCGGCGGCGGTCGCTGTGGGTGAAAAAAAAATTACCGAATAACACGGCGAGTGGGTAGGGGGAGAGGCCGACCATTCTCGTATGTGACCTATCGTCACGGTCGATGTATTCATCGTGACACCGCGACGTAACGCGTCGTAATAGTACAAACGGTCGCGTACCCGATTCGTTCGAGAAAATGTTTTTCCTTCTCTCTTTCCTTGTGTCACTACTCGCTTTTCGCCGTACACCGTCTTTTGTGAGAGAAATAAAATCTCGCGCGATCGCGCATCCGCGGTCTGGCCATACTGAGCGCACGTACACCCCACCGCCAATTATTATTTTAACGTAATATCGCGCGAATGATAAAAAAAAAAAAAAAAACGCAGCCGTGCACCTCACACCCGCACCCAGACGCCACCCACCTGAATCAACCGACGTCGTCGTTGCGTCGTGCCGTGAACGTTGCAACCGTTCGAACGCCCGCGGGACGTTCGCGGAGTGACAACGCTATCACAACGTTGTATCACATTATTATAATAATAATTATTATTATTGTGTACAACGACCGTGAGGTGCCAGTGTTTGTTGTTTTCGTACGCGCGATTCGCCCTGAGATCGCGTCGTTGACGCTGTCGTCCGAAATTTGATTTACGCGCGGTAAAACAAAAAGCGTAGACGAGAGAAAATCGTCGGGGATTTTTGGGACGGGATGCGCGGCGAGAGACGCTCGCGTTTGAAATCGAAAGTACGTCGAGACGTGAAAACATTGTGTCGTCCGTTGTTGTTGTTGTTGTCGTCGTCGTCGTCGTTATCGCCAGTCGTTAGTAACTCACGACGGTGGCGCCGCCGATAAGCGCAAATACGATAAGCAGAAAAAAAAAAAAAAAATTGTTATTTTCCCCGTTTCGTCGTCGTCTCTCGTGCGGAGAAACCTTTTGTCCGAGGAGCGCCCGCGTCGATTTTTCGTCTCCTCACACTTCCCACCGCCAGTGAGAATTCGCGACCGCCCCCACCCGCCCGAAAGCCCGACACGACTTGTCGTCCGCACACACACGGTATCGCTCCGCGCGCCGCCGCCACCACCGCAAGTTGCCAAAAAGGTCGAATCCCCGGTATGGTGACGGTTACCGTCGCCTCAGTTGTGACTCGTAAGTGGTGGTGGTCGTCATCGTCGTCGTCGTCGTGTTTGTGCTGCTGCTGCCGCCACCACCGCCGCCGCCGCCGCCGTTGCTGTTACCGTCGTCGGTAGTACTCGGTACTGTGTTGGCTGCTGTTATTTGTCGTCACTACCGCCGTTGCTTTTGTCGCGTTCGTGTACAGAGGGGTAGTGGACGGACAATTCAATTTGCCCCAGAGAACACCAATGGGAAATTAAAATTGAAATACGAAAAAGAAAAAATACCTTTTGTTGCGTAAAAAAAAGAAAAAAAAAAAAAACCACGAAAGTCCTCGAGTAATCGTTTGATTGAGCTATGCAAACGCGATGGCTCGTACGCCACCACATCCGACTTCCGGATACAACAGCGCGATGGTCAACCGTCTGGTACGCGTGGGATACTACGAGTTGGAGAAGACAATTGGCAAAGGCAATTTTGCCGTCGTCAAATTGGCGAAACACGTCGTCACCAACTCCAAAGTGAGTGTTTTTTTTTTTTTTTACTTTTTTTCGAGTGAACAAAAAAAAAACCGTTTTTATTATTGTATTGTCCAACGGAATTGTATGGTGAGTATAAAATGCCTACTTGAATACAATACAATACGCGCGTCCAATAAAATAAAACGTAATAGATACATTGCACGTTTCAATAACAAAACAATTTGTTTCCGTTGACATTTTTATAAAACGTGTACTGTACATTAGTAATATATAAAAAAAAAAAAAAATTATCGTTCATTCTTATATAAACTAACGCGACTTAAGTGAGAATAATTGTATTGAGTCGCATACAAAACTAAATTGAAGATGTATCGCATATTTGATTACTGATTGCAATTGTCAAGCACCAACGCTTTAGTTCATTTCATAATTTCCGTTATCTGTTACCAATTTTTTTTTTTTTTTCTTACATTTCTTCTGTTTATTATTATTATTTGGGTATTTCAAATTTCCAAAATATTTATGTTATTGTATGTTTCGGACTAATATTATATTATCTTTATTTTATGGTTATGACGGAGACTACACTATAGGTTTTATTACAGCAGTCCGTAATTGACAAAAATGCAAAATTAAATGGCGCACGACCACTAATTGTGATCTGTTAGGTTACTATTTGTGTGAAGACGCCAGTTCAGAAATAAAGATCCTTTTGTAACAATACTGTATGATATTAACAGTTTGTTGCTTTCTGAATAAATTTTAATAACAGAAGTGTTTAATATTCTTCTAATACTGAGTAGAAATGTCCAGGAGGGGGAAGAAATATTTATAAAAAAAAAAATGAGTGGCAGTTAATGGAAAAGATCCGGTTTATTATGCCTAAACTTTTACGTTTGATTCAATTTACAGAACAATTAATATTTGTTGGTAAAAGTTAAGCAGTTAAATTACTTAACACTATGAATGTTAAAAATGGTGTTTAGTAATCTGTTTTGAATTTCAGTCTCTGAAATCGATCATTTTTAATGCATATAATGTATATTAGGTATGTGTTCGTATAAATATATTATATATTTATATACTTAAGTGTAAGATTTATTAGAATGTCTAAGAAAATTTATCAGTCATTCAGACATTTTTCATATAATATATTAAATTGTTTAATGAGTAAAAATATTAATCGTCTAAAGTTGTTTTATAAATATTATCCGTTAAACATATTTGTTGCTTAATTATACTTTTGTGGTTATTCACTTCTATGTACCTACCTAAATAAACACAATTACTAATTTTGAACTATTGTTGTAGGTGTGTAAATTTAAATTCATGGGTATTATTATACAGGTCAGCACCACCTGTATAGAACAATTTTAAATTCTATTGATAATAATAATTTTAGTAATATTCGTTGGAATTTCAAATATGAATTGATAAATTTAATCATTTTTTTTTTTTTTTTATATACAAGTAATCTAATTTGTAAATAGATTTATCTTCTGTTTGTAATTATACTTGTGATTGATACTATTAATATTGTAAAACGTCAAATATATAATGATTTTCTATTATGTGTAAGTGAAAATACATAATTTATTAAAAAATGTGTTTCCTTAATGCAGAAATAAAACTATAACTAAAATTTCACATTAATTGTGTTTTGTCTGGGTTTATGTATCTCATATAAAATGGCTGACTTACAAAGCTTACTATTTTTATTAAATTCATAAATTGGTTGTCCATTATTTTTGTTGTACAATTTTTTTTTTTTTTTTGCTATACAATTTAAAAGTTGTTTCATTTTTATTAAGTACTTGTTGACAATACTCCTGATTCGAAGCTAATAGATAAAAAAATTCAATTACCTCATGTACCTCATGGTTAAACAATTTTAACTGTAAATTAATGTAATAAAAATAAAAAAACCTATAATTAATATATGTAAATAATAAAAAAATTGGATTTATATATAAACAAATTAATTGATTATTAAAGAAACAAAAAATATAAGAGTTATATTAGTTTATTTGTACAAAAAAAACTTTACAATTTCATTTTGTTTTGTTTTTATAATATTCATTGGCTTCAATATACATATATGTGAATTAATTTGTTTATAGAACATTTTGTTTTAGGTGATAGAAACATAAGTTCCGTAGATCAACATCTGATATGCTTCAGAGTTTGTCCTTGATCTTTTTTAATAGTAAATGTAAAATAATAAATAATGTTTGATAAACACATATTCACATTTAGAAAGTATTAATAATTTTTAATTTAAAATAAAATAAATGCTTGTTAATCTTTCAGTACTACTGATACTTTCAAAAATGTCTATTTTTTACACCCAATTCCCAAACAAAAATATTAATGCTCTCTGTCTGGAAAATTTAATTTTCTACGCCGTGCGTTTATTAAGTTGTTTGACAAAATGTTCTTAAAAAAATATTTCAATACAATTTAACCATTTTATTAACATATTATAAAATTATTTGTAAAAATGTACCCAAAGTTTTTTTAAAAAAAAAATAAACAACCACATCTTTATGCTTGAAATAAGGATAGGGTAATAAGATACTTGTCCAAATTTCTATATATCATTGAAAAAATAATTAGTATATTATTTGTTTTGTGAATCAACAATTGGTGGTAACTCCTATGATTTTTTTGTAAGATAAAAGATTTTTATTTAATTTAGTAGATCAATCATAATTCTACAAATGAAAGTAAATAGTTAATTATTGAAAAAAGGGATTTTTGACTAAAACTTACAGGAGTTTAACTAAATTTTATCCTGTCTACATGCTTAATCATATTTAAATAATTTTTTTTTTTACCTGATGTATATCATTTGATAACTACTCATTATTAGTCTTATTTCTGTCATTATATCAGCTATGTAATGTAGTATTAGATAATTAAAATTCCTATTTAATTAAAATATGTTATCTTTTATAAATTTTATTACAATTATAAATTAATTTAAAATAACATTTATATATAGTTAAATTATACTTATATTTCAATAATAAATTAATTTAAAAAAAAGAATAGATATCCTTAAATTTGAACGTCTACAATATTTTTTAATTAAGAAAAAATTAAATATTCTTAGTTGAAAAACACATTTGTTGAATTAATGTTATGTGTTAATAATATAGTAATATATATCTTATAATTTATAACATATTACTTAAATATAATTATATTATACTAAATTTTAGTTTTTTAACTTTTTTTTTGTGCACATCAAATATTATTGATTTAAACTACACTAAAAGTCTAAAAACATTTAACTAATTATTTATTTGTTATTAAAATATAATATTTTTTTCCTCTTTAAAATAAATTAATGTCGGATGTAAATAATATTTATGAATTTATTGAGTGTCCTAGAAAATAATTTATGTCTATTTATAGGTTTGTATACATATCGTTACTTTTTAAAGTATATATTAGATGTTATATGATTAGTTAATTTATAATTGTAATGATTTTGCGTCAATAATATATTAATAATAAGCAAAAAGAAATAAAAACAATAAAAAAAAAAATGAAACAAAATTCAAAGCATTAAACATTTAAATTTTCTAGGGTTTTAAAATATTTTTACAACATCCTGTATAAACACCGATGTTACTTCAGTTTTAAAATAAATTATAAACTTCTGTAAAATTTAATTTAAATTTGTTTATTATGTGTGTGTGTGCATATATCAGTAATGAAAATAATAAATCTATAATGTAAATGTTGCATAGACAGATAAACTGTAGGTATATATATATATTTTTTTTTTTATAAATATACGAGTATAATGTATTTACACGTGTTTTTAATCAAACATATCAATAATATATATTATACTTATCGTATTTTTTTAAATTTTATATTAAATCATTAGTAGGTATAATTTTTTTATTATTGAAATTATATTATTCATCTGTTCGAGATATTAACTTTTGTTAAATTATTGACCGATAACATAGGCTTTATGGACTGGACTACTATAACCTTTGAATATTACTTTCTTTCTTTTTTTTTATCAAAAACTTCTGACCTTTACCATTAATTATTATTAGGAGTGTTTAAAAGAAGAAGAAAAGTTGTCTTAATGTTTGCATTATTTTCTACGTATTATTGTTAGGTAATAAATTAAAATAAAATATTTAAAATCCAAAAACAATAATGTGAAGTATACCACCTATATACATACAATTAAATTTTTTACCCATTTAAAAATATTAATTTAATTCAAATGTCAAGGTTTATACATTAATTATACTTATATATAATCATTTTTGTTTAACTATACTATATTAATAATAGTTCATCTAATTTTATAAATATATCAAATTAAAATTCACTTGATAAATTTAATGACATTATTTATTTTTTTTTTGTGAAAAAAAATTAAATTGTATTACTCAATAAATTTATTATAAAGTAAGCATAAAGGCATACTGTTATAATTTCAAAAATAATTTAATAAATGTGTTCATTTTACTTAAATATAATATTTATATAAACTTAACAATGCATTTTAAGAATTAGTATATTATCAAAATCATGTGTTCTTAATTTCGTCCAAGAAAAATGTATTATTTAAAATTATAATCTTATAGCCTCTAACTTAATTAAATCAATGAGTAAAATATTATAGAAATTTTTGCATATTAATTGTTATGGTTTTATGTTAATTATTTAGTATAATTATATACTTATTGTTGTTTATTTAAATAGGTACCTATATATTATTTAAAAAAAAAAATGTATAAATTTAATTTATTAATATTAACTAGTATTTAGTAGGTACGAATTTTATTTTATAACTGAAGACTATTATTTACATATTATAGTAAAACAGCAGTTATATTGCATATATATATATATTATAATAATTATAAATTTACAACTTATTATAAAATCCTCACTAATATATAAAACATTATTTAAATATTGTAAAAATAATAAATATTTATTTCCTATTAAATTTCCTGTAATAAATAAAAATTAATTGAATTTTAAACATATTTAGAGCATATATTTATGTTTAAGGTAGCGTATAAATAAATATTTTATTTATTGTTTTTACGTGCTAATAACTCTTGATATATCACCCTGATATGAGTGTAAGTGATATGAGGAATAGTCAAATTTTTAAACATTTTAAATCATTGAATCTCATGATCTCATTACATATGTTTTTAATGAAAGCATAATGAATATTTTATATTAATATTAGTCCATAGGAAAAGGATTGCATTATTTTTATTATTACAATAGTTTCAAAAACAGTTTAGTAAAATTTAGCAATAATTTATTTTTATTAAGTTTCAAGAAAGATTAAAGAAATGTCACTGAAAAGTGAATGGATGGTATTATATTATTTATAATTATGCTAAAACGAAAAGAGAAATGAAGCAAGGTTGATCACTTTTACCGTTGTTATTTAATTGTTATACTGAGAATAGTATATTAGAAATAAAGGAAACGCTTAATGACAATAATATCAGGAATAGATATTTTAGTTAGAAGCGCAATGATTAGATTTGCAGATTATGTTGTATGCTAATAATAGAAACAGACAATTGTCTGCAAAGAGTATTTACCGAAATGCAAATCACCGTAAAAAGGTACAAAATGCGTAGAAATATGAATAAAACTCACACTTTGTTTGTGCTTACAATCCATTCTGGTATTTGTTTAGACAGTCAATTTTTAATTTAAATAAATAAATTAAATATTTAAAAAGTTTAATAACGAGAGGTGGAAGAAGTGGAGAGGAAATGAAACAAAAAAAAAAATTGGACAGGTGAAATCGGCATTTATTAAGAAAAACATTTATAAGAACTTATGTATGGAATGTAATTTTGTATGGTTTTAATTAAAACACACTAGCAGAGGATTAAAAGGAATGGAAAATTAAGTTTTATTGTAAATCAATCAACTGGTTGACAAAAAAAAAATTTTTATAAGGTTATTTTATTTTTATAAAAATATTATATATATATAGATATTTGATGTCATTTTTATTATATTTATTTTAAATAAATGTAATTCTGATCTCTAATTGTAATGATAATAAAAACAATACTTTTATGAAAATAATTTTGTTTATTTGATAGAAAAATTAATAGTTATATTATCTAAATTTTATAATTTTATTTAGTTTTAAATAAAACTTCATTAAATTCCTATTATATATTTGTTGGTAAATAAATTATTTTAAAATAAAAAACTCAAAACATTTCTAATATTCACTCAAATATTTACAATTAGTGTCCTTTCTAAAGGTTCACGTAGGTTGACAAAAATGGACTTATTTTACTTATGTGTACATTTTATATACCTAAATTATTTTAATAATAAGAGTACACTATTAAAACCTAGAAAAATCACAATAAAATACTTTATTTAATCTTCATTAATTCTAAGATTAAACTTATATGTCAAAAATCTATTTTAAATGTCTTATTTACTATAATATAATTATAGTATGATCATTTATACATCAATAAGACATTTAAAAGATAATACTAGAAATAATGAATTAAACCTTGATAATAAGATTATTTTATTCCCTATCTGGGTTGTGTTTATAAATTATGATTTTTAACTTACCACTTTTAACTTTTCTAGTGTGATTAAGTTATAAATAACTATATATTTTAATTTGTGTTCAATAATTTTATTATTTGATGGTGATTAATGAATTTTTTCCATTTTAAGCTATAATATAAGAAAAAAATGTAATGTTTAATGTTTATATCATAAATAATTAAATATAAGTTCTTTTATTTGAATAATAATATATTTTTTTAATTTGTTTATTAGTTTTGTTTTCAATAAATTTTTTTCATTACTTTAGGTATGAATATATTATACATTAATATAATTTTGATTATTATTGTTCTAAAATAATTCAAATATTTTTTTGTTACAGGTTGCTATTAAAATCATTGACAAAACACAGTTAAATGAAGATAATTTAAAAAAAATATTTAGAGAAATTCAAATTATGTCAAAACTTAATCATCCTCATATAGTGAGATTATATCAGGTATATATACCAATTATTTTTACTATTATACATAATATAATCATAATAAAATAAAATATTTTATTTAATAATAATTAAGATTTTAATATTACCATTCATACATTTTTTGATATTGATAATATAAATTTTAAAGATTTAGTTTCACCAAAAAATATATGTATATATATATACATGTGTGTTTTATGTTATCATAAATACATGAAATGGTAAATCCTGAAACTGACAGTCTCCAATTTACATAATAATTTTAATGAATGTTAATTTAAAAACTCTGAAATTAAGTCTATTGTTAATGATTATTAAGGGGGTTTTATTTTCATCGCGATTGGTGTTTTATTAAAAATTTGATTAGTCAAATAAATTAATTGTTAACTGTAAATGGAGATAATCCTCCAAAAGAAATTTTGAAAGTGATTAAAATATTGAACACACCAATTTATAGAAATTTT
Source organism: Chaetogeoica ovagalla (assembly GCA_032441825.1). NCBI lineage: Eukaryota > Metazoa > Arthropoda > Insecta > Hemiptera > Aphididae > Chaetogeoica > Chaetogeoica ovagalla. The sequence goes on along the minus strand of CM063749.1, from coordinate 1,344,408 downwards.
GTTGCGAATTATATATTTGAAGTAGACTATAAAATAAGGTACATTTATAAATAAATTTAAAAATATATATTATATTTATTTAAAATAAGTTCTATTTTAATTATAATACACTGAGAACTGAGATCACGAAGTAAATGTCTTAGACTCTTACTAATATGTGAAAAATGTTTGATGTTTTTAGTTTTAATTTTTTTTTAATAAATGTTTATGAATAAATTGTTTTGTATTATTTTCCCATTATATCGTAAACTAATATAAATTAAAATTGCAGGTTATGGAAACCGAAAAAATGATTTATTTAGTAACTGAGTATGCTGCTGGAGGTGAAATTTTTGGTAAATTCAGTTATAAGTCATATTTCTTCACTAAAATAGAAATTAATGTATGTTGCTTGTTTGAAGTAATCTACATTTTCTAAATTTTCTATACTTTAATCGGCAATATCTTATTGTATTTATAAGTATTTAACCATTATTTGTCCCGGATAACAAACAATACCTCGTTCTAAATATTGAAATATTAATCAAAAGTGTTTACACTATTATCCATATTATATATAATAATTGTGGTAATAGATTAAAAATATAATATATGTTATGAATTAAATTAAGACTTTTTGGTCAAAAATGGAAATATGGATGAACCTGCTGCTTGTCACATTTTTAAACAAATCGTTGAAGCCGTCAGCTATTGTCATAACAAAAACATAGTCCATAGAGATTTAAAAGCAGAAAATTTGCTTCTAGATGCAGATAACAACATCAAACTTGCGGGTACAATTTTTGTTTAGTAAATATCAGATTAATTTAAATAAAGTATAAACAATTACTTTCCATTGAATGATCGTTTTTATTTAGATTTTGGATTTAGCAATCATTTTTATGAAGGGAAATTACTTTCTACTTGGTGTGGTTCCCCGCCTTATGCAGCACCAGAGTTATTTCAAGGACAAGAATACGATGGACCAAAAGCTGATATTTGGGTAATATTTTATTGTTGTATTCATTTTTATTATATTAATTATTATTTGTTTAACTATAGTTGTTTGTATCTAAATTCGTTTGAATTCAACTTGAGTAATTTGAAATTTGTCTAATGGTTTTAAATTTTAATATGTGTTATGTTTTTATATATTTCTTATTGTAATTGATAATGTTTTTGGTTTGCAGAGTTTAGGAGTAGTACTTTATGTATTGGTTTGTGGTTCTCTTCCATTTGACGGAAACACGTTAAAAGAGATTCGAGCTAATGTTCTTTCTGGAATGTTTCGTGTGCCATATTTCATGTCTGCTGGTAAATTATATACAATATTTTGTGTTTATTATACTTGAATTAATATTTAAAAATGTTAAATTAAATAACGTGTATTGGAAGTGCAGTTCTCTAAATGTGATGACTGTATTCATATGAAGAATATTGCAAGATTTGTGCGTAATCATATGCCAGATAGACATTTACTAACGAATGCAAATTTACTAATATTAATGTGTGATATTACCATTAATACTTTACAAAAATAAACATAGTATAGTATATTGAAAATTAATTGTTTATCTTATATGATTTATTTTAGCGTGTGAACACTTAATACGACATATGTTAGTCATTGAACCTGAAAAGAGACTAAGTCTGAATCAAATAGTGGCCCATAAATGGGTAAAACAGGTAACAAATGATACGTTTTTTGTCTGTACATAATTAATATTATTAATATATTTTATTAATTTTAATTATAGCTATCTAAACCTACTACTGAAAGATCATTAGTGGATGTAAATCCAATGATAAACACTGCCGTTATAGAACTCATGTTACAGTTACCTGGTTTACACAAAGATATGATAGTAAATGTAAGAATTATTTATATAAGATAATGCAATTAAATTAATTATAAGATTTATTTTCTGTGAACATGTTACACATTGAGTGAATTAGCTTAGGCCTTAAAAGTTTAAACTGATAAATTAAGCGCGGTAATAACTGTCATTGTAAATTATTAATTGAAAGGGATTACGAAGTAATATTAATCGATTGCATTGAACTAAGTATATCTTGCATGTTCTTTACCTTATAGTTTAAAATTACATATAGAGTGATACATAATAACCGATGAAAATGTTTCTAAATAGTCTTAAACTTTATTTCCTTCCTGATAACATAAAATAGAACTGTTTACTATTTAGAATTTAATAACTAATTAACTTTATTATTTTTCCATTTAAAATAAAAATAAGTTCAAAAACATACATCATAAAAAACCTAATATTGTATTTAATTTTTAATTAAACTACATATTACCATAATTCAGTTTAATGTAATTTTAAATAAAAGTTATTTTAATTTTTTTTTTTTTTTTTTTAGTCTGTACAGCAAAAGAAATTTGACCACGTCAGCGCAATTTATCATTTACTTGTTGATAAACTTGACACGACGACTACCAATCACTGCAACAGTACCAACCAACTGTTTCCAAACGAGACTAGTAAATTCATCTATATTCAAATTTACGTACCTGGTATTATAGTAATGAACATAAATATCATATTTATAGAAGTTAATGGATCGGTAAACATAAATTCAAATTTAATTGAAAATTTACCATTATATTCAATGTCACTTTACGTTCAAGACGGTTCAATTTATGATGATAGCCAGCAATTAGAAAAAGTATATTAATATTATTTGATTGCTTGATACATATTATTTCGATTAATTAATTATATTTTTACAGTATGGCGATGATGTTGATGTTGGTGAATCGTCTTCAGGTTCTAATAAAATTCAAGATAATCACCCTGTAACTACTCGTCGCCATACAGTTGGACCCGGAAACGGTCTGATGACTCAAGTAATAATTTACTACTATTATTTAATTGAAAAACAAATGTTTATTATTATTGTTATTGTTGTTATTATTGCGTGTTATTACTGTTTTAGGTAATGGAGTCACATTATATAACACATCTTCAAACCGGATGTAATATAAATGTGTTACCAAATACAAATTTGCCTCTGAACATTCCATTAGTTGAATTTCAAGCTCCTAAAAATTTCACAATAAAAGATCAACATTTGCTAAAACCACCACAAGTTATGGGAGCAAGTAATATTTAAATAAGTTATTATGAGATAAATTGTTTATCTTTATTATATGATTTAAGATAATAACTTCGGAAGACGTGCATCGGACGGTGGTGCAAATTTACAAATGTCACAAAAAATGAATTGTACGTTTAGTGAGCCAAGTAGTAAAGAAGATTTAAAAAAAGTAATGATAATTTTTTTATTCTATTTTAAATAAGTTAATTAGTCAGTTAGAACAACACATTCTTAATATATATAATATAATATGATTATTTATTAATATATATATATATATTATATTATTATTGTTTTTTACAGCAAGAGAAAGTAAATCCAAATAATATAAGAAATGCAATAATTGATCAATCAAGTAAAGGAAATTTATTGTCTGAAGAAAACTCTACATCAGCTGGGTCCAGGTACAACAAATAATTAAATCGATTTTTGTTTTATTTCAATTTTAACAAAAAATAATAATGATATCATTGTATGCAAGGAACTCAAGAATCCTATACGAATATTAAAAGTACCACATAATATTTTAATTTACATACTTATATTGCATTTGTATTTAATAGAGTGCAATCAAAATTTTTGTTCTCTAATGATATCTTTTATTTCTCTTAGAGAACTTTTATAACTCTTAAAATCAATATTTAACTTTGTATTACATGTCATTTTTTCTGAATAGGGTTTGCATAAATGACGAACGATTTAGACTATAATCATGATATTTAATCAGTACATACATTGATAACGTTAATAATCATAGTATAAATATAATATGTTGCTTATGTACATTCAAATTTTAACTTAATTTATATATATTATAAATTTAACAAAAAACTATATGAAGAGTCATATGTGTGTATCCACACTGTTTATACATATAACTTATAAATTCATAAATAATATATTTGATTTTCATTTTAAATGATATACATTATTTTTACTTACTCTATTTAAAACTAACATTTTTGGAGTGACATACTTTTTTCATAAAACCTTTTATTATATCATGTATGGTAATTAAATAATTAAATTATTGTTTTTTTTTTTTTTTTTATCAGTTTCAATCGTTTTTACTGTAATATTATACTGTATTATATTTTATGATTTTACTGTATATTATGTAACAATACAAATGTTTTCAGTCGTTACACAAAAGTAATGGGCAGTACTTCTAGACATGGTATTGGTGTTAAGGAGGACGTGCAAACCCAACAAACTAATTTACAAAATACAAGAACTAGACGCAGTGGTGTATTAACTGTGATGGATAGACCTCCAGGTAATTTTTTTTTTTATAAAATATTTTTAATCTAAAATTGAAAATGTGGTTTGAATTATCTTTTTTATAACTCTACAACATGCACACTCTCATTGTAAGTACTAAATAAAGTTAGACAATTAATTCAATAACATTACTAACTAAAAAGATTTTACAATCATATTCCATCAATTTTTTTTTATATATTATGTCTACCTAATTGTAATTATAAATTTGAATTTAAATAATATTGTATCAAATGCTTTTTAATGTTGATTAAAATATAAATACCTAACCATAAATGTTTTTAAATAATGTAACTTTTTAAATTAGAATAAAATATAACTTTATAAACGGACTTTGTAAAGAAGTAAGTTACTTTGTAAAATATTTTTTGAACTGATAATAATAGTTTGGATTCAAATTGTGCTATGCTAATAAATTACTCGTTACTGTAATATTATGTTGTATTTTTAATCATTTTCTTGAATTTTCTATTCAATTTTATCATAAAATAAATGACTTATCAAGTTATGTTATTTGCAGCTTCAATAAGAATATTTTTTTAATAATAATAATAAAATGTATGAAAATTAATCAGTATTATTTTATGTATACACGAGTAACTTTTTTTTCTGTAACGAATAACTATTAAATTCTGAATATATAGTTTGTATGCTTTTTTATCGTAGAGTAGTAGTATTATTAGAAAAATATTTTGAACAGTTTCCGTTTTAGATTTGAATGTATAGTCAGTTTTTTTTTCTTTTAATTTTTTATTTATTTATTTGTTTATAAGTTATTACATTTTATTTTTTTCTGAGTGGTTTGTTTGCATGGCTTATTATTTTGTTTTGAAGTTATTAGTCCTGAAGTGGTACGTGAAGTAGAAGCACGTATGAATCGAGAATATGTACCACCACCATTACCATTGATCAGCACTTCTAGACATAATCACCGCATATCTCAGGTTTCGGTTTTGCCAACAGTTCAAGAACTACATAGACACTCAGGTATCATGGACTTCTTAATAATAAGTATTTTTCATCGTTGGCCATTATTAATTTCATGTGTGTTATTTTGTGATAAATATAATTTATAAAATTGATTTTTCTATATAGGTCGAGAAAGTTTAAAAGACGTCAGTGGTTATTTACCACCAGAACGATATAGTCCAGTGCGAAGGACGAGTGAACCAGTTGTTTCATCTAGCGAACATCTAGAACAACCTAATATACGAAATATACAACAAGAACACATTCAGTTACAAGTGAGTTCTATACATATGGGAAGGATAAATGGAATAATCCAAAATTAAAAACCAAAACATTATTATAATTAATTAACAGCAGAAACTGAGCGAAAACACACTGGATACTTGGGGTCACGCCGAATTACAAATGCTTCATACATATCATATGCAAAGTCTACAAACATTACAAACATCAGACAGGCCTTCATTTTTGAACCCAACCACAAGTCATCAGGGTATAAATCAAAACAATTACTTGTAATTAAATTTTATTTCCGCACTAAAAAGAAAATCTTTATGTATTTTTCTACAGGTAATTCAAATATTCTTAGTCAACATTTACAAAATTTAAATTTACATCAAACGCCTATAGTTAATGTTCCACAAACACAAGGTAATCGTGTTCAATAATTATACTTATATTATTTTAAAAAATTATTAGATAAAGAAATCATTGAAATAATGTTTGTTGCACTTATTAATTTGACAATAACGACATAATGTTAATGTTTGAACAATATACATTTGTCATATGGATATTTTATTTATTTTATAAAATAAATTAATATTGTTAATAACGTAATATAATTATTTATACCGTAGTTTATAATATTTACAGGTTCAATTACACAAGGAACACCAAACATAGTATCCAATCATCAAATTCCAGTTCCGTTAGATTTGCGAACAAATAATAAAATAAATCCCCAGCCAACTATTGTAATAGAAGATAAATCGTTAGGTAAGTGTCATTAAATGTAGGTATATATAGTCAATACCCATATACTGTTATAGTTGTGTTATGTTTGTAAGTCATATTGAATTTTAAATATTTTTTCTGCATTGATTTTAAATTTATTGTTTAAAGTTGTTAGTTATTTCTTAATAATACATTTATTGAAAACTTTGTATAAAATTAAACAAGGGTGACCAAAGTAAATTTATATATATATGCAATGTAGGTGTGTTTGTTTTTAAAGAACTCTCTAAAAAAATACTGATTTACATCCGATTTTTTTCAAAAGCACTAAAGCTTGTGCAATGTAATACAATACCGCATTTATTCAGAGGCAAACAGTTTCTAATGGAACATTAACCTACCGGACGGCACTAGGTGTAAATTTCTCTATATTTATCCTATGATAATTTTTACTAATTATTACAAGTAGAAGAAATTTAAAAAAGAAAACCTAGTCATTATTACATTCAATATTATTTATAACTAATATTTCTAATTATTTAAATTTCAAAAATATATTGAAAATACTATTATAACTACGAAGCTTCGCGTAATACATATTTCAAATTAATTTTGATAAATTTTTGTTTTTCAGGTATTGGAGAAGAAAAAGTACTACCAAATCCAGAAATATCACTTATGGTAACTAATGAAGAAGGCGGCATTATGATGGATATCGATTCATTACATACTCGCCCTATGAATTCCGTGGACACGGTAAACAGTCTTCTAAAGAAGCACTATGCTGATCAACCACTGATAGCCATGCATGATAATTACGAGGAAATCGATCATCATACGACTACCGATAGAAATGATATAGTAACAGATATAGAGTCTTCAACGTGTTTGAAAAATGCTCCACTTTTTTCCGACTATATTCTGAAGAGAACGGCTAGTGATGCGTTTGTTGTAGATTTGTCCGATTTTTATTCCAATTTTACATCGGGCAATATACTCAACATTGTGAAATATTTGATATCATCCAACATCCGGGCGTGGCCTGTGTTGGACAAACAAAACGTGTTACAATTTTCTACTGGCCTGCAGATTGAGCTGGAAGTGTGTTCTAGCAACACTGGAGCCAATTCGTATTTAAGAATTCAACGACTGTCTGGAGATTCGACTGAGTATAGTAACATTTGTCACCGATTGGTCGAAGATTATTTACCTTGTAATGAATAATATTAATCATTATGTTACTTTTAATCTTTTCATGGCTGTGCTACTTTTGTGAATGCGATTTATTAATATTAGTCATTAGTTTTATTAAGCATCTTTTGTTTAGACTATACACAAAGCCTTAATTTATTCAGCCGTGAATTATAACCAATCATCTTTATTTCATAAAGACTGATTTCATTGTAAATGATTTATTTTACCAAATCCGTATTTTAAAAAGTTTTGAATTTCATTTTACTTTGAATAATTTAGTACATGCGAGTTTGTAAAGGTTGCGACATCAAAATATATATTCCCTGTATCATCAATCTAATCAAATGTATATTGTATATTTTTAGCCAAAAATTTGATGTTAATACTGTAATTGTGTTGTATATATGTTAATTCCAATTGTTAATGTTATTTTACGATATTGTTAACCTTTTTTTTTTTAATTTTACTATTACTTGACATATTAAAAAGAATACATATAGAATAATTTTTTATAGTTTATGTCCAAAAAAAATGTTATTAGAATAATTATTAAATCAAGTAATCTTGATCAAAATCGTATTATACTCGCAATAAATGTTATCAAATATCAATAGTCAATCGGTTTAGAAGTATAAATTTAGCCAAGAATACAAAAAAAAAAAAAATTCTTTAGTTAAATATACATTTTAAGTTTAACAATATAAACTTCTAAACTGTATGAATATTTTTATTATTCCAATTTTAATTCGTTGATATATTTAATTGTGATTTTTTTTTTATTTCAATGTGATCTTTTTACTTATTTTTCTTTTCTCTTTTAGTTCTAAATAATTCTTCAGTAATTCGTGTTCGCGACTATATGTTATTAATAATATAATAAAATTACCACTTATTCTTGTAGAATATTATGTAGTCTATATTAATATGCTCAATATCATTTGTGTACATGTTGTTATTATTTATGTGTATTTTAACGTTATTTGAAATGAACACTAAACTTTTAAGCTCAATGTCAATGTTGTGGAATTGTAATTTGTTATTTATACATTCCATTATAATATTATACTTTATGTAAATGTATAGAATATTGCGATAGACTAATCAATCATTACATTCTTTATTTTATTTTTTAATTTTTAATCCATTGTATAGACAATTTGTATAGATTTAATACTATTATATATATTATATATAAAAAATCTTACTATTATAGTTTTATTATAATTAATGTTAACCATATATTAAATAGAAGACAATATACATAACTGATTTATCGGTCAAAAAACGGTCAAATGTTATTAAAAAAAAAAAAATCGAAATTACTTTGTGAGTTTTTTACGAAACTTTTATTAATCATAACTTTTAAAAACATAACATTTTATTTTCTTACATATCACAAAAGATTATTTAACATGAAACAGGAAGAAATTGTTTGATCATCGTCCGAATCCACTGTCAATAATTCGCTATAAGTTGCACTCTATACAAATTAAATACCAGTACGTGAGAAGAAGCTCATACGGCGATTGTGAACAGTGCGATGATTAAACCGCCTGTGACATTACATAAAATGTACACGCGTATATAAGAATATTACAGAGTGTTTTGTATTTGGTTTATTTTCATTCAATTCGGTAACGCTTGTTCAGTGCAAAAAACAAAAAAAATTTCTCTATGAAGATACAAATAAATTAAATTGGATACAATATCTTTCCCGTGCACACGCGTTTTGTCAGTGTCGTCCAAGACACTGTAGGCGGTCGTTCAACCGACTCCGGAAGATAATGTTTGACAGTGGCCCACCACGAATCGGCCACAACTGTCGTGTTCAGCACTACAGTACTCGAGTTGGCATTGCTGACCATGTTCATTTTAATTATACCTGTGCAAAATAAGACATGTTTTAAAAATCGTGCGAATTGAATATTTATTTTTTTTTTTATAATTCAATAAATCAGGATTAAAACAAAAACTATAAATAAATATAAGTCCATATTGTACATCTTTGGTGCGTTTTTAAAAGAATTAATAAATGTCCAACTATTTTTCAGAACATATAGCTATATCGACTTTTTTTTTTTTTGTAAAATTGTACTTAACAAATATTATAAAAAAAAAAAAACAAGTAAATTCCTAGATGACTTTCTTTTGAAATTCGCTAATTCAAAAACCTCAAACATTCATACACATAAACTTATGTAAGGATCAGACAAACGAATTCCACCTACAAAATTCAAAATAAACAATCGGTTTAATTTAAAATATGAATAATTTAATAGTTATTAATTGCCTTCTATATAGATATAAGTACCTACCTATTTTAATTGCATTTAATTAATTTATTGCAACAGCATTCTAATGGGTATCATTAAACAATTAAACATATATCTAAATTATTTTATTTTGTCGATAGTATAGGTATGTATTTAATTGTTTGACTCTCTTGTCTTGTGCGTTTTACAAGCTTCCGTATACGATTGTTTAATTACTGATTAAAGATTAGAACACTTTTCTTTCAAATAATAAATGGAAAATGAAATTATTTATTCTATATATAAACTATATTATTTACTCGCTTGCTGACACTATATTTAATAATTTAATATTATATGTACTTATGTTTTCTTTAAATAAAAATATTTGATATAAATAACATTTTAGTAAAAAAATAAAATCATTATAAAAATCGCAAAAAAAATTATCTACATCATAAACATTTTACATAGAAAAAAAATTGTACAATTTTTTTTTTTTCATAATCATTCAAGCATAAAAACATTAAACAATTTTTGAATTATGATGCTGATTTGAAAGTACTATGATTTAATGATAAATGTATGTAAAAATTTTGGAGGAAATTAAAAGTTGTACATATTTGAGAGTAGTAAAGCCAAAAGCTGACTGTCTGCGTTACGTCGATATAGGATCAGCCACTTCAGACGAGCTACCACTAATACCATTGGAAATATTGGTCATAATTCGTTATTGGTAGGACATGTTATGCCAAAACATTTTTACCGTATCCTAAGCATGAATCATATATAGGCAATAATATAATATACTTATATCTTAAATGTTTACCCGCAGAACTGCTGGGTTTAATAAGCCATATTAACGTTGTGTAAACAGGAAGAACTTGTAGCAAATACCTCAATCGGATCAATATCCCAATGGTCATTACCATTATTATTCGCATCTGAAAAAAAAAATATATATATATATATTTCTCAAACACATCAATACGAGTGGTCCAATGGAGATCGGATAAATGCAATAACTTTTATTCTATTCAACATCCCTAATTTTTTTTTTTTTTCTATAATAATTAACAGAACCCTGCAACGCGATTATTATAATTTAAATTTGTTTGCAAATCCAAAATAGCCAATTTATTAAATTAGTTTAAAAGAAAAAATTCGAGTACTAGAAACGTTTATTAAATACAAATTGTTAATTTTCTACAATTTATTGTACAGTTTATGTAAACGTTTTCTATTATCTAGTGATATATGAAAAACCAGAACAGTCAGCGACGACCTAGGAAACTCATTTTTCCAAACACTACAATTTCGTTCAAAAATATATTCATAAAATAGCTATTTTGGATTATACAAACAAATTAAAAATTATATATATATATATTTTAGTTGTAGAAAAAAAAACCTTAAATACAATAGTAGAGGGTTCTGGTAATTATTATGAGGAAAATTGTTTTAAAATATTTAACAGGCTAAAAATGTTTGCATTTTGTCAGATGTCAATGGGTTACCCTCAAACGATGTTTCAATTTACGTACAACTACGAACACAATGTAATAGATCAAAGTTGTCGGCAACAGGAATAACAATATCGCAAATGATACGGTCCCGGCGTACAGTTGTTGCGTAGTATAATGCATGGTCCTACCCAGCTGTGGATTACAACTTCGGCCGACGAAAAGTTTCGCTAATATCATTAGACTTTTTCGTTGCAGGTTGTAGAGCCTATTTTAAAAATGTCAAACATTAATCATAAACAAATTATAATGTTATTTTAAAAGTGTCAAAATAATATTGTTGCATGTAAAATAGATATAACAGTTTTGATTTTAATGTATTGAAAATATCTATTGTTAGACTATGGAAGCAATTTTTGACAAGAAAAGTCCAAGTTATATTGTTTACATAAGTAATTAAAATTTATTATTATTATTCTAATTAAAAAAATCAAAAAAGAAATAGCACGTAAAGAAGCAAAACATTAATTCAAATTATTATTTTTAATTTTTTTTTTCGAATAAGTTTTACATTTTTATGACTGAATAAGTATTTTAACTTTCTACAAAATGTATTAAATATTTTATATAAAACGAATAGTTTAAATCTTATTGTCAAATTTCATCTTAATGTCTGATTTTCTAGAAGAACAGATTTTATATTATTTTAAATCTAATTCCTGATAACCTTATATAAGACTGATATATTTGTTTTTTTATTTATAACACGTACAGTGTATTATAATTCTGTGTAGAATCCAAAATTAAATTAACCTTTAAAATAGAAATGGTGTTTTATTTGCTAAAAACACAAAGATAATTATTTTTTGAAGTTAAAACAAAATTGATTTTATTAAAACTGAGTGGTATAATTGTATTGCTTTATTATTATTATTATTTTTAAATATTTTTAAAACCATTAGAAAATTCTAAAAAATCAAAGCATTTCCGCGCCTATACAACATTTTAGAGCATTTCTATTAAAAAAAAAAAGTAATCATCACCTAGCAATGTATTTTAAAATATTCATTCAAATTAAAATTTATGATCGGTAGCAATAAAATTCTCTTTTGGCACTTTTTATGGCCACAAAAATTTAAAATACACTGTCACAGGTACCTTATGCACACGATACGATTATACGAGAATAAGTATATCTGAAAACAATATGTAAAATAATTATAAATATATTAACTGCTACAAAACCAGTAAGGCTGACAAGTGATGATTTAAAGTACATATTATTATCTTAATCAACGTTAGTACATTGAGAATATATAATTGGCATTTTGTTTATACGTTTGCAAATCATACTCATTACAATCTCCCACCCCTAAAAATCATTTTAGCACTGACTCTAAATGTTATTTAAATAAAACTTAAATTTATGAATAAACAATAATGTTAACATTCAGAAAATCTGTTAAATTAATTAAAAGATATTTAACTTGATTACCTTTTTATAAAATTTATTTCATTGAAATATTTGAATACACTTGTAATTTATTTTACTTAAGTGGTTTTTGTGTTTGAATATTATATTATAATAAAATAAAATGCCAGCTTGGTCACTCCAACAGCAGTCCCAGTGATTGATGAGGAAATGAAAATCTAACTACAAAGTATAATTGAACATATTATACTCAAGTTATTTATGTAATAATATTACATTTTAGGGGATTTTTTTTTTTGCAGTGTACATTTTCAAAGTACTATTCAATAATAAAAAAATATATATGTAGTGTTCATTACACCTAACACTTATATTTTGTATATTGTTCAATTCTTATTAATATTAAATGTTTTTCCTGATAATTCAGATACATTAAACTATAAACTTTTAGAGTTATTCAAATTTTAATAATTGAATAAATAGAAAAATGTTCTGTAATCCGTATTAAATTGTGTATTCAACGATAAATGATAAAAAAGAAAATTTATCGTTTTATTGATCATATTTATTCTGTTATGATGCTATTAATATAAAATTTAAGTTGAAAATTACGGAGGATTAGGTGATTTAATGAATGAATTTTTAATTTATGTCTTAATATAGTAATTGTTTGTTCAACAGAGCAAATATTAACCACTAAAAAATGTAAGAGCACTTACATTTAATTTTCACCAATGTAACTACCTATCAACTATGTACACAATAATCATTAAACATTTTTAGTTTTAATGTAACTGGACAGAATATAGTCCTATCCACCTTGTGTAATTTGTATACTTATGATTTTAAAACTCTATATTTTTACATAAGTAATATTAAAATCGAAAAAATTAATCACCATGCTGCATAAACGTAAATGCAATACACATGAAAACTGACAATCACTAGCACATCTTCTAAAATAGCTATTTGGTATGATAATCCAAATATTCCAATGAACATGTAAACTTGAAATGTCAACTCCAGAAATGGTCTACAAAGTACTATAATAGAAAAATGTATTACATTTTGTACATTTATACATAAATATAGTATACAATATAGAATTAAAAATAAGTTACATTTTAGTAAATTATTCATCTATAAAGTTTATTAATTGTATAACTATTAAATAATGTTGTTCCTTTTCAAGTAATTATTAAATAATACAAATTCTGTTTATAAAAATAACGCATAATAATTAACTATTTTTTAAACATTGGGTTTAAGTTTTGATCAGTAAATATTTGTATTCACAATAATAGTATCTATGAACTTACTCAAAAACGTCCACCAAAGATTGACTAAATAAAGAAAACACGTTCCTAGTAAACTGTTCAGAGGATCGTTGAGTTTTAACCCAGCCGGACTACCCATGAGCCACTGTAATGTGTCCTGAAGAACTTTGATCACCAACTGTAAATTAAATTATGAGCAGTTTAAAAACGTAACGAGTGCATACAACTGTGTTGAATTTGTTTACATGCGAAATATTTGAAATGTACAAAAACAATTCATTTGACGATGCGAATCTGGTATTGAGTAAGTACAGAACTGTTATTCCAAATAATGCGTCACAAACGCACGACATCAAATAATTGATAGCTTTGGATTTCGATAAAATTTGTTTCTTATGCACGAGACTCTGTATAAACCATTCAGCGTTTTTGATAATACCCAGTATGTGCTTAAATAATGTCAAACGTAATATCGTCAATTGTACAAATTTCGTTCCAAAGCTACTTATAATCGCATTAAGTACAATTAACAAATATTTAGTAAACCTCTGAAAAACGACGAATTTTGTGATCACGTCATCTTGTTTCTGCACATTTTTTGTTCTAGACAACCATTTGGACAGCATCTTAAAACAAACGAATTTCTGTGCATCGCATTCGAGCAAAGTACCGTAATCGTACAGTCTCGATGGGTCGTATATGACGAGCACGAAATTGTCCGGCTGTCCCGGTAATAAACTGGCGTTCAAAATCCCACTGATTTCGGTTATGCACAAGACGTCTGTTACTTTTTGTTTAAAACAAGACAGGCAATCGGCTCTCGTAAAGTGACCGATCCTCTGCATTTTCCATTCCGTGTTCGTACCCTTTTCAAAACTCGGTAATATGAAATAGTATCGGACGCTTTTCATAAGCTTGACGAATCCCAATAATTCAACAGTAACGTCTCTCGTTTCCAGCAACGTTTTAGGTAAAAAAATCACTTGTTTTTCCATCGTTTTACTGACCACCAACGTCTTAGTCGGTCTCGGAAAGCAAAAGAAAACCAAATCCCACTATTACCACCCAGTACATCATTGACCACGACGGGGCGATTGAACAGCGGGGACGGACGGAAAAAATTTATGTTTTATTCGGAAACTAGTAGTAAATACTTTGAAAAATAAATACAGCACATCGCCGACGACTTCATTTAATATAAACGCGTCGGTAAACTGTTATCTTAATCGTGCTCTCCTTATCTGTGAAAGAAAATGATTATAGAAACTCGTCGATTGGAAAACATTGATAATGTGTCAAATATCAAATGGAATATCATTTAAAATTTAATGAAAAACAAAAAAAAAGTAATAACAAAATCATTCTCGTATAATTCCGCGTTCGATGTGCATAATTAAACATTTTTACGAGTCCCGTCTTTGTCGTAAATCACGTCTCATATTAATGGTAATATCGGAATATTTGTTCGGTGTCTTTGCATAATGTCTACGATATTGTTCTTATCATTTTTCTTACGATATTACCATTGTGTACGTGATAGGTCTTATTGATATTTGACATGTCAGCAAAACGTAAAACAATGTAAGAAGTAACGTGCGAAGAAAACTGAATTATTTTTTTTTTTTAGTAGTAAGAATAACATTTAAGGTGCGTACTACACACACTACAGTCGAACAGAAACGCGAAACTCGAATATGTGTAGAAATTAATCGCACTCCTCGTCGTCGTTGCTCGTCGAGAACGAGAAGAAAAAATAAAATCGATCAACGACAATGGAGAAGCCAACCGACGAACGCGTAGTGAAGACCAAAAGTAAAAAACAAACCAAAAAGAGAAATAAAGCTGAACAGCAACAGGTTCGTTTTAAGTCGTATACGTGAGCGATACAAATTTCAGACCGAAACTAATTGAATTTTTTTTTTTTTTTTTTTATTCTTTGTTCATTATCATTATTATAATGCTGGTAATTTGAAAAATGCCTTTTTTAATTTTCTAGAACAATGAAACGGAATGTGTATTTAAAATACATAAAACCAACGATCAAAAATTAATTGTCGAACAACAACCAAACACTGAACAAAAACCTGATATATTTAATAATTTTAAAATAAGTATTGAAATAAATTTACTCGCAGTGATATTATTTGTATCTGCTCTATCATCCAGATTTTTCAAACTAGATCAACCTAGAAACGTTGTGTAAGTCAATTATTGAATATCTATGTATTTTTCATTAATAACGTATATTTTATAATTGATTTAGATTCGATGAGCTACATCACGGGAAATATGTTAGTTTATATATGAAGCGAACATTTTTCTTTGACACTCATCCACCACTAGGAAAGCAGTTGATAGCAGTTGTTGCATATTTATGTAATTACGATGGTACGTTTTGTGTTAAACACGTATATTTTTATTATTATTACTTTATAGTTTATATATTTTATTAAATAAAAATTAATGTCTTTTATTATTATTATTTTTTTTTTTTAATGATATTTTAAAAATGTTTTAATTTTATCGGTATGAGAAAAAATCTGAACGCAAAATATTATGTTTAGGCAAATTTAAATTTGAAAGAATTGGAAGTGAATTCACTGACGATGTCCCTTTATTTGGCCTACGTTTTGTACCAGCGTTATGCGGCAGTCTAATCATTTCTGTTGCCTACCAATTAATGTTGGAACTTGGATGTCGACATTGGTGTGCAGCTCTTGCTGCATTTCTTCTTCTCTGTGGTATTTATTTTCATCGTATTTACAATAATAGAACTATAATAATTATTAATTAAAATAATTGATTTTTTTTTTTTTTATATATATATATATAGAAAACACATTATTAACACAGTCTCGTTTTATTCTGATGGAATCAATACTAATCTTTTTTACATTATGTGGATTGTTGTTTGTGTTAAAATATAAAAGACTGAATATGAAATCTCCAAGTGCATTGATCTATTTAATTATTGCATCTGTTTGCCTAACTATGGCTACATGGTAAAAATTAAATAATTTTTAGTATAAATAATAATAAAAAAAAAAAATGTTATACGACTAATTAAAATGTTTACAGTGTTAAGTACGTTGGACTGTTTTCATGGGTTTTGAGTTTATGGATAATTTGTCGAGATTTCTGGGTTAACCATTTAGGTGACAAACGGCTTACCGATCTGACTGTTTTCTTATGTGCAGTGTTACGTGTTGTTATTACATTTTCGGTGTCGATTGCCATTTATTTTTCCATATTTCTCATCCATCTCGTCATTTTGAACAAAGCAGGCCCACACGATAGCGTTATGACTAGTGCTTTTCAAGCTAGCCTAGAGGTAATATTAATTTGTAATATTGTAATTTTTCTATTAAAAATAAAATGATTTTATTTAGGGTGGACTAGCATCGATCACAAAAGGTCAACCTTTGTATGTTTCACATGGGTCACAAATAACATTGCGACATACACATGGGAGGACATGTTGGCTTCATTCTCATACTCACGTGTATCCGATTAAGTATGCAGACAAACGAGGAAGTTCTCATCAGCAACAAGTTACATGTTACACATTTAAGGTGGTCTTTTTATTTATTAATATTCTTTTTGTATTAATTTTCAATAAAATATTTGGTATTAAATATTGTTGTTATTATTATTATTACTTTGTACACAGGATGTAAATAATTGGTGGATAGTAAAACGGCCAGAGCGAAATACATTAGCAGTAGAAAATATAAACGAACCTGATGGTATAAAACATGGTGATATTATTCAGCTTGTACATGGGATGACAAGTCGTGCTTTAAATTCTCATGATGTGGCAGCTCCTGTATCACCACAAAATCAAGTATAATGACCATATTCGATTAAATTAAATTTTAATTTATCGATAGAAAGCAAAATAAAAAAATATATTATTTGCTTTTTTTATTTCATTTGATAAATGTGTTTTGAAATTATTCTAGGAAGTATCTTGTTACATTGATTATAATGTATCGATGCCTGCTCAAAATCTATGGAAAGTTGAAATAATTAATCGAGATCAATTTGGAGATGTTTGGCAAGCTATTAATTCGCAAGTACATAAATTTTTAAGTTATTATTAAAAAAAAAAAATTTGTACGACATCGGTTTTCTAAATGTTTCAAAGGTAGTATTAGTTCATTTTAATTCAACGCAAGCCTTAAAATTCAGTGGTAGACAATTACCAGATTGGGGATTCAATCAACATGAAATAGTTACAGACAAGATAATATCTCAAGATGATACAGTATGGAACGTCGAAGAACACCGTTATACCAAAAGTAATTAGTTTTATTAAATAATCAATATGGTGTTTAATAATACTATTACAAATTTGTCCGTAGGTGAAAATGAAAAAGAAAGGGAACGTGAATTGGTCTCCGCTGAAATGATACCGCCAAAGGGTACAAAACTGGGACTTTGGGAAAGATTTTGGGAATTACAGTACAAAATTATATTTTCTTCTCCAAACGCACAAAACGTCCATTCTCACATGTACAGTAGTGAACCTCTTGATTGGCCATTGATGGTCCGAGGAGTAGCTTACTGGTTAAGTGAACACAATAATGTAAATAAATTTTATTTAATATTATAGTTTTTAATATATCAATAAACTGTTTTAATTTACGTTATAGGGACAAATTCATTTGTTGGGAAACATTGTCGTATGGTATTCATCAACATTGTGTTTATTATTATATTTATCATTTCTTGTTTTTTATTTATTGCGACAAAGAAGGCAAATTTATGACATAACTATTGGTATGTATTTAAAAATGTATAAATATATTCAATTAATAATTTGTATTGTTTTCTAGACGAATGGGAACATTTTAAAACTATTGGAGAAGTATTGGTAATTGGCTATGGTTTACATTATATTCCATATTTTTTCGTCGACCGTACATTATTTTTACATCATTACTTACCTGCTCTTGTCTTTAAGATATTATTGTGTGCTGCATTTATACAACATTTGGCAAATATTGTCAAGTATGTAATTCAAAATACAGTTTTTATTAAATTCGCATCTCTTTTATAATTCGCATTTCTTAATAGGACAAAACTGCTGTTAAGATTTATATTCCATTTAAGTCTTTGTATTTGGATTTTGAGTGTCATGTATGTATTTAAAAAGTTCATCGTCTTCAGTTATGGAACAACACCACTAACATCTAGAGACGTTTTTAAACTGCGCTGGAAAGATACGTGGGATTTCATTATCCATAAGCCATAAATGTATTACTTTGATTATTGTAAGTAGGTGTACAAAAACCAGAAAAAAATAAATAAAGATATTTGGTGGGAGACCGTTTTAATTGTTCACGCTTATATATGTAAACTAGTTGAACTATGGTAAATTTCAGCCAATGGGCCTATTGTTTAATCAATCTTACTCTAAATTTGTCTCTCTAAACATTATTATAATTTTATAAGATTAAATTTAAATTAATTTTATGAGTTCCATACATAAAACATCGGATAGTATTCATGCATGTATTATAATTATTTTTGATAAATGAATTTGTTTTATTTTATCAAAACACCATAAATAATAAATAATAATGACATAATATATTATGTGAGTAAAATACAGTTGAACCTAACTTGTATTTAATAAACTTAATGGTTGTTTGAAAAAAAATTTAAAGAAGTTACATTTTTTTTTCACTTGAAAAATTTGTTTTTACTATAAAGAAATATATACAAAATAATAGTATGTAATATGTATAATAATAACATAAAATAATAATGTTGTGCAATAATAAATAATATTAATAATAGACAATACTTAATTAGAAGTTCCACTGTATAATATATATATGCATAATGTATATGTGAATATATGATTAAGCCAAGGATTATTATATAAAATAAAGATAATTATAAGAGTTGTTATATTAAATTTGTTTAATTACTACTATTTATTTCAACAAAAAGTAATCAAAAAGAGAATTGCAACAACTCTTATAGTTTTCTTTATTTTATATACATGTATTACTTTGGCTCAAATTATATATTTATTTATACATTTATAAATTATTTACATACTTATATAAATTTATTATATATGATTATTGATTTATAGTTTTTATTTTTGCATATTCTCTTTATGTTTTTATTTATTTTATATTTTGTTTGTACCGTTTTATCAATTATGATGATCATTGTTTTGATATCTTGAATAGATTTTCATAATGGATAGATGTAATACCAACAGCTTATATCATCAGTATTATTTGTTCATTGCCTTTATTATTTACATATTAATGTGAACCTAGTGTAAATTGTAGAAAATATGTTAGGCTTCTCAATAGGGAACTTGTCACATGTAAACTGGTAAAGCTATCCTTATATGATCTTATAAGTTATCTTTTCCAACAAAATTGATATGCATGTGGTTTATATATTTTTTTATTTTTATTTATTGAACAAAATTACACAAGGTATTAAAAATTGAATTTTATATGCAATATTTATTAATTAGAGTTTATATTTTGTTAAATTATGATTTTTTTTTTTTGAAACCTAACACTTTTTTGACACTTTTTATACTTATATTAAATTGTTATTAATAGTTTACAAATTATTTTATACATTCAAACAAAATGAAATTGCTAATATTTATTAAATATATTTTAATTTTAATTTAATTTACTACTTAATAACTACTTACTTGTTTTTATAATTAATAGTCAAATACACATTACACCATTAATAACCAATTTACAATGCTATTATTTTAATATCAATATGTAAGTAACTTTTTTATTTTTCATTAATTAAATTTCAAGTGACTGATTTAATGATAATAAATATTAATTAAAATGAAATTACTTTATAAGTGTTGTAATTTATTAATAATATTGTATTAATATAGGATATTTTACATAATGAACTATATTTACATAAATTATTAATAATATTCATTTCACCTAAGTATGTTTTATTTCTGCTCAACTTTTCTTCATACAAGTATAATCAAACAAATGTTTGTTATATTCTTATTTTAATGTCTTTTTTTCTCACCATAAAAACATTTTTTTTATCATGTATCTAAACATATTCTTCCACAGACATTGTTCTCCTACTGACTACTATAATTTGTTTTGTCATTTCATTTGCTTTTAAAGCTATCTTTGAAAATATTATCACTTATATTGACATTAATGGTCATATAAAAGTTATATAAAATTGTTCAACTGTAACTTTAATATTTTTAAAAGTACACAAACGAAAATTCTAACATCAAATTTATTAATAATATTATTATTTATTCACCGTTTTTTTTTAATTAAATTATTTTTATACCATGTGTATTTGGCTGATTGTTTTTTTTTTTTGACTTCTTTTTGAGTTAAATGTTAAACAACTATTTGTAATATTAAAAGATAAATTGTTCATAAATATTATATAATTTATTTCTGTTACAGCCATATGTTTTATATGTATCTATGTAAAACTGTTATCTCTATTTTATATGTAATTATTTATTAAAATGTTTACATCTTTAGATCTGAAAATAAATTTGTATACTATTACAAGACAACAGCTGTATTGCTATTATTACAATTTTTTAATATTGTTTTGTTTTGTTCGACTGGAAATGAAAAACAAATCATGTGTATATAGTAAATTATCTTTCGGCGTCGATTGACCGAATAAACTCTTCAATTCTCTGACGTCTGATGTCATCCGCTTCTTGCATTTTTTTGTAAACGTCGATTATCGACTGACTTGGTTTCGGCACCGATTCCTCGGACGGATAGAACAATTTCATTCTGGTCGGGTTCTCGAGCATTTCGAAACGTTCATTCCACATGCGCTTTTTGTGATCAACCTGAATATCGCATTCGTCGAAAAAAAAAAACGTTTTATCAAATTGAAAAAAAAAAAAAATTAATAAATACTAGTCGCGTATGGGCGTTACCTGATATTCTTTATGCAAGAAAAAGCTTCCCCAAAAGTATCCGTCTATTATTATTGATGCGCCTAAAATTCCCCATATCAGTGCTCCGGAAGGGTTTTTTCTCAACAACCGCATAGAAATCAATTCGCTCATACGCGTTCTTGTAGACTGCGATGGTTTTGTAGACGAACACGGATCGTACATGTCGAATTTGTGATACGAATGTTCTGATACACACTTTCTTAGCTCGTATTTGATTTGTGAATAAATGAGTAACACGACGGACTATGGCGTAGGTACAATAATAAACAGTCCCCGTGTTCGTTTCGCGCGCGCTAACCGCGAATTTCGGCCAGTAAATAATTTTTAAATTTTCTTGATAAATGACAAACGCGTTTAGAACTTTGACAGAGATGACGGAAAACGGTCATTAGTGTACTTTTATTGTAGAAAAAAAAAAAAGGAAGAAACATTCATTTGTATGCGTACAATCGATCGAACGATATATAAATATAAAATATTTTTATCGAAAAGCAATAGTATTGTACTATTGTAGTCATTAGGATGGATTAAAATCACTCAACGTTTCCAAACATCGACTTATAGGTATACGAGAACATTCAATTCAGGATCTTCGGGTATTTACTGTTTTTTCTTCATATTTATTGTTTGAAAAAAAAAATAATAATAATATCACTCGCGTTTTCACCGCAAATGGTATTTGACTTTTGATTTTTCGAAAAAATTTTTCAATTTATTTATCCGATAGATTCTGTAAATCGCGATTGGTTAAATATTTGCGCCGAGTACACGCGTTTATACGCGTCTTGTGAACATTTCGCAATTCGGCGAACAACAACGTTAAATTTCCTTTTTTCAAAGCGTCGACCATTACCGCGGAATTATTATTATTGTTATTATTTGTATAAAATTTCTACGTTTTCGAGTTTTTATGAAAAAAAAAAAAAATACGATCATTATTGTTATTATTCCGGCGCGTTTTCAATATTTTACCGCCACCAAACAACAACGAGCTACTATAAATACTTAACCGTATCGAAAACATCGATCCGATTCTCGGCCAACGACGACGAAATTACGTTTTATTTATTTATTTATTTTTTTCCGTTTACGCGTTACAATAATGTGCGCGCGTACGCGCCGTGCGTACGGTTTTCGCGAGTCAACGGTAACGGACGGAACGTTTCGTCGGGACGTCGGAACGTTTCGTCGAACAATCTCACACCAGCGCTCGGCGGTGACGGTGCGTTATCACAGTACATCCCATCACTTGTGTGTGTGTTTTACACTTGCGCGTGAATCGAATTATTTTTTGTTTGGCGTTTTGTACACACGAGAAAATCTTGTGTGTGTGTGTGTGTGTGTGTCGCAACGCGTGTGTCGGCCGTAGTGTTTGCACCGCCGTTTGCGTTTTCTGCTTGTCGTCGGATCGGAGCCGCACGGAAAAGTACGTATTCATTCGTTTATGCGTTCCGCACGTCTCTCTCCGGCTACGAGGTGTAATGTTTTTTGTAGGCTTGTAATTGGCGAGACGGTGCGCGTTTCAAATGGCTTCTGGCCGTGTTAACGAAACGTGTTTGTAACGCGCGCCACGCGAATGGCGGCTGCCGCCGCGGCACGGCGGATCCGTTTTTGGGCCGTTTCGACGACGCGATTTGTTTTTCGCGCGCACACAGGCGGTGACGGGTGTTTGTTAAGGAATTCACATTACTTCCATAATTGTTATTCTACTTGCATTTATACGACGGTCCTGGGCGGGTGTTACAATCGGCGCGCCCCGCGATACGATCCGTCGACGTTTCCGATATTCGGACGTAACAACGATATCGAAACGTCGGACGTTAATTATTTGCGCAATCGGCTGCATGGGTTTATTTTATTATTATTTTCTTCTTTTTATATATATATAATTTCATTGGCGTTTCTATACCGGTGTTAGGTAACTGATTTGTCGAAAAATTATTGTCTTGCGTATTACCCTATAAACGTATTACTATACGTATATACGCATTACTATACGTATAAACGTATTACCCTATTGTTTACGTTACCTATTATTATTATTATTAATATTATTTATTTGATATATTCAGTGAGTATTTGATTGAGGTGAATTCCGATTAAATTTGCTATCCGCTAACACCGCATCACTCTTGTCGATTCCAAATCTTCTGTTTTAAGGTTCGCGTTGTTGTGTTGACAGTTAGTCAAATTAGGCCAGACATTTAATAAGACGTTTGTTTTTTTTTTTTTGTTTTGTTCGTCATCCGATTCGTGTAGTAAATATTCATCATGAAAGAAATGCTCGGTGGATGCAGCGTGTGTTGTGATGAAACAGGATGGGCCGAAAACCCCTTGGTGTATTGTGATGGGCCTAATTGTAACGTTGCTGTACATCAAGGTAAGTTTGTCGATATCACAAGCGGTTTTATCTCAGTACGTAGTTGTCATAATAATCAATCGTTTGTTGACACCTATTTATTGATTTTCAATTTTTGGTTACGTTTTCGAATTATTTTATTTTGTTAAAATTTTTAACAGCCTGTTATGGAATTCGGATTGTACCAAAAGGAGAATGGTTTTGCAGAAAATGCGAAGCGTTTAAAGACAAATCTGTTAAAGTGGTTCGTTGTAAAAAATTTTAAAAAACTTTTGGAACGTGAAAAACTTATAGCCTTTATTTCAGAAATGCGAACTGTGCCCATCTAAAGATGGAGCTTTAAAACCTACTGAAAATGGAAACTGGGCCCATGTTGTGTGCGCATTGTATATACCGGAAGTCACATTTATGGATGTTACTACTATGGAACCAGTAAAATTGAATGCGATCCCTCAAGACCGCTTTAACAGAGTAAATAAAATT
The DNA here is from genome assembly GCA_032441825.1 of Chaetogeoica ovagalla. Classification (NCBI taxonomy): domain Eukaryota; kingdom Metazoa; phylum Arthropoda; class Insecta; order Hemiptera; family Aphididae; genus Chaetogeoica; species Chaetogeoica ovagalla. Next base: position 1,319,670 of record CM063749.1, on the reverse strand, counting down.
CCATTTTTACCATTTATTATCGTCTTAATATGGCTTGAACATAATTTATCTTAAAATTATTTTCCAATTTTTGAAGTTTCATAAAGACATTTTGTGTTTCCAACCATTTGTAATTATTCTTTGATTATTTGAATAAAATACAATATTATGATGAATATTTACATTTAGTTGTTGACGTTGTTGAGAGTAATTATGTGTGTGTGTGTGTGCTAATAATGTCTAGGTTATTTTTCTTTACCGGGTCTTCAAAATATTAATAAGTTATATTAATTTTATAATACGTCGAAGAATTTTATTGATTTGATAATGTTATTTATTTCAATTTACTAAACGTAAACATTGTAATTCAGAGTTTATTCGTATGTCATAATAACAACACTAACAACAAAATCCAATTTTTTTTTATAAACATTTTTATAAAATATTGTTAGCAAAACAAATTATATTTAAAATGTCTTAAAATTATTCAATTAAAAATATTTTTAATTTAAACGATAAATCTTAATTAGTTAATATTTTAATAAGTAGTTTCTGAAAAATTATTATTATTATTATTAATTATTTAATAACATTCGTTACTATCACAAATTCAAAGATATATTGATTACAGAAAAGAAATAACTTGCTCTTAAGGATTTTTTTAAGAGATTAAGTTGTGTTGAAAAAAATTACAAAGATAAACATTGATCTCTATGAATAAAATAATAAATTCTCACTAAATGTATACACTGTATAGATTAAAGAAATTTACGTTTTATTTTTTTTCTCCATGCGAACTCTGAGTAAGAAGAAATACATTTTATTTTCTACCCAATTAGTTACACCATCAGCTATTTTACCTGTATTCTATGGGTAATACAAAATATTCAGTGTATATTAAGCATTTATAAGTTCACTATATATATTATTATTTTTTTCAACTCAAGTAAAATAATAATATCAGTAAAGAATAAAAAAATGTATAAGATTTATTTAAAAAAAAAAAATATTTTATAACATTTATTGTGGACAAATATTGCATGGTACATCGCTTAATAATTTTCTATGTTTATATTTCACGGTATTCTTATTTTCTTGTTATATCTAATCTGTCTTTAGTTTCAAACCCTATTGAAAATTGTACATACTTCTACATTTAATGCATTTGAATTATGTTTTAAAACCATAAGTATTATCTGATGTGTGTGTGTGTGTGTTATTGTTGGTATTGGTTATTAATTTATTTTTTTTTCAGTTGTGTTATATATGTGAAGAAAAAACGAAACCATTAAAAATAACATCATATGGCGCGTGTATGTCGTGTAACAAGTCTGGGTGCAAATTAGGATTTCATGTGACATGTGCTCAGAATGCTGGTTTATTGTGCGAAGAAGCAGGAAATTTTTACGATAACGTGAAATACGTTGGTTATTGTAAACATCATTATTCAAAGTTGGTTAGTATTTTTGGTTAATTTTTTCCTTTAATAATTTACAAATCAAATTAATAGTTATAAACTATTTTATCGACTTTTTGTTTTTTGTTTTTAGAAGAAAAGCAACAATATTAAGCTCATTGCACCGTATCGGCCTCAGAATCAATCGGAAAACTCATCATCAGATGTGTCTCCTGAAAAACCATCGTCCACAAACGTTAGCACAGATTCGCAAGGTTCAAAACGAAAGTTAACTATTATTAATAATTTTGGTAAGTCTACGCAGTTAGGTGGATACTAGACAATCATTTGGAATACTATTTTAATAGGTTTATAATTGAATTTTAATTGAAACATAATTTGTACGATGGTGGGTTGATAATTATTTGCTTTTATTAAACAACTTCTAAAGCACTGAACATAAATATGAATAAATAGATAAATGACAGTATTACATAATATGTTTGATATCAGCTATGTGAATACTTCCAACTAAATATTTCATTGTACTAACAAATAACGAATAGTTTCTTTGACATTTGCGATTCGATATATTGTTAATTATTATTTAGATAAACTGTTGAATTATGTGATATCCATTATTGTTACCGAAAAGTTTAATAAGGAGAAGCAACCTTCATGTGGAGGATTTTATTACGTACCTGTTTGTATTTTATTTTGATTTCCTGAAATAATTGATTAACTAATGACTTGAAATATTCAAACATTAAATGTAAACTATTGATTATTATATTTCGAATAGTTTATATTCATTGAATCATTTAGTCACTTCTGTAGTGTTCATCTAAAGCTATCGTTTATTTGAGATTAAAAATTGTATCAATATATCTCCTTAGAATATCAAATTAAGTATTATATTGATTTTGCTTTACTGTCCATGCATGAGGAAATAAAAACTTCTTGAAACTCCATTTTCTCATTAATGCTTTAAATTGTTAATACGATTTTATTATTTAACTACAATTATTTGTAAAAAGAAAACAATTATATATATATAAATGCATAGGCATACAATTCAAAACTAAAATTTGTAATCCAAAATATTGTATAAACATTTTGATAATAAAACATAGCTAATTTCTTATATCAGTTGTTAACAAAAATCCTAATTTTATATTTGATTTACATTTATTTATATATGAATTATTATTAAACTAGTTGTCAATTTTATCACCTGTGTCTTTTGAGAATTGTTGAGATTCAAAAGCTTCTTTCATAGATGTTTGATATGTTCATGAATATTTTGAAATTTTATGCACCTATCTTTTACTATTTTATTTTTCATAGAACACTTTACAAGATTTTTTTTTAAATTAGTTGTTATTACTGAAATAGCTTCTACAGTACTTAATCCTAAACTGTTTCTTGATTATGTCCAACAATTATTCATTAATGAAAATATTTCTTTTACTACAGCATAAAACCAATGTAAATGCAAATTCCACTAATTTTAATACCATACGCTGTTTAAAATTCACATTTAAAGGTATTATAAATGTAAAATTAATTGAATAAATTTACATATTATACTGTGACAACAATGTTTGTAACTGGACAGTATGAAATAAAATCTTTATAATGGGTATAAAAATGTTGTCTGTATAATCAATTTATATTTATATTATCTCTTATATTGCTGATTATTCTTTTATAATATATCATATTTAAAAAAAATTATTTTTTTAAACTAATATTACTCTTTCTTTGTTAGGTGATAAAAAAGTGAAGGATTTAATAACTCCAAAAACCATGCAAAGCAGCGATCAAAGTGCAGGACCACATATTGTATCTACTCATCCATCTGGAAATTTAATAATATCAATTGGGACAAAAGTTGAAAATAAAGCATCAGCTAATAAGAAGAAACAGTGTATTGATGATGATTCCGAAGGTGAAGTGAAACATCCCACTAAATATCAGAAAACCAAAAATGCAATGAATATAATGAAGTCTGAAGATGATCAATATTCGAGCCGTATAAAAATAATTGAAGAACCAAACTTGCATCGTGTTGAAAACAAAAATACAATTATAAAGTCGAGTTAGTATAATTATGTGTATGCCAATATATTGTAATATGTATAATTTATTTATTTTTATTATCATTTTTTTTTTTTTTTTTTTGTGTGTAGACGCTCCAATTAATTTGATTCGAAAGCCTGATACAAATATCTTGAAAAAAGAAACCAGCGCAATTAATTCTTCTTTACACGATAAACAAGTTTTCAAAAATGAAAAGTCATCCGACAGAAAAGAGTAAATATGAATTTTAAATTGTATGCTACACATTTATATACTTATATCTTGTTTGCTTAGATTTCAAAACAATATTAATGCATCACACATGATGGGAAATTCATTAAACCCTTTATCGGATGTGGCACAAAAAATGACATCCTCTTTAAATAATGAAATTAAAACACATAAAAAGTTTAATCAAAATTCAAATACGTCAACTAGTACACCAAAAAGTGTTTTGAAGGGTCCTCAGTTACACCGTCGAAATCAAAAAGCTCCACAAAACAAACCTGTTTGTTGATCAAATTATATACAACTTTATTTAACTTGAATGTTGTATTATTGTTATTATTAATTTAGGAAACATCCCAGTCTCAAGAATCAGCTTCATCATGGCCTTCAAATTCAAATGGGATTAATAATAATAGCACTCAAGCTTTAGAAGATTTGCTTGAAAGACAATGGGAACAAGGTGGAGCATTCATGATGGAACAAGCCCAACACTTCGATAGTATGACATCGTTTATTATGAAAATATATTTGTAACTAAATTTATATTTTTATAAATGTAGTTGCGTCGCTGTTAACATGCTTGTATCAGTTGAAAACTGAAAATGTTAACTTGGAAGATGAACTAGCCACTTATACTAGACGTCGCGATCACTTATTAGCTGTTAATGCACGACTTGCAATTCCTCTTACGCCACAAAGTAATTTACATACATTTATTTTTCTAATTATTTTATCAAATAATGTTGATATACATTTTGTTTATCCATATATATTATGTATTTAAGATAACAGAAATCCAACACCAGCTGCTCCGACTACTAACAATCATACTGAAGCTCTTAATCATATTCAATCACCAAGATCAAATCATCAGCCTAATGTGGGAAACGTTGATTCTACATTGCAACACAGATATCAAAACCATTCAATGTCTAACAGGTATCACTTTTATTTGAAATAGTATTTAATATCGAACCTAAAATGATTGTTATTTTTCTAGACATTCGGCACATCATTTGTCGAATAATATACCTACCCAGGTTGTCATCAGAGGCGGCACTGTCCAAGAGCCCAGGCCAGATAACAGAAGGCAACAAGTCAATCAAAATTTGGGAGCATTGAATTCTAATGCAATGTACCAAGCACCTGCACAACAGCCATCGTCGAACATTACTGTGAGTTTTCATACTAATTTTGTGTTTAATATTTATTTGTTAATAAATAAATTTATTTTAACTATGACTCCATAGTTACCACGTCATCAGATGGGCATGGATGGTCAACCAAAACATAGTTGAGAACATGCCAATTGTTCGTGTGCTACATGTACATCTCTTCTAGCAGATTACGTATGGAAACATATAGCCTGATGATTAATATGTATATACTCGTATTTCCAATTTTATTTATGTATGATTTAAAAATTGAATTATATAGATTATTTTGGTCGAATAAATATATTTTTTATTATCACAATTGAATTATCGGAAAGGCAAAAATAAAATAATACGAAATAAACGAATAAACGGACCTAACATTTTATTATTCATTATTATTATTGAAATATAAAAAAGTAATGATTTATATTTATTTTTAAAATGTTGAAACTTGGTCTATATGTAGATAATATCAATGTGCTATTGTATTAGATTTTGCTTATTATGAATGATATCATTTATAAAAGATTTTGTTAAGAATGTTATCATATTTGATGAGTAAAACATGTTTTCAATTTTAAAATTAAGAAACAAATGAATAAGTTTATTACATACATTTTTTTAGCATAAGAGTTAAAATAGTATATATTTAATTTGGAAAATAAGTATTTTTAACAGGAATCTGTTTTTATTATTGATAGGTATTTTAATGCTTTTGCCATTTTGATTAAATATATTTGTTTTTAGATAATGATCAAATTTTAAATTCGAAATAAATCTGATTTTTACTATACATTTTTTTAATTAAACTTTCATTTTTTTTTTACAAATATTAAAAATATTTTGTATTAGTTATTACAAAGACAATTTTTTTCCTTAATGTAACTATTTATACATTGATTGTTTTTGTTTATTGTTTTGTAATCGATGTTATTGGGTTTTATAGATAATTTTATGCAAATAAATCCAACAAGTTAATTCATTTTGATCTCTATACATACTTTATAGACAGTAAATTATGATATAGATACTTAAATTTTTTATTTTCATTTTCCGTATTTACACTATTAATTTTTATTTTATTATTTTTTTATAATTTTTTTTTTATAATACATAATGGTTTGCCAAAGATTAATGATATTAATTGTGAATTTTTGAATTGTTTTTTAACTCTGTACTTTTATATATATATAATAATTAAAAAAATTAACTTCATCCAAAAACAATATTATTTAATGGATCAAATTAATTATAGTAGTTCTCACAGTTTTCTCATTGTCTTAGCTCGACAAGTCATAATCTTATTTTATATTATTTTTATTCGTGTGGAAAGTATGTTTCAAATGTTTTTATTAACAGATGAAGCTCGCTTTCATTAAACAAAAACATTTTTAGCGTTAAAATCGTTATAGATCGAGATTTTTCATTTGTAACTCGTATATTTAATAATATAATATCTGTAGTCTTTAATAAGAAAATGTAATTTTTGTTTTGTTCAGTCTGTTGTCGTCGAAGATGGCAATAGATTATTAATCTTAAGTTTGTACTTAATGTATTGATTATTTTTAGTGTTAATGGATAGCATCATAGTGGTCAAAATTATGTTCCATGTTGCTGCATTAATTTTGTTACGTTTCAATCCCATATGCTATATACAGTTATTTAGCAAGTGACAATTTTGTTTTGTTTATGTCTATTATTGTATTAATAATTATTATTAGTTAGTTATTTAATAGATAATATTTTCTGTGTCATAATTTATTATAGAAACTGTTTGATATAATTGTGTTTATGACCATTAAAGTTGAAAAATGTCACAAATCTTGTTAATTATTCTGTATCCTTTTTTTTCATTACTTGTGTAAATAAAACATCGAACGTAATTTTAAGTTAATATATTAATATTTTGAACGCATTTGACAGTGTATGAATTTTTCAAGGATTATTTCCTTCGTTGTAAAGTGATGAAATCACTTTTAAATTATATTTTAAAATTTATATTATTTGCTCAATTATGGTTGACATTTGCTCTATTGTATACTTTATAATATAATGTCCAAGGAAATATGGAATACATTAATGATTTTTTTCAAATGTACGAATCTCAGACAATTTTTGTTGCGAAAAAAAAATATTTAACGTTTCGAATTTTGTTTATGGAATTATCCTAAAAATTTAAACGAGATCGGCAAGGAATAAATGGTCAACGGTGTGTTGAGTGTTCGTTTCAATTCCCATCTATTCGTTTCAAAATGTAAATTTTATTCGTAGCGTTATCTTTCTAAGTTGGTTTTAATTTATGCATTTACTATTGATTTCGACAAAAAGCCACCATCGAATATTAAGTAAAAAGAAAAAAGTACAATTTGTATTGAATACAATCTGGAATAATTGGGTAATCTAATTATTAGGAACAATTATTACATTTTATTTTATATTTTAAAATTATTCTACTTAAATTAATAATTATTCGACACTGAGAAATGTATTAATATAATGCTTGCGGTAATAATATTTTTTTTTGAAAATAACTATCATCAACATACAATTAAAAAAATGTTTTCATTTTTTTCTAATAAATGAATTTCGATTTTAAATGAATATTCTCATAATTTTCACTTTTTATTTGATATATTTTTTATTTTTTTATAATAAAACCAAAGAAACGTAAAACAAAGTAAACTTCTCTTATATAAGTTTTTTCATTCACCAAAACCATCACAACTCACAAGGTCGAGGATTAAAAATATCATAAAAGGAATTTTGTAGAGAAAAAATTCAACTGATAATCGAATTTCAAGATTTGATATCAATATTAACCGTTATTGTAATTATGCCAAATAATCATGACCATCGTTCTCTCTCATGTTACTGAAGATACTAATCTATTTTGTCTTATAGATTATTAAACTAATGACTAAATGCCGGTGAAATTAACTTTTTAGAGTTTAATGACTTCGTTTTTATTCTTTAAGAAAATTAACTAAAAGTATTCCAATCTTTTTGAAAAAAAAATGTATAGAAGAACACTGAATATCAAAATGTATATTTAAATAAACATATTTTATTGTTTAATTGTGTCTCTAGGGTAAATTGAATATGTTCATTAATTTTATTTTAACTATTAACCATATTTTCTGCTTGTTTATTAGTACCTCTGAATAAAATGAATGTATCATCTATATATCTGAAATAAGCTTTAATAAATGGACTATATGAATTATTTGAAAGTATATTATTTGTTTCATAATCAATTAAGTATAATTCCGATAAAATTGTACTTAATGTACCGCTCATTACTAGACCTTCTTTTTGCGTATATAATTTATTGTTGTATTGGAAATGATTTTGGTTAATAATAACATTAATTTGATTGTATAATTTCACAAATTTCGTTTTGATTAAAGTCACTATTAAGAATAAGTATATTTTTTGAGAATATTTAATGCATCGAATTTAGGAATAGATGAATATACATTTTTTACATCAAAGGAAATCATTCTACAACCAGGTAGAATATTAATATTATTAATTTTTTCAATAAAATCATAAGAATTTCGTATAGACGTTTCATTATTAAATTTTAATTTCTGTTTTATTAGTTGATCTAAAAATTTAGCTAAATCATATGAAGGAGCAATTCTGAAATTAATTAATGGTCTGATTGGATAATTATAATTTTTTTTATTTTATTTAATACTCTTGGCTTTTTGTATATTTAAATATATTTTAATATCTACATAAACATTTATTTTATAATAAAAAATTATATATTTATATGAAATTTATATATATGTGTGTGTGTATTTTTATTTATTATTACGAGTATTAACTTATAATTTTTATTTTATTTATTTCATTTTATTTGTTTTTTACTTTGTTTTCTCTATTTCATTATTTATTTGGTTATTCTTTTAGTTTAACCTCGTCCGCCTACAAGTAATGCATATTTTCATTCGTACATTTATTTTGAGCGGATTTTAAAGTTTTTTTTTTCAATCAAATATTGGAATGGTCTAAAAAAAAGTGTTTGTCAACTTTTTGATTTATATCATAAAAAACAAATACTATGGAACCAAGCTCAACCTGAGTACAAAAAAAAAATTAAAAAAAAAAAATGACGCGTGGTGTGAAATTTATTAAATATTAAGTTTTTAAAATTATTAAATTTTTTTCAAGCATTTTGTCATCGAAATATGTACTTGGTACTATTCAATAACATGTTTCCTTTAATATTTCTAATTTATTATACCTAGTATTTACTGATATTATTATATTCTGGTAACTACAAATATACGACTTCTATTGGGTACTGAGTGGTTGTTACAGAGTTTAATAACGGACAGCTTAGCGGTGCGTTTTGAATCGACTAATAATGTGTGTATATTTATGTTCTCGGTATGTGTATACCATATAAAACCACTATAAAAGATAAAGTGAGCTTTAAAGTCAAATTAAATGGGTAATATAAAATATCTATAAATTATAATATCAATTAAAACTATTATATATTTATTTAATATATATATATATATATATATTATAAATGCAGAGTCTAATTTTAATAAAATATAATTAAATGATAATAAGTATAATATCAATAAAGACAATTTTTCTTTTTAATATCAAATTAAGCATGTATTATAAACTATATATAAACTAAAATGTAAATTTCAATTACAATTGTTATTATATATGTATTATGAACGTAGAGCCGAATTCCAATGAACTATAGTTTATTAATTGATAATAAGTATAATATAATATTTAAGAACTATGTACCTATGACACACATATAAATATATCCCTGTAAATATTAACGGTACTTTAATCCAATAATTATTTTATTTCCCAATAATTATCTAATTTCTACGAATAAAATAAAATTAAAATCATTAAAATTCAGTTCATAATTCATTCATCGTAAACGCGTTCATCCATGTTCTCTGCGTCCAAGCTTAAATTCTCAATTAATGTTTTAACACAGGAATCCGGTATCAATATGCCTAAAATATTATAAGAAATAATAGAATTCAGATAAAATAATAATTTATTATTTTATATATTTATTAATATATATATATTAACGATGTAAACCGTTTCTTAGATAAAATAATAATAATAATAATAATAAAATCATAAATAACATACCGATAATTTTCGTTCCGTCTACAGTTTTCAATCTAACAACTTGCATGTTGTATTGTGACTTTGTATAATCAGCCAACACATTTTCAATTCTACTCCACACGTTCAACACTGATCCGGACAAAATGTTGTATGTACGAGATCTCAATCCCACGTCACAGTCTTTACCCTCCTCAATAAGTTTACAGCTACCACGCCTAAACAGAATTAATATAAACCGGTAACAATTATTTCGAAAATTTAAAATAATACGAATACGTTAATTACCAATAGAAATGTGTACAAACAGTTCCCGACGAATCGTATTGTTCCTTCCAATATTTCTCTACTTTACTTTTGTTCTTCGTCTTGTAATATATCTTATGAATATCACTCAGCGATTCGTGTGTTAGCTAGTTTTATTTATTTTTTTATATGTAAATAAATAATTTTATTACATTAATAAAAACAATGGATGTTACTACAATAATAATCTTACCTGCAATCCAGTATTTGGGCGGAACATTGTAAACGCGTTCTTACTGAATTTTGTGGTTGAGCCATTTTTATTATGAAAATTGTTGGCCAACAAGGCAAGTGCGACTGTACGTTTCTTGTTCTCTGCCTACGATTAATAACATTTCGATAATAATAATAATAATAATAATAATAATAATAATAATAATAATAATAATGAACAAATTAAGTTTAATATTAAAAAAAAAAAAATGTTAATATAAAATGAAATATAAAATTACTGTATGTGAAATATAAAATCCTTCGTTGCTCGCTTTGGCTCTAGCTGACAATTTTACAACTTTGTTCCAATTCATACCTCTTTCACCGTGTAGAATATGTAGTTCAGTATTAGCTTGACCAGTGGCATGTTGTCTAAGAAATGTATATAATTTTTCATGCTTAACATTTTCGCCAGCAATACCCAAATCTATATGAAAATAAATAAAATAAATAAATAAAAAAATTCAATGTTATTATGAAATAATACACACCCAAAATTTCCAAATCGTAGCGACCAGATTTCTTGACTTTTGTAACGATATGTTGTAAAACATCCGTGTAATATTTAAAAAGTCTGTTTTGAAGATCAACTGGCAAACCAAGAATACGATTTAGGAACTTGGTCACGTTGTTGTAATCATTCTCTAAATACGCAATACGCCTTTGAATATTTACCAAACCAACACCTGCAAGAGCTCTTGTAACATCTAAAAGAAAATAATTATTCACGTAAAATATTTTTTAATATTATTTTAAACAAAATTAATTTTTATTTTCATACGGTAAACATCTATTATTAATTTTGAAGCCTAATGTATAACATTATTATTATAATTAATAATAATAATTAGTAAAATCTGGAGAAGTAGGTAAGTTTATATAGTGGTGGTGAATAATATTTTTTTTAAAAAGCAAAATATTATTCCTGTATAGTAAAATAACTGATAGGAGGCATTATAATCAAATTCATTGTGCAATATAGTTCTGACAGTAACTTATCTCTATATGCACACATTTTTATCATAATAAATTACCATTAAAAAAGTCGCCTCTATAATCATCAGGAGGGGATATAATAGGATTCTCAGTACCAATAATAGTTCTCATTGTGATTCCTAAAGCACGTCGACCATATACATTATCAATATTAAACCTTGATAAATCACGGGTTTCTGTTGCTCTTCTATCACCATGAGTAAGTGCGCCCTAAAATTGTAAAAAATATAATGTTATAATATAATGTAAACAGCATCTTAAAGTATATACTTACAAGACTTTCTAATCTCTTGGCTACAATGGATGCAAAACGCCTTTCGCCGGCTAAATTCGATATAAGGAATTTATATTCTGGAGCACTAACTTGGTTAGAACGATGAGAACGACCAAACTGCTGAATAACTTTATCAGCACTCCAAGGTAATTCTAAAGTAATATGTACTCTACGACGTTGATTTTGAGCTCTTCGATCACTTTGTAAAGATATGCCTGAACTAGCAGCTTCTGATATGATAGCTATATATTTTTCACCATCCATAAACCTTTGTTTTTCTATTAATCATTTTAATAAACAAAGTATAACTAATTATTAAAAACGGGACTTTGTGAAAATTTTGAGTAACATATATTTATTTTAATTTTAAAAGTTGTATTATACACATATAGTTGTCTCACAAGAAAAAAGTAAAACGTGACTCGACGAGAACTGGTCAATTTAGTTCATTCCCACAACTTGCCTAGTGCTCTCACTGCATACGAAACAAATTCAAGTTGTAACTCGGTCTATATAATATGCGAAATAGTACAGTTCTTTTGTGAGGTAAACAATATATGTTTTTTAACAATAAATTAAATTTTGTGCCATTTAATAATATTTATAGGTTTTCTTCTATTTTGGTGAAGTACATTAATATTAAAATTTACTTCAATCAATTCACTTAAAGATGCAAAACAGTTTTTATAAACAATAATCAGTTGATATCAATTGTTTTACCGACCACCTCACGATAGATTACCTAGAGCTTATAAAAACTATACCATTGTGTATACAAATCTGACATCAAGAGTCTGGTCATTAATATTTACCAATCACATTCAATGTCTCTAAAGGAACATCAACTTCAGAACGAGATTCGTAGCGTACACCACGTTTAGTTTCAACAACTCTTCCTTTTCTTCCAGTCATCTAATATATGCATGTAATATATAATATTATATAAATTGAAAAAAAAACATAGTTAACAGAAATATTTACTTCAGCAACTTTTTCTGGTCCGCCAAGTTCATAAATTAGTTGATCAAGAGTATTTGGAGGCAATTTCTTACCCAATTTTTCAATTCTTTCTATCAGTTCATTTTTCATACGACAAACACGACGTATAGGATCGTCCTCATCACGGTTATTAATCATTTTTGATTTTAATAACATTTTATATTTTTTGTCTTTTGCTGTTTGTTTTTTATCATGAGCTTTATTTTTACGTTTTTTTCCTCTACTCTCAACACGTGATCCTAAAACAAAATGTTTTCTTATAATTTCATTATAGCTAAAAAAAAAAAAAAAAAAAGAAAAAAAAAAGATGTTTCTATCACTATTTGTACCATTTTTACGCAATGGACGACCAATAACACTGCTTGCTTCACTGTCACTACTTGTATCAGAATCGTCACTGATTTCAGATTCTGACGTGTTTAAATCCGAATTATCAGATGTTGAATCTGAATCATTTGAATATTTAATACGTTTTGCATAACTTGAAGATGATTTATGGCCTGAAATACCAATATTTGATTTTTTTCTTTCTTTATGTCCTCCAGAACTGCTTGGTCCTTGAGAGCCACCGCCTTTTTGAATTTTTAAATGTTTCTCTATTTCACTACTATGTGGTTTAGGAAAATTTTTTTCAACTAAAGCCAAAAACACACCCCTAAAAAAATATATAAATATATTATAAAAATCTGAATTACAAAAACTTAAAATATTAAATAAATAAGAATAGTTTACTTTGCAGTGGATACAAAATCAGACAATTCTCCATTATCTTTTCCAAGTTGTTCCATAGTTCGTGCTTCGCCAGTAGACTGTAAACCAATAATTACGCATTTTCCTTTTCTTACTGCTCTTCTAAATGATTAGAAATTGAGAAATTATTATAACTTTAGAGATATTTCGATGAAAAAATTTACCTGGCTATTTGAACTGTACGTTTAACTTTTGCTGCAATACACAAATATTTGAAAAATCTTTGATGGGAAGACCAAAATTGACTCCACATTGTTTTTTTTGTTCCTATTTGTTTATGAACCAAGTTTTCTGCTTTTTGAAACATGGAAAACGCATCTACCCACTAAAATATATTATATATATATATACATACACATACACAGACCAATTAAAATATTATTAAAATAATAATAAAGAATTAAATTCATGTAATCAAAAATATACCAATTTAACAGCATTATCATAGACTCTAGTCAATTCTGATGACAAGGGTACATCTTCAATTTGAAATGATACGCCTTGAAAACTCAACTGTCTCGCAATATACATGCCTCTAAGTTTCATATCCATTGCAACCAATTCCATAGCGCCAACACCACTAAAGAAAAAATTAATAATAAACGTTCTAAATTATTATCTCTAATTACACTAATTAAAAAAAATATATATATATTACCGTTTTTCAACCGCATTAATAAAATTATTAAACTTTGGAAATGTTGTCCCTGCTCCCCAAATACCCAGCCGTACCATATAAGCCATATTTTTAGGTTCCGAAGCACCAGTAGCTGATGCATAAACCACTCGAGCATTAGGCAATCGAGTTTGCAACTCAAGTACTGTTTTTCCAGTTTTTGTTGGCTTTGAAGCGCCAACTGGATAAAGATTTTTAGCACGATGACATTCGTCAAAAACAATCTAACATTTACCATTAAGAAATATATATATATATATATATTGTGATTAATGAAATGTGATACGCGCAGCATTTTATTAAAAATATATCTGAGTTAAAAATATATTATATATATATATAAAAAAATCATTATTTAATTTCTTTAAGAAAACACTTGCTTACAAAAAAAAAAAAAATCTTAAAATATTGCAACTTCTTTGTTAGATATTTTGTAAAAATAAAATGAGATGCATTCAAAAATATCATTCTCTTCAAATTTGGCAATAAGTATTATTAAATTCAATTTAAACACCACATTTCTACGTCTACGTAATATTGTTATATTAGACACACGAAAAATCAAATATAATTATGACGTCCTATTAATATTAAATAAAATATCATTTTAACCGCCATATTATATATATATAATTCAAATGTAGAGGGAATATAATATTGCAATATACTATTGATTTAAAGGATACAACTCCATCAAAATCATCTCCGCACCAGTTTAATAATTGTTTCAAACGAGTGTTGTAACGATATTCACCACTATTGGTATAACCAATTAGAGCCGAATAAGTAGAAAATATGATTCCTTTAGACACATTTTTATTAGTCGAACTGTTGATTTTATCGTATTTAAACTATAAAATAATAATAAATTAATAACGCAATAATCGGCGTAACAACAACTACCGTCGTACCTTGTTAAGAGAATACACTTTAATCTTAGACGTTCCAATGTCTGTTAAATCGCGTTCAGCGTCGAATTTCAAATCGTTGGACACCGAGACCCAAATAGCTTTCTTGCGACCTTTCATGTAGTTCTCATATATCAAACCAGCGATTGTACGACCTTTGCCAACTCCGGCACCGTCTCCAATAAGAAAACCGGCTCTCGATCCATCAGGTAAAATGTTCTCGTGCTGTTGGCACGCATAAGTAATGGCTTCCAGCTGAAGGGCGGAAAGAGATCCGGAATCAATCGTATCGGACGGAATCGATAGTTCGTAATGCACATCGGCCGGTTCAACGTTGGCCAAAGACGCGGTTTCCACTATCGCGTCTGGATGTTTCTTACCGAATTTCACTAAAAATATCGTTATTATCATTATTGTGTTATTCACAACAGACTCGATTATTATTTGTTCGTAGCACGCACATTTGGCAGGCATATAATCCGCGTACAGTTCGGATACCTCCATGGTATATTCCATGTCGTCATCGTCTTCGGAATTATGTCCTCCCGCCATCTACAAGAATAATCCCCCCCCCAACACCGTATTATTATTTAAGACTTTCCGTATTAACGATATCGCGGAAATAACAACAAAACAATGTGTATACTTTTCACTACTATTGTAATTTCGCGTTCGATTTCTCTACTAATACACGCTAATAATAATAATATCTACTAACTATAATATTTATTCCGATAGGAAATAAAATATATATTATTATAAATGTTCGAATCGTGCGAATAATAATAATTAATAATAATAATAATAATAATAATAATAATACGATGAATAACGCGCAGCTACGAGCAAATGGGGAACAGAAATCTACCACACACACACATACACAAGCACACATACACATACCGTCGTCGTGGGTATAATATTTTACGAACGAGTCGACGACAGATAAACCGTGTTGACCCCGGACGCCGTTTGCAAGCGCATCACAACAGAACACAACAAGTGCACACCAGATGTGACCGCCGCCGTCGCCGTGGCCGCCAGTACAAAGTGGACCGGGGGGGAATCGAGATTCCATGTTGTTGGCAAGCCTGCGGGTCGTCGTAGACGCGGTCGACGTTTCGGCGGCGCGTCAGGCTGAAGAAAATATCCGCTAAAGCATGAAACGCGTTGGTGACCTGTCCGCCGAGTTGGTTTCCGGACGATACGCGCGCGCGCGCGGTCAAAATCGGAATGGGCAGGAAGGGTAAACGAGACAAAAGTCATTTGAAAAACGATTGAAAAAAAAAAAATTATTTTTACGCGTTAGAATTAAAAAAAAAAAAAAAAAACTTACCTTCTGTGTAGACGCCATCACAGACGTTTTCGCCGGCACGCAGCAACGCGGCACACCCGATGAGTATTCTTTTTTCTGTTATAAAACAAAAAATGCTACTAATACGCGCGCCCCGCCTCTTCCCGTACGTCTCGTCGCCTTGTTCGGTATTTCACGGAAACGTTTTTACACCATAGCCGGCCGAAGCATCCTGAAAATAACGCCGCGTCGAGAGTCGTTTGAAAACTAATCTACTGCTGGTCGTCCTAAAAACGAGACGACTCCACCGAAGTGCATTCGTGTCGGATCGGAGTGGATCGTACGTCGTCGGACCCGCCGCCGTTCTATACTCGGTGTCTGCGTGCGCGCACCTGCCTGCCACGCACGAGCGAACACAAAATATATTTACTTCGGTTCGTACGGTTATACTAAACGGCAGTCGTACAAAACAAATATACGACGCTCGTCCGACGACAGCGTTGGTCAAAAACAATGAGTCACACTCGTTGCGCCGATCGTTAGCCACAGCCATCACCACGCACGTACACTTCGCGTTTGGGGACGATTCGCGGTGTAGCTCGAATTGGTTTTTTTTTTACCATCAGAATTTCTATTTTTTTTTTTTTTAAAAACGCGCGACAAATGAATTTTTCGGTGTAATTACACCGGGGGGGGGGGGGAATTTCGCGCGCTCGACAACTGTTACAATTGCCGCGGATGATCACTGTCGTCACCTCTCCTGCACACGCACGAAATCCCCGACGACAATAATAAATTATTATTGTTGTTGTCGTTGTGATACGTGACGGGGGAGACATGGACAACGCGTACGCGTCAGTCACCCTATTTTGTGTCTCGTGCAATCTACGCGAGAACCGTAACGTGGGGCCGCATTGTTACACCACCCGTTGAAGTCGTTCGGCGACGCACAGGTGCAGTGGGGGGGGGGGGGGGTAGGGGAGAGGAGGCGTATTTTTCAGAAGGGGCTGAAAGTCAAGAAATTCTTTTTATGTTTTCTAACGACACACAGAACGTAATATATTTTCTATTGCAGGGACGTTCCCAGACAGTTCTCAAAAGGGAGGGGATGGGCGAACCAATTTCGATGACGACGATAGTAATTTTATGCGTTAAAAATTATTATCGGGAGGGGGGGGAGCAATCCCTCTTCCGCCCACTTCTCCTCGGGGACGCGCGCCTGTTTCATTGTAAAAACTATTCTTACGCCCAACGTTTCATACATAGTTTACACGACCGACGACGTCGTAGGGGAAAACGGGCCGCCGAAATTTATATATCAAATTCGTTAATTAGTGTTGTTTTTAAACAGGCCGATAATTTTAAGGCTCGGATCAGAATTCAGAAATAAATCAACGGCGATATCGACCGGGCTCTCCTCCTCATCATCAAAAAAAACAAAAAAAAAAAAATCTAAATACGCCCCTGACACACACGGTAGACTCTATAATATTCTCTCGGCGGTCTCGCCCTATGCTTGAAAACGGTTAATTTTTATATACATCTAATACGACAGTAGTTATATAACTGCGGAGTTATCTTTTACGAAAAAACCGGATAATTCCGAAGACGACGGGAGTAAATAATCGTGAACAACTGAACTTCACTGCTCTCCTATAAGAAAGAATGTCGTAAATGAAAATAAAAAAAAAAATGACATAATATTTTCTCACATTTAATATAGCTGACGTCTTACACGTTTCTCGCCAGTTAAAAATGCCGTGAATATTGGTATTCGTCCGGGAAATCGATTTTATATTACCGCAATTAGATTATTAAATATAATCGGCGCTAAGCAAAATCCTGGTTTTTTTTAAAAAACAATGCCCGGTATCTTTTATTCGAAATACGGCGTTTTCATTATATATTACCACATATTACTCATAATCCGTATTTACGACATCGTTCTTTAGGAAAATGGCCGTCATCAAGCCGTGTATCTTATAATTTAATTTTAAATCACTAATCTCACGATTGTCAGTGAAAATAATAGGATTAGTGTTTGTTATCATTTTTAGTACATAATATTATAATCAATTCAAATGAAATTTGTACACGAGAAATAATTTTAAATTGTTTCGAAGCACGGCACACACGTTTATGTCCGCTGATAGTTTCCATCATCAAATGGAAGTCTCTCTTTAAAATATCAAAAGAAAAAGACACACCAAATTAGAAGATTTTGCAAAAGCAGTATAGGAAAGCCGCTAATAAAGGAAATGTCGACTTAAAAAAAAAAAACGAAGTATTCTGTCAATTCTATCAATGGAATAACAACATTCAAAATAACAACAAAAACTATTAAAGTCCACACAAATAGAATTCTATTGTATCAATAAAAGCTGAACTTTGTTTTATTTACTAAAAGTCAATTCAATGGACAATGATAAATAATACACAATATTAGATTTTGTCAAAAAAAAATATACGGAAAAAATGGGATGCTTCACATTCAGGAAATTATGGAACACCAAAAGAAAAACGAGATGATATTCTTTCAAACTCAAAACAAATTCTGCCTGGAAACAGAAAACCATTTTGGGAAAACATAACGACATACATAATATAATTAATATAAATTCTATTCGTGTTAAAGTTTAAAATGCAATAAAAATATATAAAATAACTAATTTTTGATATTGAAATACGGGCATCGACTAAAAATTATAGTTAATAAATAATAATTATTGTATAAATTGTCATTTTTGCTAATAGTTTTTTTGTAAATAATTTATAAATACATTTTTGTAAATAATTAATAGCGTACTCGGCGTAAATATCAAAATGATAATAATTTAATGAAAAACGCAGTTGAAAATAAAATCGAATGGTTTTTACATTGAATTCATCGGGCATAATATTATCATAAGAAATGATAGATTTTACGTTGAAAAATATTATATTTATAAAAATAGAACTATTAAAAAAAAAAAATTACAAAACATAAAACTGCGTATTTTTCTCTCGAAATGACGTTATACGGAAACGTACGGCGGCGGCGGCGGCGTTCTTTCGTAGGAGAGCAGCATAGGTATAATATACGGTGTTTGAAAACGAGAAATCGACGAAAACGCAGGAAACAAAGTGTATAAATAGTTTTTACTTTACAGAACTTCGTCATCGTGCAGTACATTCGTATATTAATCGCCGATAATAATTTCGGTAAAAAGAAAAAAATATATTTTCTCTCTACGAAATTAAAGAAGAAAAAAAATAAAAACCAGTTTATCCAGTCACGACGAACGTCGTCGGTGTACTTTCGACTTTGGTTTCGTGTACGAAGTTCGTTTTTATTTTCGTATATGTTATTAGATAAATCCCAATCACCTCTTCTTTACTGGTTAATTTCTCTACACAGCGGCACACACGTTATATAACGAAATAATAAACGACAAACATATTATAATCATCGCATATAACGCATTTATCGAATACACCGATATTTGTATCGTTATATATTTCAATATACAAAAATCGTAATATATAATATTAGCCATATTTTATTCCAATTTATATATATATATACCACATTATTATTAATAATATTATATAAATAATATAATATTAGAAAGTATATACGCCACAGTAGGACTCTCCGTAAATCGAACACCTTTAGGCCGCGCGTGTGCACTGGTGAAACGTCGTTTTTGAGGTATAAAAACAGAGAAACGGATGTTTTTAATTTATCTATTGAATTTATCATCGAGACGAAATTAAGAAATAAAATTAATTTTTTTTTTTTTTTTTAGATTTTATAATACGTAATTTAGTTTTATAATAAAATTTTCATTTAATATTTACAGAAAACCCACACAAACATTGTATTATTTAGTTGTATTTTATTTTTTTTTATAGACTCAAGAATATTCTTATACAATATGATATCGCTGTTAAAAACTAATATAATTCAAACGCAATTTATTGAATATATTATATATGTATAAAAATTATAGAACAATTAAAAATCTAAACCAATAGATAATATTATAAATTTATAAATTGGAGACAAACAGAACGCGTCAACAGCAACAAAACACGTAGAGACAAAAACCAAACACGTCGAGACAAAAACAAAACACGTCGAGACAAAAACCAAACACGTCGAGACAAAAACAAAACACGATCGGTGTTGTTTGAGCAAAATATTATGATAAACAAAAGTCATCGCAATCATCACACACGTTCTTTTCACGTTTAACATTAATATTGTTATTTATAATGGCATGTGATCCAGACGAATTTAATTAATCTTGTATTCTATAACAAGGGTTCGGGACTTGGTGGCACTTGAAAACGCGAAAACAAGCGCTAAAATATGGACGAAAAATTGAGAAATACGCATTTAAAATATACAGATATTTTGAAAACAACACGGAAAGAAAGTGTGTGACGGTTTGCTCGCCGTAACCAAAATACGGTTTTAAACGTTTTCGCGATGGCCAGACACAATAGATTTGGCAGTCCGGTGCAATAAACGACTTGCGAACTGGTAATTATCTACCAGAAGTTTATATCGATAGGCGTGTTTTTTTTTTTTGAGATTTTTCAATATTTCATAATATTATTTGTCACGGATACGAATTTCTAGAATTCGGCAATTTTTCTTTTTCAACTTGAAAAATAATAATTCGTGGTCTATATGTGAGACGGATATTGAAAACAAAAAGACTGAACAGCGCACGAGTACTTAATATGTGTGCGTACAAGTGTATACCATTGAATTCAATACACGGATAGTTTTTATCGCAGAAGAGTATGTATTAATGTTTTTCCATCTATTTAACTTATACTTACTCTACTCTACATGACAATAAGAGCAGCAATACGTTATTATCAATGAAGGGTGTTTGATATGAAATGGAACATTTTTACATCCAAAAATATAATTTTAAAACAGATGGAACAGAATTTCATAAAAACAACATTTTTTTTTTATAAAATCAGCAAAAATAATGAGCTAAATGAATAACAAAATGTACGAAATACGAATGTAATCGCTTTTAAACAAAAAAAAAAAATAATAAATTTAACTCATATTCATTTCTATAATAGGAATGTTATAATTGATTACAATGACAATAATATATATTATACTATTTTATAATAGTAAACAAAGAGTAATGAATAATATTTGTATAAAGTTACTGAATGAACAACACAAAGTAATAAAACAAAATTAATTTGAAGATTTTTTTTCAAAAATATAAAATGTTTGACTAAAACATTTGACAGGTTATATGATTCGTTTAGTGAATATTTTAACGAAACATTTCATTTAGTATGCTGCGTATCACAAGATTTAGCTACGCAAAAGAGAACTGCATTGTAATTTAAATAAAAATATGGCAAGGCAAATGAATTTAAAAAAAAGAAACAAAATAAAAAAGTAGGAGGATTAGCATATCTAAAAATTAAGTCAATAGATAATTTATTTAATAACAAAATCAAAATTGTATGAAAAACCAAACTATAAAACAATCTTTGATATTTTAAATTAAAAAGAATTTTGTCTAAATAATAATTTAGCAATGCCTAAAATACACTGTGGTCTAGATAAATTAAATTGGTAAATTATTTTGAAAATAATTCAATAACTATTGTTACAACGATCAAAAAAATTGTAAATCCGATCATCAAAATGATTTCAACGGTAGAATTAGTTCATTCACCAAAATATGATAATATTTTTATATCTTAAAATGCACTTATAAACACCCAGTTAATGTGTTATTTTTCTCTTTTTTAAGTTATAATAACATGTGTATAGCAATGAATAATACCAATAATAATATAAATATTACAATGCATGGATTAACGTAAAATTATTTTATTACAAAACGTACTTACCGATATAAATGATAATTTGACATTGTATTACATATTGATACCAGTTAATAATAATCATTACCACAGAAAAAGTATACACACGAGTGTACTCAGGTAGGTGGAAAACGCCACAAGTGTTTATTAACAGTATCGGTGGTGTTTACACGACAATTTCATTTTACTATTATCGCAGTGAAATATTTAGTACTACTCATAATAATAAATTACAACGTAAAAGTCTAATAATTATAAATATTAACCAGCAGTTAATTATAATTATTATTATTAATAAATATTATTTTCATCAGTTCTAAAATGTCATCAATAAAAATGATTTAAATAGTTTTAAATGTTCTTGATGAGATAATTAAGTTGAAACGACGTACAAAAAAATAAATAAAAACGGATATAAGTTAAACAATCGATTCAACGATGAAATTCATTGAAAACATCAAGCACATTATTGAGAAAATTGGCTTCTGAAGATACTAAGTAGCTGTCACAATTGCCTTAGAATACAAGAAGATATGTTTGAGATATTTTACAGAGAAAGATGCTGTCAAATGATACATAATTTACCCAAACATTTTTTTGCTGTATTTGTGTAATAAATCCACACACAATCAGTTTTTAAATAGTGAAACTGGTGTACTCTAACTTGTTTAAGGGGCAACAAACTACAAAATATAAGTAGTTCGTATACCATTCGCAAAAAGAAATGTAATAAATGATTTGCGGAGAGTTGAAAATACGAATTTATTAAAACTTCCTCTAAGCTACAACGATTCTTAAACGTCAGAATACAAATCGACAACAGGATTATTTTTGTGACACAATAAAACCAGTTAAAATAATTCATAAAATAAGTGCACCCATAAATGGAGTTTCACTTCAGTTTCAGAGTACGACTACGGTCTATATAATCAGACTATTTAACACACAAGCGAGTGCTCATATCTTAAACTCGACGGAACAACGCTTGTGAACTTTGTAAATGTAACCACAAGCGCAATCGAATGGATGCGGAATCTAGATGTCAACCAACGATTAAGATTATAGTGTGTTATTTATAATTTTTAATCTGTACACTAATATCTTTACCGTTCAACCTTAAATATGTACAGATTTTTATTTTCTAGTTTTCTAGCCATACGAGTAAATAAATAAATTATTCAACAATAACATTACTTACCCAAAGATTTGTTGCGCTCACTGCTACACTCGCTGTATTCGACTCGTACAAACTAGAAAATAAAAATAAAAATGTTAATTTACAGATTACAAGAAGCGCACACGATTATATTCAAAAGCGACTGAGGCGATTTTCATATCGAAGAAATATTATTATTCGACAATAAAATTATTCACTCGATGATCCGTCGCGCTCACTGCTACACTCACTCACTCACTGTGCTCGGCTCGTACAAATTAAAAGAGAAAAATAAAAATGTTAATTTACACAATACAAGAACCGTGTGACATTTTCTCAAAATCGTAGCGACAACGAAGAGCGGAGTGTAAGAGACTGTATAGTGTATTAAGTACCTACGCTACGGGAAAGGTTTTGAAAATGAAAAAAAAAAAAAAAATAAAAAATAGAAGTGCTCGCAATGTGAATTTTTTTAAACTAGTAACGCCCATCTCATCCCGTTGCTTAGGTTGTTCTTCTTGAAATTCAAGGGCGAATCGTTACACGAAATACGAAAAAGGTTTCTAAGGAAATGAAAAAAAATGTCATTATTTGACAATAATAAAATCAATTACCAGACGGGGTGTGCTGCGGTCGCAGCGGCACTCGTCGACACGTTCGCTGTATTCGGCTCGTACGAACTGAAAAGGAGTGAGAAAAAAAAATGTTAGTTTACCACCGATTACTAGAACCGCATCTCGTTTCGAAAGACAAAGAGAAATCGCTCGTTGTACACTTACCGATAACGTTGGCGCAAAACGAAATTCTATTGACGTGGTCTGACACCGTAGAACACACGAAAAAAAAAAAAAAACACTGTTACGACGACGATGTTCTTACACGAAGGAGATACGAACAAAGTTGTCAGCGACGAAATAAGTAAACACCTTAGTAAGTCGGTAGTGTGTGGTAAACAACATTATGTGTGGCTGACGGTAGGTAACCAGCGTTCTGGTTAACGTTCGGGACGTGATGGAATACGAATTCACAAGGCAAAATGCACGGAAAAAAAAAAAAACGATGAGTCGACGACGGCTCGCTACGACGGTTTCAGCTGTGCGCGCGTGTACAATTGGTCGCTGCCGTACGTGCAGCCGGCAGTCCCGCGGCGACACGCAAAACACTGAAATCAGCTGACCGATAGAAAAGTAATGATTGCAAGACAGAGAGGTCGAAACGAAATCCTTCCTTTTTCTCTCTCTCTCTCGGTTTCGACCGATAATGATCAGTGTTGATAACGGTTCGAACCGCGACGGAATCCGAATTCAGAAAAAATAAAAAAAAAAAACAGAGAGTCTCACCCACGGCCGGCAGCTCGCTACGACGGTTTCAGCTGTGCGCGTGTACTGCTTGCTGCTGCTGCTGCTGCTGTACGCGTAGCCGGCAGTCCTCCGATGATGCGCAAAAGAACTGAAACAACAGCTGACCCGATAATAAATAACAATCACAAGCGGAGGGAGATCCGAACGAAATTTCTCCGTTTTTCTCAACTGCACACTATTATATTATATGTATATGCACGAATATTTCGGCAGTCGGATAACAAGATCTCTAGTACACCAATGGCATTTTGTACGCGGACGATATTCTATTGACAATGCATATTTTTTACGGATTCGTAAAATTATAAAATAATTTTCATCGACTGGTCGATGATAATAATCGACGAAAAAAATATTATTTCACGACGGAAATCATCGCACGTTCGCCGACGTTTCCACTCGCTCGCTTCGCGCCGAGTTCTTATCGGGACCTAAATCGAAAACGCATTTGAAAACCCTGTTAAAGGGTCGTTTACACGATGTTATTTTACTAGCGACTAGAAGGCTGGTTCCACTATCTGCTAGTAAAAAAACGTCGTCTAATTGAGTGCGAATAGACGAGATAGTGTTAATAGACGATGCTTTTTTACAAGCAAACAGCGAAGAACTAATCTTCTAGTTGCTAGTATAAAATAGCATCTTACAAACGATCCTTTAAGGTCTAAAGCAGATTATAATCCTGACGATTTGTATGTACCTGCGAAATAATTGATTGTACAATTTTCGATCAAAAATTTAAAAAAAAAAAAAAAATTATAATTGAAATCAAAACGTTTTTCGACATAAAATGTTTATTTAAAAATTTGTGGATAATTTAAAATAGTAACATTTTCATATTATGTATTTTAATCATATTTAATATTTTTAAACCCATATTTTATAAAATAAAATAATTTATTTTACGGATTAATTGATTGTTTGCCGGTGATCAGACGTGTCTATTTTATTTTGTGACAGTACATTTTTTCTCTTTCTTGAAAACATGTTCTATTGTCTTGATCTAGGCTAGACGTATAGAACAGAAATTAGATAAAAACGAAATTACGTTTCTTTTTTTCTGAATTATCCGGTTAGTGTTGTGTTGGTTCAACGTCTAAATTCGGTGTCTTATAAAATGACTTTTCGTTCGTCGTGAAACTTTTATTATAATAACTTTATTATTAACTCAAGAAAACACTAACATTTTGGGAATGTTTCATTTCCATTATAGATTTGTTAGAAAAAAAATTAGATTAAAAGAAGGAGCTGTACCATTAATATTCCCAACTGATATTTTCGGTAATTGTCCGATTATTATATTATATATTTTGCGGATTTAGGATTTTCTTTTTATGTTATTTTACTAATACTGCAGCTTTTTAGGTACTTATTATGTACAACTTCGGAGCAAAAACAAACTAATAATTTAGGAATTGAATGGTCAGAAAAATCAGTTGTGCAATGTACATGTATTCTGGATATTCTCTAAAAAGATATGAGCTCCCTCGACCATGGGCCTCCTCAGATATTTTTTTAACACGTTTCTTTATTATTAATATTTTAAACGTACATTGTATATTATTAAAAAAAATTGATAAACCATATATTTAGATACAATTTATGTAATTCCATTTAAAAACTGAATGTTAGATATATTATTTTTTCATTAGTACCTACGTAACGATATTATATATATATATATAAAAAAAAAATAAATATTAATCAGTATGTGGAAAGTTCACTTACAAAAAATTAACACGTTCACGTTCGTTTTCTGTCTGTAAAAATGGCACTAAAATATAGTTTATACACAATTTTTTATTTTTAATAACAACTCGCGTGTAGAAATCAGAAACGTGTTAGGCTAGTCGAGTAAAACACAATTCAGTACATTGAAACGGTGAGAATGTCTAAATTCTTTCTCCTTTTTTTTATGGTTTTTATCAATTCCTGTTAGGAATAATTGTATAAACATGTACGCGTACGTATCATCAATGTTTATATTCCAAATTAATATATCGAGACGCCACGTATGGTTTCCAGCGAAATCGCGAAATGATATTTTGAACGATCAGAGTCCAAAAAAAATAATTAATGGAACAAACAAAATCATATCAAAAGTCAATAGCGATTTCCGTTGTATCAGACCGGAAACATGTGTAAATAATTACATTAAAACGACGTCCGTAACAATTTAAATAATTTGGATGAGAGTCGTACGACTTTTCTACTATAATTATTTTTACATACGAGTACTTTTCGTTTGGTGCCGCTGAAATTCTATGATTTGAGTAATTGAGTTTCCGTTTTCTCTTTTTTTTAAACGATTTTTTTTTCACTTTTCTAACGTCCTAACGTTCAAAGTATTTTTATATTTCTCCTGTTTTTATTTTGAATACGTTTTTCTTCACTTCATTTTCCATTCTTTTTGGCGAGTTCCATTCCCCATTAGAATTTAGTATTATTCAGAATTTCGTATTCGAAAACTGACTGAAATCTATCATTGAATTATTTAAAAATATTTAACGCTTTTTTCATATGAATTTAAATTAAAAATATGAAATTATCCATTTGTTAATGGAATGTCTACACTAGCCTCGAATATGAATGAATTAATAATGATTTATAATTTGAGGACTTGAAATCAATAACGCGTGCCAAGTGTCAAAAAGTCGATTTTGAGTTATTCAAATTCCATTTGTAAAATAAAGCTCCCGGCACATAAAACGAGCGCTATCTGCGAGTGGATTTTTTTTACATATAAAAACCGATCGAGGGACGTTGGCGCGTTTTACATGTTATTGGACTCGGACGCGCTATTCCGATTTAAATTTTATTTTTAATGTTTTTATGACAAGTCCTCATTTTCGAACTCTCCGCACTTACCTGGACGGTTCTTACTATGACCAGAATATGTACGTTTTTTAATATTCTTGTCTGTTATAAAGTAGAACGCGTAGATAAAATATAAGTATCCAATAAAATTGTAAACTATTGATTATATATACACATTAGTGTGTATAGGTAGAGCTGGTCCGTAAAAATGCCTATTTAAAAATATTAAAAGAACTCGGTGTTTTATGAATGTACCAAATGAGAATATAATATGCTTTAAATATTAAAAATAAATTGTTAAGATGTTTACAACGCGAAAATGGTTTATTTCGCTATTTTTGTAAGACAGAGTTGATTTCACATCGTTTATGTTTTTTTTTTTTTTGACGTGATTACATATCTACACATTGTATTTATAATAAGTACGATATTATAAGACTATTTATTGACAAAAAAAAATACAATTTATATTTATAAAACGCGTAGTATTTTTTTCCGTGTGAATATATTAATACATATAATATAAATAAAATATTGTACTTCATTCAATAATAACCACACGCGAAACTCAATTATTGACATAATGCATAAATATATATGTATATAATATATAGGTATAATATGTATAATATTATTAAATGTTTAGATTATAATATTCTATCCCGTATTTAACACTAATAACTCTACAGAAAAAAATAATAATAAAAACGGTAATTACAATAATAAGAATAATATGAATATGATTTATATAATGGAATGCGGCATGAACCATTGCGCGTGGCAACTGTCAAAGAGTTCTTCACACGTCTTGAGCTGATAGGTTTTATCGCGAAAAGGGTCCCACAAACATTTTTATTTTAATAAAATTATACATGTGTATATATATAAGCATGAGCATATTGTATAAACTATAAATTGAAGAGATGAGAAAAAAAATCGAGTAATTTCAAAAAATAATCGCCGGAAGGTTTATACATTTTCGAATATTTACACTGTTATAATTTTATTTGTTATACATTTAAATTCATATTAATGAAATAGGTAGGTATCAAAAAGTCAGTAAAATGAGCAAAATCGTCATTTTCAAATGGAGTAAACACGTAATATGTTTGATGACATTATCTGAAGCTTCGACAACATACATTTTGAAACTACACGAATTATATAATATAGTCATTTATAACTGTACTACTCGATTATTCATTGAACATCACTGTATTATATAATTATTGACTTTTAAAGAGAAAAAAAATTAATTCTTATTATAATCACTATGAAGGCGACAACATAAAATTTAGGCACGGAATTTTTCTACTAAATGACTACTGTTAAATCCGTCGGTGGAAATAGGGGCGGGGAATGGAATCAGTGAGTAAGAGAAATTATTATCTAGAAATTTAATATCAGCATAATGTTGTAACCATAAACGAAGTAAGTGATGAAATATTCAGCGTTACAATTTTATTACATTATGAGGCTTAGCCAAGATTTATTAATAAAAAATATTAACATTTATTAAAAAGAATTTCTCTTACACTCACGAGTTTGTGAAAAATACCTATTTTTTCGATTCGTATTGATGAAATTCGACAGCGGTTAAAACGGTAAATCGGTACTCGTTCGATATGTTAAAATATAAACAATAAACGTTTTATCGACGATAATTTATTCATTTGATTGCAGTTTAATATCGGCGTGAAAAAAAAACTACAGCTATCTGAGTTTCGTTTTTGATTTCAAAACCTCTACCACATAGAGTAGTTCGAGTTTACTTTTTCTGTTTTAGAAACGTCTCTCCAAAACACTAACGAGCTGAAAATCCGATGATCATTAATTCGTATCGAAATATTTGTACGCCTAAAATTTAAATTTCTATTGCGTATTTTCGTTACATTTTTTTTTTTTTGAATTTTTTACGGTTTTTTTAACCTAATTTCTCGAGTTAATTGCTAATTAATTTCGAGACATAATTTATGTATCTTGATCAATTTTCGCATCATAGATCATTCTCTAACGATAAAAACACGCAACGTTGAACAGATTTTGAACGAGCACAAAAAAAAAAAAAACAGTAAACAAGTAGTATAAAGGTGTTGTGAGTGAGGAGGAATGAATGAAATCCCTCGCGGAAACGTCTGCGACTACGGGGCCTTAAAGATGTGAACCTTGAAATTTCATAGGGTGAAAGGGACGAGCCACAAATTTGGATTTCCGTTTGGAAAATAGTTGCGAACAACGCAAGAATCACAGATCACTGCGAGACTGTGAACGAACATCGGAATTCGGCCATCAGCGTTACGACGACGGTTGTTACGACGACAAATGCTGCCGGAGCGACGGAAGACGACCGGCGTCCGCAGGCGCGGGACACCGGAGAAGACGTCTTGCTGACGAACGGTTCCACGTTCGTCTTGTTGTAGTTGACGTAGTACCAGTCGCTGGCCGAGCTCGTCTTGAACGGCGTGGACTGGAACGAGTCCGCGGACCTGGTGGGCGACGGCAGTTGATACGCCTGTTGCTGCTGCTGCTGCTGATTGTTGCTGGCTGCCACACTCTTCGGATACGTCTTGTGGTAGTGCGACGCCGTTGACGCGTGCGTCTGTTGTTCTTCCGCCGATCTCGGATGATGTTGCTGTTGCTTTTGCTGCGGTTGCCCTTGCGGCGGCACGGGCGGGCTCAGGGTCACTTTGACAATGGACGGTTTGCCGGTGACCACCGCGGACCCGCCGTCCTTGTGCACCGGCAGCTGACCGCCGGGCGCCAAGAATCCGGTCAGCGACGATGGTGTGGACACGTTGGCGGTCGCGGTCGCCCGCACGAGCGTCGTCGTCGTCGCTGTTGTCGCTTCGGATCCCGGCGACGCGGTGGACGACGGTTGTTGTGCGACGACCGCGAACTGTTGCTGCTGTCCGCTCGTCGTCGATCCCACTGTCAAACACACACACAATGCGCGCATGTAAACGGTTATGCCGAAAATTATATCAATAACAGCGAATATCAACAACAATTTCGGTAACACTGATGGGACGTAGCGCGGGCTGCACACTAGTTTTCCGTCCCAGAAAGAAAACGGGTTCTTACGTCCTTCGGTTTTAAGGCGTTACACGCAGACAATTTAAAGTGAAATAATTATTATTATTATTATTATTATTATTTATCGATATTGGTGTGTTTTAAATACGTTTCAAAAGTAATTTCACTAGTATCCAAATACTACGTATAGGCAAGTAACGTGTCGTTATTTTTTGTTATTTTATTGTTAAGCATTGAGAATGAGGTGTAACGGAACTTTGTGTCGTGCACGTTTTTTCAATACAGATTGGGTTTCAGCGCATAACAACCCTCGAAGAAAATTTCAATCCTGAAAATATGTTAAGATTCTATAGGTTCTTTACAAGAGAACGTCGGAAACAGAATTTTCATATTTTGACTAAACGTTTTTTAATTTTTTGATTCGTACAAGCGCATACAAAAAGCATATGAATGCTTCTTATACAGACGTTTGTGTATTTTAAATTGCCTGTATCGTTTAAAAACATTTTATTTTTTTTTTAGTTTTTCGAGTACATAGGTAATGACTTTTGAAAATACTATCCATTAATATATCACATAACCTTCCTTAAATTAAAATGATTGATGATAATACCTGTCGATAATTTATTTAGACTTTCAGATTCGTTAATCGGTTTGTCGCTTTGAATGCTAGTAGATGATGCCACTATTGGTTGCTGGTTGTTGTCTGGGCTCGGTTTTGCGGTCGATCTAATGATCGAATTTATAGTTGCCGATTCAAATAAAGAATCGCGAGTCGTAATATTTACAAATGTAGGATGACTGTAGTCACTGTTAGGGAATCTATCGTAGTGTGATGACGATTCCGTGGTGGAGCTTAAATGATGTCGTGAAGGGTTACCGGATCCTACAATTTTATTTACAGATGTGCTTTTATTTTTATAAATAGTGTCGGCTATTCCTTCACTATCAGCTTCTCCTACGAAGTAAGTATGACTTGGAGTGGTCATTAATGGTCTGAAACCTCCAGTACTCGGTAACATTGGGGTAAAACTTTCGTGGTCTATAGTAGACGACTTTCTAGGCAACGAATTCCGTCTGCTATCCTTGAGTCTTTTCCCATTGTTTTTAGTTTGGCCCCAAATATTATTTAAATTCAATGGTGGGATTGGAACACCGAAGAAAGTGTACGAAGTACTATCTAAATGCGTCGATTGCTGGCCTGTGAAGGAAGAATTAGATTTAGAGCTGGCGTACAACGTCGGAGTATCGCCGGGAACGTAATGTGATAAAATCGAGGGAGATATTGTCGATATAGTTTTCTCAGTTGAAAAATCTCTCTGGAGCTCTATTTTTTCATTCAGATCAACGACATCTTCATAAAAATAATCAGTATCTTCTGGTAATGGCTTAGTTTCTTTTGATTCCTCACTGCTTGTCCACGAAGTTACTTTATTCGACGTTCCCGTATTTTCTAAAACAGTTTTAAAAAAAGTGTAAAACTTTTAGCAAAAATAATTATTTATAATTTAATATTTTTATTGCTCCCTCTGTATATAAAAATGCCAATGGTCGCTCATGTACATTTGTAATAGATTTATCGTATTCAATATTTCTTGGTTCTTACCAACGCTATCTGGAACAGGTTCAGGGACAGTTTCAAGGACAGGCAATTGAGAAACAGTTTTAAGAACAGGCAATTGAGAAACAGTTTCATTAACAGGCAATTGAGGAATAGTTTCGATTTCACAACCAGGAATGATTTCCGTTAAATTACTATACGCTCTTTCGTCACAGGTTTTCCCTGTAAACGGCATTTCTTTGAGCAATGTTCCGTCAGTACATCTAGGACCAGAGCCATCAGCTGTAGTTCTCAACCATGATTGTAACCACCTCATGTTACAGGAACAGTGTACTGGGTTACCTATGTATTAAAACAATATAGTATATTTAAATAATCAAAGTTGTTTCTCGGTGACTAACAATAAATGACCAAGTAAATTAAAGTAAAATATATCTTACCATCGACATCTAAACGGGATATCGTAGGTTTTATACTATAGAACGCAGATTCGGAAAGTGAAGTCATTTTGTTGTCTCTTAAACTTAACACTCTTAGACGGCTCATTCCTTCAAATGGATTTCCATTAATATTGCATAATCTGTTGTTATCAAGCTGAGAAAATTAAATTCATCATAAAGTATTTGTTCAGTGCACAGAAGTAATTTCAATAAATTATATTTACTTTTAACATGATTAACGAGTGCATGTTCTGTATACTTCTCGTTGATATCTGTTTTAACTTGTTATGGCTTAAATCAAGGACCTCTAAATTTTTTAAATTGCTCAAACCGGATTTTTCCATACCATTTAAATAATTATTGCTCAAATTCATCATGATTAAATTTGGTATACCAACAAACGCATCACTAGCTATCTCGTTGAGTTGATTTTGTTGCAGTTCGACAATTTGCAACATTGGTAGATTCACCATAGTAGCACTTGGTAATGATACCATTTTATTTCTAGCCATTTTTATGATCATGAGATTTGGCAAATTTTGAATTCCATACGAAGGTAAAGTATTAAGATTATTTCCTTCCATTTCTAAAATAGTCAAATTTGGTAGATTCTGAAAAGTCCCTTCATTCAAGATATTTAAGTTGTTTTCCGACAAGTACAACTCTTTTAAATATGGCATTGATGAGACCATTCCACTTTTCATTTGTTTAATCTCGTTATTTCGTAAATCAAGTATCTTTAAATTCGGATTTGCAGCTAATGACGATGGAAAATCCGTTAAAGAATTATGAGAAATAGATAATTCTTCGAGCTCCCTAAATAAATTCATAAATTAAAATGTATCAAAATAATATGTGTGGTAATATTTAGTAAACATTTTTTTCTCGACTTACTTATTTATAGAAAAATATGATTCATGGATTTCAGTTAGTCTATTATGACTTATATCGAGTCTTTTTAATTTTTCATTATTAGATAATAATTTTGGTTCTAAAACTTCTAATCTATTACCTTTTAAAACTAACTCGGTCTAAAATAAAAAATAAAAATAAAGGTGAGTTAGATTGTAATTTTAATTTAATTTTAATGGACAATGGTGGCGGTTAACTTTAACTCACGAGAAGATTTAATTCCTTAAAAGTATTTGGATGGATACTTAATAACTTATTGTCATTTAATGTTAATATTTCTAATTGGGTTAATCCATTAAATGCTCCGCTGTCCAGTTGTTGCATTGAATTCCCCCCAAGGTAGAGCCATCGTAATAAATTCAAAGCATTTAACGAATTTGATGGCACTCTATGGATATCATTTTCTAAAACAAAAATACAATATTTCATCATTCTATGTGAAATAATTTAACACTTTTTAAAATTAATTGTTAGGTTACCTGAAACATCAAGAAGTTTCAAAGCGGGTAAATGTAAATCTGTTGAACCATCACTTGGCAAGCTCATTATCTTATTATGAGATAAGTATAAGTATTCGATAGCTCTTGGCATTCCACTGACAAACTGTGAATAATAAATATAAAAATAAGAAAAACTATAAATAAATAAATAATAATAAAAAATATATATAAATAAATTTATACGTATGTATATATAATATTGTATAAATAGAAACAAAGGAGTATTAGAAAAAAAAGCAAAAAAATATTGGAGTTGTTATATTCAGTGACATATACAGGGGAATGAAGTGGTTATGGCTCCTTCGAAATATTTTAAAATTGTATTTTCTATATATACTTATACACTATACGAATTTTTTTCTACAAAGTAGAAGTTGTTATAGTTATAAATCGTCAAACCGTTCTTAATAATATACGTTTAATTATAAATATCATATCATTATTTATTATAAAGTACAAATCGAGATAATTGCAGTAAAAAGTAAAAACGAAATTATGTAATTAAATAAAAATATATATGTATATATATATATATATATATATATATATATATATATATATATGTGTGTGTGTAATTTAATAAATTTTCTTTTGAAAAAAGGCTGAAAATACTATTCCTGCAATGTATATATATATATATATATATATATATACGAGTATTACTAATAATTTATTATACACCGATTGAGATAAAATACATACGTTATTGATCCTATTGTGACTTGCATCGAATTCATACAAATGGTACAAATTTGATAATGTTAAAGGGTTTGTAGTAGCAATATTATTATGAGATATATTGATATGTTCCAAATGTGGTGTGTCGATGAATGTTGTTGGATCCAACATGCCAACGTTATTGTGACTAATGTCGAAGCGCCTTAGTGATGGCAATGTAGATAACATTCGCCGTTCTAGTCTGTCAAATTTGTTAAATGATATGTCAAGGCCTTTCAGCATAGGTAAATTCCACAAAGGAATAGCTAAGTAACTTGACAACGAATTGTTTGCTAATCTCAATTCCCTCAACATCGGCATAGCAGTGAACGATTCTCTGCCAACCCTTTGTAATTTATTGTGATCTAAATATAACATTTCGAGTCTCGAATGGCCCTGTACCGATCCATAAACGATGTCCTGTAAATGATTCCTGCTGACATCTAAAACCCGGAGCTTAGGAAACATATCTAAAATCAACCTTAGCGTCAACGCGTTATCGATAGAATTTTCGGACAACCATAGTTCTTCTAAATTGTTATCACGGATGGGTGTGAATGATTCCGGATGGATATGGCGTACTTGATTTTTGCTCATATCAATCGATTTTAAATTTGGCATACGATGGAACGCGCCCCGACGTATATCACTTATTTTGTTGTTGGACAGATAAATATGACGCAATGACGGAATATCTACGAACGTGCCTTCGTTAATGACGTCTAATTCGTTTCTATCAAGCCTGAGAGTTGTCAAGGAAGTTAAATCTCTAATTGCTCCTCCAATGTTTGACGCATCAGATAACTTGTTGCCGACTAATGATAATTCGTGAAGTGATGGCAGGCGGGCAAAAGCTCTGAGGTGCATCCAAATAAGTCCGCAATCCGTGAAATTTAACAAATGTAGTCGAGGCAAATCTTGTATAGTGCCCATGTCCAATTTTTGCATTTTTGGAGAACCGGTAATATGCAATTGTTCTAAAAACGGTAATCCCAAAAAATTCCCGGTCCCAACGTTTATCAAAGAAGAAGCTTCGATTTGGACATACCTCAGTCTGGACAAACCAGATATGAGAGGCAGTCGCGTCAATGATCCTGCGATTAACGATAGTGCTTCTAATCTGGGCAATACCATTAAGCTTTCTTCGGGGAAACTTCTGAGCTCTGCTTCTACAATAAACAATTCTAATATGCTTGTTTCTTGGCCAGATAACCAATTGGAGGAGACTTTTTGAACTCCGTTTTCACGTAACATTAACCGCATTATTTTTAAAGTCGAGAAAGCATTGGCAGGCATTGACGAAATAGCATTATTCTCCAATATTAGTTCGTCAATTGGATCAGTTACGGATGACGCAAGTAGTTTCAATTCGTCCAATATGGTTTTTGAATCTCCATGACTACACCTGAAATTGTATAATTAATGAATATTAAATAATAATACCTATACGTTACATTTATTCATCAATATTGCCCCAATATACGTATTTATTAAAGGATAATAAATAAAAATAATTAAGTCAATAATTGGGGCTGTTTCTTTTAAAACGTTAATATTTCTTAATTTTATTAGAAGAGAGAGGATTTTCTATATGTGTTATTCACACTTCGTGATTTTCTTCTCTAGGAAATATAATAAAATTCCTTTCACTATACTCCTTATTTGTATAATTTAAAAACCTACCTACTTATGTAACATTATAATATGAAATTATTATTTATTGTGAGATTTTTAACAAGTGTATTATGTAATAAAAAAATATATGTAATAGCAAACAATGGTTTAACCACGAAAATTTAATTTAATTAAATATTTTAATGTTCAAAGTTCTATAACGTTTCGAATAGGTACTTTTTTTCCAGACAGTTTAAAACTGAAATAACTATATAATTTGTTGGTGAGTATGTGATTA
This sequence comes from Chaetogeoica ovagalla, assembly GCA_032441825.1. NCBI lineage: Eukaryota > Metazoa > Arthropoda > Insecta > Hemiptera > Aphididae > Chaetogeoica > Chaetogeoica ovagalla. Next base: position 1,283,020 of record CM063749.1, on the reverse strand, counting down.
AGAAAATTATTTGAAATAAAAATATAGTAAATTGTATATAATAGTATATCGCACGATAGTCTATCGGTCTTCAAATTATTTTATAAATCATTGATAACAACAAAAAGCCATTTGTTATTTGGTCGTTATTGGTTTCATGCTGGTTTCAACATTGAAATTCGTGTTAAATGTTAAGAAAATACTTATTTTACGCATTAATTGAATAATTTGTTTTTAACTAAATCAGAATTAAAGACTTATTCATTTAATTTATACGTGCGATAGCAGCAGAATTAAAAATCAAATAAGTATAATAAATTTTAACTATTAAGAATCGATTATAATTTTCATTCCGTAGAATATGCTGAAATTGTGTATGAATAATTTTAAAGTTATTTTTTTTTTTTACACCGTAATTATAATTGAGTGTTATTAAATTAATGCCATAAAGCGGTAAATTGAACGAGGGAAAACTTAAAAATGTAATGCGATTTAGACAAATTATTGTACAGTTTATTCTGTGGACGCGGTATATGTAACAATAAATTATCGGGGGAAAAACGAATATTATTTGTAGAAAATGAAAAATTACTCGTATTACTCGTAACGTATAACATAGCGAAAATAATAAGTCGTACATAACGTTTCCAAATAAATTGTGTCGGTGGTTTATGAAAATTAATTAATATTGCACGTTTTTCACGCGCTAGTTTTCATCGTGTACCTACATATACGAAACTAACAACGAAATTAAATAAAAAAAAACAGTTTAAACAGTGTTTTAGATGCTTTAATTATATGAAAATTTGTTACGAATAATTGAAAAACGGGATATTTTTAAATAAAATAAAAACGTCGGTTACGTTTATGCATCGTCGATATACAATTTTTTTTTTTTTTTTTTTTTTTTTTTTTAGTAAAAATGTGTTACTAATAAAATAACCGCGCTAAAATAAAAACAACATGAAATCTATATACGTATTATTCCGAAACATATTTGTACTAAACAAACGTTTTTTTTTTTTCTGATCGCACACATAAATATATTGGACTTCTAAAATGTCTTTCTTTTTTTTCAATAATAACTTATCTACGAGGTAAAACTGATATATATATATATATAAATGACGACAAATGCTGGTTCTATACACACGGTCTACTAAGTACTCTAGTAATGACATTGGTTCACGTCCAAAACAATCGGCTTGCTTTCAAATCGTGCTCAATCAATGTTACACCGCTTGTTCCTCGAGTCGACAGAGACTTCTTTTCGTCAAAAAGAAAAAAAAATGTGACGTTTTTCGCCAGTTTTGGTGGGTCTGTTACACGACAGTACCACGCGTATACAGTTAACCGTGCCGACACTTCTTCATATCACTGATGTGCTTACCATATTTGTATTTCGCTGTCCCTGCTGGAACACTTGCATCGCTGGACGGTGTTACTAGGCTTTGGACACGCGGCCGCAGCGGCACGCGGCGTTTTCGCCGTCAGAGCTATGGCTGCAATGATCCATAGCAATGCCAGCAGACCGTCGGTGGATCGCATTGCGTCGTCATGACCTCAACCGGCCACAGTTGTTTCCTGTGACACAACAAGAAGGACAAAAAAAAAAAAAATGTAAAATAACGGTGAAACTCGCGATTCGAGCACGGTTAGCAGTGTTTTTTAAACTTGAATTTTGGATTACGAATAATTTTTAGATTGATCCGACATATCGTTTTGTTTCATAAATTAAATGACACTTTCATTTTGGAACTGTTCGTAAGTAATTGTTTATAAAAATTATTGCAAAAAAAAAAAAACTTTGGATGAAATACGTTAACGAGAAATATATATAAAAAAAGAAATTAAATTAGTAGTCAAGCGCAATTTTCGTCGGTGTAAATATGAACGTTATGATACCTATATTGAAATAAATTGAAATTTGACAATAAATACCAATAGAATTTTTTCCAAGAAAAATCTTTTCGGATCCGAACTCGAGAAAAGTAAAAAAAAAAAAAAAAACTGAGTAATGAAGCTACAGCAAGTCGTCTTTTATCGAGATTTTAAAAAAGTATACGTCATATGAAATATTCAGAATATTTATGTAATTCTACATGCCACTGTTCAAGCAAAACTTGTCAAAATATTTAATTTTTTTTTTTACTTAACTCTCATCACTTAATATGTTTTATACATTATACAACCTTTGACGGCAAATCTAACCATTCGAATATGACTGATACTTCATATAATAGGTAAAATACATTGGACGAATCTTCCCAATTATTTATCTTCTTTGAACGTAACCGATGATTTATTATAATTTTAGGGTAAACTGATGTTTGTTTTAAGTCGGAAAAATATTTAGCATATGGAAAAGTCACAACTAGAAAATCCATCTTTACTATATATTTTATGATCTGTTACAAAAAAAAAAAAAACTCTACAACTATATACCATATCGGTATTTAAGGCGGTTTAAACCATATGGAAAAAATTACCTATCAAAATTCGATATATTTACGTATATTATGGACATGTCATTTTCGAACCCGTCGAACGTTTCTAATAGAATAGTTTTAATATTCTATATTATGCCCAAAAGATTGTGAAATAATTAAGCGAAAACAAATGAAAAATAGTTCGTAGTCCGTTCCAGATGAGTAGTCATAGATTTTTTTCATAATAATATAAGAAAATATATGACCTGCAGTACATATTATTATATTCTTCGAAGTTCGAATCGTTCGATTGTACATATTTATCATCGCGTAAACTGATTTTGTTTATTCGAACAATTAAATAAGATAAAAATAATATTTCGAAAAAATTATACACATATTTCGAAAATCCGTTTCAGACACCAATTCGTTTGTATTTTTTTTTTTTTTTTTTAATAACTTGATTCATTTAATGTTATAATTAAACACGTAAATTATATGATAAAATTATTTAAAATATACTAAACAATACGGATTAGGTTATTTATTTGAAGTACTTTAAAAATATTTAATCCATTCGATTATTCCTAACCTAAAGCGATTTTTTTTTATCCGTTTACGACCGGTAATATTTCACGCTCGATGAATATCGAGCAATAATAATCGACCGGCGATAAATTTAAAAACCATATCTATTTTTTTTTCATATTGAAATAAATATTATTCCTTGTTTCAACATTTTAGTTAACGTTAAAATGTTCACTAGAAAGTAATTTTATTTTAGTTACAATAGACAAACAGCTTAATCGCATAGATACGCGTTTTTATCATAAAAAAAAAGTAACTGTTTACAAATTGTAAATTTACTAGTTCGTAAATAGTTGTTAAAAATAAAGACACAATAACAATGGAATAATCAACGTTAATTCGCTCTAGTATATTAATAATAATTACACACCTAATGAATCCGTTATTTAATTATTTTATTCTCGTTTATCCTAGTTCTAGTCTGGTCAGCTACGATATAATACGAGTATACCTTCTCTTGACAAGACAACTTCCATTTTTTATTCAATTGGTATCGATTCCCCCAGATTATCGTTTTGTTTTTGTCTATACATGTCTAATTATTATAATTATAATAATAATAATTATTATTATCATCATCACGTAGGATCATATGCTTAAAAATTATTGACGTATTAATTTTTCATTTTTACTTCTATTTTCTTATTTATCAATTTCAAATTTTATAATATAAAATCGCACAATTCTTAATTTATTAACTATATATTTAGATAAATATAAAATCACTAGTGCTCAATAATCACTGGGGGGTTCCTTCACTGGTATTTTGCTATTAATTATTTAATAAATCATATCAAATTAATAGCCCATCTATGAATAATTGTGTATAATTCATATTATCAATTTATAGGTTTTTAACGTTTTATTAATTTTTTAAAATAAGCATTACAATGAATTAGTTTAAAATAAATACGTATTATAATAGTCACGAGCGGATTCACAAACACGTTCAATTTTCTTTTCTCCGTGAAATTATAGACAACTAATCAAACAAGTCAAAAGCGTTATATATATATATATTATATATATTTAATATACACACGATTTATATATATTTTACAATTTATTATTAATGTAATTATTATTTACTACTTAAATTAATATAAATTTATAAGATGTATGTATATATATATAGTGATTTTTTTGTTAAATGAGTATCAGTGTGTAATAAAAATGCAAAAATAAAATAATTAATAAATTATCGAAAAACAATAATTTTCAAATTGTAAATTAAAACAGAATTGATGACATGAGCACGAATTAAAGTCGGAATAAAAATTAATTTGAATTTAAAGCATTACAATTGATTAATTAATATTTTTGATACATTTCAAACATCTTTCATTTTTATACACTTTAAATGGATTTATATAATATTTCTCTTTTATATATTTTGGTTGCATAATAATTTTCGTACATGTACCAGTGTGATATTAATAATACTATTTTACAAACATTTTTAATACGTATTTTGTGTATATAATATCGGTATGTTTTGCATATTTTATAGAAGTTCTTCATTGTAGAAATTTATTATTAAAAATCTCATCGTCCCGTTCGTACGTCATAATAGAGGTAATTTTATACAAAATTATTTAATACATATTAATTTTATTCGTTGTTCGGACATTAGGCACACAATCTATTATTGTGTTTAAAAATTATATTTAATTAAAGTAGTACATTTACTGAAATATCGTACTTATTTTAATAAATTTATAACACTGAACCGTATTTTCTAATGGCAATGATCAAGTCCTTATGTGCGAGACTTAGCGGTTATATTCAATTTAAAAGTGAAAAGATACTTTTCAAGGAAAAAAACACTTTATACTATGTAAGAGCGTTTTATTACAATATATGTAAATATAATATTAAACATGGTTCCTCGTTGTATCGTAAATTAGCCAAGTGTGCCTGGGTGGGTCTTGATCCAATGTCGAGGCACAACGAAAGAAAATCGACAAGTGAAATTGTCAGTGGTCCGATCGCCTTTTATATAGTCGGGACCCAGTTGTTTTTGATAATTAAATATATTTCATGGCCATATATGATCATGGAAAATGTGTACAGTGCAAAAATAAATAATCAATATTATCCAGTGAATTACGGATGACCACCATCATATATGGTTATGAAAAATATGTACAATTCGAAAATGGATAGTTAATAATATACAGACAATTGTATACGGCCATATATGGTAATGAAAAATATGTACAGTACGAAAATTAATAATTAATACTTGTAATTTATAGATAATTTAAAATGATCATATATGGTCGTGAAAAGTACGACACAGCAAAAATAATCGATTATTCATTTACAATACTATACATTTTAATATTTTCTTATTTATGTTTTTATACGAAACAAGCAAATATTTGTAATAATTAAGCGTGACATTGCTTTACGTTGTTAAACGTTCATAAAACATTTCATTCGATTTTTCTTATTTTCTTTTTCTTTTTGCTTATTATATAATTTACGTATTTAATTATAACATTAAATGAATCAAGTTATTAAAAAAAAAAAAAAAATACAAACGTATTGGTATCTGAAACGGATTTTCGAAATATGTGTATAATTTTTTCGAAATATTATTTTTATCTTATTATAAAATATGCGTGAGAGCAAAATTTCAAAATAATATCGTTAATCAAATTTAATTATATGTGAAAAAAATGGAAATATATTTTTATTGTTTCAACGATTGCCTTGATTTGATATGTTTTAATGTATAAATGTATAGGTAATTTGTATACCTATACCTATACTTCTGTATAGGTAACTTGTACTTGTTTTGATTTCTTTTACGTTAATTTCATCGAAAAAATTATGAAAAAGCCGATGATTTTTAATTTGATCGTATTTAAAAACTTTAAACGTTTTTTCGAAACACATTTACCTCAAATATGAGAAATATTACAAGTATAAAAAAATAAAAAATATATAAATGCAATTAAAAATTTAAACGTGGTACTCGTAATTATAACATAAAAATATTGAAGAATCGTACACTATAATAGTAAATGTCATGATGTCATAAAATACAGTTATTATACACAGTCTTAGTATAGACGGTAAAATACAACATTGACAAACAAGTTATCCTCATATACGGCTGAGAATAAACAAAACTTTACATATCGCGTATCGAAACGTCTATATAAATATACAATGAAATTATCAACTATAAAAAAAAAAAAAATAGAAGATTAAATTTTTTTTATTGTAATTAATGAAGAAAATTCGAATATGTTGTTCGTGTCACAAATTTCTTACCAAAATATATATACTTACCAAATACGGTTGAAATTCGACTTAAGTTATTTTAATAATTCATGTAGAAAACATAATCATATAGCAAAGACAAATTTGAAAAAAGTAGATTATAGTATTGTAAATTTTAGAGAAAACATGCAAATACAAGCACCCATTAAACGTTACCCAATTTTTTCTAAAAAGGTTAATGTTATTTATAAAATATATAATTCAATATGTAAATTATAAGTTGATTAGAACGGGTTTGTTTAACGGTTAAAATTTAAAAACAGATTTTATAGCAGAATTTAACTTGGTCCACCGAAAACTGAGTTTCGTTTATATTTTTGATTTCGCGCATAAAAAAAAAATTACTTTCAATCGTACAAAAAACGTACAAAGCATAATAAAATGATAAAATGTTGCTATAGACAATTTTCAATTAACATTTTATACATTTTATGTAAATAATAGGTTAACTCAGTACGTATACACCTAATAATTTTAACTCTCAGAAAGAAAAGTTAAGTCACGTATTTCAATTTAGATAATATCGAAAATCACGTTTTGCTAACGTCATTAATGTATTAAAATATATTCATATTTTGTTCTTAATTTAATTCAACATTAAACAATGATTTGTGGAGGATTTTTACATCATAATATTATTTATGATATTTCAACGTGGTGTTTCGTTATGATATTGCGATTTAATTCATTTCGGTTTATTATTTTTTTCCACTGTTCATAAAAATCATTGCAACAGAATATAATATTTGTAATTAACGATTGATATACAAGACCGGGAGCGAAAAAACAACAACAATAATATAATAATAATAATAATAATAATAATAATAATAATAATAATAATAATAATAATAATAATAATAATAATAATAATAACAAACGGATTTCGTCTTGTTTTTAGTATAACAAAAGCTTATTCCCGAAATACGACTGACATACATATTAAACCGTTATCATTATCATCGTCGACAAGGGAAAGTGTTAACGTGTGTTGTGAGCCGGAGTTCCTGCTATTCCTGTTCGTTTCATTGTCGGCGATGTCTAATCACTCCTCCGCAATTTTGCAGTCAGACAATAATTGTTTTTGTGCACATCGCTTGTGTTTTAGAAATCGTCGGCGATTAAAAAAAAAAAAAAAAAACTGAAGAAGAAAAAGAAAAAGAATTGGAGAAAAACTCCGTCCGGTTCTTATTTTCTTATTATTATCGTATTAATTATTATATTATTATTGTACTGGTGTCATAATACGTATTATACTTTTACAATTATTATTATTATTATTATTCATATTATGACTCTTACTTCACAAGACTTATGAATATTCGCAATCACGTAATGAGATATTAATAAATTATTACGTCATTAATTAACGTATAAAGTGAAAAGTAATTTCTATAAACCGTTGAATTAGGAGGTAATTGAGCAATTAACAAACATTTGGCTATCATTCGTTTTTGTATAGAACACCGCACACTCAAAAACATTTTATTATATAATTTCAAGTTCTCACGCATCGAATTCTCCAAACGATATTAGAACGATTTTTTTTTTTTTCATATTTCCTCGCTTAAATCTTTATTTCGTTCTTATACAAATTATAATATTGATTTTGTGTCATTTCGAAATTAATCGAACAAAGAAATTTCGAATATTTTCAAACTTTTTTTTCATAACTATTAAACTACTGTACGGACTGACTATGATTTATATCATATAGTTTAAAACCCATATAGGGACAAATCATCTATAACAACATTGAAAATCCAATTGTGATATCAATATTAAGTAGTAGGCATTTGGAGAACAGATAAATGAAATAGATAATAAAGAGAATAAATAGAGAATACCTTGTGTGTATTATACGTATTACATATACACGTATGTATTTTTAATTTTATTATTATTACATTTTGAGGGGCGAAATAGCATTTACTTCTTGGTCCATTTTGCAGATGATAAAGTTTTTATTCCAAAACCAAAAAGAATTTCTATTTTCCCGTAGACATGCACACTACCTATTATTATTCACGTAATAATGTCAATAGACTCTAAACGACACGAATTCAAATAACCGTGACTAATCAATGTGCGTTGGTATTATTGTGTATAAATAATAGACAAATCAATTTTGATAAATAATGTAATAAGAGTTATTAAATAGTAAATATTTTTTTTCAATACCTGTGTACCAATTCCTTTGAAAATATTTTATATATATTTTTTTTTTTCAATGTTTTCTTAAAACGTTGTATTTCGTATTTACTATTTGAAATGTATATAAACAAATGCCACAATAATACTATACAAAAATCAAAATTTTGTGTTTTTTTTTCAATAAGTATCATAAATTATTATTAATTATAAAATTTGTTCGTTTAAATGATAACAATTTGACAAAATTCGATTTTAATGCGATTGAAAATAGTGATATTGTTCGTTATTATTCGACCCTCCTCTACCTCCTCGTCACGTATACCGATGGTAACTGTTATTGTTCGGTTAATTACAATAACGAATTTGAAAATATTTAAATGTTCGGAGTAAATGAAACCAGCACGTAAAGTTTGTTTGATAGTCTTTAGATTTTCAGAAATGTTTCGAGTGAGGAAATCAAATTGTTTAAAATTCAGACTTTTAAAGACTGCTTATTCTGCAAATTAACTGGTAAAAACGTATTCGAAATAAGTTAAAAACAAAGTATTTATTCGAATACTTTAAAAAAATATGCCAGTCATTCTTGTTGTGTTGACAGTTCAAATAGGTTTATTTGTCTCTCAAGTATATCGTTTATTGTGATAATTGTGTATAGGTGTATACATGTATATGTGTATACCGTCACTACGATTACATTATATTACACAATAATCAATGATAGTAAAAAGAAGTGGATCAATTTTAACGAAAAACCATCCATCTACCTTAACAGATTTTTCTAAGATTTATTTATTTATTTTTTTTAATAATATTTAATACGTAGGTACACACAATATATACATTATGACATTTACTATAAAATTAATATCAGGAATGAAAAAAGTTAAATGCATAAATCTTTTATTTATGAGCAATAAATTTTTTTTAATTACAAAAAATAATAACGTATACATTAAATTTATTTATGATTTTCATAATTTATTTAAAATATGCAATGGAATAAAAAAATAGAGTTTCTCTAAAAAAGATCAAAAAAAAAAAAGTTGTCCAAAACTTAGGTTGCGGACGTAAGTACTCAAAACTAACGTAATATAATTTCTGGTTCTTCTATTAATACTAAAATACGTGCTCTAGTACTCCTCTGTAGCATTTACCTAAAAGTCGAGTTTTAGGGATTTGAAATTCACCTATACCGAATATATCACTTACACACTACATATGTAATAATGTAAGAAAACACGCTCAAAAAAATATCTTCTAATTTTTCACTATTTATTTAAGAGTTGATCAATTTAAGTCATAAAAAGAATAAATTTTGGTTTCAAAGGCTGAAAATTGTAATACTACAATAGATCCTACATCACTCCGACTGTATTAAAACAATTCTCGAAAATCGTTAGTCAAGATCTTTTTTCTTTTTTTTTTTTTTTATTGCCGTTTTAAATTTTTCGGTAAAGTATATTGATGGAAAATGACGCACAAAATCGATATAATTAAGTGGATATTTTTTCTGTGTACAACGTTTCGACTAGAAAAAAATGTTACGACTATAATATTTTGATGGGAAATGACAATTGAAATTAAACGTTTTTATTGTGAAAATTATATTTAAAAAAAATATATGTACATATATATAAAAGGTCCATCGTAAATTGCAATACTATAATCTATATACGCGCCGTAAATAACGAGACTTTCAATTTAAAAACGTTTTATTAATAATTTAAGATTTTTCTCCTTCTACAGATTCAAATAACATACCGTGTATGTACGGTAATGTATTTTCAAAAAATGTAGAAAATCGTTAATCAAAAATTCTTTTTTACATAGGCATTTCAAAAATATTATTTTCTGTGTACAACGTTTCGAGTAGAAATAATTTTCCAATGATTTCGTCATGCGTTACGTTCCGGTGGCACATTTGTATCTCTAGTTGGTACTTTATTTGCAAACGTCTTTCGAATTTACCTCAGTGAGCAATTCAAAACTCAGAAGAACAACAACAATTATTTTTTCGATAGTTTGAAAAAAAAGATAGCGAGCTGCGGGTTATTGTGAATGCCGCTAAAGTGAATCAGTTAGTTAAAGATTTTAGAGTGTATTTTTACCACTACACATTCGAAATCAATCATAAATCGTTGCATTCGATAAGACGATTTCGAGCGGAGCTTCTGTATAATACAATTTGTCGAAAAAATAGTTTATAAAAAGAAATTGTTACTTAACGATTTTTGAGATTTTTTTCAAAAAGTAACAAACGTCTGAAATATTGTTTTAAATTTTTAAATCCTTAAAACCAAAAATTATATCTTTTATGAAATAATTACCGGAGACAAACTGTGACTGTAAAGATCGGAGCACTCATTTTGGTAGAATTTTTGTATAAATGTATAAATGATAGAAAAAAAAATACCAATACCAATTCCACGCCTCGCTCACAATTCAAAATATTACGCGCGCAACAAAAATTGCGTTTAAAAACGCGTTTCCGTCAAAATTCGATATGGTATATTGGAATTATAGAGTATAATTTTACACCGGATCGCGTCATATAATATCGAATGACATTTGTCATTGATTTGTCGCGAATTCGCGCATAATATTAGTGATCAAAATGAACTCGAAAAACTTTATCCGAGTAGAGTAATTCACTTGATCCGCATCGCAACCAACTACCCTCTTTTTTTTAAAACAATTATTCGAATTAAAAAAAAATATATATTTATATTATTTTAACGCGGTTACACGTGCGTGTGTGTCGGTTAAAATCGAATAAGAATTAATATTATTATTATTATTATTATTATTATTATTATTATTATTATTATGAGACTGTGATGAAGAACGTATGCCCCACACCGATGTGTGTGTACACTGTACAATAATTATTTAATGTTATAATTATTATTCGCGTGTACGGTCCACGGGCAACAAGGCGCGTTTCGCAAACGGCGAACGCCGCCACAGCAATTATAAAACAAGTGTACTGCACAGTTATTACTGGGTCATTCTGTGTTTTGATTATCCGTATTAAGGCGAAAAAGAAAGAAAAAAAAAGACAGAGAAAGAGAAAAAGTACCGCAATAATAATAATAATAATATAATCGGACTCGGGTTCCGCATAAGTTCAGCGAGTGGAACCGGCCCGAGGAGTGTGCGATCCGAACGCGCAATACTGTCCGCGCGTGGTTACACTATAATATACGGCGGAAACGCGACTTCGGCTACGTCATTACTCTACACAGTTGTTGTGCTGCAGCCAGCACACGCGTGTGTGTGTGTGTGTGTGTTGTGTAAAACACATAAATAATCATGACACACATAAGGCCCAGCGCACACGCTGATAGAGCAAAATCGCAATCGATGCGTGCACCGCGCGTCTTAATCATCGGTCGACAACAGAACGCGATCGGCGTTTTTCGGTCTGGTTCCAGTTTTGCTTAAGAGCGAAATATGATAGACAAAAGTCACCGCGGTCATTGCCAACGCGTTCTTTTCGTTCTTTTCACGTTTTAATATCGCTATAATTATTTATTATTATTATTATTATTTATAATGGCGTATAAATTACATACGAATTATATAATATATTCATTAATATATATATTAATGAATATTGTCATTTATAACGTAATTTATAAAATATATTTATTTTTTATTTTTTTATCACGTGATTCAGTCAAAAAAAAATTAAAAACTGTATTATTATTATTTTATTTATTTCGTGCACAAAAATTTCTCGTAAGTTCATTGTCTATCGAAAATTGCCACACAAACGGTATCAAAACATCGTCTTCGTCAGAACTCGACTTCGCGTTAAAAACGAAAAAAATATCCCAAATTAGTACGCGTTCGTTTTGTCAGTGTGTGTGTGTGTGTGTATGTGTGAAATGTGTTCCGAGTTGTTTGGAGCAAAACGTTTCGAGCAGTTCGGAACGGTTTTGCTCTTTCAGTGTGCGGTTCGGCCTAACACGTGTTGCGATTAACACTGCTATGTAGTCCGTACGTGAGTCTCAGAGGTTCCGAACTTTTTTCGCGTCCGGCAGTAGCACACTTTCGTCTTAACTTTTTTTTTCATTTAAATTTCTCGTATTTATTAATAAAAAAAAAAAAAAAAATGAAAATTTACGTTAATATTTGGTAGTCAAAAAATAGAGTTATTACTGTATTATATTTATATAATGCGAATTTGTATTTATTATTTTTGTATTCAAAAATAAAAATGACGAAACCGATTGGACATCGCAAACATGATATGCGTATATCGTTCAGTCTCATACGGTCCTAGAATTCAAGACAATAAAAACAACAGCAAATATCACACCGAAACTTCAATAAACTGAAAACAAAAACAAACGAAAAATCACTCGTATGCTTATCCTAAACGTGATTATTCATTAGAACATCGATTAAACGGATTGTCCATACTGACACTTCGTAAAAATGTGGCGCCGATTCGTCTCGAGGTGTACTCAACGAAATTGGTCTGAAGCCAATAAGAATAATTATTTATTTTGTATTTTTAATTGTCTTATTTAAATGAATATAAAATTTACTTATGAAAAAAAAAAAAAAGTTACATTTGTTCTCGTGACAAAATATTGATCCCTCCGCGGTTTAGCTTTAATTACTTCACTGGGCACTGGTTCGATTCAAAGGTTTTTGTTTTTTTGTTTCGACACTTTTGGTATTGGATTTTATGTTGAAAATCGCCTTTTATGATTGAACACTTTCAACCAGTCTTATTTTAAGAAAAATCACGTGGCGCACACGTCGGATGGAAAACATTGGCCTGAATATTATATTACGTTAATTTATTGAAATTTAATTTCGAATCGAAAAGTCGAGAAAAGTCAGCGCTGAACGCTGACACGATCGTGCTATAGATTCACGGTCAATTTGAAATTAATGTCAAAGCTGTTACGATACGCATAATGCGTCGCAAATATATAATTTCATAGTTTTTTTTTTTTTATAGCTTTTGCGTGTCCGTGCACACGAAAATACTGTAAAAAAACGCTAAAATACTGTATCACATATCAAATAAATATCGCACGGAGAAAATAATAAAAAAAATAATCATAATTGTTGCGTTCACATCGAATTAATGTTAATAAACTAAAATTAACGCGTTGCATTTACTAAAAATTAATCGTTATAACGGTTATAACGAACGGAACAGTCCGTTACGCTAACAGCCAGCCACAATAATATCATCGAATCGTAGAAAGACGCTTTTGGATAAGGCCATAACTGCCAAATCAAATTTATCAAATGGAAAAGAAAAATACGATAAATTGAAAACAATAATGAACGAGACTATATAGATAAAATTACAATAGAATTTAATAACAAAAAATAAAAACAGCAAAGAAATTGAATTAGAATAGAATTAAATTGTTTGAAAAACAATTACGACCTTTTATTAATATTATGTATATTTTAATTTAACGTATGTTGATATAAAACATGATTTTTAAATTTATTATGTTATAATATTTTTAAAATTCTTTAAAACGATTATTTTCTAAAACACGCTAACGAAATTTGAATTCGTATTTGCTCTTTAAATTTTATTTTAAAGATATGTTTTTCATTTTTGGCTTTAAAATTCCCATTAATTTTGCCAATATAAAATGTATTACAACTAAATTTCATTTTGTTAGTTCTATGTTAATTTAATTCGTTATTATTATTATTATTATAAAATTGTTTTATTTTATAATTTATTTGTTTCATTAAATTATTATTATTTTAACATTGAATACGATTTCAATGTTATATACATTAATATGTAATATTTTATCGAACTGTTTTATTACAAAATGGTAAAAAAAAATGTATTTATGACTTAAATTTTTTAAATATTTTATTCCTCAAAAAATATTACGGTTTAATTATTGGATTATTATTACCAAAGTAATATTTTTTTAATTAATTAAACTTAATTTATTTTTTTTTTTTTACAATATGGAATTAAAACTTTTTAAAACAATTTTTTTTCTTTAATGGTAAGGATTCAACATTTGAAAATACGATGTGTAATACGTTCTTACTAGTTAAATGTTAAATTAAACGATTTATGTTTGAAATGTGTTCACCAGCTAATCGACCATGAACAAGGATTTAAGTGAAAATGACGCAAATTAATAGTATTTTATTTTTAAATGGTTTCTAGAGCAAATCGGCTTATAGTAAAAATGTAATTTTCACCAATTCATTCGGGGAAAAAAATACATATATACTCGTTTAAAATAATTATAATTGATAAATAAGAATAAGAACTTTTTCTTTCACTTAACTCGATAAAAAAATTTAATATAGAAGTACATTAAGAATTAATTGGTTAAATTTCGCTAATATTTTACTTAATTTAAAAAGCAAATATTTAAAATCACCCTTTTAAAAAAATAATGAATAAATTTTATTATTTTACTCATTATCAACAAATTAATACTGCAATATTTTCTAACTTTAAAGGATTTCGATGAATATCGTTATTTTTAAATGTTTTAGGAGACAAAAAAGCGATTTAGCTGAGTTTTCGGAAATAACTTTGTTTTTGAAAGAGCGCCTAATTTCAAAAAATCCGTTACATATAATATACAATATCTTGACAACTATAGAAACGAATAATTAGACAAAAATTTAAAATAACCCAATCAGGAATACAAATAATACATTACATTGTATCCGCATAAATATTCAAAATTGATACGCCGTTTTTTTTTTTATCAAATATTTAACTTCATAAATATATTTCATATAAGTAAATCGAAACTACTTCCAATATAATAGTCAGTAATATGCACAAAAAAGAAGTCTAAACATGTGTCTGTATGTATCATTAAATGCACTTTTATCGGAATTATACTCAATGGATTATGAGAAAAACAATATATTTTGCGATAAATTATAGGTGGCCTACACCATTTGTTATAGCTACTTATACTTTTATTCAGAAGTATCTACAAAATTTAGACAAGCGAAAATTGTGATTAATACCTTAAATAAAACTTAATCAATTTATACCCGAAATACAGTTAAATAATTAATTGAATTTCTTGAAAATCTTATGGTTATAATTTAGTTGATAATAAATTTGAATTTAATATTTACTGGACATTTACACAAATTATTAACTACTATTAATTACGAATCCAATTTGTCCTTCAATATAAAAATCTTATTATATAATTCTATTTTTTATAGAAATAAACGTACTCTTTCGAAATAAAATACAATTTATACACAATCAATAGAACACATAAAAAAAATCAAAGAAAATATTAAAAAAAGCCTAAACAAATAAATAATGTAGTTAATTATTATATTATAAAATATCAGAATTTATCATCAGAAAAATTCCCTAAATTATTAAACAATATTAAAAACCCATTTAATACAAATAACGATTTAATTAAGCAAATATATTATAAAATCAAACGTCTTCCGAAAAATAATTATGACAATTTTAATTGCCTTAGAATTTAAATGCAGTTGTAATTAATTATATATATTGATAAAAGTAATAAGAATTTTAAAATTTCAAAGAACTCAACTTTCAAAATTAAATGGAAAAAAAAACTAATTCAAATTGGAATTTTGCTAAACGAATTTTAGAAAAAATGTATGCTATTACTTTTATTGTAAATAATGACTTAGAAATTTTAAACACACAAACAGATTTAAAAACTAATATTTATTATCAATATTAAATAAATGTTAATAGCATAGCATAATATGGTTTATTAATAATTTTAAGCGCATTAAACACAATTTCTTCGTGTTTATTATTTATTATTATCAATTCGTAATATAATATTCTTTTTTTTTTTTGATTTTATTATAATAATCGTCATTTGACAAAATATGATAATATCATCATCTATCAAGTTTATTTTTAATAAACGTAACTAAACGTCTCAATGACATTTATAATTATAACACAATAAGTGAAATAATAAAATAATTATCTCTATTATATTATATATTTATATAACACATATTATAATTATTTTAACAAAAAGAGAAAAAAAACTAAATATAAATCACTTATTACATAACGAGAAAACACATTCTTTCATTGTTCTACGAAGGAAACTGTTAACTTCGCAGACTCGATTGTATTTGTGATACCAGTCGAAACGAAACTTTCTTTATTTTATCATAACTCATAATGTACCTACGCGCAGTATCTTCAGACGTATTGTTTTCCAAATAATTTAAAGCTCGTGTAAAATTAAAAAAAAAAAACTAATTTGTTTTAAATGCAATCAGTGTGTAAATTCAAACCGTTGACGAACTATAATGTTTAAACAAACATGACACTGTGTCGAAAACCACTTTGGACGCTTTAATAAGTATTAAAATACCCAAATATACGAGTATAGCATACGTTGAAACATTACTGTTTCCAAAATCGTATTCAAATAAAAATGTAGTTTCTGAAAAACAAACGAAGACTTAGTATAATCAATAAGAAAACAATGCTCGTAAATGTGTATGAAACAAGGCATTTATTTTATATGAAATTTAGTAAATTTTATAAATTCGGTTTAAAAATATATATTATCCTTCGATTCGACGATAACTTATCGATTCACTTACAAATATCGGTTTATTACTATGGTTAGTTTTTTTTTTCTTATTCGCTAAATATTTGTTAAATCAATCATACAAAAGACTCCATGATATATCAATGTTTATCAATTATTTTTATTAATATCCATTGCCGTACATGGTTTTTGTCATTCTAAGTATTATTCCGAAAAAACACTTGTTTCTAATTTCGTAAATTGATTTAACCGGCAATTATTTTCATTGCGTACGAGTATTTAGTTTCAATCGCGTAAAAGTGTAAAATTCAAACATTAACAAAACTCTTCAGATTAAAATATATATTGCACTAAAATCGAACAGTTTATACCAAAAACGCTTTGGTAACTAAAAAAGTGGGTTATCCATATGTAGACCAGTTATTCCGATAATCCAATTAAAAAATTTTAATTTTAACTTTATTATTTTAATTAAGTATATAAACAATAGGCAATGAACAAGTGTTTCAGATACATACACTCACACACAACTACTTTGACATTTTAATGCCAGTTATTTATAATACGAGTAATATAGGTAATAGTAAGATATGATTTGTTTTATTATCAGGATATCGATTATGTTAAACAAAAAAAAAAAAATATATCCCTTTGAAAATATCAACAACGTTTGAGTTTTAAATGACTCAAATGATCAAAACAGATTAAAAAAAAAAAAGTCAAGCCCTATGGTTTTGATTAAGTTAACGGATTATTATATACGAGTATACGTATTTTATAACTCATATGATTATTACGTTGTTTCCAACGCATTACGCGAAACCGCGTTCTCGGCATAAATAATATTAGAAAATCGTCGAATTGATTTCAAATTAAAACGTACGAATTATATTTTAATCGTAAGTATTTAACATAAAAACATCATAAATTAACACAGTGTCTATCCTGCATGTCTGCGTTACACTTGTAAATGTTTTTAACACACAAGAGAATATTTTACGCTCCCATCATGTTCGCAGAACGATTTTTTTTTTTGTGTAAATGACTGTCTGTCATTACGTTATATCGTTATGTGTATTTGTATTTGTGGCAAATGGAAAAAAAAAATACTTTTGAACAGTGACCACCATCAATAATTGTTAACTTATTTTTATCGAAATAAATATCGATTTTATACTTTCCGATGAATAGATAAATAATTAAGAAAATGCAATTATAATCGATATTGTATACAACAGATGCGTAGTTGACATTTGATAATCCCAAACGTATAACATTTGTAATTTACACACATGTAAAGTATTGGAATACGTGTTCTAAATACATTGACTAGTGTATTTTTCTAAAAATATTAAATTATTTTTTTAAATAAAAAATATTATCGATTTATGGCAAAAATATGTTTTACGTTTTTGTAATACGTTAATTGTTAAAGCCAATATCCAATTACAATTTTGAAATAAATCACGATGTAGCGAACAAACTGTTAATTTTACACGTTAAAATTTTATGATTAAATGTACAAGATTAATAATGTTATTCAATTGTAAAAAAAATGTAATCAGAGTGACAGAATACACTACATCGATGAACATAATAGTAATGATAATAATAATAATAATAATAAAAATAATAATAATAATAATAATAATAATAATAATACAATGCGAGTTTCGTAATTTTCATATTTTGTGTTGAGATTTTTATTTTTGTATAATTTTTAATAGTTATCATCGAATTTCAAACTACTATACTCGTATATATTTAAGTGATTTAAACAATGCAAAATTCAGATAAAAACAGTATTTGAAAATCGAATAAACTTTGTAGAACTGTCACACTGTAAAAACGATTGGAATACATTTTAAAATATTCGAATAATTAATATGAATATGATTGTTTTCCAAATATTCGAACACTTATTCCCTCGATACAAAATGAAAGTATTCTTAACGAGCCCGGTTAATATTTATATAAATAATATTAATTATACGACGTCTGAGTTATTTTATTTTTAATTTCCGTTAGAAAATTGTGAAAGACATTTTATCGTTTTTGTGATTAATCGATTTCGATATCGATTTTACTCGTTGCAGTCAACATTGAAAACGCTATTGTCGTGTCGATGTGTCCGCGTAGCCAATTTAATAATTTTTAGATATTCTTATGACTGACATAACGAATGTATAATTGAAATGTATGTGTACTTACACATCCGACATTACCGTTAATCTGTACACACAGATGAATAATTCATAAAATACAATTTTTTAGTTTTTACATATTATGACGCGATATGTTTCAGTAGAAAATCCAAAATTAGTTATAAATAAAACGCATCATTTTTATTAAGAGGGTATTAAAAATATTCTTAAAAAATTAATATATATGTATATAAAAATAAAATCTAACTCGTATTATAATAAATGTGGATTTAGCGTGTAATAATTAGATTAAAACAAATTTCACATCGTAAATTGATTATTTTGAAGTAAAAAAAAATAAAAATAAATAATACTCGTATTTTCCGAAATGATTAATAAAAACGTGTGCGTTCGTGTCTCTCCCTTACGTTACCTTATTATTTCGTTATTTAAATTTTTTCGATTAAAATTTTTTTTCTGTCGTTCTTTTCAACTATTCCCGTTATAAAAATATTGTAAATAACGGACTAAGGGTCGTAGAGATTTACTGTTTTTTTTTCAAAAAAAAAAAAAGCTTTTAACGATTCCGAGATATTTGGGGGAGGAAGCTGTAAATAAAAATAATTCAATTTCGTTATAAATACCTGATACGACATGGTTTTTTTGAACGGTCTTGCGCTTCAATACCATTATTTCATCGTTCGACATAGACGTACTGGTGTACAAAACGAACAACGGGTTTTGCCTAAAATCGCACGTAATTATTAAAAACGAATAAAACAATTTATAAAAATCGTAGTGCCGGTGTGTTATTTTGTGCAACGACCGAGTGGAATATACGACGTTCAAATATTATGTGTGAGGAAGAAACCGGACAATAAATTTCGAGAATTTTGTTTTTTTAAAAAAAAAACGTTAAAAATCTGCGGAGAAGCGCGTGTCTGTGCGAACACGAGCCAACAAACACTACGCTGGGCACGCGACTGATTTCGATATCACTGTATTTGCTTTAAAGCAGCAGTCGCCGGGCGTGCATGCTTCACTGGACCGTGAAAGATTTCCCTACTACACGTACCACAGAGCTATTACTATACGGGTTTTACGGGCTGTTCTAGTTTCTTGATTTTTTTTTTTTCGGAAGCGAGACATACGCGTCACAACCGGATTTCGGGTAATAATACGAGGAAGAAGTCTCTTCGAAAATGTCTCCGAAATAATAATAACGACGCGATGATGACGATAAAAATATCGCGTAGAATTATTATTATAATAATAATATTATTATTATTTGTATGTAGGACAATAAAACAATGAAAAAAAAAAAAAAAAAAAGTAACAAAACAAATTGTGAACATTTAAATCGTTCGTCGCGAATAATAAACGCTCTCGTACATATTGTTTCGCATGCCGTTTTCTTTTTCTCCGCCGCACAATTATTTCAACGTGTTACACAACACGTTTATTACCCATTGCGAACGCGTGTATTGTATACGCACGGGATGAATTCCATAATTCGTATAATTCACGAAGCACACATACGTCGCGGTGTAGAGCGTAATAATTAACGATAATTTGTATTATATGTATCGTACGATATAATATAGTGCGCGTGCGATGAGCGAAATGTACGCGTCAATGTGTACGAAGCGCGAGAGAAATGAAATTCACGAGTCAGTGGCGATTATACATGATGTTCAAGCGGGACGGGGGAGAGAGGGGAGCGAAAATGGAGTCAACTCCCTTCGCCAATGAAATATCCACCTCGAAGGGATAATAACAAAAAAGAACTGTTCGAGAATCTATTAAAACGGAATGCAGATGTTTGTAAAGGAAAAGAGGGCTAGCTAGAGTTGCTTGTAAATAGCGGTTCGACAGTATTGGACTGCACATTGTCGACGCGGCGGTCAACGTGAACCACACACTAATTTTATTTCAATGAAATAAAATTGACCTAATGATTCGTCTTTCCTCGTTGTACACTCGTTTACGCGTTTACTCGTTTATTTTACACTTTTCTACTTTTCTATTAACTTTTATTGGTTTACTCATATTTACACGTTTCCCCGACCGACCGAGTTTGCCGGCAGCTAAACACCAAACGCTCGATCATTGCCGACGATTGGCGCGCACCATATACGCTGATGGTGGGTCAAGCTTTATTTAACATGATGTTCAAAGTGATGGGTTGCTTTGAAAACGGAATGCATAAACCATAACATAATTGTACAAACTTATAAGTCGATATCTAACTGATAATTGTTCTCTAAACGCACACTGATTCGTTATTACGTGTTGTAATCGAAAATTGTAGTAGAAGGAATGCTCCCACCTATAAACTACACTTAATTGTTACCCGGTAGCAAATTTTATCTGGTTGGTACTTCAGAGAGATCATTTTTTGAGTTTCTCAATATAACGCCTAAAAACAAAAAAAAAAAACTATCGAAAATGACATAAAAACGGTAAAAAAGTGTTTTCAAAGAAATATTTCTATATCTGTGTACATTGCATAACACAAGATTAAATCGTGTACTAAAATTATGCGTATTAGGTATTTTTAATAAAATGTGATACACCGGAGCTCCGCACGGAATCGTTTTTATCCAATACAATTACTTTCAAATTTATAGTATTATCAAATCATTAATAAAATTACTTTACCTAAGTAATTCGCTGAAACGACATTCACAACGTTCGCGGTTCGTTTTTTTTTTTTTTTTTTTAACAAGAAAATTATACGAAATTTATTATTTATTTCATTCCCACGCAATTCAATTGTATATAATGTCGTATTTCTGAAGGTAATAAAAATATGGAATGTTTTTAAATACAAAGACCTTAAACTTCTATGTCAAATTTAAAAATTTTGCTCGCGTTAAAGTAAAAAGCAGAATCCCAAAACCTATAAGACACAAGTAAGGGTAAATAATACAATACGGATTATTTTTAAATATTGTACCTAGTTATAGAGTGATTATTATATATATGAGATATATATTATATTATAATATATAATATTATATATATTATATTACTATATACATTATATTTATGAGTAAAAGAACCGACAAACTTTGAAAAACGTTTTGTAGACGGAGAAGAAACCGAATTATGTATAGGTATAGAATTCCCAACACTTTCATGTTATATTATATTGTACAGGCTTGGAAACGCGTCTGACAAATGATATTTAAGTAATATAATAATTATAATAATAATAATAATAATAATAATAATAATAATAATAATAATCCCAACACATGTTTTTATCATATTGGTTTTGTCGTTTTGAAATGATTAAAAATAAGAATAGAAAATATTTAATACCTATTTCGTATGGATGAAGTAAGAGCAAAGATTTATTTACTCTTTATACCTACATTCAGTTTATAGGAAAGCCGATTCCCCGTTCCCCTAACGATGACACCCACTGACCGTTAAGTCGTGGCACGTGCCTCAAATTAAGTCCTTCGTCACGCCACCGATGGCGTAAATTAGTCAACAATATGTATTTTTAGTGTTGCATACGCTTGACATAAATAATTATATGATTTTTAATGCACACGACACACTAAACATGTTCACTTTTTTCTTCAATTCAAAATGAAAGTTTTTAGACGCCAAGTTTTGAAATTTTTTTCGGTTTCTCTTCATTTTGGTATACGGAAAAAATGAAATGAAATAACTCGATTTTTCTGAAAATTTACATTTTCGCAATAAAAATTTTTAAATAATATTTTATTTAATCGGTATTACATCGCTTAACGCGTGCAGTGCGATTTCGATCATCAAACATACTTTTGAAGTTATACTTTTCAATAAATACGAAAACTTGAAATACCTAATAGCCATAATATCGAGAAACTGAGTTCGGAACATTTTGATTGCACCGCCGTTTTAAGAAAAAAATAATTTGGCCATAATAATTGTGAAAAACCAATAGTAAAAAAAAAAAAAAAAAACAGGTCGAACGTAAGAGAAATTCTAAAATTTCAATTGTTAAAATTGAACAAATTTTAATTAAAGTAATTATTTTTCTTTTCGAATTTTATTATAAACGTTTTGTAAATTACACATCAATCCAAATAACTTAACAGGTGATCAATAAAGTCAATGACTTTTATTCGACACGATATTTTATACTTTTTAACGTTGCGAACAATATGTGTTTTTCTGTCCTTAAAAAATGAATTTTATTTACTAAGAAAATGATTATTCACTTTCTAGTGCTGCAAAACGATGATAAATTTACAACGAAAACATTTGGCGTTGCGAATGGCGAAATTGGCGGAGGCGTATTCCGAGGCAGAATATTATACGAAATGCCTTTGAAGCTCTCGATTTTTGCGGTAAAAAATGAATATTCATACAATTTTATGTACAAAAGAAAAAAAACTAAAATTATATTCGTTATCGTGATTTCGTCGCGGTTTATTGCTCTTTTCAAGAACGACGCGTAAAACGTTTGTTTAATGCAAATTGGAGGTTTCGGCAAAATTCGAGAATTCTTTTTTCATGCATATCCATATAGGATGTTATATTTTTGTTATAAAAATTATTACAACGGCGTTTTTGTCGTTGACGACGACGTAAGAGAAATACCGTAGAAATTTATACTGAATTCCCAATAGTTGTTTTTTAACAAAAATTCGGTATTTTTTTTAATAAACTTAATGTTTATTCTTGGATTAGAATTTAGAAATTACTCAGTTTCTCAGCTCTCCCCCTCCAAAAAAAACCTAATGCGTTCCTGTGTTTAATATAGCAAAATTATTAATTTTTTTTTCGTATTTATATATATATATATATAAATATAAGAAATATATAATATAATATATATATATATATATTGTGCCCTGCAGACGTGAACGTCGAGTTACGCGTTTTTCCGGATTGAATTTCCCGTGATAAACTCATTTCGTATTCGGGAAATATTTCGAAAATTTTTACGGAAAAAAAAATTATAAAATAATTTTTAGACGTAAAATTAATTTGTCCGTAGCGGGTACACAGGAGACGTCGTCTATGGAGGTTACGGTTTACGATGGAGGTATTACTGTTACGCAATTTTATCTTTTGTGATATCGTTTCCCGCCAAATATCGCAACGAAACTGCGAACAAAAGTAACGAATATTATTGAGATAACAGCGAGCGGCGTTTGGAATGTTCCGCGGAGTCTTTTAGTGATTTAGTGAAATTGCCGTTCAATTGCGAAACCTGTGAAACGAATTTTTTTTTTTTTTCCATTCGGACAATTTAACAACGCGTGTATCGTCTGCGAATATTTTATTGTTTATTACGACTTTTGAGCGCGTATCGATATGGTGTACCGTTCCGAATTAATGTATCGACTGTTTTGTTCGTAGTTAGTATTAATTTATTATTATTGCTCTACACACACACACACACATACAATATATTAGTCGATAAACAGCCTTTTTTTTTTTTATAAATACAATATAACGTTAAACGATAAACAGTAATTTTAAATAGACGGTCAATTAATCGCAATCGATTCCGTTTGGTTGTTTGTGAATTTATCGTTTGTTCGTTCGATCGACACGACAATCATCAAATATTTTACAATCGTAACTGTTTTTGTTATTTAAAAAAAAGTACAATTCTCTATTATGAATCATCGGTGTTGTACATATTATTATTATATTTCTTTATTGTAAATAGATAAATATTATACGCAATGAATTTCACGCCGAGTAGAAAGACTGTGGTTTCGGAGAAACACGAGAAATCGTCGTACGATCACGATTTACAACTTTATCGTGAAATCCCCGATTACAATATAAATTTAGACGAGTTTGAAGAATGGGCTGTTGAAAGGCTGAAAGGTAAGGAATCGTACTGTTTCGTTCGAACAGCTGTGAACGCCGCCAATCTGTATTTTGTTTTCAGTTTTACAAATATTGGAACAAATAAGTTTGAAGGGAAACTCGAATAGTTTCGAAGAGTTTACTAAAACAGTAGTCAACGAAATAAAGAAAGAAGGATTAAAACATATGTATAAATTAGTACGTAATGCTATAGTTTAAAATGTTCTTTCCAGAACTAAAAATCTACATTTTTTCCTATTCGCATTGAATCTTTGATAAATGTATTACATATTTAAAAAAAAAAACAAAATATTTATTATGTACATTATTTAAAACTAATTAATAATAAATGTGAAATATCAACAAAGTTACAAAAAGCTTCATTAAAAATTTGGTTTAGATTTTAACTGGTATTTCTATGATAAGAATTTCAAATTTACTTAAAAATAAACTGAAGTTACATGCAACAATATTCGTGTGTGCTTCTTAACTATTATATTTGTAATTTAAATACCCAAAAAAAAAAAATAATTTTTTTTATCTGAATGTTTGAATTTCTTATATTTGTAAATCATAATTATTGTACGATACGATTTTATTTAGATAACAGGAAACAGATATAAGGATTACGAAGAAAACCATGAAGCGAGGAAAAGAGACGTATGTTCACATTTTATTCTCAGACTCATTTATTGTAAAAATGATGAGTTGCGTAGATGGTTTATTAGCAGAGAAATAGAATTATTCAAATTGCGATGGACACTTCTTTCCAGAAACGAAAAGTTAAAATTCTTATCGTCCAACAACACCAGCTATACAGCAGTAAGTCATATTTTTAATTTTCTTTTAAATTTTTATTACCTTCACATTGCAACAGTAATCGTAACGTTGTTTTACACAAAACGGTTGTTAACTTCTAAAAAAAAATGCCACATATTCGATTAAACGATTTGTTATCGTAGATTTACGAATTCATTTGTCTTCATTTCAATGTATACACGAAAATCGCAGAAATCCGTAGTTTTATTTCTTTAATTTTTTTTTTCTATAGTTTTTGAAATATATTATTATTATTAACTTAATAATGATCTCGAATGACTACGAGTAACATAGGAGGGTTTTTTTAAATTTTAGTTTAAAATTTAAGTTATTTAATAAAATATATTGTCTTTAGGTCAGTGAGGAAGAACATAAATTAATGACTGAAAACATGAGTTCATTTACCACGACTGGAGGGAATAACGAGTACTTCAAAGTTTGTTGGACTCAAGTATTAGAATTAGTTCGTCAGAGAAAAGTTTTTCTTTGCGACGGATTTGCTTATGTGTTACCGTCCGATGTTATTTTCGGAATTTGCCAAATGTTTCGATCAGAACTTTCTTTGGAATTAACTGTAAGTTATTTATTTTACACATTTAATAGAGACGTGTCGGTGTTTATTTTATTTTTTCCCCCTTATATTATAATATTATATGTTTGTAATTTTATTTATCATTAGATACAATTTAAATGTAATATATTTTAGTTAAGCTATGAACTCTGATTTGTTTGTACACCGACATGTCACTAAAATATACTAGTATAATTTTTTATCTATGATTTATAATAATATGTAATTTTTTTTTAATATATTATTCAGAAATGTTTTCAAAAATTCAACGTGATTTGCGATGACGAGAGGTTTGGAGCTTTTATCAAATACTTACACCAGTCGTATATGGGGAAGAATTACTCCGTTTCGGAAAACATGTCTACATTATCTATTAATAATATTGATCAAGTTAGTTAGGTTTACGTTTTGTAAATCAAATCAAAAATCACATTGATTTATAATACTGAAATATGACACTGGTTTACAACTTTAAACTTTTTTTAATCATCAGAGTTGAATGTGAACTATTCTAAACCAAATTTTCGCGCTGATTTCAAATCTGTTATTAGATTTTTCGATCACCTTTAGTTTTTTACTTATAGATATTTAATTTTTATGGGTAAAACAATAAGAATTATTCATTTTACAACATGTAAAACATGTGTACAACATGTTACGTATCTAAATTCGTATACAATACACAATATATTACGCATTCAAAGAACAAATTTGAATAAATTTCATTTTAAAAACTGTGCGTGCTAGATGAAAATGGAAAACAGATTTGAAATCAGCATACAATAATCCATACATTTCAGTTTAAATTATCTCTGATGAAATTTTATTGCAGACCAGTGTAATTTATCGATTTTTATGTATACTAAATTTATAAACTTAAAACATGAATACATGTTTTTTTTTTTTTGTTTTCTGCGGTCAACATAATAATTATAACTCAAAGCAATAGTATAAATTTGTTGTTAAATATTTTTCTAGTTTCAAAACAATTTCGTTTGACATTCAGACGTACATGATATTTTATAACACTTATGTATTTAAATATAATAGAAACGCACGATTTCGAACATTGATTTTTAAAAATTCCAGGCATCAAAAGATAGTTTTCCACTGTGTATGAAACGTTTACATGTAATTTTGAGAAGTGAACACCATTTAAAACATCAAGCTCGTCAGCAATATGGTTTATTTTTAAAAGGTGCTGGCCTACCATTGGATCAAGCTTTGGTGTTTTGGAAATCAGAATTTACCAAGAAAATCGATGCAGATAAAGTAAACATTGTTTGTTAATAAATAATTGTAATTGTAATGAACGCCGTGTTTCCCTGGTCTAGTTTGATAAACAATACAGTTACAATATAAGACACAATTACGGCAAAGAAGGGAAAAAAACCAATTATACGCCGTACAGTTGTATGAAAATAATTATGAGCGCAGTGGGTATAGACGAATATCACGGATGTCCTTACAGACATAACAATAGTCAAGCGTTGAAACAATTACTCGAGGCATCTAACATTCCGTCTCAAAGTATGATATTTTTTCTAATTTTTTTAAATTCTATATTGCGTATATTATGTTGAATTTATGGATTTATTGCCCGAATTATATCGTGTCGTTTGCGCAGATATTCAAGAAATTTTAACTCTTTCTCAAAACGGACATTATCAAATTGCTTGTACGAAATATTTCGAAGTAAAACATGGCGCATCGCCTACGTCCACCGCTATCAACCATCCAAATCAATTTTTTGAAGAGAGTCAAAAATTGAAAGGACATCATAATAACGATGAATCCAATCACAATGAATGTACGTTATTTATTGTTTACATTACATTTTGTATTTCATTCCTTAACCTAATTTAACATATGTTATAATTAACAGCTCAAGCGAATTCGTCGATGGTTGACGGTATTAGCAGTACGGATTTCGATGAACCAATAACTGAACATGTTGATAAAATGGATTGCGAATAATGCACGAAGTAGAAAACACAATTTTTAAACGCACTCTATAAAAATGTGGCAATTTTCTATTCTTTAATTATTCTATTAGATTACTTTTGTAATATTACTAGTTTGTATCTTTTTAATTTATTTGCACGTTTAGTTCATTAATTTAAAAGATTTATGTTATTAAAAGCTTAGAAATATAATATATTAACTTATGTATAACAGACACAAACGAATGTTACAAATGAATAAAATAAAATTATATTCTTCTGCGTGTACAAATTTCATCGCTTTTAGAATCTAAACGAACCAAAGAATGTATCAATTATAAAACCTTTTTTTTCATAAGGAGTCCTTTACTGATGTAGTAACTAGTAACAAATTGTATCCAGTTGATATTTTATTTAATATTGTTTCAATAGCTATTTTAAAAGTAAAAAGAAATATGAAAAAAAAAATTAGTAAAATTATTAACAAAACCATTTCGAACGTAAGACATTTTTGTATTTAAATTCAAATATTACTAGCTAAACATATAATGTTTTTTAAAAAAAATTTAATTTGTTTGGTATATTAATAATAAACAGAATTTTACTCCGAATCGTTTTTCGATTACAATAAAAAAAAAAAAAATTGCCTTCAAATTTAGAACAATTCAATTATCATCGTTATTATGATTACACAGCTTCACGGGTAAAATTATTAAACTTACAGAAAGAGAACAAATAAGAATTTAATATTAAGGAAAAAGAATCTATAATTATTGAGAATGCAATGTGTACGTTTTAATATCATTAAAAGTGAAGGGAAAAATGAATAAAAACACAGGATTCAGAATCCTTAGAGCGGTAGAATCAATGTTTTGTCTCAAATACGTATTTAATTTGATTTCTACACAGTATTTATTATAATAATATATAGCGTTAATAATTATTTATAATTAGCTCAAAAATATTTTCATAACATCAAGTTAAAATATTTCTGTATTGAATTTGTAGCAGTTTATGTGAAATATGTGTACAATATTTACCAAAATCTTGACATCTATTGTTTAAATTACAATGTAATATTATATATTTATTTTTTTCATCTCATCGCACAATTCCATTAAAATATTATGATTAATTTGTTTTTTGGACAAATACAGAATTTTGTCATAAATTTATTAAGAAAAATTGTTGTATTACACGAAAAAAAACCACTGTGAAATTAATAAGTAATAATGTAAACAGAAAATTTTAGTAAACTGACTTTTAGTCAAATATAAGCTTTGTAGCGATTTCAATATATCAAATGTTATAAATTACTTTATATAGGTAAAAAAAAAACTGCATAATATGAAAATTGTAATATGAAAAAAACGTTGTGTTACATAAGCAGGTAACATCACTATTTAATAAGATTAGAAATACTTAGAAAATCATTCCAACAGTCAATAATTTTCTTTTGAAAACTATATCAAAAAAATTAAAATTTAAGAAAAACATTGTTAACGAAAAAGTTAATGTATTAATTAGGAAACACACATAATTTATATAATATTATACAATATAATCATACTTTACAACCACGAATTACAATAGTGTTCAATAAAAAACCGAAACAAATTTATTAAACAACGATAATAGGTATAATAGATTTTAATTTATTAATTATCATTTATTAAAACAATAATTAAACAATGTGTGGAACGGTTATGGACTGTATTCAATATCATAATCGGAATCGTATTAGATTTAACCAAATGAAAAATTTCAAGAAAAATAAATTTAACGAAATCATAAAACGATTTTGAGTACAAAATAATTATTATCAAAAATAAACAAAACAATTTCGAAATTATCCAAGTAGATTAATAATCAATTCCAACAAAACATCGGTGAAATATCCGTTTATGCATTTGTTAATTCCAGCAAGGCGAGTAGGTAATAATTTTTTAATTTGAAAAAAAAAAATTAAACGTATTATGGATTCGTTAATTTACTCTATTGGTTAGGTTCGCTATCGTACAAAATCGCTTTTCCAACGCGACGTAACTCGCGGGCGCGACGACGACAACAACGGCGTTGGTATAAAATACAAGTGTTAGAATAACTGCTGGTAATACGGTCGTCACTCGGCGGCGGCACAAGTGACCACCACCTCCTCTCACACCACGGCACAGAAAATCGAACGTCGCGCGTGGTGGGAGGGCTCAACGTCGTCGTTATCAACAGCATTCGGTCGCAATAATCTATCGTTATCAGAGAATACATTTTTTCGCATTACCAGACGCCGCGCCGTCTTGTACAATTGTTGTTTTTTTCTTTTTTCCGTATAATCCGCGACCGCGTCCGTTCGTTTTCGACGGCGAGAAAATTTGTCGTCGCGATAAAAGCGTTTTTTCTTTCTTTCTTACGACGACGACGACGCGATGATAATAATGAGTGATACGACGGAATAATATAACCCACCACCACTGGTGGCGTCGTCCGGCGGCTTACCACCGGCCAGAGATTAATTATTATTATTGCGACTACGATTTTTGATAACGCGGCGCAGCGTCCGTCCGATAAGTCCGATTTTCTCGCGGCCGAGACGCGGTTTTTTCGTTTTCGTTGCTCGTAACGAGTTTCTCCTAACCGCGGCCCCGTGTTCTTCGCGTTTCAGTCGTCGATGGCCAACGATCGAACCCGTCCGGTGCGGCGATGACGTACGCGACAGCGATACGACGATTGTCGCGGTCGCGTCGCCCTCAGTGAAACGTCTCCGGGCGGGGTGTTGGAAAAACGGTAAAAAAAAAAAAGAAGAAATTTCGCGGGGAGTCCTCCGCCGCCGACACCGAATCTCGCGCGACATGGCCGTCCCGACGGCACGGACGCTTTTCTACTCCGTCTCGGTGGTGTTGTTGTGCGTCGGCGGCCGCACGTCGGCGATCAACTCGTTGTTGGCCGAACCGTCCTGCGTCGACGGCCTGAAACTGCGGTGCGCCAACGCCGGCACGGCTGCCGTATCGGAACTCGACATACTGGAATGCATACAGCTGTACGAGGTAAGGGGGAAAACAAAAAAAAAAAAAACCGTTTTACGATACGTTCGTATTCGTTAACGGTACCTAACGATCGTTTCACGTAGTATACACCGACGGTAATCTGATCGAATCGGTGCAATTATCTCTTACGTACGTCACGTCCGAGGGTACATTGATTTTCCATAAAACCGTATGCGTGCGCGCACGATTTAAAACGATTTAGTCCTGTTTCACGTTTGAAAATCGTTCCGCAGTACGTATTATCGTAATTAATAACACCCGTTTGTGTTGTTAACCAGCCGATCCGAACGACAAACGTTATACGAATAACGAATGAACGCCGTAGGATTAAGAGCGACCCAGAATAACCTCCGGTTTTTATATCGTTTGTACAATATATATATACGATTTTATTTCGTTTTTAGGACTCTGACTTCTCGGCCGAATGTCAAATAGCCATATGGACACACTTGAAGAGATTCGTGGCCAAGGAAAATCTACGAGCCGTACTCTGGCCAAAGTGTAGATACGAAATTGAAAAACTCAACTGCGAACGACACAAGAATTGGTTTGGTTGCATAGTGGACAACAAACAGATGATCACTAGAAACGACGACTGCCTCCATTTGATATTGCGAATAGAGAATATCGCGTTTTCCGATTTCAGACTAATTTCGAATTTTTCAAATTTGTGCCAGGACGATATAAGACAGTTTCATTGTTTGGACGATCGGGCCTCAGACGTATGTATTGCATTATAATGGTTTATTCAACTCGTTTTACAACAAGTCCCGTCGTTATTCCATTTCGCTTTTATAGACCCTGTATCGAGGACATATATTGGAGTGTCTTCAATCGAACATCGACAAACTTTCCACAAAACAGTGTTTGCCGTTGGTGTATAAACTGTCCGAGTGGCAAGCAGACAATATCAAATTCGATTATTCGCTTCATATGGCCTGTTTAAAAGACAAAGAAAAATTGTGCGCCGACATTCCCACTGGTAGCGGTCTCGTTTACAATTGTCTTTCCAGACACATCGGTAGTGGACAAATGTCACAATTGGTAATTTCGTTTACTTGTTTGTAAATGTCCGAATAACGTTTTTACATTGTTTTTATTATTATTATTATTATTTTAATTTTTGTTTTCAAACGTTCTAGTGTCAAAATCAGCTGTGGAGAAGAGAGAAATTAATTACTGGAAATATTAGAGTCAGCAAAGGATTGACCAGAGCGTGTCGAGAAGATATTCGCAAATATCACTGTCGGAGATTAGTGTCGGACGATAAAGACGTACGCTTGGCACAACTTTTGTTGTGTTTAGAAAATGTTATACATAACGGTAAAAATCTTAAAACCCTATTACTGCCGTGGTATCGAAATCAAAATTAAAACAATTTTTTTTCTAGGAACTGAAGTATCTTCAGATTGCCAATTCGAATTAATGGAACATCGGAAGTTGTTGCTTCAAAATTACCAGTTATCACCGGAGGTTGTTTCGATGTGCTCAAACGATATTGAGAAATATTGCCAAAACAATGAAATCGGTAGACGTACAATTCATTGTTTAATCGACCATTCTAAGCCGTCACGTCAAAAGAACCGAATCGGAAAGTCCTGTCAAAAAGCGGTATGTGTGTGTGGTGTTGGTGTAATTATTATTGGTCTTAGTAGACGTCGATGAATTACAATAATTTACGTATTATATTTGTTGATCAATTAGTTGCAAAAACTTGTGCGAATCACAAATATCGGCGAAGACTGGAGGGTAGATCCCGTACTTCAAGAAGTGTGTCAGTCTGAAGTCGATAAATATTGTTCCGACACACCTGCCCGTTATAACACGTAATTTTAATTTAATTGTAAAACGCATGGAATACATTTGAAATATATTCGTCAACACTTCATTGTAGGGTAATGAATTGTTTGTTGGAAAAATTATTGGTGGGATTGGTACAAGAGGAGTGCAAGAACGCGTTAATGCCCGTTCAATACTTCATCAATCGAGATTTCACATTAGATCCTGCATTGTATAAAGCGTGTTTTTCTGATGCGTCTAGGATATGCAAAGCGTCCAATGATTGGCACAAAGAACCGAAAGAGAACATGATTTTACCGTGTCTCGCCCAGTATTACCGACCTTTCACATCATCGGCGACTGGAGCAAAATATAAGGTTAATCGTCACACCGATTATCATATTTCAGATGTATTATTTATTTACGTTTTGTTTTTATTTACATTATTATAGTTGAAACCGAAATGTAAAGATCAAGTTAGAAAAGTGATGATACAACGAGCTATAAGTGTTGATCTCAATCCAGAGATTGCTGAAGCGTGCATCAAGGATCTACCGAATTTTTGTCATCAGAAAACTGGTGTCGGAGAGGAAATGCTTTGTCTACAAGACAATTTCAATAAGTAAACAATTTGTGTTCATAAATTATTTGACTCTCTCTTAAGTAAATGTAATATTGTTTTTTTTTTTTTTTTTTTTTTAGTCAAAAAATGACTAAAGAGTGCAAGGAATCAATTAGTCGATGGACAGAAGCACAAGCCGAAGATATTCAGTTGAATCCTGTTATTAGATTACATTGTAAATCATTCATTCAGAAATTTTGTTCGGTAAATTTCTTAGAGTGTTTCGATAGAAATAAATAATTTATTTTATTTGTAATTTATGTTTCAGACGGAACTTCTATCTAAAGATGATATCACTAAAAATGATGTAATGGATTGTTTGATAAAAAATAAAAACGATCCAGAAATGAAAAGTGAATTAAAATGTCGTGCTGCCGTAGAACATTTTCAATTGATATCAATGAACGATTATCGGTTTACTTTGTCGTTTAAAGAAGCGTGTCGTTCAACTGTCATTAGGTATTGTCCCAAGTCTCGTACAAAACCAGAGGTATATATAATAACGTTCCATACAAATTTACTTATAATACTTATAAAAAGCGTGTATATATGTAAAGCAGGAATTTAAGATATTGTGCACGAATGCACTGTACAGTGTCTGAAGTTTTCGGGTAATGGAAAAATGATCATTTTAAAACCAACATTTTCCACAATGCCCGGAATTGTATAGATTGAATCCAATTATTAAAAATTATATATGTCGCAGACTGTTATTGTTTGTTACTGACAATTTTTCTCTACTAGGAATTTGTTCATTTACCATTAATTGTAATAGTAATATGTAACAAAATAATAAATAACTATAAACATTTTAATATGTAAATTAAACAATATTAATTTGGCTTATAATTTCAAATAATATAATACATATAGGCAATAATTATTTTTCTTATATCTTTAATAATGTTTATTTGCATTTATTAAAATCAAAATTCATCTATTTTACTCACTTCGATTTGATCAATGTGTGCCCGATGTCATCAATACCCGATTTTCTTTGTTGCCTCAAATATATTTAATTTTTATTATAACATAAATTGGTTTTCATTTCAGGTTGTTGCATGTTTAAGTGAAGTAGTACGAAATGATACTATTACCAACTCCAAACATAAAGTAACAAAACCGTGTCGACAACAACTCCGAGCGCAATTATTACAACAACGCGAATATCTCGAATTAGATCCTGTTCTAAAGAACGCTTGTCAGAGCGATATCGTAAAACACTGTTCAGGCATGGAATCTGGTTCAGCACAGGTAAAATTACTTATTGAAAGTTTTTTTTAACCTTTTGATATAATTTAAAATTTTAGATTCTAGTGTGTCTTGAAATGAACAAAAGTTTGCTATCGGACCAATGTCACCGTGTAATATTTTTGATTCAGAGACAAGATTTGACCGATAGTTCATCAGATTATGTGCTATTAACAAAATGTCATAATATGTTACAATTATATTGTAAAGAAGAGAATTCGTCTCGAGCTTTAAGCTGTTTAAAGGTTTATTTTCTTTTGCTGATATATTTTAAACATATTTTTTAAACAGATGTACAACAAATTATTTTGTTTTAATATTTCGTAATATTAAATAAATCTGTTTGATAGAAATTTAAACACGATTCTGCATTTGAAAAACCTTGTCAGTCACTTGTCATTCAGCGTATGATTGAACAAAGCGATGATTATAGACTGGACCCGGCACTCCATCATAATTGCCAAGACGATATTAATTTATACTGTAGTCAAATTTTAGCTAAATTACGACCCGAATCGGAGTATAATGGGAAAGTGTTACAGTGCCTGAAAGTATGAGTTTACTGTTTTATTTCAGTTTGTTTTGAAATTAAATACAAAAATTAAATTTTCAGGAAAAGTTTCGGCAAAGAAAATTGAAACCAGAATGCGAGAAACAAGTATCGGTTACTTTGCGTGAATCCGCATTGAATTATAAATTAAACCCATTGTTACGTAGTCTCTGTACAATTGAGGTAATTTGATAAGTTTTTTTTTTTTTTTTTTGTATATACCAATTTCATAACGAAAATTATACTTTGTGACGAATAAAATTGTTATGAAATATACAAACACTTGTTTTAATACGTTTTGTGTGAACAGATTAAAGAACTTTGTCGAAAAGAAGAGAACGATGAAAGCAAAGGTGGCATAGAAAATTCTGGACAAGTGGAAGAATGTCTGAAACAAGCCTTGAGTCATGGGTTAATTGAAAACCGGGCGTGTCGTCTAGAAGTGGCCGGGTTGATCGAAGAATCAAAGGCTGATATAAATGTAGATCCATTGTTGCAACGAGCTTGCCTCTTGGATATTACAAAGTACTGTGATGAAGTTCCACAGGGTGCTGGCAGACGTATGTTGACGATATTTATTAAGTCATAGGTCTAACCGAACTCGTTTTTTAACGTTTATAAATTCAAACCGAACTGTTAAAATACGTTATCGAACTCGAATCTTACATTTATTCTTGTAGACGTTATTATAAATTTAAAAAAAATTTAATTAATTAAAGGACATTAATTCTATGGCATAGGTCGTTATTTATTTCTTGTTATATTAACAATAAAATAATAAACATTATTAATTATTATTATTAGGTGTTGTCATGTAGAAACATTAATTTATCATTTAGTTCTGTGTTTCTCTTTTAATACAATTTTCTCTGTTTTTGAAAATATATGCTCTGAATATATTAAAGTGGCAGGAATTCCTAGATGTTTCATTGATATAAACACTTAATTAGGAAATGTTTGATTTGAATTCCACCAGTTGAGTAGATTTGATGTTGGTAAAATGACTGTCATTTTTGAATAAGATATGATGTAATTATGTAATATCAATGTGTATTAATTGATTTATAATGATAAAATATTATTTAAAATTATTATAATTGTATAATTAAGAATTAAAAAAATACAATTTCTTCCTGATTCTTTCAGTTCATGATTAATTGAATCGTTAATTAAGAATGTCTCGCAATAAACTTTCTTCTTATACTAAATATTTAATTTTTATTTTTATTCATAGATTTTTATACCAGCTTTCGATAACAGTTTATAACATCAGTTGATCAATTACAGATTAAATACTAAAAACGTTAATTTTTTTTTATTTTTATGTAAGTTCGAGTTTCAGATTTCTAAATCTCGATATGGTTTGGTTTAAAAAGATTGCAAATCAAACGGTTCAATCCGAATCAAAAACAATTATTCAGCTCAGTTTTTTTTTTATATAAAGTTCGGAATTCAAATAGTTCAACGCATCTTTAACATTTATATATTATTTTCATTAATCATATGTTGGAATTAATTGTATTACTTTTATTCAAAAACAGATTTACAATGTTTACAAGCTGTGGTTGAATCAAAAACTAAAAAACTTCATGCCAAATGCCATGACATGCTCTTGCAAAGGATGGACATGTTTAAGAACGCTCAAGCATTGGTTAGAATAATATTTTTAATATTTTATTTTGGTAAAATATTCAGTTTATTTGTTTATACACCGATTAGTTTTTAAAATAATGGATGTAATAGATTTTCTTTTAGAATAAAATTGAAACAGTTTTGGATATTTATGTTATATATTTGTGTGCATGTCTTTATAATATTTTAATTAAATATTACAGATTTACCCGGAGAGCTTACAACAATTGTATGGACAAGTCACCAAATCGCCTTCGAAAAAATACTTAATAGTTGTTATGATAACTATTATGGGACTAATATTCATAGTTGGTTTGTTTTGTGGTCGTGTCAGTCGAAGAAGTGCGATTTCTAAAAAGAAATAGATGGTATATTATCATCAACCAATTACTGATATCAATGTCTGCTACTATTTACTATATAACTGATATTATATTAATAGAGACTTATGAGATAATTTTAAATATATAGTTTTTGAACAATGGACATATTAGATAGAAAATTATAAATGTAATTATTTACGCAGTTAGGTACAAAATTTGCTGTTTTTGTTTTATATTATGACGTTATAACAAACGCTGGACTTTGCATATTGTTTGAAATAGATTTCTATTGTACCAATATTAAAATATGTTGTTTAATTTAAGATACATTACTGATAACTATTATGATAAATATTAGTACATATATTGATACAACGAACAAAACAATGACGAAATTCGTGTTAATTGCAAATTTGTATACATTTATAAACACATTGTTGTGCTTGAGTCTGTCTGCAATGCTTCTGATGGATAAGACTTGCGCTGTATCGATTTAACAAAATAATGGTCTATTGTCATCATATTTTTGTGTTATGTGTTCTGGTAGTAAACTTCACGAATTGTATAACTGCATTGCATTAAGTAGACACATTGTATGAAATAAAAATTATTAAAAATCTAATTATTTCCTATTACTTAGTGTGTAAAATATTATATCTACATATTTTTATTATTAACATATGGGAATAATGAAGCAAATTTTTTTAACTATTTAAAGGCCTTTAAAAGATACATAAATGAGTTTAAAGTTTACACATAATAATGAAATTATAAGGTTGTTAAAAATGTTTTTTGGAGGTACTAAAAATATGTGTGAACAAGAAAAAAAAAGTGTTAAATAAATTCATTTTAATTGTCAAAATTAATACAAAATAATATTACAATATAAATTCAGTTAATACAATATTATTTTTTGTTTTCAAATGTATTTATTATTTTAATATCTATGGATAATAATGAATGGATAATAATTATATTTGCCTTTGAGCAGTAATTAAATAATTTTTATTTTGAAATAACAGTTCTTTATTTTATACAATAATCGTGTACAATTCGTGAAGTGTACGAAAACCATTGTGCACATTACACAATGAACAATTCCGTATTTTGTAAGTAACATTATATATATTTAAATTATATAAATTATTTGTGCTATATATTAATATAATTATTATGGAATATATACTTGAGTTAAGAAAAATGTATGAGGCTCAAAACTTTATGTTATGATTTTGTTTAATAGTTTATTTATTATTTACATAATATGTATTGTTTAGCTTTTTATATATATGTACTTATTTCTGATTGTAACCTATAATTAAAATTTTCCTTATGTTTTTTTGATACGACCATATTATAATAATTTTATCTATTATCGAATAAAAAATGCGTTGTATTTTATGTCAACTAATGTTTGGGTACTAAAAATATTATATCGTAACGAATCGAAAATGTACGTTAAAAAATATTCCCTCTCTATGTTCAATTTCAATGAAGATTACATCAAAGTTGCTATGCTTTCCATCATATATATATAAATTACTTAATTATAAGAATAAACGTAAGAAACACAAGTACAAACCTTTTTAAATATGTATTACCTCATTTAAATAATATCCAAATAAATTAGAATTATCTTGATAGTACTTAAAATAAATAATTTAGTAACTTTAAATAATTATTATCCTGTTTAGGTGTAGTTAAAAAAAATATTATTTTTAAGTCGTTTTTTTTTAAATAATTATATACATTCTACATTTAAATAAAATGTATTCAAAATACAAATTATTATAATATATTATATTATTTATATACTCATAAATTCGAATAGTTTTATCTAAACAATTTTTTTTATTAATTCTGGTTATAAATTAATAAACTGAATTGTTATTTATTAACAATTGATTTGTTAAAACATTATTGTTAAAAATACATTAATATTTACATATACTTAAATAGAAATATAATAAGAAAATAGACAATAGCGTTCATTAAAATTTGGTAACTGATTTTATAATTTTCCAAAAATATTAATTTATTTAAATTGGTACTAAAATATTTCTACTTATCATTTATTCACAGAGAACATGATTTTCAAGCTTTTTCCTTTTTTTTAAAATGGAAATGCACAGATCTCTAAATCCCAATTTTATACTCATGTTTTATTAAATGCGAATGACGTCGATTTAAATAAAAAAAACCGAATGCGCGTATTTGTTTACAATTAGAACGCGTATGTATTAAGTGTCAGAAGAAAGGAATTTCAATAAAAATGTAAATTAGAATAAATTTCATATTTATTAAATTATGCATCATATACTCATATATTCGTACACAAAATAATATTTATAAAAAGTAAATAGGTAGGAAAATGAAATTAAAATTTAAAGTAAAACCAACGCAAGCATCGAAAAAAGTTTTATTATATAATTCTATTAATACAAGAAAGATTTAATTTTACACGCAATAAATACAATTTTCTTCGTATGAGAATTTTACAAGAAATATCACTCGTGTATTTGTTTTTGCATTTAGTAAATAAATGGACTCTTAAGAATCCATCGCTAAAACTCAGGATTTTAGAGGTAGATAAAAAAAAAAAATGTCAAAAGTTTCCTTATTATATAAGTCGCATTCTACTAATTACGTTTTGTATTTGATTCGAGAAACACTCTGTATGTACGTATTCTACGTCGGTACACATATATTATACGTATTAATACGTAAAAAATAAGTTAATTACCAATCACGGGATTTTATTTTTTGCTTTTCTTTTATTTTTATTTTTTTTCTGTATTTCTTTTTGTCTGTAATGTGCAAGTTTAATGTTCACATTTGGCTGTAGAAATTTTACAATCGTTCTAAACGCCATTTTCTCACGTATCGCTTTCAGTTTCTCATCGCGTTCTCGTAGACTCATTTCCACCGATATTTTCTCTTCCTTCAAATCGAACACGCATTGTTTTGTGAATTATTAAATATTAAATAAACTGCATCGAGTAAAGTATTGCGGACATTGAGGGTATCCGTAAAAAAAAACAAAAATCCCGTATGATTTTCATCTAGAGCATACTATTCGATTGAATAAAATGAAATTTTAATAAACCGCGTATCAATATCGATGACCAATATTGCTATTAGAAATCGTACTAAGAAATGAACACAATATTTCTGAACACCGAATAGGCTATTTTAAAGTCATAACACGCTTCGTCTTGTCGCTATTTGTGAACTACATATATATTATATCATTTACGTAATTCAGACGTAACGAAATGGCGCAAAAACAGGCGCCACTTGCTCCGTGTTGACAACAAGACGTTTATAAATATTTTTTTAGAAAATTCATTTCCCGACCAGAATTTCAACGTTTTGTTTGGAAGAAATTATCGAAAAAGAATATCGAAAAACGCACATAAAACGAACGTATTTGTTTAATAAATGATTTTTACCGAGAAATTTAATTTTAACACAATATTGATTAGTATAGTTTTCGTGCAGATACTTTCAATTAATAATTATAAATAAACAATTCTCGAATAAATCCGTTTTTTTCTTCTATTCTTTCGTATATCGCATTACGTCGGGTTTATGTGCGTTTATTTTCCAGAAGTTTGGTTTTATTAAATCATTTAAAATCATCGTTGTGATCGATGAAAAAACGTTAGAAATCGTTTTTTTAATCTCTGGCAACACGCGTCAACTACAAAGGATGAATTTGACACCAGCGTAATGAAATCGTAAATTGCAATACCAAATTATTTCGATTAGCTCGATATATTATACACATTGTTAATGCGACTAAAGTATTTGATACACAGTAATTAACCGCACGTGTTAACATAGTAGACAACACACCCACACATAAATATACTTACATTCAACGTTTCAATCAATTTTCTTTTTAATTCGTTCGACTGTTGAAGACTTTTTTTCTTCTGAAGTCGTTCCGATATGTCGTTTTTATAGCGTTCCCCAGTCGTTTTTAACAACATTTCTTTTTTTAATCTGAAAAACAAAAAAAATACAATTTATTAACAATAATAGGACACGTGGTACGTATAAAATTTTCAAATTGCGTTAACTCAATTATTTCAGATGTTTAATAGTGTACTAGGTTTATATTATATATTATACGGCGGCTTACAGTTCTCTTTTAAGATGTTCGATTTTAACGTCATTGGCCTCTTTGGAAACGCGTAATTTCTTTTGTTTTTCCGCGATAATTTGTTCGAGTTTGTTCAAACGTTTTTCCGAACTCTCTTGGTATATTATCATATCGTGTTCATTTTTCATCCTGCGTTCAACATAAAACAATTTATTGACAAACAGTGATGATAATATACGAGTACATATGATGAGGGGGGATTAGGTGCCGAATAAAAATTATGAAGACAGCGGTAACATTAACCGATAAAACGGTAGTATTAATTTCGGTTTTAAATCACACATAAACAAGTATATTTAATTTCGGGAAAAATGTTTCAAATAATATGTATATATAAATATATATGTATTACTCGGTTTGAATGCACGAGAATATACGAGGGCTATCTCAAAATCAATCTCCGATGTGTTGCAATGCGCTAAATGACCGAAGACGTGGTTCACCAAGTTGATCAATTTGTTCGAGAAAACAGGCGTTTTACGATTTCAGATCTTTCAATCAAGATTTTCCGAAATTTCTCGAAGTATTCTACACATAATCGTGTCTGAAACTTGGTTTGTAAATAGCGAATTGTAACAAATCGGAGGTTGATTTTCAAATAGCCCTCGTATTGTAATTAAATTCTCGTGCACGCATTTCAAAATCTCGCCTATTCGTTATGAGAAAAACTGCGAAAATCGTTTTAATCCGAGAGTATTTATATATATATTTTACAACAAAATTATTATGAAATTCTAAATCGACTTTAAACGATCACCAGTTAGTTACGCGTCTATACAAACCTACGTTCAGTACTGGTTATCTCGGATTCCCGAAAAGCCTTTTTTGCTTTCTCTTCGTAGTATTTCTTTTCGTCCTCGTGTTTTCGGACATCGTCGTTGTACGCGATCGTATGATTTTCCATTTTCCTCATCAACGTCGCTATTTCTTGTTTACATAACTCGTTCTCCTTCGACGTGTGTTTCGTACGAATCGCGCGCGCCTCTTCGCTTCCGTGTATCCGGTCACTGATCAAACGCAAAAACGTATTTAGTTCGTTCGCGAATTGATTACCCGCTTCCGATGTCTATATACATTTATGGAAATATTACCGCGGTCAGACAAATTATACATTATACGGAGCATTTTCTGAA
This sequence comes from Chaetogeoica ovagalla, assembly GCA_032441825.1. Lineage (NCBI taxonomy): Eukaryota > Metazoa > Arthropoda > Insecta > Hemiptera > Aphididae > Chaetogeoica > Chaetogeoica ovagalla. Next base: position 1,240,213 of record CM063749.1, on the reverse strand, counting down.
TCGATATAATTTTATGGTAAACAAAAAAAAAAAAAAAACAATACATTTTCTAATAATGCGCGTATATTATTTGAGATATTCGTATATTCTTAAATTTTTTTTTTTTTTTTAAACGCTAAAATCCTTATCGAAGTTGAACAAGAAATAAAAGCATACACTTGATTTATTCGAAATAATAACACTATGTTAAAAACGTTGCTTACACGGTGTTCTTCGATATCAGCAATTATTTTTTTCGAATACGATAGAAATCTTCGCGTACCTTCGTCTTCCATTTCAACCATTTTCGACGACATTTTTACAACTCTACGCTCAATATATATTTATTGACAATAAAAATTGACAATAGTGTTGAGATTAAATGAAATTACGTCGATTAAATAAAATTTTATGTACAAATATCTATTACTAATAGAAAAAAAAACATTTTAGCCAATATAACAATATAGAACTGAGGTTCGAAATATAAAAAACGATTCCAAAAATACGAAATATTTATACATTTTTATACGCATTATTCACGTATATCAAAAACGATATGTATCGTGTGCTCCACTACACGTTATACGTCTTGCAGTATAAGTCCCAAATCACTTCATCGTTCCTATTATTCAATAAGCATTGCGGTTTAACGCTTTTAATACGATTGTTTTCAACGTTTTTCTTTCGTAGATCAATAATTCGATTCTATCCCTTTGTGTTATATGGATCATATCCACCAAGACCATCCAATTTCATTTCATTACGCATAATATCCTCGAAGTTTGCCGTACTTATGCCGTGTTTTAACTCATAGTTCCTCAAGGTTTCTCCGTGATTGATGTTAATATGAAATATTTTACATTTTTAAATGGAATATAGAAAGCAACTGTATGTTGTTTCGTTACAATGAAATAATGCGTTTAAACGACGTATAAAATTGGACAGAAAAATATTTTTTGGACCAGTGGACAATTTGGGTTTTTCATTTACAGTTAAATATTACTATGAACGTGTTCGGGTGAATTATGAAATATCTTTTTAGAAATAATAAAATATTATTATTATGACGGCAGTTTAAAATTGCGTGTATTTGGAGTTTGTAGATGTTTAAGTTGAATTGAATTTTAGACGCCGCGCCGGTTAACGATTTTTGGAAGCGAAATAAATAATTGTCGACGTTCTCTCGTCGGTTTTTCTTTTAATATATATATATATAATTTTCGAAGTGCGATATATTATTTTCAATGTACTTTACGTTTTACGTCTATTCATACGATTTTCGGGATTAACAAGTATATATTATTGTTCGAATATAATATTAACAAATATAATTTTGCGTTTGACCGCAGGATTGTCGCCATAAACGCTGATTTATAATGCACGTGCACTGAATTTCATACGGATATTCTAATAAACGTGTAGAATAATATTTTTTTTATCGATAAAACGAGCTTAAAACGAAAAGTGTCATCGTGTTCGCTTAGATACATTCACTCGGATTCACTATTATTATTCTTTTTATAGTTAAGTTATATAAATGCGTTCTAGATATTTTTATCTCATTCGGTGAAACTTGTTCGACGCACAATCGTGCGTGCACACGACGTATAAACTATTATATTGATACAGGAAACCTAAACTCACACGGACCACTCATCGACGTTTTTTTTTTGTGGTTGTGCTGTCGACGAATCGATCACTTTTGAACCACTTTTATGCGGTCGTACGTTTTTTCTTGTAAACGTCCAAACCGACAACGATAGAATCACACCACAACTAAAATATTAATAATAAAATTAATTTTCGTGCTGGTGGCGAGTGGTCAGAAAGTGGTTGGCGTGTCGCACTAAAAACTCGTATTTGGTTTTATAACAGTAGCTGTAGTGTTTATTTAAAAATTAATTCATAAATCACGGAGTGAATCTTCGTTTGTTATATAGAAATAGTGAAACACATACAGTTATGGTTTGACTGACGACGTTAAATTTTGCATAGAGTTTTGTCATTTTATTAAAAGTGTTATAGTAGGTAGGTTTGAAAATTCCCGAATTTTCAAAAATATTCGGATTTTTCTAGAATATTTCATATTGAAATATATTTGATTTTTTAAACACACATTTTATATAAAGTCGTGTTATTATATTTGTGTACAATTTTATTTTTTACACTTTATATTTCATTTTTTGAAATAACCTGAATTTTTTGCGTTTATAAATTATTTAATTTTAAATATTTTTAATAAATTTATATATATATATATATATATATATATATTTTGTACGTCTAGAATCTAATCGAATTTATCCATTGGATATCTTGTCTATAAGCTATTATGATCAATAGTAAAAATTATACACCTATACTAGTTTATCTGTTCCATTATTCTTGCCCGAATATTAATATCGTTATGTCAGTATTCGTCACCATTTTTTTCATAAAATATATCACTGTTTCGAATATTTGCTATTATAGGTGTATGTGTTTAGCCGTATTTAGACATTTGTTATGTCAGTTTCGCGGTTTTGCACATACGTTTGATTTATATATATATATAATTGTTCGTGAATTATTTCTACAATAATAATAAAACAATATACGTTTATTGGCTAAAACGATTTTCAGTTTTCATTGTGTCGTTGTTTATTTTTAAAAACGCATTGAGAAAAAATATTTTTATAAATAACAGCGATTTGAATACCTAATTAATAAGACGTAAGTAAATACTGAACTTTTAAAGTAAAAACATGTCGCTCAAGTACAACGAAGAGTTTAAATACGCATTGAAGGATATAGGAAACAACTCTTTCAAGCTGGAAAGCCAATTTGGTATTGTATTACATTTTATTTTTCAAAAACCATCCTATAATATTGACACTAATGACACTGTACATTATTACTTAAAAAATGTAGACAGAGTTCGTTGTACCGAATGGCTTCACAAGCTGGTTATGTTGCCAGATGATTCTTTAGAAAATATTAAAATTCGTAATGAATATGCTCAGTACTTACGTATAATGATCAGAGCTGGTGTTTTGCACGGTTTATTCGCTGAAAGTCCACCGAATATTCTGTTGCCTTTTCCCGAAGCCATAGTAAGTTAATATATATGATAATTCAAAATCCTACACTAAATGGATGATATGAAAAAAAGTAATATATTTCACAGGATATTATTTGTTAAAATTAAAATATGATTTTTCATTATATTATTAATTGAATTAAAAACATTTTTTTTTCTTGTAGGGAAAACTAGTCGCGGCAAAAGTAAAATCTCTGCCACCTATGGGACCGATCAATGTGTATATGAAACACTGGTCACCGGACGGAAGAGCTTATGTTGCAATAAAACCAATACCAGGAAAAGGTGTCTTGACTTATTTATCAGTCACGACAACACCCGACGGACCGCATTGATATTTTGAACATAAATACAATGAATTTTTAATTGATTACACGAGTTATTATTATTAGTATTTATTTTAAATAAATTAAATATTATGTAGTTAGATTTTTATGACAATAAATTAATTGAAAATTTCGTTCGCGATTAAAAAAAAAAATATGTCATATTATCAAATATGAGTTTGCCTGATCATACGTACTCAAAAATATAATTATTAAATCCGTCGTATTTACAGTATTTCCGGCTTCGGCATAAACGCGGGTTCTGGTAAAACAACAGACCCGTTTTTAATTTTTACGTTCCGCCACTGACAAGCGATAAAATAATTTATTTTATTGTACGTTTCGATGTAGAACTATAATCTTTCGTGTTAATCTTTGACGTTTAACCATATATTTTTTGGAATAGTTTAACTTAACAACTAACAAGTTACATAAAAGTTATGCGCAGAAGACAACCAATAACTTTGAAAGGAATTCAAACTCATATGTAAAAACATATACAGAATGATATTTTTAAAATATACTATATTATCGGAACGAAATTACATTTTGGTAGTTACCTAAGTACTATTCTTATTATTATACTTTGAGTGATAATACAAATTAATTAATTTTATTACTTTAACTATAAAAATAAGAGCAAATGAATAATAATAATAAAAAAAAAAAAATCACACGTATATAACGATATCATACTTATAACAATCGATATAATATTTTATTTCTACTCGAAGTTAATAATTAAGTTTTATTAAATTACGCGTTATTAAATTCCACACGAATATAAAAAAAAAAAAACGTTCAATGTCCGCGATAAGACGGCGTTGTGGATATGCAATTTTACTACATAATATTATTATAATAATAAGCGAATGAACGAGTTTTCATTTTTACATTTTATTTTATATAATAAATAATTAATGGTTCATTAATAATTTTTTATACTCGTTCAACAAAATTTCGTTGCAGCACGAATACGCGTAGAATTTCCGTGTTTCTATCACGCGGTGTTCACAATAAATAATTAAATAAATATTACTAACGCGTATTATAATAAACCGAATTCTTTTAGAAAATAAGTCATCGATAAATTTGAATAAAAATATGTCAATGAAATGGATTTTTTTTTTTTTTTTACTGTTATTATAAATAATCGCAATTGCGAGATTGTTATGGGCTATTTTTCTACATTAGCAAAAAACGACTATAAGAAACTTTTCGATATTCATACTATACATTACGTATCCGTGATTTTTAACCGCGCGGTATGGCGTCAAAAATTTTTTTTTTTATTTTTCTATTATTTGTAAGTAACGAAACGTAATCGTGCGCAGTAGATATAATTTCGATTTATTTTTAATAACAGTTAAGAATTTTTTGGTTTTTAAAAAACATACGTTTAATCGTTTAACGATTATTTTGTGCGTCGCGGTCGAAAAACAATAAGAAGATCCACTGCGAACGCTATATTTAATAAATCAAAACAGGTATTCATTCCGGTATAGTAACTAGTCCGTTTCGGCACCGGAAAGAAACAGTAAATTATATTAGTCATGCGACGAATGACGAAATAATTATTTTAATTCTACATTAACGAGTTCTATAATATTCTATTATTGTGTTTGTATAAATATCGAACACAAATTTCGCGTTACTATACACGTATGTTATTACAATACACGAATAAAATATTATAAATTCTCGATCGCGCAAAACAAAATACAAAAAAAAAATCGAACATGAATTTCAATTGAAAATACTTTTTCCCTAAGCTATTTTCGTTTAGCTCGCAACATCAACTCGTTAAAAATTTAAATAATCAATAACTTTCTTAATGTAACATATTATATATTATATAATAATAATAATAATAAATAATTATATTTTAATCTAACGTACGAATGTATTAATGTTATATAATAATAATTACGAGTTCACGATCATATTGACATCGAGTTAACAGTTAGAACGGAACGACCGTTTAGGACGTTATTACAGGTAATCCAATAGATACAGGCGTGAGCCATATTATGGCCGTACACCTATGACCGCTTGCACGTTTTATATTAAATATATTATTATAAAATAGTAATATATTATGACTAGAGTAATTATGTTCTGAAATGCGATTATTCGTTTTCATAATTACCGCGTGTACATATTATATCGGTATTATTATAACGCGAATGGCGGTTAATTATTCGTGAACATTTATATTTTCGTCGAGACTAATGTAAAAATACACAATAACGTAGTTATTATAATTATGTAATCCATATTCGATGTATTTTTGTTATTATTATTATTAAATCGTATGGGATTTTGTCCACTCGAAAATAAACAAGTGGTATAACGTACACGAGGGAGAAAAAGCGTTGACGAAACACACTGACGCGCGAATACGTTCTAAAACATTGTTACGCGAATATTGACATTGAATACGTAATTGGAAGTCAGAATAGAAGAAAATCCGCAAGCGTCTATTATATCTACAATGAGCCAATTAAAATCGTCAACGACGAAACGTCCACACGACGTATCATATACGCCGTACGGTCGTCGTCAGAATCGCAGTAGTAAAGACAGACCACACCGTAGGTACATTAAAATAATATCTATTATTATCAATTTGGAGTCACGACGGAGGAAATCCGAGTTTAGTCTCTCTAATGTATTTGTTTTTTTTATTTTATATACTTATGGAGCATGCCATTAAGCATCAGTTCGCCCTACCTTGCATCGATGATTATATCCGAATTTGCATATTGAAACATGCCAGAGGGTTCATAGGCGAAATTAGCCACATACTGTGGTAGTATATAAATAAAATATATATATATATATATATATATATAGTAGGCATACGACGATTACAATAATATTAATAATAATAACAATAATAATACATAGTCAATAAAATAAAATAAAAAGAAGAAATGTCGGGCAGTGATTATAATCATGATGAAAGTCACCAGATGAATGTTTTAGTTGTGGATATTTATATAACGGTAAAGTTTTTTTTTCCAAGCTCGTGTGATTATAAATATCTATTAAATAATTTTATTTAAATTAGAAATTAATTAATGCGCTCTAATTTTATTTATTATTTATAGATATTTACTTAAAAAAAAAAAATGTCCTAACGTTTGTTTTTCTATATATAAATATAAAAGGATCGTTACAGGGTTTTACTTAAAAACTTTAACAATACAACGATAAAGTACTAAAATAAACTGGCTATGTTCTGTGTAATGCTCAAAAAAAAAAAAAACTGAGAACAAAGCGAATGGTTTAGCGGCTTAATATTGTCGAAAACGTGTTGCAAATATTATATTTAGTCGATCATCAATTCGAAGTGTACGGAACCTTCGCGGTTTTGCAAGCTACGTTTATAAATGATGTTCTTGGCCCAAGCACGGCATTCCACGTTGATCAGTGTGTGTCCTGGGAAAAAAATATCCGCTTGTGAGATCCAGGAAACAATAATAATTATTACAATAAAAATAAATTCTCGTTAATAACTCCTTTGCTGTTGGTCAGAATACAACAGTTTGAAAAACACAGAACGCACGCACGTAAGTTAATCGAGAGTTGTGGTTTTTCGAAACGTTCAAACATAGTAAGTTAGAATAACAGTAACTGTATAATTGGCGTTTTGAATTACTCAAAAATGAAATATAATACGTTTTTTTCTGTTCTTTTCAAATGAATAACGAGAGATCGTTGACGTTTTTCAAAAGTCGCACCCCATTTGTAAAACGTATAAATAAAATTGTATAAAATATTAAAATCAACAATTCGCTGAAATTATAAGTGACTTGAGGTTAGATAGAGTTATTTTCTAACGTTAAATAAAAATGAACGAAATTCTTTGCTATAAATTCTAAGGGTGTTTTTTTTGTCGTTAATAAAAATAAAATTATACTATATCTCTCGAATGATCTCTAAATTGTTTTTTTTTTTTATGCAGTATATCTAAGTATCAAACGTTTATGTCACTTTTAAATCCTATTTTATCCTATTTAAAAAAATGTATACAGACCAAAAATAATAATAATAAAAAAAAAATTGACCTTCTTTCTAGAAAGAATTTATATATAAGTCCTAAATCACATTCGATTAATACGCAGCGTAACGTGATCTCACTTTTCGGATTTAGGAAATGTATAGCGATCAATGGACTAAGGTAGTCTTGCTTGTTTCTGTACGGGTAGTAATAGCCAGGAAATCCGTCTTGTGGATACAGCTTCAATGGTCCGATATTATCTCTGTCTGCTGGCGCTTCTCCGTCACAAGTAACCCAAATGGTGTTCAACTACGAATTCAACAAGAACAAATTGTACATTGGTATATATCGATTATATTTTATCCAATATTGATCCCAAAAGTAACTGTGTTATTATTATTATTTTTTTCTATTAATAACTATTCATATTGTCGTTATTACTCACCTCTTGTTTCATTTTTTGTGAGATTGTCTGTTTGAGTTGATCCGGCATATCAGATGGAATGTCAGTGATGTTATTGTAGAATTCTGGTACCCAGTCGAATATCTACACAGTCAACGCATTATTTTAATCAAGAAACCAAAACAGCTAACTAAATGGTTTCATAACTGCATATAAAACAATAAATTTTTTAATACGTGTTAGTATTATTATTACATTTACATTTTGATAAAATCGAATTTTAAAGACCATTTTATACTCAAATAATACGGATAAATTAAAAAAAAAAAAAAGTCGAATGTACCTTGTTGAGCTTAATGAAAACGCAGGGCTGAGCTTTTGGATATTGATAATGGTATTCGGATGAGCATGGTCCCATATTGGCCAAACTGACTTCGCATACCTTGTCCTTTTGCGGCGGCATGTTGTAACTACATCTTTGTTGGTTATTGCCTTTGTCTGGCAACAAGGTTTTGTTCTTGTACACTAAAATCGTTTCGAGTGACTTATTTTCTTGTTTTTACACGAATCGTACACGTTGTGTGGAATAAACAACTTTTTTTTTTATGTGTTCTGTATACCATAATATACGGTAAACAGTATAAACCGATATTCTGATTTATCCGTTCCCGAAAATATGTGTAAAAAACAATGAGAGTACAAATCAATTCAAACTTTGCTATACTTACCGGCCAAGAATTTGTCCAGGTGACTGGTCCATGCTTCTACATTAGTCATGTTGTCCGCTTCATAGTAAATGAGTGATCCATCTTCAACGTTTGGGGACATGGGCCGGAAACCGAGTCCTGTAAAATACAATCGGTACTGGTGTAAAATTAATGGTAATTGTTTGTCTTATATATATATTTTAAACGTGTATACAATGATTTGGCGATACACGTATAAAAATTCTTCAAAAAGTTTGAAATACATTTTTAAATTATATTTTGAGTGATTTGTCGAATATTTGAAATTTTACTACCACTGGTATAAGTTAATAAATGACTTAACTAGTAAGTTATTTTTAAAAATAATTCGATATATACTTCGAATTTTAATCCCTAAACTTTGACTTTTGATAATTAATTGCCTCATAATTTATAAAGTATCAGTATTACGTACCAGGGTTCGTGCCAATTATTGAGCTGGTCAAGGTGAAATGAGGTGTATGGTCATTTAGCGTGGACAGCAACAATTTCATACATATGGCGAACATACATGCTAAACTCGAATAGAACACGGCGTAGAACAGCAGAATACCTCCTGAAACCATTATGAAAATTTATTAGTGTGCGAATGTATAGCACTAGGTATATTAAATAATGATTGTTTTTCTGCTAAGAAAATTCTTTCTTAGTGCAATATAAATTAAAAACGTGCAATATTTTAATAGATTAATGCTAAATACCGAGATTATAAAAAACAAAAATTTATTACAAAAAACATTAGGTACCTAAATAAAATTTGTCCATTTATGAACATATTTATTATATGTTCATCAAGATTATTTTTACACAGTTAAAAGGTGAATCAGTAATCAATTAGTTACTTAATTAAAATAGTATATGGAATAAATGAGTGAATACGTTATGATTTTAATCCAAAAAGTATAAAACAATGTTGTCAATAAGGAGTGTGTGACTTCTATTTAATTAGACCTCTTCTCGCCTTATTTGTCATTTTCAATGAAATCAAAAATTAAATCTAATTGCATTTCAATTAATCAAATGTTAATGAATTAATGTTTTGAAAAATAAACTCATTAGTTTATGTTTTTACGTCGATCTATAATTTTATTTTACATTATTAATATAAAAAAAGAAACACCGACAGCATATCAATTAAAATTATTCCAACTTTAAAATCGATTAAATCCGTGTAAGTTTCGACGTTTATCTTACATTTCCTATATAGTAGTATTCATTTAATAAGAAAATAAAATGAAAATTTCAATATTGAATTCAACTTTTGGACTTTTTGTGTGTACGTTAATCGTTAATCATATCTCTATTATATGCACGGGATACAATATTATATATTACATTGGGCTACAATACATAGATATTGTATTTTAATTTATATTCAAATATTCCCAGTATGAAACATAATATCAACACGCAGAACTGACTATTATCGCTATAATGTAGAGCAGGGTTTACCAATTTTTTTACCCACGCTGGTCATATTTTTTCACCTTTTTGTCAAGGGCCACATTAGAATAATCATTAAAAATACAATTTCAACAATTATATAATTATATTATATATATACAATATATAATTATTTGTATTGAAATATAATACACATATATAGAATTACTCGTTATTTATCAATGTACGAAATGAAAATTAAATATAAATTATTATATATGTATAATATTCTATATCTAGAAATAAGAGTTCCCCGTGAATTTTGAAAAAGCTGACGTTTATGAATTTAATTACTCGTACCAAAATGTAAAAACAGCATTCGTAAAAATAACATCGCACTACGGACAAAATGTATACCACTGTATAAAATTACCGCGTTGAGTTTAAAAAGAAACGTAATTAAATTCATTTGATATAATGTAACTCGTTGAGTAACTTCATTATAATTTTCAACTCGTTAATGTCCCGATTATTAAAACGAGTCATTATAAATCATATAATGTTGTTATAGAAATTTATTCATTTCGACATATAATCGTAAAAATTAAAATTAATTATATTTCCAAACGTTTTTATTGTGATGTAAACGCGCAGTATAAACGTGTATGGAATAAAAACAGTTATCGTGTAAGATGGATTGTGCTTGCAAAAAAAAAGAAAAAAAGAAACTTTTTTCTTTTTAACCCGAAATAGAAAAAGAACTAATAAATCAATAAAAACATTATTTTAATAGGTGTTAAATAATACGTAATAATGAAAATCGTACGTATTACCACCTACCTATTATTATATATAGTTTGTTGAAATACATAATTTTTACAATAGATTCTTTCCCGTTTTTTTTTTTTTTATAATGGTTATTTATAAAGAGGTTTAAGTATACCGTCGGTATTTGATATTATCGTAACATAAAGCAAAAAATTAACAAGCCGTTTTCGCAAAAAAAAAAAAAACAGAAATCTTCACACGGCGGGCTAAACGTTTTTTTCGCAAAGTATTTTTGTGAAAATAAAAACTGAATTCCCGAAAGACTATATTGTATCATTATATAAACATAATCTCGATCCGTTAACGTACCTGAATAAAATAATTAAAAAAAGTTAATAGCAATCTGAGCTAGTCGTAATTCACTAGAAACTTTCATTAACATATTTTCTATACATATTAAATTCGTTTTTTCTACCACGTATTATCGTACTCAATACTCTGCAATGGCAGCGTTTCCCAACCCATTTGACTACACTAATTCCGACCTATATTTAGCCGTGACACACTTCACGCCGACTAATATTTATTTTTATTTATTATTATTTATAATAGGCTAGTGAATTACTTAAAATGGTGTGTTTGTTTCGGTTAAGGAAAACTCATGCAGAATCGTATTTTCATTTATTACAAAATATTAAATTTATTTATATGGAAAAACAGTTTTCTATATTATTCCGATAACGTTATGAGAATCTATTGAGAAAATTTTCCCCTTTCATTATTACGTTACCTCCCCGGGGTCGAATAGTCGACAAATGACACGAGACAATACTCATATGTTATTCCAATAGTTCTCTTCAGTTGTAATAATTTTTATTACAATATTTATCGAAGTAATAAGAGTCAGGATTGTACGGAAACCGTAAAATGTTCATTATTAATAAATCATGAAATGTCTCGGCATACCAATGCGCCGCGGCACACCACCACCGGTTGGGAAACGCTGCTGTAGAGTCTACATCGGTTTATTTTTAAACTGGACCGTAAACAGTTGGTTTTTTTTTAATATTTATTCGTTATTATTATTACATATTTATAGACAAATTTTAGTTGTATATTTTACGCAAAAAAAATAAAAAATAAAAAACTATCCGTTTCAGTAATTTATATAGGAGGTATCGTACGATTTTAATGGCGCTCGAAATGACATTAAAACGGTAAAATTATTGCAGTATAACGATCGGCCAAAGGCATCAATAATAATAATAATAATAATAATAATAATAATAATAATAAACTATTTACACCGTTTTACCTATTATAATTCACGAGAGAAAAGTATATAAATATACTTTTTTTTTATCAAATTCTACATACTCGTTTAATAGTCCCTCTAACAATACGTTTGTTATTTTGATTTTTTTATTCCGATATCAAATATTAGATAGAAATATTGGAATCCTCCGTAACACTATATACAGGCGGTATAACGGAACGGTCGAGCAGCAAAATTTTTGACATTTTCTTCATTTATAGATACATTTCGACGAATATGGCTTTGAGTTCCAAAAACGTAAATATACAGAACTTTAAACTATTTTTTTCTACTTTTTTCAATCGACTATAAAAACAAGAGCGTATATTATAGTGACGAATTTAGAATCGTCCGAGTGAAAAATAAATAACGTTTTTTTTTTGCCATCACAAAATAGATTTCCTGTTGCGTGCGTGCGCGACTGTGTTTTGTATTGCGTACTAATATTACATATATTTAGTTCTATTCGGGTTACAAAATAGTATTAATGAACAACGACCGCGGTGGAATGTACCGCAAGAATAAGACGTCACCTACAAAATGTTTCTTATAGAATCCAGTGGCACGGTGATTAAACGTTTTTCACTCGGTATATTATTATTATTATTATTACACACGTTGTTGACGGATAGATTATGTGAAAATCGCAATGTAATGAAATGAAATATATTCTCGCGGTTATACGTTAAAAAAATGTTAATAATAAATCGTAAATATTGTTTTCAGCGAATTGTTGCGAAAATAATAAAATTAATTTTAAGTCGTTTTATATATTTCAATATCGTCGTGTATTCCACGGAACGGATGGAGGTTATTCTAAACTTAGAAACGCTTTTAGTTACACACACACACACACTACTTGAAATCAAGGGAAGACGCACGGCGGCTGTTGCTAAATACGATTTTATATAATATGTGTGTTTTTTAGAGAGAGAAAGAGAGAGATAGAGAGAGAATAAGTTAAATGCGTGTGTGTGTGTTCGAATATATTTGTGTGAATGTAGTAAGGCGCGTGTGCGCGTGTCCGTGTGTGTGTTTTTCTTCTATTCTTAGACGATATTGGCAACGACGTTTATTCGTACGTAAACCGAACGGACGATACACACGTAGTAGTCATATTTCACGTCCCGAAATTTACTGGAGCATTGCGAACGGATCGAAAAACGGAATGAATGCTCAAAGTTAGATAATATTTTTTAAATCATTTGAAAAAACCAATGAGTGAAAACGAGTCGAAGAAGAAAAAACAGTTTATATAATTATTACAAACTCATATATATATATATATATTTATTTATATGCGTGTTAAAATTTTAGATTCTGAAGATTCAGGGCGAGGAATGCATGGGATTTTTCTTCTGTCAACGAATTTTCGACTAGAAAAAAAATGTTCGGATGATTTAGTCACGCGTTCGCGGTATAGCGAATTGTATTTAGTCGATAATTGAAACGGTTTTTTTTATTATTATATTCTCAATAGTTGTTTTTTTAACGCAACAACGAAAAGCTACCAATATAATGATCATAGAGTCTCGACATTTACACCGAATACATAAATTCGAACTCTAAACTATATGTATATACTTAAAATAATTTACAAAAATTGTTTTTCTAATTTTGGGCTATTATTAGATGTTATTAGTTATTTAAATGATATAAAAGAAGTAATTTTAAATTTAATAGCTGAATATTTTACATATTTCCCGTGTTCCTCGATAATCGCATTCTTTTTTATTAGTACTTTAAATTTTCCGACAAAGTGTATTACACCGTAGTTCAAAAGTTCAGAATATATCGAAATTCTAAAATATTTTTATTTTTTTTTAAGTAATTCACAAAACTGTCGAATTGCTACCTTTTGTTTTAAATTCTTTTAATTTCAATATATTTTTAAGACGAATATGTTGAAATCTTAACAAAAAAAAAAAAAAAAATTTTGTTTTTTAAACCGCAAAAACGATGACAAAACAGGCGTCGGAATTGAACTGTCGATATACGTATCGAAAAACTAAATCACGCAATAACTTTTACTTTTTAATAATGGCAAATCATTAAATTCGTTGTGTAGGACAAACGAATTTAACAAATTATACATAACTCGGGTGTAAAATCGTGTTTGTTTTTTTTTTTATACGAATCCGGCACGTCCAAATAACGGCCGACTTTTTATTGTTACGTCACGAAACCGTTTTACTATCGATTCCTATGAAGCGTGGGATAGAAGGCGTATTATAATACGTACTGCAAATACGCAGTTTGTTATACTCGTAAGTCACATGACTTTTGACGTGGCTGAGTATTTACTACTGAATTATTATTGTGTATGCGAATAAAGTTGTCGCTCTGCAAACTCCTGGTAAGAAAAAAAACGTCATTTAATAGCGAATTTCGTGTTAAATCGAACGCAATAAAAGTAAAAAGGATATAAAATAGTCGTATAAAATCCGCGTGCGTAAAATAATATAATAAAATATTAAAAAAGTAGCGGGCCATGGAAGTGTTATGAATGTCGTTTAAAAGACACTCGTTTCTCGTTTTATAATTTCCTACAATAAACCTAAGTAACTAAAAACGGTTGAAAAAATGTTCCCGTCAATGTAGTTACATGTTTGCTAAACGTTTTTCAACACTTTAAAGTCATTAGTTTTGTACAAACGTAATTTTCAAAATACGCTTGGTGGAAAAATTCGAAATCGTGACAAACGTATTTCAGGATTTTTTTGTTTTTATTTCTGCGTATAGTTAAAGTAACGATTACGTCTGACATTGTATTAAATTTTTAAGCCCGTTAAAACCAAAAATGTATTTCTTTTACGAATTAAAAATCCTTAAAAAATCTATAATTACTATAAATAGCCATAAATTGAAAAACAATTTTTTTTTAATATTTCTTTTCTCCAATACGCAACGTTAAGTAAAATATTTGTTGCGAGTTATCTACTAGTAATTTACGAATAAACAAAAATTAGCGATTTCGACGAAATCGCATTTTTGCCGCGTTCTTTACGTAATTCATCGGTAGTTTTTGAATTTTTTTTTTTTTTTTATGGGCACTTTTGAGAAAATCGAAAAATTTCCTCTCCTTAAGAGTACTTCAACTAGATGAATTTTGCTAAATTACTATAAAGATCAGATCACTCTTTCCGGTAGAATATTTGGATACAGACATCATTGCGAAACCAATACATTCCCCGTTTCGTTCAGAATTAAAAAAAAAAAATGACCAAAACGCAAGGGATTTTTTTTTCTATTTACACATTGTGTTCCGAGACTGAATTTCGTATACAGAGACGTTTTATTAATAAAAAAAAACTCACTTTTACGCAATCGCGCGTTTATCATAATTGCCGATATTATTATTATTTTATAATTTTTTTTTTTTTTATATAGTCCGTAAGGGACGATTTCGGCCCTCGTACCGGTACGTCGACCCAAATTATTATTATTATTATTATTATTATTATTGTGCTTATTTTGTACACATCAGTTCGTTACTATACGAAGTGAGGACACACACACATCGAATAGTGTCGAGTATTACGAAGAAAATCAATTGCCGCCCGACAACACCAGCGACGGCGTCGGCGAGCCGTGAAAAAAACAAAAATCCATAAAGCCTCGTTTCGTACACACTTTTTTCAATAATTTCCTGCGTTATTTTCTCTCCCGCATCTCTCGATTTCCACTTTTTCTGATTATATATTATTACTAAGTTTTCTTCCTCTCGTGTTTTCCCGCGACAAATTCATTTCGGACACGAAAAATTCGCCGTACAAATCGGGTTACACGTCGTACAGTGTTCTCATAGCCGTGTCCGGTGTGTGGAGGAGAACTCGTCTAACGATCCTTTTTCGTACATACACAAACACATATTCGAAAAGTTCTAATTCCAAATGTCGCGAACGAACTTAATCTCGTAATAATATTGTAAATGATATAATAATTCCGTTCATCGTTGTCCACGTGGGTAACGAAAATTATTATTATAGAAAATACGTCGAAATAAGTCGATTTTACGAAATTGCTTCTTTTTTTATTGTTATTATTATTACTTCAATTTCGTTATATAGTAAAACGAAACGAATATTCGTGTTAGTATTTAACGAAACGAATTGCAATCAGTTCGACATTTCACTAAACGGACTCAGCAGTGGCGTATAATGTTTGATGTGGCTTCGCGCCTCTTCCGACGTTCGCTCCGTATTCGTCACGTATAAAAATAATAATTCGCACGTTTCAATATAAATGATTCACGAGTTTACGCAAAATCAATGTTTTTTTTTATTATTATTATTATTATTAATCCAACGCCGATTACGATTTAATTTAAAAATGAATACTGAAATACGTGAAACAATGACGAAAGTGGAAAAATCGAATTCTCTTAGTGACCGCCGCCCTCGGTCACGCGTTTCTACATATGTACGCCCGCGCGCGCGCGTGCCCGCTTTCGGTGTTCGTACGAGACGGAGTGCGAAAAATGAATAAACAAAACGTAGCGGAGGAAAAATGACAATTTTCTTTTTTTTATCGTACAATTTGAAATGTGTCGCGCGTACACTTTACACCGAGTGGATAAATAAAATATTACAAAAAAAAAAAAAAGAAAAAAAATAGAAAAACTATAATAATAATAATAATAATACCCCAACTCTTGGCGGACCGGCCGAGGAACTCGTGCGAGCTCGGGTTGTAAATGCCCATGACGATCTTCTGCCATATCGTCCTGTCGTCCTTCACCTTGGCGTACTCCCATTCGTAACCGATCCCGTTCGTGTCCGTGTTGTGCTTGACCATTGCGGCGGTGCCGGCGGTGCGTTCGCGCCCGTCGTTCTCGTAAGACGAGCGGTTTTTCCTCCCTTTTTTTTTCTTTCTTTTAGATACCGTCGGCGCGCGCAGGGACTATCTGTAATATTACAACGAACGGCAGCACAGCGAGGAGAAGAGGGTGTGAGGGGAGGGACGCGCCAGTTTGTTCGAGGGGAAAAATGGCAGCGACCGTATTGTGGCGCGGGCACGAACGTACGACGGTCGACTTTAGCGAGACCGGTGAAAATGGTCTCGGCGGCGGCGGCGGTGTCTCACTGGCGGCCGTGGCGATCGATGGCGGCGGCGGCGGCGCGCGCCTCCCGTGTTTCGATACCGCAGCGTTGTCGCTCGCCGTGCGTCGACGCGAAAACCTCTTGGCCGTCACCGCCGCGGCGTACGGTGTGGTCTCCCCCGTGCAGTCGTCGACCGGACGGACCGTTTACACACACACTTTTGCACGCAACACTCCGAGGAGACACTCCTGTGTGTGTGTGTGTGTGTGTCACAAAATGTCGATTGACGAAAATTTCTGTTTTCGGAAACGGTAAACATTTTTGTTTTCCTAACATAAATTCGCAACGATTATTATTATTTTATAAGCGGGGATTTTTTTTTTTTTTTTGTGAAATTCGGTCGAATATTATTTCATAGCCAAACCATCCGACCGACCGAATGGAATTCACACACACACACACACGCACACGTTCGTGCGTACGGCCGCTTTTTTTTTCGCCGTTATCGATTCACCTCTCGGGGGAAACGACGGCGGCGGCGGCGGCGACCTGCAGTCGGTTTTGACGCGTTACCGAACAACACAATTCGACGCGGCGATACAACCGCAAATGACCGAATCGGATGAGTCGTGTGTGCGTGTGTAGGGGAGGGGAGGGGGGCGGGGGCGGGACCAGTCACTAGTGGGGTATAGGAGGCGTACTCGGGAGATTTGCGAGAGAGTTTTCGTCGTAGCGTGGAGCGGTGGGAACTCATCGATTTCGCGTGAAACGAGGACCGCGCGATGGGGTGAGAGGGTGGAACGAATGTTGTAACGGGTGCGAGTCGTACTCTCCGCGCCCGCGCTTTTCCCATCGATTCGATCGCTGTTCTCCTGGCGTGTATACCGTTGCACCACGTAGGACGCCTCACGTTCTCTGGTCCGGATTCCCCGTCGGGAAAACAAACGTCCGTCCCCCGTTCTGTTGCGGTTGTTTTTGTACCACGTCGTCTCGGTACGGGCCCGCGCGGGTTCTTCTTCAGCGCACGCACACATTACGTAAACGTACTACGAAATACGCGTGTAATAAGAAATAAAAATTATGCGGTTTTTTTTTTTTTTTTTTTGATAATTCGATAATATTTTTATCGTAATTCGCCATTATATCGCGTTGCTCAGTTAGGGTGGCCGAACGACGGTTTACCCGTCGTATTCGAGTGTCGAAATGAGAAAGCACTCGATAAACAATAACTGTTGTACGCGAGAACCAGAAGAAAACGTTTTATTAGGAAAGTGTAATGAAATGCCGCAGTATCGTCGGGTTGCATTGGTAGCGAATCTTTCAACGGAGATAAATTTTACATCACGAGATGTTAACGAAATTCGTTTACACAGTCAGTAGTCCCCGGGGGGAATACGTATTTAGTGGCGAGATAAAAAAAAATCATTTGATTTCAATAAAATTTTCTTCGACACCGATTGCGTATAATCGCGCAGTATTTTTCTTCTCGTATTCAAACACTTGTTTTATTCATTACACTCTTTTTAAATAAATATTTTCGTTTTTTACTATACTAATTTCTAAAAGTGTACAACAACGGTTTATGACAAACAATGAAATTTAACCGAAACGTAGTAACTAATTATATATTTCGTACTGCAGAAATAAATGCAAATGAATGGCGCTTAAATAGTTTTGAACGCATCTATTTAATTTTCGTACGCTCGTCTTTTATAGTCTAGGAATTCACATGCCGGACGTATTTCATATATCGTTCTAAAATATCGATTTACTCAAATGGTCTTTAAAAGCGACAACGCGATTTAGTCAAAATATAAATATACGTTCGAAAACATGTCTTTCGATTTCGGACTGTTTATAGTAATTATTATCATTAGACGTCGAGTTGGTCAAGTCATAAAAGAGATAATTCTTGTATTTAAGCACTGTATGTCATAATATATGACTTCATTTATATGCAAAAAAAATCTGGAAAATTCTTAGTCACCGTTTTCTTTTCCCCCATTACAATTTTAAACTCGTCGAGAGACAAAGCGACTCTATTATTTTATTGGAAAACGACTGATACGCGCAATCGATGATACAGATCATTCCTCTGTGTACAATTATTTATTTATCCCCAATACTGATTAATGTTTTACTTAATATTTTGGTCGTGTTATGATTATTTTTGAATCGCTCGAATTTTCAATAAATATGTATTTTATTTATTTGACGCGTTTAAAAATGTTCAAATTCAACTTTTTCGATTTTGAGTTATTTAAAAAAAAAAAAAAAAAATTGCTATTTTCGTTCAATAAAAGTGGTAATTTTAAAATTTAAAACAAGAAAATGTAATGTCAAGCGAATTATACATTATATATTATTAATAAATAAAAGATATCATCGAAGCACGGCTCGCAGAATCGTTTTATCCAACGGAATAATTATTATTTATCATTGTTTTCGAATTTATATTATAATAACGAAACTCTAAAATCATTATCCAAGCAGATAAGTAATTCACTTAAGCGACATTTACAACACTCGCGATTCGTTACCATTTTTTTATTTTCTTCTACACATGTAATATCAACGCGAACTGTGTGTGTGTGTGTGTGTGTGATCAATAAACAAGACACATTTCACAATACGCACCATAGCAGTGCAGGCGTAGTTGTCAGGAATTTTTCTCCTGGGATGGGATTTAATTATTGTGAGATTATTTTTATCAATAAGTACGTAAAAACAATAATAATAATAATAATCGTTTTCAATCATTCATTTGTACAAAATACAATATTTTCGTGATTTATTGAAGAGGGAAAAACAAAAATCACGATCCATTCAAAAATGTTCTTATTAACTTAATAAAACGTTTGTTGTACGATTTAAAGAGAATTCAACTATTATAGCACTGTTATTCGCTAAAGAGAAAAACGGAATAGGAATCCGAGGAATTCACTACCTATTATCGATATTGTTTGTCGTTCCTCGTGTGACACTGTTATGAAATTTTTTCGCGTACAAATAAAATTATTCGTTCTATTTTAATTAAAATACCGAATTTTTATTGGTTTCTTTCCCCCGATTTATTATTTTATTTATAACCGTACGTACATTTTCTTTCTGTATATAATTCAAATTGTATTTTTAAACGTTGAATCTACGACGTGTAAATGCCATGTCTTCGTTTCGTTGTAAATAACAAATAACAATTATAATATTTGCCTGTTTATTCATTGCCTATATATGTACAATATTTAATACGCAATAAAAATAAATATGTAAAATATTCGTAAAATAATTTTTTTCCATCTATATATATATATATATATTCATAATTGGCAGGTGTCGTAGGATGTCGGATCGGATCACGTAGGACATTTAAGAGTTTTAAAAGTAATTTTATTCGGAAAACGAACATCTTCTGAGCGATGACATTGTATTGTTTGTTATTGCAAAATATTGTTAAAACACCATATACGAGTATATGAACAATCTAATATTATATTTTGAGCTCTTAATAAATATACAAATTGTCTGTGTTCAAAACGAATGAGTTGACAATTTTATCGATTATCGGATTGTTTTGAATTACGCTTAAGTAAACAATTGGGCAAATCGAAACCGTGTCAAATAAAGTTTCAATTATAAAAATATAATTTGCTATTAAAAGAGTATAACGCATTTAAAAATCATCCGAACCATCTATTTCGGTCAAAAATATAGAAAAATATTGTGTTTTTTTTTCAAAGTTTTTGTCGTGCCATCATTGCACCGATACTCGTATAGCAATGTATAGGTACATTGCTAAAAAAATTGTATTCTATTTTCTGAATTGTCTAGAAATTGTCGTTTTTATTTTTTTTTTTTATTAAACTCTAATTTTCTTTATTTTAAATTCCAATCTAATTTTCTACTTCTGCCTTCGGATTGGATTCCTGCCAACTGGCGTACTACAGTGTTAGTTGCTGTATTACTGAGAAAGTGATTATACGTCATACAGTTTCCTTGCAACGACGTCAACACCAAACGATACCACAGTTTACACTTTGCAGTTTAAAATATTATTTATCAAATCGATAAAAAATAAAATACATTCACAGCGAATGGTTAATTTTTAACTTACGAGGAGTAAAATATTAAAAAAATAATGAATAATTAGTCGATTTAAGTTTAATTTAATCACAATCTGTTTAAATATAATAAATACGCAGCATTTATATATATATATATATATTTTGTAATCTAAAATACATATGTATATTATAATAAGTGGTGCGAGTCGCTATACAGAGAAAGAACGCCAGCAGTCTTCTACTGCTAATTCCTAAGTATAATATATAAATATTCCTACATTATATTTTTAATCGATTGGCGTCGGAAGTTTTTGTTTTACTGATTTTACGATAAATTGTAAATATCGCCAGTGGTTTTTTTTTTTGTAAATTATTTAAAATTTTCACATTATTATAAATGCCAATTTCGTATTTGATATAATTACAGATATTTCTGTATAACGACAAATTAATATTATCGTAGTTATATTAGAAGTCAGAAATCGATTGATCTTAAGATTTAGTAATAAATCACATTTTGTTTAGAAACGAAAACAGAATGTCGACATTTATACGGAAAATATGTTTTTGCGCTTCCAACAGAATACACGTCCGTCCGTACGTAGAAACATACGTATTCATTCCAAAATTAACTTAAAAACTTTTGTTCAGTTTGAAAATAAATGATTTTACCACGAGAACGACAACAATATGCGAGAAATCATTTAATAATTTCGACGAATTCGAATTTAAATAATATAATAATTAGTTTTGCTCAAAAGTTAACACGTTCTAATGAACTGTGATATCTGCAGTTATAATATTATACGTAATTTTATTATTTATTTATTTTATATATAAGATGAAATATTAAATGGTGATTATTATGTAATATTTTAAATAGATATTACGGGGTTTTTTTTTCAGTGTTTATGCAAATTATTTAAACGACTCGATATATTTATATGGAGAAAAAATAATACGGTTTTGTAAATAAATTTCCTTAAAATGATGACATTTTAAAACGTACAGTGCTGGTAGTTTTTTTTTCTTAGAGGAAAACATGAACCTAATGTGTAATTTATGAAATAGTCTATAATATGAACTTTCTGACGTCTGGAAATAAATTGAATCGCGGCTTACTGTATTGTTTGTTGTAAAACGAGCATCTGACTGCGGGTTTAAAGATAATATTCGTATAACATATACATAATTATTATTCTCGTTAAACGATTTTATTGGCCATATTTCCACTGGGCAAACAGTTTTTCTGACAGCTGCACCATTATACGGCCATCGGGCCGCACGCAAAGTTTTGTACATTGTCGTTCGTTTTTATTACATTTCGCATTAATCTATTCAAATTAAAATCTCTTCCATTAAGAACGCTGCTTCGCTAAACCTCCGGTTTCGTTTTATTTATTCGATTTGCACTCATTAAATAAATGAACTTATTAACTAAACGTAATGATGTAATGTATAAACATTAACTGACAGGCGTGTATAAATTATATTCCGTTTTAGTTTTTAGTAGTCGTATATTTTTTTATTTTTATTAATATCGACAATATCGTTATTCGATTTCGAAAATAATTTTGACTCGAAAGTTAATGCATCGAACTAACGAGTCATTGTTTCTTATATATATATATACATTAAAAACCGGATAAGTTAATTTTTTTCTTAGGAAAAAAATTTATATAATTTAATTCATTGTTACTTTCTAATCGTTTCGATTAAATTTTAAGGTAAAAATTCATTTTAATTTTTCTAAAAAAAAAAAAAAATAAAATAAGTAAATAAAACACGATTATAATTCAATAATAATAATAATAATAATAATAATAATAATAATAATAATAATAATAATAATAATAATAATAATAATAATAATAATAATAAACGAGTACAAACGTTTACCACACCGATTACCGATCGATTGAAAAATTGAAATAATTTATTTTTCGTGTGTTAATATAGTGTCTAACAAATAATAATAAGGAGCTTTTTTTTAGGTGTTTTTTGGATGTCTTTTCAAAATGGACATTCAATTATTCAAGAGTTTGTGAATATATGAGAACCATTCTTTCAGGACTATAGAATAAATGAATAAATTTCGTTCAATCGATTTACAGGGTATAGTTCGATTCAATTGTGGCGAGGATTTTATTCGATTCCGAGATAATACCCGGGTAAAATTTTCCCCATTCAATGTCGGTTTATAATAATCGTGAAAGTTTAACAGTTTATACACGGTCTATGAACTGTTAATTGAAAACCGTTGTTGTTCAATTTAAGTCTTTCGGTTCAAATTTTAACTCAATATTTAAAAAAAATATTTTATAGTTCTGAGTCGATGTTTCCGCAATTGAACCGTGCTGAAAATGTGTGATCGCACCGACGGAAATTAAACTGTTTGAGTAATATGCTCAAATTCAGGACAGTGGCGATTATACATTATGTTCATGGGGAAGGGACGAAAATGTAAATTGAACGCGTAATTTGAATATTTTTTTAATAATTTTTCGAAATTTTTTTTCAGTAGATGGCTCCGAGGAGTGATGCGCGCACAGTAATATTTCTATATTATTGTGTAATTCCTACGCAGATCAATATAATTTATAATAATCGTATTATATACGTTATAAAAAAAAATTATTATTATTATTGTATAGCACAGAAAACTAATATAATTTTTTTTTTTTTTTTGCTTACTCCTCTCCATACTTCTCTGTTCTTTGCCAGTTGTTCTCTCTCTCTCTTATTCCCAGGAGCTCTCTGACTCGAGAATAATGCCTCAGACGAGGCCATTATCATTCATTTGACAGTTTGATCATTAGAAGACCGTTTTACGATTGAGCTTTAAAAAGCATTCGCGGAGTGTACTTGTACGCGGATCTGGCAATACATTGATTGTATTTGTATTACAAACCGTTTGATTTTTTAAAACGAAAAATTTAAACAGTTATATTTATGTATACAGGCTATTCGCGTGTTTCGTAAGGTTTATATTATGTGTAAATATTATTTAATCGCCATAGACCCCGGTTGGTAACGGTAAGAAATCAACAGCAATAACATTGTCAATAAAGTCTACGCATATGTGTAATTAAAAAACACTTTTTTTTTTTTTTTAACTCGGTCTCGCGGAAAAGAATTATTCTTTAGAAAAAAAAAAAAACTATTATCCTTTTAAAATAGTTCACGGAAAGCGTACGGGGACACGACGATGGCGATGAAGAAAAACGACTCGACCGAACTCAACTACGACATGAACTACAACCTGTTCCTGTTAAAGACGTCCATGCAGAATCTGAAGACGGCTCAGGGTAAGTGTTTACGTACCGAGTAGGAGGTTATTCCTTTTTTTTTTTTTAAGGGATGGGAGGGGATTTTATGACGGGTCATGATGGACGGAAAGTGTGTACGGTTTTTCGGTACATAACCTACGTACATAATATCTCTGCGCAGACAAACTCAACGTGAACCGTTGGGTGCACAAACTGATGGCCAGCAACAAGACGTTGACCGAAATGAAACTGCGGAACGATTTCATGTTCCACCTGGTGACGGCCGTCCAAGACGGTCAGCTGAAAGCGCCGTTCAACCAGTATCCGCCGTCGACGCCGCTCAGCAATCTCACGTACCTGTTGACCGGCCGCGCGCCAAACGCCAGCGGCAAAGACGCGAAAAAGGACGCGGCGTGGGAGTGCGAATTGCCCGACGACGACGCGGACAGCCCGATGTCGAACAGACAGTCACAGGACGGCGGCGCGTTCCTGGCCGCGCACCCGGTGCCCAAGTGCGGCGCGTTCTGTTACTTGGCCGTGGTCACCAAACCGCCGCCCAAAGACGGCAAGCCAAAACTGTGAACGGTGCAAACACGGTTTACGCGATGTATTTCTTTTAAATAAATGAATTAATAATTAGACGCGCGTCTAATGATTTGACAATCATGACAATTATTTACGACGGTCTTCCGCGAGAATTACATTAGAAAAATATTTTTATTTTTTTTTCGCCCCAATACGTACAAAAACCATACCCGTTTGTAGACAATATTATCCGCGACAAATCCGCGTTTGTACGGTGGATATTTTTGGAATCCGTGAATTTTTTTTTATTTTATAGGCACATAGAAAAATATGAGAAATTCATTTGGAAACGTGTAACTCGGCCGGAGAATCCGATTTAAAACTTTCTATCGTTCATAGTAATAAATCCGGGACAGACATTTTTTTTTCTCTTTTGCGTATTTACAACTCTATCGAGTTGTAATAATATTACCAATAAGAATCATCCAATGATCTAATTCAATAGAAACCCTCTACTTACCATTGAATATGTATTTTAAAAAATAAAACTTATCAAATATTTTTGTTTTGTTTTCCATATATGTATATACTATATAATAATAAAATGATATTTTTATTTCATCGAATAGAACATTATAGAAGTATGTATTCAATTCGAAAAGAAGTTTCGCCTGGGACTTATATTGTTATTGCATCCAACTAAAATATAAAAAGTATTCTATTTATATTTTTAACAATATTAATCTGATTTTTATATTAAGGTCAATAGAGAATTTTTTGTTTTTTTTAATATGGCCATAACTAGTTATTAATAACCGGTACCTTAATTCGATTGCAATAAGTGAAATCTTCGATAAATCCACATAACGCTTACGTTATTTCTAACGTAGACCGTTAATACATGATGAATACGTCATTGTACGGTAAACAAGTTTAAAACAATGCAAAAGTATGATTTGTGATATTCTGTCCAGTTAAGAGTGGAACGTCAAAATTCATAACCAATTGGTATGACTAAGTCTGACATTAGAAATCAAACACTAAATAAACACGTTTACATCATTTTAATTTCAGTTATAAAAAATGTCTAGGAAACAATTTTTAAAAGTTCATCATGTTATGTTATGTGAGATTTCAATTGATTGTAATTAATAAATTACATTATTTTTTTATTTATTTTTTTGTTCACAGGTTTGTACAATTGATCTTTTATTAATTAAAAATTTATTTATTTCTAACGGTATATTAATATGTCAACTAATTTAAAACGTATACGTTATTATATTATAGTTGCCTATGTATACTTCCATAATTATTGTTTTGTATATGAAAAAAACACACATAAATATAAGAATAATGTACAAAATCAAACAATTTTATTACTTTATACACACATCTGTTACAGTTTACATTCAATATACAACTAATTTGAATTTTTATATTCGTCATAATTATAATGTTTGAATGGAAGATCGAATTTAATAAATCCCCAATCCTTAGCTTTCATTATAGCAACTATCAAGTTCTGGTGTTGTTTTTGACAAATCCCTGTTAATCTGTAAAAATATATATATATATATATTATAAACTTGTATTAATTACTGGTAAATAGTGAAAGTAATTTTAATATTGGTTTATTCATAATATTTTATTTTGTATAATATAATATTTTTATTTAAAATAAATAAATAGAATATTTTATAATTAATACCTCCATGTTTATTGTGAAAACAGTCATGTCAGACTGTATTGACTTATATCAAAAAATCTTTATTTTATGGGTTTCAATTATTTTCTTCACATTATATCATTCAAATACAAAATAAAAAAATAAAATAAATGTTTACATTGAATAAAAGGCTTTATTTTCTTCTAATTTTACTAAAATTTATATTAATTGTTAGTAAGATGTTAAATTAAAAGTATTTGAAATTTGTTTGATCATAGTAATAATAATAAGTAAATAAGAAACATGTGTTTTGAAATTTAAATATGATATACTAACTGTAATTTATAGTTGGATAAAAGTGATAAATGGTGGTAATTTTTTCCCATATAAGTATGTAATTTTTTAAAGTTTAACAATTATTTTTATTTCATAAATAAACGGGTGTATCCTATTTTTGAATATAAAAATAGTAAAATTAATTTATATAAAAGATATTTCAGGAAGATTATTATTTTCAAATACTATGTAGAATAAAATACATACTCGAATCTATAATAAATACTTTTAAAATGAAAATTTTTCACTATAATAGTATATTTTAAATATTACCTAGAAAACATTTAATTCAGACAGAAAAAATGCATTTGAATTTTTTTTATTCACTTTCATCATTCATTATTGCTATAATTAATATTATAAAAGTAAAAAAAAAAAAAAAACAAGTATTCGTTTTATGTCAATTATACATACGAGTAGGATAATAATTTTCCGGAATAAGGAGATATGAACTGTTTGAGCAAATCAACATTTCTGTAGTCAAGCACCAAGTACTCATCACGACAAATTGGACATGGGTTCCCAGTAGAAATCTTATCGGCTCTCTAAATATAAACACATTTAATATAAAAATTAAGAATTACTGTGATCTTAAATTAAACTTTTGAATGAAACTCACAATGCACGTTTTCCTTGTCTTATTTGGTGGGATACTTCCTTTATGATTTCGACGATATTCTCTCCATACTTCATTATTCCCATAAGTGGATATGTACGCTGTTGAACAATAAAATAAATAAATATTTACACATAAATAACATAAGGCTAACGATTAAATTCAAATCTATGTCAACAAAAATAAATATGTATTCAACTTTACAATATTGGACAATGAACCGAAATTTTCTTTTAAGTAATACTATCAAATTTGTAGCTTTAAAATACAATACAATTCTACAATTTTTGTTTAAATTCGAATAATTTTCATAAGAAGAACATCATTAAATTATGTAATATGTATATAATATTTGACCAACTTAACCATTATTTAACGTTTAATATTACATACATATTTTGAATGTTATTAGTTTTTTATACATAATTTTTTTATTTTGACAAAGTATAGTTAAAAATAAATATGGAAAAAATAATATTTTATTCATTATAACTATGAAAAAAAAAACAACTACATCTAATCAGAATCCAATTATGCCTAGGCAATATTATGCTTGCATACTCAAAATAGTTTGTATATACATTTATAAATATAATGAGTAAAGACTGATCACTGATATTGATGGCAAATTTATAAGTACAGATTTACGGTCAACATTTTTATCGCTCAGATTGCATACTAATTCATTATTATTATTTGATCATTAAATACTTAATACAATACACATTTTAAAAATTTTAAATGCATTTAAAAAAAATGTTGTTTACATGGTTTATTTAAACTGAATAAAATAAAATAATAAATATATATAAGTGATACTACAATAATTAATACCTACTTTATAATTTACATGTAATACGTATTATACATATATGTATAATATCAAAAATGGTGTTTTACGATTTTTACTAAATAAAAGGTACTTTTAATTGAACTTTTATTTAAAGTATTTGGCACGTTATGTAAATTATATATTCACATGTAAAACTTGTAAATATGTTCCAAGTGAAAAGAAAAAATTCTTAATTTATGAATAAAGTTACCAACGTTTTACTTGAGAAATACCGCCCTTAACAAAAAAAGAAAATAAGAAAAAAAAATCTCACTAAATTATTTTATTTTATTTAATACAAATGTACAGATACATATTACATTACCTATTAACCTATATACAATTAAATCAATTTAAAATTATTTCAGAAAGTCATTTTAAAATTGTAGGTAATTTTTTTAAATTTCTATTTTGCATTATTTCATACAAAGGCCAATACATTTTTTTCATTTGTTATCTCGACAAAGAACTCCATACATAAATATTGTAAATTACATCTGATCTGACCACATCAACTCTCGGAACCATTCCTCATATCCATCCATTATCCGTGAATGAAAAAGCGTTCAACAAACACATTACTACACTACACGATTCAATACTATATACGTTTTTCATTAATTTGTAAAACAAAATACGGGATTACTGTGGGCCAACGAGAGACTTCTAACATTAATCGGCCTTTGTAAGTCAAATATCACTCGCGTCGATACAATGTCGACTGGTTAGCAAAACAACCGTAAATCGTATTCATTAATTGTAAAAGTGTAATGGCAGGCTGATCGGTGGTTGTGAATACTGTGCAATGTAATCTGAACTCTGTTCATTGGTATTACGAATAAAAATGTTTCAACCGAAACCCGAATTTATGTAATTTAATTTTTTTATCGACAGAACATGATTAATCACAATATTACACGAACGTCTGACAATTTGATTCTTTAAACTTCACGTTTTAATATGCTCAAAATAAAAAAAAAAAAAACCAATTCTATCACTATTTTATGGAAAGAATTATTTTTCGTACCGTCGCTTTTCAAATATTCGATACTGGTCTCGACGGGAATTACAGTCGACCGATCCTTAATCGAATCACGTTTCTCTTCGTCTTCAGCTGACAACTGTTTGTTCAATTTCACCGTGCCCGTGTATAAATCCCTTACGTTTTTCTAAACAGAATCGTATCGAGATTATAACACACGTACATACGGTGTTCA
Source organism: Chaetogeoica ovagalla (assembly GCA_032441825.1). Classification (NCBI taxonomy): domain Eukaryota; kingdom Metazoa; phylum Arthropoda; class Insecta; order Hemiptera; family Aphididae; genus Chaetogeoica; species Chaetogeoica ovagalla. The sequence continues at coordinate 1,210,638 of CM063749.1, read as the reverse complement.
ACGACGCCGACTTACGTGTCCGAAGTAATTTTTTCCTCTGGCCGCGGTAAGACCACTCGACGACGCTTTGTACAAATTACGAATGGCGTTCAATATCATGTTTATTGGATATGGAATTCGAACAACAACAACAAAAAAAGTGAATGAATAAATTAAAAACAACGAAAGAGAAATAAATTACTTAAAAACGCGTTTAATTACTCGTTATCACGTATCGCGGTCGTCGAAGATAAGAGGACCACTCGCGCGATCGCGAACGTTTCGTTCTGGACGACATTATTTCACCCGTGATGAGTTTTTCCGATCGCACGAATATCTTAACCGTGGGACAATATTATTGAAAATTCGTCGAGTCGGTTACAAATGAAATTGTCAACAAGAAAAAGAAAAAAAATTACGCCGACAAGCGAGAACGTAATTTTTTTTTTTTTTTTCTAATCGACTTAAAATAAACGTTCGGTTTTTGCAAAAATATGTATGAAAAAAAAAAAAATGTGTTTTCTTTGATTTTTCTATACAATCGATCGATTTATACGTCTATTATAATAAGATCGGGGAAAAAGAAACGTAATACTCAATGTTGTCGTCCGTTTTTTCTCTCTCGATAAAGACGGACGGGGGGGATTTCGGGGTATATTTTATCCGTACGGTCGGGGACGACGTGTCGCGGTGGCGTAGTGTCCGCGTGTCCATTGCCAATCGACGATAACGCGATACGCGGGTAACAGCTACACCACACACGTATTCCTTTTCTGACGATAGGCCGCGCAATAAAATATTCCATTCCCGTACGCCCAAACGGGACGTGTGACGCTGTTTTTCTTTTTTTCGGTCGTTACAATCGTTTCGGCCGTGTCCCGTTCGCCGTTTCGTTTTGTCCGGCGTCGAGATACGTGCGTGTTTCTCCTCGTCCCGTGTGTACTACTGCCGCCGGGCTCGTGAAAATGAATTACGGCAGCAAAACGTCGTTCATCGGCTTCGACGCGGACAAACGCAAGTTGCCGTTGTCCAAACGGTTCGTGATGTACGCGTACGACAAAGACTCCGGCGAGATATTCGGTCGTACGCCGTCCAGCTGGGGTGAGTTCCAGTTGCGATTTCGTTCGACGCGCGCCGTACGCCGTTTGGGCGTGTCCTCTGCGGTGGCTTTCGTCTCTGCCGGGGCCCGCATGCGCTGCGTTTGAAAAACCTCCATAATTCCACACTTGTAGATATAAACAAATGGTGTTCGCAAAAGTCCAGTCTCTTCGTGCGTCCAATACGGACAATCCCCCCCCCCCGTCAGTGGGTGTTCGATTAAAGTGCGCTTTGATGGTCCGTCCGTTACGATTGAAACGGTCGGAGAAACGTTTGTTTGTCGAAAACTCGCTACTTCGCACCGTATCCGTGTTCTCACTTCCCCTCGCCAGTTCATTAATTATTTAATTACAATCTGTTCGTGTAGATGGGTCAGTTGTATTATTCGGATACTTCTACTCTGTCCATTGTTTGATGACAAATACGTATCGTGTCAGTGTTTTATATTATATAAACGTACGGTGAAACGATTAAATTCTGTAACGTAATTTACAAAATTACAACGACGTGTTTAATGTGTAGGAATATGCGCATTGAATGAAATAACGTTTTCACAAAATACTTTATATGTTATGCGTATTTAAAATAAAATGTTCATTTTCATCTCTTACGTTTCAGCTCAAATTGGATTTTTTTACACAGCGTTTTATGTATCGCTTGTTGCCATGTTTGGAGTGGTTTTATGGGTTTTCTTTCAAACTCTGGATCCACGCACTCCGACCAGACAGCTTGAACATTCACTAATCGGAACAAATCCCGGTATTTCGATGAAACAACATTTTTATACATTAAACATTGAAATAATATTGCATTTCGTTTTGTAAGGTTTGGGATTCAGACCCATGTCCAATGAAACTCACAGTACTTTGATTCATATTAATAGCAAATCCATTCAAGAGTATTCAGTTTGGATGCAAAGACTCGTTGAATTTTTAGATGGTAAAATTATTTTTAATTTAAAAAGTTTTAATAAAACGTTTACTGATTAATTATTTTTCATATGGATTAGTGTATAAGAAACCGGGTTTGACACCAGGAAGAGGTCAAAATATCGCAACATGCAATTACGATAAACCTCCTGGAAGAGGAAAAGTTTGTGATGTTGACGTGAAAGCGTTCGACTTGTGTACTGAAGAACATCGTTTCTATTTCGATCGACAAGCACCTTGTATTTTCCTCAAATTGAACAAGGTAACAGAAGTTCGGAAGTTATGAACAGAAGTTTTTGTGCAATACTTAAATTATAATTAATATTATATATTAAGTATCGAAGAAAAGAAATACAAGTCTCCTTCGCAGACACCACCAAAAAAAAAAAAAAAATACAGCCACCACTCTTGTTTTCAGTCGCGCTATCAAATTGCATTAATGTTAGATTAATAAAAATAATAGAAAATAGCGTCCTTCTTTTTCTTAAAATAATATTAGGAGTATTTTAAACTCATTTGGTTATATTTTCCAAAATAGATTTAATACAAAAATATATTTTTTTTTATTTTCAAAAAAAAAATGTGTATATGCGTTTTTAATAAAATTCACTGGACTACCAAAATGTACTGCCAGAAAAAGTAAGAACTAGTAATAACGGGCTGCGTATCATCTGAAATAAACATTTGTTTTGTAATTGAAATGTGGAAAACTTGTTTGATGACACGACTGAAAAACGTAATATACTTTAATTCTATTTATGGTGGCGTTGTATGAAAGAGTAAACACATAATAAAAGCTGTTTTAAAGCAACCAAAAAAAAATGCATATAAATACTTGTTTGAACGATAACAAGGAATAATCGTACAAAAATTATTTGTATTTTGTGTTTTAGATTTATGGTTGGAATCCAATATTTTACGACAATCCCAATGAACTTCCTCATGACATGCCGCAAAATTTAAAAGATCACATAAAAAACATAACCAATCCTGACGAGGTCAGTATATTAAACGCAATTTATCTACAAATAACATGTGTAACGAACGAAACATTTTTTTTTTTTATATATTTTCTGTGCAATAATTAACCATAATGTAAAATATGATAATTTTATATTTCTTCAGTTGAGAACTGTTTGGGTGTCTTGTGAGGGAGAAACCGTCTCCGACAAAGAACTCATTGGACCAATATCGTACTGGCCTATTCCTGGATTTCCTGGTTATTTCTTTCCGTTTGAAAACTCTGAAGGTTATCTGAGTCCTTTAGTTGCAATTCATTTTAAGAGACCAGCAAGTGAGTATTTTCATTGTACTGTAATAAAACGGCGCATTTATCAAATTTTCTTTTTCTTATTCAAAATCTAGAGAGTATTGTGATCAACATATTGTGCAGAGCGTGGGCAAAAAATATTGTTCACAAAATAAATGGCATCAACAAAGGATCTGTACATTTTGAATTGATGATAGATTAACCGAGGAACAAAAATCCATTAATTGGTCAATTCAAATGAATATTTTTATATATTAAGCGCAACAACATTATTATTATCTTTTATATTGTATACTTTTACATACCAAATTTCACCTAAAGTAATTTTAATTTAATGTATTCGTTAGTCTTTTTTTTACATTTTACACTTTATACTAAATAATCTATTTTAATTTATCTAATAATAATATGGAGATCAATTTTCGTTATAAATAATTATTATTCTTTTTTACGATTTTTTTCAAAACATAATTTACAGACAACTGCTTTTATGTCGAAATAAACTTTGAAGACTGATCTTCTGATAAATATATGAAATGTACCAATAATTTTGTCATTCAACTGTCACGAATTTCTTTATATCATGATCAGTTTTGATGAAATTGATAGGAATTTACTGTTGGTGTTCAATATATCTCACATTTTTATTGCCTGATATTGAATCTGTCTATTAGAATTTGTATTTTTATATGACACGTAGAAATATTCACTGTATTTTTAGGATTTTTTAAAGTCTATGAACAAAATTTGTTCTTAATAATTTATTATAATATAAATATTTAGAAATAAATTGCGTCTGTTTTAAGTAATTATGAAACTATATGTCTTAACGTAAATATGCGAATTATTTTTACAATAAAAATTAATTACTAATTGTTTGTATTTCCATGTAATTGACATATAATTCTGTATACGATTCCATTAAGTTTAATGTTCTGATTGTATAGAAATCTAAACGTTTTACATTTTAATACTTTAATTGATTAAGATTTATAATTGAACTATTATTATAATATATATATTCATTTATTAACGATGATTTTTATGTTAACAATATTCAGTATTATAAAATACACTCAATGTCAAATGTTGGTTTTGTTATGCTATAAAATATGAGTCAAGATGATATATGAGACAGTGTGATGTTGCACGGCAATGTGAACCTGAGCCGTATATTATACAACTAATTTATAAGACATCTCAATTTACTGTTATTTATTTATTTTTCTATCAATTTTTATTATTGAACAATAAATATATTATTGATTTAAATAGACTTGTTGTTGAATTACGTTATCGATGTTTTGAATGCTGACAACACTGCAACAGCAACTCCATGGTGGCTGCAGAACTACAAGATTGAGAAAATCTTTATGGTTATTGAGAAGGATACGAGAACTTTTTCTTTTTAACTTTTTCATAAACAAAAACACATACCATTTATTTATTTTTTTAAGTTTATTTAATCATCTTTCATATATTATAGCATAACAAAACCTTAACATTTGATTAAGTGTAGTTAAAATTATTTTGAAAACAAATTTGCAAAAGGTGCGATTTTTTTGATGCCGAGTGTATTATAATAATATATATTCATTTATTAACGATGATTTTTATGTTAACAATATTTAGTATTATAAAATATTATCATATCAATGTTGCTCGGATGAAAAAAATTTGAGTCAAATATTAATGAAAATTTTTTATTTTTATGTGAACCACTATATTATACAACTAATTTATAAGACATCTCAATTTACTGTTATTTATTTATTTTTCTATCAATTTTTATTATTGAACAATAAATATATTATTGATTTAAATAGACTTGTTGTTGAATTAAAAGTTATTAAATGTTTTGAAGGACAACACGAACATTGGTCTTCTCGTTTTAGTGGTTGTGACATTAAAAAGATTGAGAAAATATGGTTTATTGGTAAGTATTTGATTAAATATTTTGTTGTAAAACAAAATCAATAATTTTACAATTTATAATTCGATCGTTATTTAAATTTATATATTATACTTGTATTTCAACAAATGTCACCGATTCAAATCAGACGAACTCGTAGATTCCATAAAATCTCAATATTTTATTGTAATAACTATAATAAGTAGAGGTTAGAGTTTTACAATTTTACATATTTGTTCATGGCCTCTGCATTTGAACAGGAGTAAAACATATTTACATTTTACGAGATAGGAAAAATTCAACAGCAACATTTTATTACCCATAAAAATTGCTGAGGTAAAAGGGGATGTTTCCTAGAATATTATTGAAAATCTAGTGTAACATTTGTGATTTGTTATTAAGTAATTTAATTTTACAAGAGCTGAAAAATATACACATTATATGAAATGTCTTTTCCCCGTTAAACCGATTATTATTTGTTGATTTCATTTATTATCATTGTCGATTGATATATTATTCTGTTTCGTAAGAGAACAGAAACAATGCGTGCAGTTAGATGAGCAGAACATTATAATTTATAACAGAATATTTGACCAGAAATCAATCAATGATTTTATACGCACGAAAATAAACTAGTAGAATATTAAGTTCAGACAAGAAAGAATTGTAATTTCTTCTTTCCGTACAAAAAATTAATATGTACATATATAAATATTTTTAAACCGATGCTTATTATTTAATAATTATTTTGTATTATATTTTATTAAAACACAATAAAATGTATTTTAGTAAAATGTATTTATTAATGTCCAGCTTTGTTTTCTGCATATTATTAGAACATAACTTATTTATTAATCCTTATATCGTTAACACTACTTCTAATTGATCAGTTTAAATCTACAAATAAGAACGGTATCGACCCACTATAGTAGAATACGCACTAACCTGCCCAGATTTTGAATTATTAATAACAGGAGCAGTAGTATAAACGCTAACGCAGAAGGGTCTAAAAGTTATATTCGAATAAACTAACCGATCTTGTTTTGATAAAAATTAAAAAGTCATTACTAGTTCGTAATTTATAAAATAATAATAATAAAAAAATAAAAATAGTTTAATCGCGTTTAACGTTTCCTAGTAAATAGAAATTAAAGAAAAAAATTTTAAAAACTTAAAAAAGTAACGAAACACGTATTTTCTTCTTCTACTGAACGGTTTGTATGATTTTCACTTGAATTCGTCTACATAAATGCACGTTAAATTTTCTACATCATAATCGATTACGTTTACACGAAGTGGTTGTAGCTCGTTTAAGTCGAATTCGTCACGATCCATAACTGAAGTCACTAAAGTGGTGCATGCAGCGTTGTTATTTGCTTGTCGACTGCTGTCACTGTATCTCTTCACATTATTCGAATGAATTTCAGATACGATCTACCGAACAATACACACAGAACGACATTACTAAATAAATCGTTTTTATTGAATAGTATTTTTAAAAAATTAAAAATATATACGAATAACTGCAGTTAATTCAACCATAAAATATTTTTTTACGCCCAATTGCTATCAATAATAATCGCATAGGCTAAGGGAAAGTTAAGCCCTCTCAAGTTTTATTATAGCCCACACTTAAGTTTCTTTTAAACATTCAATCATTGTTTAAGCTCCGTTTTTATAAATTTGATTTTAAATTATTTTTCAAAATAACATTTTCAATTATAAAAAAAAAATTAAGCGAAACATTTTTTGTTCCTATTATATTTGTCATTTTTTATTCATCAAAATTCGTCGTACGAGGATCTTTTTAATATGAGAGTGCAGAGTAATTTCAGTTATTTATACTATTACGTGTATTGAAAGAGATTTATATATATATAACATATATTGTTACTGAAAATATTCCGAAATACATTTACACAAGATTTTAACTTTAATTTGAAATACGGATAATTTATTTTATTTTCGTTAATTCTAATAGGATTTTTAAATGAAACTATAAACATATTAATTATTAATAATATTATGAGGGGAAGATCTCATCATAGACGGACCCATAGTTTTATAATAGGTAAAATTAATAAATCGAAATACCTGATTTTGCGCGTGCCGAAAATTTGTGAGCTGTTCTTTTAACGATTTGTTTTCCAGGATCAACGAGTCGTTTTCCATTTTCAATTTGGACTCGTCACACTAAAACGACAATTAATAATGTTTAATTTTCGTTTCGAAAATTGTACGCGTCGTTGTCAACTCACAATATAATCACTCGAGTCCCGTTTAGCCGCGTTTTCGTTTTGCAACACAATCGTTTTCTCGAGTTCGACGATTTTCTTTTGAAGTACTGAATTGTATTTCTCCAACTTGTCTACGTGATTTGAAAACAAACGTAATTTATTTTTATAGATACTATTTCAGCGTATTTTTATATAGAAACGTAACTTTAAACAGAGGCGGACTGAGCCATTGCAGTGTTACTAATAATATGCAACAGAACGGTGAGGCCGATATTCGTATAGCCAATTTGTTTTATTACTTAATATTTAGGTTTAATAATAATAATATATAAAAAAAAATATTAGATCTTATGGTGTTTAATTGGCGGCACAAATTTTATTTTGGCACATAAGTAATATGCTGTGTGTTGGCGTATTATATTAAACGTTGTTAATTTGTTATTCGCGCGGTATGAGAATGTTACGATTCCGACATTTTTCCTAACGAACAATGTCAATGAACATGTAATTTTTTATTTGAAAAAAAAATCTGAAGATCGCTAACCCATGTATTTTGGTCGATTGAACGAGTAGAACGGTAGTGGATTGGACCCTTCCCAGTCCGCCTCTGAAATAGAATAATTATAATGCCCATTAATATTTACATACCTATATTCGACTGTTGTTCGCTTTGAATTAATGTTTTGGACGAGCTTTTTAATAACAAATTTTCCTTAGAAAAAAAAAAGTTCGGAACAATAAAATATCGATATTTAAATTCAGTAAAAAAAAAAAAAATAAATAAAATCGTTCAATATATAAATACCTGTTTTACATTATTTAATTCGATTTTTAACTGCCTAATTTCATCTGTAACATAATAAAAAGCGATTAATGTTTTCAAAATTATATCGACAACAATATTGAGTTAGTAATAATCTTTAATCTTTTTTTTTCTCAATATACTTCTTTATGATGAAATACAAATGATCGTTTCACTCGTCTATTTGTTTGTACCTCAATAAAACACTTTTATTTTAACGATAATTGAGATAAAACGTCTTTGAGTTTTCAAAACGGATCTATGGAATTTCACATAAGCGCTACTCCGAGGAGTAAAGCCCGCGACTCACACTTGTAAAATACGCGACAGACTCGGTTGATTCCAATTTTCGTTTCGAACGGTCGGAAAAATTGTTAATTCCCTCCCAACGAAAATTTAAATTATTCTACACCGAGTTACTCAATTCTAAAACGATTTAAGTCAAAACCTCTTGGTATACCACACTCAGAGATGACTTTTGTAGTGCGTAAACGTATAAATGGTCTGGTCTTCCAACTGTAGAAAATGCCACAGATTTATATTTAAAGGCGACACGCTAAAAAACCGTAACCTTTAAATACAATCATCCCCCCTCAGACAGCAAAAAAAAAAAATGAAAAAAAAATGAAAAATCGGGCGACTTGGTCGACACTTAACACGGGGTATTTGGAACGATTCTGTGGTAAAAAAAAAAAACTGGAAAAAAGTTAAATATTGTCGTCACGAAAATGAAACATAAAAAAGACCCGTTCTTAAGGATTGAATTATTTTTCGTCGCTCGTCTACAATTCGTAAACTCGGTGGAAAAATTCGACTTCGGCGGAAAAACGGCGAATTAATTTTTTTTTCATTCCTAACAATTATATTACTACGCGATACGTACACGTACGTGAATTCGATTATTAAAAACCTAGTTTTTATAACGGACGCCTTCGACGGGATAGTTATGGGTGTGGATGATCAGTATTTTTCCCCAAGCACGTTTCCACGCGTTCAAACCGACGTTTCGATAAAACTGTAACGATACAACATCTGTTATTATTATTATTATTATTATTATTATTATTATTGACATTCGGATTTCGGATCCGAACGGACAGCGCTTCGGAACTGTAAATTTTTATTCATCGACCATAATGTTTTACTAATAAACTCACTCGTTGACCGGTGATAAGTGTCGATAATCGTCTGCTGTCTGCCGTTCACGCCGATCAATCTGTTCACGGTATGGTGCAACGACGTGTTCTCGTCGCCCAGTGCTTTGTTTTCGTTCTGCAATTCGGCTTCGTTCCGTTTGTAGCGTTTCAACGCGTCCTTCACGTCGGCGAACAGCTGTGATTCAACGCACAACAAATGGTCCCCAGGTATTAACGCGGATAATACGGACGACGTTTCATCTCGCGACAGCGGCGCGACGGAAAAGGGATTTTCGCGACAAGCACATTCGGTAGGTTAGGGGGCGACGGATACGGGACGAACGGGTTGTGTCGGAAACCCGTAACGAAATCAAAAAACATTATTCATCCGTCCAGAGATTTATACTGTCGTCTCGTGTACACCGCAACGCGGCGCGTGTTCATCGGTTTTCTCCGTCTGCACACACGCGCTTTTCTAATCGCCGCCTTTTCCATATCGTCGCTCCTCCTAATAATATCTTATTTATATAATACATTTTTAATGTACAATATAATTCGTCGTCGTTATCTTTTATTGAGTAACAAAAAAAAAAAAAGCGTATTCTAAATAAAGTAGTTTTTTACTCGAAAAATGGTTAATGAAATTTGATTTAATCAAAAATGAAAAATTTTTTTTTGTCCCAAAATGTAAGCCAATATAATATAATAACTGCGCGATAAAAAGTTAAAAAGTTCACCGCGCGCGTAACACTTATGGTAGAAATCCAGCATCGCGTTTTCCGAACTCTCGTTATAAGACAATTATTATTATTATTATTGTAACGATGGAATTAACGGCCTCGTCGCTATCCACTGCGAGCGACGACCACTCGTTTTAATCGCGAGAAGCCGTCCGACGCTGCCCCACCAACGATATTACTTATTAATTATTATTATTATTACCTGGTCGACGTTTGCAGGGTTTTCGTCCATCCCACTGAATTCGGACATATCGAAACGAAATCGCGATCGGCCGTCGTGCCCTTCGGTCCGGTTCAGTCCTCTGCGTGCACTACACGTACACGGCCAACGTACGCACGCAGTCAACGAACGGAACGTTGCCGCCGAGCGATTTCACTGTTTTTTCATCGTCGTACGTCCTCGCGCCCAACTACGGCCGGTTTTCCGGTGTTCCACTCTAATATTAAATCTGAACGGCTTATCTCTGTATATTATTACAACGCTATATTCAGATACACATTATAGAAATTATCTCATTACGGGAATTTATTTTATTTATATAATGTTATTATTGTAAGAGACCGACTACGCCGTTGTCGTCCGCGCACGGAATTGGGCAATGTGCGCGCGATAATGGCTCGAATGTCAAAAAGTGAAATCTCTCGAAAACTTCAAGCAGTTTAATTGTTACGTTCGTCGCGTGAAAAATAATGGGGAAATTATGTAAAAAGAGCTCATATCGTTGATTTTGTAACGTATTTAGAAAATCAGCTAAAATACGATTTTTCAAATACGAACATTTAAAATCGAGAAAAATGAAAATCGTATGGACATAAGTGTATTGCAATTATTGCGGATCGCGAATGTTTTTTTTTTTTTTTTTTTTTAATATAACACACAAATCACAGTGTCCGATCTCTCGAGGTTTGATGTGTTAGCGGGGTGGCACATTCAAAATGTTCTCATCATCTTTTTTTTTTTTATATAAATAAACGAATAATTAAAGAACAAATTATATTGACTAATAATACAACTCGTTTAAAAACGCCCGTTTATAATTATAGTCTACTCGAAACGGTTATTAAAGAACAAATCTCCTTCACACATCAACTTTCCGGATTTGGAAAAATATGTGTCTCTATAGTCATTTATAATTAATAATTATATTTATATAACGTCAATTCGTACATTTTAGCATTTTCTTTTCTAGCAATACGCGATTGTACGAAATTAAAATATGAAGTGTAAAACTTTAAAAAGTCAAGTAATTCAATATATTATTATACCCGTTTCAAACGAATAATAATTTTTCATATAAATGTCGCAAAAAAAAAAACGAAAAAAAAACGAAATATACTTCGCGTCTTATAAGAAATTTCAACATTATTTCATCGCAATAATATTACTTATTTAAAAATATAACGTTTTCGATGGTACTTGCGCTTATACGTATTATATAATACGAATAGGTATAAATTAATTCCGTAATATTTGAAATATTACGAGATTTGAAAAATTTTTCATTTTAAATATTCCGTTGCCGTTTGGTTTTTCTTTTATTGATATACATTTATTGAAATTTGAAAAAAACAAAAAATCGTATTTCCACCACAACCGTTTTCGTTTTAATTGCATTCGATTTTAAACGACGTGTGCATTCGCAATAATATAGCGGATTTCGTTTCTGTTTCGTTTACCGAGATTTTCTTCGTTACATAAGTTAAACTCGTCGGCGTCGTAATAACAGACAATAACAGTGATGACATTTGTACGCATTCGATTTAAGTCACTTTTAATGATTTGACTCATCGTTTAAATTATTTTTTTCGCATAAACGGTCGACATTTAATAGACTGACAGTAAAAACGTGACTTAAAAATTAAATTTCTTAGCAAAAAAAAAAAGTGTCAAATCGCTTGTTTATAAAATTACGTGAACGGTAAAACTAACCGATGTCGTCAAAATAATATCATTATTATTTAAATAATAATAATAATATCTATAAACAACATCTCGAATCGAAATATTTCTTTTACGCAGTATTATAAAATATATTTGTTATATAATTAAATAATTTGTATTTCGTAGTGATTTTTTCTATTTTCTAGAGTAAAAATTTTCTTCGGAATTTCGGAAATGCTTCTCCGGAGGAAAATTATTGTTTTCAATGTAATCCGAATTAACGTTTTCCTAAAATTCTAATATAAATACGTAGGTACACACGTTTAAAGTAATTTGATTTCGTACTTTTTGAGTAATTTTATTGAGTACCAACGAGTGTTTTTTTTTTTTTTTGTTATTATTATTATTTCTGTTCTAATTACGAATTATCATATGATCTTGTGCAGGGGCGTCATTTGGAGTAAAATCATAGGGTAGCAATCTCGAATTTTTTTTTTTTATGATCTAATGAAGGAAAGGGAAGAGTAATTATTTGTAAGGTATTTGTAGCTATTAATTTGCAACCAGAATAAAAATTGTGGGGTAGCAATTGCTACGCCTCGTTACCCCCTAATGACGTCTATGATCTTGTGTATCACGAAACGTGACTTGGTCAAAGTTTCTACACTGGAAACCGCGCACTATTCTCTTCCAGTAGAACGTGCAGTCTGCTGATTTGTCAACAGATGTTTCGTTTAGAGTGATTTTTACATGTAATAAGCTCCGTCTGGCCAAAATCCAGCGAGCCCGGCGCATGTTGTCCAATACGACAAAAAGCCGAAGAATTTTGAATTAAAATTTGACGCGCATCATTCGTTTATTATATCATTCGGCGTGTTTTATCACTCGTTTGAATTGATCGCTACGGTTTAGGTACGTTTGATATTATTCGTCAATACAAAATTGTAGCGAGTAATTCAAACGAGTTAGGTATTGAACATACGAAAAGTGGTTTACTCATTTATGCCAGAGAAATATATAATATACCCATATAACAATTTTTTTTCTGTCAAGAAGTTATCAGCATCTGATAAACGTTTTAAATGATATCGTAAGATAGAATGACTTTTAAAAGTTTCAATAGCATGTTTCCAATGACGAAATTGCTATTTTACTAGAGCGCCAAATGGTTGGGAATGAATTCCTGCAGGCTTCATTGATAGCAAATATAACGCAACACGTACAGAACGCGCCATCGAACTTTAATGAATACGCTAACCAAGTGAATTTAGACAATTATGAATATTGAAATTAAAAATTTTTTACAACTCGTAGTAATTGGAAATTGAAAATTGTTTTCAGGTTTTCGAAAAATTTTTGAAGAATTTCTTCAATTTTATGTTGCTTCAACGAACGGTTTATATGAATGCATATAATATCATAATATCTATTAATTAATTCATTTGATTTTTCAGAATTGAAATTTCTATTAATAGACTCAACTACGTCTACGTATTAGTCGGTTCATCAACATTGGGCGACAAAAAACGTTTTCTTGATAATATATTACGAGGTTTACGATTGTGTGATATTAGAGATTCGATCGAAATATCCGATGGACGTGCAATAATCATAAACGATTTTAATGAAGATTGTTTTTGTTTTTTATTTGAACACATATTCATTGATAATATTTTTTTCCAAATAATAAGCAGATAGAACTATAAAACAAAACATAAAAGCTTTTTTGACGTCTTGTACATAATAAAAATGGCAAATAATAATTATTATGCATCTAAAATAATATTGAATACTTACACGTTTTAGTGAACCGTAGTCGCAAAGTACAATAACTGTTTGCCGTTCAGTGACAAAATATTAAATAAATGACAGTTGTTGACAATAAGGCAAAAATGTGTATAAATTAATAAAAGTTTAATTTTACTAATTAATATAATTATTATCTCGGCATATATTTCAGTATCTTTACTCTTTAGTAATTTTTTTTTTTGGTTCTCGGGGTGGGGGGAGGGTCCATAACCCCCCTATATCCCCCGTAAATACGCCACTGGCTTTTAGTTAAACTATTACAGCTCAATTAAATTTATATATATATATATATATATATAATAAAAAAATTTCAAATGTATCTTTAAAAATCGAAACTTAACTTAATTATTACATATTGAATAACATTATGTACAAATGAATTTGAGAGATGTTAAAACGGAACAGAAAAAAATTACATTTAACTATAAAAATAATTAACTTTTTAAAAAATAATAATGAGCCATTGATTGTAATTAAATTTTTGAAGTCGGGTTCAAGGACAAAACTTAAGTTAGATTTAATGAAGGAGGTGAAGGTAAATTAAAGGATAGAAAAACTTCAATGTAATTGAATTGAAAACATCTTTTATTCACTTCGAATGTTTCTAAAAATAAACAACGTATCATATAAGAAAAATACAAATAGTTTCTTTAAATAATAAATACTCGATAGACACGAGTATGGAGAAATAAAAATTATAACTAAATATTAATCAACAAAATAGTGTTAGGATAATCATTAAAGACATTTATTCACAATAAATCATAGAGCATAAGATTTATTCTCATAGTTAAAAAACTTTAAAGATGACCACCAATATTTTTTCTGTACGGCCAAAACTCTTTTCAACGTTTTCTGAGCATTTATACATATGGGAAATTCTAAATTTAAAGGCGGTAGTGGATCACCGAGTAATGCTTTTGTGCACATAGTCATACAATAAGAAACAGCATCTATATTGTAACCTCCTTCTAAAGCTAGTATAACTTTTCCTTTGGCTAAAGATGATAGATAATGAGTAAGATGTCCATAACACTCTGGTGTCACTTTACAACCTGGAAAATAAAATGGTAACACGTATAGAATTAAAATTTCAAACACATGTTACTTTGGGTGGTTATAAAGTCATGATTGTCTTGTTAAATCACATATTTCACCAAAACTCTATGTAAATAATTTCAAATACAAATCTCTATGTAAATAATTTTGCCATGAAATTATTAATAATTTTTCTACAATTTTAATTGTAATCATTACATAAGGGAGAAATTACTTTTTTCTAAAATGTTGAGAAATAAAAATTCAAAACTTAAGAAAATTTAATGTTATCGACAATTATAAAAACGTCAACACGTACTAGGCAATAATCCCAACACATAACTTAACAAGTGGTGTGCAATAGATAACTTTAACTTCTAACATTATTACCTTTTTAACATACTACATCTGCTCATTTTAGAATTTAAACTATATTTTTAAAATAAACATATTACAAAAATTAAATTTTATCATCATCTTCATTTAAGATAGGTATCATTGAATGTATACTCAGTAATACTTAATGTGGTGTTGTGTGCTATCATGCGTGATCATATATACAATTTACAGAAAAACAGAAAGTACAACGAGTTTCAATATTTATTTTTAATAAAAAGTATGTTAGATGATTATAAAATACAAATGTCATCTGAACACTATAAATCATGAGATAAAAAGAGAAAAGAATAATTTATAAAAAATGTGTAAAATGTATAAAACAAAAAAGTACATCATTAGTTCAATATTTTATACAATAAAGGCTTTGACTTTTTTTTTTTTTTTTTTTTTACAAAAATTTCAATATAAAACATGGCTATTTATTTTATTTTGAGTACCATGAAACTTAAATTTAATACATCAATTTTCATGAGCCGAAATAGTACGCTAAAAAATAATGGCAACACCGTTCATGTAGATATATACTTTACTTCTTTAAATAAAGTTAACATATATTTTTATGCACTAATATAATGGGTTTTAAAATGTAAAGCACTCAAGGCTGAGGTAAACAAAAAAAATTATTAAGATTTGTGTTAATTTTGTGTGATTAGTTTTTAATTATGATTTGATTAATAATTTGTCTATAGATATATGTCTATAGATAATATGTCTATAGATCTATAGATTTATATGTGGGATCTTGATTTTATGGAATTTATATACACACAAATAAATCATTTTATTCACCTCGCCTTATTATTTATGATCATACGTATTTTTAATAAAAATCTATTAAAATAATAAAGTTTTTATTGTGTGATTGTAAAAAAATATAATTATATTATAATTACCCATGTTGGTAAAAATAATGAATTTTGTAATATGATTGTATCGGTAACATAAATTTAAATGTTTTTTAAAATATATATATATATTTTTTTTATATTATTATTCACATATTCATGAATTTATGGAACTCAAATTCGTACTATATTTTAATATATAAAAAATGTATGTATATATATCCTATATATAAATTATAATATATGTTATAGTATATTATTATTACATTATGAATTTCTACAATGTAATTTATAAATATTAAATGTACCAAAATCTTATTTGAGATTTATTGTGTATTTTATATTACTTCATTTTTTTTTTTTTTTTTAATTGTTAAAATAAAATTATAAACTTAAAATAAATATTAAATCACTGTAATACGTATTCATATGTAATATAAAGCTCTAATTTATATTATTAGATTGTGTATAAATTTATTTTAAATGTCAAATGAAATTCTATCATGAACTGTAACATAAAATATATCAATTTTAAGGCATATTGATTTTAATATAAATCATAAGTCTAGTTGATGCGCAATTTTTAAAATTATTCTTATTTAGTATTTGTTATAATTATTTGTGTATTTTAATTGTATTGCAACGATCACTATAGAAGTGTGTAAAAGTAATAAAAATTATTCACCACCAAGTGGATCTCCTACGGCTGCGTCAAATCCAGCCGATACCAATACGAGCTCAGGGCAGAATTCGTAAGCTATTGGCAAAATTATATTTTGCATAACCGATATGTATTCAGCATCACCCATTCCACTCTATAGAATTAAACAAATATATCGTTACACATAAATTTCAATAAAATAATTTTATTTAAAACAATGCTTACTTTGTTCCATGGTATATTAATTGTATATCCTTCTCCGCTACCCGAACCTACACATTTATGCGAGCCCTCTTCGGAATACGGGAAAAACTTTTTGTTATGATAACGATGAATCGATATATATAGTACTCTTGGATCTGCACTGAATGCTCTCATTGTACCATTTCCAAAATGTATGTCCCAATCCAAAATCAATATTCTAAATTAACATTCGTGCCATTATTACAATTATATTATTACAATATTTAAATTATGGACGGTTGTCAGCATAAGATATATTTGTTAACACACCTTTTGAGGCCAAATTTATTCAATGCATAGCTTGCACCAATAGCAACAGAATTAAAAATACAAAAACCGCAAGCTACACTGTTTTCTGCATGGTGTCCAGGAGGCCGAATCACTGCCAAGCCCGAAACACTCTCGTTATTCATTACAGAATCGATTACCTGTAAATAAAATTTGGTTTGGTTCATTTTTCACACACCAACAGAACATTAATTTTTGTAAATACTTGCAACAAACACCCAGTTGCTACTCTTGAAACTTTATATGTGTCTACAGTCAAATATACGGAATCATAAGACTTTTCTTTTTTACTCAGTTCTATTAATGACATTTTTTGTAAATTAAAAATTTCATTTACATATTGTTTGGAATGTGCAAGCAATAATTCACTTTCTTCAGCTTCTCTTGACTAAAATAATATAAAACAAAATTTTAACAATCCATTAACATTTAATAATTATTATTAATAATAAATAATGATTCTCATACTGGTAAAACTAAAAGTCTAGATAATAACTTGAACTCCTTGAACATGTTTAAAATTGCGCCAATTCTACCAGGGCATTCTGGATGTCCACTATAACAATAAAACCACATTAACAAACACTAATTACTACAATATAAATTGTACTATTTAAATAAAGTATAAAATATACAATGAAAAAATAAAATGTATTAATTATTATTGTTTTAGCATATTAATTAGATATTTAAATAATGCATTTTATTATTACCTTTTTAAAAGAAAAATCTAAATTAATTTAAAGAAAAATATAAATAATAGATACACCAAATTACTGAGGGTAATGTAATAAATAATCAATGATAAGCAAAAGAAATTTTTCTTTAAAAAAAAAAAAAAATGTTAATTATCAAAATGTAATAATATCAATATAATTGAAGTTATTGAAAAATTAAAACAATATTTTAGTTTTTTTTATAGATGTTTGGACATAGTAAATAAAATTATAACAACATTAATTTTGCCAATATATTATGGGATGGAAATATAATAAATGCACTATTTCCAAACATTTATATAATCTCACATTAAAAAAATAAATATTTTGTAGTACATAACATATCTTTCTTATTTATACATACTAAATATGTAAATTTCAAAAAAATTATACCTCTCACTGCTTTCATGCTTTTGGTCCATTATAAGATCAAATGAAACGCAAACTTTATTATTGATGTTTAATAATTCGGTCTCTATAAAAATGATTTAAACATTTAAAAAAAATAATAATAATAGTAATTGGATGCACAACAAATACAAATACAAATTACCAGAAATCAGATGTTGAAGAACAGAAAACTCGTCTATTTTAGTTAAATCCTGAGTAGGATAACAGTTTTTAGTTGGAAATACACTTGGTGGTACTTCATTATAAGAATACATGGACATGTATGGACGTATAGGGAGTAACACGAAGTCGCCTTGAAGACATTTCCAGTACTTTTGATGTGCAAAAATTACATTCTGTATCGTTTCTATAATACTAGAATTAAAATTACATTTATTATTATTATTGTTATTGTTGTTGTTATTATTATTATTTTAAAGAACTATTCGCAATGTAAACTATGTAATCATTTACCTATCACAAGGCAAGCTGGTTAATTTGAGCAGTGGACATGGATCTCTAAGTAACGACTTCAGTGTCAACGCAGCACCTTCTGCTAACGATTTTAAGCAATATCCTCCCTAAAATGTATTTTGTTAATATAATTTTTTTTTAATTTGTTAATAGTCAAATAAAATTTACTTCGAGGAAAACAGCAACTCGGCCACAAGCAAAACTCATAAGAGAATTTACTAAATGAGCATAACACGCAGGCGTGACTTCCATTTCTCCCTAAATACAAATAAAGATACGCTTCAGTAAAAAAATAATTATGTACAGCTTTTTTGAAATTACTTACTTCAGGACATCCTAAAGCAGCATCATAACCAGATGATATCAAAATAAGATCTGGTTGAAACTAAAAAAAAAAACAATATCGTTGTTAAAACTTTATACTATGAAAATAATTAATAATCTATATACTTCTGATGTGACTGGTAATAAAATGTGATGAAAAATTGCAAGGTAATCACTGTTCGTCATGCCGGTGACATTAAGCGGTACGTTTATATTGAAACCTTGACCATCGCCATTACCGGTAAAATCCCAATCACTTTCTCTCAAATTGGGCCAAAAATTTCCATTTTCATAACGATGAATGGAAAAATATAAGACTCTGCAAAACAAGAATTACACATTTTATATTATAATAATAATAATAATAATAATAATAATAATAATACAAATTGAATTAAAAATAGATTGAAATCTTACCTAGAATCGTCATAAAACATTTGTTGTGTAGATTGTCCGTGATGCACATCCCAATCTACAATCAAAATTTTAGAAACCGAATAATGACGAAGAACATACTCTGCCGTTATTGCCACGTTGTTGAAAAAACAATAGCCACAAAATTCTGATTTTATCGCATGGTGTCCAGGGGGTCTTAAAAATATTTACACAATACTTACAAATATTTACATACTGTAAGAAGTAATTGAATATAATATAATATATTTATTATTATATAAATATATGATATTAATTCACCTGATAAAAGCCATTCCATTTTGTATTTTATTTTCACATATTGCTTTAACGAGTTCTATTGAACTCCCAACAGCCAACAATGATTGTTTATATGTCGACTGAAATATACAAACAACGATAACGTATGAACATTAATAAATCGCACAACACTTAGTAAATATAAAGCTCACAGTTTTAATTGAAAATATACATACTGGATGAAAATAAACTGCATCGAATTTAGAAGATAAAGTCTCTAAAACATCATTGTCATAAGAATCATCAGTAGATTTCAATATGTCTATCATTTCTTGAGAATGTTTCGTTAATAATTCGTTATTAGTAGCAAGGCGACCTTCTATTTTCAAACATCTTTCAATCAATCCCAACTCATTGCACCTGTCAAAAATTGAAATTTTATATAAATACACATAAATATATTGAAATTTAAAAATAAAGAATACATACATTCATTTATACGTACATTTAACTCAAAATGCGCCTACCTTTTAATAATCGATTCATATCGTTTTGGATTTTCTGGATAGTTGGCATCCCAAAGACACAGATGATTAGTAAATCGATCATCATAGATAATTCCAGTTTCTTTGACTATTTTTTCTATAAAACTTCTGGCCTGTAAAATAAATATGTATATATTTTCAGCTCAATTTTTATTAAATTAATGTTAATATGTATTACGTGTAATGTAAAATATTATTAAAAAATGGTTAACACAACTAGTATAATTATTAATATCAATGATACAGTTGCTTGACAACATTAACCGCTTTCAATGGTCAGAAAATTAATTTTATATAATTTTACACTCAATGTAATTATTATTATTTTCTATATTATGTAGTAACAGAAAATCTTCCAGTTAAAATCATTATATTACACATTTCTAATGTTTCTTTTTAGATAATAAACAATAATGGTAATAAATATTTTGCACAAAATTGTAAATTGCATAATATTATACTATATAAAACATAAATGATTTATTTAGATACATTTTTTTTAATACAACATGTTTACTTATTTATTTTATAAAAAAAAAATTATATATATTTAAGAAATCGATAAAATATCTATAAACACAAAATTGATATTACTTTAAAATAGGAATAAAAAAATAACAATTATTTATATATATAATTTTTTTCCTTTTTTCTGTTTTGTAGCGGATATCTTTGTACCATATTTAATATTCTTTAGACCAATATTTTTTATTCGAAACTTGTAAAATGTGTAAAACGTCTTAAATTCCATCCGGTCGCTTAATGGTGTATTTTAAAACGATTCAATAATTCGCATTTATTGTTTCGAAGTTGTATTCATTTTAATATTTTATCACGAAACGAATATAATTAGAAACATTTAGTAAGAATTAAATTAATTTATCAAATCAAAGTTTTTAAAATTAATACCACATTATTGATGGTTTAATATGCTATCCAAATATAAATAAGTAAATTAGACTTAATAGATATTAGTATTCTACTAATATCTATTGAGTCTAATTTTACTATACATGTATATGTGTCAAACTAAGAAATATGCAATTAAATTTACATTTTTTAATTCAGATTGAACGTACATTTTATATTTCAATTACATTTTATAACAAAAATAAAATCAGTCAGTGTTTGTGATTCGTATCGATCATTTTTTAATTAACACAAGTGTTTTGACTACGAGTCACTTGTAATGACATATCGTTCTAAATGAATTTTTAAAAAGAACGTAAATTGTTGTATGCTGAATGTACGAATGCGCACCAAAATTTAAAACAAAAACGATTTATGGTGACGTATCAATAGGAGTTGTTCAAATGAATAGGACATGAAATCCAAAAAGCTGCATTAACGGCAGAGATTTAAAAAAATATAAATTTTTTTATACAGTAATAATGAAGAAATCGACAAAATCGAAATATTAAACTGATATAAAGTAAATGCAAACGGTATATTGAACGAGCACTTTAAATTTAAAAAAAAAAGCCACAGTAGTATGTGAAATAATAACATAACTCACGTTTTTAAAATCATCTTGTACGTGATCATACAATTCACAATCTTTCATGTTCATTTCCAAAAATTCCTTCTTCTTTGCAGCGATAAGATCGCTGGTCGTGACTTTAGTTTTTATCTGATTATCCTGAAACACACGCACACACACACACATCTATGGTTTTATTCGAGTATTACTATGGAAAATAGTTTTGCTTATAATATCGTATTAACATTACGACTAGACAATATAGAAATCGATCGCAACGAATGCAAACATCGATTTGTTCAATGGGCGCATACGACGCAAATGTTTTTTTTTTTTTTTATTATTATTATTATTATTATTGTTAATATTTTGTAGGCAAAACAGTCTTGTATTGGAGAAGCGCAATGCGGAGTGGCAAGCAACGTCTAAGCGGAGTGTATCGATAGAGAAGTAAAAACCGAAAACGGTTGAAACGCGTATTTTTCTCGTTTTAAAACTAAACGTTTCGACGTCGTTATTAATCGAAACGAGAGTTTAAATAATATTTATCTACCGATGGAAAAGGAGCAGGAAAAATATTGCGTGTTTTTCTGAAATAAATCGGTAATTCGTGTTATTGTCGGCCACTTACCATTTGTGTGTCGTAGTCGAATTGAACAGAAGTATTCGAATCGAAACGAGAAACAGTACGAAAATAAAAAAGAAAAACGTCAAATATCCGCTTTTACGGATACGGAAAACGAAAATCAAACTATACGTTTGAAGAAACGCCGCAGCGGCGAGACCGGGACATTTTTTTTTATTTATAATTATCACGGCCCGTTAAAACCCGAACGATATTGCGCGACGGCGGCGGCGCTCTACTCGTAAACGAAACGCGCGCGCGCTGTGATAATATTCAGCACGACGACGTACGTCGCAGCGGACACAACACATTTGTTTATAAAACAATTTTATGTTGTCCTCCACCGCGACGGGCACACGTAGCGAGTTCCAGGGGTTCCAAAACTCGCTATGGCGGCCACTTCGCGAATAATACATTATATATAAAAAAAATCGTCGCAACCCGTCTTCTCTCCACTACGCGTCGTCAACGAGGGAAAAACTACTGAAAATGTCGAAATGCCGTTATTGTTGAATTGGCCGGGTAACGCACGGGAACAAATTACAGATATTCGCCTAGCAAAAGCGTAGGACGTCTCGTCCGACGACGATATTATTATTATTATTATTATTATTAATAATAACGGTATAATAATAATTCGTTGTCGCGTAGGAGGACTACGCGGTATTCGGTACGGTGCACCGAAAAAGGCAATGGGTCCAAGCGATATTTCCTAAACGGACAGCGGAAACAAATGGCGAAACATTTCTGCGCTTTTTTTCGTTGTTTTTTCATTATCGTTAGAGGGGGCGCATTTAGAAATATGTGTAATGAGGAACACCGACAAAATCTAAAAAATGGATACACAGACGTTCGTAATCGAATTTTTATAAGACAAAAAAAAAAAAAAAATTACCAAGTCGGCCATAAAATAAAAGCGTTTCGAATAATCGAAAATTAATATTTATATAGGTGTGTATAAAAAAATTATTTTACGCATTATCGTACTTATTTTAATAATAATTTCTAATGATTACGAGTCCGCGATCCGGTATTGATATTGATAAATATCGATTTTGCGTTCGTAAAATATTATTTATATTCATCCCGCGTATGCTTTTTCGGTTTTTTTTTTTATATTCGCAGCTATAAATATAACGATTAGCTTTTGACAAAAAAAATGTGTTTTTTTAGTGATGTTGAGGCGTACAACGAAATTTCGATTCCATTTCCAGGGAATTTATTACACATTGTCGTACCGAATAGTTGGACTCTTTTTTTAAAAGCTAGTAGTCTATGTGTGTGTGTGTCTATAAACAGAGCTTTTTAGCTTATTAATTTCAATAATCGTATGTGGTTTTTATTTAAACGCCGAAATTCTCTCGACACACTCAATCACGGTATTCTCCTATGTAATGCGTTTAAAAAAAAAATTATTTATACGATATTATTTCTATAATAATAATAATAATTATATTCCAAAATGTACAAAACTAGTTTTGTCGCGTGTCACAATCGATATTTCCTTATTGACAAATCGTAAATATATTAACGAATTCGTTTGACAATAATTCTTGGGGATAATTTTTGACGGGGTTATTTTTCGATTTGATAATAATTTCAGATATCCACAACGTTTCTAGAGAAAAACGTCCCGCGCGAATTTAGTTTTCACTTGTAAATTATATCTCATTTATTTGATAATAACCACTCTAATTTCCGACTACGTCACTACCAGTGTGATTATTGTATATGGTTTTATCCGATTCTCAAATCCGTCCTGGCAAGCGCGGGGTGGGGGAGGGCGGTTTCGATGGTTAATTTCGATTGACGAAATATTATCGGTCCCTTTGCAGAGGGGATGGTCTACTTTACACATATGAATTTTACAACGAATAAATTTGCCGTTATCCCGTCCTGTCCGTACCGCGATGTCATGCAGACAAGACGGGACATTACGCGAACCCTTTAGAAATAGAAATAATAATAATAAAAACCGCTGAAATAATTTCATTTCTAGTACATTGTTGTACGTATAAAACGCAATATAATACTTACTGTAATATTAAAATATTACACGGTATTTTAATCATCTAAACGCGGTATACGCGATATTATTGTAAAACAACAGCGTGGTGGCGAGTGAAACCGTCTCCCCCCCCCCCCGGTCTAGTCTGACCGGTGGTGGTGGTGGTGGTGGTGCGCGTTCAAAAAAAATATTTCGAATAATTATAAAAATACCGATGACGTTATAATAATATTTTTTTTTTCCGATAAAATACCGGCGGAATATTATAGAAAACGCCGTTGTATTATTATTATTATTACACGTGACGACGTCATTCGTTTTATTTTATATAATACGTGCGTTGTTCGTACAGAACATCTTATTTTTAACGATTTAATTAAAATAATACGAACTTTGCACGCGTACATTACGGATTATAATATATAGTTTACGGTGTATGTATTTTATATAGATAATATCAACATTTAAATACCGTGTGTTTAAATGCCATGGCCTACATAAGAAACCGAATTATCTCCGCGTATACAATTATTATGTATATAACGTCCGTATAAAATAATAATAATAATAATATTATTATTATTATTATTTTTACAATCCGCCGTACCTATTTTTAATCTTTTTAATCGCTGTGCCTGCAGTTGTCTCGAGCGTTCAATAGCAAAACAAATAAAAACCGCGGTAGATAAATAAATAATATAAATTACACAAGGCGCGCAACAGTTTTTTCTACGCATTTATTATATTTATTTATAAATGTCTTTTAAGCTTTTAAACGAGCGTATCGAATATTCTATCGAATTCATAGTTTATATGTAGGTATATTAAATCGGTGGTATTCAGATTTTTTTCATCCCGCCGGCTCCTTTGTGTCTTCACACGATAGGCCGTTCCGAATTATTAATGATTGAAAAATCAATTTATTTTTTCATACATCGCGTGTACATCGATTATGTACGTATAATAAATTAAATAACGAAAAAGCAACTGAAATTAAAAATATGTTTGTTGAATGAAAAGAAAAAAAAAATTACATCACGACCATCATTAATATTTAGTTTGCCCGTTCTACGCCACAACCATGCGGTTTCCCATTGAGAAAATTTTTTTTTTATAAAATTCGCCGATTCAACGGCAGTCGCGACGCACACTCCGAATGTACCTACCTCCGATATTTATATCTTAGATCGTTTACACCACAATAAATTGTACTGTTTTCCAGAGGCGGAGTGGGAACTAAATCCAGATCGGGACACTGTTGGCTCTTTATCCATTTCAAACATTTTGGACACCAGGTCATCAGAAAATGATCCGGGCCATCTGGAAAACTCCATTTTCCGGACCGTCCACTCCGTCCCTGCTATTTTCCCATCGGACACATATTTATTATAATCGTCCGTTAAAAATTCTCCTCGAAACAATAATTCCTTGCCTTCGTTGTGGGCATCGTCGTACGTAGTTTGCCGCCACTTTACAAACGCCGCACGTTGTGTGCGATTCTGGTAATATTATAAAATTAATACGTCGACAAGTATACGGGGATATGAGCTTTTCAGATCTGCGCCGTGTGTGTACACGTGTGCGCGACTCGATTTTTCGTGCCGCCTTTTTTCTGTAATTAAAGTTCAAAACGGTCTGCGAGAGCATGGATATGTCTTCCATATCTCTCTAATTATTTTTTCGATTATCGCGATTGAAATCGAATCGTAACTTTCAATTTGTAATGAACTATCGCGGTATTTAGCTAACACGTCGAAGTGTTATTATTTCAGAGTGTCAGTACGCCTAATTTCGAAATAACTTAAACTGACCCGAGTCGCAACAATTGTTATATCCACAGCGACATCGAGATACGCGTTCGAGTTTATTGTTCTTTCGGTTAGGAGGACGGTGGTAGGTATATTGCGAATTCGGTGTAGTGCCTGCTATTATATAATAATTATTATTCTATTTTATATAAAATCATTGGTCATTTATAGTACATAATATATAGGTTGGTGCATTCATGAAGCATAAAAATGCCAGTGAAATATTACACAATGATTATTGACGTATAGAAACGTCTCTGTAAAAAAAAAAATTTTCCGTTACCAAACGAGTAACGATATGAGAAAAAAAACTGTAAAATGTATTGGGCAGAACACTATACGCAGTACACGGCGTACAGTGTTTGATTTTGAGCGCGTTCGTAATATTATCGTTAATTCTTAACAATAATAATAATAATAATAATAATAATAATAATAATAATAATAATAATAATAATATCAATAATAATAAATTGTTGAATTAAAATTCGTTTCAGAACATTTATGTATAAATTACGGACTTAAATTACTATAACAAATTAGTTTTATTCTTTGGAGGTAAAACGTTTTACCGGTTTGTCGGCGCGACTCCGTGATTGTGGCGTAGTCGTCGTAGTCGCCGGAACCGCGTTTCGAAGCAAATCACGTGGTTAAACGATATCACGCGGACGATTGTGATAACTTTATTGAGCGATACGAACGGCCTGCGATACTTTTCTAGTGTGAGGAAATTTCAAAAAAAAAAACAAGGAATTTTCCTTTTCAATTCGTTTGCGTTCGTCGTTTTTTAAAACGTTGCGGTGGATTTACGCGCGTTTGAAACTTGTGGTTTTAACGATTACCTTTTACGTAGTTAATTTTTTACGCGAAATAATGTCTTGGAATTACGACGCCATCATTGGGTTTGGTAATGGAATGCTCAAAGGTAATATTTGCGATTTGCGTTTCGTTCGATTACACGCGTTTCACTAGCACTGTGAAACGTGTGTTTATACGGTATTTATTTCGTCGTTTGCCATTGATTATTTCCAAATGGTGCGCGAGTGTGAAAAACCGTACGATTTGTCGTCCGTACGTACGGATGAATGGAGTGTTTATCGAGCCTACGGAACGAAACGTTGGCCGATCGTCGGCTTTTAACACGTTGTCGTATGTGCGAATTCACGTACCTCGGATAATAATAATAATAATAATAATAATTATAACGGTCGCTTGCAAAAAACATCCCGTGGTTCAATCGTTGTCGGTTATATTTTGACTTTTGTAGTTTATCGAATAATACATTTGATTTGTGGTTTCCACATCGCAATCGTATCCGTTCGTTCGACGAAAAAACATTAAATTCGGAGTTTTGCTCGTGCTTGAGTATTGCCGAATTCGAAACGAAAAATTAAATATCATAGTGTTCTTGTAAAATATCGTACGATAAAGGAAATTTACAGTGTTTTGAGATTTTGATTTTCGAATACCTATATCTGTTGTAATTTCTTCGTTAGACGAATATATTTATTTATTTTTTTTTTGAAAAAAACTGTGATATCACCACGAAAATATTCTTCTATTCCAGATTTTTTAATAAGTATTTACATTTCAAATTCGACCCCCTACTCTATATAGTATGCATAGTACGATTTCACTACGTTATATAGGATAATAATATAACAATAGAACGTTGTATATTATTTACATTATTTTTATTGTGTTCAATCATATAAATATTTTTCTGTAAACAATATGTTATTTTTTAATTATTATCGGCTTGGATCGCAAAATATTGTTTTAATGCTTAAAATAAAAAAAATTAATTTTTATAAGCACAGATTTATATTATGCGCATACAAATCCATTGTTTCATTATTTGCATCTCCTTCTTTATAATTAATACACATAATCAATATACTTTATATAATATATACTACATATTTGTCGTTTGACGTTCGTATAAAAATGATTGAAGTTTTATGAAATTGAAAATTTCTATTAGATTTCGTTTTGTTTCAATTGATTATACTTTTAATTCAAAAAATACATATTTAATGTGTTTAATAATATTTTCAATGTATTAAAATCATGTTAGTGTTAAAAAGTGTTTTAGGTTTTATTTACCAACAGTATCGAAATACCTATTGACGATTAAAATGATTTATTGATAACAGTAACAAATGTGTGTTCTAATATTCTTGGAAATTTCATTGTTTAACAGGCGTAGAACTAAAAAATAATAAGTTTACGTACACCATGTTACTGGATGCATTAGTTCGACTAAATACGCTTAGCAGCTATGATGAAAATAAAGTCATTATAGGTTCCAAAAGAAAAATATTACTATTCAATTTGATGAGTAAGAGAATGTCTCAAAAATATGTTGTTCAAGAACGAGGAAGTATCATCGGTGTCTTGAAAATAAATAAGTAAGCTTTTATTTGTACACGCGACACATTAAATAAAAAAAATATCTAGCAACACACGGCATTTCGTTACGTATTTTAGCAAATTTTTTGACATAAATATATTTTTAATTTCAAGCGATCTGATTACTGGAGTAGACAGTGGAATAGTAATAGCTCAATCTATTTGCAATAAAAATACGTTGTCGAAGAAAATGATTGTTGGCACTAATTTGACTTGTTTAAGACAAGGTCTTACTTCGGATTACATTGCAACCGGAGGAAATGACAATCCATTGAAAATTTGGGATTTAGAAATGGGAATAGTTAAATTTACAGCCAAACGTGTAAGTTTGAATGTCTTTGTAAATTTTAGTTTATTATGTTTCTTATCGCCAATTTTGGCATTAGGATTAGAGAAAAAAAATTAATTTCAGAAAATACGGTAAACGTTTATGTTATTCGATTATAAAATGATTTATTTTGTTTCGTTATTTTCAGCCGAAACCGGATATGCTTCAACTCAAACAACCTTGTTATGTTTCTGATATTAATTTCTTCAGTAACAACAAAGTAGTAGTTTCTCATAGACACGGAGTGGTAAATACACATTAATAATAACAAAAAAAAAAAAAATTTTTTTTATTAGAATAATTTGATTTTTGTGTTTCCAATATATCTTTTATCTTTTTTAGGTTGATTTACACGATCCACTATCTAGTCAAAGAAGACCGATCGCTACTTGCAAAGCGGAAAACACTGGTTTTGTTAGCTTGACAACAATACCAGATTACAGTGATTAGTGAGTGTATTGAAAAATATTATTTCAAATACATTAATTTTACACCAACCATTCGTTTGTTGTGTCTCTTTATCATTTGTGTATATAACAAATAACATTATACTTTCTGCAAACGCTATGGGTTTTTATTTAAAATTAAAGTTAACCGATCAGTATATTTGTACGGAAAATAAGAATATTATTCATTTATTCAACATAACATAGTCGTTATTATACGTTTAATTTATTTTAATTATGTATATATATATATAATATTTCAAATAACTATCCAACAGTTAAATTAAAATACTATAGGTACAAAAGTCAGAGTCATAATAGATGCTTGTTATTAATTCTAGAATCTAAATGTAAAAAATAATTTTTTCTAATTTGAAAAGCTTTTTTTATATTTATCATTGTTTTCAAATGTGTATAATTATACACACACACACACACACACACACACACACACACATACACAGATATATTAATAGACAGAAACTATGTGTTAAATAATAGAAAGTGTTTGTTTTTTATTCATTTTATTCGCCACTTACTACTGTTAAGGCTATCTTTCACTGATCCAGAAATATTTCATAGGATTTTCATTTTCAAGACTAGGAGTTTCCTTTCATCGCACGTCTTAATAGCTGTGTTACTGCTCTGTAAGTGACTACTGCGCACAACACTGTGATGTACATTGATGTATTTTTCTTCTTATTCGATAGTAATTTCGCAAGACAATAGAAAACATTTATTTTCAGACTGAATTTGTTGACATTATTTATTTTTCAAATTCATATTTTCTTGACATTTGAATTGTTTTATTCTGTTGTAATTAAAATTACCTACATTTAAACAACGATGCATTTCTATCTATGATCGTGCACTCTATTTTATCTTCATTTATATGAAGTTTGTTACCAATTGTTTTTTTTTCTTTTAATTCTGATGACGGTCCGTCTATTTCAATTTGTGTACAATTAATTCAGACATATTGTACAAGGTAATTTAGTAGGTACAATATCATATATATATATATTTTTTTTTTATTGCAGTGAAGTGTTGGTAGGAACGTCAAAAGGTTCCATATTTCATTACGATTTCCGTGGAAAATCAGCATTGCCCGTGAAAACATTTAGAGGCAGTACTGGATCTGTAAAATCATTGTCCAGTATAATTTATTCAAATCAAATACACGTGATGAGTATAAGTTTGGACTGCCATATTAGAGTACACAATTTTATCACCGGAGAGCTTGTAAATCAGGTAAAAAAAAGGAACAACACATTTCAAAATTAAATTCATAAAAAAAAAATATTGTAATCAGAGAAATTAAATTAATTATTTTTATCTACGAAAGTGTTATAAAATGTATTGTTGCTGTTATATACATGTGTATACAAAAATGTTATGACTACACTAAGGATGTGATTTTGAAGAATATTTCATTTTTACGTGTATGAACAATTTATGCCTATAATTAATTAATACTTCTATAAATTGTCGCATATTTTAAAGGAAATTATTATTATAATATAATTAATTAATACTTCTATAAATTTTAACATATTTTAAAGTAATAGTGAATTGACGTAATACAATTTTGTATTATTTTTGTTAAATCACTCTTATTTTTGTAGTATTATAAAGAGAATTTTTTAATTAGTCTATATTTTTCGTTTGTTACAGGATTATATTGTGGGTAAGCCTACAGAATTGTTAATGAAACCGGAATAATTGACAGTTTAATTTATCTGTTACCTAATGTATATTTGATGTAAAAATAAACTTTCAATTTTTATATTTTTGAGTATAAGCGTTTTATTTTTAAACATTAGTTGAATGTTAATCGTTCTGAAGATTTTTAATAAGAGATGAATTGAATTATGTATATAAATGCTGGTTTTTTAAAATTTTATTATTATTATTATTAAACTAAATTAAATTCAAATATTATATAATAGGATCATGGTTTGAATACAAATATATGATTCAAATATATTTGACAATTTTATAATTGATAATTCAAATTTTTTTTTCATATATAGTATATACATAATACATATACTAAATTTAAAATGAAAACTTACTAGTTGTAATTACTTCAATTCAATGTTTCTACAAGGTTGTTTTGTTGAAATATTATGTAATTATATCTATTTTACTTTTTAAATCAAATAAAAATCCACATTCGATTGGTTTCATAGGCGTAACAATGGTTGTAATACAAACTGCATATTTATGTTACAACTGTGATTTTTAAAGCTCCAGTCAATAATTTGCTTGCTAGTAGGAAAATAATTGTATTAATAAGTATCTACATAATACATTCCAGCAATTTTGAATTATTTTGGTCTTTTTTTTTCTAGAAATTTAAACAAAAAAAGTTGTTCTTATAGTAATATAATATTGTATACAACATGAATTGGTGACTTGAATATTACAGACACAGTTTCATTGTGAAATCCAATAATGTTATTGAGTAGCAGATATGAAAATGATACTAAAATGGATTAACACTGTAATTCATTTGTAGTTGACTGTATTTTTCAATATTTTTTTGTAATTTGTATTATTTATTCGTTTTGAATAGATAGGTTTTAATTTTGCATTAATTATTCAATGTCTTCTATAAAAAATAAAAAAAAAAAAATGACAGCAGTGTCTTAAAGTATTTGTGTAAAAGTATTTAAGTACGTGTATTTAATATTTTTAAATACTTTTTGGATGTAATATTATCGTTTGCATAAATTGACTTTTAACATGTCAATTAATTAAATAATATCAGTCTAGATATTGTTTATGACTGTAATGACTCTTCAGGAAATTTAGCAATATGTATAGCTATCTGAATTTTCTATCCTGCGTATGCGTATAATTTACTTTACCGCTCGTCAGAAACTCTGATCACAGTGAATATTGGTAAGTCACAATGCAAAATTTGTAATATTGTCAAACGTTTATTTTAGTATTTGAAGTATTATTGAAATACATTTGGAAAATTTTTAATTATTAAAAAAATCGGTTTACAATAGGCACACGAAGCAGTGTGCGTTTGCAGTACAATTGTCAGTTAAATATCGACTTGTAAGTTGGTCCAATTATTTTATGGTTATGCTCCGTTTTCACAGCACCCCACCCATTTGTACACCATGCATAAGGCTGGAATAAGTGCTCGACCGACGATCAGCACATATGGTATGCGCTAATCATCGGTCGTGATCGAGCGTTTAAGGCTTAGCTGACGGTAAACTCGGTTGGTCCGGGGAAACGTGTAAATATGAATAGACCAATAAAAGTAAAAAGTGTAAAATAAGCGAGTAAATTCGTAAACGAGTATACAACGAGCGTTAATCATTACGTGTTAATTTTATTTCATTGAAATACGCGAAACAATATAATTTATAATAAAAATAATATACATATATATAATCAACACGTATACGATTGAACGTTCGGTCAGCGTCAAACTAAACACCCGTTCTAAACATAGCGCGTCAGTCGACCGAAATAAAATCGGAAAAGCAAGTAGTCACCAGATCAGCGGTGCGACACAAAAAAAAAAAAGCTACAGAGACGTATAACTACAGAGAAGTTCATAGGTTGTGTGGTTTTCAGATATAGTGATCAATGATTGAATAGTTTTCGGCTTTTATATATAAAGATATTCCTCTGGCCGTAAATTATGTTAATCAAACACCGTGTGTTTAATAGTTGTCAAGTCATTAGGCTGCCGCCACTCGGTTATTTATTGTTTGAACGTAATTTTCATCGTACCCGTTCGCGATATACGCACGATCGCGGATTTATTATCGTTTGTAAATCGTATGTACCTACGGCAACATTTAATGCGTGTTTTTTCGTGTCAGTAATTTATTGATCACAGTAAAATACGATCGAAATCAAAATAATCATCGACATGTCTAAAATAAAACGGAATTCAGTGAAAAGGAAAAAAAATTCGTTGACCAATATCGACGAAAAGGATTCCGGGGAACAGATTATAGACGTGACATCGATTCATAGTAAAGGTAGTCGTCTTTTCAATAACAAATTACGTACATAACTAATCTGATTCCGTACTATTTTGTAGTGTAAAACCGTTTTAGGCTGTTTTGTAAATTATTCATAAATACACGTAAAATAGCCGTAAAATTATAAATATTTTTCTGCGTTTTTTACGCGAACGTCGAAAAGCGCAAAATCGATTTGTCCTTATACGTTTGTTATACGTATTAATACTGGAAAAAAAAATTAATCGATTTGCGTTTTCCGGTCTATACCGTTTGTATGCGCAAATCAATTGTCTCGTGTTTATAATTGATCGAATAAATTTTATTGCAACGAGCGCAATGAATTTCCACCGCGATTTATACGAGTATTACATTTAACGGCGTACGGCAGTTGTTCAGTGATGTGATGATAATAGACTTAACCACCTAGAATATATTAGTTAGATTAGTCCAATAATAATATTATTTTATGAATTTTTTTTTTTTTTTTGAATCAATAGAACAAATAAGAATTCCCGAGGAAGATATAAACATTGTGTCCATACCGAATAATCTGCACGAACATTTCAAATGTGTCGTGGGGAAGCACCTGTTCATAGATAAACCGTGGACGAAAATCTCTCACAAAAAAATTATCCATAATTTACAGTCGTATAAATCGGATTCGTGTTTTTGGCAATTTAGAAAAAAACTCGAAGTAAATACGCGCGTTTTGCGTTTTTTAAAAAATTATAATTTTTGAAATTCGCATAAAATCAAGAATGATATAGAAACACTGTCATGTCGTTTGTCTCGCCAGGGCGTAAAGAACGATTACGTTTTAATCGGTTACACGCCGTTTAGAAACGCGGACGAAGAATTCATAATTTGTACTACGGACAAAGCTAATCTATACATTGAAGAGACACGAGCACAAGAAGAGCGTGAACTCAAACAGAAAGTAGAACGGACGATATGTCGCGTGCCGGGTCATTGGGAGTCCAAAAACAGCGAACAAGACATCGAAGAAGTCAAATCCGTACCGACACGTGACAAGGTGTGTGTTATTATAATATATTATATTACGTTATTATGATGTGTTTTATTGGATTCGTTAGAATTAAATTACAACTCGAATTTCTGTCGGTCGGAATATTTCGACGGTTATAATATTTTTGCTGATTTTCCTTATAGAAAATTATTTTTATTTCTAACGACCGCAGGCGACAGGGTGAATGCGAATTTTTTTTATTTTATATATATTATGTCTCATATGTACCCGTTGGTTTGCGTATAATCATCGACTCACGGGGCACCGAGAGAAACGCATTTTCGCTAATAGTTCGTCCCATAATTTTGTAGTGAAGTAAAGCCACTTGAATAACATGCCATGATAATTTCGATTTTACATCAGAGCATTATCGTAATTCGTGGCATACCTATCGGACAATACGTGTTTCGTATTTATTTCATGTAAACGCGCAAGACAAAATGCGAGTTACACCAACCGCATTTGAACGTCACAACATCTTTTGAAATATCGTATTCTTATTATTATTATTAAAAAAAAAATTTTGGCCTTAAATTAAAAAAAAAAAAACTTTACGTTGAAGTGAGCGCGCGCATAAATGGGAACGTAAAAATTGAAAAGCAACTGAATTATTGTACGTTTCAGATAACGTATAAACGAAAAATACCGGCTGAAAGAGCTACTAAAGCTAAAGCAGAATTTGAAGATTCGAATTCGAAATCCATGAAAAACGATTACGTGAAGTTAGAACCGCGTCCAAAAGAGACGTTTAATACAAATGATATATTAATTATGGATTCGAGCACTCAAGTAAGCAATAAATATACATACATGTTTTGTTGACAGTGCCAAATGCTAATTCAATTTTTAAGGACTGAACGAATTCGGATCGAAGAGATTCGTGGAGGTAAGGTCACATCATCCATACCAAACATTGCCAAGTCTTTCGATTTTATAATACGTCTAATTATGTTGATTTATTGACTCGAGAATCAATAAATACGTCGTTTTCGACAATGACCTCCTTAACAATGTTATTGAATTTGTTACGTTGAAATATTATTTAAAAAATTCTTTGAATATTTTTTTGAGGCTACAGCTGAGTTTGGGATGAGAGAGGCAAAAGGCGTACCCTATAGCTAACCTTTTTGTGCTAACGGTATAGTACATCAGAATTAACACTTAACTAGCTTAATTGCGTAGGTTGTTGGAGAAATGGTCAGTAAGGAAGTTCAGACGATACCGAAAATTAACGATAACAAATGCATTCAGTCTGTGGCCGTCGAAGAAGACATGCTTCAATTAAAACCTATGACTGATTCAAACAAGGCACTTGATGATTTTTTAGAAAAACATGTTCCCAAGTAAAACATTTTAAATTTATTACAGAGTACCTACCTCATTTTATTCCATACACTAATATTAATAACATTATTATTTACTTAATGAAATAACAAAATGAACACTTTTACGAGCATGTAGGTACATATTAAATGAAATACTTAAATTATTAGTTTATTGTAATTAATAGTTGAAAATCAACACGTCATATCAAATATGATATTAATATTTAGTTTAGTGAAACAGTTGCACTACAATGAGTTGTATGATTTATACCGCGACGATTACAAACTATTAAAGAACGAAAATGAGAAATCTTTCGAACAAAATGTTACTGTTATAAAATTTATTCCTAGATATCAAAATGTAGTAAATAATAAAAGATATGTGTCGTGCCAAACGTGGCATCCGACAATCCCAGGTATAATAATAATAATAATAATAATAATAATAATAATAATAATAATAATAACAATAATAACAATAACAATAACAATAATAATAATAATAATGATAATAATTATAATAATAATAATAAAATTTTAAAATTATTATTATTTTACAGGTATTTTTGCAGTATCTTACATGTCCAAAAGTAATGCGTTATACAAATCAGTAAGCCTAGAAACACCCGTTGAAGAGGTTACAAACCCGACGGTTAAAGGTAAAAAAAATGAATTTGTTTTTAACGACGATGAAAAAAGCCCAGAGTCTTGGATTAATCATCCAAATCTTGTGGATGAAAATTATAATGAAAAGATAATGACATTGTTAAATAAAGAATTCGTCCAAGTATATGTTTATTTCATTTTAATAATAATCGATTATTAGATTAATTTTTGAAGTTAAATTATTGTAATTTATGTAGATAATGAGGATAATCGAAGTATTTGAGAGTGAAACATTGAATAAACAATATAGTCGTGACGATGACATTATCAGTGAGTTGCGGAAATCCTTCCATGACCCTGCTCGGCCAAAAGAACACAAAAAAACCGATACAATTATTCAAAACGAATACTTACACGAGGAACTGGTTGACAAGATGTTGGTTGATGAAAACGTTAATGAAGAATATAATGAATTAATGTATAGCGACAATGTAAAAGAATGTAACGAGTTAAATTATTTGGATAACGAGTTCGCTACAGAGGAAAAAGAATATGAGATGCAAATTAAAGAAAGCGAAGAAACGGAACATATTACGAATTCTTTTACTTCCATTAATATTGTAGACAATGAAAACAATTTTGACGTAGATCACCACGATTCTGACACAGAAAGTTTTTATAACATATGGGGCGATGATGAAGAGTGGTTATTTGGAAAGAGATTGAGGAAAGTTGTTAGACACATTCATAGGTAAAAATATAAAATTAATTAAAAATAATAATAATAATAATAATTGCTTCCAATAGAGAATTTAATAAAAAATATGATCGACAAGCCAGAGAAGATAGATTGTTTGCATATTTAAAGTATGAAAAAATGTATCCAGAAAAAAAGAATAACGAGTAATTATTATTAAAAAAAAAATTATATTTTTTTCTAAAAAAAAAAAAAAACGTTTATTGTTTTATTAAATATTAGTGTAGATATGGAAGAAGAGAGAATGAAATTAGTTCAAGACATGTTTCAAGCTGGTGATATATGTAAAAAGCGCAGAGTGAAAAATCTAGTAAAATTGAAATATATGAATAAAAATGAATTTACAAAAGAAGTGAAAAACAAATATAAAGCGCTCCAAAACGAGGAGGAGTCTATGATTAAACGAGAAAATATGCCATTAGTAGAAGAAAATAATAATTTAGTCATCATTTGGTCAATTAGTGATAACATTTTTCCACAAGTATTATATTGTATTCATTATATATATATATAAGTAGTGTTCGTGAAAAATATACGCGTGTAATTATAAGGCCGCTTCCAGACCAAGAAACAATTGTCGTCGACTTTGTCGCATATTTCGGTGACAAAATGTTTGCACAAAACGTCATCGGAAAAATTTAAAAACAGGCGCGTACACACCAAAGTAATATATTTGAGAAACGTTTTGCTCTTGACAAAATGTGTAACGAGGAAAGTGACGTTGCATCTGCTTGCGTAATTCAGAGTTTACAGACGAAAAAGCCTCCAAAAAGAGGTATTGGGTTCGTCCTAGTCTTTTGCCAAAGCAGAAATACATGTGTGGTAATCATCTAATGAATGATGTGAAACGTGATGACATTGGTCTATCCGGAGAATTGAGGCATAAAATGTACGAATTAAAAAATATGAACGTATCATAAGAACTTATTGTGACTTGAATGTTTTTAAATATTTTCTTATGTAGGTGCGCAATAGTAGTTTTAAGAATTTTCTACGTATGTCACAAGTGTATACTTGGAATATTTAATATAACTCTCGTGAGTGATCGAATGAGTGAAAAAGACGTGTGGACGTGTGCAATACATTGTCAGTGACTGCGTGTTTATAAATTTTGTCGAATTTTCCTCCCTCCCCCCGGCTTCGGATGGAAAACGAACATTTGTCGATAACAACGTCGCCGACACAATTGTCGGTGACGCAAATTTCAGAAACATTGTCGGCAACACATTGTTTGCGACAAATGTTTTTTGCTCTGGACGCGGCTTAATATAAACATATTGTTTCGTTGTGTGTCGTAAACGTGTCGTGTCGTTTTTCGAACTCGTTTTTAGTTACGGTTGGAAAGCCCGGAAGAAGTGTGTTGTGTTGAATTTAATCCGAGAAATGGTGACGTCGTTGTAGGAGGATTGACAAACGGACAGATATGCATATGGGACATTAAGGGAAAATTGGACGGGATCGATTCAAACGAGTTGAACTTGTCGGAAAAAGAAAAAATGCACTATAAACATCTCGTAAAAGAAATATGTCGAAAAACGTAAACCGTCAATTATAAATGTGCTTTTTTTTCCCGTCTGATCTGTACAGTGCACGCTGATGAATTGGTCGTTAGACGTTAATTTCAAAACTAAAATCAGACCGGCAGCACTGAGTGCCATTTTAGAATCTCACGATCTAATGGTGACGGCGATCCAATGGATTCATCCAATGAACGAGGTTGGTCAGTTGAAATGTTCGTATGAAATAGTGCGCGCGCCCTTACGTATAAAAAAAAAATCGTATAAATATTTAATAATGACGTATAGGTATGAAATCAAAGTCCCGAAACAATAATTCGCGATTTAAATAGTAGTAATAATAATAATAATAAACTACTTAATTATATTACGTACGGGGATTCGAACGTCGTTACAAATGTCGATTCGAACGACGGTTGTATTTTTTTAGATATATTTCTGCGTTCGCTACTTTTTCGAATGAGTTACGTATATGAGCGCGTGACGTAATATATATTTTATAGAGATAAAGTGAAATGCATGCCCATAAGCAAAAATATGGTACTATAATATTGTATTATTGTTAATTTGTACTTCGAGTTATAGTTGGACAAAAGTGATTTTCTATTTAAGCACAATTAAAAATATTTTCATAACACTGTTTGAATATTAAGGAACTGTATAGAATTCTTCAAAATTAAGTTTTAGATTTTGGCCCATTGTTTATGTTTACGATTTTTATAAATTATTAATTGTCGAATCTTCGTGGCATTTTTTACTTTTTTTGCATCGTTCGATGGTAAATCTCGTTCCCGCGGTACGTATATTATTTCGAATGGGATTTCATGCACACCTTAAGAAAATGGAGTACGTTCAAATGGTGTGTATCGTACGTTACGGTTTTTTGCGATATTTTGAAAATATTATAAGAATTTTTAATATACGTATTTTTTTTTTAAATTATTGTTAAATATATTTCGGAATATTTCTCAAATACGTTTGTTTCTTTTTTTTTGGGGGGGGGGGGGCAAGTTTGTTTTCTAAACGATCACGGTTAAAATCGTTTACTTGTTTTATTTTTAGATAACACCACGCGGTAGATTAACGACCGTCGAAGATCACTTTTCAAATCAATTTTTTTCCGCTTCTATAGACGGCACCGTGAAACTCTGGGACCTGTACTCGACGCCGATACAAAATTTAAAGGAAAAATACAAATCGGACACTCGGTTTGGGCGTCCGAAAAACTTGGATAATTACGAATCGCCGTTGAAAATTTACAACAATCGTCTAAAGCCTTCGTATACGGTTTGATAGCATTTTCTAACAATACACGCACCTACCTATGTGAATACATATTAGACAGTTCACAAAATGTTGGGGTTTTGGCGGAATTTCGTCGGTGCTCATTTTGTCGTAATCAGCACTCGTAGACGGGAATAGACTCGAATGCAAAAGACTTATTGCACCATAATATCCGGACCGTTATTAGTTTCAAAGGACGATCAAAGCTTTATCGTTTACGTTTGGAAATGTGTAGTGAAAATAAAATACGACTTTGTTATGGTTACCACAATAACCTACGTATACTTCTTATACGATTTTTCCTGATTTCGAGACCGGGTTTAAGGTCCCCCATTCCCATTATCCCGGGATCGGTCCGGGCCAGATCCCGGTCGAAAAACTATCCGGTAGAGACGATTCTCTTTCCGGGTTCCCGGACGTGTTCAGCCCGGAACGAGCACGTCCGAGGACAAGTGCGAATGATGAAACGGACCGGGTGACGTGTGGTCTCCCCGGATATTCGTATTTCGTCACTGTCGAATAATCGTCGGTTAGTCCTAACTGTCCAGCCATCAACCGATGACAAAATATTTTATTTACACGGACTGGGTAGTGGGAACGGACTTTTAATCGTTTTCGTTGTTCTAGAAAAAATCGCATTCAACCGGCGGCTTTTGAAAGTCGCTTTCAAGACAGAAAACCCATATAAAACCACCTATTTACAATATTATTCCTATTTTTATATTATACTCGCACGTGTGTTTTAGATAGTAATTACAGATCCGGAGTCCGATTCGTACAGCCCAATAACAGCGTTGTCTTTTGAGATTCCGTTAATGCAATATAATTATACGTCTCGTGAGCCATTTGTGATTGGAAAACGACAGTTCGAATTCGGTAAATAGTCCGAGTTAAATTTTTTTTTTAAAACCTTTTTGACAGTTCTTAATTGATGGTTTATGGATCTGAAGCGGTGTAGGTCTAGGTGAGTTTTTTCTAAACAATTAAAAAAAAAAAAATGTTTGAAATTAATATTCAAATATTAGTCGATTAATCGAGATCGTCGGTATTTAAGTAGAAATCGTTGTATTAAAAATTAACATTTAACTTTTCAACGCATTCGTAAGTAAATGCAGTAGTGCGAACACTATCGCGATGATTATAATTTATTGTATCTCGTAAACGCGAGCGTTCTCGTTAAAATTTCCGATAAAGTTATTATTATTATTTTCATCGGTCACACAATCACGAAAAACGATTGGACATCAAAGATGATGTGCTCTGTCCGAATACGGCGTTTATTCACGGCGACATATTATATCAACACTGCGTCTATAGGTATTATCAAAAAATAATTAAAATAAAAAATGTTCGGTTTTTTTTCTTTCTGAGTGCTTATATGGTTTATACTCGAAAGAGGTCCATTGACACAGAAAAGGTTAAGAAACTGCGTATTATTTAGACAGTATTTAGACGTTTTGTAAACTTGTGTTGTATACATAAGCGCGTGTAACGTAATAATATTACGCTTTATTGCAGTACCGTCGGCGCCGAGTGATACAAACTGTCT
This sequence comes from Chaetogeoica ovagalla, assembly GCA_032441825.1. Lineage (NCBI taxonomy): Eukaryota > Metazoa > Arthropoda > Insecta > Hemiptera > Aphididae > Chaetogeoica > Chaetogeoica ovagalla. The sequence goes on along the minus strand of CM063749.1, from coordinate 1,169,091 downwards.
TCTAGTCGTCGGTAATATTATGGGGCAAATTGGAGTTGTCACTTGGGACGGTTACAGTGCAGAAGAGGAGTGTCGGAACAAGGAAGGTTATTATCATTTTTTGCGATAAACGACGTTTGATTAGGACGTGTGTGTGTGTGTTTAACGAATTATCGTTAAATATATTTATACAGACTGTAAACACATTTGGTGGGGACACGTGCACGATGGACCGATCAGCTGCATTAAGAGAAATGTGTTCTTCCCAGACATTCATTTGGTGTGCGGTGGACACACAGTGTCCATGTGGAGTTTAGATTACAAAGTAAACGCATAAAAAAATCTCGTTAAAAAATAGTGTAACGTTATCGCGTAAAAAAAGCAGTACGTTATTTAAATATATAAAAAAAAAAAAAAAAATGAAAAACGAACCGTGGGAGAGAGTGTTCTGGGTGTACGGAAGATCTATTCGTACGAAGGATCGGTCTTATCACACAGACTGACAATAATAAACGATGGAAAATAATTGGAGTTCCATCGTCCATTCACAATCCCTTAAATATGCGCCACTAATATCTGTAGAGCGTACATACATATATACATACATATAGAAGTGCACTGCATACTTTTGTTTTGTACCCTTGTAGGAGAATATTATTTATGTACCACCGATTAAGACGTTCTTTTCGAGATTTTTTTTCCGTTTTTTTTTGCGTTATCGTTTACTAAAAACAAAAAAAAAAAGGATAAATTGTTATATGATAAATATGTTACACACAAGGGCTGTCCAATTTGGTGGAAACGTTTCGACGATTTCACCAACAGCGTTCTATGGTCGACCGTTCACCCGGCGAGATTCCAAGTGTCGTTTAACACTACCGGTGTCTTGCAATTTTGGGATTTCACGAAATCCACACACCAGCCTTACAATACGTCAAACATTTTCATCGGCGACGGTCTCATAGCGAGTAAGTGCGTTTCGACTATTGTACAATGGGACGTTTTTCTTACGCAATTACGTACGCTTGCGTATTTTTGTCTGTTATTTTTCAATGTAATCAAGTAAAAATAGGTTATTAGGCGAAAATCAAATTTTACCTCTCCTAAGATAATTTTAGACGCCACCGAATTTCAAAAAACGACTCGTCTCCTTATTTTTTTTTTTATAAAACAACGTATTAGAAAACTGCGTATTATTTTTTATTTTTACGGAAAAAAAAAACAAATTCACCATTGAAATTTATAATATACGGAATTAAAATAATATGAACTCTTGATATATTATTCCTTACTGATACATTGATTTACGTTCATCGTTAAGTGAATCAGGTCGTTTTCCAAGAATATTTTGTCAATTCTATTGAAAATATTCTCGACTAATATACAAGAAATTCGATATCTTATTTTCGACTTTTCATTTGCAATACGACTGCAAACCGTTATTGTAATGTGCGCTTTCAGCGTTGTCGACCCCGCAACTGTCAATACACAACAGCGGTGCGGAACGATTCACGTTTGCTGACGGCATCAACCAAGTTATGAATCGCGAGAAATACGAGTTGATCAGTTTTTCGGATTTCACCGGGACAATAATAATGATTACCATTGACGCGACGGCGCTGAAATCGAACGAGATCGAAGAGGTGAGATGTATGTTTCAGGACGAGGTGAACAGGCGAAAAGAATTGGACGAGTGGAACAATAAATATAAAGAACAATTGGAGACACTGGGGAATGATTATCACAACGTGAATGGCAATTACAATCCGAAAGATGAGGAAGTTACGGTCTTGGCTCCGCCTTTGGCCAAAAACGAATTATTATGTCTTACGGAGGAGAAAATAATGAGGGACATTTGCAATACACATTTCAAGTATAAACACGGATGATTTTATTATTTATAATGTACAGCCACGATTAAGGCAAACATCCGGATAAGAATAAGAGCGCGCGTGCACGCATATTTTTAAAAATAATTTCAGATGGTATTTAGACCGAAAAGGGTCAGGGACGCGTTCCTCTAGGATGAGAGAAAAATATTTGGAAAAGGAAGCACGTTATATGGTGGAATTCATGATGAAGAAAAAGAATGTGGACAAAAAACAATTGGAAGAATGTTTGAAAGGGACCGAGGTAAAAGACGATAACGAAGACGAACTAACGAAGATACGATTAAAAGCTGATGAAACCTATAAGGACTCTTTGAAAAAGTTATTGGCTGCCGAGCAAAATAAAGAATATGTAAATATATATTGTTTTATAACCGGTGGTGAATGTTCATACCATTATGTTTCAAATAGGAAACATTTTTTTCGTGAAACATACGTCGTCGAATCGAAAAATTTCTAAATGTTTTAATAAAACGTGTATTCCAAAGGTGTTCGAAGTCGATTCAAAACAAATTTTCGACCCGCCAGATATGAAAAAAATATTTGAAAATTTCTATCAATTTTTGGTGATCGATTTCGCAGCGGAAAAGGAAAATTTCAGAAATCACATAGAAAAGAACCCTTATAAAGCGAAAGAAGAAGACTGGGTCCGAGTAATCGAAAACGCGAAAGGGGATGTCCGAGACTATTTGACCGATGAAAATTGTTTCAAAGTAGAGAATTTACGGTGAGTAGTCATTGATGTTTATATCGTTGTAACTCATAATTAAAATTAATAAGAATTAATATAATCGTTGTTATAATTTTTTTTTTTTTTTTTTTTTTTGTAGTAAAGCGCGCCAGAGATGGTCTCAAAAATACATCGACGACAATAACACGATTACGGGGCACAAAGTCAAAGACGGGTACAAAACGGAAAGAAGAAAAACCAACGTCATGTACGAGTACGATGAATTCGGTTATGAGCAATTGTCGTACGATAGTTTCGGCGGAGAAAACGGTAAGTGAAAACGTACATGAATTATGAGACGTAATAATATTATGTTTTGAAACATATTTTATTCACGTGGTATAACATGTTATATTGGACAGGAAAAGAAGATTATTATTACCCTGAGAATTCGTTGTCAATTGAAACAATCGGTATGTCTGATAATTATTCGGATCGGTTAGAAAGAGAACAATCAGTGTCGCAGGAGAGTATGCCGCCAATTGAATTTGAATACGATGAATGACATGGCGATTTAGAAATGTCCGACGAGAGCAGCACATGAAACATGGAGTGTGTTCAATACCATTACAAACGTGTTCAACGAAAACACGAAAATAATATAGTAGTTGTACTGAACGATTTTTTCGTCTCATAAATACAAATCGAACAACTAACATTTGTTGCACATAATAATGAACACAATTTTATGCGTTAAAAATCAATTTCGGACAAATAGTTTTGTTAACTTCTATACTTAATATTCTACTGAGGTATTTCGTTGTTTATAATAAAATATAATAGGAAATTTTTCTGACCACGCGTGGAAAAAATCAATTGATTTTTTTTATTATTCCAAACGTAACGTATAAAATTATTATGAAACGTATTTCGATTGTTGTACGATAAAAATTATAGAGAAGAAAATTGTCGAAAAAAAGAAAAACGAAGGTCTTATGCGTTTTATGCGGTAGTGTAATATACGATTGAAAACTGAATTTTAAATTCTAAACGATCATAAAACAGTTTTAAAAATCGTCAATACGTAAAGAAAAAAAACCGAGTTGAAAAAAAAATATTTGTATATTATACGTCAGGGGGAACGTGTTGAGAAATCATCTAACCCGAGACGTTTAAAAAAAAAAGAAAAAAGAAATGCCGCAAATGCTGCGACATAAACAGAAATCGTAATATACGCATACAAATCGAATAAACGTTTTTTTTTTTTCTATATAGAAAAATAGAAATAAATATTTTACAAAAGACGTGTAAAAATATATTATTTATAACGTACAACGAAACCGTACGTTTTTTTTTTTTTTGTCACACACACACACACATTTCGTTATACTCGTTACTATGCATTTTTCGGACAACGTTTACCAAACATATTCCCCCCCCCCCCATCTAACCACTTTCCGACGATTATTGAAATCGCTGCGATCGATTTCGAGTCGTTCGTTTCATATTCGGGACGTTACTGTTAAATCGTCATACCGGGGACCGGGAAACAGAGAAACGATGAACGACTCGAATTCCAGTAAAAGCGAAAAATCGTGCGTTCACTATCCTTGGGTAAGAACATTTTCATTCGGTACACATTTGTCATGAAAATTATAACGGTAAAATGAAATACAAAAAAAAAAAAAAACTTAACGCGGTAGACGTCTTACGAAAACGACGGGTTGAAAATCAAATCGATTGCCGGGGATCAATTGGACGGCGACGACGACGACAAGAACAATTCGAAATCGAAATCGCCAAACACGACGTTGACCGCTATAGCGTGTGGCGTCCGTACGTAAAAAAAAAAAAAAAAAAAAAAAAGCCACGAATGTGTTTACCGTCGTAGCGCGTGTGAATGAAAAACTTTTTGTTTTTTCTCCGTTTCGCCAGTGCCCGATGTGAGTAAAGGTCTGATAGAAGAGTATTGCGCGCGAGGCGTGTCCGCGGTCGTGTTTGGTTTTCACGGTTTGTCCAACAAACGGTGTCGGAAAATGGTTAATGAAATCCGGCAAGGGGTATTCGATTACAGTCTACGCGAGAACTACAGAGTACCGTATTCGATGGCTCTGGTACTCGATCTCATCGGATCCCGTACGTTGACTGGTACCGTAGCCAGTACGGAGGTGAATAAATTATTATTATTATTATTATAGCTGCTGTTTGTATACAATTAGTTTGGGGGGGAAAAGAACGCGTCGTTTCTCGTTACGTTTCTCAATTGAAATCAAACGGGGGTGGGATGTTTTTTTTTTTTTTTGTTTTGTTTTCTCGATCCGTATAGCCCGATCAACAAGTAATAGATTTGCCGACGAACGGTTACGTTTACTTGACCAACGACTTGCAGTACAAAAACAAATGTACGTCGGAACGCATTTACGTGAGCACCAACAGCGTACTGGGACTCAAAGAGAACGATCGGATTTTCTTGGACTACAAGAAAATCGAATTGGCCGTGGAAAGAGTGGGTGAGCCTCTCGTGTGTGTGTGTATTGTTCAATCGCGGTGTAATTCTCGTCCCGGAGAAAACTGGCGGTCTGCGCGCAAAATCGACGTTTTTGTAATCACTACGGCCGGGATTTTGACGCGCATTTGTGACATCGCGAATATGACGGTTTAATTAAGTGGTTTTCGACTTTTTAAAAGCATCCGCTCTCCTTAAAAGCAAACGACTTTTCAACCCCCCTCTTCCCAATGAAAAATCAATAATTATGGTTATGGACAAAAAGACGCTTTTGTTATTTTAATTTTATTATTGAAGGCAATACGTGTTTGAATTGACAATTTCAGATAACCGATTCGAGTCTTACGGTATAATTATTATAGTTTACGTCCAAAATATACTTACTGCCTTCGTATCGGCCAACATATACTTACCGTTCACCTACTGTCCAAAAAGAAGTCTCCTCTCAGCGTCACTCCATCACTCACCGGGGGAGCAGGGCGTTATCGTCCCCGTTGAGAACCATAAGTCTAATTCGATCCGCGTTATCCATGGCGTGCGTGTCCATTAACTGTGCGTATAACCGCAATCCAGTCGGTCGCGGATCGTATCGTGGTGCCACCGCCGATACACGGGAGCAATTTGAGCTTGGGAGCCAGGGTTTATTTATACTTATAACGTTGACATGTGGGGAGATTACGCAGTGTTTTTTTCGAGCGCGCCAATAAAACGTTTAACGACGTTTCAATAATACATGTATTGTTGTTAATAGACACGCAGGAGGTGCTTTGTGTGATCAAGCGAGGAGAGTTCTTGGGCTCGGAAAAAGTGGTGAACATACCCGGGAATTCGGCCAGCATGACGGCACTGACCAAACAGGACGAGAGAGACATTCGCACGGGGATCCAGTTAAGAGTCGACGCCATCGTGATTCCCGGAGCCAGGAACGCGGTCTACATAAATAATGTGAAAAATTTCGTCTGTACGTGGATAATATTTTTGGCGACCGTTTTTCCGTATACGGAACACAGTTACCGATACGCGTCCTGTTCGCGTCGTCTTTTTTTTTTAAGGCCAAGAGAACGGCAAGGACGTCGACCTGTACGCGAAAATCGACAACAACGCGGGATTCGAGAACGTCGACGAAATCATACCGATCGTGGACGCCGTGTTCCTTCATCGGCCGAGCTTGTCCGTGGAAATCGGTTTTGAGAAAATATTTCTCGCGGAAAAGGCCGTTTTGTCCAAATGCCATTCGGTCAGTACTCGTACGGTCTGGGAGGTAAATCGAGTGTGGCCCGAGTAAATTTATCTTATTTCCCTTCCAAAAGCCGTAAAATTGAGTGCCGGTTAAGTTAGGTTTTATAACAAAAATAACAACTGTAGAATAATTGTAATGAAACGAATATGGGTTCTAGAGAAAAACGTTTAAAAACATAATTGTAAAAAAGAAAAAAAAAACATTTTCCCCCCTTATTTCCAGTTAAGTAATAAGAAGACGTTCTTACGGTAAATATACACAGATATTTATTTATTTATTTTTTTATTGGTGTTCCAAGAAGCGAAAACGATCGGTTGTACGGTTTGTGACCATTACAGACGAGTAGCGTCTTCTTAAATAGTACTTTCGATATCGTATCCGAGTGCGCTAGTGTTGTACGTCGATCGTAAAACAAATTCTGAGGCCGAAAGAAATCGATGGCCCGATATTTTCGAGTCCCCCCGTCCGCGTCCATAAATCAGTCCTACTCTGAATATCCAATGCAGGCAGGAAAACCGATTGTGACTTACGGGGAATTTCTGAGCTCCATGGACTACAATACGGCACCGTCGAGCGCTGAAGTGAACGACGTGATCGCCGCCGTACTGAACGGGACCGATTGCGTTTACTTGGACGTGACTACCCGGTCTTTGCACAAACAGCACTGCGTCCAGTACGCTTCGTTCGTATGCCGTCAAGGCGAAGCCATCCTGCAGGACCAACGGTCGTACGTCGGCGTTCACGACGAGGTAAGCGCGGGACAGACGTGGCGATTGTTCACTAGCAATGTGCCATACGAATTCCACGAGTGACAAATGAAAGCGTAGAAAAGCGAGCGCATATTTTCGCGTCAATACGAAATTATAAATTATTGTGCTCAGAATGTGGGCAAAGTCGGTGCCGGATAGATCGGCGCGGCGACGGCACCCATCGGCTCCGGTGTAGTCCAAACTAGTCGCGGGGCGTAACGGGCCGCCGAGTGTTTCGTCCGCGCCGTCGGATTGTCTTATCACACTATTCCTATTACGAATTCTAATATCGTATTAATTAACAAAAATCTCTAGTGTTTGTCGTAAAGAAGTCTTGCGCAGAATATTTGCATTTTTTCTTAAATCCATAACCCAATATCGATATTTTTTAGTGCGACACAATGTTGTCGGTTTGTCCATGACGTATTCTTATTATTATTCGGTAAATCCGGTGAACCCCTGGTTTTCCGATAATCGCCCCCCGCGTGCCAATCTATTTGGCACCGGCTGTAGACACAACGTGCTCTCGTATAAACATATTAAAGTGTATAACATAAGACAGTTTTGTGTTACAGACTGGTTACTGATCTCGTAACGAAACTGAAAAGTACGCGATATTGAATATTATTATTTACTCGGATCGTTCATCGATTTTGCATCGAATATTACAAAATCGCGAATTTCAATTTCCCTCAGGCGTACGACGTTTTTTCTTTTTGGGCGGGAGGGGGAAGACGCCTCGTTCGCCTTCCCTCGGATCCTCGCGTGCTACTACTACTACTACTACGTAGTACGGTATTTATATAACCGATTTTTTTTTTTTTAGTTAAAACGATTGAGAAAATTTCAAAGTTATCTACTACGCCATTTGCTTGTTAGACTCGAAAATTGGTAAAATGTTCCGGAAATTTTCATTTCAACATTTCTCCCCCGTATGAGTTTTTATAAAAATCCCTCGTGAGGTATGAATTAGGTGCACGGGGCGATACTGAAGTCACGCCAAGGGTGTACCGTCAACGCGCGCGTACGTTATTAGAATAATTGCAGAAACGACACGAGTCAATTTTTTAAAACTTTTGGATAATTGATAAAAAGTGTATAATTCAAATAATTCTGAAAAAAATTCTTATTTAAAAATGAATACTTGACTTGTAGAGATATATACGATGCACTGGATTATACATAAAAGTTTTTCACTCAACACATAAGAACGGACGACTGGCGTGTGTTTTTGCTAATATCTAAATTCCACGAATAATGTGACTCGTGTCGTTATGTCGTTTTCGCAATCGTCGCGCGATTCAATTATAAAACCGGTTTTTTTTTTGTTTTCCAAGCGTAAAGTTGTCGTGTTTTTGTCACCAGCCCGAAGACGCCGCGGCGGACCCGTCGCACGCGATTAGTATCGGCTGCGTTCAGGTGTCGTTGATGTGTCACGCGGCCGCGATCGTAGTGATCACCACGTCCGGTTTTTCGGCCAAAATCATCGCTCGGTACCGGCCCAGTTGTCCCGTTTTGGCGATCGTCCGACATGGGAAGTACGCGAGGAAGTTGACCGTGTGGCGCAACGTCGTGCCCGTGCACTACGTGGGTAAGCACACGTGCATAAGCGCGTAGGAAGTCATTGCACTCGGACCGGACGACGGAGCCAAATGCTCGTGTGTAGAGAGACCGGATTTTTTTTTTTTTTTAATCTAAAGACGAGCTTTCTCGACGATTCGGACGAATTGCTTCATTTCATTGACATTGTCAAACGGCAATCAACGACTTTTTTTTGTTTTTTTTTGTCTACGCCATTTCGTCGTAGTAAAATGAACGAATAGAAACGCCTCTCCAATTCTATATTTTATCTTCGATATTTCGTTTATAAATTACTTTGAAAATATATGTGCGCGCACGTAGGCATTGTCCGCTCGACGATTCCTAACAAGCGATTTCAAATTAAATTCAATAGAAACTTCCGAAAAAAATGTTACGTAATTTATTTTCCAACACTCGTGCACGTTTATTCGTAAAATGTTTCGCACAAACGATCGTCATATGGACATCAATAGGTACAGGCAACGTGTGAAAATCCATTGTAAAATAAGACGTTACGTTCGATAAATGATTTGAGTTAATGAAAAGCATAAAGCGTTACATAAAAAACACAGAAGAAAGAGAAAAATATTTTATAAACGGTTTTCCGTTTATTATAATGGAAAAATGTCGTATTATTCTGCAATCGAATTTTTGATAAAATCGCTGCCTATAATTATTTCGTTTACAATGCAGAAGAAAATAATTTTAGAAACTTGAAATTATCGGCTAAAATATCATTTTTGTAATAATTTTTATCTCGTTTATGCATATTTGCCGGGTATTTTTTTTTTTTAAGAAGATAAATTAATTGAACTAAAATCAGAAACATTGAAAAATGAATTTTTTTTCTAAATGTGTTAAAAAATTTAAATTTCTTTTTTTTTTAAAAGAGCTAATTGTTTTTCGGTATTAAAATTTTACGATTGCGATAAGCAGGAGAAAAACAAAGGTATTTAAGTAACTGTAACAATATAATTAATAACCAAATACAGCAATAATATAAAAGCAACATAATGTAGTTTATAATAGCACTATAATATGAAGAATTTCGACTATTTTTTCACGAAAATAATTGTATATAATACATATAATTTTTTTTATTTACATTACTGATAGGTATTCGAATGTGTACAATGTATGTTGAGAATTATACGTATTATTTTAATTGTTTCAAAAAATTGTTTTTTTTTTTTTGTAAATATTAAATTGAAAATTCGGTTTGGTATAAGAATGTGCATAAATCTGGTAGAAATATCGCCCGATTCGCGATTAAAATAAAATAATAGTAAGAAAATGTTATATAAAAATTAACTTTTAAATATTTGTTTTTATTAATTTTATACTACAAAGCACGGAAATACGCAACTAAAAAAAAAGAAAATGTTAAAATATGACATAAGCGAATAAATTCAAAAAATGCAATTGTATATATTTTTCTTATACGCATACATTTTACATGCGTAGAAATGAATGAGTTTTTTTCTATATTAATGTTATATTAAATTATTATTATTTAATTAATCGTAGATTTTGAATTGTTTGTACAGTTATTAAGATGAAATACAATACATAATTATGCAAAACTTTTATACTTGATGATTTATTATTGTATTTACGCATACCATTGTATTGGCATACGTCTTTCAAGTATTTATTGTCATAGTATTTTATTCTTTTTGTCGAAAACTATTACGTTGTATGGTACTTAAAAAAAAAAGTTCAATAAAATTATTAAATTATGTAAAATAATTATTGTGTTACATAATATTTTCGATAAAATTCGTAAATACACGTGTTTTTTCTTTTTACTATTTCAAATTGCGTTTTGAAAATAAACATGCGCAAAAGTGATCGCTAAGCAGGGCGTCCCTGCATCACTTTGAATACTACTATTACGACGTTTGTGTGTTGCAGAACCGGTAGATCCCGTTTGGTCCAAAGACATGGCGAATCGCACGCGGTTCGCGATGAATATCGGATTGAAGAGAGGCATATTGAAAGCCGGGGATTTGATTGTGCGCATGAGCTGTTCTCAACAAAACTCGGGTTTCACCAACAAAATGAATTTGTTATACGTTAGTGTTGACGATGCTGTCGAGGCGTGACAACATATCACTGCGATGATGATTTCGCGAAAAAAACAATATCAATAAATGTCGATTTTTTTTTTTATGTATATTTGTGCATTGAAATTTCTATTTTACAAGCGTTTGCCGGTGCTCATCCTAACGGCTGACATCGCGACAATAATTTGATGATGGATTCTTCTTAAGTATTCTCCGCACGACGATTGTTATTGCGCAATGCCTAAATAGTAAATATTGCATTTTGTGTATTAGAACTGGAAGTAGAATCTGTTCACGCCGTAATGGTGAGAGAATACACTAGAAAAGATATAATATTGTGGTAGACGTTTATAAGATGATATCTTTGTTTAAATATCTGCAGGTTTTATAATGACGATTACTAAAGTAGTAGTAAATAAATAATAATAATAAAAACAAATGTATACCTTACTAAAACCTTATAGTTAGCCTTAGCGGCGAGTCGGAAAATTATATACGGACAAGTACAAGAAATGTCTGAATTTTTCTATAACACAAAATAAAAGTATGTTTCGCAACGAACATTGAAATAATAATTATTTTGTAAATGATTTCGAAGTCCTACAATATCTCGTACGATATTTTCCCCGAAGCCACTAAGACGACTATTATTATTATTATTATTTATTATTCAAACAATTATGTTTTCATGCACGTCTAGTGATTATTACGACTTATCAATATTTTATATAATTACAAAAAATATATTGATTATGACTTAAGAGTTATCTGCTCTACAAATCAATAATATAGCCTAATTTTTAGTGTTTTATTTCTTTCCCTGGGTTTTCGCGAGTACAACAACACGTAAATATTATTATTATAGTAAATATTTTTAGAAATCCGTTTTGTATCGAAAATCGATCGGACGTAAAAGATATATTTTTATATTGGTGTGTTGTTACACGTTTGATTGAATTTTAAAAAAAAACGTATTAACACAATTATTTACTACAAATACATAATTTTATCGATATTCGTTCGATAAGCGTTCTTTTTTTTATACTACAGAAAAAAAAATGCCTGCGTGTTAACAATAGAGATATGGCCGAATTTTGTTTTCTATCACACAACGATTAACGTATATAATACATGAGTTATATTAGTGACGTGAAAACGTTTCAATATATTTTTCGAAAAATATCAGTAAACTTTCTTTGAAAGAGCACCCGGTCCGAATAGAAGTACACCGAAAACAAAATAAAAATCGCTATTTTTTATTTGTGGAAAGCCTAAATAATATCGACGCAGTCATTCGAACACGATTGATTCCCCAGCGCGCCATTGAAGAAGGCGAGAAGTAATAATAAAAACAACGAATCGAATACAATCATGTGATTTTCGTGATTAATGAGCAGCTTTACAGAAAGTAGTTAAAACAATGTTCTCGAGCAATCAAACAGTTAATCTTTTTTTTTTTTTTATTCTATAACATTTAGTTTCGGATTTCTGACGAGAATTTTTCGCGAGAAATCCGAAAAAGAAAAATTCGAAATACCCCTAAGCGTTTCGGGCATTAACTTTTACGTACGCACTGCCGCATAACTACGTTCAATATAATATTATCTCGACATTTTCATTGAATCAACAGTTTATGTAACAACGGTATAATAATATTATTTTATTCATTCATATATACACACACACAGTACGACATAAATATATTTAATATTTATTTATTTCTTTTAAATCGATTGCACACGCCAATATAATAATTATTATTGTTATTATTATATTATATGAGTACGGTACACAAATCTCGCGTATGATACGCGCGTGATTTCGTTAACACTTTTTTTTTTTATATATATATTATCGTCGACAAAAAAAAAAAAAAAACTCCTTGTCGTTACAAATATCGTCATCGAAACACAATGATAATAATAATAATAATAATAATAATAATAATAATAATAATAATAATAATAATAATAATAATAATAATAATAATAATGTTAATGATAATAATAATGATACGTGAGAGAAATATCGATAGAATTTCTTCAAATTTTTGCCGAAGAAATTCGCGCGTTATACCCGTAAAAATTCGACGTTTTATTTCACAAAACGGCGGACGGTTTTCTTTCAAATTAACGTTTATTGTTTTCATTACTCGAAACGATTAATATTTCTCTCGTCACAATACCTTATATACAATAAATATATATATACTCGTTACAAATTAAATATCGCGTTCGAAAATAGGGAAACGGAAGGTGGGAACTCCTGAAAATTTCCGGAATCGAAAAAAACACGCGGCGGTTGAAAACAATAAAAAAAAAATTACAAATATTCCCGACGAAACTTTCTTCGTTAAATTGTTATTTTTTTTTTTTTTTTTACTCGCTTTTATTTCTGACGCGAACGCGAGCCGTATATTATATATATATACATATATACACGCGATTTCACAGTGTTTAACGTTATTATTAATATCGTAAAAGAAAAAAAATATATAAATAACAACAAAACAATTATAATAATAATAAGGAAATTATTTTATACATTTTTTTTTTAAATTTTTTACCGCAGTCGTCGTCAATCGCGTTTCGTCGTCCACTCCTTTAACGAAACACATCCCGCTCGCCCCGTCCCACTGCCGCGTCCTATTACTCTAATAATTGTGTATATCGCACAAAAACAGAGTGTTTACTTCCGCGCCGGAGCCTTATCGAAATCGTGCAGTTATTTTATCCGATATCGAATATAACACAATATTAATACACACATTATAAAACAAACCACGTCTTGTGTTCCGGAGGAATATATTGCGCGCAATTGTTATTCGTCTAATATATCTAATCCGAGAAAAACGGAATTAAGAAAAAGAAAAAACAAAACTATACTTATGTGTAATTATGCACTGAGATGTATTATGTCACCCTGCGCGTCGTACGGTTCTCGAGCGTTTTTCGTTTCGCAGTAAAAAAAAACACACACACCGCAGTCGAATTAGATTCTCACGCCGAACTCTTTGTTTTTTAATTTCATAAGAGAATCTCAACGAAAAACGAAAAATAAAGATTTTTTTTGATTTTCTCACCGAATCGATTTTTTTCGAAACTTTTATGAACAGCCGTTTTGTTTTAATCGGCGTCTACGCCATCGCCGGTTCGTTTCAACCACTACCACCGCCCGTTTTGAGAATCGAACATTTTTTCCCAAAACGATTATCGAAATTATCGTATTTGAACGCGCCGTTTCCGAATTCAAACGTACAATTTTGTCAACGAGATTTAAAAAAAAAACGAATAATGAAAAAAATCTTTTCCGTTCGAATTATTCGTAGGAAAATAGAAAAATTAATAATAATAATATCGACAAAATTAAATTTCGTATAAGAATTGGTTGTTTTTTTTTCTTCTTGGAAATTTACTCTATCAGGATTCTCTGGTATTTGTTGGAGGAGACACCGAATTCGTGAAAATATTCGTTAGTCGTGAAGGATTGCGGTTACGAGACCTTATGGGATATATCCGTATACACACACACACACACATTAAAATTAATGTACACTGCTATTAATGCGATAAGTTATTATAACTATAACGCCTGTGGTTCATAAATGATGAATTGTTGACGATGGTTTCCTTTGAACGCTTTGTGAATTCGTAGTGAATTCATAGAAGAATAATATCTTCTTGAAAATCGATTATTGTACACACCGGACAAAGTGAAATCGTTCGTTTTATTCGAATTATACGAGTAAATTAGTGAAAAAAAAAAATGTTTACAATTTATTTTTAAACTAACCAAATGACGTTTCAGTTATCGTTACACATAACAGCTTTTTGTTATTTAAAACACGATTTATCGCGTTAACAGTATAATAATAATAATATTCGTTTTTCAATATTAATCCGCGGTTATTATTATATTTCATATAAAGAACACATAATTTTGTTAAAAGAAAAGAAAAAAAAAAAAAGAGGAATTTCTTTGTCCCGCGTAGACGCGTATTACTACTATATACGCCGATCGCATTTTTTTTTCTTTTTTTTTTAACAAATTATATAAATTCGTGTAAATAATAAAAATCGAAAAAAAAAACAATAAAACTAATAATAATAATAATAATAATAATAAAAAAACGGTGAACGGGGGGTTTTTTTTTTTTTTGTACAGTAATTTTTTTCGTTGTACTACTATTACTACTATTATTACTACCGATTGCGCGTATTCGTTATTACGAATGTGACGCGGCCGAAGTCTGCGGCACCGGTTGGAGCATCTGGTGATGGTGATTGTGGTACAGATGACTGAGGTTGTTGTTGTTGTTGTTGTTGTAGTGGTGGTGTTGGTGAGGATGATTGTGGTGATGGTGATGATGGAGGTGATGCGGTGCAGGATAATCGGACGGGAACATTTCGGCGTCGGACGTCTGGTATCCTCCGGCCACCTGTACCGTGGTCGTGGCCGACTTGAGCGCAACGGAGCCCATTTTGCCGCCGCCGCCCGTAGACGCGGCCGCGCTATGGTAACCTAACATCGGCTTCACACTGTGCGCGTCGGCCATTTCGTAGTTTCTGCTGTCCGAACTCCCGACGCTCATCAGGTCACTGTAACAGAGCGAGAAACAGACGAGTTTAAATGACGTATTGTGCGGGAAACGCGTTTTCATCACCTGGTTCGCGAGAAAAACTAAATGAAAACGCTGCGATTGAAAAAAGTTTAAAAAGAAAAAAAAATAAATACAGAATCACGTAACGCGCTGAAATCAGTGGCGGCGCGTCACGGGTGGATAAGGGATAAGCGCATTTATCGCACTAGCGGCGTAGCCAGAATTTCGAAATGGAAGGCGCCAAAGCCAACAAATTACAAAAATAAATGACACTCGACTGTATTGTTATAACAATTGTTTAGGCATACATTTTATTAACACAATATTAACAACAATATTTTGTTAACATTCGTTTTAATCAATTTAATAATAAGGAGAGTCGTCGGCGAGATTCCGAAGAAAAGAATTGAATAAATTCTTCTTCTGTGATTTCTTTACCTATCTTTGTCATAACCCCGAGACCCATTTCTTTCTTCATTCGTAGTGTCGATAGCACAAGGTTTTTCAAGAGCGGAAAATGTGCGCTCTGGCGTTGTTGATGTAACCGGCAAAGTTACATATTATTGCAACAATATTTTCACACATTGGGTAATAAATTCGTATAATGCTTCTATTGTTGAATCGGATGTACTGTCTTTCCATCGGTTTCACGTCACATAATTAATTCGTTTTTGAGATTCATTAAAGCATTTTCATAAATTTTCTAATCAGAGTCATCCTTATTAGTCATTTATTATATGCGTTCAAATTGACAGGGATTCAAGTGTTATGACTTCTTTTAACTGTTGATTAAATCTAGTATTGTTTTTCGTAGTACACGACTATCAAGAAAAGGAATAAAATTTGATATTCCGTAGTATTTTTCTTTTCTATTAAAAATATTCTACTTTTAAATACGTCTAATCGATTAGATTGTCATCCGCGTGTGCGGGGTATTTTTATTTCGATATTTAATTTTGAAGCAAATGAAATTTGACTTCATTAAGAGTTAACGAATTAATCATAAGAATTAAGAGCACTAACCCGTAGCAAATTTTGCTAACGCATAAAATAAATAATATAAATACGTTAATAAGGAAAATGGGACATTACACCTTTCCTCCCATGGCTATGTCACTATTATACCCAAACAACAAGAATTTTCTTCAACAAAATTTACGTAACTATATTATAAAGTGAATTATATTTCTGTACGAAAGCTGCCAGGAAAAAAAAATATTCTCTGTGTGCCATCGGCCGAAGTTCGAGAAATTCTTCAGTAGAAAATTTCGATAAAAAAAAAATTCTCGTTTGATGTTCGTCAACTATTCGTGGAACAAACGCATCAATAGAAATAATATTTTCCATTCAATCGTTTTGTCGTTATAATAAAAAATAATTTTGTTTTGACAAAAAAACCATTACGTTAATATATTCGTATTCATTTTAACAAATTCTACACGAACGTATAGTTTCATGGATTTCTTGATGAGAATTTCACGAGAAATGTAATAAACCGAGAATATATCGAACAAACTCAAGGATAATTGTGGAAATATAAATTATCATAATGTTATGATTCGTAAAGTATAAAAAAAAATTACCTACTTAAAATATAATTGTAAAATACAACGGAATTTTCCAAAACATTTTAAAATTTCAATAATATTTAATTCTTTGGAAAAAATTTACAATTTTGGGAGTGATGTGGCGCGGAAGTTTCGAAAAAATTAAAATAAAAGTCCCGTTTTTTTATATTTTAAAATACTGTTACCCTACGAGTAGTTCGTCGGGCAGGGACGACTTTGTTTTTCGTATTTTTTACTTCTCAACGATGAAAAAATAAATGTACAAGGATTAAATAATAATAATAAAGTCTTGAAGAATTGAGTAGATTATTATTATTCGTCAATTGGTTACAGAAAAGTTACGAAAAGATCCGACATGTCTTCACATGTATTTTTTAGCGACGAAAGATGGAATTGTGTTTTTCACATGAAAAAAAATAATATACACGGGAATAGGATACTCAGTTATCTCATTTTTTCTATGAAAAAATCTCATTCGTTTCCAAATACAAATCGGAGTGAAATAGCGGAAAAAAAATTCTTTACGCAGCATGAACCGAAATTCACAGACTTATAGGTACAACAAATAAACGTAAAACGACAAGTTTACGTACATCCCGTTTAAATTACTTATTGAGTATAAATAATTATTAATAATACGTTTAATATTATTCGAAATAATTTAATATAATATAAAAACATCATACTCGGGTTTAAGCTACTTTAGTCTGATAATCCACTCTGAATTAGTCTTCGTGGCTTAAAGTCTCTGAAACTGGCTTATGTGTACGTTACTAAATTATTTATTTGAATTTTAAATTTTAAATCGAAATAACTCTTACTTAGATAACTTCGCAAAGTTGTCTACATATTTATTGATAAATTAAATTTTATAAGAATTATTTTTATATAACCACTGTCAATAATTTTTGGTATTTTTCATAACGTTGGTAATAAATATAATAGTTCAATCGCAATCGACGTGTACTATTTTCAAATATTCTCATTATTTTCTAACAAAAATTATAAATGTTCGATAATTAATTATATTGATATTATTATTATTTTTTTTTTTTTAATAACTCGACGAAAAGTTTAAATTATTGTTCATCTATACATATTATTTTATCACCTAACGTTATTGATTGTTGTGGCTGTGTATATTTATATATTTTTTAGAACTCGACTCCAGTACCAAAAAACGTTGTTTTACTAAGAGTCGAGCGCAATGAAAAAAAACGTATTATTCATATAATAATAATAATAATAATAATTATTATTATTATTATTATTATTATTATTATTAGAACTCTGGTTATTCGATGTTATGTTTGATTATACGTTTAACACTCCCGTTATTAAAATAAGTACAACAACAAAAACAATGATAGTGAAAACTGTAATTACATTATGTATTACAGAGTACATTTATGCAATCGAGTTGAAGGGACTGGTAAATTTTGTTAATATTACAGTGGCAATTTAAAATTGATGTCAAATTTCAAACTGTCCATATATATATATATATATATATATTTCCTAAATATTTCGATAGAAATAAAAAAGAAATCAATATAATTAATAGTGTTATGTGAAGATGAAGAAGAAGAAGAAAAAACACATTTTTACAATAACCGCGTTTTCTTGTAACGTAATATTATAGGCAACTTAAATAGATTAATTAGGAATTTAACGCGTGTGCAAATAAAAGCAAAAATATTTCGCTCGTTGCAATTTCACACGTATAATTATTATTATTTCCAACACTTTTTAACGAGTCGAACGCGTTTAAGTGTTATTCAGTGTTTATTAGCACCGCGTTGAAATGTTGCGATTTAAATTTTAATCTTAATCTATAACAGTTATTTAATTAGTGATACCAGCTGTGTAATTTAATATTCGGTATACCAACTAATTAAGTATCTTATAAAATGTATAACGCGTACACGTTAATATAATAATATGTATATTATAAAAAATAAAAAACAATATATTTATTCCGTAAAAAACAGTTCAATTAGCGGAGTCAACCTGTTGTTTACACCCGTACAGTGTCAATAATAATAATAATAATAATAATATACGCTTATATGGTATGTGGACCGTATTATAATTATTTTATTCAACAACAAAAAACAATAACGCGATTGTGCGCGTTCGACGAAAAAACGTTATAAACGCGCGTTAATTTACGATTTGGAGCATTTATTTTAATATATCAACCGTATCTCGGGCTTCGAGATTTTATTTCTCGACAGTTATAGTAGAAAATCGTAAAAAAAAAAAGAGGAAGTCGATAAATTTTCAATATTTATTTTATTTTTTTAAGGATATTTCGTTTTACTGCTGTACGATATGCTCGTATAAAACCGTTGTACTACGGTCCCTCGTGCGTCAACGTTGAAATATATGAAATTACCGTCTCGGTCTTCTATAATAATTCACACGCGATACACGCTCGTTAGGTTACGAAAATTCGTCTATAATATGTAAACACTAAATTAGGTACGAAAAAATATTAAAAACCCTGGAGAATAACAAATTTAATATTTCGTTGGTTTGTACACGGTCTTTATTACTGAGCGGTTGGAGTATCGGAAAATTGTTCTCGTTTTTATTTCAGATTTTAAATAATGTGAATTTTTTCTCGAAAATAAGAATACTTTTAAGTATTTCAGATAACGGATATTTCAGATCATTTTATGATCAATACGATCGGCATGGATATTTTGTGAATATTTCGTTTAACGGACGCGGAATTTTGTATTTTTCGTTATTAGACATTTTAAAATAATACAATCGAAAAATCGGGCAGGTACGTTTTTCCTCTTCTATTTTTTTTTTCATTTGGTTTTTATGGAATTGTTTCATAATAATTATTTCTATTAATTAATTGCCGAGAATTAAAACAGCGATTATTGTTGTCCGTTGCGACGAGTCATTCGTTTTATTCAATTGTTTATACATTTTGAAAAAAAGTGTAGCGTTATGTCGTGAATGACGCTTAAGTTATGTACTTAGAAAAAACGATAGAATTTTGTAATCAATTACAATAAATAGTTAAATATAAAACCTTAATAAATTATTGTGTTCAATTAAACGGAACCAAGCGGAGCATCGGTCGTAATATTATTGTCTAATATAAAATTTTGATAAAATCTTTTTTTTTTTTTGGTTTTAACGCAATTTTTGGTACTTTTTAATTATTGTAAAAATAGTGTTTCTTACAATTTTTCGGCTTGTTTTTTATTGATTAGCTCAAGGAAACTATTGAGAAAATCGAAGAACGTCATTAACTGTAGATAGAATTTGCTACCAGAATGTAACGCATGACGAGATAATCCGGACATTCTTTCTAGCCGGAAATTTGTTTTAAGTTATTTTCGATAATAATCGATTGTCGACATTCGAATTCGTTAGTGCTATACACGGTGTTAGGAAATAATTATAGTTACGAAAAGTCGTCAACCGTTTTGACTTAAAGAATTATTATTTTTTACAACATATTTCTAGGGCTCGGAAATTATCGGATTCGCATTTTTTTCTCTCGTAATTTTTCAAGGAGAACAAATTAGATATTTCATTGAATACATATATATAAATATATAAATACATATATGGTTTTGGTATATTAATTCATATTTTCTTGCGTGAAATAATTATTTAACATTTTTTTTACAATAATTCGCGGTTTAAAAAAAAAATGTTATTTTCTTTAGCGTCTGTATCTATAGGATTATAATACTATAAACGATTAAACAAAAAAAAACACCTAATAAGTAACGTCATCCGTTACAACTCCGTGCAGGCTTAAATAACCAAGTTTCTAGTGGTTCATACGAAGATTGTAGCGATGTGAATTGAACTGTAAACAATATTAAAATATAATCGAAAACCAAGTAACTTTATGCGTAGTATAAGTTTACTCAGTTCCCTTTTTTTTTTTTAAGATTAGTTAATCACAAAACAAAAAAATTGACTTTCGGAATGTGTACTGGACGCGACTGAATCGACATTTAAAATATCGGTGAAAAATGAATATAAGTGAACATTTTGAAGGTAAAAATAATCGAGCGTAGCGATGGCCAAAAGTAATAATTGTATGTCAAGCGCTTAGCTCGGTTGATTTTTAACGCGAACGAAAAAAAAAACACGTTCTTCGTTTCAAGTCGAAATCGTAATAATTATAACATGTGTACGAATGGTGTTCGAACCGGGAAAAAATAGTAGAAGGTCGTGAAAATATATAAAAATTTTACATTCAAAATGACTGAAACGTCTTGTAAGGTCGTAGAGAGTTTTGTTTTTTCCTCTCCTTCACCGAGAACCGATTAAGTAATTTTTCATAAAACAATCAAAAATAACTTTCTTTTTTCTAAATACATATAATTTAATATTGTGATGTCCGTAAATTATTATTATTATTATTATTATTATTATGAATGATCACGGTGTTGATAATCACGTTTTAAATATCTCTTTTATATTGGCCTTACGTAAATAATTGAACTAAAGGCTCAACAAAACTCGTACGTATGTTATGGTCATGAGTGTTTCGTTTAGATGTGATTTTTTTTTTCATTTGTGAAAATAGTCCAATCGATTATTTTGTGACAATTAGCACTCGAGCTATAAGTGCGACAATCGCTTTTTTTCCGTCGAATTTCAGAAAAAATTTATAATTTTTGGTGCCGGAACACTAAAACTGTTATTCGTTAATAGGTAACAAAATAAAAATTCCATTGGTTTTTAACTCAATCCCTCTACCGATCGGCCACTGGCTGAAATATTTCATATAATACAGGCGAGAGGAATGATAATAATACATGAGGGTTTCACGAAGGACGAGACAACGGCGTATCCTGCAGACCGAACGATAGCTATAGACCGTCCAATAATAATAATAATAATAATAATTTATATAATAGTATTTTTTTTTTATATATTTATAATAAACTGGAAAAAGATCCGAAGGGTCTAGTCGTGTTACGTACCCCTCAAATCCTTCCCCGTCCGTCCGTCCGACAGTATTAAACCGTGTCAAAAACCATATTAAAACATATATATTTTATATTATACGCGTTCACAGAAAATTAAGAACACACCAGCCGTACATATTAGTAAACCCGAATATTAAAAATAATATTGACACATACAAATAATGTTTTATACGCCGCTTGTGTGTACATTATATTTGATATTACAAACCCCCCCCCCTTCCCACCGTATTTTATATGTATTTATTATTATTATAATAATTTTTGTTTTTTTTTTTTGGTCCGCATATCACGGAGGCAAGCACGCGCGTATACGTTCGGATTTTTTTACATTACTCATACGAGTTATTAGCCGATCCCTTAATGCGACAGCCATCAGACAATTGTCGGACGACACGCCGGAGACTTACCACCGCATTACGACGAGAGCGCTCGTCCACGGTATTAAAAACATTTCTTATTGTATTTACAGGAGGCTCGTAGTATAGAAATCGGCGCCGGATTGACAGGCGAAACGAACTGACGAAAGGCTTTCGAATTGTACAAAATGAAAGGCGCTATTTTCAAAAATCCAGTAACGACCGAAAATGTTTGTTTTTCTTCTTCAAATTTTTTTTTTATATATATATAAAAACATAATATATAGTGTGCAGGCGGAACACGTTTTATAGTTTTTAAAATATTGAACGAACACGTCGTATTCCTCGTTATTAACACGATGTTCGATTTTCGAATTCTAAGACTTCTAAAATAATTTTTCTGACTTTTAAAAAGTGTTTTTTTTTTTACTAAACGCATTTGCTACTATTGTTTTTGTTTAAAACAAAGAAAAAAACCCCCGGTAAATCCTATAGAGTTTTTACTAGTCGTCGTGTACATTTACAGGGCGACACGAATTTCGTTATTACAATATCGTTGTGACCCAGTTTTGACGCGTATTTTGTCGCGTCGCGCCCACGCGAACATTGTAATTATTTCTAACGCGTTACCGTTCGAGGCCGAGGAATTCGTGCGGCGAGCTGATTATATATGAAAAAAAAAATTATTATTTTTTAATCAAATTAAAATAATTAAAAAAAAAAATAAATAAATAAATATATCAGTCGACTAAACGAAATTCGTAAGAAAACAAAATAAATAAAAAAAAAAAGTCGTAATACGCGAAATGGCAGCCGCCTCCAGACGCTGGGTGGTGTATTACCTCGCGCGCGTTTTTCGATAAACACAGCAGTGTTTATCGACCTTGCTGTTAGGTACGCAACGCAAAATGTGTGGTGCATCTTGTCTAACGTAAACAGAACACCTCCTGTCCAATTTTTTGGTTCGCCGCACCATTGCACGTGTGCGTCTGTTGTGTACTGTGATCGGTTTCGAACGAATACGAAACAAGAAAAAAAAAAAATAATAACACGAATGATTCGATGGAAACGTTGTGTTTATAAGCGCTCGAAACAAATAAAAAGCCTATTTCGTATTCCGCGTGCGAAACGAACGATCTACGAATACGATCGAGGAGAATTAAAACAAACAAAATTCCACCACGTTTGACTACGATGAAAATGTGAAAAATCGACATTACGAATTTATTTTTCTACCGTCTGTACACCACGCTTATTAATGAATACAGAGATATTCGATTTGGAATATCGAATCGCGAATCCTTCACGTTCGCGTTTATCATAAAAGGTCGTCGTTCCACACCGCGCGCGTTTCGCGTTTCTCCCGTCGGCGTTTTCACGTTTTCGTTTAATTTCGTGCGAACAAGCATTTTCACGACAAATATTTTCGTGAAAACTGTTTCGCGAACGAGGCGGTGGTAAATTAATGAAATCGAAGGACACGAAAATGTGGTTTCGTAAACAGAAAGTTCATATCGTTGGATTATAAATCAAATTCGATATTAATTGTAGGTAAACGGATGTTATCATCGTGTGGAAACACGTCATTTCGTTTAATTCAAATTTTACAAACTTGGTTTCTCGATTAGTTGTCGTCATGGCGTCCTAGTGGAATGATGAACCAGTGCTAACATTTATTGACGAATTTTTATTCTATTTTTAAATAAAGTTGTAGTCCACCATTTTCGTGTTTTTTTCTTCTCTAGTTTTGAAGCCAATACAATATAAAATGCACTGGGCAATTGATCATTCATCTTCGCTATCACTATTGGTTTTATTTAAATAAAATGGAACGAACAATCTGTATGTTGACACGAATTGAACGTGCTAAACAACAGTAGACTGTAAACTGAAAACGGAACGAAACACTACGAAACGCGAAACATGCATGGTGTGGAGGGACCTTTACACTTATTTCATTAAATCCGTTATTACGAATAACACCTATACAATTGATGATTTGAAATCGCGAACATTTGAGCAAAACGATTCGCGAAACACATCATACGATAATATTCAATTTACAAAATGTTTTATAACTGAAAATGGAACGCGCAGTGTGTAAGCGTGTTTTTATTTTTTTGATTATTGTATTGAAGAAAAATGGCCGGTGGAGGAGTATGGAGCTGGGTGATATGGTACGTTTCGTATTCCGATTTCCGACATAGTAAAATATAAAAACGCCGTTTCAAGAACGGACAATGTTGTGAGAAATATTAAAAATTTAAAAAATTGTTTTTCTTAACGGAGCTCGCGACATTTTAAGATAAAAAAAAACAAAATATTATACGACCGTAACGTATTTCTCGGCGCGAGTAATTGTTTACGAACAAATTTTAGAGGCTCATTATTATTTTTTTCTTCTTTTGCGTTATACGCCGTTCGCTTGAGCTCAAAACAAATATGCAGTTATTTTAACTAGCAATATAACTACTCGGCGTTTTAGAAATATCGAATTTATAGTGTCCTATATACATATTCAAATGGCTGATGTTCATCGTCGTTATTAGTTATTACTAATAAAAATAATTTTATTACGAAAAAATAAAACGTAGGTACGTTAATTTTTTTGTTTTGTATTTTCGTATACGATTTTCTCAAGGGGGTTTTTTTTTTTTTTTTTTTTGATCACCGTTTTATGCGATTATCTATACGAATACGCGAATACCGGGGAAAACGGTTCGGCCGAATTAGCGAATTTGAAATTTGGAAAATCGCTTAAAAACCTCGACAAGGCCAACTCGTTCCCACGTGCCGCGTCGCGGTTACCCACGGCGTTTCGAAGCCGACCGGCCACCGTACGAAGTACGTGTTGAGTGTACAGCTGTGACGCGTGCACTAAGTCGCGGGGAAACAAATACGCGTAAATATAAATTTTATTATAAAATTTTAATTCATTAATAATAATAATAAAAATTATAAATTTCCAAGTAGACGTCTCGTGCCCCCTTCCCCCGATGATAAGTTATTGTAAAAATCAAATTGTTCGGATTCCCGTATGAAATATTTGAATAAGACGCGCACGAGACAGAAAAAAATGCGCTGCGATTTAATGAAAAAGAAAAACACGAGTTTGTAATTCATATTCGATTTATTATTATTAATATTACATATTTATCGATAAGAATTTTCCAAACTCGAAGAAAAAAAAATATTGTTTACTCTTTTTGTAATTTCGGAATATTATATACTCGTATATATATATATATATATCATTTGGAAAATATTCCAATAAAGCGTTTTGGATAGTATTTTGTTTTATTCGATCAAACGTATTCAAAATTGGAAGAAAACAACAACAAAGTACTCCGAGAGCAACGTTGTCGAAACGATATGTAAAATTTCGTTTTATATATCCGATTTTTTTTACAAAATAGAAATCCATAAATTTCGTACCGGCACTGCTTTCGTAGTTGAAACGAAAAAGAAATAGGACTGTAAATCGCGAAATATTAAGACAAAGTACGGTGCACGGCGTCTTGTGGTCCGAATGTAAACATCTCTCGACTGTGTGGCTGTGAAATGTCGCGTTAATGCCGTCGGTCATAACGGCAACCGGTACTTATCGTGCGTTGCAGGGATTCTGTGGGACTGCTCTGTGTTAATAATTATGCGTAATGTACCGCCGCAGTCGACGATTAGTGCGCAGCACGCGCATGGTCCATGCGAGATGGTTCGACGGGGATGTGAAACGAGATGATTTGTCGTACACGTCAGAAAACGTCGTACGTGCACTTCACAGTCGTTTCGTTTCGGATAAAAGGACTAAAATTCCCTTTTTGTTTTCCAATTATTTTTTCCCCTATACTGTCGACTGTCAAAAAAAAAAAAAAATTACAATTCAGATTATTGAAAGGGACGACGAAAATGTTGCCCCGGATCGATCTCACGAGCAAATGAAATTTTTTTGGATTTTTTTTTTTTGCTGTTTCGATAAAACGGAATTTTCGAACATTTGTTCACAGTTTTACTATTTACTGTCGCGTCGTTTTCGTCTGTTTTGTTCCTTCCCATACCATATCTCAAACTCATCTGGTCTCGGAGACCGTATTCTTATTTATGCGATTTCGGCGGAAACGTTTTTGACACTCGCGTAAGCGATGAATTGTGGACCACTGGGCCGAACGGCACCCATTTCTAATGTACGATCGCTAAAAGTGTGTGTTTCTGAAGTGTTTATTTCCATTCATTCTGAATCGTCAGTCATTCGACAATTTTCGTTTTCGCGGCACTATGAATAGTTTTTATTATATCCACGTAGAATAAAATCAATAAATATTTTAGAGGGTTCGATTATATGGGGAGTAGATAGATATTTCGAGACATTTTTTTATTCGAATTTCTAAATGAATAATAAATTTGACGTTTTAGAAGCACGCTATTCTTCTGCGTAAGTCGTTAAAAATGTACGTGTTTTTTCTTTTGGAGAAATTCAATTATTTTGCAAGCCAAATGACCGATTCATCGAGGTCATAAAACGGCTCTGATGTAATGTTAACGTATTATTAATTATAGTTTGACGATAATTACGACAAAGATTAAAATGCATTTAGCAAAAGAAATTAACAGATCAATGACGGAATTCAATACGAACAGATATATAAAATCATAATAAAGTGGTCGAGAAAAGCGAGCTAACTAGAAGTGTATGGTAAAAGAGTGAAAACGGCTTGCACCAGATGGTAGAAAAGATAGGGAACGTATAAAAGACACGAGAAAAGACGGACAGGAGTGCCGTAAGAGAGAATTTACAATGTAGAAGTAAAGAAAAGTCAATGCGACGACATTCCAATGCAGAAACATTAATGTCGGGTTAGGTGCAGGAAACGTGTATGCGTTGTGTGTTTTAAAAACGTTTTCGTATTGATCAAAAGATAGTGGACAATTTTATTATTATGATTGTGGGCCAGCAACGACCAAGGCCAATTTATTCGAATAATTGTTAATCGATTGGTGTTATTAATAATTTAAGAAAAATAAGAATCGAATTCAACTTTAAGCGATCTTATCGAGGTATTTCGACGATTTTTCAACAAAATCAAACCCTACTAGCAAGAAAGAAGGGCGAAATTGTACACTTATATCGCACAACAGTCGCGTAACACAAAAAAATAAATAAATCGATTACGCGATTTTGGCGTTGATAATCCGATCGATATTGAACCCGAACAATCAGTATACGTATGTTATATTATGTGTTCTCTCCCCTATTACATTTTAAAACGTGTTTTTTTAATATTATATTTGTTTGCCGTTCGATGTGTCTAACAAATACGTTTTATCGCGCAATACACGATTTACTTAACGACTATAATGTACACTATTGAATGATTTTTTACACAATATTAAGAACATAAAAAAAAAAAAAACAATACATTTTAATTGATATTTTAAAACCAAATTTCGTATTCCTCCAATGGCTGGATTTGCTCTATGAATTCTGATCAATTACCGTATCAAATAAACGAGTATTCTGAATATTTTTGAACATTTTTTTTATATTATGGTACAATTCGAATGATTCGGCGATGTACAATTACCAATAAAATACCTGGAGAGGGCAAAACGATAACTTTTTCCCCATCTATAAAATGTCCCTTCGCTCCCCGTAATTACTCCATTGTAGTGGCGTATTTACAAGGGATGTTCGGAGTGTGATAAATCACAAGTTTCATTTTTTTAAATATTTTAATACATTTTTTAATAAATAGGTTTTTTTTTTGATATCTTGTCTACGTCTTCAAGGCCGTGTAATATACTGTTCACTAATAAACGATATGCTATTAATATAGTATAAAATTCGAAAAACTCGTTAAATTGTATATACGTCAGAAATTAATGAAAATTTTGATATTGACAATAAACTTAAATAATATTATTCGACGGGTTACTGAAATGTATCGTATAAATATAAATTATTATATTCTTAAAATATAATGCAACCTACCCCGTGACTTCTTGTCCCGTACATCGGACACTTTCTACGCGAAACAGGATTTATGAAACAAAAATGTCAAAAATATGCGTTAAATACGATATTGAAAAGCAGACGGTTTTTATATGCTTTCTTTTTTATGAAAATGTTGTTTTAAAACGTTGGATGAGAAATATTGCAAACACGAAAAATGGACATATTGTCTTGATATTTTAAAGGTAATTTCATATCTAGTATATATCTGAACCAACAGCACCGACTTGTAAATTGGTCTAATTTTGTTGTGGTTATGCACTATTATCATTCCCCTCACTCTGAACATCATGCACTCGTATAAGGCTGGAATTAGTGCTCGATCGGAGATCAGCGCATATGGTACGCGTTGATCGTCGGCCGTGATCGAGCGTTTAGAGCTTAATTAACGACAAACTCGGTCGGTCTAGTAAACGTGTGAATATGAGCAAACCAGTAAACGTTAAACAAATAGTAAACATGTATTTCATTTCATTGAAATAGGCGAAATAATAACAGTAACAAAAAATAAAAGTAAATACAACATACACGTGATACGATTGATCGTTCGGTCAGTGTCAAACTAAACACTGACATAGCGCGTCAGTCGATAAAACGGGAAACGAAAGTAGTCACCAGATAGCGTTACGACACAACGTAGAGGGCGTGGCTACGTAGAAAAACATGTATAAATAGCGGTCCGCAACCAAGTGTAGCCGCAGTGTGTGTGATTGTTCTACGATGTGGACATATCTCATTGACTCCATTTTCTCCTCCTTCCCCCCTTTGAACATCGTGTATAACCGCCACTGTGTACCTATGTGGCTCTATGCTCTGCAAGAGACGATCGCCAAAATACGTTCGGCGCTCAGTAGACAATATCACTGTTACGAGAGTTATGTTCGAAGTAAAAAAGCGGCGGAAACGTGGGAAGAAACGGATGGCGTAGAATTAAAAAAAAGAAGATATTTCCTGATCATTAGCTAATCGGAAAAAAAAAAATTTACGCCAATACACCTTTTGAAAACAAAATACACAACGGAGAGAATTCGGATCTGAACGCGTTAGACATCGATTTCGATCGACTGCCGGCTTGTAATACGCGTATGTGTGTGTGTAAAATGTACGATAATGTTTAGACGATATACATATTGTATACGTATACCGAGGTAGGTATCGTATTTCAATGGCACGCGTTCGAATTTATAGCAGACTGTGTAATGGGAACTGCTGTAGAGACGCGCGGGAAAAATGTTCGAGTCGAGTGTTTTTTTTTTTTTTTTTTTTGTTCTATTACAATTACTGTTTTCGACTAGATACGCATTTTGTCATAATACCAGCGCAGACGTGTGGGGCCACGGTGTTGCATATATGTAGAGGCGTACTTACCGAGATTATTCAAATCTAACCGATTCGAAATCGTATTTCTACGCGCAATAGCTAGGTGGACACACACACGTTATATTTTAAAAATTTATCTATTACACGCCGAGTCGCGGTTGTGTGTTATATTTTTAACACCATAGAAATACGTTATCGTGAGCGTGAAAAAATATTCTCTGCGCACGTTTGAAACGATTCCAGCGGAATAAAATGTTTTCGCGCTCGTGTCGAATGCTATGCGAAAAAACGCGCGCGCGTACCTTGACCATTTATCTCTTACCTATACATACCTTTGTGTATTATTATTATTATTATTACGTATGATACATTTAATAATCGAATTCCCGTGATTTAATAATACTTTTATTATCAGCAATTAGCGTTTTTTTTTTTTTTTTTTGATGGGGCGGGGGAATGCAAGTGATGGAATATACTATTAGGAAAAAAAAAACGTTTTAACGCATCCAATTCCGATTTGTTGGCCACCACCACGCGAGTTTATAAGATATTCCATAGCTCGTACTTTTATACTTTACCCGTGTTTATTCGTAAATTTTTAATAAACTTCGGCGCCCCTCTTTCTCAAACGCTTTTAACTACGTTTTATTCATTTTTCAATATCTTTTCTAACGGTATTATAACGTATTTATTACAATATCAAATATTTCAAAAAAAAAATGTCGGTGAAATATTTCGAATAATAATAATAAGCAAAAAAAAAAAAATCGCCGTTAAATTCACCGTTTTCGATCCGTTACCGACACGTTAAGGAGAGAAAATATATTTTACATTCGTTGCGAAGGATACTTTTTAAAAGTATTTTGAGTATTTTGCACAAAAAGTATTCCAAATACTTTTAGAACACATTTTTCCCCTCCTTTATTAGTTTCGTACAGCATTAGTACGAGTATCAAATACAGTAATTATATTATTACGCATTTAATCGATAATACAATAGAAATATGAATTTTAGGGGAAGGGGTTTAAATAATTTCTATTTAATTCCGCGTTTACGCCAATTATACGCAATAAGTAATAAGCAAATTAATTATACCAATAAGTTATGAAAATATGACACGATCGGGTACAGTAATTCGCGGTGTAATGAAAACACACGACCGCGTTCAAACGCCAAACATATTATCGATTGAGACGTTGTTTCGAATACCACCCGCTGTTGCTGTGTACGCTCATATTTTTTTTTTATATTTATGTGCAGTAAGTCATCGGTTTTCGAGCACCGTTTGAAATACGTTTTAAGAAGTATATTTAGAAATACTTTAGAAAAATAAGTAATATTAAAAGTGTTCGGGAGAGCGTTACGGGAACGGACGATTTGGAAAAACGACGCGGGATAAAATCAAAAGAAACAAAAAGAAAAAGGATCGGCTAACGAGCAGCTCGCCGTCGGCGGACGCGCGCACCTGTAGGCGGGAACGCGGGTGTCGCGCCGCCGCCGCCGCGGGGAGCTTTTTGATTCAATTAATCGAGGGCGCGCCTCTCGCACACACACACACACACACACCGTAAAATCGTCGTCGTCGTCGTCGTCGCGTTAATCCTCGTCGACGGGCGTGTCCTGTCAACGCGGAACGTGTACTGGAGCCGTTTTTACACGGGTTTTTAATAAAAACCCGCGTCGAAGAAACGTTGCGACCGCGTAGACGACGAGCGTTACGAGCTGAGGACAGGTATTATTTAGAAATCCCCGGGGTCGTATTGTTCCGAGGGATTTCGCCGTGTAAACGACCCTGGAGGGCGCGATCCGTTGTACACCGGCGAATAAACGTGATTAGACGGTATTGCGAGGCAGGAGGAGCAGGCGGGACCGGCGCAGTGTGTTTTTGCGCCCGGTGCCGGTCGAAGCCGAACGCACACAAACACCGAGCGAGAGAGAGAGAGAGAGATGGGGGAGGGGGTAATTTGTCACGGACGCCGAAATACAAGAATGTGTGATTAGCAAACACGTGTGTACGTACCGAAAGGGACGTTCGACGATTTTCTCTCTCTCTCTCTAAATATTATTAATATATATATATATAATGCGTGGCCGAAAATAAACGAGAGAGAGAGAGAGAGAGAGAGAGAAAGGATCCGGTCCCTGCTGCGTGCTCTCGTTAATTTTTAAACGCGGAATATATATTACACAGTAAATTATATATATATACGTGGTGTGCATATGCACTGCACAATATTAACATCGTAAACCCTGCGCGCAGCACCGGTGTAATATCATCTCAGTACCCGGGGACTTGACCGCCGCCGCCGTTGTTGCCCGTCGACCGTACGCGTATTTTATATGCGTTTTTGGTGTGTGCGCGGGCGCAACGTTTAATGGGCGAACACAGTTTTCTTTATATGAAAACGTTATGCCGCCGCCACGACGTCGCCAACGCGTTTACGAAGATTTTTTATTTTATTTCATTTTTTTTTTTTTTTTTTGAAAATTTCGTCGTCGTTATTATTTTACTCGGTTTTTTTTTTTTTTTGTTATAACTCTTACCGCGGTCGATGTTATTATTTATTACTGTTCGGAACGGTTTCTGAAGTCAGATTTCGTTCGTTATACGCGAGGAGGAATCGCACGTTCGACACGAGTAGTAGACACGATTATTTTTTTCTAATAATTACGGGAGGACGGGCGATTAATTTAATCGAATTTGTATTTACTTAATATTTTTTCCTTTTTTTAACGAAAGAGCCTCTCAAAATCATAAAACACAATCAACTCATCGATTGTCATCGGTATAGTAGCGTGCGTATAAAACGCGTTCGGTATTAATCGCGTTGTCATTTGGGGTCCGGACGATTATACGCACTTGGGAACTAAAAAGAATAAACAAAAACGCCGTTGAGAAATTATAATAAAACAATACGGTGAAAATTGTTTAAATTACATGAATTTGTAAAAAAAAAAAAAACGGATTGAATTCGTAATTTTCCTGCGAATTATTGAGAATTTAACTGAAAACGTCGAAAAAAATTCGAAATAAAAAATTCGTTGTTTAGATTCTCGTGATATTAAACCTGCCTCGAAGCCTGTGAATTTTTTTAAAAAAAAAAAAAAAAACAACTAAAATATCGTTTACTAATTTGAGATGTTTTCCGCATTATACGTTGTACAGTGTGCATAAAAGAACGTTACGTAGCCCATTTATTTAGAAACGGTATTTGTGTTTTGTTGTTAAAAATACGAATAGCATTGTAAACACGGTTTTGTTTTATTTCTTCGTAATGATGCGTTTAAAATTAGACTAGGCAGAAATGAAAACATTATTTCGTTTTTAAAAAATATATGTGTATTAATGTGATTTTCTTTATGTACAAAAAGATCGTTTTTAAAATTCTTGTACGAATAAAATGTGTATTAAATTTTTATATTTTTCACGACCTTTTGTAAAAATTAAGAATATTTACATATACATATATGTAATTAGTGTATCATTTTAAAGTAAATTTTGACCCTTGTAACAAGCGAATCGAATTCGCATGCGTATTTGGTACATTTTAAGAGATTTAATTAGAATTTATATACACGTTGGAATATAAAAAATGATTTTTTTCGAGTTTGAGCAATACATTATTACTTAATATTATTGACCCGCGGTTTAAGATTGCAATTAGGTGAACCGTAAAAAAAAAAATCTTTGTCGGAATACTTTTCTGCCACTAAAAACCGACATCGATCGGCGGAGGTAAATTGATTTCGCGAAGCGAAATATAAACCGTTCGTCGCTCGAATATGAAAACCCTATCGAGATTCAAATTGCTTACAAAAAAAAAAAAAAAAAAAAATGAAAACAATTATTTGTTGCTATGCCAAATTCCGTTCCAGACCCACGCGAAATCAATATGTTGTCAGATGTAAAACCCGATTCAAACAATTTTTTTTTGTAACGGATTTGGGTTTTTAACTGTACTCCGCCGTAGCCGTAGAAATGTGTGAAACGCTGTACACGTATAACACGGTATATGTCGTACATATTATAATTAAATATGAGATAACAGTCGAAAAAAGAATTTTTTTTTTTTTTTTTTTGAACATTTCAAACACCGATTGTGCACTAGCGGTCTTGTAATAAACGATCGAATCTCCCCGCACTCCGTAATTCCGAGCGAAGCGTTTAACGAATTTATTAATATTATTTATTTATTTATTTTTTCGTTTCTGTGAATTCTCTTTCGCGCAGACGTTGTTGATCGTTGCTAACGAGCGTGGCGTTATTTTCCAGTGGAAAATCGTATACAGTTTGCGTTTTCGTTTCATTTTGCAAAATAGCAAGAGAAAAAAGAAGAAGAATCGCCGAACACCGCGTATATAATACGCTATATTTTCGTACGCGTTGATTTCAAATTTCGATCGCAACGATTCATCATATATCGTTATATCGACTCGTATACACGTTCAAACGAACTCGCTATTTCGCCGCCGTACAGATTTCTGTTTTGTACTCAAAGAGAAACACATGCCCCGCGAATTGGTGTTTATAGTGAACTACCCGCGGCCGGCCTAGTCAGAAACAACAACTCCGTTTCGTTCTTTTTTTTTCCCCCCTCATTTTAATTTTCGCACACGTTTTGCCGGGCGCGTTTCGAGGCGGTCGTGCGCTGCTGTATCAATTAATACAAGGGATTTTCGAGAAAACGGTCCCGTTTCGTCTTGTACGTTGCAACACACACGTATTATACGCTCGGTCCGGTGCCGGTTGATTTTTATGTTACACATGTGCGCGCCACGCAATTGACAAGTTAACTAATCGCTTTCGTCGATCTTTTTCTTTCCATCCCCCGCCGCCGCCGAATGCCGCGAGTCTGGAAATAAAATAAATAGGATTTTTACAGTACTCGTGGTTGGCCGTCAAAAATGCGACGCCGCCGCGTATAGTAGTGGGGTCGTATCGTTTTGCGCGCGCACACACCAAAAAACGGCCGACACAATAAAAACCCCCCCAAAAAAAAAAAAATGTATTAAACGTCTGTTGTTGATTCAACCACGTCGGAAAAAAAGAAGAAAGAAACGACAGCGTTACGCGTAGTTATTATTTATTTTCGACTACCTATTTGTATTTTGTGTTTCCTATATATTATACGAGTATAACCTGCGTTCTCCTCGTTAATCGTTATAAAAACCATTTATTCCTATGTTTTCATAATAATTTCGATTATAAAAACTACTGACGAGACAGTTCGTCGTCGTCGTCGCCGCGTTAGAGACTATCGTTTTACCGTTTTTCCGTGATTCGTGTTAAAAAAAAAAAACAACGACTACAATAATAACAAAAATAGCGTGGAAAAAAAAACAATTTTTTTTTCACGCAGAAAGATTACGATCTCTTAAATTTTTATTTGTTTTGTTTTTGTTTTTTTTTTTTTGACGCAAAACGTTCCGTTCGTTCGTTATATTATAAAAACAGTATAAAATATATTGTACGTTTAACGCGCATTAGTCTAGTGTGTATGATATAACGTACGAAACGAAATCGTAAACAAAATTTATTTAAAACCGTTTTGTTTTGAGGGGGAAAAAAAATAAAAATACGGACGCGCAATATTATATTATTATTATGCGCTTTTTTTTTTTTTAATTATTATTATTATTATTATTATTCATCGTTTTCCGTGTTTACAGACGTTTGCGGTGTTGGAATTTTTTAAATTTCACGCGCGTTTCATTGTAAACGTTTTGCATTTTTTTTTTTTTTTTTTATATAAATCTTGTAATCACATAACGAGGTTTTAGCGTATTTGAAAAGTGTTAATTCGAACCGTTTGTATACGTATTATAAGCCGCCTAAATGAAAAATCCGTCAAATCCATTTCCTCCGCATCGCATCCGTACCGTTATGAAACGTACCCGTTTTATAAATATTTTGGTTTTTTTTATCCCCCGTTGACACCGTTTTCTCGAGATTTTATTCAATTCGTTTAGAGAGCAAAAAAATACACGTCCATTTGCACGCGCGTGTTTTTAAAATTTCCACTTTTCGAACAGCAACTATAATCGAATAATACGTATATTTACGAGTATTTAACGCGTAAAGACTTTTTTTGTTTTTTGACAAACGGTTTTATCCATAGCAAATCGTGCATTTTATAATCGGTACTTTATTCCATATACGGTTTTTTTTCGTATTTTCCTAGTAGCTTCCCTTGTGCGCGAGAAAAAACAAACCCGAAAAATACAAAAAACAAAAAAAAAAAATCCGGTAAAAGTTTTCGTTTTCCATACGAGCAATTTACTACAATTTAATAAAAAAAATGTTTTTGAGTACTTGAAATTTAATACGAGACATGATCAACGATATTTACTCATAATAATATAATGATCGATTGTAATAAATTTCTATAGTGTCGCTTAAAATCGTTTGTCGAATACGATCGAGAAATCATTGGGATTCCTGCAAAATTAAATATAATAATTTTGATCTTTCTACGCGACACTCATTCGAACCGGTCCGTATGCTACACGTACATAGACAACATCTGTTGGTTTTTATTTCTTTTTGTACCATACGCGCGATAAATTAACTTAAATATCAGTTCGGTTATTTTTTCGAAACGATTACGAATTTTTTTTTTTTAACGTTAATTTTACGATTTTTTTACGCGAGTGCGTGTAACGTTCTGAACGTTATCCTCACTGCAAGCGCGACACGTTAAATTCGATTGTATTCCCGTTGGAATCGCACATTTTTACCGAAAATAAACACTTACGTTTCACGAGTATTTATATTATACGCCTTTTTTTTTTTTGTTTTTTTTTAATATAACGTTCGCACTCTCCTTGCGGGCGTCACGAAATGTAACACAAAGAATTACTCGATTATTTCAACTTGTACAAGTTGTAAAACGAGAGTTTCGGTGGTAGGTTTGTGTGCGATAAATTCGTGTACGGCGTTCGATAAAACCTATTTGGGATGGAATAATATCGTCTCGGTATGTGTTTTAAATCATTGAAATCTATTTTGCCGCGTAATAATAATAATATTAATAAATAATAGTAATAATATTAATAAATAATAATAATAATAATAATAATATTAATAAATAATAATAATATTAATAAATAATAATAATATAAATAAATAATAATAACAATAATATAAATAAATAATAACCGACCTGTGTTGCTGGGGCGTCCGGTCGCGTTGCCGCCGGTTCTTGAACCAGTTGCTGACCTGCGTGAGCGTCAAGCCCGTCCGCCTGGCCAGATCGCGTTTCTCGTCCGGCGTCGGATACCTGTTCTTGTGGTAACAGTCTTTCAGCGCGTTCCTCGACTTCTCCTTGAAACAGTACACCGTCTCCTCGCCGTCCCAAATGGTCTTCGGCAACGGGTACTTCTTGCGCAGCCGGTACTTGTCCACCGCGCCCAGCGAACGTCCGCGGATCTTCTCGGCCTCCAGATAGTGAGCCTTGAACCACAACTGTTGTAGCTGCGCGTGATGTCTCGAATCGAAGCTCTGGCTCTCCAGTATGGCGTACAGCTCGTGAAACGCGTTCCTGTACCCCAACGATATTAATAAGTGTGTTTTTTTTTCGCCAAACAAAATGTCTAAATCGTTTTTCAAAACGCTTTTGATATATTAGAAATGAAATTATAGTGTTCCGATATTTGGCGGTTTGTGAAACGGGGTGTGCACAAATGTGTTTACATTTTTTTTTTTTTATTTATTTATTTATTTTAAAACACTATTTTCTTCGCGCCTATTTTACGTATTAATTAAAAAAAAAATAAACATTTTCTAGACGATATTCGAGTGCGCGTTTTTACTGCACTTTTTAATTCGCCGGGTTTTGTCACTGTTTAAACTGGGGTGGGTATCCCGTAGCGATACTTTTTTTTGTTTTCTAAACGAGAAATCTCTTTTCAATTATGAGACGTCGTGCACGAATGAACACGGTTAAATGATATAAATGAAATACGAATACGTAATCCCTGCAGGATTAGACATTTTGTCTCGGTTTCAAATATAGAATATTAAGAAAATCTTTTTTATTTACAATTTTAATATTGCCAGTATGAGATTATGAAACTTAATTTTTTTTTTAAATCCGCTCGGCTAATTTTATAAATAAATTGTCATTTTTTTGTGCACTGGGACACAGTTAATAATTTCGTAAAATTTCTGTTGAAATTTTAATCCGAGTGGTCTCAATGACGATAACGGCGTAAACGAAACCAGCTGTTTTTTTATTTTTAAATAAATACATCAGCGTCTCAATGTTTATTATGTTCGCTCTAAAGGAGGTCGATTTCAAACGACACATACGCATACGAAATTCACTTAACAGTGGTATAATATATTCATAGAAAATGTAAAAAATTACGGTATTGTCACCCCTCTCCCCAGACAGACGATCGACACCACGTTTTAAATTTCACCAATCATTCGTATAACATTATTATCGAATTAAAATAAAAGAAGAGATAGAGAGAGAGAGAGATTTTGAAACAAAATCATTTAAGTTTTTGAAACAGAAAAAAAAAGGTAATATCGAATCGGATATAGTGTTATAGGAAAATGATGTGAGCGTTTGTCGATGTTTCAAGAGGACGTCTGGACACAAACGTTTTCGTTTTTCGTAAACTATTCGGCGCAATCCATTTAATAAATCAAACTCCGTAACTTAATAAATCGTCACACGATTATAACTAATTTATATAGGCGTGGTCCATCATTTTTCACACCGAGTGCAAAAATTATTAAAACTAATTATACTATATTTATAAAAAAAAAAACCTATAGAAAAACTGCACGAATGTTTGATATTTTATAAGTGTTATTAATGAAATCAAATAATCGTAATTTTATATATAAAAAAAAAAATCGAATGAGCTTATTTTACTACTTTTTTTTACTACGATGTTTGAAAAAAAATCCACTGCCGTTTAACACGTCTGTAGACCTTCTCGTCTTTCTATGCACGTACGTAAATACGCGTTTATTAAGTCGAGTGTAGTATTGGAACAGCGAAGTCGCTTTTTTTTA
The DNA here is from genome assembly GCA_032441825.1 of Chaetogeoica ovagalla. Lineage (NCBI taxonomy): Eukaryota > Metazoa > Arthropoda > Insecta > Hemiptera > Aphididae > Chaetogeoica > Chaetogeoica ovagalla. Next base: position 1,130,549 of record CM063749.1, on the reverse strand, counting down.
AACGTAATTTTTTCTTTAGCGTCTCTTGATGCTTTTTTGAAGCTTCCTCTTGACGACGAGTCGATAATGTTTCGAAAAGAAAAAAATAACTACCGAAATCGAAAAACGTCGTAATGATTTTAATATTACAGTCGTTTTAAAATTTATTGTTTTTTCCCCCGAAAATTCGACGTGGAAAATTGTAAAAGAACCGTAAGTTTTTTTCCCCTCAAAAAAAAAAAATTCACACGTTTCATTTTCTTGCCGTTTATCTCGACGATATCGTATAATATACGTGTACGTGCATATATTTTTTTCACCGATTATTATTATTATTATTATTATTATTATTATTATTGCTGACGCACAGTCCGAAAACTGTCTCTGTATTTGTCGCCTATACATTTATAGTCGTTTCCGAATTTGTTTAGATAAAAACGTCTTTTTTTTTATGGAGAGAGAAAAAAATTATAAAGATTACACAATACCGCATATACCCGCGAGTATGGAAAAATCGTATAATATACCGTCGTTCTTATTCGAAATAATCGTATCAGACGTTTTAAATATTATGATGATGGCGAGTAGTTTGTTTTTAAATGTCTAGGCCGTGTGTTTTTTCCCTCTATTCTATCACACATATTCTTATATTTTTTATGATTTTTTGTCTCTCCCTCCCGACAAATATCTTCCTGTAATATTGTGCGTGCGTGTGTGTGTGTTTTTTTTTTATTAATCCGCGTAAATTGTTTACAGTATTAATTTGCGCAATTAGTCACGTAAAATTGTATTGTTTCGCGGCATATTATTATTATTATTTTTTTTTTTTATAAAATCACCGAATATCAAGGTCTTAAATATTATATCATGACGTTGTTCGTGGTTGAGTCGAATCGCGCTCACGCAATGTATTCGTTTTAGATTTTTAATCTCGTCCGGAATTGTCTAATGGACCGATCGTATTATGTTTCATACCGAGACAGATTATAAACGATGTATTGCGAATACGTTTTGATATTTTTATTTTCCTGTGCCAGAGTAAACAGAAACAACTGATTTACTTGCACGCGATCATAGATTATACCTTAGGTGAAATATATACCGTAAACGGCGAATTTATAATCCCGTTGGATTTTACAAATATCGTGAAAAGTTATATAAACAAAAAAACAGAAAAGCGTTTCCGAATTGTATAAAACGAATTTAAGTGTTGCGATATATGAATCAACGATTATTACAGTTGCGATGTTCATATTCATTCGAAAATAATCGAATGTGTTTACGTACGAGTTTGTGCGTTAAAACAAAAAAAAAAAAATTTATCAAAATATGCGCATAATAATAAATTTACAAAAAAAGAAATAATAAATATCATTTTATTATAACATTAAAATCCGATTCCGCGTTCAATTGAATCGACACTGAATTTATATGACGTCAACGTTTATTTTACATTCGCGTTATTGTCATACGAATTCTCCTCCTTCCCCTCGCCACCGTATTTTACACGAAAACAATTAAAAATTTTTTGTTTTGTCTATATTCATTTGCGTAGAAAGTGATTTTATGATCTTATTGTTAAATCATCTAAAAAATCGAATAAAATACTCTTTCTTTAAAAAGCAAAAAAAAAATAATAATTACGTACATGTTTTGTCAACAAAAATTAAAAAATAGACAAAATAAAAAAATTTTTAAAAAATTGAATTTCGAAATTTTTACTAAATGGACTAATAATATATTAGTGTATGACGAATTTCTATCAAAATCAGTATTCGTCACAATATCGTGTAATTTTCACAAACGTACTTATACGTATTTAACTCGTGTTTAAGGCATTCACGAGAAAAAATATATATTTGAACAACGCTAGACGACGAATAAATCAATAGGTCGTTCAGAGAACAACAATCACTTTGGCCGACGATCGATGAATTTCATACGCGGTCCATCGATAATGACAATCTATTTTTTCAATCGTTTATTTTGTCAGTAAAAAAAAAAAAAAATAAATAAATAAATTGCCGATGACAGTAATTGTTTCGTCGTTAAATTTACATTTAAACTGTTGATTTCATATTATATAACTGTAGTGTTGTTTTAAATTTTCTGGTTTTTATGCGCGTCTGCACTTTCGACTATTTCCATATACGATAGGAATCAACCGCGATATAAATATTACAAAAAAAACAAAAAAAAATTAAATGACAGAATTCGTCATATTAATCCGACATAGGTACGAAAATCGTGAAAATTCACGCGAAAACGCGAACTGCTCTCCTCAACTGCTGGGCTCGACTGGTAACATTTTTCCGTTCATAGACATTCACTTTCTAATCACGCTAATGTCAACCGTTCTTTTTACGGATAACGGGAATCCAAACGCATTAGAAATATCAACAAGGGTGACCAAAAAACAGATTGCGTCAGTCATTGCCGTATTCGTACGCGATGCGTGTAAACGATAAATCGTCCTGATTTTCAGTCACATCGATTGTCATTAAAAACGAGTGGGGAGGGGGGGGGGCGCACAATCACGCGGAGGATTCACCATCACAAAACCGTCGAAAACAAACTGTTTTTGCTATTGGATATAAAACGTGTAGAAATCGTATAAGTTCAATAAGCATGCCATACATCCCTAGGGAAAAACTCTACGCGTTCTTCATACAAACCCCGTACGGGTACGATTGACGCGAAAACAGTTTCGTCAGCCACGCTATAAATTAATTTTATACAACAATACCGTACGGTCGACTTTGTTTTTTCCGCAATCGCGGGATTGTTGCGTTAAAAAATTAATAATTTTACGGAAAATTCCAAGAGAAAAGAAAAAAATCGATATTTACTACCGCATAATACTGATGGCGCGAATGGCCATTGCACGTTTTGTCTTTCACAGCAAACGAAGCCAAAATATTATGTAACGCTCTCTCACTCTCTCTCTCTCTCCGGACGATTCGTGGAGGATAGAAGAGAAAACCAGTTTAATATTTTAAACCCCCTCAGTGGCTTAAAAATTCGTTTACCCGGCGAACACACAATACGCGTTTCGTCCGCGTACACATCAGCGTACGTCATTACTATCATATATTTATTCGTGTGTATTCAATTCGAGAATTTATAACGTATTTTTTATTCACGCGATTGCCATATTTTGTGTGTTTAACGCCTTTTCATTTTTCTCCGGCGATCACACCCTATTTTTTCTTCTTCCTTTTCTCTTTTTTCTGTGCCCTCGACCAATATCTTCACACACACACCACACCCCGAAAACACACATCATCCGGTATTCTTTGTATTCGTCCCCGTGATGAACAATAATGGTTACACGTACGCTTTACAACTCGTCTAATTCGAGACACGTAAAACGTAGTTCCGGCCGCGGTTATACTATCCAAAACACGTGTGTGTGTGTGTGTGTGTTTTTGAATTGCGCCGTCAGTGGCGTTTGTCGAAATTGAATTTTCGCGCGCGCGTAATTTGGTAGAGTATTTATATAATATTTTTTTTAGCGGACAACGGATTTGTGTAGAAAAAAAAAACAGAAAAAAAACGCGTAGCCATAAATATCGCGCGGTTATCATAGCGAGCAAAAAAAAAAAATAAAAATATATTTACATCGGCAAAAATGTTTTTTTTTTTTTTTCAAAACGCGTGAGAATTGAGAAAAAAAACCGCTACGTCCGTGCACAGGAGGAAATATTTACTATACGCGCGTAGTAAGTGTGTGAATAACTACCGGGTTTCCGTTATTGACAAAAAAAAAACCACACACACGCACACATTTTAATATTACAAACGTTTGGCATTGAATAAAATAAAATAAAAAAAATTAATAATAATAATAATCCGACGTGTTTACTAATATGTGAATCGTACAAAAAAAAAAAAAAAAAAACGACGACGACGAAACAAAAAAAAATTTACGCGGAAATATAATTCGATCGCGCGTGTATTATACGTACGTACTGCGAGCGTAATAAATATTATTATTATTATTATTATTATTATATATATATATATATATATTATAAAACGTTAATAACGAATCAGTTGGATTATTCCGTGCACCGCGATTTTCGACGAAAACGTAATTATTATATTTTAAAAACGATTCCCCGCACGCGTATATTATCATGACACGAGTGTCGACGAATTTTTAATTATTATCTATTCGAAAAACTCGCGATACATGATTTCGTTAATTTTTTTTCCCTACAATATCCTGATGTGCTCGTCCTTATCGTTTAACGTTCCCGTCGACTTTTTGTAACGGAGCTTTTCTCCCGCGACATTGTCTATAGTCAATAAGACTCGGGGACGCTCGGAGATGTATTTCGAACGACTGCGCGAGATCGGAGTGATTCGATGTACCGTCGTCAGCAACTCGGTGTATAAGAAAAAGAAAGAAAAACGACCTGTTCCCGTACAAATTGTAATTATGTAGTTGGCGCGTTTGCGCGGGCATAAAGACGGAAAACGTGGCTATACGTACGCCCCCATGTGTTACGAATAAATACCGTCGCGTATATTTTATACTCGCGCTCTTGTATATGTTTCCAAAATAATATTATATATATATATATATTAAATAAATAACCCTCGGAGAAATGGCTAACACGTTGCGAACAGCGGTTTCGAGACGTGGTATTTTCTCTCTGCTAAAAACCGACATGTATACCAGACCGGTGTGTGTGGAGTACCTACTGGCCAGTTGCGTAATTATTAGAGGGATCAGAGGGTGCGAGATCGCATCCGGGACCAGACACTTATAGTACATGCCCGTAGAGTCATATGTACCAACGGATTTCAGTTTGACGTTTTAAAGACGAAAAAAAAAAATGGAAATTCACTGTTCCGCGCACGAGAACAGTACGTATAGTTTTTCTTTTATTTCGTGATTGTTTAAAGAAGAAAATATTTATATAAAGTATTGCGACCCATCCGTGTGAATTGCCAAATTTATTATTAGCCTTCGGATTTCTTATACTGCGCGTCTTTTTTTTTTTTTTTTTTTTTACTTTTACTCCAAATTACATTATTACAGCGTTGTTTGTCACATTTGCGCATTTTTCGTTCATTCCCAATCGGACGGGATAATTTTTTATTATTTTTTTTTTCCGCGTATTTTTACGAGTTTTGCGAGAATCTATTAGAAAAACAAACGAATGGTATTTATTTAACGAACGTCTGTGATTTTTGTTTTATACGTCGTAAATATTGTATTGGGTCTGCCGCGCGATGAAAAAACTGACGCGGTCGCGGTTAAATCATTCAAATGTATATGTATAATGTTCCCCAGTATCGTCATGCGATGCGGAAAGAAGTTTTATAGCTAATATATAATATATAAATCCGTTCTATACGTTTCAATCGCAAGTCGTTGGTTTTTGAAAATTCGAAACAACGTGTTTCGTTTAAAACAAAAAAATATAATGTAAAGAAAAAGAAAATGTATTTTAAAATTTAAAATATACGGCGGATATGGAATTAATTTCGGATTTTTACCGTAATAACTATATTTGATCTTCGATAGATAATTAAACAAATTATTTCGCATATTTTCACTTTTAAATGAATGTCTTTCGATTTTTATTGCGTACAAATCGTTAATTATTAACAATACTTGTTTTTTAGACCGGGGTTCAAAAATAGGGAATAATTTTTATTTGAATTTAATTTTCTGTGTTCTAGATATCTCTTGTCTTATTGTCTTAAAGAAAAATATGAAATTTGAAACACCGGATGATTGAATATACAAAATTAAAACTAAATGCGATTTGTTTTGTTTAAAACAATTTCCATCTAACTTATTACTTCCATATCGTCCTGTGTATATTTGTATTTTTCAACAAAATTTCTATACCTACATACGTATTATTAAAAAATGCGAATACGTTAATAATGTCTTAATTTCATTTCGTAAAATTCATTCTACTTTGTGTACGAACGACATTGCGTAAAAAATTGCAATAAACAAAGCGAATAGTTCGTGAAATTTACTCATTAATGTCTTAGACAGACTTTTCGACGTGCCAACCGTGTGTTTTGTTTTTATTTCACGTCGCGATAATTTCTATATGTACCTCGGATCGAGTAACTTATATTTATTGTATTTTACGCGTTTTTCTATTTAATCATTATTCATAATTTCCATAGTTCTATCGACATAGTTATATTGACGTACCATATGTATTTTTTTTGCCATTGAAATACCACGACAAAACGTAAAAATTTGACGAAAAACGCAATAATTCATATTTTTTCATCGTATATAATATTATAATGTACGAGAAATTATACTAAAAAATAAAACGTTACACTGCGGGCCACGAAAGAACGCGTACAAATGTCAACTGGAAATCGTCAATAATATGACTTAAAAAAAAAAATTGATATTACTTGTTGTTTCAAGAAAAAAAAATGCTTATGATATATATATAGTTTTTTTTAATCCGAATATTTTAAGCGCGTAAAATATTTAATATATATAATTCTGAACGTTTCAATGGCCGTTTTGCCATGAGTTTTTAGCGCATAAGTGCACGCTTGTTTAGGCATTTATAAATAAATAATTTCGTTCGTTTTAATTTCTTGCGCGGTGTTTTTGCGTGCGATTAAAAAAAAAAAAAAAAACGGTAACAATAACGCGGTAAACGTTGCGGCACATGTGTGTATCGAACATTACGTTTTTCTAATAACGCACTTGCGATCTGTTTACACGAGCCAAACGGTTATGAAATCACACGATAATTATTCTATCGCGGACACGTATTCCCCAATAAATACGTACCGCGAAACCGCGGGCGTAGACGAATTTTTTTTTATAAATATATCTTAGCGTCGTTTCCGTAAAATATTGTAAAAAAAAAAAAAACGATTCGATGCAAAGCCCTCGGAAATAATTACAATTATTCAGACACACGGCTGCGCCGATGAAGAACACGAGGAGATTTTCAAGAGTTTAATAAACGGTCGTTTTTTTTTTTTTTTTTAAGTAAATATTATCGCGCCGAAGGTTACGAAAGTATTTCAAATGTTTCGCATCGAAGAATTTAATTTCGCGTTTTAATAAAAATTAACAGCGACGACTGTTTGTAAACGGTATGTAAATCGCGGGGGGGGTTTTTTTTTCTTTATCCGTCGCGGAGTAAGTTCGACACGAATATATTACGTAAATCCGAGTCGTAAACGCTAACATATTTGTATTGACAGACTCCGAGATCTGCTCGACTAATTTTGTTACGTTGTTTGATAACCAGCGGCTTTTTTATCCCATTTTGCTCGCGGGAAACCCTTAGAACTCGACGTTTCAACGAAATCCTATAAACGACGTCGAAAAATTATTGGGAAAATTACGTACGATGTATACGAGGACCGTGTTCGACGTTAATCTCGAATAAACGATATAATATGACGAGACGGAATCTAATACCGATATAAAATTTATCTAATATAATATATATATTTTAGTACGCTTTTAGTGATAACAATATATAATTGTCGATAAAAATCTCATATATAGGCGCGGACGAGATGCGATAAATGATTGTTTGCGCGACCGAGTTCAGGACAACGATTGTTGTGTGTAACAATCAGTCACAGCGTTCGGGGATACGCAATTTCGTTGTAAGTATCGACTTCGTGGCGTATCGAAAATCTTTATTAAATTATAACGTCGCCGTCAAACGTAAAACACGGAGTAATTTTTTTGTTTTTAACAATAACAGTTGCGGTTAGAAACGATAGAAAAATATCTCGATCGATATATTTTTACAATATTATACCGCTAAATGACGTAATTAAGGAAAGCGAATGGGACACTCGCTTTAATAATATTTTACGCGCAGAAGGTAAAGCCGGTAGTATTTATTCTTCCTGGTGTTTCAACGGTGTACACCGTTCACATTACCCAAGCGTTCAAAAATATTCGGTATACTCGGGGTAATGTTTTATTCGAAATGGTATTTGACGAGTTCGTCTCGTAAAAAGTGTCGTTCGAGAAAATTGACTTTAAAACAACGTTGTATTTCTTTCTTTTTTTTTTTTTCAATAAAAATTAAAATACGTTCGTTGGACTTGTCCTCCGCGCAGGGTTTGTTTTTTTTTTCAATTCCGCCACCGTTATACCCATGTGCGAGTATTAGGAGTTGACAAAAAAAGAAAAAATCTATCGACAATTCGTACACGTTACATCATAATTTCGCCCGTCTCCGTATTGTATAGAAAACACGTCTGGGAATTAAACGCGACCGTCTGCTGACGATCGCCGTGAACGCGCATTAATTTATGCGTGTATGTTACTCGAAACGGCGACGACACAACTGGTCGTTTCGACCGCCGAAAACGAATTTCTATAGAGCGCGGGCAAAAAGGCAGAAAAGGAAAAGGAGAAAACAAAATCCGAAGGGATATCGTTTTATGACCGCGCCGGGTCCGCATGCGAGTTTTGAGTGCACACGTTAATGTAGTGTGTGTCGTGTTTATAAAATAAAAATAAAAACGTGTATTCGGCGTTTGAACGGTGCCGGGGATTGTGGAACGCGCGCCTAAACGAAAACAATAAAAAAACGCAATAATATATTATACGGAAAAAAAAAACAAAAAAAAAACTATTAAGTATTTAGTATATGTACTTGAGTACATAATATTATAAGCGTATATCACAGAGAGAAACGGACGAAACGTAAACAGTAATCGGTTTCGGGCGGTGTGTGTGTGTGGTTTTATCGTGTAACGCACGAGTTTTTATGTTATTATAAAGTATGGTCAAATGAATTTATAAGTCGTAGGAGAGACGATCATCGGAGAGGTGTGCGCCGCGACCGGTGTACGCGACGCGCGTATTTCGCAGTGAAATGTTCGGAGACGCGTTTCCGCGCGGCGAAAATGCGCCGCTCTAATTCAAGAAATCACTTTTACAATAATATATTTAATTATCGTAACATTTTATCAATTGTTTTGAACGAGAATACCGACAACGTTGGAATTCGTTTTTGAATTCGATAGGGAATTTTCCCGTATTTTAAACTACTACTATCCCTATGTTTGGGCACGGGAAGAGTACGATCAGAATTTGGACGAGGGGATGAACGACGGGAGTTAAGGAAGGAGAGCATTCTGAGTCATACGCACTTCTAAAATGAACACCGGTGTCTTTGGTTTTTACGTAAATATACTTTATCTATGTCGAAGAATTATCGGGTTCACGTTGACTTATATGAGAGTTATATGATGGGGACACTAACAAAACGAGCAAAGGGCGGCGTTTGAAAACGAGTTTTGGGACGCTGGCGAAGAAGAAAATAAAAACGGGAAGTGTCGGGGATTTTGTTAAGAGGATGTGATTCGGTTTTTGTGAAAAGGAGACCGGGGGGACTGGGCGAACACGAAAACGGCAGTACAGTGGAGATATATGCGAATGATATAAGAGACTTATAGAGGACGTGTCCTAAGAAGCGATGGACACTCGAAGAAATTTTTACAAGGATTGAAAATCGACAGGACGGGCGTGCGGGGAATCGTGAGGAGTGGAAGGCTCTTGAAGGGCTGTGACGCCAGAAAAGAATAAGGAGATAAAGCGCAAAACGTCCCGCGGGGACAACAGATTCCGTCCGTACATCTCACGTAGTTACGTACAATTGCCGATTTACTTTCCCCCCCCCCCGTCGTGTCGTCTACAGACTTTAGCTCAAAAACGAATACACCGTATATTTTAGGGGGAATTTTTTCACTCGTTGCCGTTAAAAATTCATCATAAAAAAAAAAAAGAACACGTGTGTAAATTCGAAATGGAAATTAAAACCGCTCGGGTTTCTATACTTAAGACTATTATTGATGTGTACGGGAACAAAAACATTATACGCGGATAAATAAATAATTCGCATGCCATACCACACATGTATCGTAAACATTAATACAAAAATTCAAAATTCAACAAACATTTTATTTGCATTCCGCTCCCGTGTGTAAACGTACACAAACTGTACGAACAACAATCGCGTGTAGTGTAAAGACTCGAAAACAAACACTTTTATTTTTCGTGGCTTTACATTGAAAAAAAAAAGTTGTTATATCGAGTAACGGCTATTACCGTAGGACAGTGAATCGAAACAAAAACAAAATCTATACGTTAGCGTTGAAATATCGGATTTTCGATCAATTGCATAAAAACTCGAAGGGACGAAATTTAAAATGAACCCGGTCCGTTTCGTCTGATCGTTTATTCATTTTGAAAACGGGTGTGTATTAAAAAAGAAACAAATTAATTGTAAACCGTAGTTTGTAAACGCGCCGTCGTCCTAGAACGTATAACATTCAAACCCCGTGCCGTCAACTCGGTTTTTCGCTCTTAAACATCAAATTTAGCGTTTTGATCATTTTTCCCCCTATTGCTTCTGAGACCGTTTATTTTTCATTTCAAATCGCACGGATCTTATCAATAACAATTATTATTCGTAAATTACAATTTTTTTTTTTTTTTTTTTTTTTGACAACGGATAAATGACGAATAAATAAATACACGTAATATTCATTGGAGACTAAGCACCGGCGAGTTAGAAAATAATAATAATAATAAAAAAATTCATTTTTTTCCTCTCACATTCCCATTAACGAAAAATATAATCTTAACAATAATCAACTCGGTTAGGATTATATTTTTTCGACCAATTCGTATTATAATTTGATTTCGAATTTTCCGTTCCAAAACGTTTACTTGTCGACACATTTTTTATTTTTTGTCTATCTCGTTCGAGATCGATGTGAGTAATATACCGTATAACACATAATCAGTGGTAATTCCTAGAGTTAAACGTGACAAACAACCTCGGACTTCATATAAATTGTTGAAAAACTCGCATTTTCACGTATACAAAACTAATAAATTTTTATTTTTCAAAAAACAAAATTAATTATTATAAATTATTTTCAACGCGCATATGAAGTTTTAATGAACTCGAATTTTTATTTCGGCTAAAAATTAAAAAAAAAAATACCATTAATTTGCTCGGATCAATAATTTTTTCTATACTTAAAAAAAAAAAAAAGGAAAAAAATGTCGACGAACTCGCGCGGTTCTTATAGGATTCGTGTCAAGACGTTTCGGTCCAACACATGTTATATTAATGGCCAGTGACGTAAAACCCAAACGATAATTATTTGATTTTGTAAAAATAAATAAACTGGTGTTTAAAATTGTTCTCGTTAAACGTTCGTAACCAGAAAAAAAAAACAACGTTTACAATCGCAATGCGAATTACGTTAAAAAGTAAAAAAAAAAATAAAAAATTAATAAAAATTTACACGAAAAACGTCGTTCGCTATTATTGAAATAATATTAAAAAAATAAAATAAATATTGAAAACAACATTCACTCCTGGCTCGTTGTTTTCAAAAGGTTTCGACGTGTATGAATTGGACGACTCGTACACCAGTCAGTTAAATAAACAAAAAAAATAAAAATAAAAACATGTAACGCGTACGCGTCCTGTGCGTACTCACCGGTGGAAAGCCACTAGAGCCCTTGCCCGGAGCACGGTCTCCTGGCCGCGGAGCAGTTCGCTGGGCGGCAGGTACCACAGGAACCGGGCCAGCCTGTCCACGTCGCCGGACTGTTGCAGGGCCTCGCACATGCACGACACCTGTTCGGACGAGAACGACATGCTGCGTTTGGTCTGCAAGAAGTCGGACACGGTGACGGAACCGGACGCGGCGATCACGCCGCTGGACGCGGAACTCTCGCTGAGCGCGTCCATACAGTTATTGCCGGGCGACAGGCTCATACTTCCCGGGCCGCCGCCGATCGTCACGTCTCTCGGCGACTGCAGATACGACGACATGACAGCGACGTTTCTCGCGCGTTAGGACGAGTTAAAAAATCCGCGCGTACCGCATAACCGGTAACGGCCGTCGTCACACTCGCGTCGTGTCGTTATTATATTACAATCGCGTCGGACGCGCGCACCGAACCCGAGGAAAACTTTCTATTTTTCTCTTGCGGACAAACGAAAAAAAAAAAAAAATTACGAAGCCACTTGCTGCGGTCACACAGTGGGTTTTCAGTTGTTCTTCCGGCCGACCGAAACGAAAACGGAGTACGCGACGAACACACGCATAAATATATTATCTGTCAGTCAAATACGTCGTCGTCGTCGTCGTCGTCGTCGCTGCAGTCGTGTACGATCACTGAAGACGGTGCGGCGACGTCGAGGGCGCGCGCGCGCTCGCCGCAGTCGTCCGCGGCGGCGGGCGCGTCCGGCCGCCGGTGGGAGGATCCGAACGTCGCGACGGTCGCGCCCTCCTCGAGCGTTTCGCGCGATCGCATTGGTCCGCGCCGGGCGCGAGCGCGCGCGCTTCCGAGACGTTGACGGCGGCGGGAGGGGAGGATTGTCGACGTCACCGCTCCAGCGGTCAAAGGGACCGCGCGCCACTTTCGTCTTTGCCCGCGCACAAATACGCGTACCAACCACCGCGCCCCTACATGCGTCCCTTTCAAGGCGCTCGCGTCCTTATGCACTGCGCTTATTCGCTTGAACAGCGCGCGTTCATTGTCATCCACTTCGTTTTCACACCCTCGCACCTGCAACGCGGTATTGGTAAACGAATAAGAGCGCGGTGAGAGCTTTTTTTTTTCTCTTCCGTTGAAAAATTCGCGCAAAAGCCGTTTACTGAAAATGGTAAATTATCGAGCTCCCCCGCCACCGGGCGTTATTGCAGTCGATATTGAATGAATTACTCGTTTAACGATTTCAGCAACGCGATAAATCATCGCATAATAATAAAAGAACAAAACTGTTTGTTTACCTCTCTTAAGATTCGTGTAAACTTTAGTGACTAACAAAATATAAAATGTTTATACAATATACAATATAATGTTATGTACATTGCATATTGTGTACTGTTCATATCAGAAAAAAAAAATCTGCGAAACAATGAATTTTGTTGTTATTAGTACACCTGTACTAATGTTACGTTCAAATGTCGACCAGCCGGTTCAAGCCGGCGGCGACAAAACAAAACGAATTGCAAAAAAAAAAAATAATAATAATAATAATAATAATTACATTACGATGGCACTACGCAATGTTGTTGAGTACGTCAATAACTCGGCATGTTAATGTTTTATTTATTTTTCATTAGTATTACCGTAACTCGTGTAAATCAGATTAATCGCTATTATACGAAAATAACGTCTTTTAAAAATAAAAATAAATTTTTTTTTTTTTTAAGTCTTTGCCGCCGCAATTTTGAATCGGACAGTCAATATGAGATCTTTTATTATAAGGACGTCGCACATAAATTTTTCGTGGACTCGTTGGGTATTTTTCGCGTCCTGCAGTGATCGATACGAATCGTTCTATTGGTAAACGAGTAGGTGGCGAACAATTTATATAGGAGTGTAACGACGTCTCTCTCCGTGTAGGACCATACGTCCCTCCGCGGATGACCACAAAAATAATGATCAATTAAAGGGTATATCACTTTTTAGATTTCGAATCGTGTACAGTAACAAAGACAGTAAAAAAAATATCCGCTACAGGTCCATATATACAAATATATATATATATGTGTGTGTATACGCACATCTAAAAATAATATTATTACTACCCATCCCTTCGACGGCCGTTTGTATTTTATTGCATTATTTCATACGTATACGAGTGTATGAACAGGGACGACGGTATGATATTATAACAGACGATTTCCCGGTGGGCTGTGACTCGTATATATTTTAATGGAAATTAAAATCCCGGACGTTTAAAACGTGTTAAACGTACATAATATATTATTATTATATTCGTTTTTTTTTTTTTAACTGAATTAAAAAATAACAACGCCAATTCGGGTATACGGGTAAATAAAATCCGCGTTTGTTTTCGAAACACTAAAATTGTGTACGATTCACACGCTCAAATATTGTGATAATAATCGACAATATTGTGATAATAATTCGCGCGTATGACGTGGGTTTTTCGTATAAAAAACAAATGCGGAATTCGACGGTTTGTTTTTTTCTTAAAACTATTATCAATTATTTTTTATTTTAAAGTTTTATAATAATAACGCATCTTCGTGATTTAATTTCCAGCGAAAATAACGCGTAAAAGAAAAAAATAATAATTATACGTATTGTAAAAGAATGCACACATACGAATATACTATAAACGTAGAAATTTATAACATTTTGATTGTAACGATTTTATTTAAGGCTCGGAATCGCTGAGATACGATCGTATTAATAACCTGTACACAGCTGTGTATATGTGGTGAATGAACTTTTTGGGACGCGTGCCACGAAGACGGGTTGTCGTATTTCATTGTCACGCGAAAATATCGAATATTTATCGGTTTTACAATATTTTACGGTAAATAAAAATTAATGAAAAACAAATGTATATATTTCTGACACGATGCGAATCTACAACGATATAGAAAACTGTTTTCCGGGTGTCATGTACACGCGTGTAAATGAGCGTGTTATAAAATACATATGAAATAACCAAAAAAGTTTTTTGTAAATATTGGCAATTTTTTCAATCGACTGATATTCGCCGTATATTTTTGGCACGCAAAACATTTTATCAATCGATACGAAAAGAATCGTCCCTGTAACCAGTTATGTACGTTCAATATAATATTGATAGCGTGTAAAAAATATAAAATACTCATCCCTGTCATGTTATTTGATTGTGAGCACATAATATGTAAACAATTTGTCCGAAAGACACGTTTCGAGTTAATCGGCAACCGATACACTTCAGTTTTTTTTTTAATAATCACGACGATTTTAAACTTTTTAGAAAAATGCGTGACAATGGAATAAAAGATTTACATAAATTTTTTAAATGTTTACATGCGAAGGATCGTAGGAGTCTGTATTGTAAGAAAACAAACGTAGAAATTTTCGTTTGTATTACGTAAATGAACTTTATAATATGACGCCTATACTCCGCGTCCGTTAAAAAAAAATGAAAATTAAAATTCGAAAACAAACAAAAAAATAATCTATAAACGTATACTCGTGATTAACATTTCTTTTTATTAAACATGATGAAAAAACGAAACTATAAGAATTTTATTAAATTTTCTAATTTTCTACCGGTATCGAGTACAAGTTATCGTCGTCGGGTAAAGCCCGATTCTCACAGTCGTACAACACGACAGACAAAAATCACGTCCAATTCCCCCCATACGACCGACCATAGAAACGACAGACACGCACTCGGTTGATTCCGATTTTCGATTCGAACGGTCGGAAATTGTTAATTTTCCCAACAACATGTTTCGGAATTTGAATTTTGAAGATTTGGCCGTGATGATAATAACATATTATACATTACGGTCTAATAAAGACTGTATCTATGTATTATGTCTATAATTATATAGATAATGTAAAAATAATTAGGCTTGTTGTGATCAGTGCAAAAATGTTCGTTTACAAATGTAATTTATAAATTAATTTCAATACATGAGTGCATTAAAATATTTTAAGTAAATTGATTCGGACAAGCACCGACAGACCGCGACAAATCATTCTTTGCTCGAATGTGTTTTGTCGTGTCTTGTCCGTTACGGAGCTTGTCGGATCGGTGTGAATTACCGCATTCAATTATAAATCGATAGAATATTTTGTGGCGTCGTGTTGTACGAGTATGAATCCGCGGGCTTAAAGCGTGAAAAATATAATATAACAACTGAAGTGAAAAGAAAAGGAGCCGAGAGTTTTGTGGATGTCGCTTGAAATGAATTACTCGTATATAATCGTTTAAAGTTTTGTTATTACTGTATAAATTCGAGGGCAATGATATATCATTCGAATCTAAACTCGAATCGTACCAAAATAATTAATAACTAGGCTTCGTTCAGAATCTAAAAAAAAAAAAAATTAAAACTATAGATAAAATTGCGTGTTATGTGAGTAACAAATTAAATAGATAACTATACGTTATATTACTGAATATCATTTAATATATAAAAATTAAAATTTATTCGTATGTTTAATATAAATTTATTGTTAAAGAATAATGTGATAATTTCCAAAATATGTTTGGCGAAATTCGAATTTCGAATTATTATTTTTTGATTTATTTTATGCGCGTGTGTACTTAGCATAATAATTCTTATTATTTTTACCAATATAAATTTTATTATAATTACATTTGAGTTCGTAAATTTCGGAGCAATTAAAATGTCTACGTTATAATTTAATTGTTTAATTAAATTATCGTTAGTTTTGAATAAGAATAGAATTAAAATTGTATTGTGTACTTTTTAAAATTATATGAATAATGAATTCCTTCATTTATTTATAACGAAAAAAAAACTAGAAAACTGGAAAATATTGTTGTAAATAAAAAACGTACAATAATTCTATAGAGTAGTACCCATAAAGAATTTGCGTGCTACGCAATAGCATATTAAATTACGTTCCTGGTAAATACAAAGTGTCTCGCGGAAATATTTAAGGTTTTTTTTTTATAAATAAAAATAAAACAATTTTAATTTAATTTTAAATTGTTTTGCAAAACCTAAAATACACATATAATGAATTCTTAGTTCTTAAAACTATAGATAATTGGTGATTATCTTTAAAAAATGTTTAGAGCTTATGAAAATATCGATTTTCATTTAATAATGGTACGAGAGAGAGAAATGAAATTCTTATTGGTGAGAGAGAAATTGAAGTTTTCATAAACATCAAACAATTGTCAAAAATCGACGATGAAGATAAAAAAAAACAGATTCGTAGTTATAATGATTTATATAATATGACATTGTGCTTTATAAAGTGTAAGAAAACGTTGAAATGTATGGCAACAAATTGAAAAATGTCTTTATTTTTTTGTAAAACAACAAAATCTAATATCATAATTTTATCGTAGAGTTCTTGTAATTTTTAAAAGAAAAAAAATTTAATTAAAAAATATTTAAGTAAAACAAAAGTTATTGAATATTTTAGATTTCAATTGAACATTTGTTTTACAAGTCATTATCGACTTTTTTTTAATTGCTACATTTAGTACGTGTGTATATTGTTATTAAAAAAAAAAAAAATAGCAAGTAAACATTTTAGAAAATATTATTTTTAGAAATACTTATAGTAAAAGTCGAATATTCTATTTAGTAAACATTTTTCGATAATTTTTCCATGCACGCTTAAGAAAACAATTTGTGAAAATGGAAAAAACGTGCAATACTACGCGATGACTACTATGAGTACGGATACGATTTTCAACCAAAAATAGTGATAAACATGAAAATCGGAGAGTTTTCGTTATACGATAAAGTGTTCACAGACAACAAAAAATCTATAGTAATAATTTGTAACGAAATAATTTGTAGCGAAAACAGAAAATTAAATAAATAAAAGAGAGAAAAAAATATGCGAAAGAAATTGAAATAAATATTAAAAACTATATATTAACATTCGTTATAAACAAATTCGTATATTACATATTACGTGAATATAAAATTAAAGCGAATAACGGAATAGAGTAATATATATATATCTGTTGGAACTGTTTTGTCAAATGTAAAATCATCAAAATGTCACCGACAAAATTTAAAAACAGGCGCGTGAACACCAAAGCAACACATTTGAAAAACATTTTAGTCTTGACAAAATGTGGAACGATTCTCTGTTCTTAATACTAAATCTGAACCAATAATCAATTTAATCGTCTCTCTTATTCTGGAAGCTGGCTTTATCATACAACAACAGTTTCGGAATGCATCTTTATTTCGTCCGTCTGTCATTTTCATTATTGTTGTTATTATTATTTTCTGTTGTTGTTACTTATCAAATTGTCTAATTAATTTTGTCTCTCTTCTTTTTTTTTTTTTTGCCTTTATCAATAATCGTACATGCATATATTGTATATAATAGATTTACGAGTGTGTCCAGCTGAATATGAGTTTTTATTAAAAACTAAATAAAAATAATAAAAGAAAAGAAAACCTCGTTGTTCTGAAATTATTTTTATTTTTTATAAATGATTTGTGTTCGATCGAATAAAATTAGTTATTGAACGCGCCGTTATTTTCAACTGTTGTTTAATAATGATTCTCTTACGCGTGCGTACACGCGCGATGTAATAAGAAAATGGAAAAAAAAAAAATTCAAAAACGGTTAACTGGCGTCGCCGGAGACGAGCCGGATGAGGTAAGCGTTTAAAGATGCCACCCCTCGAGTGCGTGCGATCGCGCGCAAATTTGCCGGCGTATCGATCGTCGACGACGCGTGCTGTGCGAGTATTGCACATTCGACCGAAAACTATGGGAACCGCCGAATAAAATAATTATTACAACACCGTCGTCGTAGGTTTGCGTTTAAAGCTTACTCTGTATATTTATTTACGAAAAAAAAAAAAAAAAACAACAAATAATAAAAACGTTTAATTTTCTTTTTTTCCTCCTCTCCCCGCATGCGAGACGACATCGTATCACGCGCCTATCCTAAACGGACGATCGCGCGCTGTGTGGTGACGTCGATCTGACAAAAACAAGAAAAAAAAAACGAACTACACTGTTATGTATACGTATATGTAGTTTGCAAAACTGCAAATGTAATATCGCAAATATGTGAAGAAAAAAAAAAAAAATTTTGTAATAATGACATTATATTACATACGTGCGCAGTATATACGCGTTTTGAGAGATTAACAGTTTATATATATATATATAATATTGTATACTCGTGTAATCGATTTTTTTTTTCTGTAAAATTTGACGTACATAAAAAAAAAGAAGAAAAATCCCGTTCAAATCGTTTATCGAAATTTTTTTTTTCATTATTATTACACGAAATGGACAGACTATATTATTTTTAAATATCTCGCGTATAACAATCCCCGAAAAAAGAAAAAAAAAATAATAAAGCAACCGCGCGTATTATAAACACACTCGTCGTACGAAAATTACGGATTTAATTGCGCTTATAACTTTATACATATAAAATAAATGAAAATTAAATGTGTAAATCGCTCTAACCAAACATTATCGCATTATCGACACGTCTTTGGTCTTACGTTTTTACTGTTTTATTTGCAATTCTTTTGAAAAATGAAATTTAATAGAAAAATAAAACGGTAGGAGTGTTGTCGTCGACACCAATGAATTACTATATCAAAAAGAAATTTTACACCGTCCGAGTTCTTATTTCGACATTTGAAATTGTTATTGTTGAAATAGTGTTGAAATGTTGAAACATTGCGTTGAGTTTTTTTGAAAAAAAAATTCGAAAATTGTCCGCTTCCGAAACAAAAATTTTACCCGATTTTTAGTTTTTCATTTTAATTTTCCTAAAAAAACAAATACTCAATATTATACGGTGTCCGATTTTCTTCCGAAATGTAACGCGTACAGTAGTTCTGTACGAAAAACTGTTTTTACGGACAGAAAAATTAAAAAAAGAATGAGCGCTTATACAGTAATAGAAATACATTATAGAGAGCTTAATAAAAGTGTAGGCCTCTACAAGGATAAATAGAAAAGGAACGTGAAACATTTAATTAATATTAAGACTAAGAGAAAATCGTATTAATACATAATATATACTTATTTAAAAAATAATAATAACGATTTTATCGCCTATTTTAATATTTATAAAATCACGTGATCACGAAGAAATAACTGTGTTTACGCAATACCTAATAATTTTAACAACAAAACATACAAATACTTAAATATACGGACTACACATCCTTTTAAACAAAGATATACAACGTAATGTAAGAAAATATCTCGGGCGATATTTTAGTTCTTCTTTTTTTTTAAATTAAAAATGTTTTGGCTTTAGATCAATATATTATTATTTATAAAATATAATCGAATATGCGTTAAAAGCTCTTAGAACAGGAAAAGAAAACATCTCTTTCGTGTAGTTTAAAATTATATATTTTCGAATATTGTGCAGTCGATCGGAAATAAATTGATTAAAAATACCAATTGATACAAGTGCGCCAACCAATTAAAGTGTACACCGAGAACGTACACCGTGTCTCTGAAGTCGACTTAATTTATGTTTTGCGCGGTATCGACCTAAATCATGGTAATGAAACTTCGGAAGAATTTAATAGAACTCATCGTTCCAGACTAGAGAAAGTATAAAAAGCGTCACGACGTCAAAATCTGGATAGCGTTCAAAAGATATTTACGAACAAAAGTTATTAGGTACTTTTCACTCAGTTTTAACTGTGTGTGCTTTAACTTACCGTACATAGAACCGTATAAAGATTTATTTGCACGAATCGAATTTTTACTCTGTCGTGTAAACATTGATTCATATAAGGTTTCCTAATAGGAAATTCCTACGTATTAAATTTTATTCGTTTTGTGTTTTCAATAAACCACGTGACGCTAAAAAAAAAGCATGAAAATAGATCCACATTGTCATTTTATTAGATATGTCACGTTGTGGTCTATTTTTAAATATTGAATTTATAAGAATAACGTCAGTTAGTAGGAGTACGGCCAAAAGCATTCTCTTTTTTAGCGCTTAAACAAAAAAAATTCGAGAAACGTCGCTTATTTTACCATTTTTCTAATAAAATAATAAAAAAAAAAATCTGTTTTTCTATTAAATTATGACGATTTCGTGGCAGAATGCGCGGATCTTCAACTATAATTCATAAATAAAACAATTTTTTTCGCGGCTATTTTACAGTTTTTTTTTTTTTTTCTTAGATTTTGTCGGTAGGTATATTTCAATAATTTTCCGCGCCGGCCGTGTAAATATCCGAGCACCGATTATTCGCTCGAATACATAAAAATCTAATGTACGCGTGTCCCGCATTAAATACGAATAAATTGAACCGGCGGATTATTATTAACTATACGTTATCGCTAAACTCGACGGCTATCGGTTTAGCATAGTCGCGCTTTGTCGTTTTTTTTTTATCGCATTGGTATAACTTCGGCGCAATTTTCATGCTACTAGACAAGGCGTTAAATTTAGAATCAACGACTCGTTTCGACGTCGGGCGGCTGGCCGGCCGTTCACCTATTATCGTTATTATCAGCCCATACTCCGCCGTGTCCCGTGCGTCTAATCCGCCGACTGCGAATGTCTAATAATAATAAGTAATTCACTATTATCATAACAGTAAATAACGATAATCGTTATGAAATTAATAATAATAATAATTAATTTTTTTTTTATTATACTCGTTATATCCGTATTGGTTTTAGATTCTGAGCGGAGCGCGCGCCAAACTTATTGGCTCTACAATAATGACGCGTGTGCCCGAAAAATTCTATCACACAGCGAGTGCTCTCCGATCATTACAGTCATCATAACTCGTTTCCAGGGTAAAGCGCAAAGGTCTCTTTGTTAAAATTACGAAAATAGCAAATTGTTTTTTTTTTTCCTAGTTCTTTTGTGTTTAAACAAGTATGAATCACCTCCACCACCCACACTTGAAAAAGTTCTGGTCGCGTCACTGTTTCAAATTTGATGTTTAAAAAATATTTTATCCAAGTCCGCTGGTTATTATAAACCCTGGATAATACATTATCATCGATAGTCTTTCGGTTCTATCTGTACGTCGTACGTGAAATTAAAACACCGATAGAAAAATTTGACTTTAAGAAAATAATTTTAAACGTAAGAAATCAATCGAATAATTAAAATAAATTATAATAATATTAATTACATTTTCAATAACGTTAATTTTATAATAATAATAATTTTTAACGCATAATTATTGTTCATTTATCTGATCCTCAAAACGAAATCGTTTATATATACGCCACTAAAAAAAAAAAAAAAACAAAAAAAACTAATAATGAGTATATGTGTGTGCGGCCAACTTTCGCCACTATTCGTCACCGCAGGTCGACCTATGCCAGATTTTTTTTTTCTTTACTTCAAAATATGTCCGTGTTCAAAACGTGTACAAAGGACCCTCCCCCCCCTGTTTCGAGAAATTCCGGTTGCGGCCATTGCAACACGTTCGCGTTGGCTTTCGCCGAACATTCGTTGCCGTGTGAGGGGGGGGGGACGGGACGCGATTCGAGAAATAATGGAAATGAATTTTCGACGGCGTGCGCGACGAGGCAGCAGCAGGCGGCTTTACGCGAACAAGGCGTGCGAGCGAGGCGTTCTGGTATACACGCGCGTAAATCGCGGTATAAGAAGAGGGGCGTGTTATTCGATGGCCCTTCGCGAAACTCGCGCGCGCCACCTTGCCCAGGGATTGCCCCCGCGCAACGTACCTCACCAGCACCGACACCGACACACACACACACACACACACCGTGGCGAATGTTACGCGCGCGCGCGCGTCACACGGAGGCGCAGCAACCAACGTCCTACGTCACATTTATTCGTATACAAACTACCCCATCACTCTGCGTGTCCCTGTGTGTAATTCGACCCGCCCAAGGGTGTCATTCTACCTGTTCGTCTTTATTGTCTAACGAGCTCCCTTATACGCGCATAAGTTCCCGTGCTTTCTCTCCCCTCAACCCTCCCACCCCCCACCGTCCCTCATACCGGCACACACACACACACACACTACGTACTCATCGCCTCCTCCGCGCGGGTACGTTATTATTCTTTCCGCGTACATCCCACCGCCCCGTTATCGGATCGACGCCTGCAGAGGCACCTTTCGCGCGTCTCCAGCACAGACGCGCCGAACGCCGAGCAGACACTACGCTACAGTAGTACACCTTCCAATTATTATTATTATTATTATTATTATTCGCGTTTCGTTCTTTTCTTCTTCTTTTTCTCCCTCTCCTCTTATTCGTCTTCTGCCGCTCGTTCTCACCCCTATGGGGGTGGAGTAGATTTTTTTTCTTTCTTTCTTTCTTTCTTTCCTTTTTTTTTGTAGCCGCGGGGTAACGCGTATAAAAAAAAAAAAAAAAACGACATTCATTCGCGCGCTGCTGCAAACACACACCCGCCGCCGCCGAACGGGGATGTGATGGAGACACACAATCGTTCCAATCGAGAAACGAAGATTTTCACGAAACCGTCTTGCTCGCAGTGTGCGTCTGCGAGTTTTGTCAACACATTGTTAACAATAACGATTCAGGAGGATGTAAAAAGGACGACTGTTACTGAAGGAGGAGAAGGGGGGAATGAAATCAGTGGTTAGAATATTTATGGAAAATATATTTAAAAAAAAAAAAATTTAATTTATAAAAATTAATTGTTTCGTACACTTGTATTGAAAAAGTAACAACGCGTTGCGGACGTCGTCAAATTAAAAATAACAAAAAAAAAAAAAAAAAATTTCAAATCGATTTTTCGCACAACTATTTTATACGACGTGTAATTGTTTTTTACACCACGAATCCGTACGAAAAAAATAGTTGATTATCATATTTGAGTTCGATGTAAATAAAAAAAAAAAAATGGCGATCCTCTAAAAAGTTCAGATCTCTACCGTGCTATAACTCGCAGTCTTGTGTACGGAATACTTTTCAAAACACGTATTACTTTTCCGAAAAATTATTTAAATTTTTTATTTCGATTAATGTAAAAAAAAATAAAAAAAATATTCGAATATTTCGACGATTAATGTCAAGAAATTTGTCGACGCTATTCGATATTCGGTATCCGCATACAGATAAGGTATTCCCTTATTTTCTATACGAATAAAACGACAAAAAACAAAACGTTTCGATAAGCATTTGTAGTAAAAAAAAAAATGTATTCACACGACTCGAAATTTCCTCTTCAAGCTTTTAATATATTTTCCATCGAATACTCTTCTTCTTCAGCTTTTATAGGCCATTAAGACCCATCACTGCTCCACACAGCCTCCTCCATTCCTCTCTATTATTTGCTAATTCTCCCGGGTTATCAACCCCAAGTATCTTGAGATTCTGGTTGGGCTCTTCTATCCACCTTTCCTTCAGTCTGTCCAATGATCTCTTGCCTTCTGGTTTCCAGTTTAGCGCATCCTTCATTATGCCATTCGATCTCCATACGTGTCCAAGCCAGCTCATTTTTCTCCCTTTAAGTGTTTGTATATTTTCCATTGAATATATTATTATTATTATTATTATTATTATTATTATTATTATTATTATTTAATCAGACTAAATTTTGCGCGGCCCCTCGACGTGTTCAACTCGGTGATTATCTGTGTACCCACTCTAATACATACTGCAGTAGTGACGAAAATGACAGAAATTCAAATTTTCATTGTCGCGTCTTATCCGAGAGATAATCTCTGTCTACGAGTTATATATATAAATAAGTATGCCGAAATAGTCGTACATAAAATGGATTACCGCAATAATTGTATTATATCTATAATACGTTTCTTTTATGATTAAAAAATTTAAAAAAAAAACCGATGTCACTACTGTACGAATAACGTTTTTCATCACATTCTCTGTCGATTACAAATTCGATTTCTTCTTTTTACTGTAAGCAATTTATTTCCAATTATTGCCGCCCTGCTAATAGAAACGTCATTTCTATGAACATAAATGATTTCGTTATAATATTATTGATTTATTATAATTGGGCAAAAATTATAAATATTTTTGTTTTATGACTCATTCGCACTGTGCACACTGAAAACTCGACGGGTAAAGAATAAAAAAAAATTAATTATTTTCGTGCCGCGCACTTTATATACATATACCGACAACGTGAAAGATTCTTATAAGCGATATGAACTCAAAATTAGAAGACATTGTCGTCGAGTTATCTCGAATAATAATTATGACATATCCGTATTGGTATTCCGAGTCTGACTGTATTTGACAACAGATATGAGATACATTTCTCAACATTTTTTATTTATATTACGCGATTAAATATAATATAATCAAAAGATACCCGTAAATAACGAAAATTGATAAACGATTACTTGGAAAACTTTAAACCGTATAATATCGTATACGTTTATCGTATACGTGATGAATTCTTTAAACACATTTTCGTGTGTCTTACTAATCGTATTTTTTCGAACGCGTAAAATTAGAATTAACGCGCGACATTGCGGTAACATTAGATTTATTTCAATTGCTTTTCTTTTCTTTTTTCTCCTGTGAAAAATCCGCATTAATGTGTGATATATACTGTTGCTAATTATCGTTTTTCGAGTGTTTCTAGTGCGAGAAAAAAAGAAAAAAACTGTCCAAAGGCAATCTTTGTAAAAAGGAAAGAAAAAAAAATTATTCATATTATTACAATTACGCGTCAATTTTTATAAAATCGTGTACATTAAATTATTCTTTTCAAAACGGTACACATAATGATTGAGGGGAGTTTTTTTCTTTAAACGAACTCATTGATATCACGCGCGGATCGAAATATATCATAATGCGTACTGGTGAAAAGAAAAATTAAATCATTACGTGCGTCGTATGAAAATTTTATTCACATAATTCGTGCTTTATTTGACGTGTTTTTCGATATTCCTAGTAGCGTTACGGGAAATACGAGTAGCATTCGATATTAATTTTTCAATACGGTTTTTGTTTTGGTTTTTTTTTTCACATCCATTATTTCTTCAAATAAATATATGTAATCGTACGGGGAATAAATCGTCCGTACAATTTGCCGAGAATTATTCGATATTTATATAACCTGTTTCGAGGAGGAAAAAAAAATATCATTACCAAAACAGCTGCTGTAGCGCTTCTTATCATCGTGGGATTTTACGTAAATATCAACTCATCAGGTACTTTCAATAATGTTAACGCGAGAAAGAAAAAAAAAAATGTAATAATAACAAAAAGACAATTTTCGCTTGTTCGAATTTTTCGTCGTCACGTGTGCAAAGCATCACCTCCCCGGACGAATTTCCGATGATCATAAATTTCTTGCCACGCTGTCGTTTTTATAAATCAACCTAATTTTTTTTCAATTACATTTTCGTAGTATTTGTTTGTCGTACACTGTAGTAGTGGATGACGGGCGAGGAGGAGACGGTTGCCGAAATGATGATTTATATTATCAAATATAATACCGTGACAAGTGGGAAAAAAAATAAATACAATAACCAATGTCTGCAGAAAACGTTTGTTGCACATCGTGATTTGCACGAAGACAAAATATATACTGTAATGTCAGTGAAAACGAGAGAAAAATAATAAAAATCTGTTTGAGAATTTACGAGAATTCGTCATGGATAATAAAATATATTTCTCAGCGTATGTACGTTAAAAACTCCGCGCGAAGTACACATATAAAATCGTTTCATGCAAGAATATTTTGCACAGTACTACTGTGTCCGTATCGAAAATAACATTTTTATGGCACGGTTTAACAACCCATGTGAAAATTCGGTATTCATTTTTGTCAAAACTTTTTATCTATATATAAGCAAAAATATTTGCTTATTTGTAGATACGGTGAACAGAAGTTCTAGAATATTCGCGATTGTCGATATTTACCTACAAAATATGATTTTCCCCGATAATCCGTGAATATTCCAGACCATTCTCGTCTTCCAACAAAATAAAATAAAAATTATAAATATTAAAATACACAATTCATTTCAACGTATGGTATGGGCTTAAGCCTCCCAAATATCCGCTTATGTGTTTATATAACTATGAGAAAAAATAGCGTGAAATTAAAAAAAAAAAACAATCTAACAAAATATTACAGGTATGTTTCAATTAAAAAGGGAAACGAAAAAATTTACCGCTGTAAAGTGAAGTCCTACGAATTTTCAAGACATCGAAATTTTGAGGAACGCACATTTTTTGTTTTTTTTACACTTTTCCATTTCTCCGCTAATTTTTTTCCAATTCAAGCACTGCACGGGTTGAAATTTTGGTGGTCCGCAGAAAGATTTGATCGTTATTCGCAATCGTATTTATTTTTTTTTTTTTAACGCGCGTTGTATAATCGTGATGTACACGAGTTAAATATAATTAAATAAAAGACATTTTTTTTTTTTCATTTCTATTATATTTATTTCGTTATATATTAATGAAAAGGGGATTTGTTCACACACTTTATTATTAACGTTTGTATATTGTTTTTAAGAAAATTCCGTACAAACGGTCCGCGGGATTTAAAATCACGAATTTAGTGAAGTACGCGAAAGTGTTTGGCGATCGCTGATTTATAATGTGCGCGCGCGTTTTTTTTTTTTTTTATGTAAAATTGTAAAATATTTTTTTCCCCGCGAGTTAACATCAAGAAAACTTTTATTTTCCCGCCCGTTCGCTTATAGGGTTAAAAATTATTAAACCGCGTTCTCCGCGATATTTCATTTATATACGCGCGCGACGCAGTAATTGACAAGTTATAGCGAACAATAATAATAATAATAATAATAAAATGAATGTTGTCCCTCCGTAAAAAACGTGATTGATGATGCCCCGCGTTCTGCAGTAACTGCTGGGGAGCCAATTACGGTTTTTCTATCTCCGCAATCGTCTAATTAAAAATAATCGGCGTTTTATCTATTATGATATACGTTGTAACCATTATCGTAATGTGTGCGAAGAAGTTCGCGTGTGGGCACGACGAGCGGGTGTGTTGGAAAGAAAAACGTCCACTTATATAATATATTATAGCGTCCACTCGACAATATTATAATATTTATTATGTGTACGCGGTAACGCGCGGCAGTCGCGCCACGACCCTTTCGGTTCGATCGGAACGGGCTCAATCGAAACGCCTCGGTGGTAATTCGACTCTCAAAGGGCTGGCGCGCGCACGCGTGACGACGAGGGACAGTCAGTCGAGTTGGGAGAGAGAGGAAGAGAAAAACAATTCGTATTATTCAAATCCCGCTGTTCGTTTACTCTCCGGCGGCCGTTTTTTTTTTTTTAAATCGCCGATCGCGTTAAACGAGTACTTGTGCGTATTTATATATAACATTATAGCGAATGAAACAAAAAAAAAAAAAAAAAATCCCACGAAAACCTGCGCCAATTGTTATTTATTCGTAATTCTTTACATTCTCTTATTTGCAACACAAACCGGCAATTGACAGTTACTACCGCCGCCGCCGCCGCCGTCGAATCTTCGTGGTAAACGGATTAAAGTGACCGTTCTCCGTTTTCGTGCGTTTATGATTTTAATTTCACTAAGTTTACAACACGCACATTCGATCCATCGGTTGGCGTAAAAACACGCTTCGCCAAATTCTAAACACTTTTTTAACGTCAACGACTATAGTTCAAGCGTTTCAACGCGAAAATCTTCAATCACCCCGCCGATCTCCGAGTATCGAATTTTTTTCTATTCCCCAACTTGTACCTGCACGTCAGTTCGCGGTATTTTGATTCGTTAAATAAACGTACGGTATTAAAACGAACAAAAAAAAAAAAAGAAGAAGCTTTTTTTTAATACCGTTATTGATTTTCGTTTTATTTTTCCTCTCCCGTCCAATGCCATACACTAATACTGATAATAATTAGTAATTCGTTTTTGGAAAAAAAAAAAATTACCCGAACATAATATCGCTTCGACGCCGACCCGCACACGGAGAATAACTTGCCGACCGCGCGGTTACCCCGGTTCAAGAACGGATTGCATTACTTATACGGCGTACTTATACAACGTGTGAGTACGCGTCAAGTATTGTGTGTGTGTTTATTATACACACAAAATATAATGCAAGTACGGTATTCGCGGTAGGTAACACAATGCCGGCGAACAATAAACCTGTTGACGCGCCGTGTCCTCCAAGCATCGTCGAGGACGAATCCTCCACGTACCGATTGTGTGGCCGCCGGTGCTGTGTATCAACGAGCTCGTTGCAAAAATAACAAAATCAGCAGCGGGTCCTCGGCGGCAGACAGATGGTCCACCAAGACGAGACGACGACCGTTCGCACTTCATATGGTACACGTTATTATTATTATTATTTTACTATATAATATGTACGCGAGAACACAATGAGAAATAAATGTCGGAATTATTATTATTATATTATTATTATTATTATTATTATTATTATTATTATTATTATTATTATTATTATGTCGTCGTATGCGCTCGCACAGGTGGAAACGCGGGTATTATAATATTATTATTATATTCGATATAATAATAATTTTCTTTGTACGTTGTCGTACCACGACGATCCGGTAGAATGGAGTGGAGACAACGACTAACCGCTCGTGTGATGATGATAATAACAATAATAATAATATACACGCGCGTACCACAAAATACGAGAAAATACTGCGCGTTATTGTACTTCGGAACTTGCAGGGGGATGTATTATACGGACTTGACATCGGTGGTGTTAAAGATTTCATTTTGTCCGCGGTACTGAAACGCGCGTAGAAGAAAACGTACAATGCGTTTTATAGTCGGTTTGTATAGGCGTATTTGGCACCCAAGGAGCGCTTCGTAAAATTATGTTGAACGCGTACTATATTCATATGTACATACCGGCGAAACGTCACGGCATATTTCAATTGATACATATATATATTTATTTTTTTCTTTTTTGAATCCGCGCGACGGGAGCGCGAACAAATATTTTGACGCATATCGTCTGTATAATATGTCTTTATAATAATATGATGCGGTGGTGAAATACTGTACAGCAGCCGCGTGTTTAAAGAAAAAATTTGAATTTTTCCAACAAAAAAATGTACCGCCGCTTTTATAACGTATCCCCGGTTCTTACCGAAAATCGTGTGTGCGACAATAACGTCTATACGCGTATACAGTATTTTTTGAACGATTATTTCTATTTTTCGAATTCGGCCGAAAAGAAAATATATATATTTATTACTACCGCGACTTGAAAATTGTAATAATTCCGTAACGCTATTGATGGTCGCTTATAGCCGACCTAGACGATCCGTGGAACGTCATTTTGGCGAAGGAGATCACGAGGATTTACACATTTTTTTTTTTTTTTTTAATAAACACCAGATTTTTATGATTTTAAAAATTACGCTTGTTTGTGGAAAAAAAGCCGACGGACGTAAAACTCCGATCGAAACAGAAATTAACCGATTGAGAAGGAATATAAAGACAAACGAAATGTCTTTTAACAGGAATTAATCATTGACGTTTGAAAAGGAAAAATATATACTTATATAACAAATGTTTATAAAAAAAAAATCAAACACAGCCGATTTATTATTTGTCGTGAATGAGTACGCACGAATCGCTGGGAAAGATACGTAAAGGATGTATAACCTAGGATGTACTCCATGTTCGTTTCGTACCAGATCCTTACACAATCGTAAAGAATATTGGTTACAGAAAATACAATCATATACAAGAATAATTAGAAATAATAAACGAAAATAACGGCAAATTGTGTGACAAATAATATTATTATTGATAAAACGAATAAATAAAGAATATTAAATAATAATAATTTCTGTGATATTGGAGCCAATAATTAATGTTAATTACGCGCGAAGTATATTATAAAATATTATACAATAAAAAATAATTGTTAAAATTAACACATACGATTAATCTGGGCTGACGACAAAAACAATAAAAATAACAATTAATTAGTTATTTTGTGTAATTTTCGACAAGGAATATCATAATTTTGTAATAATTCCAAAAAAATATGTAACAGTGACACATGACGTTCTGATATACGCGAAACGACTTTGAACTTTGAATCATTCAGCCCGACGGACGATGATAATAAACTGATTTCCACCGACGAGCCCATATAACAAATATCGTACACAGTACACGTAACAATGTTTATGAGAATTTTCACAGAACAATTTTACTATAACTGCGGTAAATGGTAAGGATAAAAAAAAAGTTTATCGAAAAGTTTTATTAATTAATAAAACAATTGTGTAATATTTTCTATACTTACATTATATTTTAATATGGATTTTATCTATACTATACGTCTTCAAATTACAAAATTTCGTTCTTCTTCAGTTTTTTTAATACGTATAATATTGTAAATAGTTATTTTTTAAATATTTTATGCTACAATAATAAGCAGTACACAATACATATGTACAGATAAACTACTATACAGTTAGATATTTGAAACTTATAAAAAATACTAAATATCTAATCTAAATGTACCTAGTTGTTTTCAATGACATTTGGAATGAGTACGTACATTCTACTGTAACATAACCATTCGAGATTATAAGACTTATTTTTCAAAAATAAAACATAATAATAATTCTATCGGAATACAAATAACGTAAAGATTTTTATTTTTAAATTTGATTTTAAAGAAGCAAATACTGTCAAAGTAAATGTAAGTATTTCGAATAATCTGATCGGGTTTTGTACAGATCACCATCAAATGAAAGTCGCGAATTTTGTTACCATACTCGATAGAATTTTATGTAATGAAAATGACATAAATGATTTCACAATCATATTGGTAAATATGAATACAATTTCAATTAATAAACGAATAATATTTGGTATGCTCGCAATATGTAGGTTTCAGTCTTTTATTTGTATGTTTTGTAAAATATTACCGATCAATGCACGACATTCTTGTATAGACCGGACACATTGTTTGTTATAAATAATAATCTAATATATTATAAGCATGAAGCAGGTCCTGCAGAAATATAATTATTCAACGATTTCTGCAATATCCGCGAATGAACAATTTAAAGCTCTCAATCGAAATAATATTGAGTTAATTAATTACGAATAAGCGAAAACAAAATTGGAAAACGTATTATGTGTGTATATATTTATATATACAATATAATAATGATGTAAACAAATGTATGATATTATCGCATATGATAAATGAAATAATACAATTCGCTTGGCTACTACAACTGGGAAGGCGTGTTCTAAGTATAGACGTATATAAAAAAAGACGGATGACAACAGGTTTATTATTTCAGCACGCCGGAAACAAGAACTCTCAATTAAAGTGTCATAAAGTGTCCAGAAAACAAAACCGAATTGACATAATTTATTAAATATAAAAAAATAATTATTAAAATGTTAACACTCGCTAAAATAAATTTATATATATATAAAATTAATAATGTATTCGAAAATTAATTAAAGAAATAACTAATATACTCGCCAT
This sequence comes from Chaetogeoica ovagalla, assembly GCA_032441825.1. Classification (NCBI taxonomy): domain Eukaryota; kingdom Metazoa; phylum Arthropoda; class Insecta; order Hemiptera; family Aphididae; genus Chaetogeoica; species Chaetogeoica ovagalla. The sequence continues at coordinate 1,098,612 of CM063749.1, read as the reverse complement.
AAAATATGAGGTTCTTTTAAGGAACTTAAATCAGTAAAACACACACATATATATATATATACAATAAAAAAGTCAATAATGACGTGATACTGTATTTTAAATATTTTTTAAACTTTTTTGTCATTAAAGTAGACCAAAAAATATCCGAAAATAATATCAACGTATACAATAATAATATAGTCCCCATTTTTATCACGGGACTTGGATTTACTAAATTTCAATTGAAATTCCGATATACATAATATATTAGTACATTACATATTATATATCCGAATATCAATTCACAATCTGTGAAAATCGTATCATTTATTATATTCCATAACGACATTATACGAGCCACATACGTATCATAATCGATCCGAACGATTGTTGCACACAAGCATATTATTATAATTTGATATTAGAACCCTCTTCGTCTTAAATTAGACAGCGGTTATCGGCTGCTGCACTACTGTCGTCGAATTACCCGTTTCGGAATGTCGAATGTATTATTATTATTATTATTATTATTTCTATCTGATACGACCAACACGCGAGAGTATCACACGATTGATATACATATTAATAATATCGCAAGTATAAATTGAATAAACGATACGATAGTTTTCAATATTGTTCTGTGTATTATTATTATTATAAACGGTGAATATTGAAGGGATGTAACGCGTTTTCCACACGTCTCCAACGACTCCAACCTGGTTTATTAGTGACGTTTATGTAGGACGGCAGTTTACATTAGACGCAGCAACGTTCTATTTAATTGTTTAAAATTGTCGCAAGAGTGTCGTACAGCGGATGCTGGCAGTTTTAGAGCGTGTTCGGATATAGGAAATCAGCAACACGATATATATATATATATGAATGTTTATCAAAGACATTAGGGGACATTTGGTGTATACCGATATACGCTATTATGAAATATATTTACGTGCGATTAATTTTTTTTATGCGCGTATAATTTTTTATGAAAAAATAACAACGGAGATATTCAAAAAAAAAAGGGGCAAAAACGAGAAACGGTATTCTCTGAAAATTAGTTGGATCCACTTGGGCGACAGATCTTTATTTATCGAGAACATAAATTGCTTAACGGATTAAATGTACTTGCACAGCGTTTCATTATGTAAATCCTTTTACCAACAATTTTACACATCCGTCAATTTTAAATTTTATATATATATTATATACCCTGCAATTATTTCCTACGCAATACTAAATTTCATATAAAATTATAAAAAGATTCTAGTTGACTGTAAGGTTAAAATGAAAAAAAGTATTTGTTGACACTTCCACTCAACAGTCATTATTTTCGAAAAAAAAAATAAACTGAAAATTACCGCGTGATTTTTACTACGGCAATTCGTTTTGACATTAATCGACGTGGATTTAACGCCGTAGCAAACACCGATGACTAAAAAGAGTTGTTACCGAACTTACGACGACTTACGGCTGTTATTAAGTGAATTTCCATCCTAATGTTAACAATTCCATCGTTCACATTACGAGATAAGTTTTTTTAAATTTTAAATCCAAAGCTTCGTTTTAATTTCAAGAGAAACACTTTTGAATACGATTGAGTACGCGTTTCAATTGCTCTCGTTAAAAACGCTTATATTTAAAATACGGGGTTTCGTCTTACAGAAATGGAATGCGTCGCGTATTAAATACAATTATAATTGTAATTACCGTTTATTTATTATTCATTTTTTTCACAACATCTGTTGTGAAGTTTAAAAATGTTGGAGGCATCGCCCGCGTCCGCGGCCCACGTATGCCTCCATGATAAAAAAAAAAAAAAAAGTAATACCGTTTCCGATAGGTGACGTCTACAGGACGCCGTATAACGCGTTATTAATAAACTTTTTTCTTTCTTTTTTTGAAAGTCACTTTGTCGTTTTTTTTTTTTCTTTTCGTATTATTCTACTAGTTCTTTTTGTTATTCCGTGGTGTTTTATTATTATTATTTTTTTTTTTGTTCTTATATTTTATCGTGATTTCCAATTGGGTTGAAAACGGTTTTTTTTTTTTTTTTTTTTTGGTTTCCCTCGGCGCTGGACCGCATCCAAGCCGCACGCCGACGGGCGATGACGAATACCCGTCACAAAGTCGTCGCGCGATCGGGCGACCGACGGCGGCGGCGGCGGCAGGCGATTCGTCAACCCGACGAAAGATTCGTCGCCGTCGTCATCGGTGGCGTGCGGTAAAAAAATCATCAAAAAAAAAAAAAACACACTCACTTCGTATAAAAGCCAACCGGCTCGTTCCCTGTCGCGATCACCGACAAAAGGGCCGTGTGTTATCGTTGCCACGCGCTTAACGAGCTACACCGCGTGTCGGGTGTCCGCGGTGTTGTCCCTGTGCACGCGTATTCAACGGCAACAGACGACGCGGGTGTTAAACAATAAGTCATATAATATAGGTGTACGTACACCACTAATGAACACAATTTCGTATTTGAGGGATGGAGGATCCGAATAATATCGATGACGTTGATACGACGGCGAGCATTTTCCCGTTGAAAAAAGAAATGCATTGAAATTTTAAATCGCGACACATTTATTGTATGACACTCTGTACGGAAACAACGAATAATGGATCCCACAGTGGAATACAAAAATATTGTGATTTTTAAACGTTTTCCTCGACCTCACATAGAAAAAAATCTTATCCATACGCCACAGAACAATATAATAATAATTGTACGATACATAATAATGTTATAGTGTAGAAATTTACATTATAATTTACGTTTTTACAACAATTCACAATAGAATTACTGCAACCGTATCACTGAACGACTGCAATCAGTATAGCACAAATAGCTATAAAGACAAATATCGATCATTGGGCCTATAGCCGTCTCTCCTTTGGCTACGTCCTTGGTGAACATCACACACAATGGCACGTTTAGGATTTTTGCGTTTCGGTTGAGAGGGATGGAGGGACAAAAACAATTCCCTTTCCCCTCACGCGCGTCGGCCTTCACATAACGTTACAGTATTTTCCATTCCAACGATTTCAATCGTTCACCTGCACTACTAATTATAGTCGGCCGTTAGATTTTTTTTTTTTATTTCTTTATAATAATAATAATAAGAAGAAGAAAATATACAAATACTTTTATTATATATAAAAATAAATGATAGCGGACCGCAGGTGTTGTGGATATCGTTTAAGTGAATTACTTAGGTAAAGTTTTAGAGTTTTGTTATTACTGTAATATGTAAATATAAATTTGAAAAACGACGAAATGCTAATTGAATTTGTACGTGAAAACCAAATTTTATATGACTTTTCGCACGTAAAAAGAATTGTGATAAAACTTACAAATTTAATTTATGGAAAGAAATTGGGGAAAAACTATTACGTTTTGAAAATGACATCGTGACAGAACTCGATTAAAACAATAAACACGCGGTGGTGCGCAACGAGCGCACTGTCCGATTGCCTTTGACCGGTTAGTGAGAACTTTACACCATATAACCGTTCACCGTGACCGGACCGAACCGAGACCGTTAACGTAAATAGGCCTGAACGGCACTTCGGTATAACATTATCAAAAAATTACCTTCTTAAAGGACCGTCCCGCGCAAAATTTTCTATCGGAAAACGATTACAATTATTAGTATAACGTTCATATCCGTTTTAAATTCACGGCATAACGGTTTTAAACTCAGCGGTGTGTCACCAACAAACCGAGTTGGTTTCTCTTCGTCGTCGTTAACGGGTTGCTTTGCAGGGACGTCTTTTCGTGTCTAATGGCTCGTACCGGCAGCGTCTTTGTCAAACTGATAAACAGTGTCGTTTAACATGCACGCGACGACGGTCGGAGGAACACATGCACTAATTAAACAAACTCGTGTAAAACGAATAAATCATAACAGGCGTATACACTGTCCGTGTAGTGTACATGTGCACATCGCGTGTCTTATACGCAAGTCGGATGAAATTTGCGATGAGGTTATTTAATAATATATATAGTCTCCGCGCGATATATATCATTAAACGATGGTCTCGTGTTCCGTAAAAGTATACACGACTTGGGGCAAAAATATTACTTAAAACATGATAAATGTGTTGAAAATGCGAAATAATACTAATAATGAAACATAATATATTCACGAAATAATAATATTTTTGTCATACACGTCCCGTTATAATTTTACATAATATACTGCGTTTTTATTTTACGAATGCCAAAACAACAGACACGGTCCCTGAAAATAAGAGAACGAATTTTGATGTATTTCAAATGGTATTTTTATCGATATAAAATTATTTTTTTAACCACCGATATTACTATTATAAGTATCGATACCGAGGAACACTGCAGCCATTCTTCGTTTACTATTGTAAAAATTTAATATTCGTGTAAATTTCGCCAATAGTGTGTATCTACGTAATGCGTTCAACGATGCCAAAACACGCGTTTTTGAAATTTAATTTGATTATCTGCGATGTTATGAGTCAACAAATGAAATAACATTCGTGCTACAATTTTAAACGGATTTTTTTAAAAATATTTAACACGCGGTGGTGTATAAATGTTTACCGTGTGTGACAATTTTGTATAACTATATAGTGCCTTTATTGGTCTCGTCAAAGGCCGAAGCGATTATTTTGTCGGAAATAATGTTAGTGTGACGTCCATATAAAACTTCGTTTAAAACCTAAAAGTATCTATCACTTTTTATAAATTTCACTTCCACAACTATTATTTATATATTTATAATTTTTTTTTCTTACACGAATAGTACTAACGTTGATTTAAATTTATTAATTATATTTTTGGGTTGATAAGTTCCGGTATATCAAGTTTATGAAAACATCAATTATAGTTTTAACAACAAACGTACTTAATGCATTTATAGCACAACACTATACCTAGATATTGACACATCAAATTTTTTTCAGATAATATCAAACAAAGCTCTCCATGCAATCGACGGATATATTTTATTTTTAATTGTGTTGTACAAAATGTTTTTTTTCCACACTTAAAACAGATAATGTTCTCTTCGGTATTGACATTTCATTATACATACGAAATTCGATACTGGGACGTTTAAAATCGAATTAAAAATGTTTATATAAAACAGCCTTTACTATACGCTAATGATTTTTTAAACTACACCAAAATGTTTTAACATATAATACTACTGCATATATATAATATAAATGTAATATATAATATTACTGCATTATTAAGGAACAGGTGTCCTTGAATTGTATTAATTACATTAAAAAATGTATAGAAGAAAGTCCGCAATATTTTATTTTTAATGTTAATAATTGAACGTTTTTAACCGAATAGAGTATTTTTTTTTCGCAAATACACATAACTATAATTTTTAAATCGAATCAACGTATACATTTTTATATAAACTTAACGAAACCGTGGTTACCGCGGCCGCCTGTACAGTGATGCCGATGGTCGTCTAGCAAACGATTTAACACGCGGTATAATCGGTTTTTATCAATTATTATAAAACAGTTTTGAAAATCCGTCGCAAAAAATTGTTCGTCGGTGGTACGAGATCGAAAAGAAAAGGGTCAACAATACGTAACACGGAATAATGACGTCTCCGTTTTGCGGCCCGTGTCCGGAAAACACCGAGTGCGCCGAGGTGACGAACGATGAGTGCGTCGCACTGGAATCGCTTTACGTGCGGATGTTGGACAAGGACCCGTGCGTCGAGGCGGAGTTGGCCGAGTGCAGCTCGTCGGCCGTGGACCGCACGCCGAAGCCGTTGGACAAGGCGACCGCGTGCCGGGAAACGCCGGTGTCGCTGCTCAAGCGGTTCGACGAGCTGATGATGGCCGTGCTGGAGAGCCGGGCCGCGGTACCGTCGGACCCGGCGCACGACAAAGCGGCCGTGCCGCACCCGGTGCTGTTCAGCCGGTGCCGGGCGTCCGGACCCGGCACCATCAACGCGTCGCTGTACGGGCTAGACGTGGAACGGGCCGTGTTGGGTCCGCCGGTGGAACGCGACGAACTGCTGGAAGCGGCGAACGCGCTGATGAAGGCCGAGGCCGCGTGCAAACACGGCGGCGCTGTCCGCGCGGCCGAGATCGCGGCGTTGGCGCAGCACGAGCCCAAGCACGCCGAGGACGCGGCCAGGATCGGCGCCAAGGCGTACACGACGCCGCCGACCAGTGACAAACCGGGCGGCTCGACCGCCGAAACGCCGATCGAGGTGGTCGGTTACGTCGGATGTACCAAACCGCCGCCGGTCATTGCCGAAGACGAATGCCCGAAAAAATAACGTTTTAAATACAAACACGATTGTGGTTTTTTTTTAATACGTAACACTTGCTTTCCTTGTTTTATATACCTACTTTAGTTAGGCGTAGCCAGTAACTTACGCATAATTCGATGGAACTACAGGTGGTGTTGATGGAGAGGAAGAGAAGCTGTACATTCCATATCACTGTTTTTTCAAAAGTTCTAAAATTATATTATTATAACTCGGACGACCGATTCGACTCTACTCTTGTCTTAAAAAACAGCTGTAGATATGCAGTGGCGCTCGAAATGTACTCCCGAGTGTAGCGCCGTTCCTCTTACATACATCGTTTTTTTATTTTGATTTTATATTTTCGGTTAGGGTTTGGAAATAAAAATTATATATGTATATATACATATATATTTATATATATATGGGTGAAAAAAATCTTATGGTGGGTGGTGGATTTGAATTTCAAACTCTGCCACATCATTGAAATACAGTTTACCGGCCGTTACTGAGAATACGATACGTGTTATATTTTTGGTTTGATGACACGACGAGGTCTACAATACGCGGTGAGTTCAGAGTTAAAAGTTTCGGTGGATAATTGAAATACCCGTTGTTCTATTATAATTACCGCACACACTATTGATTATTCTATAAGTTATGATTTACAGTTATAAAAGTTTTTCCGTTATATGTGTAGTGTTTTAATTGAACGTGTTTACAACTGCGTAACGCGCAAACGTGTTTGTAAAGTTATGTCAGTGTTTGATATTTTCGACGTCAACTTTATGCGTACAGCAGTACGAAAAAATTTCCGACGGTCATTACGATGTCGATTTCACGCGATTACTGTTTTCCTCTTTCTTTCAAATCCTGTTATTCGATTCGATATCTTATAAAATATATTAAACACGTCGTTTATGATCTTCGCTGCTAATACGTGAACGTTGACACGCGTCGACATCGGATTGGAAAATAAGCGCGCACCCGTCGTTTCGATCGACCGAAGTGTCGCGGACTGTAGTGCGGCTGTAGTGTATAACAAGTATACAGAGTGTCGATAATACTACTCCGGGGCGTCTCCGCGGAGATTCCGATAACGTCATTGGCCGTATACATGGTCTTTTGACGCGTTGTCGAGAGGACTGTTTAGTGGCGGTGGGAAACATTTATCCCGCGCCGAGTGTGTCCTGGAAATGCCAAGAGGATTAGCAGCGATCAATGGGCCGTATGTTGTACGCATGGCGCGTATATTGTTATGTGAAAAGGAACGTTATCACAACACGCAATCGTCGTACGTGTGTGTACTCGTAACACAGTCAACGTAATGTTATTATTGTATCGAGGCGGTCCATTGTTGTGCAACCGTGAATATTATTCGTTATTATTGTTATCATTATTCGTTATTGTTGTTATCATCGCGCGGTGTCGGCGGGGTGTCGAAGGGTTTTCCGAACGATCGGTCCCGTCGTCGCAGCCCTCCGTTCGGCCGCGCGACATAGGTAATCCGCTTACCGGTGGCGAGCGCCTCCTCTCCTCTCCGCCCGCTACACCCGTAGTCGCTGACAGGTATAAGGACGATTTTCTCTCCAGCTCCCCCCCCCCCTATCCCTTCCCCAGCGCTCGTGTCGGGGTGGCTTGCTGAAACGCGCACAATGCTCTCCCCCGTCCGACGAGTCCTTCCACCTCCCCCTTGCACCAATGATCCTGATACAATGCGGTACACGCGTATTACTACAGTATAATATGCGTATGCGCGTACAGACTGCGTCGTCGAGGGAAAATAAACTCTCCTCACCACCGAACCGAATGCGATAGAAAAATTATTCATTTGTTTTCATTTATTCTATAGTGATACCACAGTGAACTGCGTCCGATTTTCCGAATCGAAACGCCTCAGGTTGTTCGGTTCGGTTCGAAAATTGAACTCATAATTGGAAATATTCGTACCGAAATAAGCACAAAATAGTTCGGTTCGAATATCGAACTTTAGAGTACGGGGTGCAAATTAAATTTCTCCGATAAATCGATAAAGATTTTAATAAATAAAATACAGTTTGTTTTATTTTTAAAACGGAAAGTAATTTTTCTAATAATAATAATAAAAAAACAACGAGACGTAAGGCGTTATGGATACACTGATTTAATTGGTTCCGAAAATTATTATCGAGTGTCATTTTTAATATTACAAATATACAAAATGGCAAATGAGTAATTCTGAATTTATTTATTATTATAGGTTGATTTGAAAATCGAATGCTTTATCGAAATAATACACTCACCTCTTTCAAAATTCATTATTTTTTTTTCGGAAAATACGTAGTAACGAAAAACGTTCACTTAATGTACACACACTGAAAGCACACAGCATTCTATTTCGCCGTTACCAGCTCATTGCATCTCCTATACGTTCCGTTGCTTTATTCTCAAAAAAAAAAACGAAACGACAAAGTCATATTATATTAACGCGACCGAAGTTAACGATTGAAACAAGGGAGAAATGTTAAAAGTATACCTTAGTATAGTATACGTTTAAAACGAAGTATAAGCATTCCGTGTATTTGTGTTCAACTGAACTGAACTTGGTAATATTTTTTTTTCGATTATTTCGGAAGCGTAAGTTGAGTATTACGACATAATGAGAATTTTCAACAAGTCCTGTATCGTGTATCCTACGTCGAAATAGTAATTGTTTTTTTAGATCATCCGAAGTGCATAGTGTGCGAGTGTGTGTTAGTCTACCGCAGATTTTAATAAATTGTCAGTGTCGCCGAACTAAACAATTTTTAATTATGACCAAAAAATAAATAAATTACATCTACAACTCATTATTAGTCAAATAACTCTGTTACATTTTTTTTTATTAAAAATAAACAAATACCGTTTTTATATAATAATAATAATAATAATAATAATAATAATAATAATAATAAACATTTCTAATAAAATTATTTTATTTATAAAATACTAGACACTCGTACTAGATTTAAATCATACACGAATGCTTTAGATAATATTATAGACGATATTTCTGCAAAATTAAACACTATATGATTAAAAGTTATTTGAAGCTAACTTTGACCATGTCACATTTTATCTGATTTAAATTTCAAAAAGGACTTTTCGGATAAAGCACTGGAAACTGGTGAATAAGGTAAGCCAATTTTAATGAAGTTAATTACATTGGGGAAAACTTGTCAAACTTGTCAAACTTATATTCCGGGTTCGGTGTCACTACAAGTAAGGAAAATATAATGATATAAAATTAAATGTTTTATTACTTTACAGCTACAACAAAACAATGAATACGCATATGTTCAACGTCCAGTTATATTAAACATAATTACAAGATTATTTAATCGAATGTTAGTCTCGTAATGTTTTTTTTTCATTTCAAGTGTACTAGTTGATGATAATAAAATGCATAATAAACATTTAACGCATATTTATAATAATAATTTTTGCAGTTGTTGCATTAGTACGGCTCTACGGGTGTTCCTTATGATAAATATTTATTTAACGTTTATAATATTATAATCCGCTCAAAATTATATTTGTCTTTTTCTTTATAATCGACGAGCAGGTGAAAACACTCATAAGAATCGCTGTACAATTATATGCGTAATTATAATATACACAATACGTAGTAAAAATATGGCACATACTTATTGAACTGACAAGTAAATTTGTATATAATAAAATAACATTAAAAATCTATCATATGATACGGTAGAAAAATAGACAAGACAGATAAGTGACAAAACAGGCAAGTACAAGTAATTAGGCATATGCGGTTTCAGGTTTCTATATAAAAAAAGCATACTGTTACTCATTGCATCGTTTTAAATTATCAAAAATATACTGCTGAAAGATCATTTTCTTAGTAAAGAGTATTAAAAATCATTTAAAAACTATTAGAACGATAATACAAGTCCACAAATAAGAATAATTAATTTAGAAGTACTAATAAGAGTCAACGGCAAATTCAATGACTCCCAACCGAGATATAATCCAATTGAGCTCTTTAGACCTAAGTTTTTTATTTGAGAATGTACTTGAACAAATCGTCACTTTTTTATTATCAAAAATAAATATATAAAAAACTTTAATTTTTCAAATGGTACATTTTCAATTGGAAAATTGGATCGTTGTGAATTACCGTATTCAATATTATATTAAAAGAATATTTTGTCGCGTAGTGTCGTATCATGTTGTACGAATTTGAATCGCGGGCTTTATGCGTAAATTACTGGCTACGCGTAACTGAAGTAGGTATATGCGTAAAACAAGGAAAACAAATGTTACGTATTAAAAAAAAACCCCCCCAATCGTGTTTGTATTTAAAACGTTATTTTTTCGGGCATTCGTCTTCGGCAATGACCGGCGGCGGTTTGGTACATCCGACGTAGCCGACCACCTCGATCGGCGTTTCGGCGGTCGAGCCGCCCGGTTTGTCACTGGTCGGCGGCGTCGTGTACGCCTTGGCGCCGATCCTGGCCGCGTCCTCGGCGTGCTTGGGCTCGTGCTGCGCCAACGCCGCGATCTCGGCCGCGCGGACCGCGCCCCCGTGTTTGCACGCGGCCTCGGCCTTCATCAGCGCGTTCGCCGCTTCCAGCAGTTCGTCGCGTTCCACCGGCGGACCCAACACGGCCCGTTCCACGTCCAGCCCGTACAGCGACGCGTTGATGGTGCCGGGTCCGGACGCCCGGCACCGGCTGAACAGCACCGGGTGCGGCACGGCCGCTTTGTCGTGCGCCGGGTCCGACGGTACCGCGGCCCGGCTCTCCAGCACGGCCATCATCAGCTCGTCGAACCGCTTGAGCAGCGACACCGGCGTTTCCCGGCACGCGGTCGCCTTGTCCAACGGCTTCGGCGTGCGGTCCACGGCCGACGAGCTGCACTCGGCCAACTCCGCCTCGACGCACGGGTCCTTGTCCAACATCCGCACGTAAAGCGATTCCAGTGCGACGCACTCATCGTTCGTCACCTCGGCGCACTCGGTGTTTTCCGGACACGGGCCGCAAAACGGAGACGTCATTATTCCGTGTTACGTATTGTTGACCCTTTTCTTTTCGATCTCGTACCACCGACGAACAATTTTTTGCGACGGATTTTCAAAACTGTTTTATAATAATTGATAAAAACCGATTATACCGCGTGTTAAATCGTTTGCTAGACGACCACCGACATCACTGTACAGGCGGCCGCGGTAACCACGGTTTCGTTAAGTTTATATAAAAATGTATACGTTGATTCGATTTAAAAATTATAGTTATGTGTATTTGCGAAAAAATATACTCTATTCGGTTAAAAACGTTTAATAATTAACAATAAGAATAATAGAATGCGGACTACTTTTTTATTACATAAAAATTAAATATTAATTGTTATGTTATTACGCATAAAATAAAATATTATTCGGATTCAAATTTATAGTTTAAAAAATCGTTAGCGTATAGTAAAGGCTGTTTTATATAGGCCTTTTTATTCGATTCTAATCATTTATATATGAAATTTCGTATATGTTATGACATGTCAATACCGAAAAGAACACTGCCTTTTTAACTATGTAATAAAAGGTATATTTTAAATTACTACATACTTTGATTGTTTCTAAATTGTTATTTGATATTATCTGAAAAAAATATTTTATTGTTAATATTATCAATATGCGCGATAAATGCATTTAATTCGTTTGTTACTAAAACTAAAATGTTTCTATTATACTTGACGTACCGGAAATTAATCTAAAAATTACGTATTATGTTTTTTTTAATTTCCCTAATTTTTAAAAACCAAAAATTACATCTAGATATTCGATTATTTTGAATTGAATAAAAAAGAGAATTATTTATTTAAATATACGTAAAATAAATTAAATTTCAATATAAAAGAGCATATTAGCGTGTGTAAATGCTATGAGAAAAATAACAAATGCATCATGTTACGATCACAGCAAATATTATGTATTTTAGGTACGTATGAAATATTATACTTTACACAATACTCGTACAATGTTTCCGGTAAGTTTCCTCGAAACAGTGTGTGAGAAATAAAAATAGTAGCATTTTCGTATATAAAATAAAGTAAATATCTATACTTTTAAAATTATTATCTCAATAATGTGTGTGATGTACCTATTTACTTTTCGATGATATCGGGTGTTTTATTAAGACTTGGGAATTTTGAATAAAAACCTACTCGATCTAAACTAGTTTCAACAATTAATCGACGTATTACAATTAATGTGAACTATAAAGAATTAAAAATAACTCAACTGTCTTACACGTTTCTAACTTCTAACAATGCCATTTAATGAAAATCTCTCGTGCTTAAACTCGGAACGCTTTTTATTGTAAGTTGGCTAATTGCCTCTTGTCAAAGAAATATTAATTTATATGAACAACGGACGTAAAATGTCGATTCCTCACAATTTTTGTGTACCTATATGACAATTGTGTACCCTATTTTTTTTCCATAATTAAAACGCATAACATTAATCTACTATTGAAAGTTTTAACGTTTTTCAAAAATTCTTAACGATAAAAGTGAAGGGTAATTAATGTTGAATACCAAACCGTTTTTAAACTCAAATCAAATTCGTTAAATTGTAATAATTAATATATAATTAATGGAACAAAAGTCTTTGGTATGTTAACTAATCCGAGATATGGACATAAATAGAAGTGTGCACACATTTATACTATTGTATATTGTAGTTATCAATCTTTTTATGAATGTCATCATCTTGTCCTACGATGATTTAAGTTGTTTTTAAATTTTATTAGGGGAGCAAAGACGTGCACGAGTTACTTGAAAACAAATGACACAAACCATATATCAATGTCGATATTTTAAGACACCTTGATTATAATTATTTCCTGCTTTTGATCGATGCAATTTATTTATATATATATATATTTATTTTCTAAATTATTAGCTAGGGAACGGACTATAATAATTAGGTTTTATTTTTTTTCTAATATTATATTAGAAAATAGACAGTTTATAGAGTTTACTTTTATGAAAAAAATCCACTTCCAATAATTTCATCGAGACGGCGATTTTTAACAATTTATTTTCATTCGCTGAAAAAAGTAATAATTTATACGGCATTTTTATAATGGTTTTTTAATATCACGCATGCAAAATTAATTTTATCAATATCACAAAAGATGCCAAATAATAACAAAAATTAATAACTATAAAAAAAAAAACGATCGTTATAAACGCAGTCGATTGCGACACCGGATACATGTTATCATTCATAATGTTACTTATAAAATTAAAACATTTTTCTTTTTGTAAATTGAAATATACGAGTAATTGAAAACCTACACATAACGTCTTGTAAGTCTTTGTATATTTCATTATATTTTTTGATATTTATAGCTTCACAAAATATACCAGACTTTTCAACTGCGTTTGTAACAGTAACTAGGACATGAATATATTCGTAATAGACGTGCTGTTTTATTAAAAATGAACAATACAACAATTTAATTGGTATTTCTTCACGTTCGAAACTAAATCGATATTTAGAATTTTCTCCTATAAATATATCATTTTATGTTAAATTACCTACAACATTTTAAATAAATCTGACAAATATAATATTTAACAGTTTTTCTATATTGAAACAAATTTACCATAGCATAATTTTTATATTCTAAAATTAATATTTGAAATAATATTCGGTACCTATATTTTTTGTACATATATCAGTCCGTCGGCACTTATCGGAATCAATTTACTTAAAATAAACATATTTTTATGTATACTCATATATTTAAATTAATTTATAAATTACATTTGTAAACGAACATTTTTACACTGATTACAACAAACCTCATTACTATATTATTTATATAATTATGAACATAATACATAATTACAGTTTTTATATTATATTGGGTCATAAAATATATTATTTACCATTACGGCAAAGTCTTAAAATTTTAAATTCCGAAACGTGTTGGAGGAATTAACAATTTCCGACCGTTGGAAACGAAAATTAGAATCAACTGAATGCGTGTCGGTCGTATGTAAATTGGACGTGATTTTCGTGTGTCGTGTCGTATCGTGTTGTACAAGTGTGAATCGGGCTCGATTCCTATGTCTGTTGTTAATTACGTTTTTATTTTTTTTTTAATACTAAATATACGTTTTTTTTATCACATTAAATATCTATTAACAATTACTTATATCGGCTGTTGTCAATATTATATTTTTGAAAAATATTTTAAAAACTAATCGTTCATTAATCGTCTCGTGTATTATCGTTATTCGATAATCGTCTTCTGTCGCGTGAACATTTCGACTTGTAAAATTTTTCATTCGCAGATATCTCGACAGAATAAAGGTCTATTCCCACTACTCCAGAACGTGTCCGGTACGTGTGTCCGTGCCAGATCCGTGTTAAATAAATATCTGTTGAGACGATTCTCTTTCCAGGTTCCAGGACGTGTTCAGCTCGGAACGGACACGTCCGGACAAATGCGAACGAAGTGTGATATTTTTATTCCGCCACTGTTGAAAAGTCGTCGGTACCATCGACAATACTATAACAAAATATATCATTTACACGGACGGGGTAGTATAAATACCTGACACAATGCCGGCCCGGACACGTCCCGGAGCAGTGGGAATAGACTTTATCCGTTTTAGAATAATTCTTCTTGTGAGATATGCACAAATATTTTATAACAAAATCATGCTTAAAACTGAATTTTTTTTATATTTTCTCAACGGTGTTTTAATTTCGTGAAAAGTAAAAGCTTCACGCAACTCTCGGTCCGTTGCGAGTAGAACACATAACGGATTTTTCGTAACTTGATAAAAGTTTTCGGAAAAATTATGAAAATCTGAAAAGAATCTCAAGCAAACGATTCTCGTTTTCAGTGGGGGGGGGGGTGGATGCAGATCCGGTGTTTACTTGTGCGCAGTTTTGCTGGGTTTCCACGATGTATTCCTATATTAAAATGTATAATACAGTTTGAATAAAAACGATCTACTTAATTCTAGCACTTTAAATATATGTTAATTTTACTAGAAAAAAAAAAGTGGCCATCATATTCGAGACGAATACTTTTCTTGCCTCGGTTCCCCCCTGTATTTTGTGCCTTGGGAGACCCCGGGAACTACGGAAACATTATAATACGTCCTTGTTTAAATTTTGCGTTGTTCCGCGTGCGTAGTGTAATTAATAACGATATATGATTCAAGTCTACCTTATACATAGAACTTCCTCTCTCTCTCTCTCTCTCTCTCTCTCTCTCTTTCTTCGTTGCAGGATTTAATGCGTTTTAATTATCCTTTGACATGGTTTTTTCTCCTTAACCGTCGTTACGCATAATTCTTCTTGTTTACGGGTAAAAAACCTATCAAGTGCTTATACGGTTGTGTTTCCTTGCACGCGCATAAATCATCACGCGTTTCTATATTTACGAATATGAGAACTTCCTGCGAAAATCATACTTATATATATATATTATGTGATACACACGTATATTTTTTTAAACTTCTGGACGACATTTTATTTTTTTTTTTTAGTAAGCAAAAGATTAGTGCTTTGTATGATAATCAACGTAATAATAATTGTCAGACGACACTTTTCGTAAATTATCTAAGGCTGCATGTGTTCGCACGCCCGAATACGTGTATTTTTAGGTTTCACGTTTCTCAGCACAGAAATCGCATCTCTCCCGGCGGTAGTGACAGTCGAGGATACACTGCGTTTCGGTCAGAGTAATAGTCGAATCTTGTGCGATAGTCATCGGCATTTGAAATCAGCCGATCTGCAAAGTTCAATGCTTTAAACCATCTATTAATGCCGATTCAAATTTAACGTTACAGAATGCTTCAAAATTATTTACTAATTGAAATTACTCCAAATTTTTTTTTTTAATTATTATTTACTTATTAATTTTTTGAGCAACAAACTATAATAATTATAAATATTTATTTTTCGAGACGATTAATAATAATAATAATTTATATTTTTTAAGTTAAATTAAATTTGAAAAAAACTAGTTTAAAGAGTTTACACTTTTGTGAAAAATCGTTTACTGAAAAAATGTTAAATACTTAATACTGCAATTTTGTCCGTTCACATACTGCACGATTTAATCCGTATTGTAATGTAAAAAATTAATTTTATCAATATCATGTGAACGCAATACGATAAATGGTACACACTTATCCAAGTGATACGTATATCATGAACATTCGAACTCTGAAGACTGTTATAAGTGGTGACTAAATCGGATAGGAATATTTAATAAAGAAAATATTGAATTCAATAGTCTATATTAACATAAAAGTAACAACTGAGAAAATGATTAAATATATATATATATATATATCGACATTGTTCTGTGTGTATTTAATATTGTTTGCTATATAGCAGCAAACGGGCAATTATTCCAACTTCCTTATTATAATACTACAATTTATATTACTCAATCTTATTATTTATACATTTGTTTTTAAACTTTGAATTAAAATTATTGCATCCGTATATTATTGTATAATGTGTGATACTGAACAATTTAACAAAAATAGAATATACAATATAATAAACGAGTTTGATAAATTTTTAAAACTGCATTTACCAGCACTAATATAATATAACATAATATTAGATAATGAATTTGTTATAAATATATAAGGGTAATTTTATATATATATATATTAAAATTAAACTAAATTTTAATTTTAATTAATTTAATCCGATTTATGATAACACGATGTAACATGTTCAAGAAAATTCGAAATATCGATTAATTTCCAAAAAATTATTTTCCAATTCTAACCTCAACAATTTCATTTTCATCTGCATCCACCAGTAAGCCGCTATTTATTATTGTAAAATATCTTTTAAACGATTGTCTTAGAAATCTATTGAGACTAATTTTCATTTACATCCCAACTCACTCGTATCGCGACCAATATTTCGCGCTCATGTGTCGGCACACGAATAAATTCTTTATATTATATACTCGTATAAACACACGCACACACACACGCGTCAACAATTTCGTTTTACTGGTCTAAATGTGAACACTTCAGTGTATAAAAAAAAATACATTAAAAAACTTATTGGAAATCATCCGAAGATACGATTTAATGTAAAATTTAGTTTACGTAATACATTTTTGTCATTTCCTTAGAGTCGTATGTTGTACAAAATTATTGCCTTATTACAGAAAATTACTTTTTTTTCTCTTTATATGACGCTCTAACTTCAAGTTAAATTTATAAAACAGCATTTCAATCCGTTTAAATTTTGTACTAAAAACAATACGTATGTGAAATTTTTATAATACAACAATTATTTATATTTAATTTTCGTTACTTAAAATTTAAAAAACCAGATATTTTGGACATTTATATTATATTTTTAAGAAACGTATTAAAACCTTACAGCGGCAAATATTCCAATTGTTAATTCGAAAATTTTAAATTATTATTAAAATCAATTTTGAAGTTTACAAAAATTCAATTTTAATTGGACTTATATATTTCTATATAAACTTAATGAGTTTTAGAAAAAAAATTGTTAACTTTCCCTCTCCCCAGTGCCTTGATAATAATATTATCAATTATATTTTATACATTTAATCTATATTCTAATATTTATCTTATTCTTAATAATAAAATTATCTTATTATTAACACGTCGTGTAACCCACGTTCCATAACTGCTCGAATATTCTACGCGATTGAAATGATTTAATTTTTATTAAAATCACATGGTATATCGAATATTAACTTTTAAATCAACTTCGTCGTATTAGTAATTGCATATTATTTATTTGTTTGTTTGATAAATACAAATATAATATATTACATTCGTCTCGATTTGTTGTTTATTGATTTATATTACTTGGCTACGAGCACTCGAACGGAACATTACTATAGAATCAATAGTGTTAGAAAAAATAATAATATCGATCCGATTGTAGTAGGTTGTTTGATAAGTGTTTCAATAAATCAATAGTTAGTTGACGAAATCGTTATAAATATCACCCGAATATTGAAAACGAAATTCAAATGGAGAAAATGTTCTTCGAGTAAGAATATTTATCAATAAACAAATACATCGTATAATAAATATTTTTTAATTTTCGATATTTAAACGCTCAACACTCGTGTAATAAAGTCTCGCGTTATTTTTATTATCGTTTACACTTTTTACGGAATATCTTTTGTGACGTTCTGTTTTATTATACGTTTGCGTATTTTTTTTTAAACAAGAGGACAAATCATAATCATTTACTTATTCAAATAATATGTTAAAATTTTAGTTATTAACTAAAAATGTAAAATCTTTAAATTGTTTCAGTAATGGTTATTGTGGTAGAAATTATAGTGAAGAATCCCAGGATGAGGAAACAGAAAGTACTGATGAAGAATACGCCAATGAAATGTTTTGTTCATCTGAACGAATTACAGAATATGAAGAATCTGAAGAAAACCACTTCGGAGAACATGAATATGACGGCGTTTTCGAATCTCAATGGGAAACGGTAAATTATAATTAATCAATAAAATGTGAATTTATAATAATTAAAATATAACGTATTATTTTATTTATTTTTTTTTTTTTGTATTTTTGATAAAACCAATCTATAGAAAATGCGTTATTATGAACCACCCGTACAACAGTATTATCAAAAAATGTTGCTTGTTCCTTTAAGTGATCCATATACCAAATTTTATAACAATCCTAGAGGGAATTGGATTACAAGAGATGAAAGAAGACTAAAGGAAGTTGAAATTGATTATATAATAGATGATAGGATTAGATACAAGAGACATGAATTTATTCAGGTTTTTAAAAAAAGATACATTGTTAGAAAATTAACAAAATTCATTGTAATATTAAGTATCGATTACCAAATTTAATGTTTTTATGTTTGAAATTTTAGAACAGTTCTGAAGTGGACTTAGAACCTATGAATGAAAATATTTTCATTTCAACAACCGATACGAATGAAATTCCACAATTTGTAAAAACGAAAATACATATAACACACGAATTTAAAAGTACTGGAAAAAATTCAGATGAACATTATTCTAATTTATTATTCTAAACACAAATATTTGTACATTATAATTTAATTTTTTATTTATTTATTATAGGTTTTAATAGAAATAGTAGTACACCAATATCATTCTCTTCACGAGATAGTTTCGTGAATGACGATACTTCGTAAGTACAATTTTAATTTTCATTTAAGTTAAAAACGCTATCAAAAATATGTTTTGGCAACGTATAAAATGCTCGTACAGTGATATCATTACATATTCTAATTTATTGACTATCACTAAGCGTTATAGTATTTAATTAATTTGTTTTCTACTAATTCATCTTTTTCTATTCTTTACTACTTTTTTACCAATTTATGTAGTTATTATAAGTGTAAAACCATCATTAGCTACATTACATTTACATTTCCATAAATGTACGGAATTAATTATAAACAAATGTGTTAATAATTTTTTTAATAAATTACTGAACTATAATTGACAATATTTTTATTTCAGCGAAATTAATGAGAATGTATATTTACCAAATAATCGTTCAATGCGTAAAGCTAAGAAACGTGGTAATAATCATAATGATAAAAAAAGACGAAGACAAGAAAAGTTAATAAGAAGAAAATTAAGAGAATACAAACGTGAGAAAAATAGAATAGAAATAAGAAGAATACAAAATTATTTGCCCATAAATATCAGAGATTATCCATTATTAGCTGATTTTAGTGAAGACGATGATGACGATGAATTTAATGGCAAGTTAAAAAAAAAACATAAATTAGTATTTCTTTCTTTATTTTTTAATTAGTATAATCGCTTGTATTTTGTTAATATTACAATTACTCATTCGTTAAAATCATAAAATAATAAAATGTCGTGAAAAATTGTTTTAACATTTTATTTTTGTTTATTTTTTAGATCGACTTGTTATTGACGAAGACAAATTCTAAAATGCCACGTTTTGAAGTCGATCGAAGTACAAATAATATGAATTTTTATTTGTTCAATAATTAATATTCAATAATGTTGGAAACTTTTTTTTTGTAAATGTTCTGTGTTCAAACTTAATATGTATAAAATATAATATAAAATCACGAATTTACGTTGTACAATATTGTGTACACGTAGCAATTATATTTATTAGTTAAAAACGTAACAATAATAACTGATTGTTTGCCACTCTCTGTTAATTGAATTCCTTATACTGCGTTATTAAGATTTCTTTTTTCGTTAAAAATGAAATATATTAACGAAAATCAAGTGAAACCGGCGAAATCATCGAATTAGTAAAATAAATTTAAATACAGTAACAGTGCATACGTTTTTGTACACGATGATGTGTTTAGCACATAGTATATGCACACGTAATACATATATCACCTCTGCACGAGCAACTCGATCGTAGTGGTAAGGATTCGAATCATTTAAAAAAAAAAAACAATCGTTCCTAGAATAAAACAATACTTATTATATACGTCCATTCATAACTACATATAATATATTCTAATAGTGCGGTCTAAATTGTTTTTCCAATTCAACATTGATTTTCTTAATAATCCTGTTTGTAACCGACAACGTGTATCCTATTACTGCAAAATAAGCGTATTGTTTGTTAATTCATCTGGTCTCTAATATTTTGACAGAACACGGTGAGAGATAAGCGGATTGTGTCTACTAGACGTTAGTAAAAAAAAAAGAATTCGCAGCGGTTACGCATATAGATAATTAATAATCTAGTCTGCGCGATTGAACACGAAAAACCAAAATAGAACGTTCTGTGAAGTATTTGAAAATCGAATCACTCTCTCTCTCTAAAAATATTACATAGTAATTTTATTAAAATTCTATAAATATATAATATAATACCGGCGGGCTGAAAAAAAAAAAATAACATATATCACCGAAAAATATTTCCACTCCAACAATGTCTTCCGTCTCTTTCTCCGTCGAATTATAATGTATAACCGATTTGTGTTATTGAAATACTGAACAGTTACAATTTGAACGAACACCACTCGATTAGGACTTTCCTGAACATTCCCCCGAAATTTCGACATTGTATTATTTTTCCCGCGTTGTGATCGTGTGGCGTGTGATGAACTCCAATTCGTCAGTGTCGTGTTTGAAGCGGTTTAAAGCGTAAATTGAACAATTTAATTGGATCTGAGTTTTTATAATGAATTTTACTAGAATTTCGAGTGAACGCGAAAACGATCTGGTTTTGTACAATAATATTTCATTGAATAAAAGGATTATGCCAAATGTTTGAATACGGTTAAACGGCAATGGATTAATTTATCAAAAAACGTACAAAAAAAAAAAAAAAAAATTACGATTCGCGGCAACGCACATCGTAATGGTATAATTATTGGTGGGTGGTGGGTGGAAATAAGAACCAGTTACCTACCCCCCCCCCCACACCGCGGTTAGGGGAGAACCGCGGTCGACCAAAGTGGTATGTATTATACCACACTTACGGAGATATCGCGTGCGAGGTAACTCATTAGGACGCGGCGTCTCCGTAAATCACGCAACACAAACCGTGTATTTTCACAATCGCGGCGCAGTTTTCATTATTTCCCATCTTTTAGAAAACCCGACGTTTTCGCTTTGTTTATTCTCAGACGTATTTCGTTTCGTCTCAGAGATTTTTTCCCCTCTCACACACACTTTTTACTACGCGCGCAAATTAAAATTTATCGACTCCGCGCGACACGGTTCGCCGAATTCGACGCGGCTTTCTTTTTTTTTTTTTCATTTTGTTAACGAACTCGAAATTTATTGCACCGGCCGACGTGAACATTTTGTTTAGCCCGTACGGACGTGTGGAGTTTTTATTTATTTATTTTTTTTTTTTTTAACCCCGTTAGTTAATAGGACAACGTTAAAATAATGTTTTTCTTCGCGTTTCTTTCCGCGCCATTTGTGGATCGCGCGTCGGTGGCAATGCGCAATGAGCATTAGGTTAGGCTCGTCGCGTAAATCTTCGGTCGATTTTCCTTCTGCGCGCGGCGCGGTCGTTCACAGATGTGCGGCGCGAAATAGCGTTCACCGGCTTACGGCGGGCATCGGACACCGCGCCTAATTAGAAAGAAAAAAATAAATACATTCTCCGACGCGTTTTACCGGAATTTTCGTTTCTCTCTCTCTCTCTCTCTCTCTCCCTCTCTCTCTCTCTGTACGTCGACATCGAATGCAAGTCGTCATGGTGTACAAACGCTCCCGTGTCCTGCACACCGTGTGAAGTTTCGGACTTGTGGTCTGCTCGTTCATCGCCGAACACTTTGCAATAAGAATCCTGAACACACTGTTTTTGTTTTCCGCGAATATATTATGTGATTGACGAACGTCGCTCACGGATACGAAATATCAAAGGAGGGGAAAATAAAGAAAAAAATATGGTTAAATCATAACGTCGAAAACGCGGTGATGAAAAATACGTTTCTCGGGATTTTCGCTATCCACCGAACGCCGTTCGCAGTCAGGTGGGCGGCGGTTCGTCGGCGGATCAAATACCGGCTACTGCTGTTTTTAAAGAAAAATTAAATATTTATAGGAGTACTTTTTTTTTTTCGATGAATTGAACAAAAAAAGAACGTCGTTTTCGCAATCCATAAATAGTCAGTTCGATGGAAATATCATTTTTAGTAATCGTTTTGTTTGTCCGCCAGTTACATTCGTGACGCGTACGCCAATAATGAACAAGCCGCGTATTACAGACGGTATTGATTTATTGCGTCTAATTTTTGTGTTAATAAAACTAACATTTTGTGTTATGTGACATCAAATTGTTGTCGACGTTGTTTGCTTACAGATCGTTCGGAAAACAAGTCGGTAATAGACGTTCTATTAACCAAAAGACACTCGGCGGGTCGTTAATCGCGCGTGTATTAATAATAATAAACAAACAGCCGTGCAGTTGTTTTGTTCGCGAAATCGACGACGAGACATTGAGACGGACCACGATAAACGCGTGTGATGAAACGCTTATAATGTATTAAACGAAAAAAAAAGAAAATATGTTACGTGTAAACCGCGACGGAGGGTCGAACAGCGAATGGCCGGGTCGTCCCTTTTACAAATTCGATTGTGTAATTGGTTGGAAAAAGCGGTCGACAATAATAATCGTAATACAACTACTAACTAACGTTGTTTGTGTTTCTCCGTTCGAACGTCATTCATGTAAAAAAAAAAAAAAAACTCCCCCCCCGATTTATAATACATATAAAAAAAATCGTATAAATATTCTCGTAAAACACATCTCTTGAACGCCTTAGAATATGATTCAATCAGAAAAAATGTAATAAATAATCGTCGATGCATTAATTATTATTATTATTATTTCGTGTATGGGGGGTATACGCGAAATACGGACGTATAAAATAAGGAGATATTTTCGGAATATATTTTAACGGTATGTTTTTTTTCCCCGTTTTAAATGACGAATTTAGCGCTATTGACTACGATCCGATTTGTTTTACGCGTATTATTTATTAAATTTCAGTGGTTAATATTCTCCGTTTAACGTGCAACCAACGCTATTATTAACGACACCTCTTTTTCCCGTCTGTGTGAACGAATTCTGTTCGTTTTTATTTTTCGACACTACTTTCATTTGTTGTTGTTGTTGTAATTTAAAAAATAAATACACATTAAAGGATCGCGAACGTTTACTTGGAAACGAGTTCGTTATTATTAATAATTTATTTGTTAATAAATTAATTAATTCGATTCGGCCGGAATTTCAAATTGTCATATCAGTTCTCGTCGTTTACTGTTCAGATGACAAATATTATAAAATAACGCCGTAACGGCCCTTTTTCTTTTTTCTTTTTTTGTCATGCTCGTAAAGCTCGTCCGGACGCGATCGGTTAAGCCCTCGCGCGTTTTACGCATTATTGGAACGATCTCATACAATCGGCGGCTCGACGAACAATACACACAGAGACGACAGACAAACAGACAGACAGACAGGCGTTCGTCCCTTACGCGGGCACGCTGCGAAAAACGCGAGTGCGCGCG
The DNA here is from genome assembly GCA_032441825.1 of Chaetogeoica ovagalla. NCBI lineage: Eukaryota > Metazoa > Arthropoda > Insecta > Hemiptera > Aphididae > Chaetogeoica > Chaetogeoica ovagalla. Next base: position 1,074,311 of record CM063749.1, on the reverse strand, counting down.
CGCGCGCGTGTTACGAGTGCGAGTTTTATTATTATTTTTTTTCGCTCTCTTTCTCTCTCTCTCTCTCTCTCTCTCTCTCTTTTACGGTGTCCGATTTCGAATTCGTGTCGGGACACCTCTCTCGCTCTTCTCTCCTGCACACCCTGCACCCCGAAACACGCACACAATAAACCAGTGGCAACCGATTGTTGTCACATCGAAAATAATAATAATAATAATAATGAACTACCTGACAGCGTGCAAACCCCTCTTTCGTCGAATGTGATTATTTCGTAACAAACATCCGTCCGCGTAACACAATTCACGACATCGTGTGCAATGTGTGTGTGTGTGTGTATTATCACAGCGCGTGTGATGCTGTGACGCAGCAGACGGCAGTGTTTTCGAAATGTTCAGCGCGGAACGTCGTATGGGTATGACGCGTACGACGGGTGTCTTATGGATAGCCATTATTGGGGCGCACAAACGTTTTTCCACGATCCCGCGAATAATTTTCCTAATGAATGACTCAAGATAATAATTCAAGAAAAAATTTCAACGTATAAGCAAAAAAAAAAAAACTATCAATTAAATTCGAATATAATATCAATGGATAGGAGTCGTCTATAAACACTGTCTGTGTACGGCACTGATCGCTTCGTCAGAATTTCGGCGACGGAACTCAAAAGCCGCAGACGCGTTGTGACCGGACCTGTTCGAACCGTTCTAGCCACTGGACAATATTGGCCGGTTCGCGTTCGGCCGGGAACGGTTCTACGGCCTCAACGCGCGGGTAACCGATTTCTGCGTCTGCGCTCGGTGTCCGCAAAAACGATTCGCTTCACGACATCGTCTTGAGCCGCTTGTGCGTCCGATTCCATCGAGACCGTGTCGATCACAGCACGCCCCGAAGGGTCGATCACAACACTCGACTCCTAAAATTCGTGTTTGCGGTGCTCTTGTGCCGAGGGTCGAGTCCGGTGCGCCTTGAGGGCTGTCTTTAAAATATCGCAATAAAATGAGTTAAAAAAAAAAAAAATTTTAAACCGTGTTAAGAGTTAGTGCCCGAGCACACTTACCGAATTAATCAACATGCGCATATTTTAGAGTAGCCTATTACATATTATTATTTATTATTTTTCTTTTATATACATAAATTTAAATTTAAAATGCACGTCCAATTATCTTAAACTACTGCTTTGTATTAAATAGTAAGGTAATTTGAATTATTTCATTTTTCTTTTTTTTTCATTGGCAAATGTGATAGATTATTTGAAAACATATATATATATATTAACATAATTTCGATAATTTAATTTCTTAAATATTGTCGGAATTATTTATTAATATTTTCAACGTGGTGTAATTTATACTATTGTAGTAAACCGTATAACAATGATAATAAAAAAAAACGATTTACAACACAAAATTATTAATCAGTCTAATGGTTATTATGTTTAAAATATCGAATAAGAATTTAATCTTTAATGTGTATTAATATTATTATTATTATTATTATTATTATTAATGAATGTGATTGCAAAAAACTATTGATATATGCAAAAAGTATTAAAATAGGAAACTTCAAATGTCGGATTATGCGATATTCCAATAATGAACACGGACAAACTGAGTTCGGTTATGCAATTTTTAAACAATTTCTTAGCCACTGAACCAAAACGTTTATCCGCGTTATAAAAAAGAAAACGAATTAATAATATGTATGTAGCCGAACGCCCTGAACAAATCGACCGAGCAACCAAACGATCGCGACACCAACGCGCCCCAGGTCACTTCGTGTAGGCAACCCAACGTCAATTTTTATGCATACACGGCGATGTGAAGTTTGTTGACGTTTGAAATAATTGAAAGAAGAAATTGAAGTCGCTTCGGTAGCGAACGGATAACGATGGTACGTGACCGAAGATTTCGAAAAAAATTATTAAAAAAAAAAACGATTTTCGTAATAACGGGATGCGGGGACGGATATTAAAATCGTGCGTTTAATATGAGAAAAATAAATCGAAATAAATGTGACGAGAGATATAACAATTATTATTATAGAGATAAATTAAAGACTGGAAAACGCGAGATCACGTGCAATGGAGAAGTTAAGCCGAATCGTTAACGTTTCTTCACAATTTACTTTTCGTTCGTATTGTTACGGTCAAAGTGTATTAAATTCCGGCATTGTGTAATACGATTTACGATTTTGATCGCAAGATAAATTTTAGAAATTTACCCGTTGAAAAATTTAATGGAAAAAATATGCGCCGAGCACGCAAGTATTTGTTCGTTAATCTGTACACAATATTAATTTTAAGTGTAGAATTTATGCTCGAGATTATGACTTGTTTGTCACATTCCTCAAACCTTCATTTCTTAAATTATAAAATTATGTCACATGATTAAATATATCACAAATTCAAGAATTAGCACACAATTAGTAGTCTTCATTGCACAAAATTTGTTTAAAAAAAAAAAATGATATTACAAAATTTTTACCGTTATTGCACTAAGATTCGAATAGAAAATATGAATAGTAAATTATATAAATATTAGCCAAATTTTCAACATTGTTGAATCGTCAAAAAAAAAAACGGTTTTTTTCTCCCCCTTAAATTAACAAGATTATAGGCACATGAAACGTTAAAATCACAATTTTAACTCATTTTTATAATCTATTACACAGATATTTCATTTTATTTTTATCAATATATCATCTACTTTTGAAACTTGTAAATTTAGTATACACACACGTATATTATGTACGAATACTTAATATGCTAAAAAATAAATTTATTCGTCAAATTGGATATGTGTGCAGTTCTATAAAAATCGTCATCTAATGTATACATAATTGAACGTAAGTAAATGCATTTTTAAATATATAAATATAGTATAGGATAAATAATGATTGTACAAGATTTATTTTGTATAATTATTTGAAATAACAAACATTATTACCAAAATTATTACATATATTATGTAACATTTATTAGTTTATATTTTTCAGAAAAAAATACATTTCAATTTTGTTATTTCCACAAGTAAAATTAAAAATGTTGCTTAGCAAATAAAACTGCATTCTTCAATAAAACAATTGAACAAGGATTAATTTCAAATTACTTGTTACCTTATATAATAAAAAAAAATAATGTAAATAATTATGTTTTAAAAAAATAATATTGGATAGAAAAATCAATGCGAGGCGAAAAAGTCAGGCAGTGTATTGTATGTTGTCATGTCAAGACCTCGTCTGAAATGAATATAAATTTAATTAAAATAAATATTTAATTATTTTCGTTTTACGTAATAAATAATATGATTGTTCAAAATTTTACTACTGAACAAATAAATACATCAAACATTTTTACAATATCTTTTAAACACATTAAGTGTTAATAAAATCATTAAATTGTAACCAATTGATAATATTAAAATGATATACAATATTATTCAATAGTGACCATAAAATCAATTTTCTCATTATTAACATATCACCACATTTGTTTGCTATTTTTATATTTTTACACTTTCAAAATAAGAATAATAATGAGATTAAAATATGGCAATTAATAAATTTCGTATAAAACTATCATTAACTATAAAAATTTATTGAGTCTGAAAATTTTTACTTACTTTTTAAATTCAGCAACTATATCATGCAATTTACTTCGAGGACAGATCATTGCTGTTCTAGTAGATTTTGCATCGAATAGCGGAGTCAAATATTTCTTCCCGATTTCTGGCAGTTCTTCAAGTTGCACTTCAGAAATTTTCTTTATAAGAGTTCTAATTATTTATTCATAAAATATTAGTGAATAATATTTAATCGTAAGTGTTAAAAATATAAAATATCAATTACTGGGTATAATCAGCTGAAAGATTTTTGAAACGTTGTAATATGGATTGTTTTATTGTGTCACTAACTGAATTGACATTATCCATAATATCAATAATCATAGAACACTTCGCAGATTCAAACAGTGTTTGATTCCAAACTGCAGAGTCATTTAAATGCGTAATCTATAATAGAAAAATATTACAATAATATAATTTTAAATATAATTGTAAATTTTTTTTTAAATTACTTTTAATTGAATGTACAATAAAAAGTAACCATGATCTGTTACAGTTTATTAGATTACAATATGTAAAATATAAATATAAATTATAATATAAATAATTATAAATTATTAATTACATAAAATATGTCTATAATAAATAAATTACATTATATATATTTTTAACAATTGTTTATTGCATTTCTATTAATCTCTTAAAGATCTAACATGCAATTCTTTATGAATGCAGTTACTAAAGAAATAATTAAAAGGATGCAAACAAATTTTAAACTATTTCGAACACACTATTCAAATAATCTAAAAAAAAAAGTAGAATAAAACATACCAATGATAACTTAATCTCGTCATAAGCAGTAATTATATTTCCTGATTGATGGAAATTTAATATAATCAATTTTTCATTAACCTTAAGAACGATATTAATTGAACTAAAAATTGTATCAAGCAGTGGAAACTTGATTTTTTCCATTGGTCCCTAAAATGTCAATCGTTTTATTTAATAAATTTTCAAAAATATACATTTTTACTGATAATAATAAATAAAATACATCTTTCTGTGTAAAATATTTCATGAAAACTAATAAAGCTCCTATATCTGGATGATTATAGTCACAAACACAATCCATGACTTGTACAAAATGACTGTGTTCAATGTTGGTCACACCAATAGCACATGCTCGTGTAATACATTGATTGATTGGTAAAATACATTCGTAGTCAAAATCTGTTTCGAATCTGAAATAAAAACAAGTTATTAAATTCGAATAAAAAATATAAAATAACATGTAAATAAATATTTGATATTTTCTTACGATTCTTTTGAACTTCTAATGTTAGGAGGGACTATCATTTCCAATATGGACAAAGCATCTGGTTTTATATCGCATAACACATTTAAATCAGTAGCCATATGCATTTTAAGATGATCAGGGTTTCTCAAGAATAATAACAATTTATTTATATCATCATACACAGAATCTGAATCCAATTTACCCATTAACATTTTTACGAATTTGACTTGTCTACGTCTACCAAAGTCATAGAGATTGTTATCTGTATAAACAACAAATTGTAATAATGTAGTGAAAACAAAAACAGAATAAAGAAATTAAAAACAAAAGGGATATACAAAAAATAAATAAATACAATTATAAACTAATACTCATAAATAATAAATGTGTATGTCTGTATATATATGTATATATATATACATACACATACACACAAACTTAACCAATTATAATTACAATATAAGATTTAAATATTATTTATTCTCTTTATTAAAATATACATTTATTTATTGAGGAATAAATAATAAAAATATTAATAATACATTTTTATATCAACTTACACTTTTTGTAAATCATAGTACGTATCACATCATTTATCATTTGAGACTCAATATTTTGAAACTCATATAAATCAATCATTTCACTAAGATAATATTCAAGTTTGTGTTTAAGTATTTCCGTTTTGAACAATAAATCATGAAACCATTTGATGCCTACATCAAAATTCTTTGGTACCAACTAAAAGTAACAAAACAAAATTTTAAATTCTAAACATCAATACATTATACTAGTAGTATCAGAATAAGAATGGCATTCATAAAACTCAGACATTCTGTCAAATTTAATTAGTTGATTACTTCAATGGTTAATGAAATGACAGAAGAAATCTTTCCATACATATATGACGAAAATTTGGAATTCCAGTGAATAACATTTTTTTCTAATCCATCAATAATATTGGGTCCATAGACTTTAATAAGACCATCAGTTCTTGTATTACTCATTAATGTATCAATTACAATTGGTATATATCTGCGAAGTTTATCTGATAAACCTTTGGTATTGATGGATAAAGTCATCTATGAGACAATTTGGTACAGAAATAATTTATTATTATCGTTTTTTTTATGCCAGTTTTATGAAATCACTTACATAAACACAGTGACTTTTAATGTCCATAATATCCATGCATATAGGTGCATTTGTTATTTTGAATAAATCATGTTGATTTAAAGAGTTTCTAGTAAATGTTTTATGTGCGTAAAATTCTAAGCATTCAACATTTAGAATTTTATTTAATTTTAATAATGCTTCTGGTGGTTTTTTCTATAAACATATAAAAAGAAATTCATTACTCATATATTCGTTCCCGTTAAAATTTTTTAAACACGTACCATTAATTCTTCCTTGGCTTTCAATAACTCAATTGCTTTTTCTTTCAAACCATCATCTCCAAGTAATTGTCTGCGTTCTCCAAATCTTCTATTTGTTTCATGAATAAAATCTACTGTCTTTTGTGCAGAAGGTATTATTCTCGAAATCACTCGATGAGCATTTATAAAATAATCGTTCAATATTCCTTTCCAAAAATGTATGTCTTTAGAATAAAGTTCATTCACTATGGAAATCCTATTTAAACTCGGTTCCAGCTGAAATCATAAATTTGTGAACTAGATAACGTACGTCAAATAAAAGTAATAACACTCACATCAGTTACATCATTTCCATATAGAAAATCTCTTATTATAGCTACAGCCAGTGTATCATTCGGTGACGTATCCAAGTCGTAAAATAAATCAAATTTGTATTCATCAATATTTCTATGAAACTCTTTCGAGATAAAAGAATCATCTTCATTTATAAGTTTATTAAATACCTCATACAATTTTAAAGATATTATATTAGGAGCCCAATTTTTTCTGCTCTTGTTTATAAAATAAAATAATATAGCAGGTTCCTTATGTGAAGTCATGTAATATGATATCTGTAAAATAAAATAATAAATTAGTAATTCCAACATAATAAATACTATAAAAATAATTAATACTGCTAAATAAATAAATAAGAAAAAAAATCAATAGAATTTATTTGTACGAATCGTGTAGAACCATTTCGGTTCAACACACAAACGTTAAATTTTACAACACAGCCAACCAAAGTTTGTCTTATATTCCTTCATTTTTTGTTTTAAAAAAACCTACTTAAACAAAACCAATGTAGTCATTTAAGTATATATATATATATATATATGATTTTTGAACCATGTATAGAACAATCATAAACTTTAAATTCTTTAAGTTTTAATATGGGATGAGCCACTTTTTATTTTAGAAAATTTTAAATAAATGATAACTTTTATGAATTGGGCCATCTCATAGAACATTACATTATTATTTCCTAAGAATTAAATTTTATAGTATAAACTCATGAATTCATGTTAACATTTTTTTACATTTCTAAATATTCGATTTGACATCACAAATGAAATGTTTAACATTTTCATATTTTACCTGGTCACACATTGGTATTGCACAATAAACCATTTCTTTGTCTAAATGTATGCTTGTAAGATATTTCATCAGCAATTGGCACGCAATATACCTATAATACATAATTGTCTTATTAAACGATATAATTCTTAAATGATCTTAGTAATTAATTATTTATATACTTGTTAATATCACTAGGTCCTCTAAAACCAATACTAATGATGTCATAATACTCTTGAGAACGTAGGAAAGACATCTTAATGTCTATGCTTTTAGTCAATGGTTCTACTGGATTTGTCCATGGTCGAACATAATCTCCACGGTCACCCTGCAGTAATTAATACATATCATACGTGATTAGCAATAATCATAGATTAACATTATTCGAGCAAATAATTAAAAGGATTACTTTTGATAAAATCTTATGAATAAATGGCTCTAAAGTATCAAACACGGAAAAGTGGTCAATCTTTCCACTTATAATGAGCAACAGATTTTCGGGTCGATAAAATTCATTATGAAACTTGCGCACCTTCAATAGAAAATAAACATAAATATTCAATATTAACAAGTAAAAAATTATGAAACTAATAGATAATTGTTACACATATTTATTTTTACATTGGTGGCATAATATTGGAAATTAATTTACTTTATCAATTGTTGTGGATTCTCTTAAATTTTGTGTCGTGCCCATAAACGCGGATTTATATCCACATTTCCCAGGATACATTTCTTGTAACGTAGATTTTTGAATACAGTTTGTTGGCTTAATCTCCTCGTTTTCCAATCTGCTATATAAAAAACCGGCATCTCTCCCTTCGTCTGTTATATGATGAACTTCCGTAATAAATCCAGCATCCTAAATTAAAATTTTTCATTTTTCGTATTCAAATTTCAAATAATTAAGTTTAAATAGAATTTACTTACTTGCAATGTAGGATACAATATATAGTCCAAGTAGATTGGAAGTTTAGACAAAAGACCTTCGGCGCAAAACGCACTGGTTACGTAACACGCATGATCGACTTCTGAAAACATTAATTAATTACTGGCTACTACGCTCTTTGTGTAATGAAAGAAAATTAATCGATTAGATAATATTACGTTGCCAAAAAGTTGTATAATGCGCGAAACCGTTGAACGACGATTCAAGTGATCCAAGACGATAAGGATAATTTTCGGACCCCAAATATATTAAACGCCCAATTGCATGCGGTAGACCATCGTCATCATGTGTTTCCGTTGCTGAAAAAAGGAAAATAATAATAATAATAATAATAATAATAATAATAATAATTAAAATAATAATAATAATGATAATAATAATAACAATAATAATAATTATAATAATAACAATAATAATAATAATAATAATAATAATAATAATAATAATAATTAAAATAATAATAATAACAATAATAATAATATTAATAATAATAATTATAATAATAATAATAATAATTAAAATAATAATAATAACAATAATAATATTAATAATAATAATAATAATAATTAAAATAATAATAATAATAATAATAATAACAATAATAATAATAATAATAATAATAATAATAATAATAATAATAATAATAATAATAATAATAATAATAATAATATTAATAATAATAATTATAATAATAATAATAATTAAAATAATAATAATAACAATAATAATAATAATAATAATAATAATTAAAATAATAATAATAACAATAATAATAATAACGATAATAATAATAACAATAATAATAATAATGATAATAATTATAATAATAATAATAACAATAATAATAATAATAATAATAATAATAATAATGATAATAATAATAATAATAAAAACATTTTATTGTTAACGATATAAAAAAAAAGAGATAGTACCATTAAGGCATAAAACAATTGAAACAAATTGGCATTTTTTCTGTAAAATTATGTAACGCGTATTATAATTTTAGAGTATGACGTGATAAGTATATTGACGATTTTCTCATCAATCATAAAATAAATATTTCCGTCACTACTTGTAAATGGTGAATTTGATCGGTTTGTGAAAACGGTGCGTAAAACAGAAAAAGACAAATATTATACGCATACGCGACATCAACAAATTTTAATAATTCGAAGAAAAAAAAAATGTCCTACTTCGAAGTCGTCCATTACTGACTGTTTTAGACTAAAAAGTATAGTAAAAACATATATACTCTGTTCGCCGAGAGACCAGGACCGTTTCGCGCATACGACTGACGGAAATACGGGCGCTCCGTCAAATATCCCCTCTCTACGACTAAAACTATTTTGTATACGTAGTGAGTTCAAATAAACTTTCGCGTCGGCCGTTATGATAATATGTGAAACATGCGAATTGCAGTCGCTACAAAAAAAACGTGACACTGTATGCATGGGCCGAATTCTGATTAGCTGGCGGTCGGCAGCCGTTACGAGTTGCACTGGTGGGGGGATAGACGAGTTTTCGTCCGCCGCGCAGTCCTGGTCTCTCGGCGAACAGAGTTTTTTTTTTTTTTTTTTTTTTTTTTTTTTATATATTTAAGTCCATAGAAATCGGTATCTCGTGTCACCCGTCAAAAACACCGGATGATAATTTCATATTTGACAATCCGAACACACACACATCACATAAACGATTTTTCCGTCTGGGCCGTTCTCACGCTGTTGTTGTGACGCAACAACGGCAACGAAAAAAACCGAACAATTTCCGTCGCCGACTACTCCGGGACGTTTTTCAATATTCATACGGGCCGCGTCGTATTCCGTTTTTTTTTTTTTTTTTAATACGCGCCATCACTCACCCAAAGCAAAATGTCCGGTCACCATCGGTCCTTCGGTTTCGCCGAAAACGATTGTCAGACCGGTGCGCGTGCACTTGTACTTGTACACCGGAATGGCGGCCTCGAATTTCGATTGACAGATCAGCTCGAACCTTTGCGAGTACATCTCGCTACGACTATCAGCGACGAGTTTTTCGTCTTTCGCGTCCATGTCGCTGCTGTTGGACGGTGTCCCGAGTACGGCGCGTATACAATCGTGAATGTGTTTTTCAGCGAGCGCGAACCACGACGATTACACAAAATGACCGAACGAACCGGTCCAATGCCGCCGCCGCCGCCGCCGCCGTGGGACGTTCGTCCAATCACCGCACCGTCGGCCATAAGACGCGTTTCTCCCGCGACGCGACAATGCTGCCAACAAAACAAACAAAAAATCCCTTCGGCGTACCAAAAAAAAAAAAACGAAACGTTCCGAAAAATTCGAATTCGGCGGTTCCCGTCCGCCGAACTCCGCTACGCGTCACCAATCAAAACGCGACCACAGACAGAAGACCGGTTCCCTCCATAAGCACTCCGTTGGATATTATCGAAACGTCACGGTGGAGGAGATGATGGAACACAATTTTCTCCGTAACGCTTATCCCGTGTGTTTTGATAAGCGAAACCGACGCTAAACAATGTATTTCCCCACCGTTTCGAAACGTTCAACAGAATAATAATCGTACGCCGTACGGACGCCATTGTGTGTGCCGCCGAAATTCGGTGTTTTTTTTCTTTTTTTTTTCGGAAAAATATTGAACGCGGCCTTTTACGACGCCGGTTCGTATAAAGCGCGAGTGTGAGTATTTATGTGTCGATACACGAAATACTCTTAGGTTGCCCAATAATCGTCTTACAAACTCCTCTTAACGCGTATCGAGCGTCATATATTATTATCACACTCGCGACGAAAAAAAAAAAAAAAACGCGTTTCACCCACCGCCCGCACCCGTCGATCGTTCCGCGCCGCGTCTTCGCACACGAAAATCGTCGTGACGTCGTTCTGAATCGCGGTCGTCTGAAGAGATCGACCGTTGCTGCAATGAATAGACGCGCCGCAAAGAGGAAACTGTTGAAGCGTTCATCACGTCGTTCGATCATCTGCAGACGTCAACGGGGGCCGTTTTTCAACAGGTCCCGACGCAACAACATCATCAAGCAATATCAGCGCCGTAATCGCATTAACCAATATCGGATCAAAAACGTATATATATATATAATACAATAATTTTATACCGTAATTTTTTTTTTAACGTTTTCGTTAATGTACAACTCGGCCCGCTCGGTGCCCGTTGTCGGGGTGGTCGTGTAGGGGAAAAAAAACACGAGCGGCCTCCCCATTACGCGTTTTCCGTGGATTTCGACGCGGCGGCCCGCGTATTTTCGACGAATCCCCGGGTTACGACGGTCGCGGGCGCGTTATACTTACCGAGTAATTTATTTATTTATTTTTTTCAAGGAAATTTTTTTTAATAAAAACTGTTTTACATTTTCTGCGTCGAATCGACGATCGGTCCCGCGTCGTTGTACGACCTGTTGCGACGGAAATTCACCGTGCCGGCTCATGTTCAAAACGCGTCGGGTTAACGTAAACGCGTTATGACACGCGCGGCTGTATACGAGTACAAGGCCCAATTGTGCAGTGCTCGTTCAAAACAACGATTGGGTTTAACGGGACGTTGTACGGTGTCTGTACACATGTTTTTTTTTTTTTTTTCTCGAAAAATTATTTCATTTTTAATAAGTTTTCCGCGCCCACTAGCCTATCGTATCGTTCAGTATAAATATCTGTGGAAAAAAGAAAGAAAAAAAAAACGTTTTCAAATTTCAAAACAAATATTCATTCGTCCCCGCTTCCCGGCCGCCAATCGCGGCTTATTACGCTTCGTAAATGATATCCGAACGATAAATTAGTAAATATATATATTTTTTTTTTTTCTTTTTTCGAGTAATAAAAATATAATTTTCGTGTACTCATTCGCGTTTCACTTGTAGTAGTGTTTAAAGCACCCCATACACGGTCAGTTTTGAATGACAATCAATGTGATTGACATTCATGACTGACCATGTATGTGTATGACTGATAATGACTGACAGTCAAATTTTATGACTGATGAAATTCAAACATGTTTGAATTTTTATCATCAGTCAAGATGATTGACATTCATGATTGGCCGTGTATGTCTATGAATGTAAAATAACTACACGATACACCAGACTTTCAATACTGACAATTGTGTTGACTTATAAAATAAAATAACCGAATGACTGAAGACTGTCAGTTTTGATTGACCGTATATAGTTGTTATCAATCGTCAGTCAATGATCATACTTGACTGTCAATCACATTGATTGTCATTCAAAACTGACCGTGTATGGGGCGCTTAACACGACGACGTCCTTGTGACTGTATAATATACAAAATGAAGCCGAACAGCAAGTAAAAATGAAAATATAATATCTGTTCAGATGTATTATGTGATTTCGCTAACGGTGTACGGTTATCGATACTATATTTATTTATTTTACGAGTCCGAGCCATCGATTGCCTTCGTATAGTTTCTTGCCAGTAACGAGCGAGCGACTTCCACTGCCTGATCGTTGGCTTCCGGGAGATCTTGTGTGTTACATGTTATTGTGAGGTTTGGACAAACCAGGAGATGTTGCATGGAGCCACATTCGCATTTGTTACCTATCTTGTGATAATTTCCACTCGGACATATTTAGTTTACATCTACCTACTCCTGTTCTCAATCTATTAATGGTTTTCCATGTTGAGTATGGCGGATTTTCACCCTAAATATACACTACTATTAGTATCGTTACGTTTTCATTATTATTATTATTATTATTATAAAAATATAATCAATGAAATTTGTCGTCCGGTCCAACATTAATCGTTGACCAAACATTTTTTTTTCTATCACAGAAATCTATTTTGTCAGAGAAAAAGCGTTAATCTAACTGTTTATATAATACATATGAGGGAAAGATGACCGACTGGTCTATCCTTGTACAGCTCCGAACCACTGGAGATGGATCGGACTGAAATTCGGCGTAAAAAATAAAATATTTTTGAATTTTTAATAAGTCAACAGACGATTAATTTAATTTAATTCTTTTTTTACAGTTTGGAGAAGGTAATAAAGATTTAATAATTAAAGTACGTACCTTTATGTCAATTTATTATTTAAATTAATACATATATTATTATGTTTTAAGAAAATAATACGTAAATTAATAATAACAATAACAATAATAATACGCAGAATTTTTTTTTTTTTTTTAATTTTTCGTGTATATATAAACGAGTGAAAATATCAATTCCGTAATTAATTTTCTATAATTTATAGGCGGAAAATTGCATATTCAACGAATTTCCCGAAAAAATACTCGAAATAAATAAAGTATTGCAATATCCAGAATTTTCTTTTCTTGGATTAAAGGATACTAAATACGGAATCGATCCTGCTGTGATATTGTCACTCCAACAAAATGCCATCCGGTGAGTCAACTAAAATATAACGATAAATACATTTAATTCGTTGTTGTATTGATAATTTCAGACGTACACACTGTACCCCCCACCCTTACATCGATACTAAAAATTAATTCTTTGTCGTACCTGCTCTGTGTGTATATTATAATGTGATTGTTTTTTTTTTTTTAATAGCTTTTTAATTATAATATGATATATTCGTATTAAGTGTATGTTAAAAGTTCTAATAAAAAAAAAAATGTCTGTCAAAATGCGTTAACCGACTATATTTTGTGTTACTGCAGTGCTGAAAGAGAAAAAAACGCCTCGGCTACATGTTTAAACGAAACAATAAATGAAACACGTACAAATAATATCGTGATAAAAGCCCACGAAGGTATTGTTGAATTGACGAAACTCATTAAACCTTTCTTCATCCAATTGGACACGGACGTAACTCTTGTGAGTAGTAAACCCTTTATAGAATAATAATAATAATAATGATGATAAGTATTATTTAATTAAACGTCATTCAACAAAAATCGCGCAATGTTTTCAGGTAAAAATGTGGTTAACGGAATTAATGCCAGCACATGGAAGTAGCAATTCCTTTGTAACGCGAGTACAAGAAAACATTTTTCGTCTAGTGACACGTATCGAACTTTCTTATTCTTCGTTCTTTAACAAGATCACTTCGTATAGCAATTATCGTTCCACGCTCATTGACAGGGTTTGTAATATTACGATTTTTTTTTTATTATTATTATTATTATTTAAAAACTCCAAATATAATGGGTTGAATGAAAATTTAAATTTATGGAAAAAAGTCTCGTCCTGTATATAGGGCTAAGAAAGATTCCATAAAGTTCCCTAATGTGTGAGCGTTTAGAACTAATAACGAGTTTATTCCGGGATACTTTCGAGGAGTTTCCTATATTGTCATCGAGAAGCCCGTTGTTCGAATTCTAATTATCATTTGAACATAAAACGTTTTACGTTTATCACATTAGATTATTCACCAACTTATTAAAAATTATTTACACAATATTTATTTTCAAAGCATTTAAATGCTATAGACTATTTAAAAAAAAAACTTACAAACCTTAGACTATAAAATAGTTAAGCCTATTAAAATTAATTCGAATTATTTTTTAGTTGCTGAAGTATCCGTTCATAGAAGACTATCAGAAATTTATAGAATTTGAGGATGAAAAACAACATTTATATCTGGCTTGTTCATTAAAAGAACTTCGTAATAGTTACTTGATAATCAACGATATAATCGTGAAAAACTTTGAAAAAATAAAAAGCACCAAGTCTGAATCGGAAAACTATTATTAAAAGAAGTATAGTAGAGCAGTGCTCTACTCGAATCACTTCAATTCAGATGTATATATACTCTAACATGTTTTTGATATTTTGAAAATAATGTATTCTTATTTTTTTTTTTTTTTTTTGATCATAAATAGTTCTATAATATTTCTATTGTAATAAGTATTTTAGAATTCAAAATAAACGTATTACACAATGATTTGTTTTTCATTAAAAATGTCCACTTTTTTTGCAGGACTAATTGTAATTTATACTAATTTGGTTATAAAATGTCATTGTTTTATAAATCTATTATTATTACTAGTTCTGTCCCCTTATTAGTGACAGTCAAAATGCACTAAGTTTTTAGAATTAAATCAACTGTTCATTTAAATCAACAATAATTTAATTGAAATTAAATTATTGGTATCTCTCTTATCATTGCTATCATACATGTAATACATTTTATATTACATGTATGATATCAATGATTAGAGAACAAGTATTGGACTTTGAACTATGTGACAGCAGCCGACATGATTTTATATATATATATATATATATATATATATATATATATATATATATATATTATTCATTAATTCCTAGCATTAACATATTCAAGATGGGTCAAGGAATAGCCATCACCCTTCCCTCTGCTAAGGAGCCACTTTTGTAATTCTTTTTTTTTTAATTCAATTTGAATTTTAAAAAATAACGCCAACTCTCACTATTATAATATATATACATATATAATAGTTATATATTTTTGATAAATTTTACAAATCAGTGCTATATATTAAATTCAAATTGAATTAAAACAAAAAATTTTTAAATATAAAAATATATCTAAAAATATTATTGCTTGGTGTGCTTTTACATTGTACATTTATATATCACAAGACATGAAGATTTGGACGTATAAAATCAACAAGAAACGAAATAATGTTATCTCCCTCTTTAATAAGTTCTCTGCAATTTCCACTAATTACTAAATCCACTATATTACTGGAAAAAAATTAAATAATTAATTACAAAGGAAAAATGGCCTAGAAGTTAGGAAACCGTTTCATTGATCTTTCTCCTCTCCTTAACACCACATTTTAGATTAATTTATTTATTTTTTCTAAAATAGTTTTATTACACAAATTTACACCAATTACATAAGTATAATAATTTGAAAAAGTATATTATACAAATTTGTATTTAGAAGAGGTTAGTGAAATGTACAAAGCTACTAAGCACTATTCATAATCTAACTTACAAAGTGTATAAAACTTATAGTCAATAGTATTATTAACAATATTGGTGTGGTATTTGATTATTAATCTGATTGAGGACAGATTATTAATATTATTAATAAAAATAATAAGGAGAATTTTATTTTGCATTTATACATTTTTATTTTTTGGGCTGATTATACGATATTATTATATATTAGCCATATTTTTAAAGCAAGAAAATTATCAATTACAACGATTAAAGTTAATTAATTGTTATTTTAATATAAAATACACAAGTGCAAGTCAATGAAAAATGATGATCGTCTAAGTCTTTTTGGGTCTGTACGTTGGTAAAAACGGAACTGAATATGCCCATTCCATGCTGAAAAACGTAAAACATTATGTTAAAAATACATATAAAATATAAAATACATATTTTTTTGTAAAGTATTTATTCAATATAATCTATGTTTTTCCCCTCATTTTCTAATACATTTTTGTATTTATAAATATTTTTTTAAGCTTAATCTCTCAAATAATTATAAATTATAACTTTATATTACATTATGATATAATTTATATTACCAGATAATCAAAAAAGAAATCTTATTTATGTACAAATAAGAAGTGTAGAAAAAAAAATTATTAGTTCCTTGCACTACTTCGCAACAAATTTTAAATTATTACTAATAAATACATTAACTATTAGTCAAATAACCAATATTTATACATAAACAACGAAATTTCAACGAAATATGAAATTTAAATTATAGGTTTTCACTAAAAATATGATATGTCGTTACTAAAAAATAAATTTAAAAAAAATCTAAATAAAAAATAAATATTTTACTAAATATATTATTTTGTATATACCTAGTAAGCACCAAATAGTAAATCATTTCAAAAAAATGTTCAATTCATCAAAATGTATAAAAGATTTTATTAATATTGAGTTAAATAAAACACTAACCTTCTTAATAAATCCATGCCAATAGGGAAATCATATGTACTTGACTCCTCACCTGTTGTCGGTTCATTTGTAAGATTCATTTCTTTGCTCCAAGCAATGAGACCTCTTTCCTCCGGAGTACCTTTTCACAAATAAATATATCAAAAATCCGTATATAAATATAAAATGAAGCTCTTAATGTCACACTATGCCTTCATACCTGGTATGGTATTGTCTAAAAAGCAACCGAGTAAACCTCCAACTAATATACTTGTACTGCAAATAACGGTCAACACACTGTCCAACACTTCATTTCCAGTTTGAATCACATTCGGATGAGCAACAAGCCATTTCGGTAAAACCTGAAATTATAAAACCAAATAAAATATTTTTAAAAAAGTGTGTAAGCAATAAATAAGGATTTAAATTATTGTTATTAAATGAATAATTAATGTTTTTTCAACAATTAATAGTTTTTAGTATAAGTTTTTTCTAAAACCATCCCGTCCCAAAACCAAATTATTCAATTAGTAGTAGGTACTATCAACGTAGAATTATTAAAGAAATTAGTTGAACTTTAGAATAAAGAAATATTTGAATGAAAATTTAATTTAATTCGATGAGTATTTGTTCGAATAGTTTGTGTATGATGTATTATATAATTTTAATTTTTTTTCACTTGCGCACAATTAATACAAATAAGGATAGGCAGGAAAGACTATTGTATATATATATATACTTGTATATATATCTGATATGAGTCAAACGGCCATAATAAGAAATACGTGGTAAATATATACAATATCCGGTAAATTTCCAAAGTTTAACAAAATATCGATTAAATGAATTTTAGACGGCACTGTGCATATAATACTGTCATTTCTCAAAATGATATTTTGCTCATTTAACTCATAACATACAGACTGAGTTTTATAAATATTGTCACATACCAACGAAAAAAACATTGAAAATCCAATAATATATAAATTCCTGGAAGAATTCAACTGGACATATTGCAGAGCTGATAAACCTACAAAATCAGATTATCAATTAAAATTAAAATTTACTTAATAAAAACAGAACATATAATAAATAATTATATTTTTTCAAATAAACATATTAACATACTGGAGCCAAAATGTTTTTTCTAAGGTTTATTTTCTCTACTTATTTAAAAAAAAAAGAACAAAAATGAAATTTAACTCGATAACGAATTATTATATTCGTATACATATTATAATTAATACGAATATATATTAATCATTAAAATATGTTCAGATTATTTAGGAAATAATAATTAAATAACATTATACTTTAAAATTACCGAATGCGCTAATCATTCCGAACATAATACAAAACATTCCTCCAATAATGGGTTCAGGAATGATAATGAAAATAGCTCCAAATTTATTAACAACACCCTGAATAAGCATCAGTGCACTAGCGTACTGTATCACACGTCTGCTTCCAATCTAAACAAAACAAAGATTAAAATTATTATATTATTATAATAAGTAATTGGTATACATAGAGAATGTTTGCAATTAAATATTATACTATTATTCAGTAACTTATGTTACTCAGAAAATATAGGAAATAAAAAAAATTAAGTTCATCATTATTCAAGGGTTTATTATTGTACAGTTTTTACATAATAATTTCGAAAGTATTCGTGAACGAGTGTACATAATATCATTGACTATAAATAAATGCTAATATTTATAATCAATGATAAACAAATACCACTTAGTAAACATACAATTTGAAAATGAAACTTGTTTCTCTAATTCTCAAATGTGTTGAGATTACGTAACATTAAATTCTGAACGTTCTGTACAAATATATTACTTTAATTTTGTTATTTTTACCGATTAATAACTAATTGATTATGATTTTACATTTAACATTTTCGATCTTACTTCACCAAACACATGTCTATAATCCAATATTAAAATACATTCAAACGTTACGCTAGAAATAATATTATGTACTACTAACCTTTGTGACACCAATCGCTCCAACATTTTCTCCAAAAGTGTTTGTCCCGTTTCCACTACCCCAAAGACCGGCAAGTACTGTCCCAAGACCTTCAAATCCAATTCCTCTATTTATAGCGTGCACAGGCGGTGGAGGAGCTCCTAATGAACATAACAGTACATTATTGAAAAAGATTTAAACCGAATTCTCTAAGATACCATAACTGGATTTGTTATCTCTATTTATCTAACGAGCAATACAGCAAAATATATTGCGTTGAATTTAAATTGTAGCATTTAGGTTGAATTTTTAACTCTTATTACCGAATTTGAAGAAATGAATACTGCCCGAAAAAGAAGTTACAATGATTTAAAATGTTAATTTTTTTTTCTCAAGTAACTGTATAATTTTTTTTATTCGACGATATTTTACAAAATGACTATGAAATTAACATAAAGCTATATTATTTCATT
Source organism: Chaetogeoica ovagalla (assembly GCA_032441825.1). NCBI lineage: Eukaryota > Metazoa > Arthropoda > Insecta > Hemiptera > Aphididae > Chaetogeoica > Chaetogeoica ovagalla. The sequence goes on along the minus strand of CM063749.1, from coordinate 1,054,728 downwards.
AAAATTTATTTGTAAGTGTTCAAACAATTCCAAATTCAATCCGAACACCACATTCTATATAATGTTATTTTGATTATATTTTCCATTGTTTTCCGATGTTGAAAACAAATGCAGAGATATTCAGATAATCAGTTACTGTGAAAGTTCGAGAATCTGTATGTATTTTATCATCCAACGGTGATTGTTAATAATCACAAAGCGGATTTAGTAGATGTAATATTGGTGACAAACGACTATGAGATATTAAAACTCAAACGCAATGCGAATTCATTATGTCACAACAAATTATTGAATGATTATTTAGTATTAGTATTGTGTAATTTTTTATAATTTATTTTACATACTAATAATGATTTTACATTAAAATATTTTATTAATTTTATGTTTAACATTTTGGTCAACTCAAGACTCATTTGAATGATATTTTATTATCAATAATAACTATGATAACTTAAATGTAAAACGCGACTTTATAACTCATAAGACTTTTGAAGATTTCGCGGAATTATGTGATAATTTTCTATCATACCTACATTAGTTTTATTGAAGAGTTTTTGCTTTATGATTTTTTTTTTTTTTAATCCGCGCTATGAAAACGGGTTTGTCAAATTGAATCTGAAAATCTACGTTTTTGAGTTATTTTAATTAATAATAGAATCGTTTAATAGTAAAATATAGAATTTACTCATTTTATTTTGTTATAATATTTTCCGATATTACTTTTATTACAAATTGTTTTAATATTAAAAAAAAGATCCACTAATTAATACATTGAATCAACTGTTTACAATATAATTCATTGACAACTACAAAGTAGTTTGCATTATACCCACCACACATTTTAGCCGTTGTGGGATAATAGCTTATGGACTCGACGGTGCATGCCAGTACGCCCGCCAGCATGCCTACGACGCCAGCTACACTAACGGTCGGCCAACCCCATTGGCCTTTACAGAGAAACATTAAAACATTTAAACGAGAAACATTATAAATACGTTCGTGTGAATATATTTTATATCGCAATACTATCTCACAGGGATATGGCACTCGAAACCACGACGAGTCTTCTATAATCCGAATCTTGACGTCTGTTCTTGCCGGGTGTCCGACTGGAAAGTAATCGTACACCGTGAGCACGGCACACAGTATCCACATAATCATAATTGTCAATAGCACCCATAAACGATCAAACAGAAATAAAAAAAAAAAAAAAAAATATAAGTTTGTGTTTTCATATATTATAATCGTGTGCAATGTCGCTTACTGGAAACAATTGGAAAACGTTAAACTTAACCATAGAAAAACCTTTGGTTTTACTATAAGTAGGAACCAGACACTTGACGTCAGTCAGAAATTGTGAAAACAGCGTCAACAGTATGATTGTTCTGTGGACAAAATCGTTTGTGATCAAAATAACGTATAATTGTCTATAAATAATCAAGTATAAATTACATTTTGCATCCGAAATGAACGCAAGACATTTTTTCATGAAACTCATAGAAATCTTATGGTGCTCAATGATTGTTCTATTGTATTTACTTACCCCATCGATACGCCCCAGTGCTTGGAAGCCGATTCTCCTGCGTTTTCAAACAGCGACAGACCCACTAACGACACGGTCGGCACAATCGTGAGCGGCGTAACATACTTGACCAGTTTACCGATCAGGCCTAAAATTATTTACAAAAATATATATATTTTGTTATTCATTTAGTTTGTTTAGTTATTTATTTTGCATACCACGTTTTACAGTGTATTTAAACAACGCATTCCACTGTCCACCAAATCATTTAGATTTTGATTTCATACCTCGGAAATGAATAATCGTACAGCTCTTCATCGAAGGACTTAGCGCATAATATTCTCAGCACATCGTTTATACCGAAATAGTAATTTTGAAATTTGTATTTACATACCCCTTCGATCATTCTTTATATTTATAACAAAACCCCTAACTTTTTATCGTAATAACTAATGAAGTTATAGTTTGTGTTTAATAACGTTTGAAAAGCTAACTTTTTAAAAATAACACGTAAAAGTCAAATGAAAAAGAAAAAAAGAATTTAACCATGAGAATATTTTGCACTATATTTTAATACATAGTTCTAGCTCACTGTTAATGCAATATTTATGTACCAGAATATCCGATAAACACTTGAAATAGAGCGGATACGGCAATTGCACCCGACAGTTCTCTCATGCGCACTTGCCAAAGTTCATCTTGTTCTCCGCTAGTCATTTTGCTGATAACGTCCGCCGCAGGACATCTCCATTGCGGTAGTTTTAATATTGCTAACGTCGGAACAAGAAATGAAATCGTTCCTCCTTGTACAATTGGCAGTCTATCGGAAAATTTGAAAATTTCAAAACGCGTCATTTCAAAAATTTGTTTAAATCAATGTAAATGTTACCGTCAAACACGTTTGTCAAAATTAGACGTGGCTGATAATGTAACACAAACTAATTATAACATTTTTCTCAATAGGACCTTAATTGTCACTTTTTACAAAATTCTAAGTATATTTCTATATATTTTGAAAAAAAATGTCAATAATCGCACTCTTTACGCGTGTTCACATATTATTAGTTCATTGCCTATAAATATATACTTACTAAAGTACACTTAGTATAGTTTCGCCAAATTGTGTACATATTAAGCATCGGTTTTGTGATATATTTTACATAATGAATAATTAAAGATAAAATAAAGTACGAGATTGAAAAATACGTTTAACACAATGTTTATTTTATTACTTAAAATTCTACGAAATGAAATTATTATTGTAATTTACAGATTTGAAATTTTTTCTAAAATTATCTGACGATAAGAATGATTTTCGAACATAAATGATAAATATACGTAACATTGAATTTATTAATTTTCATCACTTTTCGTAAATAAATATACGTTGAAAAAAGAAATCAATCTTGAAATGTGAATTGTCTAAATAGATACACAATATACATATAATGTTCGTATGTTTGATGAAAACTAAAAATACTATTCATATAACATTACTTTTGAATTTGAATTACACTTTAACGCGATATACAAAGTTTGGTATATAAAAAATCAAAATGTTAAGTTCTGAGTCATTTAGATACTAATAAACTTTATAACTATACCTAAAGTGGAAAGAGAATAAAATAAAAAATTTGGATCGTTATGCTTATCAAATGAGTTTAAATATATGACGTTGACCTGAATCTGATGAAAATTATGACAAACTATGCAATTTGTAATAAAATAATTTTAATTAACATTGATTTGTTATCACACGAATTGAATAATATTACTAATATAATATTATTAGCATTCGTATGTTTAGTTGAAATAATTTATATTAACAAATTTATACCCCGTTTTACTATTATTTCGTTTATGTTCCATACACTTGTTTTCCTTTTTCTACACGTGCATTTTATTTCGGTACGAAAGCTCTTTCTCCTTGTTTAATATCCTTTGATATGGATATTTCATTGGCACAGGGGTTCGCTCCATTTTTGCCCTACCTTGGACGTCAAGATGTATAACCACCACTGCGTCCAACATTAAATTGCGTATCGAAAACGTTCTAAAATCTGTTTTTAAATTTTTTTTTTTTTTTTGTTAATATTTACTTGTCATTAAACAAAGCGCGTTGTAAACTCCAGTGTTTTTTTTTTAATAAGATACAATGATTTACACCCGTTATATTATTTCGTATTTATTAATACGCGTATTAACTGTGCTTAAAATACTGTTTTACAATTTTACTTCTATATTACAGTATTCGTAGCTGTAAGCGTCATAGTTTTCAATACGAAGTTTGTCATGATTCAATATTATTATTCGCTTATTACGAAACATTGGATAAATTTATTATAAAACTCCAGTCCCTACAATATTAAAAACTCGATGTTTAAATATGCGAAAATAGGTCTCCCTAAAGTTTCTATTGTGTGAAATTATTGAAATGTTAATGTTAACAATTAATCGTTTTAATAAACATTCTTCTCAATGCAAGGCCATGAGCAGGATTTCATTAATATTATTACATAACTTATAATATTTATTCATATTTAAAAATAAGTTAAGCATTATTAGCTATACATATTTTTATTACATTGTGTTACTATTATTGATATAATTATTAAAACTTAAAAACTATTATTTCTGTAATAAATTGACACGTCGAGATATGGTGAAAAATGTGCTTCGGGCGCAAACGACCCGAGAGAGGGCCAATCGCCTTTTCACCACCTCTTCCCCTCAAATCTGCCACAGATCCGAACGGAGGGAAAGCGATCATCGATTCTTGATACTTTTATCGAACTTTTAATTTTTTAATGAAAGATAAATTTATGTGTGTGTATGTATGATAAAGTAGAAGTAGCCACTAGTTAGTAGGTTGAAACGTCTAAAAATGTCTGTACATGCTAATGGACAAAACAAAAATGTTAGGCCCCCCCCCCAACGGATGTGACCAAATATCCCCGCCTATACATTAGTATTGTCTACTTTAAATTTAAAGTAAAATTTATGTTCAATCTAATATTCTTAAAGTAATTTAAAGCCGATTTGACAATATAATATTTGTTATATTGAAGAAAAAGAAAAGTACCTGCATCCAAATGTGACTTGAGCGAACGTCACTATTGCTGTTACGAATATCATTGTTGAAATGATATGGCCGCGAGCAGGATCGTCTTCTTGCATGCACAGTGCTGGCGTCAGGATGAATGGGATCGATACAATTGCACCGATCATCGTCAAATAATGCTGTAAAATAAGTAATAATCCATTTTATATTTCTCATAGTTTCAATATTTTTTGCTATAGGGTATATTTTTATGGGAATTTACACATACTGATTTTTAAAATCCCATGAATATTTCTTGAGTAATAGGTATTTGAATTTAAGAAGTGGTAAAATGATGATATACTGAATATTATTCACCCTCTTGAAGGCACTTTATCAGAAATGTTTAGTAGCTAAATATGTCTCTTCTATCAATAGGATTTTTTTTAAGATTTAAAAAATATAGATGTATAACATTGAAAGCGATTTATAAATATTTCGTAAATGATTTGATAGGTAAATAAAAAAACGAATAAAAAACCTTTAAAATAAAATCTCGGCAGATTTACTGACTACTGGCTCGTGATTAAAAAAAAATCGCTCTATTTGCCTAAACCATATAGAAAATTTGTACTCGAGGATTACATTTTTAAAATTACAATAATTCAAATTTTACATTTCTTCATTATAATCACTAACACATTTTTAACATACTTGTAAAGCCATAAAGACACACAAATACCATGGTGGATTATCGTCAATACCGTAAGTTATAGACAGCCCTTCAGTGTTTTTGGGTTTTATGATTCCAATGGTGTCAATAGTTTGAGTCGACACCAATTCATTTGTCTAAAATATATATATATAAAATATGAGTGAATTATGAAGTACGCCCATTTAATATTTTACAAATTATTATCGATTAAAAATACAACTTATTCATTTTAGTTATTTTACGAGTATATTGTTATATTTTATTATAAATTAATTGTTTTTATTATAATTGTGTTTAAATACAGTTTTCGTATTATAGTATTAATTACACAATAAATAGTATGCTGAAAAACATTTTATATTTTCTTATTAATTACATTTTAATAATAACCAACCGAAATCGTTAAAAATATACCTATTTAATTATATTATATAAATAAGATAAAAAGTTGTATTCATTGCCTATAAATATATATATATATATATATATATATATATATATATATATATATATATATATATATAATATATGTATGTATATAAAGTACACGAATAAAAATGACATTATTCAACGAATACACAGACGAAACTTTTAAATGAAACTCAAATTAAATGTATAAAAATAGATTTTAAAGAAACAAAAAAAATATTCTACTGCTGATGTATATTGTGTAATTAAAATAAAAATTAAGTATACTACGTTTTTCATCTCAATGCCAAAAAAAAAAAAAAAATGATATCTACAACACAAATCTGATATAGTTTTAACTCTGAACACAATATTATAGTTTAATAGGTACTATATAAGATACAAATATAAATATATATATAATAATATAGTTATAAATATTTTAATATGAGTAACACTATGCTATCACCTATCTAGTGATATAGGATTAAAGTTTTTCTGTATAACATACCTTATGATTTTCTAGTATTTAATATCTATTCTAAAATGTTTTATTCCAACTATTCCATATACAAGTTTTTTGAATAATTAAAATTTTAAGTTTATATAAAAAAAAATCTTGTTTTTAAATTTGATTTCAAATGAAGTGTTTAGAAATTACAATAAAATATTATAGAAAAAAAACCATAATTAAATAATAGTCAAATTAACTTATTTGAGAATATTTCGTACATATAAATTGATAAATATACTGTATTTTTCTTGCAATGTTTACTACACTAAATTATTCGATTGTACAAATTTATTTCATTTAAAATTTGGCTTTTTTGATTCCCCTATACGTTATCATCCCGCATAATAACGTACGTGCCTATACAATTGTCTTTGAAAAAAGAATGAAATAATAAATAAGAATTTTTTTTAAATTTTAAATTCAACGCGTTGTATATATTTAATAAAATAATTTAACTTGAAAAGATATCAATACACGTATTTTATTCGTGCCGTAACGATTGTCATTAATTATATACAGCGGACTCACGCTCAAAGTAATCGTTACAAATCCGTCAGAGTTATCCATTGACGGTGTTGTGACACTGCAGTTTTCCAATGAAAATCCAATGTAACAGACGTTGCAAGTCGACGTAGGAATTGAAAAAAACCAACGACCGGGACCCGTGTCTCGAATCAAACTAAAATCATTGGCAAATGGTCGGAGAGATCAAGAAGGATATTGTTTAACAATATAACGCGATAGAAGTGAAATCAATAATCCAGCTCGTAAAATGCGTTATCTTATCTGGAAAAAAAAAATTAATAATTATGTAACGTATACTCATATATTTATTCAAGCCTCTAGAGCAAATCGCGCATTGCCCTCTTTGTGTGTATAAAAAACGTACATACCGCGGTATTTATAAATAATACAAATAATACACAGTTTAGCGGTTAATATCGAGATTAAAGATTGATTCACACTCGTACGACACGACAAAACGTTTCGAGCGCAAACAATGATTTGTCGGAATCGATTTATTTAAAATATTTTTATGCACTCGCCTATATGTTTAAATTAATTTATAAATCATATTTGTAAACGAAGAACAAGTCTAATTATTATTGTATTACCATCACAGCCAAATTTTCGAATTTTAAATTCCAAAACCACGTTGAGGGAGGAGGAATTAACAATAATCCAATCGTTCGAAACAACAAATTGGAATCAACCGAGTGCGCGTCGATCGTATTGGAAGTGATTTTTGTCGTGTGTGTGTGTGTGTGTCGCACGAGTGTGAATCGGTCAGTTAAAACGAAAACTCCTATGAACTTCTATTTAATCGCGATAATTCATAAAACTTAAAAAGTCCGAACGTAATTAAATGATTTTTATTACTTTTTTCAACGAGCCGATCATTGCTGCGAACGCGTAATATACATATAGAAAAAAAAATACGTATTATTTTAGTAAGATACTTCAATAAATTATACACTAAATGAAATAGTTATAAGGGAAAAATAATTTTTTAAAAAATATATATTCTGTTGGTATAAATTATTTCCAATATTTAAAAAAAAAAAAACGTTTTTTACTTATTTATTAAATCGTTTTCATGAATTATATACTGTCGTATAAAAACGAAAACCTTTAAATGACTCAATTAAATATTTTAGAAAAAAAAAACGGAATACTTATACGGTGCCTCGTGGTCGAAACAATTCCCCTCCACTCCCACGACACAAATTCGATATTGAATGATTCATACGTATTTTAATATATAATACACTATTTAATATCCGACGTGCATTTATTATATTTACTCTAATTTATATCGTACGTACAACTGTTTTCGTTACATTTACAAACTAAACTTCGGGTTTTCGTTAGAGAATAACAGTGAATTCAACAATTTTAAAGTTAAATTTAACACGTAAAATTGAACAACAATAATTTTCCATATAAGATAAAACGTCGTTTGGTCAAGAAGAAATTCATACGATATTCGGAGGCATGGAAAAGCGGATGAAGAAACGAAAAGGATTCCGGTAGACAGATAGAGGACGACCGAATTTCATACACTAAAACGCGTTTCGAGTTTTGTTTATATGATATTATTACTACACACGGTTTCGTCGTCGAAAAAAACAGTTCTGACCATTCGGTTTTATTCGTACAAAACACAAAAATCACTTTAGAAAACAACGATTTCGGTATCGAACAGAAAAACGTTGACTGTACTGCGACGTGCGATACGTTTAAAAAATACATAAATCGCCCAAGAATAATTTTTACATTTGTCAACTGGACGATCGATGATGACAGTAAAACGATATTGTATCATCGTACAACCCATTAGCTTGGCGAGACATAAATGCAGCACACGTATTATAAGTGTATACGGAACGTAAAACCATTACGTATATACTAAGGACGAAATGGATTTTTTTTTTTTTTTTTTTCTAATGTCTAGACTCCAGAATTTTAGATAAATATCAAAAAAACCGTCTGAAATAAGTATTATACGTCTATATAATATAACCAATAGCGTGACCGCAAGGACCTTCAGCCCCATCGTCGCGAGCTGCTCTCTTTCTCTCAAATCCTTAACCAATATCGTCGGGTCAACAGCGATAAATGACATTTTGTTGTCCACTTTTCTTAGAAAAGTTTGAAAATTTTACACTGTAATAATAATTAATAAATGTGAATTCATGTGAATTCATAAAATAAAAAAAATCACTAAAATTAAAGGTTAAAAATATATATGATTGCATTAATTTTTTAATAAGTGAAAAGACGATTTTTTTTCCTAGACTTGCCAGAGGACGCTAACGATTCTTCCTACGCCACTGTCAAAAAAATAATACGAAACTTATTAACGAAGAATATTATAATTTTCCGAATTTTCGTAATATTTTAGCGATTTTTTTTTTTTTTTTTAACACGTTTCTATAAATTTTACCAAAAATAATGAAACTTCAAAAATATTCAAAAACTTGTTTTTGTTTTAAAAATATTATGATTTTTTTTTTTTTATTCTTCGCAATAACTGTTTCACACGATCAAAAACTAATATTACAGATTTATTACTTTACGACTGAATGGAATTTAATTTATCGCGTCGTAAACAAACGATTGTTAAATAAAATTTAATAAAAAAAAAATCGATCTATCTCTAATATGTGCAAGATTAGTAAAAAGAAAACCTACACATTATGCGATTATGTTAAATAATAAAAGACAACAAAATTGTTCTCAATGTTATCTCAAGAGTTCTTATACATTGTAATAATAATAATAATAATATATTATGGATACAGCTCACTTTGAACGACATTACATTGTTTATAAATAATAAAAAAAAAATAACATATTTATTAAACGCACAAAACAATGGATTGTATTATAATTTTTCAATATATTATTAATAAACTTTAAAGAAAATATATTTCATTTTTATGATCAATTTAAAAATAATAAATAAACAAGTTACGCAATATATTATAGTTGAAACCGCTAATGACTTTCGTACTGAAATTAAAATTTCAAAAATAATTACAATTTCTCAACAATTTAAAATATTTTTACGGTATTTTTGGTTTTATTTATTTACATCAAAAAAAAAAAAATGTTTACTGAAATACAGCGTTTTGTCACAAAACATAAAAACATTTCTAATAAATAACACACAAAACTTCACCATGACTATTGTGAACATATTTCGTTCTGACACGGATAAGAGATGAAAATAAACGTAGCGTTGTAATTTGTTATACATATTATAATCTGTACTTTATATTACACTTGAACGTACTCGAGAAATATAGTATATGTTAAGACACTAAGTACCTACTCGAGTAGGTAATGGCATTGAATAATCAATATATTACATAATCAACGATTATAGTTTACAGCTTTACGGCGAACAGAAAATATAACACTCGTGTTACACTTTTTGTTTTTTACTATACAATGCACAATTATTATACGTCATTTTTATTTTTTCATGACAAACTTGAATACGATGGCTACATATTAGTAAAATGAGTATTGGCAGTACAAGCGATAGTCATCAGTAGGTTATTGCAAACAAAACGTCAATAATAAATTGATAAATTTGTCAAAATCCAAAATTAACTTATAAAAAAATAGTTGTATATTTTTCTTTACTACACAACCTAACACTCCTATCTAAACCACATTCAGACGATATTTAACGGAAAATAACAATATCTATATAATTAAAACCGGTAGTATTTTTGACAATTACCAGGTGAAAAGTACAAGTTTCTAATGTCTATACTTGGTCTACACCACTGTATATAACTAAGAACTATAAAAGACCAATTTACATATTACTATATAAAAGTAATTGTCCATATTTTCTTGAAGTTATTCACAAATTGTATGTGAATTTTCAACAGTTTCATAAAACTACTATTTGTGACCAAAGTGAAACAAAACACTGAGATAATGTTTAACGATTGGTGAAAATACAATTAAATTAAAATTTGTTAAAATGTATCTCTACTGAAAAATTGAATTTTACAAATACAAAGAAGAGTTTCGCTGATTCGGACTCGATGGGATCGGATTCAATCCAGACTGTCAAAAATCCAGATTAAACAGAATATTTGAAATAGCTGTAAAACAAGATTTACGTGGATATGGTATTTCAAATCATTTTTCTTGTAATAAAATATAAAAATGACTTTTCAGTCGCTTCAATACTACATTATCCGTCCAATTTTTCAACTTACCAGTTAATATTTTATAAAAAAATAAAAAATAACACCTTATTTATAGAAATTCAAAATGTATTGTTCATTTTACATTATACATACGTATTATATAAATACCACGTTAAATTTAAAAGAAATCTTTGAACTCACTTTAAAAATAATATAAATAATTGATTGTCCGGATTAAGGAGACTCTACTGTATAATATATTTATTATTCATATTATGTGCCAATTCAATAAATAATATTTTGTATGAATAAAGTAAATTATTCTTAATATTTTAATTAAATCAATGTTAATTAATTTCAAAATTAATCAATGAATTTTCAATTAAGATATACATAAATATAAGGTACTTTGAAAATACCAAAATATATTTATCCACTATAAAGTAGGCACTATTATATATATTTTTTAAAATATTTGTTTAATTTAAATACTTTTTTAATTCATTAAATATTAAATACGTTTACTATATTACATAGATTCGAAATTAAATTGTTAACTGAAAATCATAAATGTTTTGTTTAAACAAATAGAATTTTAAAATAGCATGTTAGTATTTTATGTATCATATTTTAATCAACAGTTACTTGTGTCTATTTATTTTTATATTTTTCAAAATGTTTACATGTTTATACGTATATATTATAAAATAGAAACATTTACAAATTATTATAGTAATCATATTAATTTAGTTCAAAAATAAACTTGTTGAATAATAGATATGTGTTTATGTATTTTAAACTAACCTGTAATTTATGAAAAATAATGTTAATAAAATCAATGAACTCATGTGATTACAATTTAATGTATTAACATTTATTAATAAACAACATTTTAAAATGTAATTGATTGTATTATTATGATAATAATTTGGGAAAAATTAAAAACCATATTAAATTCTCAATAAATTAAGATAGCATATTAAACAGAACACTTTTAAAACAATTAAAAACATCAAGTGTAATTGTTTTAGTAGTACATTTTGCTATGTGAACATTATTAGTTAACAAAAATTTCACTTTTAGTGAATTCTAAATTAAGAAAAAAATAAAGTTTTGATTATATATTTTAGCATAATATAAGTTATAACTTCACTACTTACCTAGTGGATTATGTAAAGTGTTGATAATATCATTAATTTGGTTACAAGACAAAAATATTTGTAATTGAAATAATACAGACATTTTAATACCATTACTGGTATACATGGTCGTTTAGTGTTACTTTGAATTTAAGTTTCACACTTTAGCACAATACCATAAAATTATGATCAGTTTTAAGAATTACCTATTTACTGTCCAAGATGGTAGTAATATGTACCTTAAAATTAAATGGTAGATTGATTATCATTAAGATATATAACTGAAAATATTTTACAATACTATATATTATAATGGTCAACCTCATTTCATTTATTTGATCAAATATGTATTTTTTTAATTAAAACTCCTTTTATGCTATCCAATAGCTGATAAAATAATAATGAAACAACAGAGTATTTAGAACAAATGAAATATTTAAAAAAAAAATCAATATTATACAATTCACATACAAGGGTCATATGTTTTAAAGCCACTTAAGAGATCAAGAAAAACAGCAAATTACACTGAATACATTCATTGTAATTGTTATAGAATATTTATTTTGAAAATTACTGTATTGTATGACACATAGTCTATAACAATTACAATAAATGTATTCAGTATAATTTGCTATGTTTTTCTGTGTCATACGATACAATAATTTTCAAATCTAAAAAACAATTATAGAAAATAAATAATTTATATAATATATGCATACTGTGTCTTAAACCATTAATTTTGTTTATTTAATACAGTTTACAATTTATTTTAAACTACAAATAATAAGTGCATAATATTATTGTATTAACATAAAGTCTACGCTATGGTCTCCATGTCGATAGTACTTCATACATGTTTGTTTGACTAATTTGTATTGGCACTTTACAATTGACTATTCCATGATCTTTTTAATTGTTACTACCTTTAATAATAAATGGTGAAAGCCAATACATGTGACATACTCAATAGTCTTTTCTTGTCTTGTCCATATTTAATGTAATAAAGAACTTAAATATATTTCATTAATTTGAACACAGGCATAATAAACATTCACAATTATTGAATTTAAAAAAAGGAAGAATTTTACTAGATAAAATATTAGAATCATTGAAATATTATTAAATGTAAATAGTTAAAATTTCTATAAAAATGAATGAAAGTGAATAATGAGTTTATAGAGACTCTTATAAACTCATAGACTGACCAAAACCAATCTCATACCACCATTCTCTTCAAAACTCATTCTAATATAATGTATTTCAGGGAATCAAAAATGTAGAAAAAGAGTACATACTATTGTAATTAAAAAGAACTGCAACACCGGTAGTTTTTTCTGTCTGTCTCACACATAACTCGTTATTTAACGCTTCAATTAAGTATAGAGATTTTGTAATTCAATATTTTATAAAAGAAAACATTTTTTTGTACTATTTACCAGATAATTTTATGACATATTCATTTTTTATACAATTATTAAATTATGGTTACATCTAAATCATTTGAATTGTAATTGGTTATTACAAATTTAGAAATACTATTATAAAAAAAAAAATGCTTTTTAATGGGTTTATAAATTTTAAACTAAATATGAGAATTGTAATTTTAAAAATCTGGAATGACAATTCGCTAGTTACACACAAGATAGACAAACAAAATAAATATCAATATACTTTAAATAAATGCTGATTCTTCTAAGTTTTACCCACACATGTAAGCTTAGTAATTAGGTATTACATAGATTTTTGTAATTATTGACAGTGTAAATTGTACACAAACACATTAAAAAAAATAATCAATTGTACAAAAATGTGCTTATAAATAGTAACTATAACATAAAAATGTACAAATCATTTTATTCTGACAATAAATTATTAAACTTCATGAATTATTATCAGTAGCGCACAATATGTCATAATAAACTGTTGTTGCGTTGATCCATTCAAATGTTATACTTGGTAACATTTATCTGATGGCAAACCTTTGTTTGTTTCAAATCACATCTGAACCTGGAATAAAAAATAATATCAAAAGGTTATGAAAGTAAAAGTTATTTTTCTTTAATACATTTTATTTCTTTCGACCAAACATAGTTGACGTTAGCAAAAACATATAAAAACAAAATAAATCTTGTATATGTGTTTTAGCTGTTAGGGAGACGATACGTCCAGATTTATTGTCACCATCTACCTATGTAACATATTATAGTAAAATCACAGCTCTTACAAAGTGTAACGTTTAGAATAAATCAGTTTGTTCCCAAATTATAATTTCGGCGAGAAATATAATATATTTATCAACATTTAACTGTGTCACATCTTTAAACGGACGTAGGCAACAAGTGCTGATATAACATTCTCCGTACTAAAACGTTCGGTCACGGCTCATGCACACCTGATGACAGAGAGACGTCGAAACCACAGGAACATCTACAGTACAATTTATTTTACAATATCGAATATTATTCGTCACGACAAATCGGTGAATAGTTCAAACTCACTGGTCAAAGACGATTCGTTGCTCAAAGTTATGTATCGGTCAGCAGCCGTCAATCGTTATGCTCTCACAAATTCTACGGAGACATTCATGAACATTATTGGCAAGTGTCAAATGTTACAAGAGTCGTCTGAAAAAAAGGCGGAATACCGTTCGCCGTTGTAAAAAGTATTTATTATAAAAGGGACGGACACGCATAAAAGTAATGATTTTATATAAATTTTATTGATTTTATAAATCAAAAAAAAATAATAATATTATTATTATTATTATCACAACACCGCAAATCGAACGATACCACTGAAGTGGAGGACGCGAAAATCGTCCAACGTTCCATGCCCGTCGTGGAACGTAAACCGTACCTATCGTATCAAACTTTGTCGTATGATGTCTACGAACCATATCGTGGTCATTAACTTTTCAGTTGGATTTTCGCGGCTTTTTTCGAAATACAAACGTTTTATTTTTTTTTTTTTTTTACTTATTAATAAGCGAGTCTACAGACACTCGGAGATGGAATGGACGGTTTTGAAAATAGGAGTATTCCTGGATGGCCTGGATAATATTATTATGATCTGTTGTTAAACATTATTTTCAAACCAACTGGTTTTTTTTTTAAATAATTTATACCTATAAATTATTTATTTACATTACACATACGAGTATACTCATTCACCATAGCCGCAATTGATTGCATGAATATTATGTTCAATTTTATCTATAGTGATTTTTAATAATATTTGTAATAAATTCTTCGTCAATACAAATAATTTAAAAACAATTAATAAAGACGATAAGTAAAAGGAATTCGTTATTTCATTAATATTCGTATTATTCAATCCAATTTTAATTGTGCTCGTTTAAAATCAATTGTATTAGAAACCATAAATGTAACGTACATTTCAAAAGTCCCGTACGCTGCAGAAACGAATATGTTAAAATATATATTTTATTTATATAAATGAACGTAATTCAGATTAAATTATTATGTTTAAACTATCTCTACAATCGTTTTGTTTTCTTCACATTACCAAATCATTAAAATGGATTGCGTCGAGTGATAGGGAACATGTTATTAAAATGTTATTTTAATTTTATTATGTTTCGCGTATTACATATAATGTGAAATTTAATAAATAATTACGAATAATTTAATAAAGACGTATCGATCGCGGAATGTTGAGAAACTTTCGTCACGGACGGGCAAATAACGTTCTAGAAAATAGTAATTACAAAAAAATTACGGGAAAAAAGGTAGGCAATTCTAGAGACTTCCGTGCAGTTGTATAAGTGGCACGACTAAGCTGCCGCGACAACCAGTCGTTGTTTAATACTAATTGTGAATATTATCTGGCTTCGCCAATGCGCAGTTTTAAATGAAAATGTAACTATTTTTGAAAAAGAAAAAATTGTAAAATTATTGAAACGGCTCGCCGAAAAACTATAACATTTAACTACCCCTTTTCGTTCATCAGATAAAAAATAAAAAAAATGGACAACGTTTTGACACTTGAGAAAGTATTTGGAACTACTTTGTGAAAAAAATAATTGTAAAAAAGTTCAATAGTGTTTTGCTTCAAAAAACTAATACACTTAAAATACTTTTGCTACTAATATATATTATTAGTTATTTTATATACTAGTATGTGTATATATATATACATTTTTATAATTATAATAATATTGATTTTTATAATTCCTATAGTAACGGAATCACCTGTTTACGATATCTACGAAACGAATAATTCGATAATAGTATTTCAGTGCGATTTTTTTTTATTTTAAAAAGTCCATCTGTCGATATCACTCGTCGTCGTTGTCCCAAACAAAATCTGTTGTTCGAGAATTAATCAGAATATGTCACGTGTAAAACGGTTGCAAAAGGAACTGACCGTGGCCCAGGCACATTTAAAAGTGAGTTGATAAATAAAACAAAAAAATTGTAAGTTTTACGCGAACGTTCTGATCGAAATAAGAACTTGGTGATGGAAAACCGAGATCTGAAAATGATTGAGAGGCGACAGGGAGACACGCTGTCCAGATACGAGAAAATGCATTCTCAACTACCGCGAATGATCAAATCGTATTCGGAGGACGTAAGTTTGTTACAGACTCGATTGCGGCAGATGAAGAAAACTTATCAAAACCTGAAGAACATTTATCGGACGCAAACTGTCGAGCTGCAGGCTGCCCAGAAACAGTACAAGCACTTGTTGGATTTGACAAAGAACAAACAACTGGGCGAAAGAAAGAAATTGTCCAATCAGCTTGAACAAGCTGAAATGACCATAAAACAGCAAGAGCAAAAAGCACAGGTGAAAAGTTGCAATATTTTAAATGATATTATTTAGAAATTTGGAATTTCAACATCGATGTTTTGACACCTTAAATATAAATCCAGATTATTGTATATAATAAAAAAATATATATATGTTTAGTATTAATTAAATTGATATCTAATAATAATAATATCATAATTTGCTTTCTACTCTATATTTTAACTCAATCTAACACCATCTGTGGTAAACACAATATTGGAATAACGGTTTTGTACGTTGCGCTACGTAGAATTTGTCAAAAAAAATTGCACTGCAAGATAAAAACTACCAGGTTCATATAATGACAGAAATTAGAAAGGTCAATGTATTGTCGGGAGAATTGATGATAGAGAAAGAAACGAATAAGAAACTGAAATCAAATTTGAAAAAGCTCGTATACCAGAAATGTGTTGGTTACAAGCAGAATTATATGTGGAAAACGGTCAATAGTCTTGGAGCCTTATCAGAGTAAACATTTTTTTACGAATACGTTATAATATTTTATTGATTAATATTTTGCATTTATTTAATATTATTGATTTGCGGTGTCCGGTTACCGTTATATTCGACTAGACCAAAAGCCCAGTCAATGAGTTCGTCGTCAAACGGCGTCTGTGACAACGGTAGTAGTGATCACGCGACAGCGTTTTCGGATAGTCTGAAAAAATCTTTTACACCGGAA
Source organism: Chaetogeoica ovagalla (assembly GCA_032441825.1). Lineage (NCBI taxonomy): Eukaryota > Metazoa > Arthropoda > Insecta > Hemiptera > Aphididae > Chaetogeoica > Chaetogeoica ovagalla. The sequence goes on along the minus strand of CM063749.1, from coordinate 1,037,220 downwards.
TTAGTTCACGACGACTCCGATACGAACGATCACCCTGAGGATTTGGAAAAGACCTTGATGAGGCAAGTACACGAGGACATCATCAATAAACCGGACATGATAATAAACATGGATCCGGGTTCGTCCGATTCTTCCGACACGAAGTCGTGGTTAGAAAGGGATATTTCTGAACTGACCCAGGTACAATACACGACAAATGGTTTTTATTTTATTCGTAATAGTACTAGTATTGTTTTAATACAGGAAAAATACTTGTCGCCGAACGAATACAACGGAAATATTGTGCACAAGATCAAAACGAACGTTGTCGGCAATCCATTTACGCTGTCGTATACTTCTAGACTGAAACCGATTGGAAATCGACAGAGATTGCTAAAAGGACGATTTGCCCACGACGACAACGACGGGGAAGACGATAGCTACGTTACCGAAAACGGAATCGACGATGATGAAGAAGACGATGTCAGCAGTATATCTTCAGTTAGCGATAGTGAATAACATATTATGTGCTCACATTTTAATTTTTATAAATATACATTTTACGATTAATTATTTCGTAGTTTGTCTTGTATTACAGTTTTATAACTGTATATTTTGCAATGTGTTAAAACAAAAAAAAAATCTACATTTTGTCCGTGAACAATTTTTCGGTGTTGGCACAGATGCGGCGGTCAGAAACTTTTTGGTGCCAGTCGCGGTCACTCGGTTTGTTTTCACACTTTTTACAATTACTTGCGGTAATAATAATAATTTTTTTTCTAATATTTATAATATTGAAACGACCAATTGGTGTCTTTGTCGACAATATTCACAATCTCTGTAGAACTGATTAATCAACAGTTAATAATAATAATAATAATAATAATGACCTGAAAAATGAAGAAGACATATCGAACAGTTTTAACGGAAATGTAAAATATTATAAAATATTCAAAACGGAAATTAAATAATTTCATATATCGCGTAAACTACTTAAGCTAACAGTGCAGTGACAATATTGTTTTATATGGTCTTCATAATTTTTACGGTTTATAAGATAAATTACGATTTAATATTTCGGAAACGCGGGTAATTTACGACATCAGTGTTTTTTTTTCCCCATCGAATACATTATTAAAAAAAAAGTTTTGAAAGAAAAAAATTAAAAATTACGCGAGTAAAATAAATATTATATAACCGTGACGAACCGTCGAAATGAAATATGTATTACGAATCATTGCGTGCGCTGTGGAGAAGACGAGAAAACGATTTCGTGTATTGGAAAAAAAATATATACATTATAATATAATCGATGCTATTTCGAGCGCTGCCGTCAGACGTTGCCCGGTCGATTACCTCGTTAAGCACCTGGACGATAAACAATATTTTTCTTAGAACTTGCTCTACCGCTAATCGGCAAGCACGATAAAAACAATATTACGAGAAGAAAAACAAAACTCGTTGAACACGACTTTGGAACGACAACTTCATAATAATAATATTAATAATAATAATAATAATATATTACAATATATTATTTGAAGGAAGAATATTATGATGGGGAAAATATCAAAAGACGGGTAAAACAAAACAAAAAAAAAAAAAAAATGGTGAAATTTTTAACGGTTTCCCCCTTAAGTTTTTATTCACTTTTTGTTTTAATTAATAAATTTAAGTCACGGACGTGTCTTTTTTTTCGCAGAAAATATTGTAATCATAACTTTTTTATTGATATAGAGGGCGGAATATTAATAAAAAATTTAAAATACGGATGTTATTCGTCAAAATTTACCAAATACAACTCAAGTAATTATAAAATACAAATAAAAAAAAAAATTTTACTACTTTTTACATTTCTTTTTTATACTACAACTTAAAATCGATACATTGATTTAAATCTAATTAATGCCGTTATAGTTTTAGCCAATTAAATCATTCTGATCGCTTTTTGAAGGCCATTGGCTTATCGTTTTCCAAAACTCATACTCATGAATACCAAAATTACCAACTGTGAGCTGTTTATAATAATAAATGTCTTGAACAGGTATTTGAGGGTATTTGATATATTTGCCATGTAATCGACACAAATTCTCACACTTTTTTTATCTTCCCGGCATACTTTTTTTATTGATTTCAATGCTGTATAAAACTTATTACTTCGACGCTTGTGAACTAATAATTGAGCAACGGCCACTTTTTTTGCATTTTCGTCAAGACTTTATTTTAGCATTTAGCTCTTCACAAGTGAAGCAAGTATCATTTTGTGTACGTCCAAATCTCAGATTGAAATTTTTTTAATATATCCCCAGAAAAATTTATAAGAAACTTTGTGACGAGGGAATTTTTCTATAAATATTTCGTACATTTTTTTCACAGACAATTTTGTATATTACATATATTATTATGGTTATGGATAAAATAAATATACCTAATATTGATAAAAGTATAATATACGTTTATTGGTAATTTCTTCTAAATTAATTTATTTATAGTACTTCTATTGGTATTTATGTCATTAAATCCGATGTACTAAGATAAATTAAAAATACTAATACGTATGAAATAACAAAATAATGGTTTATTACAAAAACGGGACATGTGATGGATATGTCCCCTTTCTGTGGTAAACGAAAATTTTCGAACGCTATATTTGGCGTTTGGAAAGTCGGATTCGACTCCTTTTTACTGTAAACGATGTATATTTACGCGTGCCTAGTACAAAATGATAATAAACTCAAAATTGAAAAAAATTGACTTGTCCCCGTCCTGCAGTTAGCGATTCATTTATAGTTTATAGTTTTTTTTTTTTAATAATCAAGAAACAAAAGAAATTCAAACGTACTCTTCGACTTTAAATGGAAAATAGTAATATAATTGAAAAAAAAACAATCCTTCTACATTTTTTTGTTTCGCATCAAACTAAAATCTATATTAATAACGAAGGGTCTACTGTAAGTGTCGGCAGGATCCTGGTGCGATCGTATCCCCTGATCCATTCTAGTTACGCTGTAATGACGGATTTAGGATTTTTATTTCTTTTTTGTGGGAGTCCAAACATTTTTCATAATAATTTTGTAAGCACAAGATTTAATATCTAATATTTGGTTTTCAAATAAAGTATTACTCGAATTTTGCCTAACGCTAATAATTATCGAATATTATATTTGATTTTCGACAACTCATAATTATTATTATGACTATAAGTGTACACGGTAGGGTCCCTCCTGCCTTTAAATCTGTCACCGACAATCATATTTCCAAAATATAAAAAAAAAAACAACCATTTTGAGTAACTAATACAACGACGAGTATAGCCATTATACTTTATATAGTGAACCTGGTGATTAATCGGTAAAATAAAGCGAATAAACGTGTGCGTAATAATGTTTATAATTTTTTTTCCTACTCGTACTTGTATATTATGGAAATTAATAATATAAAAATTTAATAAACTAAAACCAAACAAAAGTGTAATTAAAGACAAACATAAATAATTGTAAATCAAAGTTCGTTAGTTCAACAACATTTATATGAAAAAAAAAATAAAATATTTTCTATTCAATATCAGTTTATTGTATAACGTTCGTGTATCAATATTATATTACACTATAATATATATATATGTATATAACGTTTATCGTTAACAGACGACTGTTATATCGTAAAAACACTATACACCGGAATAATCAACAAATATAATATTTTAAATGTGAAAACTGGGTTGGAATTTTTCGTTATTTTTAAACAGCTGAGCGATAAAAAATGGTACAAGTATCGAAGAATTTTCTTTTACGAAAAAAAAATATCATTTTAAAAATGCATTTATATATGATTAGTCTGGAAATAAAAATTCATTGAAAATTTCATCAGTTTATAATTAAATAAAAAAATATATATAAAATAAATAAATATACACATGTATATTAAAATGTATGTTTAAATATAAAAAAAGAATAAAGCCAATGAGTATTAAATAAAAAAAAAATAAAAAAATGTAAAATAAAAATAAAATAAAATTAAAATTTTTAATTTTCTAAATTCCTCTTTGTTTTTACTACTTTGTTATTTAGTTTATAATTTTCAGATATCATAATATCTTGAGTACAGGTACTTTACTAGGCTAAATTGATACACAAAATGTCTTTCGGAAAATATAATAATTAATAATGACCAACAAAATTCTATCTCTAGTATATATCATACATTCTTCATATATTTATTAATTTATTTCAATATACGGACAATAAGTCCTATTACAATATGATAATGTGTATGCAATTACAAACTAATTTATACTTAATACAAAAAAAATGTTGATCTCGATTTCACAATTTAGATAATATGTAGAACTCAATAATATATATGAACAATGTTCGTGTGAATTAAATCCGTGAAATTTTAATAATTTTTCATAATGGAATATTAAAAGTTCGGTAATTAATTCATTTTTTTTTTGTCGAATAAACAAACATCAAAACAGTTAAAACGAAAAATCGACAATATTATCGTACCCGTATTTCATTCGTGTATACACAGTAAAAGTGTTCACAGCGTAATAATAATAATAATAATAAAACAAATCATAATACGCGTTATTGTAAAAACAAATACGCTCAGACTGCCACGACTGGAGTTTTTGAGAACTGGGACATATAAAAATCAAGGGCTTCTAATTCTTTATCTTTGATTATATTTCAGTAAATTATGAGTGGATTTCTTTGTAACACAAAAAAAAAAGCAATAATACAATAATTTTATAAAACATCAATATCTTGTTTATATGTTTTTTTTTTTATAATTAGCTAGGTACATTTAATACGTATGTCTTATAGTTTTTTTTCCTTCTTTCAACGCTTTAAAGTTTTTTTATTATACCGAACAAAATCTTTAAAAAATACCGTAAATGTCCTCTGTATAACAATGTAAAACACATTTTTTTGCTAAAAAAATTAAAACTTTTACCGTCTACTATAATCTACCACTGTTATATTATATATATCGTGTACAGTGTACACAGTATAATCATCATTATTCCAAATATATTCTAATCTAATATTTATTATATAACTCCGAGACCTTTTTCCCGGCACATTGATAACCCCGACTGCTCGAATGGGAGTTGCGGCAATCTATACTACGTTATTCGTTGTTTTTTCGTTCTTTGTTAGAATATAAAATGTATATTTATAACAATATCATTAGAAATAAAATGCATGTTTTTAACGTGTGTGTTATTTAGTACGGAAGCGGTGTACACTCGTTTGAATGTAAACCGTGTATAAACAATTCGAATGTGTGAGTGTGTGTATTACATAACGTAATCTGTTGAATAACCCATTTAGATTATTTTTTTTTTTTTTATAATCTATAGCTGTTCAATTATTATTTTTACGAGTTCTCTCAGTACAAATCGAACAGAAATGTTTTCACGTAAAATCTAAAAACAGATTTTAAAACATTACAAAACGGTCTTTGTACCGGTGATTTCACAAAAATTAATTTTTAAAGTTCCCGACAGATTTTTAAAGACTTTTCGATAAATAAAGTTCGAATTTTTCCATCATATATTATACATATAGTAATGTAGTGAAAAAATTGTTTACAAAATCGGACACATTGCACCGAACGGCACCGAATCTAGTGTTGTGAGACGGGCCGACACTAGTTATAGAGAAAGAGAGAGTTATATCCCGGGGCCCTTTGAGGAATAAGGGCCTCAAAAGAATGTTGGGACTATCTGACAATACATTTAAATAATTGTGATGTAGAGCGCTCCTCATTTTCAAAGTTCGTTCTTATTAAAAATCGACTAGGATGAGTGCAGATTGAAAACAGACTGAATGTGTTAACAGTGTATATCTATTGAAAATAATATATGTAAAAAAAAACTCTCGTTCGACGATGCCTATGAACACTTTGCACCAAGCGAAACCAGAAAGAAAAAAGATTTTACGTAAACAATTATTTTTATATTCCCTTTATGTATTATTTATTTTGTCGTTATTATTAAATGTTATTGTTTAATATATTATCGATGTATCTACTCATAATTTCTAACGTGAAAATATTTATTAAAAACTAATAATATTAAGTACGAATTTCTATGTGTTTTTAAACCTCTCTCTTTTACTCTATTAAACGTACATAATATAAACGTTTTTATGCACGTAAGATAATTTATTTATTTATTTATTTTTTTTTTTTTTTGTTGTAAAATTAGAGCCTCTCCCCAGATTGAGTTAGCCCATGGCTATTTTTTTTTTACTTTCATTACATCGGCTCTGCTCGAGTATATAATATTGTGTTAAATGCAGTGAAAAACATAAAACCATTGTTTTGTTTGCGAATTAACGGGCTATAAAATATAGCGAATTACTTTCGCCTCGATGTGTGTGTGCACAACGTGAAATTCGCGATGGAGTTTTATACTTTGTTGTTATGTCGTCGCGTTAAAAACGCGATATTTTACGCGGCAAATAAACCGGTCTGGTACATTGTAAGTCTTCTCGTTTCGTTCCTCATCGTTAACCGCCATAGTTCTGTCCTTAAATTGGCACCTGTTTCTTTCGGTTTGCACATGTAACATTATATTATATTGTTATTTTTGATTTATTGCGTTTATAAAATACGCGGGAAAAGACTCCGAGTTTTCAATGTCTCTTTACCATTATTATTTATTTTTTTTATTATTATTTTTTATTATTATTATTATTATTATTATTATTATTATTATTATTATTATTATTATTCGAATATTGTGTCGTCGTCGTCTCCCGGAATCGCCGCGTCGTGTCAGTTCGCTATCTTATACAGCGACTTTCTTTTTCTTTTTTTTTCTTTTTTTTACGGCCAACGATTTAATAAGCGTAATTTTTTTTCGACGCGTTTTCTCCGTGCGTTTAAAATATACTTTAATGGAATAAAACTGTATTCGGGGATTTATTTAAAAGAAAAAAATAGGTGAATTCTCGCACATTAACGAAGTAAAAAAAAAAAAATAACTTGACGCTACGTCAATTTTCGCATGTATACCACCTGCTTTGAGAAATAGCCAATGAATAGAAATGACGGAAAAGTCAAAGGTCGAGAGCGGGGGATTTGCAAATAAGTCAGTCAATTCGTTCGAATTGTATTTTTCAATGCTATTGTTCGGGATTGAGGTGTACAATGTGAAAATAATTATTTTTCGATACACGCGATATGTTGTACGAAACGTAAAAATATTTTCTTTTTTTCCATTTCACGCGATGAAAATTAAATTTATTTTCCGATATTTTTTTCCTTCGTTTTCCATATGATCGTTTACATTTCGTATACACTCCCACACATATTCTTATGAATAGAAATAAAATAATTATATTTTGCTCCGTACATAATTTTATGTATTATATATACAGTTGTTATTGCGCGTAATATAAAAATATTTTTCCCGATTTTTTTTATGATCCATATACTTCACGGTTTTTACGTGGTAATCAATAAGACATTTATATTGTACGTTTATTTTTCCTAACCGTATAATATATTGTAAATATAACGTAGCGATGAAATATTTTATATTGAAACGTAAAAACATAACTGGCTGGTCCCGACCGTGCAAACGGTGTATAAAGCGGTCGGACTAATACTACTACTACTACTAATAATAATAATAATTTACACTTTAGTTCGAAACTCTCTCGTCGTGCTTGCTGCGAGACACCGTTCCAAGCCCCACAAACAGACTTGGACTTGATTCCCGGCACACGACCGAGTAACCATTGTCGAATAGATGTCTTTTTTTGTCCCCCGACGTTATTAAAAGTCACTTTTTCTACAACGAACGGTTGACATTACGACGTCTTCCCTACACACACACACAAGAGACTCGATCGCTATCCACCTGTACACAAGGATTTTCTTCGAAAACAGCACGCGATTCTCCTGCAGAGTACCACATTTAAAAACTAGAATTTTTAAAACGTATCTAATCCTCGCGCGGTTCTTTTTTTTTTTTTATCATAAGCATGGAAGTCGGGAATTTTCGAGGTAAACAAAATAATAAAAATATATCAAACGCGTACGGGGATTAACACACCACGCCCGTGGCGTATTTTGTTTTTCTACGACCGTACAATCGAAACGGGTTTGACAATCGTTCCCAGGTCGTTTTCATACGAAACGAACGAAAGTAGAATATTCGTCGTCACTCGGTATGGGGGGGGGGCGTGACGTTGGAGAAAATACCTAACATCTTAGGAATTCTACGCGGATAAAAAAAAAATATATATATATATATACATTTTTATTTTTTATATATATAGATTTTTATTATTTATATATATATTTTTTTTTATTTTTTATATATATATAGATTTTTATTTTTATATATATATAGATTTTAATTTTTTATATATATACATTTTTATTTTTTATATATATACATTTTTATTTTTTATATATATACATTTTTATTTTTTATATATATATATATTTTTATTTTTTATATATATATAGATTTTTATTTTTTATATATATAGATTTTTGTTATATATATATATACGCTGTTGGCTTATCGATAAATTTAGTCAAATAAAACGTAGTTTACGTAATGAAAAATAATGATCGTGAGACCGCGTCCAAACGCACCGAGTGTGTGTGTAACCCCCCACTTCTTTAAGGCGGGCGGCGCCCATCCACACCGCTTGCCCGCCCGTCCGGTGATAATGTGCGCGCCGCTCGTCGTCGTCGTCGTCTACTACTCCGCCGCCGCCGCGCCGCCACGCGATAATTTATTTCTGTTGGTTATTATTTTTTTTTTTTCCACTCGCGCCGCAGGAGAACGGCGACGACGACGACGAAAAAAAAAAACAACTGTTTACTACTTGTACGCGCGTATATTATAATATGTATATATTATAATATATACATATGAAATACTTGAAGGGGGATTGGAAACGAGTATTATTTTTTTTTCTCTCTTGCAGCGCATACGCAGTAGAAAAAAATAAAAATGTTTACCGCTTGCTACGTACCTCGTCGATCGTGTACTCGACGGTGATTCGAGACGAGGGGATTCGTCGAAACGAATATTTGGCTATTTAAAAATTTTTTTCTTTTTTTTTTTTACCGAAAACGTTTTATATAACACGTTCGATATTAATTTTCGGGGGGGGGGGAATTTGTTTTTTTTTTAGTTCAAAAATTAACAAACGTATCGTTTAAATACTTTGAGAAACAAAATTGATTTATCCCTGAACACATCATATAATAACAGTAATATGTATATATACATAGAAGTTGGTCGAGAGAGAGAGAAGAAAATAATTTTTTAGGGCGTTTCTGTGGACGGGAGATTTGTATGGAAGAAAAAAAAAATCGTTTTGATCGCCGGGGGGGGAGGGGGGAAATCTCGTGTAGACGTCGAGGGCGTTTTCAAATCGCATCACCCAATTTGGAGTCACCCGAGGCACGAGTCTGTTTAACATTTATTTAAAAACCGATCTTAATTTATTTTCACTAGTGTATTTTTCATCGGTTACCCATTGAGAGTTTTGCCGGACGAAAATCTCTAGGAAAACGTAAAAATGTTATATGCACCACTGTTTTCAAATATATGCCGGAAAACGTAATGATACTACGATTGTGTCGATTTTTTTCTCGTGAATCAATGGGGCCCCCACACAATAATTTTTTCAAAAAAACGTGTAACTTCGTAAAATAACACTCTAAAAATGTTATCATTTATACGTATATCATCGTGTTTTGCAATAAAAATACGCGGAGTATAAAAAAGGCTCCCCTCCGCCCTTCATACGTCTGAAGGCCGGCCCTGGCTGTTACGTGAGAAACGTCTGTACGTTTCTGTTCAGTGCGCGTGCGGGGCGAGACGAAAAGAAAGAAAAAAGAATAAAACACACCCGTTTTCAATCCCCATGGCACAAATCACGGAATGTGCACTATGCGCGTACTCGTGTTTATTTGTGAAATAAACAGTCAGGTAAGACACAAATTCGAACGAGCTGGTGTAGAAAATTTGAAATCAACAAAGATTTCGGGAACATTTCGACGTATTACGCGTATTTTAGCATTTTTCAATAAAAACATGAACGTATGTGCCGAAGAAAAAAACTCAATACTATTGCCCGGATCAATGATGTATTCACTGTAGTATTCGATTGTTTTCAAATCAATTTATCTCAACTCGTCGACTTTTTCCGAATTTTTTTTTTTTTTTTTTTTGTATTTAGTCGAGTAATTATATGTTTTTGTACAATTCAATAATCGTATTTCGATTATTTAATACCATTTTTATACATTATTTAATAAATTATATTAAATCAGTTTTCGACCCGTTTCGATTTAACAAACGTGAATATATATATGTATATTTTTAAAAATCTTTACACATTTTTAGTGCATGCGTATTTCGTACATACAATTCAAGTCACAACTGGATATATATATATTTAGTATAATGTGTATTATGCATATATAAATATATGTAGTAGGTTCACATTATATACTATTATCACTTTTTATACGATTATTATATTACGTACTACGTGAGTGGCTTGTGCGTGCGTTCAACGACCAGGCGAACGAGCGACTCTCTCTCTACCCACTCTCTACCACTCGCTCTCTCTCTCTCTCTCTCTTTCTATTACACAATCGTGTGTGTGTGTTTGCGCGCGCGTGCGCGTGCGAGTATCATCGAGACCCGCCGAACAGAATAAACACAGACCGACGACCGGTTGCGTACGACGTAAATGATATTTTACATGTAACGCAGACATCTCGTTATCATAACAAACGAACGTTTTTCCTAGAAACGAAAAATAATAATAATAACAACAACAACAACAAAAACGAAACGCTTTTCGATCCGTCGTTACTCTGCGTCGAACAAATAATATGAAATACAAAGATTTCGGTTTCGAATTGCGTTCGCGGGAGTATTCGAAGAAAAAGCGTAAACTCCGTACACACGTTTATTATTATTATTATTATTGTTATTTTTCTCCTCGAAGTGTCGTTGCAATACCGGCGGACTGATCCCCCCCCCCCAGGGCACCGGAGACCGTCGCGAAAATCGTGTAATCGAATTCTGAACACCGCGAAATAAATCCCATTCGCTTGCAGAGACGTTACTATTTCCATTACCGGGGTACATACCAGCCACATTTCGCGGGGTACCTCCTAAATAATATTGTCCTCCCCCTCCCGCAGTACCTTAAGTAGGTGGGGGGGGGGCAAAATTTAAGAAGTCAAAAAAAGTTAACGCGTCGACGATGACAATTTTTTCATTATCGTAACAAACGAATATTCCCGGAGTCTTTTTTTCCTCCTCGATTTTCAAAATTGTCACCGTGTGTGTGTGATCGAGGGAGTTTTAAATTCCGGTGCTCGCAGCGGAACAATCGCGTCGTGTTCGTGTACGTGTTATTGTTATGCGCGCGCTACGCTGCTGGGGGACCGTCGAATTTCTCGTCCGAAAACGTGCGCGGCATAATAGGGTCCGCGCGACGGGTGTTCGGCGTTACCGGCGCACGCACGCACCGCATTCTCCGCGGTCGGCGGCGACGACGCCGGCGATGTCGCGCGCAAGCGCAGTACCGCGATGTGGTACGTGGAACGGGCGTGAGGTGGAAGGAAGGGCAGTCCATCGTTCGCTTCGCGCGCGCACGTCTTTGTTGTTTTGTTTCCCGCGCGAGGCGGACACCGGCGACGTTGCCACGATGTGCACACGCGCCGCTCGCTCGCACGACGGACGCGACGCGACACTTTTCCCCGAGGAGAAAAAATTAAATCGACCCGACGCGGCGACGACCGCGGTTGCGGTTCGCGCCGCGCGTTATTATTAATTCCCGGTCACCGTACAGCGATAGAACGTTGTGGCGGTACACGCGCTACCGTAACGCGGCAAATTCAAAACACGAATCGCGTTATTTTAAAAAAAAAAAAAAAAAAAAAATAGAAATAGGAATTGAAATTGAACAATTTACGCGTTTACTGAAATTTTCTTATTTATTTATTTATTATTTTTTTTATGAATATCCGTTCCGCAGCTGTATAAAAGGGACAACAAAACCCGATTACTTTGTGCATTTATTTTATTTCGTGTATATTTATACGTACACAGTAACGCGATTAAAATTAAAAAGAAAGAGTATAATATAATAATCATTTGTCTCACTCAGTAAGTTTTTGATGACGTACTGAATGACAGATATGAGGAATAACTCGGTCAATTGGTCTTAAAATTGTATACGTATAGACTTCTTGGCTATTCGCGAATGAATCGGTCGAGACTTTGCAGCGTTGATATTTTCCGTGTCCCACTGGGAACAGTTTCGGTCACAGCACCGATCCGCTATGTGCTTGTAATATTTGACCTCAGACTTAACATCTCTGGGGCGTTGTTTAACTGTATGTAGAACGATGATTTTTTTTCATACGCTTTGCGCGTAAAACCGATTAACGTACATTATTAATACGCCATCGTGCAAGTTTCAAATACATTACAAAATTAAACAAATTTAAAAAACAAGACGTGGAGCTGGTCTCGACTAGTTTTAAAAAAGTCAAGTCAATCCGTTTCGAGTATACACGCTCACTTGTAATAGTGCTGAACGCGCTTATTATTATTATTATTATTATGTTTTTTTTTTTTGTATACAGTTAATGTAAAAACGTAAAAGATGTTGTATAATGTAATATAATAATATTTCGAAATTTAAAATTTTCCATTATAGAAATACGAACCATCGATATAAAAACCGTTTACATTTACGTATATAATATATACATTTTTTTAATTTCCCAAATGGATGTCCGATAAAATACATAACAAATGTAACAATTTTGAATTTAATCTCACCTGCCACCCCATCACAAATCGTAAATTATCAATTACAATTTTTTTTGTTTTTTTTTTTTTTTTACCATAAACACAAATAAATGCGAAAACACCATTTAAAACTGTTATAATACCATTTATAACATTAAAGTGTAACACAAAATGTATGTTTTAGAACTTATGAAAAATACTACATTAATAGTTAATTATTGTTGTAGTAATAATATAAAAATTGTAATTGTAAAATTCCCCCAGACGGACGTCGCAGAAATTCAAGACAACAAGAAATGTAATCGCAATATAATAATGCGTACTATCGAAATAATTATTATAATCGGCCACTCTAATGAGATGCCCTATTTTAGAAAATCTCGTTTTGCCCTTAGGGAGGTAATTACTACAGATCGGAAATCGCTGTCCTAGCGGATCCGTCGCGATTTTTACTGATTTTACGTGCCTGACAGGCATGTAGCCGAGAGAAGAGCTCAGGGTGCTGATCAAGTCCTCACCCATCCCTTGAAATTTCACAAATTCTAGTAAAATCATGTTCAGGGACGCCCGCAGAAAATTATCTCAGTGGGTGTAAAATTAATTTTACATTATACATTAACATAATTACCAGGAGCATAGTAAGAAAAAATGTTCGTGTTTAATATTTATACTTATATAATAATTACATTATTACATTCACATAATAAATATAGTAGTAATTTAAAGAAAAACAACAGTTTAATTAATTATTATATTTTTATTAAAATAAAAATTAAAGAATCGTATTAATCAAATAAAACGGATAAAAGTCTAATGTTTGATCCAAAATGATCTGTAGTATTTATTTTTTGTTTTTCAAAAAAAAAAAAAAATCAAATCTTCAAAAAAATATATAATAGAAAAATATACATGATATATAGGTAAATATATTATGTATATAATATTTTTTTATATATTAAAAATATATACCTATATTTTTATAATACTAAATATTTATAAATGATTACGTAAAAGTTCTTTCGACCGAACATGAAGTTGCTGGTAATGAAATAACAATTTCTAAAGCTTTATTCACAGCAGGATAATATTTAGAAATTAAAAATTATACCTATTAAACATTTTAGAAACATTAAAGTAATTATTTTTCAAAGTGTATTAGTTTAGTATATACGTGCAAAACTTATAGAACGACCTTTATTTTTTCGTTCGTTGAAAAAATCTTAGTAGGTGCAATGGCACCCACTGCCCATCGTAGGCGTCCTTGGTCGTGCTTTTCTACGAGAGATAGTCTTTTTAAATAAATTTCCATTACAATGAACGTGAATTCTTTTTATTTTTATTTTCTTTTTTTGTTCTTGTCCGCGAGCTCGTCTCTCTTTTATTACACACAATTATTTATCGAAAACAAATAATTGAACGTGCCGTCGCTGTTGCGTATAACTATTATATAGTATTACACGATTATTGAGAAACCCAGTAATTTGCGCGTTGTGTTAAAAGACAAAAAAAACAGTCCTAATTTGATGGAATAATTAACGCGCGTCGCGAATAAACGATTTGCAATTTTCTTTTTCGTACATCGCGAACTTTAAAGATTCATTTGAATCCAGAATTGGATTTTGTCCGATATACGAGGGCTACCTCATCGATATACGATGTACATATCATTGAAGGGGGCCAAGAGCGCAAATCGATCGTGACCGAAGATGCGGTTCACCAATGCGGTTGATCAATTTGTCCGTGAAAACAGGCGTATTTTCAATAAGATTTTCCGAAATTTCTCGAAGTCCTCTACGCAGAACCGTGTCAGAAAACGTGAGTTAGGTACCATGAGTTATGTGCCCGTCATGATCGATTTGCGCCGTTGATTGAACAAAAATACGGAATACGGTACGGTAGCCACAAGCAAGCTCACACACACACACCTCATTTTGTTTTGATAGATGTGGTGCGAAAGTCATCGATAGATACGTTCAAGTAAAACCGTGCAAACTTAGAAAAGTGCGAGACAACCATCGCACAAGCCGCGCTTTTAGATATGCGCGAGCTATCGTATTGCCGTCCTCCACACGTAAGCGTTATGCTACAGGTTTGTATATGACAGAATGGTGGAGCGTGTAAACGGTGCCTAAACACATCGCAGGTCGATTTTCAAATAGTCCTCGTACGTATATTTAATCCGTCGATTTTATAAACAATATTAATAACAAACCAACCATCACTTTTGTAATTGTCATTTACGACCATTATTTTTTCGCGAAACGAATGTAATAATAATAATAATAATAATTGTTAAACTGTTCAACGCTTGCGATGGACTTTATTTATTTTTTGACATAAAAAAGCTCCTTGTCATCCCAGATAGAAAAAAACTATCCGACGACGGACCCGGCGAGGAAACGATGATCGTATCGGCGGCGCGCGGCCGTCGGTGTTGCATTTCGAAAACCGGCGGCGGCGTAGCGGTGCCCGCCAACGCTAATCGAAAATACGTTTTTACCTCCACGCGCGTTAACCTCTGCCGTTGTCGTCGCTGCACCAACGCAAGCGCTGCTCATTCGTTTTAACGGCAATCGTATGTGTTTACACGGCTTGTCCGGCGGCACAGCCGAGTCGTAATAAAACTGGTGGCGCGCGCGCACACTCGCTTATCGAATGTGTCGCTACGAAGTCCGACAACGCGGAGTGACGACGTCGTTTCGTGTTAACTACTAATTCGTATAGCGTTCATTCGTTCATCTCGCTTGTGTCTCCGTTGACGCGCCTTTTACCAACCATCGAAACCCGTCGGTACAGTCGATCGACGCACGATTTCGTAACGCGTACGTCCGCGTCGCAGTGTTTTACACGCTGTGCACACGGTGTGCCCCGTTTGTTATCACGTCGTTCGCCTCGTTTTTTTTTTTTTTTTTTTTTTGTTTTACCGCGTCTCACTGACACCGCTTTGCGTTTTATCCATTTTTTCTTTAGTCGTAATTTCGTGCGCGTCCTGTGTGTGTGTGTGTACTTTTCGTGTAGAAATATCCGCGTCCCGCCGCCGGTGCGACGCCGCATTACGATAAACATTTGTTGTCCATTCATATAGTATATACGTTTCAATTATATTAATATTCATATAAATGATGCATTGTGTTTTATGCAAGAATGAAAACAAAGCCACTTTATACAGGTAAGTGTTTAATTATTATTATTCCGTTATTTACGGCAATTATTATTATTGATGTTCGTTTGAAAATATTCTAAACAAACTCGTATGTATTGTTCTGTAGTTTCCCGAACAATCGCTTTCGCAGAAGACGTTGGATGGACATTTGTAAGATATACGTGTGGGATCCTACAATTATGGTAAAAAAAAAAAAAGTCCCACAGTACCAGAAATAATTATCAAATAAATAATAACGACGCATTTTACAGGTGTGCAAGGCCCATTTCACCGAACATCAATTCCGTCCGAACGGCCAGTTGAAGAAGTTCGCGTTTCCCAAGATTATTCCGGATTCATATGTTTCCCCGCAGAGACCGATACAAACAAAAATGTGGCGCAGTGAAATGTCACAACGAACCGGCAACCGGGTTCGTCCGGGAAACGTTCCCAAGGGTAAGTAAACGTTTATGCGTATACGCCTCCGCCGCAAGTTTAGAGGAGACGATGAGCTGGCTCTAAACGATTTCTTTTATGACTTAACGTGACAACATCAATGTCATAAGTGTGCAGGAGTGACGTTCAGAAGAGCGGGCATGGCGGTCATGCCCCCCTCATCTTAGACGTTTTACATTTTGATTTTTGACATTACGCGTTGTCATCATTCGATTAGTTTTTGAGTTAAATAAGTTAATAATAAATTCAGTTATAGAGGTAATTAACGTTTTTTTTTCTACAAAGATAAATATCATACGATAACCAAAATGATATTGAACGTAACTTTTTTATACATATATATAAAGATGTTCTTTGAAAATATTTGGTTTAATCGTTACTCCTGCATCGCAACGTAAAGAATTATATAAGTACATATATGAGTGCGGGGGATCGAAACGATTTCCTTTGTGTGCTAACGCCACAATGTCAATGCTATAAGCGTGCAAGGGTGAGGTTTAGAGGAGGGGTAATGGGGGTCATGCCCCCCTCATCTTAGACGTTTTACATTTTGATTTTTGACATTATGCGTTGTCATCATTCGATTAGTTTTTGAGTTAAATAAGTTAATAACAATTTCAGTTATAGAGGTATTTAACGTTTTTTTTTCAACAAAGATAAATATCATACGATAACCAAAATAATGATATTGAGCGTAAAGTTTTTTATACATATATATAAAGGTGTTCTTTGAAAATATTTGGTTTAATCGTTACTCCTGCATCGCAACGTGACAAATTATATAAGTACATATATGAGTGCGGGGGATCGAAACGATTTCCTCTGTGTGCTAACGCCACAATGTCAATGCTATAAGCGTGCATGGGTGAGGTTCAGAGGAGGGGTAATGGGGGTCATGCCCCCCTCATCTTAGACGTTTTACATTTTGATTTTTGACATTATGCGTTGTCATCATTCGATTAGTTTTTGAGTTAAATAAGTTAATAACAATTTCAGTTATACAGGTAATTAATGTTTTTTTTCTGCAAAAATAAATATAAGATAACCAAAATAATGCAATTGAACGTAAAGTTTTTTATACATATATATAAAGGTGTTCATTGAAAATATTTGGTTTAGTGGTCACTCCTGCATCGCAACGTGACAAATTATATAAGTACATATATGAGTGAGGTGAGTCGAAACAATTTCCTCTGTGTGCTAACGCCACACTGTCATTGCCATGAGCGTGCAAGGGTGAGGTTTAGAGGAGAGGTAAAGGGCGTCATGCCCCCCTCATCTTAGACATTTTACATTTTGATTTTTGGCATTATGCGTTGTCATCATTCGATTAGTTTTTGAGTTAAATAAGTTAATAATTATTTCAGTTATAGAGGTAATTTATGTTTTTTTTTTCTACAAAGATAAATATCATACGATAACCAAAATAATGATATTGAACGTAAAATTTTTTATACATATATATTAAAAATGATCTTTGAAAAAATTTGATTTAATCGTTACTCCTGCATCGCAACGTGAAGAATTATATAAGTACATATATGAGTGAGGTGGGTTGAAACGATTTCCTCTGTGTGCTAACGCTACAATGTCAATGCCATAAGTGTGCAGGAGTGACGTTCAGAAGAGCGGGCATGGCGGTCATGCCCCCCTCATCTTAGACGTTTTACATTTTGATTTTTGACATTATGCGTTGTCATCATTCGATTAGTTTTTGAGTTAAATAAGTTATAATAAATTCAGTTATAGAGGTATTTAACGTTTTTTTTTCAACAAAGATAAATATCATACGATAACCAAAATAATGATATTGAGCGTAAAGTTTTTTATACATATATATAAAGGTGTTCTTTGAAAATATTTGGTTTAATCGTTACTCCTGCATCGCAACGTGACAAATTATATAAGTACATATATGAGTGCGGGGGATCGAAACGATTTCCTCTGTGTGCTAACGCCACAATGTCAATGCTATAAGCGTGCATGGGTGAGGTTCAGAGGAGGGGTAATGGGGGTCATGCCCCCCTCATCTTAGACGTTTTACATTTTGATTTTTGACATTATGCGTTGTCATCATTCGATTAGTTTTTGAGTTAAATAAGTTAATAATTATTTCAGTTATAGAGGTAATTTATGTTTTTTTTTTCTACAAAGATAAATATCATACGATAACCAAAATAATGATATTGAACGTAAAATTTTTTATACATATATATTAAAAATGATCTTTGAAAAAATTTGATTTAATCGTTACTCCTGCATCGCAACGTGAAGAATTATATAAGTACATATATGAATGAGGTGGGTTGAAACGATTTCCTCTGTGTGCTAACGCCACAATGTCAATGCCATAAGCGTGCAAGGGTGAGGTTTAGAGGAGGGGTAATGGGCGTCATGCCCCCCTCATCTTAGACATTTTACATTTTAATTTTTGACATTATGCGTTGTTGTCATTCGATTAGTTTTTGAGTTAATTAAGTTAATAATAAAATCAGTTATAGAGGTATTTAACGTTTTTTTTTCTACATAGATAAATATCATACGATAACCAAAATAATGATATTGAGCGTAAAGTTTTTTATACATATATATAAAGGTGTTCTTTGAAAATATTTGGTTTAGTCGTCACTCCTGCATCGCAACGTGACAAATTATATAAGTATATATATGAGTAAGGTGAGTCAAAACAATTTCCTCTGTGTGCTAACGCCACACTGCCAATGCTATAAGCGTGCAAGGGTGAGGTTCAGAGGAGGGGTAATGGGGGTCATGCCCCCCTCATCTTAGACATTTTGATTTTTGACATTATGCGTTGTCATCATTCGATTAGTTTTTGAGTTAAATAAGTTAATAATAATTTCAGTTATACAGGTAATTAATGTTTTTTTTCTGCAAAAATAAATATAAGATAACCAAAATAATGCAATTGAACGTAAAATTTTTTATACATATATATATATAAAAATGATCTTTAAATATATTTGATTTAATCGTTACTCCTGCATCCGAACGTGAAAAATTATATAAGTACATATATTTGTATATCAAAAAATATTGCTCCTCTGCCTCCTTCCCTCACAGTGCAAAGAACCAAAGCCGCCACTGTAGGGGTTATTGTGATCGCCGATTTATTTTTGACGTACACATATATAAAAAAAACACACACAAATAAATAAATTCACAATAGTTTAATTAATTAGTTTTATTAACGGCGTAATCCTGCATTACACGAGCCACAGCTCGTCACCTCAATGTTGCAATAAAAAATATGCCCTCATATTTCAAATAATATAATAATAACTATTAATATGTTTTTTATTACTGACATAACAATGTATTGTTGGTCAATTGTTCCTTTAAAGCGGTCACTTATTTTTCCGCCAAAGTAGCTCTCTGTTGTTAAAATTGTGTCAACAGATAGATATGTTTCTTTTTAATGAACCAATCTGTAGACTGCATAGCCTAGTCATCCATATTCGTATTACGTATAATTACCGTGCCAAATACAATTCACCGTATTAATCGATGTGGTTGAAATTCGTTTGGTGAAAGTTGAAAGTCCACCAACGTGCTTTTTTCTCAAAGGTTCAAAAGTTAAAATTTATGCGATAAAAGTTGGCAATTGAACATTAACAGCGGTACTTTGAAAGTTGAACTTTGTTGGTTGGATGTTAAGAATGGTTTGATCCTGGTTTAATGTGACTTGTTGTATGAAGTTGATATTAACAAATAAACAAATTATGTTTTTATTATTAAGTAAATTATTACTATTAATTAAGTATTTTTAATATTCCATATACACATACATATATACATTTTTTTTTAAGTGCTAAAATTAATAATATTATTATTAAAAATATAAAAATTCCATATACACATTTATAATTCTCTTTTATTTTTCTGAACAAATAGTATTAGTTAAATCTTCTTCCGTTTTGGTTTGATTTGAGAAAAGTGCTGTGATCAATATTGAAATTAAAAGGGACATCTATAACAAATATTTTATAATTTTTTCATGAAATATTTTTATTTAATAATAAGTTATAACTTTATGCATACACAATATACGTCCACACACATTTTGTTAATATAATTAGTTGCAAGGTTAATGATTACATTCCTAGTAACAAGATTTATGTTTATATAAAATGATATTTTAATTATATATTATACACTGCTCCTTCTTTCGTAATATGGTTTTATTCTCTGTACATGAAAAGTATCAGTAGTTTCTTTTCCATTTAAAGTTATAGCTTATAATTAACCTCTGATACTTTTTCTAATATTTTAAAAGGTCCTTTAAATTTATATGCAAGTTTTTTTGTGTTATTTGGATTTTGATAATGGACTTATAATAATACTTCCTGTCCGGGAGTGTAATTAACTATTTTATGTTTTTTATTATAATTATCGTTTTGTTCAGTGTGTTTTTTTCAACTAATTTTGGAATTTCGTTTCTAATATTTTGTAATTATACATTTTGTAAAGAATGTACATTTATTTGTTTTTAGTTTGAACCCAGTTTCTTCTAATCTAATAAATATTTTTTCTAATCTAGTTAAGGGTTCTTCAAAATTGTTACCAAAACAATATATACATCGTCTAAATACGCAATCATTAGCCTATATAAATAATCACTAAATATATTATTTATAATTTTTTGGAAAACTGGAGTTGAGTTTTTAAATCCCTGTGGCATTCTCTTAAAATTAAATAATCCAAAATCTGTTATAAAGCCTGTTTTATCTTGATCTTCTTTTTTTTATTGGTATCTGGAAATATCCTTGTGCCCTATCTATTGATGAATAATATTTTGCCCCTTCTAAGCTTCTATAAAGGTCTTGTACGCGCGGAATTTGTTTATCGGTAACGGTTTCGTTATTTAATTTCCTATAATCTATCAAAAATCTGAATTCGTTTTTCTTCTCTTTTGGAATTAAAAAAGCTGGAGCTGCGTAGTTACTTTTGCTGGGTTCTATTATATCAGCGTTAATCATTTGTTTTATTAATATTTTTAGTTCTTTTCTTTGGGCTGGGGAAACTCGATTGGGTGGTTGGAAAATTGGTTTATCCGTTTGTAGTTTAATTTCACATGGCTCTACTTTCACGTAGCCAATATCTAATGGATCTGAAATAAATAATGTGTTTATTGTTATCAATTAATTTTAATGCCATTTTGTGTTGTTCAGTGTTTAATTATTTAGATATCTTTATTACAGTTCCTTGTTTATCCGTAATTTCATCTGAATCGTTTAATTTTTTATCAATCGTGTGTTTATTATTATGTCGTCATTATAATCGGATTTATAGTATAGTTATTACTGTATAGAATTGAATAATTGTAAACAGTGATTTCGCCATCATTATTAATTGTCAATGTGTTTCGAATATTAAATTTTTATTTTTGTATAAACGTTCAACTGATTCTATTTCGTAAATTTTTTCTTGTTTATTAGTATCAATTTGAATTTGTTCAATATTTAACCTCGATTTTGGCGCAATAGTAATATTTTCTTTAGCTATAATTTTTCCTAGATATTTATCTTCAGCTTTTAAACTGGCTATATTTTTAATTCCTATACTATTTGTTTTTAAATTGTGGTCATACCATTTTTCATCCATTTTTGTATTATTATTTTTTAGTCGTATTACTTTGTTTTCAAAATCAGTTATTAATTATTTTTAATATTAAAGTCTTTCTTAAAAGTAATTTACATTCTAACCTTTTAATTACATAGACATTTATTTTATACCACTGGTTATTAATTTCTATTTCCATCTTTCCTAATTGTTCCTGAATTGTGCCCTAATAATGCCCTGCTAGCTCAGTCGGTAGAGCTCGAGGAGACCCTTTTAATCTCGGTGTCGTGAGTTCGAGCCCCACGTTGGGCGCCAATTTGTTGTGAACGCCGATAGAACATTTATTTATTTACTTTTTTATTTATTTAAAACAATCATTTATTTACTTTCGACGTACACACATATAAAAACAACACGCGCACACATACAAATAAATAAATTCACAATTTAGTTTAATTTATTACTTTTATTAACTGCGTAATCCTTCAGTGCACGAGTCACACGCTTGTCACCATAAAAGCCCCCCTTTTCATGTTCTTTGCCCTCTTCTATATCATTACTATTTACTGACTAAGGATATTTTATTATTATTACAATTGTTTTCTTAACCTAGTTTTAAATGCTAACATAATATCATATTTATTATAAAATTTAGAAAAACGCCTACTACAACAATGTGCTCCGTAACGGACAAGGGCGGATAACGGTAATAATCTGGGAAGGGGGCTATGTATTGTTTATGAAGCCCAAAGACAATTTTTTTTTTTTTTTTTTTTAATTCAGATTTAGTATCTTGTATTTAATATTCTTTTAAAAAATATATTTGTATATTGTAGTGTTGTATCAATTGACAAAATATTACTTTATTACCTAGTCAACGATCATAAAATAATTTTTATTGATCAAATAAAATAATCAAGTGGGTCTTAATACATCCAGAGGTTCATTAAAATTTAACGTTTGGGGGGGGGCCCACAAATACAATTTGCCACCCCTAAATTTACACTACACACTAAAATTTCTTAAATATAATTTAATGGCACACACAAGAGAGGAAGACAATGAGGGGAAACCCTCTCAAAAATATTTTCTATCAGGGGTTTTTTTTAGGGTGGATGGGAGGAATTACAAATAATTTAGTATATCTTTTAAAAAAACATTTTAACATACCCAATTTAATTTATTAACCTCTACGCGAATTAATAAGATATTTATAGCTTATACTTTAATAGTTTACCCATGTTACCTGCAATTTTTTTTATCGAACTTTAGTATCCCTCTTCTAATTTTTCCAAAATAATTCCCATTTCTAATAGCCACAATTCTAAATACCTCTTTTAACTGTATTCAAGAGTATTTTATCACATATATATATATACTTTTGGTATTTTAAAATGTTAGGTTTATAAACCTTACCTTATCATAGATAGAAGTATTTGAAATACTTAAATACCCAATTATATGTGTTATGTAGCATTAAAAGTATTAATGAAGTAGATAAAAATATTAAAGTACCTACTTTTCAAGTAGGTACATAAAAAAAAAAAATAGTTCTTTATTAGACGAATATTGAATAAGAATAGATGTTGATGAATATATACTATATAAGCAAAATAGGCATACATAATAGTATTTACTGTTTATATAAAAATCTCATTACACATTAATAAAATTAAGTTTCCAAATCTGATGAAAATAAATGTTAGATTTATAAACCTTACATTTATTTTCATCAGATCCGGAAAATTAATTTTATTAATGTGCAATGATATTTTTATATAAACAGTAAATGCTGTGTATGCCTACTGTACTTATACAGTATATTATATATATATATATTCGTCACTATCTTTTCTATATTCAATATTTGTCTAATAAAAATCTATTTTTTTATGTACCTACTTGAAAAGTAGGTACTTTAATATTTTTATCTACTTCATTAGTACTTCTAATGCTACATAATACATATAATTGAGTATTTAAGTATTTTAAATACTTGTATCTCAGTATTTGATTACATAGGCATTCTAAATAATATTATTAAAAAGTATATTTTACAAAACTGCATATATTATAGACATATTGTTTATATTTTTAATTCAATTAAAAACTAAAATATATTGTATATTTTTATAATTGTTGTAAACACATACGTTTATTATAGTTACTATGAAATAATAGTATACTATTTTAACATAATTAGTTTAAAATTCGATAGAGCTCACTTAATTTAATTTAATCATTTAATTTAGGTGTACCTCTAATATTTATTTATAATGATATTAATAATATTTAAATTAAAAATAAAAAAAATGTAATAGGTACTGTTATAATAATAAAATATATATTATAAAAAATAACAAAATATAGGTACAGTTAATGTAGTATATATTATTAAATAAACAATGTATAAAACGCAAATATGCCTAAAATATTTATTAAAGCAAGAACTAGTTTCGGCAAGTTACAATCAAAACTTGTTGTTGCTTTCATAAACACTTATCGAATACTCTAGGCATATTTTCGTTTTATATATTGTTTTTTTTTATAATATATTGATATATTGTTATTTTTTATAAAATATTATATTTTATAATAAAAATCTTTTATTAATACAATATAATAAGTATAAATTTTAACAAAATAATTTTTTCCTCGTCTTCATTGATACAAATATATGTAATAATTCTGACTAATTAATCTTTCTTAGTAATTGAGATTCAATACACAATAATGAAAATGACGATGAATTTTCTTGTGTTTTAAGGTAGACCTTAAATAATTCTCAAGACGCCGAAGCACTGAGAAAGATCTTGTATTTGTACATGGCATATAAAGAAATATTCGTAAAATCATAATTACATTGGAAAACGTTGATTCCAAAAGAGAGTTTGATACATTTTTTTCAATAGTCCACTCATAGAAAGATCATTATTAGGAAATGTTTTAATAATTTTTTGGAATTGTACAATTGACATTGAACACCATTGTCAATTGGTGTTATTGGTCACTATTATTATTTATTACTATACAGATACATATAATAGGTACCTACTCATTTAAAATAAAACATATAAAAATGATCATTGACAAAACTTGAAATATAATAATCTATTAATTATTATTATATAATACAAAATTTCCATAATCGGTGTGCCGGCCTTTAAAAATTGACGCCCGGGGCAAATACACCCTTTGCCCCTCCTTAATGCGCTCCTATGTATATCATTCTTATTTCAATATAAATTTATAATTAAATCAATGTTTAAAAAACTTTTCGGGATTTCATTTCCGCAAATTTTTTTATGACATCTTTAAATAAAACATTATCCGTCAAATCAGGCTTTCAACATTAAGTCATTATCGTTTTCGAAACGTACCGATCAAATCTAAAAATTACGTGTACATTGCATATATGCTTAGTGATTTAATATAAGTTAATGTATTTTGTTATTATTTTTCTAAAATTTCTAATAAAATTAATGATTTAGATATTGATTTGTTTTTAGGTATAAATAATTTTATTGTATTACTATAATAATAATAATTATTATTATTATAAAAAATGCACCAAAAACATTATTATTGTGTATAAAAATACAAGGAAAATTATTATTTTTAATTTTAAACAGCAATGACAAGTTAAAAAAAACCGTCTTTTCGTATTTTTACATAAAAATTACGGTTGACTTTTCTTTTGTCATTTTCAATAATGAAGCCAGTAAAAATCATAAAAAAAAAATTAATTTTGTGAAGAAATTTGTTATACCATAAAAACATTTAATATTTATATTAGTTTATGGTATAAAATTATAATAATTAACTAAAGGTGAAAATATTTTGACAACTTAGAAATTTTGGCTTCGTACTCTTTTTTTTAATTTTCTGGGCTCTTCGTTTGGAAACACCAGATTCATATTTTCGAGAAGACATGATTATAAAATCACAGTTTGATAATTAAATTAATTTATTAAATATATAGCGTTTTAAAATAATAAAAATAGATACGTTATTTTGAAGTCTCGTGCGAATGAGAGTCGACGCTAACTGGCTGTACTGTAAAGTTCATGTTGTTAAAACAAAACGTTACTTATTAGAGACCAGGTACGTCGTGTTGTCAACACGCAATCGCCGCGGTGATCTTATCACAGCGGTGGACTAGAAAGCTCGTTTGATAATCGAAAGGCTCCAAATACAATCGTCTCAAAGCTAAATATAATATTACCGCACATAGATGGCAAGACATCTATGTAACTATTTCGGTAAAGACATTGTGGCCACCTTCAACTTGCGGCTCGGAGCTACAGCCCCGCTAGCCCTCTCCCCCTTGATCCAGCCCTGCGTACGGGGCTCGATACTTTTTTAAAATGATATATGTTGAATATGTAATTATTATAAATATATGTATTAATGTAACGCTTGATTTTAAATTTTACATCAGAAAACGCAGGCTTTTCACGTCAGTCGCCAACAGGATCGGGAACAACACGGTCTTCATCTGTTCAGCCCAAAACCAATTTCACCTCATCTGTTCGGCCCATAGACAATTTTACCGAACCTGGTCAGTTCAAAGCCAAATTTCCCGGACCTTCTCAGTTCAGGGCCAAATTTCCCGAACCTTCTCAGTTCAAAAACAAATTTACCGGATCTGTTCGGCCCCGAGACAATTTCACCGGATTAGGTCAGCCCAAAACCAAATTCATTGGATTTTCTCAGCCCAGTACCAAATCCACTAAAGCTGTTCAGCCTAGAGCCAAGGCTGCTATATCTGCTCAGCCTAGAGCCCAGTTTACCGCATCTGAAGCTTCCAGTAGCCAGGCCTTTAACCCAGACGTAGGACCACTCGTTGAGATACCACCACTCGAAGAGCATCGTGAACAAGCATTGGAGCCAAATCCATGTACGTATGAAAGCTTATATATATTATACTTGTATAAATGTATAATGTTTGCGTTAAAAACATTTTAAGCTCGATACGGTATCGATTTTATGTCGATAATTGTAGCAACCAGAGTTGGTTGGTACGATTGACAAAATAAGGGTAAAAAAATGACCGATACCCCATACCATTAATAAGGTTAATTATTGATAATAAATACGATTTCACGTTGCACTAAAGAATGTTTATTTCAATTAAACATTAAGAGAATGCTACACAACTAATTTAGGAAAGTTAAATATTTTCTTAAACATGTTTTTTTTATTATTACCATTAATTTATTAACATTTTTTTACTATACTATATTTATAAAAGTAAAAAAAAATCTTAATATTTAAATTTCATATGAAATTTGTTGTTTATTTTGTACAAGAACACCAATGCCAGTCTGAATGGAACTTGTTTTCACTCATAAATCACTTTGAATATCAACCCTATCCCGTACTTATTTTTTAAATACAGCATTTAAAAAAAAATCATTCCCACATAAATTGTAGTAGTGATAAATGAAACGAAACATTGTTGTAATGCTGGTTTGAAAAAAGATGGTTATTGGATTTTTGTTGAAATCCAAAATAAAATCAATGTTTTGCCTTTAAATGCGTCTTTCATTGTATTGTCACTAATCGTATCAATGAACGGTTCTTTGTCTTTTATATGTTAATATAATGAAAATTGTATCAAAAAATGTCTTCTAGTACCACCTATGAGCTTTCCATTTACGACTAATGGTATGCGTACCACAGGTTGGAAACCGCTGCTGTAGACATTAAATTTTTACACAAAATAAATTAAAATATTATATTATCTATGTAACCATTTTTCAAATATTTCTTTAATTCTGAAAAAAGTTATTAGCATTTTAAAAATACAATTTTTTTCTTAATTTTTTTTTTTTTTTGTATAAAAATCTCATAACTTTGAAAACTAAAGGTATTTAAAAACCAGTTCTGTTATTGTATAGATAATGTAATTTATTTTATGTAAATATTTGGATGTCTTTAGTATTATCGTAAACATTTTAATTTTTGAACGTTTTCTTTATAATTTTGGGAGTACACCTAATAGCTCATTCTTTCTGTCGTTGCACGGTTTCGTTTGCTTGTATTGCGTGTCTTCTTAATAAATAGGATTTCACGCATTAAATTAATTATATACGTAAGATTATTGTTAAAGAATATATATATTTTTTGTGTTTGCCATACCCATAAGGCACTTAGATGCCGAAAACACGTTGTTTTATTTAAGATACACCAAATTTCAAGAGTTTTAAAAATATAGAGAGGAACTTTATCTTTGATATAGTATTTTTTTTATTCTTACCGTAGTGTAAATTTTAAACTATTGTCACATAAAGATCGGTTAATTTTACGGTTTTAACAATTATTGAGTTGAGATATTGCAAAAATAAAAATACTACTACGTCACAGATAAAGTTTTCATCTATTAACCGTTAAAAGTTGACGTTACGTCTATATTTTAAAATATGTACAGAGTATTATCGGTTCGCTCAATATACATTTTTTTGTTTACCGAATACGCTTTCATTTCCAGTGAGTGTTTAGAAAACATTGGACCATCCCAACCACTACTCTTAGAATAACAACTGCGTCTATACTAAAACCAATTTTTTTTTCTTTATCGCTATCTAAAGACACATACAGTACACCTTATAGTAATAATAATATTATTATTATTTTCATGTATTTTTTTTTATTATCCTGTAGTATTATAAATAAAAAAAATACTATAAGTGAGATATATACTATAGGTTAAATACTATATAAACGCGATTTATAAACAAATTTTTATTTGAATTCTATTGAGGCTTTACACCTATTGAGACATAATAATTTGAGCATAGTAGACACGCAGGTAATAATATTACTATAATTTTTCTCCTCCATAGAATTTGTACATTTTAACAGAAAAAGCAAGTCATTTTTTTTTTCAAATTATATTCCGCGTAAAATAAGAAAAAAATCATTAAAATATTAATTACATCAATTTTACCTACATTTACAGTGCACACGAATGGACGTAATATTATTATAATTTATCGTATTTATCCAAATCTTTTTTTCTTTTTTTTTTTGTGTGTATATAAAAAAATATAATATCTTATTCGGTGGACGTCAGGCACGTAGTCAAAGACAGGGCTTAAAGGACTGAAAACTCTCCTTTCTGAAATTTCACAAATTCTAGCAAAGTTGTGCTTTTCTACGAGAAAGTCTTTTAAAATAAATTTTTATTATCCAATGAATGTAAATTTTTTATTGTCAGCGAGCTCATCATTTTTTAATTACATACTTATTTATTTTAAAAACATTTTGAATGTGTCGCCGCTATCAAATAATAGTCAAGAAACTATGAGGGATTGAATACCCTGTAATTTGCATAATTTGCTAATTTAAGAATTATTCACGAATAAATTACATATTCTAATGAAATTAATAAACAGATATTAAATTTAAAATGGTAGAATGGTTTTATTATCTACTTCAATTAATCGATAATTTTTCATTCAATATATAAGTATCTAAAACATAATCCTGAAGAATTTAGAAATAAAATAGCATTATTGTTGTTTTTTAATATTTTTATAAGAAAAAATATTATATATACAAATAAATTTCAGGTTAAATGGACTAATTTTTATAAGTCATGTAACATCTTTTTTTCTAATTATAATTTTTAATATATTTAATTGAATGACAAACGAGAAAAAGAACACAATAAATGGAAAATTCACAAATTAGAATGAGTCACAAATAGTCAAAATAAATCTATTTAATTATAATGAATGTATAATTATTGTCAACTCATCATTTTTTAATTATGAATTATTTATTTTAAATTGAAAGAATGAAGAAAATACTCCGAAGAAAAACATATGGAAAATGGTAACTGTTAACTGTTAATTTAGACATGAATCACAAATATGTCATGTAACATCTATTTTATTCTTAATTATAATTTTTTAATTAGATTTTGCTAATGAAGAATTGCCACGAGAAAACACATATACCGAACAGCAAATGGAAAATGGTAAAGGTTATTTTAGACATGAGTCACAAATATGTCATATAACATCTATTTAATTATGAATTATAATTTTTAAATTAGACTTTGCTAATGAAGAATTGCCACAAGAAAACTTCTCCGAAGAAAAAACATATACCGAACAGCAAATGGAAAATGGTAACTGTTAATTTAGATATGAGTCACAAAATATATGTCATTAACATCTATTTAATTATAAATTATAATTTTTAAATTAGATGTTGCTGATGAAGAATTGCCACAAGAAAACACATATACCGAACAGCAAATGGAAAATGGTAAAGGTTATTTTAGACATGAGTCACAAATATGTCATATAACATCTATTTAATTATGAATTATAATTTTTAAATTAGACTTTGCTAATGAAGAATTGCCACAAGAAAACTTCTCCGAAGAAAAAACATATACCGAACAGCAAATGGAAAATGGTAACGGTTAATTTAGATATGAGTCACAAAATATATGTCATTAACATCTATTTAATTATAAATTATAATTTTTAAATTAGATGTTGCTGATGAAGAATTGCCACAAGAAAACACATATACCGAACAGCAAATGGAAAATGGTAAAGGTTATTTTAGACATGAGTCACAAATATGTCATGTAATATCAATTTAATTTTGAATTATATTTAAATTAGATTTCGCTTATGAAGAATTGCCACAAGAAAACTTCTCTGAAGAAGAAACATATACCGAACAGCAAATGGAAAATGGTAACGGTTAATTTAGATATCAGTCACAAATATGTCATTAACATTTATTTAATTATAAATTATAATTTTTAAATTAGATGTTGCTGATGAAGAATTGCCACAAGAAAACACATATACCGAACAGCAAATGGAAAATGGTAAAGGTTATTTTAGACATGAGTCACAAATATGTCATGTAATATCAATTTAATTTTGAATTATATTTAAATTAGATTTCGCTTATGAAGAATTGCCACAAGAAAACTTCTCTGAAGAAGAAACATATACCGAACAGCAAATGGAAAATGGTAACGGTTAATTTAGACATGAGCCACAAATATGTCATATAACATCTATTTAATTATGAATTATAATTTTTAAATTAGATGTTGCTAATGAAGAATTGCCACAAGAAATCACATATACCGAACAGCAAATGGAAAATGGTAAAGGTTATTTTAGACATGAGCCACAAATATGTCATATAACATCTATTTAATTATGAATTATAATTTTTAAATTAGACTTTGCTAATGAAGAATTGCCACAAGAAAACTTCTCCGAAGAAGAAACATATACTGAACAGCAACTGGAAAATGGTAACGGTTAATTTAGATATGAGTCACAAATATGTCATTAACATCTATTTAATTATAAATTATAATTTTTAAATTAGATGTTGCTAATGAAGAATTGCCACAAGAAAAAACATATACTGAACAGCAAATGGAAAATGGTAAAGGTTATTTTAGACATGAGTTACAAATATGTCATGTAACATCTATTTAATTATGAATTATAATTTTTAAATTAGATTTTGCTAATGAAGAATTGTCACAAGAAACCTTCTCTGAAGAAAAAACATATACCGAACAGCAAATGGAAAATGGTAAAGGTTTTTTTAGACATGAGTCACAAATATGTCATGTAACATCTATTTAATTATGAATTATAATTTTTAAATTAGATTTTGCTAATGAAGAATTGTCACAAGAAACCTTCTCCGAAGAAAAAACATATACCGAACAGCAAATGGAAAATGGTAACGGTTAATTTAGATATGAGTCACAAAATATATGTCATGTAACATCTATTTAATTATGAATTATAATTTTTAAATTAGATTTTGCTAATGAAGAATTGCCACAAGAAAACTACTTCGAACCACTGTCCAACTCTGCCCAGCCAAATGTGGGTGTTAATGTGTCTGCAGGTCTCACATTATCCTTAGGCCCAGTCAACACACGGTTTATTAAAATGGAAAGGGTTTCACCGCCACCAGAGTACTCTGAAGAAAATGGTAATAATAATAAAAATGTGACTAAGGGTCTTCAATATTTTAAAAATATAGCTAATATATTATAAAACCTATGTTGTGTATAAAATTATCAGCCCTTAAAACTAAAAATTAGCACTTTTATGACTCAAATAGCCCAAAAACCAATAGCTTCCTCGCTTAGCTCACAATTTCAAATATGTATATATAGTTGAATCTAACTAGAAAATAAGATTATGTTTTTCATGTAATATGTGTATTAAATTCTGAATTATAATTTTAAATTAGAATTTGATGGTTATTCAAACATTGAGAAACAAATGCACTTCAAACCGCAGTCAAACTCTGTTGAGCCCAGCTATGGTCCTACCGGATCTGTAGTTCCCAATCTGCCCTCAGGGTCAGCCCTCAGACGATCCATTAAAATGGAAAGAGTTTCACCACCACCCGAAGAAGATCATTATGAAAATGTCTATGTGCCCAATCAAAGTATGTAGAAAGTTTATATATACATATATACGCATGTAAACAGTTTAAAGTAATTTTTAAGAAGTAAAAATTATTTTTGTTAAAAACGTTTTACGCTTTGTAGAGCAGTAGAGTAATTTGAAAAAAATATATCTTTGTGTAAAATCTGTTTAATTTCATCCAAGATCAAAGAAATTAGTTCTTTGTAATCATTTTGCTAGCATTTATAATATTTCAAACTATTATTGGTAAGTCATAGGAAGATTTACTGCGTAGCTCTCATGTGTAAGGAAATTTTGGTTTTAATTGTAATATCCTAAGTTAAATAGGTAAATCGAAAAAAGAAAACTGCAATATTTTAGTGAAATCAACAGGATACTAATGATAAATTGAAAAAGGGGATTTTGGGTTTTTTATGACAACTTTTCACTATTTCTTTTCGTTACATATTACAAAGTATTTTCAAATAATATATAATTGATACATAACTTCAACGATCAAACATTTATCTATTTAATTCTAATTATATATTGAATTATAATTTAGAAATTTAATTATATATTCCAGATTTATTAGCACAAATGAAGCAAGAACCAGTCTCGCCTTCACATTATGACAATGGAGATGGGAATTATTATGGAAATAATTATTATGGTGGTATGTAATAAATTTAGCAAATATGTTCATATGTACATACAAGTTTATATAAGATGTTTAAAAAGTTTGAATATATGAATTTTTTCATTTTTATTAAAAATTGTTTAATTCTTAGTGAATCATTATTGGTAAACATATACAATACTAAATTTTAATTTTATACGTGTATTCGATATAAATTATTCTAATATTTTTTCCATGTATTTAATTCTGAATTATAATTTTAAATTAGTTTCTACTAATGAAGGATTCCCACAAGGATATTACTCCGAATCGCCGCTCAATTCTGTCCAGCCAAATGATGGTCCTTCTGTATCTGTAAATCCCAGCCTACCCATGGCCCTAGCTAACAGAATGATTAAAATGGAATGTGTTTCACCGCCACTCGAGGAGAATTATGAAAATACTGGTAATACAAAAATTTTTTTTTTGATTATAATTGAACTGTCATAGTACCTCTATGTTGTATAAAATTGTCAGTCCTTAAAACAAATAGTTAGGTTTTCCTTTTGTGATACCTTTTATGGCTTGAATATATGACTTAAATACTCATTATAAAACTAAAAGCTTCCTCACTTTGCTCAGAGTTTAAAATAGGTATTTAACTAAATTTAGCCAGATATAATGAGTTATCGCTTTTTTTACATGACCCACAAATATTTCACATTTAATATCTATTTAATTCTGTATTATAATTTTAAATTAGAATCTATGGATTATTCAAATCCAAATGAAATCTACTCTGCACCAATGTTGAACTCTAATCAGTCAAATGAAGATCCTACCATGTCTGCAGGTCCATCTTACAGTTCGCCCGTCAATACAGAAGGAGGGTCTTTATTATCGTATGAGGAGCTTTATGCAAATACATTTGTGCTTCCCGATCAAAGTATGTTGATAGCATATATATTATTTTTACACAAACATTACAGATTATTTTTGAAATCAAAATTATTTTTGTTAAAACATTTTATGATCGAAAGAACAATGATTGAGCAGTTAAAAAAAAATGCGTAAAAGCTGTTTAATTTCATTCATAACTGTTGGTATTCATCACATTTTATTTCTTTTTTATTTAATTTATGAACCCAAATTTGCTCCTTTTTTTATTACTTTAGCTTATTGTATATGAAAATTCTTTCTTGTCTAAGGACTTTACATATTTTTAACATAAACCACACCATGAAAATATGTGAACAATACCTATACCAACTATTACTATGCCTATGATAACTTGATACTCTGGTTTCTGTATGATGTATTTTAGCGTCAACATTAGTGTTATATTTCCTAATAGTTTATATGATTATTGCCACCCAATTGCTTACATAAAACTGGTTTTCACGACCACATGAAGAATTTAGGCATTTGAAAATACACCAGTCAATAATCTGAGTATGTTTAAAGTATATTTGACATCTTCACTAATATTGCATAGTATTTTAAAATGAATAGATATTATTTATGTTAAAAACATTTATTTTTAGCTCAGTAAAAGGGTAATTTGGAAAAAAAAATTATGATTATCCTTCAATTTATATTGAAGAGTTATTTTAAAAGTAATTTTTGTGAGGTAACTATTATGAAAGTTATACACACACTCACACACATTTTAATATAATAAAAAATTATACATTTAATTATAATTGTATATTACTGAATTATTATCTTAAAAATTTAATATGTTCCAGGATTGTCGGCACAAATCATGCAAGAAGCAGGATTCCTTCAGAACTATGATAGTAGTAGTGATGAAGGCAGTAGTGATGAAGACATTAGTGATGAAAGCAGTTATGATGAAGGCAGTGATGACGAAGACAGTAATCATGAAGGCAGTGATGATGAAGGTAGTGATGGTGAAGGCAGTAATAATGAAGGCCAGTAGTGATGAGTACGAAGGTATGTATACATCACGTTTAAGGAAAACATTCCAAAGTATATACAGGGTTCAAGGAATTTGGATAGAACCATTTTCTGCCATCCTAATGTAAATTATTTATTATTATGCATGTTTGAAAATATTTATTAATTTTGTCCTTTTGAAATTATGTAACAAAAAATTGTATTGCTTTTAAAAAGTTAATTTAACAATATTTGTAACGCTTTATTCGAAAATTACTTTTAAAATACATAATAGGACCAATAATTTTACTTATTAAATGGATTTTATTAAAATCGTTAAAATAAAATACAATTTATTACCGTGTTCTATATTTGATAAATAATTCAGTAAAAAAATTTTTTTTATATCAAATAAATACTTGAATCGACTTTACATTTGTTATAAAAACGTTTTTGGGATGTTTTTTTTTCTTTAGAAAAATTAGAATATTCCAAGATTTTTTCATTCATGACTTTACAAGACTGATCTTTTAATAATTTATTATAAATTTTAGAAGTAATTTTTTTTAATATTAATAATTTAATTTTGTTTACATAAATGACCTGTAACATAGTATAGTATACACTACACAATCAATTACAGAAAATAGAAAATAATCATGTTCACTGACATCCCTAACATCATCTAAACTCCAGTCATCTTGTTCGGTAGTAAAATTTATTTTATCACATATTATCTGTAATAAAGATTTGTTTTTTTTTCAGAATCAATATAACTTAGTGTTTAATATCATCAAGAGACAAGCAAGAGCGATGAAGTTTTGAGGAGTTCCACTATTTTCTAATGAATAAATATTTATATAATATTAAGTTGTAGTAGTAGTAATAATAGGTATTTTTAATTTCCAGTGGTGCGGCCAGGGGGTTTAAGGATTTAAACTCTCATTTTAATAATATATATAAATATATATATATATATATATATATATATATACGAGTAATAAGAATAAAAGTAGTAGTAATAATAATAAAATAAGATATATCATTTTACTTGTTTATATATTAAATATTATAGAAAATGCATACAAAAATTAAGAAATATGGAAATGCTCTTTGCAAAATTACTCATTTAAAATTTTTATTTTTTAAATTTCTTTCAAACAAATTTAAACAAAGAGTCTTTGTATAAAACGGCCATTTCTATTTTAGTCTGTTATAAATCGAGAGCATATTCATTCATTTTTTGTTTTGTCAAAGGTGAGGCGTCTTTAGTAATTTTCAAATGAAAGGGATATGATGAAGGTAGATAATTAATTCCATATTTAAGTCGTGAAGGGTTTTACCTTCTTTGTTCAGCCTGTTTTTTTAATATTATAAAATTATTCAAGATAATTGGAAAAAATCTTTTTTTTTTTTTTAATTAAACAACAATAAATGGTAACAACTCCCTGTATAGTTTAATTTCAGAATAAATTTACAAACATCAGAAACGGCCGTTTTATACATTTTTTTCATAGGTTATGGAGAAATGTTAAACCAATCCAGTAACCCTTCCCCCCATAAATACGCCATTGTTTTAAAGTAACATTTTGTATATTAGAACAAATTACATTACCTACATTAAATAAACTCCCATCACCTTTGACTAATTTCTTGTTGTGCCATTGTTAATTTAAATTTCTTATTTAGTTAAATAATATATTAGAATTACTTTATTTAGGGAATAAAATTTTATATATAATAACTATTGTAACAAATTGATATAATTATATTAAAATTTAGTATAAGTACACATAATATATACATATATGTATTATATATTATAGATATAATATATACATGTATATTTTACCAGAATTACAAACATATATTAATAACTCCATTGCCAATGCATAAAATAAATAAATAAATAATAATAACATTGTAATTCTTATATTAATATATTATTTTATAAATCTGGGTAATTTTAATTCATAATTAATAAGTTTATATAAAAGTAAAACAAATAATTATCATAATTTTTATTTTAAAATCATGACAAATATTTTTAAGTTGCATTATATATACACATTTATTTGATTTACTTAATAGATTTTTAATAAAAAAAACGACTTTGATAAAGTAATTTCTATTTCAATTTTTTTTTAAAAAAAGTATAATATAAGAGAATACAATATAATTAATTATAATTTTATTAATATTGTAATTATTATATTTAAACATTATTTTTATATTGCTGGATAATCTTATTTTATTATTAATAAGTTGATATAAAAGCAAAACAAATATTTGTTATAGATTTGTTTTCTTATTAATGAGGATATTTTTTCAAGAAATATATATATATATATATATACATACACATATAATAAATTCATTTGATCTATTTAATAGATATTTAATTGAAAGAAGTGCCATAATATTATAACATAATTTCTTTTATAATTTTCTTTTTACTAAAATTATAATATAATATAATAAAATATAATTATAATTATAATTTTATTAATATTGTAAGTGTTATATTAATATTTTTTTTTTATTTCTGTATAATCTTATTTTATTATTAATAAGATTATATAAAAGTAAAGCAAATATTTGTTATAGGGTTATTTTTTTTAATAAGGACATAAATATTTTTAAGTTTTATTATATATTATATAGACATACACACACACATATAAATAACAAATATATATTCATTTGATTTACCCAATTTTAATGAGGATATTTATTCAAGAAATATATATATACATACACAAATAATAAATTCATTTGATCTATTTAATAGATATTTAATTGAGAGAAGTGCCATAATTTTATAACATAATTTAATTTCTATTATAATTTTCTTTTTACTAAAATTATAATATAATACAATATAATAATAATTATAATTTTATTAATATTGTAATTATTATATTAATATTTTATTTTTATTTTTGTATAATCCTATTTTATTATTAATAAGATTATATAAAAGTAAAGCAAATATTTGTTATAGGGGTTTTTTTTTTTAATGAGGGCATAAATATTTTTAAGTTTTATTATATATTATATAGACATACACACACACACACACACACACATACACACACACATATAAATAACAAATATACATTCATTTGATTTACCCAATAGATTTTAATTGAAAGAAATGAATTTTGTTTTATAAATTACGTTCTATTTTAATTTTTTTAAAAATAATATAATAATAATAATAATTGTATTATTGTAATTCTTATATTATTTTTTTATTTCTGGACAATAATATTTTATTGTTAATAAGTTTATATAAAAACAAAACAAATATTTATTATATTTTTTTTTCTTTTTAATGAGGATACTTTTTAAGAATTATATTATATATATACATACACAAATAATAAATATACATTCATATAATTTATTTAATAGATTATTAATGGAAAGAAGTGCCTGTATTTTATAACATTTCTATTATAATTTTCTTTTTAGAAAAATTATAATATAACAATAATATTTTTATTATTATTGTAATTCATATATTAATATATTATTTTTAGGTTTTTGGGTAATCTTATTTTATTATTAATAAGTTTATATAAAAGTAAAACAAATATTTGTTTTAATTTTTTTTTTTTAATAAGGATATTTCTTAAGTTATATTTTATATATACTTACATAAATAATAAATATACATTTATTTGAACTACCTAACAGATTTTTAATTGAAAGAAATATCAATTTTTAATAACGGAATTTTTATTTAAATTTTTTTTTTTTAGTATAACTCAAATTTATTAAATAGATGTTCCGTTGTGTTTGTTTATGTAACACACTTTAGGTATGTTAGATGTAATTAAATTAAATGTTAAAGGCTGAAATTTTATTTAACTACACAGAACATGTCCGGTTGCGTAGACATAATGTGACCGAAAGTAAGTTTATGATGTCTTCTTAAAACGAAACATTGAAATATAAGATAATTTTTCACTTCAGTTATATCAGGCACAATACATTGTAACTAGAACCGGATTAAGGGGGAGGGGCTAAAAGGGCTATATTCAGAGCCCCCTAACGAATAGAGACCCAAAAAAAAACTTGGGACTGTCATTTCTTTTTTT
The DNA here is from genome assembly GCA_032441825.1 of Chaetogeoica ovagalla. Lineage (NCBI taxonomy): Eukaryota > Metazoa > Arthropoda > Insecta > Hemiptera > Aphididae > Chaetogeoica > Chaetogeoica ovagalla. The sequence goes on along the minus strand of CM063749.1, from coordinate 998,183 downwards.
TAAAAATTTAATAAATAAATATAATATTAAAAAACAGTTATTTACATCAAATATTTTTGTAAAATATTTATCTAGATAATAATAACAAGTACAATTTCAATGTGTTTTTAATTGATTTAAAGTCTTCTACCCAAATTTTTGTTTGTTACATCATTAAATGTAAATATACATTATTCATATATGTAAGAATTTTTTTTTGTGAAATTACGGCTGCCAGATTGAGTCAGCCCGCGCCACTTATATCATTAATCCGGCTCTGATTGAAATTGTAGTTATTAAAAAAAAACATAAAAGATCTGATTTTAGTGGTTTGAGTTCTGTAAATTTTAATTCAAGATTAAGAACGGAAGCGATGGTTAAGAATTTTCTGACAAAAACAAAGTACAATTAAACGTTTGAAACATCAAGTAAAACAGTTTAAGGAATTACATTTCAAAAAGATACAAGAAAATGAAATCTTAATTTTACATTTGCAAGTCTAAAAATATTTAACATATTAAATTAGTAATTATTCTCAAAAGAAAAACCAGACATATTAATGAAAACAAATTTAAGTTGTGATATTGTGTAACGTTTTTAACAGATAGGTAATTAATAGTTTAAATTTATTTTCACAATTTCCCCTATAATATTTACAAAACGGTATGGAGAAATAAATACCTTAACATATAAAAACAATTATTTAGTTTTTAGGTGAATTTCATTTAATTTTTCTTCACATGTTATAGAATCAATATCAGAAATAACTTATGTTGTATAAAAATATAATTTTGAGACAGAAGACTGACCAGTAAATAACGTTTTCATTATAAATGTTAATTTTTTTTTTAAACATTATAGTTAAGTAATGTTAGTATATTAAAAAAAAAAAAAATTAAGTTTTCTGGCCCTCTTGATCCAATTATAAGTATAATAAGAGAATGTATTAAATATTCTTGTTCGATTCTTTTATTCCATATGTTAGATAGATAAATGACTCAACATTAAGATAATAGAAATATTATATTAAAAATATTATTAAAAAATAGTTATACTTTAGTGTACACTGTTTTAAAAAAAGAACTTTTTGAATGAACGTATTTAAAATACTACTTTAATTTTTTAATAAAAAAATATTTCAAAATTGGAATTTATTACAAAAACTTGATAAATTTTTGCAGCAGCGTTCTTCATATTAATTGTAAATATTGAAATTAAATTTGTAAATAATAATCAAAAAGTACAAAGATAATAATACAAATCGATAAATTGAAATAAAAAGAATTAATTTAAATGTTTAGAAGAATATTATTGAAAACAAAAAATATGAAACATTTGATTTAATATCTTTGAATAATAATTGTAAATAAGTTGCAACAAATTTACCAATTTTATACTACACATTTCACTATTCGCACTTACTTAACACGATTATTACAGGTATTTAAAACGTTTTTCTATTTATTTAACCTTTAAAAAAAAAACATTTCAAATATTTTTAATTTAAATGGTGTTTAAAATAAAAATTCTGTAACTTTCAACGGACATTGCCCATGATTTTATAGTATCAATATTATACTTGTATTTAGAGAAGGTAAATACGATATTTCCAAATGGATTTCATTATTATTTACAAGTTTTCGCAAAGGATTGTTGAATTTTTAAAACTTTACAACGCGATACATTATTGCAGTACATTGATTTTCATAATACATAATTAGTTATGTGTATAAGAGTTGGTACGTATTAATAACAATTTACGTATGACACTGTTCCATTGGAATATCATTTTGTAAAATTGACAATAACACCTAAACGCTAATCGGTAGTCGTCAACTTTTATTCTTTTCGAACGGACAAGGGGCTTCTGTTTGGCCATTACTACTGTAGACTGAGACACGGTACACACGATCAAGCCACTAGCCGTTGCAGTTTATTTTGACGAATTACAATTACCTATTCAAGTTATTCGCGTCACAAGAGTACAACCGCACTCCACGCTTGATAACGTGTTACGGATGTCCACAGGAGAACTCTAGCATATAAAATATTGTTTATTTTATAATAAATCATTAAAAATATTACAAATTCGATATTAACTGTGAAACACCTTTTATTGAAAAATAAAAGTAGTACAATCGGCGGCGGACAATAAAATGTTTTGAGGAAGATAAAAAAGAAACATGAGAAAACGACGCATTTGTCTCGAAAAGAATACCTAATGCGCCATTACCGTACGTCGTAAGCACCTGTTAATATTTAATCGGTAAAAATGAGTAATAAATGATTATTTTTTTTTTAAATTGAATTTTTCGAAGCCCGCACTATGTGGTCTTAACAATCCAAGAAGTTGGCCGCCATCAGTATATCCAAGGACATCGACAACGGTATCGGGAACTCTGGTATCTCGGTGGTGCTGTTATCGTAACGTATCTTGTACATGAAGTACTGGCAGATTATCGCCAAAACGTGCGATTCTATATCACGGAAATGTATGACGTTGGTCTGGTTCTCCTGGAACCATCCCGGGCCGCTCAACATGGCCGCAATCGTATTCGAAACCATGGCGTGCTTCTTTTTGATGACGAATTTGTGATCGTCCTTAGAAATAAGTGTCACGTACTCGTCGTCCAGGCCATCGTGGGCGCTAACCCCGGTGTTTTCGTTTTCACTCATGTTCGCGTACGTGCGACGAAGTGAGCAAATAAAAAAAAAATAAATAAAAACTAATAATACACGAAAAAAAAAAAACGAAACGATTAGGCGACACCACGACTTAGGCCGTTGGGCACTTTTCCACACGACGAACCGAAAATTCGGCGTCCGCAATAAACGTTTATATTTTACGTTGGAGATTTTATCGTTTTTTAAGCGACAAAACGCCGTGAAATCAATATGACACACTTACTCGTCGAAAAAGTCGTTTCTCTGTATTTTCCGCGTTCAAAATCCGTTAGCTACGTCTCCAAAATGCAAAACGGTATATCGCATAATGTTCATTATCGTCTGTGACATTGAAATCGTACGATAAGACGGCGTACACAATAATCAACTGGTGGATCGGTGTGACCACATTTGCTAATGCCAATTATTGTAAACCCGGCGGATTGTGTTCACATAATATATTACGACGTGCGATAATTACTACATAGTTTTAAATGTCCTTACGTTTCACGATAATCACTGATAATAATAATAATTTTTTAATTTTTTTTTTTCAATTCGTAAAACGATTGTATTGTTTCGGTTTAAAAAGAAAACAGAAAAACCGTATAATATGACACATGTGCTCTATGAGTAAAAAAAACCACTACTCTATCGGTAAGAACGACAGCGGCGACCGCGTTTTTCCTAAACACGAATATATTCTAGTACTTTTCACTCCTGTATCCATTAAACGATTACATCTATGAAGTCTAAATTACTAAAGTTAAATGTAGAATTATACGTTTTATAATTTTTATCACGTACACGTCTCGCTTCCATTCTACATTACGATTTCTTTTCAATCAGTATTTATAAAATATCGTTTAAATAGGTTCCGGTCTAGAACTTTGATTGTAAATTCTCATTCAACCATAATTATACAATTATATTAAAAAGTGATCGAATTCTATTTCGAAAATAAATTATAAACATTTCTGTTGAAGCATATTCTTTAATAACACAATTGTAATCATCTTTTAAAGTCTAATTATTATAATATGTAATCACTTTACCGTCAAATAATATACACTGGATTTAATAAATAAATATTATTACTAAAGGTCTGTCAAAAATAATTTTTTTTTTTTTATTCTCAGTTAGGTATATGGAATATTTTTAGTAAACTTTATGTTTTCAAAACGACCTCCATTTCTCCATCACGTATGATTTTTTTGCAAAATAATAGTTTACATTAGAAAAGAAAATCATGGCAGCGATGAGAAAAAAAGAATCCTTAATTTTATTACATCGGACTAGAAATATTACTTTTTACAATTTAAACAAACGATTTCTTTATGACATGTATATGCTCTTTATGACATACGATTGCCTGTGCTCTTCAGAAAAAAAAATAAATAAATAATAACCGTCCACGAATTAAAACCGAATGCCAGAGAAAGCGTGTGATGACGACTTCGCCCGCTCGGACCCAGCGGTGTCATTTCAAATTTTTTCTTTTTTTTTTTGAAATGTAGAAAATTTTTGATCCACCCAGGGGCGTATTTACTTCATCCCTTAGGGGGGGGGACGAATAGAAAAACGGCCCGTCGAATCTGTTGCCAACTTAGAATTATCGAAAAATTATATAAAAATAATAAGTTTTAAATAAAAAAATGTTTTATGACATTTTAGTTTTAGTTCGATTAATTCTAGTTGTCAGTAGATATAGGTACATACACAAGTATCTAGGGGGGGCGGGCGATCGCCCCATCGCTCCCCCCCCCCTTGTATACGCCCCTGGATCCACCCCAATATTCATTTGATCAAAACTATATACGTAAAGCATCCAACCTCCTAAAAAGTATTTTACTTTGCTTATTCGTTCCTGTACATATTTTTTCGTAACGCATAATAAGCGATATAATTATTTAATAATATTCAAGCACCAATGTACAATGGCGTAACAATAAAAATATATATAATATATTGAATTTAAATAATTAATAATATATCATATTTCAATTGTCCACTATACATATTACCAGGGCCGTTCAGAGTGGACCATTTTGCCCCAGGCCCCCAATTTAGGAATGTTTTTAGGGGGCCCCCAAAAGACTAAAATGTCCCGATAACAAATATTATTTTCGTTGCGTCAGTCACATATTAATATATGTAATACTCCTGTAATCTATGTTATATTGCGATGACAAGTCTCGTTTTGCTACGGTTGGCGATGGTACAGACGATATTTTTATGACCAAATTAATAGCCGATACGCTGATAATCGGATACGCGTAGAACAGTCAACTACAGCCCGCACGCCCGCTCCAGTCAGTAATTTTAATTATTAATCGACAGTTGAGACGGTGGTATAGTGTCACCGATAAAACTGATAGATCATAGATGACAGTTATTGTAGGTACCTACAGTAGTACATATTATAGTCTATAGACAACCTGTAGTATAAAGAAACAAGAGTGAATGCCAACACCAATATCAGTAAGTAATAATAATGGATTAAAATATGTACATATCATCCTTTATTTTTATTAAAATAGATATAGTACGTGAACATAATGGTATACATAATACCATCGATTGAACATCATCAATGATAATACATATACGAACACCGTTATAGTTTTTCATCGGCTTTCCCATTTTTACATACTTAATCATCCCAAATGTAATATCATTGAGCGTAGATTATACCATACATTATTATAGATTATAATCGATGGTAAATGAATAAAAAAGTGCCGGACACATTGATTTAAAAAAAATTATTCTTCACGCTACATACATTTTACGCGATTTCGTTAAATAATTATTATGATGGTCGAAGGGCGGCCATCAAATTAATTTGCCCCAGGCCCCGAAAAAATTCGGGACGGCCCTGCGTATTACTCTGTTAGTTGGTATCATATCGATCACGTGAGTCTTAAGGTTGGGGAAATGTTCCTGCTCCGGACCCCCCTCCAGAGTATTGTACACCAAAAAAAAAAAAGAAAAAAAGGCGTAATAACGAGAAGAGATGTTAAAAAATACCACTTACCATAGAGAGAAGAAATCCGTAGATAAAAGTAGTCCATCACACCGTAGTCTTCACAGCAGACGCGAATCCGCAGAAGCGATCGGCGCGCAATCATTTTACGCGCACCAACCAAATCGATGAAAACGATGTCCGACTAAAATCGCACCGATAAAATTGTCGTTTCCCGGAGTTATGACCGCCGCGTTGTGAACACCCCGTAAAAACAAAAAAAAAAAAAAAAAAAAAAAAAAGAAGAAAACCGTTTCGTACACGAAACACACAATCACGTCCGGTTGTATTCGAAGTAATTTCTCCTCGTTTTGTCGCGACGCAATGTCGGTAAAGACGCGTTTTTTTTTTTATTATTATTATTATTCGATAAGTATAACATCGACTTACGGAATGAAAGAAAAACAAAAAAACGGCCGTATTTGTTGTTACATTGTGCGGCGAAGAACGGACACATTCTGTGACGATTGTGACGGAGAAAATAGAATTTTATTTTACTCATCGGCCGTGTCGCGCGAGTGTCCGTCGTCGATCGTATTCGGACGAGAGACGTTTGACGAATGGATGACGTGTGTGTGTGTGCGGATACGAACGGAACAATTCGTTTGTAAAAAAAAAAAAAAAAAAAAAAAAACAATTTACAACAACGCGACGCGAACACACGGGGTCGAGGGGAACAGACGACGAGAAATCGCAGCAGTGAACCAGGTGTCTCCTACGCACACACACACACACACACACAAAGGAGACTTCGTACGTACGGGACACTTCGTTTGGGTGGGGGGTGGGAGAGAAAGAAAGTCGCGGCGCGCCGAAAACGTCGGCGGGGGGCAGTAGTGTATCGATGCGAACGGATCGTGCGAAAATAACCAGAACGACGACGACTGCGCCGCGTAGAGTTCAACGACCGTGATACGCGGGACCGATTGTTGTAGACGACGACGGATGGAGGCCACCGTACGATGGCATTGGCGTCGAGAATATTTTTATAACCCCTGGGAAAAAAAAAAAAAAAAAATTACCGATGTTGGTCGTATTTAATTGTTACTGTTGTTCGCTGCGCTGTTTAGCTCGGTGAAAATGGCGTCGCGTTCTTTCCATTCTATTGCTGGCCTTTAACAGTTTTTAAAAATAATTTCTTTTTATCCAATCCCCCCGTCGGTTTTCTAACGGTATTATTATTATTATCTACTTACAGAATAAAAAATAATAATCGTTCGGTTTTCATATTTCGAGAAACGTTAAAAAAAAAAAAAAAATACAATAGCATTACGACTTTTTCAGCTGGATAAAACGTCGAAAAAAAAATGTATATAACGAAATAATTAAAACGTTTCAAATATTAAAAATATAAAAGAAAAAAAAATGCCGAATTCGACGAGAGAATTCAATTCGATTCGATTCAAAAAAAAAAAAATTCAAAAGACCTCTACAACCAAATATCAGCAGCTGTTCCCGCTGTTCCTGAAGTTTCCAATAAAAACTGACGTAAATATAAACGTTACGAACAAAATTTCCGTTCCGATATTTCAAAAAAATATTTCGGATTCAATTAACCGATTCTGTTTTCTCTTCCGGCTCCGTTCCAACAGTACACACTAGTTAAACTCGTTTAAAACGTATTACGCATCACGTATTATTACTTGACATGATATTTGATCAAAAAAAAAAATTTGATGTCATTAAACACGGTTACCAGTGACGGGGGGTACCGTACAATTTTTGTTCAAAATGGATGGTCGAAGGTGAAGGATTATGGTACATTTTTTTTTTTTTCATTCACAATGTCAAATTCATCGGAAGAAAAATACGACACACGAGATTCAATTAAGAACAGTCCAGAGGCTAAATCGATACAGTTATCGACATATTGTGTGATGACGGATGATTTTCCGATGTTTATAAAGTATTCGTCATTAAATAAAATAATGCGTATTACGGCATATTGGCTACGATTTTGTGATTTTTCAGTAAAGAAAATACCTAATGCAGCTATTGGTCCGTCAAGAGTAGATGACTCAGAACGCGTTAACGGGACACTTATGTGGAATGTTCAAAACAAACATTTTTACAAAGAAATACACGATTTGAAAAATAAAAATAAACAAGTATCATCAATAAGTAGATTGTTTCGATTAAGACCTTTATATAGATGAGAACGATATAGTACGAGTGGGGGGGGCGGACGATTAAAAAATGCCGTTGCTTTGGATATTTTCGAAAAACAACCAATTATTTTGTCGAATGATAGCATATATACTGAACTATTATTTCAACGCGAGCGCGTAAGACTGATGCATGGTGGTCCTCGAGCGATGACCGCGTCGATTAGATTAAAATATTGGCCGTTGAGAGTTCCGAAACATGGCCCGTGTAACAGTACACAAATGCGTAATCTGTTTTCGTTTTAAACCTACAGCAGTTATAGGGGACTTACCGAGGGATCGTATAACACCATCTCGTCCATTTAAAATCGGTGGAGTGGATTTTGCAAGCCCATAAGTAATCAAGGAAAACTCACGAAGAAACACCGCAGTTATAAAAGGGTACGCATATATATATATTTATGTTTTGTTGCGAAAGCCGTGCATATTGAATTGGTGGTCGACTTGAGTTCAAAATCGTTTATATGAGCATTAAATCGATTTTTTGACAGACGTGGTAAATGTTCAACGTTACACTCGGACAACGCAACGAATTTTGTGGGTGCCAATCGTTATCTTAAAGGGATCCGTGAATTATTTCAGTCCGGCGAGTATAAATATTGCGTAAACGAGCATTTGACCAAGGAAGGCATTGAATGGCGATTTATTCCGGCGCGTTCACCTCATTACGGAGGGCTATGGCAGTCGGCGGTTAAATCGATGAAAAATTTGTTATTTCGGGTTCTCGGGGAATCGTATTTAACCGTATGAGGAACTTAGTACCATACACATTCGGGTAAAAGCATGCCTCAATTCCCGACCTTTGACAAGTATGTCGTCTGATCCAGCTGATTTGTCTTATTTAACACCTGCTCATTTCCTAATCGGGGGACTCTTTTGTGGGCTTTGCCTTAAAAAGACGAAACTACCATTCCTGTCGATAAGTTGGATCGTTGGAGGCGCGCACAACAAATTTCACAAATCCTATGGAAAAGTTGGAGTCGCTATTACCTCACACAAATACAGGAACGAGCGAAGTGGGCAAGAGAAAAGGGCCCTAAAATAGATATAGGGTCAGTGGTTCTAATTCGAGACGAAAATATACCACCATTAAAATGGAAAACTGGGAGAGTGGTGAGCGTTCGGACTGGTAACGACGGCGTAATTCGATCAGCTGTGGTGAAGACAGAAAGTGGAGGAGGGCTTTGCAGGGCGGTGCGGCAGTTATGTCCATTACCTTTTGATGGGAACGTATGAAAACTAAACAATATCATATAGGTACTAGGGAACTTGCATGTATTATGGCGATTTATTTGTTATTATTATTACAATTCATTTATCTTTGTTTACTCGTGTTATTTCAAGGTGTGATTGTATCTAATTAGATTATATTTATTACTTGTTTGAATTATTGAAATTCGTTTAAATGTACAATAATCTGTCTTCCTATTACATGTTATAATCATACACTTATTCATATAAGTGTAATTATAGTCAGTCGCGTTGCGAATTCTCGAGTGACGAGATGTGTTGCTATTTAATATAATAAATAACAAAGGAAAATGTAAAATTACGTCTATTTTAATTAACCTTATAACTTATATTCACGAGTACTATCCGGAACCAACGTATAAGCACGCGCGGCGCAAAACATGCGTATACAACACTAGGTTTAGGGTTTTATAGCAAATGTTTCTTTTTCGATTCTGAGCGAATCGATAAAGCCATTGGTATTACAGTGACGTTTATTTATTTTCCTGTGTACAAGATTTTAACTAGTAGTCATGCTTCGATCATTACACTCGTACCCATTAGCAAATTTTGAAGGAGGTCATTTTCGATATTTTTCAATAGTTTTTTAAAAACGGTTGAGAAAAGTAACCAAAATGTTGTATTATATACGGCAAAAACGTGATTTTGTCAAAATTCGTTATTGTATTTTAATAGCAAATAATATTATGTCAAAACTTCGCGTAATAACAGTTTTATTTAATACAATTGCTTTCAGATTTATAGTAGTAACAAAATTCTTAAACTTTATTTAATTCACTTAAGCGATGCTCACAACACCTGGAACGACTCGCTACTTTTTTTTTCTTTTCATTTCGTGTAATTCTAATTCTAAATAAATCAATTTTTATTTATTTATTTTTGATTTTTTTCATATGTAAACACTCCTTTGTTGATTTTTACAATTATCCGGGTTATTGCGTTTTTTTTATAATATGTTTGTTATGTCGTAATGGCAATTACAATGAATTGTTACGAAGTAGGTAAACAACTTAAATACTACATACTGTGCAATGGTGTACCAAATGATGTTTCGAGCCTGTGATGATAATAGTAATACATAAAATTAGACAACTGGTAATTCAATTATTGTCGTTGTCATTAATAATTGTCTTTTAACATTTTTTTCATCAATCACCATTTTTTCACATTTTAGTTTTGATTAGAACTTTCGTGGACAGATTTACATATGTATTTATCATGTGAAACAGCTATATGACCTAAATATTTATTTATCATAATACTTTTAAAAGGTTATACAATGATGATAAAAACACATTTTAATAATGTGCAATTTTATTATTACAGTAATAATTTGTGTAAACAGTAAAAAAAAAAAAAATAAAAATAATGATAATAATGTTGGTGATGATAATAATAGTATTTCATTATAATAATATGGTTTAGCTAAATAAATAGATTACACACAATACAGTTACTATATATATATATAAAATATGTATTGAACTACAATGAAAATGTCGTCGATATACTAATAATTATATAATATATATATATTCGTCGTTGACAAAAAAAAAACGAGAGAGAAAGATACTCGAATGTGTAGTATAAATTACAATTTACAAACAAATAAAATAATAATAATAACAATTATAAATTAAAAAAAAAAAAAAACGTAAAATATTTAAAACGTTTAAAATTTGTGTTGGAAGACGAGGACGTCGATATGCATTACGTTGACAATACAATAATACATATGTGTATGTATTTATTGTATTGAAATATATATATATAAGTTATAATAAATAATATTTCATATAAACGGCGACCACACCGAAACAAATTTTTAAATACATAGGTATTAACTAAACAATTAAAAACAGTGTTAATAATATATTATACAATCGTTGTGTACATAGGCGAATTCTATTGGTATAGGGCAATATAATAATATTAATTTATTCATAATAACGTTAATGATAAAACATTAAAAAAAAAAAAAACACGGCAATATTGCGTTTACAATATTAATAGTGTTTACGAACGCATACAGCTTTTGGCCATTTAATTGAATCGAGTGTATACATTATTGTTTCGTAATAAGAGTTAAATGTTTATATTATAATAAAATATATTATGAATTATTGGGCAAAAAAAAAAAAAAATCTATTATCAGTTTATATACTAATTATACGATATTAAAGTGACAAATCAATTGAAAATATAAATAAAACAATTAATTGTGGGGGTGGTTATAACTTCAATAAGAATTATTTCATAGTTGATTCCTCGTTCGTAATTGGAATTAGGTCACACACACACACATACGGTATATTTTGGTTTTCTCTATATTACTCTATACATATCGCGATACGAGTTTTAATCAAAACTATTACTATCGTTATATTCTCTCGAATCCATCTATTATTATTAATAATAATTGACAAAAAACAACAAAAAGCCATTTGATATTTGACAGATCCGACTAACAGTTGCACAGTAATACGGAACGATTAAGATAAATAACAATAGTCTCTTATTGAAGTATTTGCGTACGAGTATAGTATTTGTTATAGTTAATTAAAATATTATTTTATTTTTGATTTGGTTCTCATATTGATGGCAATTATATATATATATGTTTTTATTTATAAATGTTAAGTTTTCTTTAAATAATTTTTTTTGAATTATTATTATTATTATTATTTTGTTTTGAAAGTATTTGGTCGTAGTGCGTACGTTTGTCAAATGAATGGTGTATAGGGGAGGGGTGTAGATTCTCATGAGTTGATATTATACACAAAAAACTGTTCAATCGCCCTCCCCTTTTTGTCCAACTGTCTAGTTGCGCCTACGTTACTACTATAGAATTATGTTTACTGCAAAAATCATCAGAACATGTATCCGTGATAAAAACGAAACTATTTAAATTAATGATAAATTTATTTATATATATATATATGAATGATATGTATGAGTCGATATGGAACAACGAGAAAAGTGAACTATGTTTGAAAGCGAATATTTTCTCTCCTCGTCTTGCACACACGAATCGTATAGTTAAATAAACGATTCGTATTTTCAACGTACCGATCGATCTAGTGATGCGAAAAAGATTTTTCAAGACCGATTTGAATTCATCGTCAATTTGACTATAGAATGATTTTCTCACTTTTTTTATTTAAAATTTGTTCATTCTAAGAATTGAAAAAAAAAAAATTAAAAAAATGTAGGAAAATCATTCCATAGTAAAATTCACGACGAATTCAAACCCGTTTTCAGAATCTTTATCACATCACAAGGTCGAACGATACGTTGGAAGTACGAAACATTTGTTTTACAATGATTCGTGTGTGCAAGACAAAGAGAGCAAATATTCGCTTTCAATCTCCTTAATGATACATTGTAGTATATACGTAAAACAGATATGAACACGTGTCTATGTATATGATATTCTGTTCTTGTTCAATAGTTACAAAGAACTTGGCAACGTACCTATAGGTTTCTTTTAAATTTAACTACTAATAATACGCTAATGATGGTCCTTATAACAAACGCAAATCTTATGTTTTTTTTTAAAGAATTAAGTGTTATAATTTTTTATTTATACAACCCATTAAGTGTACATAAAATTATTGCATAATATGGGTAATTGATCATAGGTTTCTTTTACCAATAATAAATATATTATATATATAAAAAAAAATGTATTAGCAGTAGTATAAGTAGCAAGAATAATGTTAATAATTGAAATGTACTGAAATATATGCACTCGCATTACACTTGACGATAGAACAATTTTCAAAAAAAATAAAATGAAAGGAATTTATGCGGAAAATTTCCATTAAGTATAAGGGACAATGATATTTTAATAATAATAATAATAATAATAATAATAACAACAACAACAACAATAATAATAATAATAATAATAATAATAATAATAATAATAATCAATACGGTTTCTTTTCGCCTCGCATAATTATACCAGAACACTTTTAAGTTATGCCAAACAGTAAGTCATTTTTTATTATCAAAATAAGCTGAAAATGATGGTGGAAATGACCGAAAGTGCACAAAGTATTATTATTATTATTCAAATAGTATTTTTCAGTTTAAAAACCTTTACCGTTGTATCGTGCGAAAAGCGAACGTGAAACAATTAATTTATTATAATTCCGATCGATAAAGACGATTTACTCAAATAAAATGAATTACAATCCGAATATTAGAAGTTAAATCTTTTGATATACCAACACTATATGCCTAAAAATATTTATTTTACCGTTGTATAATCAACATTACACGTACGCGTGTTCTATATTATATTGTATGTTGTTAATTTATCGAATATTTAAACGAACGGAGTAATGTTAGGTTTGTTTTGTCACAAAAACTGTTGCAAGGAGAAGAGACGTTTTACGAAAAATATTAACATATAACGTGCGCTGTTGTATGCGGAATCGTTGAAATTGAAACAAGGGAATGCATAGGTAATAATCGATATCCTAAATGACAGTGGCGCACCCAAGGGGATGGACTCCGGGTCCGGACCCCCCCCTTGACTAGTGCAATAGTATTACATTTATAGATGAAAATCCAAATTCTGATACAACTTTCATATTTTTCTGTTAGAATTTCGCATACGATATAGATAACACCAGGTGTTAACAATTTATTGATTATATTATATTATTATAATATATAATCTATTTTTATTATCTATTAAAAGTTTTATTTTTCATAATGTAGTTTTTTAGACCCCCCCCTTGAAAAAATCCTGGGTGCGTTACTGCTAAATGAAAATGGTTTTAGTTGTAATTTATCGAATACGTCTTATCTTTTAAATTCGTCATGCAACTACGGATACGACCACGAATATACGACGAATAAAAATAAATCCAGTTAGCTAAAATTGACCATAAAGTAAATAACATTATTCAGTAAATTATAGGAATTACGTACGTATCCGCATAATGTATTATAGTTAAACGTATACCGTAAATTGTATGTAAACACACTAAACAATTTAAAAGAATACTTGAAGAACAGATTATCATTTAATTATGTATATATAAACAATTTTAAGAAAATCATCCGAATAGTATAAAGTTAACATTGATTAAGATAAGTTTAATATTAAAAAAAAGTTTCCATAGTAATGTCGAGTTACTTTGTCCGTTTAAAGAAAAATTACGTTTATTGTGAAATGTTTATATGGTTTTTGGATAGTAAAGTAGGTGTTACATAATTGAAACTCGGTGATAGAAATAACGGTTTTCTTTTTGAAAAACGCACAAATAAAATCAATTCTATAACTATACTAGTGATGAATATAATTTATTATTTATAAAGACCATATAGAGTTAAAAATTAATGATAAACGCGAATTCGAGACATACGAGTACATTAATCGGGAAATCGACTTTAAACCCTACTCGAGAATATATTAAAATTGAAAAAAATCTACCAAGTGTAGATCGAATGGGTGAAGTGTAGTGGCGGTTTTAATGAGAAGGGGGGGATTCATTGGGTGCACAAAAACCTATATTATCTTAACAATTTTGGCATTTTAGTTACGAATTTATAGTGTTTATATAAATATATATATATTTTAAGTAGTTTAACTAAACACTTGGAACAACAGGCAAACGTTTAGGCATACGAAGTCTAACGTTAGAAATATTTTTTTACTCTTTCACAACAAAAATGTTTTCTCAAAATCCGCCACTAGTGAAGCGTGCCGATAAAAATAAAATTTTACAAACATTAATATAAATAGACTATTAAATAATATTGTGTTACATGAGTGCGTACGTAATTAATTATAAATGTATTATAATATTTATATTATTAAATGTGCGCGTTGTCCAACACTCTTTTAAAAGTACGAGAAATTGTACAAAGAAAAACAAAAAGTATGCAAAATGCATCGTTGCGGTATATAGAATGAGTAATAATAATAATAATAATAAAAAAAATTTTAAATCATAATTTCGTCATTGCGATTATTGCTGTGTTGTTGATCAAAAAACGGTCGAAAAAAGATAAAATAACAATAATACTAATAATCAAAACGAAAATCCATTAGTTTTTTTTCTTTTGGCTTTCACGTGTCTACACATTCTATGTCACACGAATTGCTTATTCCATTGTGTCGTACTGGACTTTCTTGATTTTAAAGTGTCTGAATACCGCGTACCCGCCGACCGTGAGTACTGCCACGGCTGCCAGCGTGATGCCGAATATGAACGGTACGGTTTCATTTCGCATAGCTCCTGCGCCGATCGACGAACACTGGTAAGCTGCAATTACGAATTATTATATCAATTAATACTTATACGTGTTGGTTATATCATTTTATCAAAAATTATGTGACAAAGGTTTAGTTGCTTGGTGGTAAGCAGGAGAATCTCCGTTTTCTATAACAGTATATAAACGTATTTTAATCGCTCATGTATAG
Organism: Chaetogeoica ovagalla; assembly: GCA_032441825.1. NCBI lineage: Eukaryota > Metazoa > Arthropoda > Insecta > Hemiptera > Aphididae > Chaetogeoica > Chaetogeoica ovagalla. The sequence continues at coordinate 982,657 of CM063749.1, read as the reverse complement.
TATTCTCTCCTTTACCCGCTTATCCATCCGTCTTTGGTCGATTATTATTATTATTATTATTATTATTATTATTATAATAAATATAACCGTCTGAAAATAACAGGAGTAAATAACCGTAGGTAATTAATGAAAATTGGCTTTCAGAAAATATTAGATCAGTTCAACCATTTTTAATGTGTTTTTTTCGTGTTAAATAATTAATAATTATATGTATGTTATGGTTGCGTTCAAATCAATTTTTTTATTTATAGTTGTTAGTATTACGGAACTTTGTGTCGTCAAATCGATTAGTATATTTTTATTTTCCCAATTTAACTATTGACGATCCATAAATTTGTTATAAATTTTAATATCACTTGATAAAATATCTCACTGTAGACAAAAAAATAACCTGTCCCGACAATGTATTAGACGATCGAAACGGTTAGGTTTATTCATAATCATCCCATGATTTCAATTTTTCCATCATATTGCATCTTGTGATTAATAGTATAAAGTAAATAATTAATTAAACAAAACTCGAACACGTTATACTTGACATTTGGAAAAGCGAATATTAAAAAAAAAGTTAATCACATCTTATTACTTTAATAGGTGAACACAAAGATCGCTGTAGTTGTACGACACAAAAAAGTAAAATTTCATCATACTGCACAAGAATTGTACGTATTACAAAAAATAAATCAATAAAAATTTCATCTTTTATAAGATCTTTAAAAAATCTATAAATATATCCTCCAATGTTTAGCTGTCTCAGTCCAGAGTGTGCGCATGTTGCCGTCAGAATATTACAAATCAAGAGATCGTTTTTCCGAGTTTTCTCGAGACTCCAATTTTCTCCACGAACAGAAATTATCTTTTGAGTTGTTTTTTTTCATTTCGTATCGCTGATTTCGCATCAAATCGAAGACGGCGTGCCAACTTATTTTTGTGCTTATTCATTTTCTATATTGTACTACTAAATTAATTTACATAAGCTGTTTGAAATAGTCGAAATCCGAAAAAAGGAACATTTGAGATGCTCTAATAAGAAGGTAAATGCAATTTTTATTTTATCACACGTTTTTTTTTTTTTTTACTTTATTTCCAAACAAGCATGACAGTTTTCGAACTCTCGCCCCACTATACTCATTATTTTATTTCATCTCATTAAAATTACAGTGTTTTGTTTTATTTATTTCTTATATATTATCAACCTTATTTCTAAATTATTACACTGTTAATGATGTTACTTAAAATGTCATCGTGTACTGCTTTACGTCCAAATTCTAATGTTTACATTAGTAACGAAACGTTATATACATATATATATATATAAGAGTAATATAAATTATTGCTTAATGCTCTTAGATCGTTTTACAGACTTTTTTTTATTAACGGTCGTTGTGTCTTAAATAATTAAAAACAATTGCTTTCAATTCGTGTTGTTATTTTTTCTTTTCTTTTAATTAATAAATTAAGTTATGAGTTTTGAGAAACGAAATACTCTAAGACCACCTGTAGTTATATTTTACTTAAAACAAGTTTCATCGTTTTAATTTTGTCGTTCGCTTTGAAAGGTATAAATGGCAAAAAATGTATTCACAGGGCAATTAGATGTTAAAGGAATAAGAAATTATTATTTTATAAAATATTATGTATTTAAAAATAATTATGCGATATTATTATAACTACAGATTTATGTTTGCATTAAAAATGTTTATATTTTATAATAATTTTAAAGTTTTTTTTTTCATATTAACTTTTGAAATAAAAATGGATATATATATATATATATATTATACTTGTGATTTATGTGAATGTAAATGTAGTTTACGTATAGACGCATTATTTTTAAAAATTCCAAATTACTCTTAATTATAGAATTTCAATTAATGAAATTCGTTATAGAACTAATTATACACGATAATCAAAAGTGTAATATTCAATTCACATTTGAGTTGAAAACAGTCGATTTAAGTAATGTAAATATTAAAACATGTAAAAGGTAAAAGTTTGAAATTATTATAGAAATTATGGAAATATGAAACATTACACTACTATTTTTCGACATATGGTTTTCGAATGGTTTCAATACGAATTTAGAATATACATTTCACTGTGGTACATCTGTTAAGACAGACGTGATTTATTTGAGTTTTTTATACCTTTAGATTTTGTTTAAAAAATGTAAATGTCTTTTGGAAAAAAATTAAAACAACAATAGAAGAGTAAGAGATAAATGTATTAATTTTTTTTTTTTTTAGTAAATTTCACGTAGATTAATAATTCATTTTTCGAAAATTGTAATACGTTTTGATTCGTATAATAATGGTCAGAATTATCAGTATATCAATAATAATTGTAACGACACACACACACATATATGTATACGTGTTTTTTTTATTTTATTTTAGTCGAATAGTAAATAATAAACGTGGATTTCACTTAAGACTTCATAAAAGAAACGTTATGTATTGCGTAAGTTATATATTTTTAAAAATCAATAGGTTGGTGGTGGTTCCTTGTACATTTTCAAGTGTAGGTATATAATTATTTTTGCCCAACGAAAGTTTTCCGTGCTGGTTTGTACCTTTTGTAATTTTATATTGGAAGTTCAATAAACCCAATATAATATTTATACGTATATCGAACGTCAATATTTTGAATTTCAGGGTACCGTATCTGTATTGAATTTTCTATTGTTTTCTTTGACGTTTATGTTATTAGAGGGAGCCTATTGTACTGGAAGATTGTGTAATAAATATAAATTATAAATAAAAAAAAAAAAAAATATATATATATCGTTTTTTGTTTTTACTACGTAGAGTATAGACCTAATATTCATAAAACGTTTTAATAATCCACGTAACAAATATATTTTGTTTTTTGTTTTTTTGTTTTAAGGAAAAATTCGGATTTATCGTTTTCATTTGTAGATATCATATTGAGATTGTCTTGACAGTATTCCAGAGTTCCAGAAAAAAAATTTACAATTGAAGGATTGCGTCATCATTTTAAAATGAGTATGTTTGGATGGCGTTTTCATTTTCGGAGGACATGTATACTGTGAATACTGTCTCTCATATAATTCATAATGTAAAAATAAAAAAATAAAAAAATTGTGTAAAGAACTGGATTTGTGTTTAAAAAGGAAAGAAATACAATTATATAGGTTTCGTTGTTGTAAAAACGATTTAGAATCACACTTTAATGATTTGGAAAACCGGAAAATGGAAATAATCATCTCGTGACAGTAGAAAATGGTTGGCGGCGCAATTTTGGATAATGCCGGTTAAGCGGGAATTATATTTACATAACATTATAAACTTTACGTAGAATCAGGTCCGTGAGAATATGAAAATTACAAATATATAAAATGTTCTGTAGTACGTTATTGAGAACGGAGAACATTAAAATATTTATTATTATATTACTAATATCCAAAGGATATGATTGCTATGACCGATAATTGAAACACGCGCATTAATTATATTTTAAATATCTATTGTATTCAATGTGAAGCCAAAAATCTTGAGGTATTTTAATAAATGTAATTTTTCACAAAAATCTCAGTACTGTAGACTTTGAATTTACGTAATGGCTAATGAAATAAAAAAATAAGGCCCAATCAATAAACTCTACAATCACGGTTTTTGTAATACTTACATTGAATATAAATAACATCTGACGTTCATATTATAGAAATTAATAGAAAATTTTAGATTTTAAGTGCGTATTCGGCAAAGGTCATACGTAGATAGGTTATATATATATATATATATTCACATAAAATTGTGTACGAGAAAATCAATATTAACAGCTGTCATGTATAGCGAGGTTCGACATAAGTATTGTATAGTACATAGGTATGAATATCAAATGCGTGAAATCTCTATCGAGCAGGTTAACCGAAAATATCAGTTAAATTTTAATTATCGAAACGTTAATTCAATTATTGGTTTTGTTTGAATTAGAAAATCATCAAACATTACTATATGCTATTTGTAGCAATAGTTTGAAAAAAGCTTCTTACTTCTCTGAGACTTCATATTATAAACGTAGGATCGTAAGTCTATAGTATACTACATATATTTATAGTGTAAATTTTTAAAATGAAACAGTACAATTATCAGTTCGTTCTTTTAAAAACAGATATGTCAGTACGATTTTATGAGTTAAATATTACCGTATTACCGTTAGGTACTGTTATAATACGTAACAAATTTATAACATAATAATTAACTTGACAATTTTGATTTCCCATTAAAAATAGATTTATAATTTTTTATCAGCAGTTCGTACATTGCTATACATAAAGATTTTCAGATTTGACTTTTAATTCAATAAACGATTATTAATTATTAGTTTATTTATTATATAGTATTATTTCTAATTAAATATTTCCGCGTTTATAAATTTTATTTGAAATTAATAAATAATATTGTATAGTTTATTATATATTATTTATATAAATTAGTGTTTACTAGAAAACAAATCAAATAATAATAATAATAATAATAATAATAATAATAATAATAATAATAATAATAATAATAAACAAATAATGCCAATTTAATCCAAAGGATTAGAAGAAAAAAAATGTATACAAAAACGCTTCATTTTATTAATACTATTTCTTTTTCGGTATTGTGTTTTATTAATGAAATGGTATTTAATATTTATTGAGTTTAATCGATTTTATCAATTCGAGAAAAGTTATGCTATTTTAAGTGGACGAAGGCGTTGTTTATTGAATATTTTATTGATACGAGCTGAATACCAAAGTGATACTAAAATTACTCTATTATTTAATACTATGTAATATATGGGCCATATAAATTCTAGTGTTCTTAAAGATAACATATCAAATTCACAGTAGTTGTGGATGAGATGAAATTTTTCTGGATATATCGGGAATGCCTATTAAAGAAGTTTATAAAAATAAAAAAGTTGTTATAATAATTGAAAAGATGGAAAGTAATTATAAATTATTTATTTATTTTTGCACGCAATAATAGCAATGGTTTATAATGGTAGTGCAAGTACAATTAATTTTAATTTAATGACATATCCAATTAAAATAATGGACTTTTGGTTGATTTATAATTATAATATTGTTTTTAAAAAAAGAACAGAGTTATTTAACGTACTTTGGATTTATACTATAATTTGAAGTAGATAAACAATTATTTTAAATGATATAATGTAATGATTAAAAGGATGTTTTTTTTCGACAAAGAACTGGACGATTTTCTCATCAGATATATAATAGTATCCTATATTGATGGTATTGAAAATTACTAAAACTTTTCAAATCTAAGTAATAAATAAAGTCTTACCTGGCCCGAATTCGTTATTTTTGAATATAAACGGTTGTACGGTAAATGCTCTGAGCAAAACGTATCCCTTCATTGTAGGCACATTTTGATCGCTTAACACCACACTAATTTCTTTTTGACACGAATAAGACTGTCCGACTGGTGTCATGAACAATAGTGTACCGTAACTGGACATTGTTGACAAACGTACAATTTTATCTGAAAATGTATTACGGTTTCTTGAAATTGTGTGAAATCAAAATTGCTATTTTAACAAAAATCTTATATATGTAAAACACACATACGAATTAAAAACCCAGTAATTAGGAATATGTTCATAAACATATTATAAATGTCACACGTCGATAATTTAAGAAATAAATTATTGGTGGTCAGTTTTCAATTAAGTTTTATCAAACATTTAAAGTACAAATTTGAAAATTCCTCGAATTTAAAAAAAAATTTAATAATTTCAAATGTGCAATTATTAAAATTATCTCGTATTAAAATTCAATAAGTTCAAACCATTTTTTAAACTAAATTGCTACTAAAAACTTTACAAAATAATTGTAAAGGTTTTGTCGAATCTAAACAAATTTCGATTAGGTATTTCATTAAAAGTCGCATTAAAATAACAATATTTATTAATTATAAACATATTTAAATATATATATATATATATATATATATATATATATATATATTATAAAACAAATGTAGAGTTTAAATAAAATATTGTTATTACAATAATTGTTTCATAAAGATTTTGAAATTATTATGTTTTTATAGTTAGGAAAGTAAATTATATCAATATATTTTTTTTAATTTCAAAGCAAGCAAATCATAAGTACATAAATATAATAAAAGAGAAAATTTTGTGTTTTACAAATCAGTACATTTAAATTAAAATAATATTTAATTTATTACAGATTCTTGTTTAATTTTTAAAAATTAGAGAATAGGCACTTTGTAATTACAAAACCTGATATATACATGGAAATAATAATATTTTATCTGAAACTTAATTAAAAAATATTCTTTGATGCGTGCGCAAAATTAATTTAAAATATACTCAAAGTTTTTTTTTTAAAAAAAAAATATATATATATATTTTGTTATTCCTTTCTTAAATTTCAAGCCAAAAACTTTTACGAAATATAAATAATGGTTATGACGAGATCTAATAAATAAAAATAATTTGAAAAGTATTTCAAACAATTTTACAATGGTCAGTGGCGTAAAATTATATTGATATTTTTTTTTTAGTCTATAATTTAATATACTTCATGTTATATTCTTATCTATCGGAAGAACAAGTGTCATACTTTGATGATTACAGAGAAGATTAAAATATATTTAATTTTTTTAAAAATCGGTTATGATATTTTATATTTAAAATTATATGCAATTTTATAACATTTTAAATAAATAATTGTCACAAAATACTTTTGGCAATGTTAATGTGTGTGTGTTAAATAAGAATTTTTGAAAAAATAAAAAACTTATTAGAGGAAATATTTCAAAATATTTAGTACTCATTTTTGATAAACAAAGTTTAATTAAAAATCTTGAAAAACCGTTGTTTTTCGCGTAGACGAATAGTAACCAAACTAAGAATAACAATATCGCATGAAAAAATTAATAAACATGTTCAAAAACTTTTGGTGAAGAATTTTTCAATTAATGTTGGCGAGGGAAATTGCCAAAACCATAAATACGTCTATCGCACTATTGTTTAATAAATACATTTGTTATGGCCGCCATAATTGTTGTGGTGCTATTTTAATTACATGTCCGCACTAAACCGTGAATAAATTATTTAGCTAAATAACGATGATAATGATGGTTATGAAGATAATAATAATAATAATATATGTCTTCAAATAAGGGATTTTATACATCTATAAATACACGTTTTGTAACGAGTTAAATCTATTATTTTTTGTATTATTTATATATAAAAAAAATGTGATGATTATAGTAATACATAAAATTAGGCAATTGATAATTCGATTATTGTCATTAATAATAATTGTCTTCCAACATTTCATCAATTACCATTTTTCACATTTCAGTTTCACCTAGAATTTTCGTGGACAGATTTACAAACGTATTTATCATTTGAAACGGTTATATGACCTAAATATTTATTTTTCATAATAATTTTTAAATGGTTATAAAATGATGAAAAAACATTTCAACAAAACTGTTACATTCTCATAATACTGTATTGTTAACGTATAGTTTATTAACAACAAATAATATTAGCGCGCAACTATTGAGAAAATTGGAAAATAGCCTCCTTGAATTACCGTCTTCCAGTAAAAATTGATACTGGGTACTGGGTACGAGTGGAATAATAATTGGAGCAATCTTACTAAACTCGTTAAGTTGTACATAGAAAAAAGAAAATATCATTGTAAAACCAATTGTTTCGTTTTATTCAGAATCTGAAATTGACTCAGAAAACGGTCGTTTTACATTTTATGTTTATAAGAAACACACGTGTAGAATAAATAATAGATAATCTTTTTGGAATAGACAATTAATTAAACCTTAGAGTGTGTAAATTTAAAAAAAAAATATATTCATTTTACGTAAACATATAATGTTTAATAAAATTCTTACCTTTGGTTTTAATATGATCGAAATGTTTGTCCGCCGTGTTGATCTCGAGTTCTAAAGACTTCACAAACCATCTTTCTCCACCAAGAGTCTAAATAATTCAGAACAATATTATTGGATTAATTAATTTTTTCAAGCCGGTAACAAAAGTATTTTCTCATTTAAATGTTTACTCGTTTTTATAAATAATTAATTTAACATTTAATTATTTTTGTTATCATTTAGAGATACTGTTTTAATATTACTTTTTAGTTTCTTCATCACCGCACAAGCGGAGTTACTTTACTTTATATTCGCTGTCTCCAATAAAATGATCTTTTATTCATCTCTAATTATATCAAACATTAGTTTTATACTCATCAGTTCCGTATTAAAATTAACATTTCCAACACGTTTTTATTCTTTTTTTTTAATTTCTTTTACTCGACGTCATCACTCAGTACCATTTATACATTTCGCCGATTTTACAATAAATTTATTCTACGACTTCCATTGAATGTTAATAATATATTTTTATCGTACATCACATCTGTCACTTTTTTTCATTTTATATTCTTGTATTTTTTTTTTTTTATGACAAAATAAATCCTATATTTTCTGATTCATATAATTCAATGAAACTTTAATTTCAATTGAACCACTTTAGTTTTTTTTCTGTTTTGTTAGATTTATTTAACTGTGTCAGAAAGGTAATTTTTTCATTTTTAATAATAAATTATAAACTCATTCATTCTTAATTGATATATGTATTTAATATTAATTATTATTAGAATAAATAAAAACTAATACTGACACCCTTATAACTAATAATATCACAATTTTATTTATTTAAGTGTTTTTCTAATCCTGTGAAAATGTTCAAATTTTTGTTGTTTTAATGCAGTTAATCATTTTATTTATGTACCTCATAATATGTAATTTTATTAACCGTAAAAAAATTCGCGACAAGTAAGAAATCTAAAATTACAAATAGAACTTTTTTTTATTTAATTACAAATGAGTTATAGGTATATATTTTAGAAATAAAATTGTTTATATGACAATTCAATTATGAATATTTGGACTAAAATACTATAATATAATTAATGTAAAAAACATTATTTATATATCACAGTATTATATAGAATGTTAAATTTTAACCAACTTTTAGAAGTCGTTCTCAACGCGTGCGTAAATGTATAAAATAATAACACATATCAGTTATAAGAGTTTATATAAACTACGCATGCGACATATTGTAACTGTGTACTTATAAAGAATTATATCGCACGCTAGAAATATTTTCTAGGATCTCCGACATTTCTTGGATTTTTGAATCAATGTGGTTGTCCTTTTTGCCGATAATTATTATTTTCGCAAAATGGTTTATTACGGTACACAATATTAGCTTATTCTAGACAACGACGTTAACGGTCGATAAACGAGAGAAAAATCTAATCGGTGTTTATTGCATATACCTACCGTGTGCACTCAACGAGAAAAGTTACGAATTCATAAATTAACGATATTATAAGCCATATGTTTTAGATCGATAAATCTATTAGCGTACGCATTCTGTCAAATTAAGTTTTGAGTGTAGTAGTGCGCGTAATTTTAATTCCATTGCGGTTTACATATTATTATGTATGCATACAAGTTTATTCAGAGTTTAGCCTATGGTTCATTTTCGACGGATAATTTATATAAATCAAATGCCATAATAACGCGTATAACACGAAGAATCCATTTAGTGATAATTATAAAGTATTACGTTTGTATTGAAACAATTCCGTCAAAGAGGGTCTAAAATTGTATGCACGATGACGATGACGATGTGCAATGCGAAAAGTTAAATTTATATAGCGGAAAATTAGGAAACGCTGCGGTGTTGTGGAAAATTTGTCATGTATATTGTGTAAAATGTCTTAAGTATACTTAATTTAATTTCCATTTTAATAATTGATCCAAAACGTTTTATTGTATATAATACTATTAGAAAAAAGTTTATCGTGTAGTTGTGTATAAGAAACGTAGATAGTGAACTGAATTCTCAAAAATTAAGTAGATTTTTAAAATTTGATAATACACAATTACTACTTAACATTAATGCGTTTATATTTGTATTAATAATACATAATAAATATGTATAATTAAACTTATCAACTATAAGTATTTATAAAATAAAAAAAAATGTAAAATTCATATTATTTAAATAACAAAATTATAATAATATTTTTACCTTTGTGAAATACCAAGTAAAGACGAAATTTTTCCATTTCAGTATTAGTGTTGCATCATCTTCGTTACTACAATCTCCACTTACTTCTGCGTCATCTGGCACGTAGAGATCAGTTTGCTGTAAACGAATTAGCATTAAACTTTCGAATTTAAATTAAAAATTAATTTATTATGACACATACGTCTTCAGAACCCAATTTAGTTTTGAATTTCACTTCTATGACAGCGTCTACCCTCAAAAGGATGCATGTATTTCCTTCTTCCTCGTTCAACCGGAAAAGGGATGCAACGATATTACTCGGTTGAGTCGCTGAAAAAAATACAAATATATATTTGTGTATTCTCTCTTGCTATTATTTATTTATATAAAGAAATATGTTATGTAATATTATATTAATATAAAAAAAACAATAATGCACACGTATCGGTATCCTTTAATTTACCGTCTTAAATACGTGCATTATGTGCATATTTTTTCATCAAAATATTGATAAATAATGATAATAATAATAACAATAATAATAATAATAATGGTAGAGGTGGTCGAGTCGAGAGAAAATATGAGATTTTTAGGAATACCAAATGGATATTATTTTGGGCGAAGAATTTGAGGATGTAGGAACAAAAATGGATTGGAATAAGTAAAAAATAATAATAGATTTGGTTTTGTTGTCTCATTGTGAAGGATAGATACATATTTTATACAAGAAATTAATAATAAACTTTATACACTAATGTATTATTCAATCACAAAAGAATTATATAAAGATAGTGATAATAATCTTTACTTGTTGTCATGTCAGCTTTATTATACTTGTATAGTACAGCACTTTTTCGGACAGATCTATGAGTTTCATCGTCTGAATTTGATACGGGATCCAGGGAGGTTTCATCTGGTAATCGTTTCTAATTAAATAGAAAAATCATTAATTGAACATCGTGTAATGTAATTCAAAATTTTTATTACACGAAATTCCACAAACATTATCCATACACGTTTAGAAATTAGAGCATTCATTAGTGAGAGAGAGAGAGAGAGTAAAAGAAAGGTGCTATAGGCTTAAGATTCATGATCCTCTTTCAAGGCCTTTTTTTTTACTATATGTATTCGAACGTTTTTTAAAATATACAATCCCGAGGGGATTGTTTGTGAAGTCACGTTTTTTAGATAACCTCGAGATTGTGTTGTAAATAAATTCGAGCTAGGGATTCTTTATTATCTTTTGTTATTTATTACATTTATTACATAATATAATCACTATAAAAGTATAAACTTGATATTTGATACTTATTTGTTTGATATATATATTTTTTTAATACTTCAAAAAAGAAAATATAATGGAAAAAATAGATTAATATAATACTGTCAGTTGTTTTATTACAACAACAAGGAAATATTACATATATATATATATATATATATATAGAATTAATAAATAAAAACAAATATATTTAATGTTTTAAATTTTCAATAAAATATACACGATATTTAATTAACTATAATAAAAGTACTGAACAATGAAAATGAAATATTCAAATTTTTTTCGGTACTCATAAAACAAAAGGGTTGAAAAAAAGATTGTTGTTATTATTTATTCGATTATTTATTATTAATATTTTTATCCCACCTTTTTCATTACTTTTCAATTGATATATTAATTATATTATAGCATTATACATATGTGTAACTTAGGGATATTAACTAATATTTCTGTGTTATAATTATATTACTAGTTTTAACCTAAACAAAAAACTTAAAATATGTTATATTTATAATCGTAAAAAAAAATCAATTACACAACACTCACTCATACACACATATAGAATATAATTTAGAAAATTTTTTAAATAAGTGCATTTGGAAAATGTATGGAATAAATTAGAAAATTTAATTAGAATAAAATGAAATGAACTGAATTTTTACCATTAGAATTTTGAAAAAAGATTATACTATGATTGAGTTATTTTACAAATAGATTCTGAGAAGAATTTTTTTTTTTGTGTTACTCTTAAAATTAAATAAGAGTAAGAAAATGTAAAAAATTTAATACATTTTATATGCTTACCAGTTTTTGAAATGATGATATTGGTGATCGTTTTATTGTGTTAGTTGGTTCATTAAATTGTAAGGCACGTACAGGAGTGACAAATAAATGATCAAATATCACAATTGCTAAACAGAAAAAAAACCAAAAAATAAAATATATTTTAATATAAATTGTATACACAATATTCATTGTGTTTTCAACAAGGGAAATAAAAATATCTGAAAAATGAAAATATTAGTTTAAAAGTTTAATACTTTGGTATTGAATAAATAAAAAACTAATTTTAATTCATAATTCTTCCTTTCCATAATATTTTAATAATAATTCTTGAAAGTTTCAATTTATATAAACAACATATAAATCGGAAAAATAATATCCACAAGGCTTTTATTGATCAACGCATATATTTATAATGTTATTCCTGAAAAGTATTATTTTACCGAATATAATAATGTGGGCTTAAAGTATTTTGAATATTTCTCAAAAATGCCGATAATATTAATGTAAATAATAATAATAAATTAATACACTGATATTTGAAGTTTATTCAAATAAAACTGTATTTTTTAAATTTACCTATGGCAATATATTAATACAGAGCTTTCAGATGTTATTTCACATGACTAATCGAATTATCGAATTCGTATTTACACATAAAATATTAATTTTAACAAACACATACACACGTATTTATATTGGTAATTATGTATGCTCTAATATATGTTTGGCTTTAAAGAGAATATATTAAATGTACGAAATTATTGATTATACACAATTATGTTATTTTAACATTTACATTTACATTTGCTCTGCATGTATCTGTTTATAAATTTTCAAAACATAATAATTAATATATGTGTGTTTATACTTTTAAAATGATATTCAAACACGGAGAGATAATATAATTTTTTATAATATAAAACGTTTCATTTATTTGAAATACATAATTATTTTTCTCTGTTTAACTGTGTTTTAGTTTGTAATAAAAGAAAAATATTTTAAACTTATTATATGATACGAAAAGTTCAAAGTTGTAAAAAATAAATGAAACTATTTTACACGTCGTTATGGAAAATAGAGTACGATTTTATAAATATGACAAATGATGAAAAACGAATGATACAAATACGTTTACATAGATAATTATTGAAAACCTTGTAGACTGGTGAATTACTTTTTAACATTTTGAAAATGTCTAATTTGTAATTGGGTTTTAGACAACCGTTGGATTTTTATTGATATTTGCCGAGTTGATTATTAGTTGTGCATACAACTCGTATTGAAAAAACAAAATAAATAAATAAATAAAACGAATAAAAATTATTCTCTATTATCCTAAATGTCTATATAAAATTACCATGTAATAAATTGAATCATATTATATTCGAAGGAATTGTGTGTACACCGATGGTTTTCCCTCTTATTTTAAAATGTAATAAAACGAGAAATTATAATATAATAAGTATAATATTTATTTATAATTTAATACAATTTTGAGTTGTTATTATTACACATTAATATATCTAAATACCTGTAATCTATGGTATACCTGTATTCTTATTAAAAATATTTTAATTTGTTTATACTTGTGTAATCTTACGTACAAAATTCAAATGGATATGTTGTTATGTTTGCTTGATAAATATGCACTATTGTGAAACAACATCGCTCTTTAAATAAATCTTAAAATAATATTTAATACTTTAATTCTCTTTATATGGTTTAATATATATATTTATAAATATTAAAATGAAAGAATTTTTAGTAGATACGTTATATTTAGACAATAAATGATATCAATAGATCAACTATTTTTCTTAAAAAAATTTTACGACATCGAAATATACAAAAACATCGGTTGTACAAAATATAATATAGATTATAACGTTATTGAACAATATTTTAGTCACAAAATTGTTAAGGAATTTATGTAATTTAACACTATTTATTCGAAATATGTTAACAAATTAAACGTATCTAATATAGATTTAATTGTTTTGGAGCATTTAATTGTTTTTCTTTTCAAAATCATAAATAAATAATTATCAGAATACTTAATAAACCTATTTTTAGATTATCTACGTTTGTACATAAATTAAATGACTTTTGATTTAATGTACGTATCTATTAAATTTTTGAAGGAAATTCAATGATTTAAAAAACATTGAATTGACCATTAGATTTAAAAACCATTAGATTAAGTCTTCAAAAATGATATAAGTTAGTTTATATACGTATGTATACACAAATTTATTATTGACAGTATTAATTTATAGTTTTTTTTTTATTTCATTATTTAATTCTTATTATTTCTAAATAATTTTTACTATTTTATTAAAATACAGAACTCTTCAAAATTATTGAAAATATTATTTCGTTGTTCAACGCGTTTATTAAAAGTAGAAAATTATATAGGAATTATGCGGTTAAAATTAAATGAATTTATTAATGAAATAATTCAATATTTCAATATGTCAGAAAACGAGAAATTACTATTTTACGTAACAAAAATAATTCAAAATAGAAAATTTTGGATCATATTTGCAATGTTTTTGAATTCATCCAGAAACTTAATGTTAGAGAATTCATTAAATTGCGCTAATTTGTGCGCGTATGTCTGTAGTTATATATAACACATAGGTTTTTCACGTAGTACGTATGATAAATTATATTACTTTACTTGTGTAAGTGTGACAAGAGTGTATTTGTATGAAGGGAAACAAGTACAGAAAACAAATGTTTTTATAAGTCGTCTAAGAAAAATTGTTTTGTCCATTATAAAATATCCCAAGATACAACAAAATAACTACTTTGTTTAAAAAAAAATGGATGTATCGAAAATTTTTATCGTTAATTTGCAATTATTATTGAATTTTTTTTTTACAATTATCTAGAAATTCACAGGGGAGGGGAAATAATTCTTAAAAATGATAATTTGTAATGAAAATTTCGAAAACGAGATGTACAATATAATAATCTCGAATAAAACATCTTTGAAATAAGAACGAATTTGAGTCGTAAATATTCGCGTTTTAAAATAAGAAATTCGCGAGATATTTATGGTTTTTTTTATTTATATATTTATGAATTACGAAAAAGAACACGAAATTGTAGTAAATAAAAAAAAATAAACTTTACACGTCTTTGAAGCAATTCATATATTTTTAATAACACCCCTTTACTAATACTGACGTTTGACATACCATACGGACCTCCTCCCTCATTCCTCGTTTCGTAAAACGCTTCGCCTACGTACACCCACGTCGAAAAAAATAATAATTTATATTAATTATTACATTTTTCTTTTTGACCTAATATTATTTTTAGAAACACGTGTTGACTGCTATTATGTATTGTTGTAACGATCCACTAACATTTCTAACGCCGATTAATTCAGAATTATAATATTTACATTAATTTTGAAAAGGTAGTCGAATACGTCTTGTAATATTATAATAATTTTATATTGCTGATTGTAGTAATCTTTTTTTTGAACTGCAGATCAAACGAATATTGATAATTGAATGCTACTGTAAGGGGCAAATTCGATTGAAAAAATAATTGTATGAAATAATAGATGTGATTTGGGAAATTCTTGTTTATGCCGACGAGACTGTTAAATATAAGTCAAATGAAAACGCGAGGAAAGTTGACTTTTATATTATATTCCGAGAGTATTATAATTTGTTGAGAAGTCTCTTTTGTCATCATCACCGTCAATCGAACATTCCAACTCCTGTACACATATATAATAAGAAATATTTTTCGGTTCATTTAAGCGCAATGGTGTTAAATCGTCGAGTAAATCAATAATGAACTAATGTTATTCTTAGTATTTATTTTATAAAAAAATTTACGGCGGCGGTGATTCCTGGTAACCGATATTCGGTTTTTTTTTTTAATGCATTTCCTTATGAAAGTTTTCGTCAACCTCATCCTATAGTGAAGTGTTTGTGAAGAAAGCACAAAAAACAGACAAGACCACTTTTAATAATATTGTGCCAAATAGTTGTTCTTTTACTAACATTATAGTTTTATATCTAAAAATCAGAATACATCAGTGGTTATTATTATTAATAAATGATCAACATGATAGGAACAGTTACGTATGCAAGATTGAATATTCGTCTGTAGTTCTGTACAATATAAAGTCATCGCTTTCTTCATTAACAGTTTTAATAGCTTCGTACATAAAATTATGTTTAATATATAATATTGTTCAAATTATAAAACGAAATAGGCGAATACTGCAACGAGACCGGGTGATCGTTTTCATTGGGAGACAAAACAGTAGTTTATTATTATTATTGTTATTATTATATATTATTATTATTATTATAACTTGAAAGCGACGGTAAATCATCGTAAATATGATTTGGCGTGGAGCTCAGTTTTCAAAAAAGGCCGTCAACCTGTCTTTCTCGAATTTTAAGTATTCGCAAAAGCGACGGCGACGGAGGAATTTTGAAATTAATTAATTAATTTTTGATAAATATAGCTATATTCGTGTAATTAGAATATGATACGACTATATAATAATATTATATGCGATCGTACACGGTAGGTGTGGTCCCAGACATTTTTGGCAAGTTGTACGCTGCAATATCAAACATCATCTCTCACGCACATTATTCAGAACGACTCTCTGTTGTTCATAAAATGTATTTCTATTACAATATTGCTTTATCGGTTGCGAAAACACGTAAAATTATGTGTACCCAATGCTGGAATATTTATGAAATAATAAAAAAAAAAACCATACGTGTGCAAAAGTCACAACTTTTAATTTTCGATCATTTTAAACCGTCGAATCTGTCGAACCATTGTCAAATATTATAAAACGGGAACACACTCCGCCGATTTGTAGATATTTCCCGTTTATATAGTGGTAAAAATATGCGCAATAAGCGTATCGGCACACCTATAGAAAAATGACTGTACACGAGTAAATTTCGATTATAATTTCAAAACACACAGTAAATGTAATTAAAAAATTTAGGATAAAACAATAATGATTTGCCAAACGAAATCAATTTTGTTATAATTGAAGAAAAACAAAATAAGTAAATGTTTTCTGAGTGACTTTTATTAAATATTTCGCAAAAAAAATAAATAAATAGTATTTTAATGTTTTTCGATATTTTATTAAAAATAATACCGCAAGAATATTATAATTTTTTTTATTTTAAAAGAACGAATCGTTTAACGTAAAGAAATGTTTTATTTCGATATTCTTCTAAAAAAAAAAAATCATTCCTTTTGCAAAAATAACAAACTACGCGTTTATTAAAAAAAAAAAAAACGTATAGGAATGCATATTTTATATTACACACTTTTCTAAGTACTCGTGTACACTTCAAAAATCGTTATTCGGAAAAAAGAAAATAAATTGTAAAATGTAAATAATATAGTTACCCGGGTAGACAGTTTTATTACTTTATTTGAAATGTAAAATATAGCGTGAGATCTATATTCGGGCGTGTTCCCATTAAAATATTTAAAAAGACACTCTATTTAGTACGTTTAAATGATCTTCGCTTATCGTGCATATGAAAATTTAATGGAATTTATAATAAAAAAACGTAGACAAAAATCGCGAACAATCTTTATTTACTACTTATTGTCACCACATTCGTTCGCACACTTTTCTCGTACGAGTTACGCGCACGTTACAATAGACCACCATTTCGAACGCAATAAAATATCCAACGAATCGATTCGATCGTCAATGGAATAATTTATTTCCACACGTTTATAGACGTTTTTTTTTTTTTTTTTTTTTTTTAAACATTTGTAGACGCATCGAAAAATCGAACCCGTTCACCGCGTGTTCTTTTCCAAGCGCGTACAATTTGTCGTTATGACCAAACGGTTTAGGTTCGATACAGAGTAGTCGTCGGTTTCGCAGCAAAGCGTTATTTATAAATCGATTCGTACCTAAGCGTTTTAATAAAACAAAAAGTCTCGTTTTCGCAAAACAGCAATTACACCGTTGAGAAAACGATGTCTACTAATACGACACTGCAGTTGTATACTATAGTTCTCTGCGTTATAGGAAGCGTCGAGGCGAATATATTATTAACGTGTCCCGTGCGTTAATTAATCGTAGAAATATCGTTGGAAATTTTACAAAACGTTCTACGGAAAACCAATGAGAAATCGACGCCAGTGGCGTGTTCGCAGGGTACGCCGATTATGCTCCCGATCATATCCAATTCTGATTTGAAATTTTATCGGCGCGTGTAAAAAATAGATTCGGTAAAACATATCATCGCAGGTGTGGTTTAATTATTATAAAATAACGTTTGTGCCGGACCCAGATGTTTTTAACTGGACACGCCACCGATCAACGCGTGTACGCGGCCGGGCGTTAACAACGTTGTCCGCGGGCGAACATAATAATCAGTAGAGAGCGTAACTACAAGATTGCGGCGCGGGAACGAAATTTGTCCTTGCCGTGTTGAAATAATTAGTTATTAAAAAAAAAAATTATTATTAGCTAAAATTTTGAAGGTACTTACAAGAAAGCAAAAAAAAAACAAATAATATAAATAAAACAGTAGTGTAACGAACGAAAACGTGTTATCATTCTCTGGAACGCGTTCGTAATATTTTAAGTATATTTATAATACTTTTTTTTCTTCTTCTTCTTCGCGCTTCACAACACAATGACACACACACACATACAGAGCATTCGACATTTTTTTTTTTTTGTAAATTGTTTTTATGTATTTTTCGTCATGATCTACGGACATACGTAGACAATATAACATAATATATACATATAATAATAATATTAATAATAATAATAATAATAAAAATCATCCGAACGCGATCGGTCGGACCTCCGCGGAGGGAGGAAAAAGTTCACCGGTGGTTGGTAATCACGTGCGACGATTATTACCGCCTAACGGACATGACGTCGTCGTACGTAGTAGAGTGCTCTACGACGTGTTTTTTTCTCCTCCGTCGGATCGTTTTATTATTTTTGTTTTTTTTGTTTTTACCTGTGAACAATACGAATCGGACGAACAACATTGCGTGGTGGTGATCCGGTGATCGGGTGACGACGACGACGACGACGGTGGCGGCCGCGTGTTCGGGGCGGATGACGCGATTCGAGACGGGCGACCCGAACGGTGCAGTGGTACCGGTGCAGACTGTCGTTCAGCGTTCGTCGACTGACGCGCGGCGGATATCGTTCCGAGACACACGACGACCGCTTTTTCCAGTACGGTGCGCCGGCGCCCAGCCGCGTTTATTAGCGGGGCGTGTGGCGTGTGTGCGCCGACGCGCCGCTGCTCGCTTTCGTCGTACGGCCGCGGCCGCTGTGGCGGTGTGTGTGTGTAAAGTTGTACAGAGAGAGAGAGAGAGAGATGTGATGTGTCGTCGTAGTCGTTGTCGATCGAACGGGACACGGCCTAGGAGTTGCGGACGCGCGGGGTCGTGTTGGCGCTCTCGTACGAGATAGTGAATTTCACACGTTTGAAAATTACACGAGCCAGTAATTTCAAAAAGAAAGAAAGAAAGAAAAAAAATACGAAAAAAACGAACGGGCGCGGGGGACGGCGACGGCGTAGGAAAACCGGGGGAGGGAGGGAAAGGAAAACACTTCTTCTTCTCGGTCGACTGTTATTGTTATTGTTACGACGCCGCGGCAGAGTTATTTTTTTCGTTTCGGACTTCGTCGGAGAAAAATTATTTTCCCGTATTGTAATTACACCGTACAGAGTACAACACAGTGTACGCGGTGTGTATTTCGCTGTGAGGGGGAATACTTCGTATAGTAACGTCGGACATAATAATAATAATATGCGCTGCGACCACAAATGCAGTGCCGGCGTTTTAACACTAAAATATAATACGCACGACGCTGGCGACGACGCCCAATCAATAACACAACGTTTTCCGCCGCCGCCGCAGCCGCCGTCACCCTCCGTCGAAGGGTACGTCGCGCCCGGCCGCCGCCACGCCGAGCGCTTTTCATCGCCGTGTCTGCGACTGCGGCGAGTTTTCGCCTCAGTGTGTCGTCGTCCGTCTCTCGTCACAACCGCGGCGTGCCACGCGCCAAACGCCCGGCGTATCGTAGAAATTACGCCTCTGTTTACAGTGACGTGGAAGAGGCCCTTCGTATATTGTTTTGCCATATACGAAATGAATTTGAATTTCGTTTGGAAATGCAACGCATGTCAACGATATTAATAGAGACTAAACAACAGTCTTTAATTGGACACGGGAATTTATAATAAAAGTAAACATTTTGTAAAAGCAATTTTCGATGGGCACGAGTGGCCGCCAAAAGTCGATACCGCGCCGCGGGGACGCTTATAAATGTCACGCAAATCAAATAAACAGCGTTAAATTTCATTTTGTTTTTTTCCTAAGTAGCCAAAAGGAAAAGCGAAATTACAATGATATATACATACACTACTCGTGACTGGATAATGTCTGCGTTATAAATATAATAGAATAAAAACTGACTGTTCTGTGGTGAGTCTGGGTTGCGATTATCTCGCAAGTTTCGATTTGAAAAAAAAAAAAACAATCGTCGCCGCGGGGTCTTTTATTTTTTATTTATAATATTCACTCTGTACTGTCCGATGCCGAACGAGTGCAATCAGTGGCGGCGTACACATAGTTTATAAAAAGGGGGGGGGAGGAGATAAAAAAAAAGTTACTCTCATTTACTTACCCGGATAACACTTTTGCCGTTCGATTTCGGTTCATAATAATCGTGACAGTTTAACAGTTTACAACATCCATTTATGAACCGTTAATTGAGATCCGTTGTAGTTCAATGTAAGTGTTTCGGTTCGAATTTCAATTCGATATTTAAAAAAAAAAAATATTTTATAGTTCTATGTCCGACATTGAACAGTGATGGAAATTTGTGATCGCATTGACGGAAATTAAACGGTTCAGACAAAATATTTGAGTACTGTGTTCAGTTCAGAGCATCGGCGATAATACATATGTTGTTCAAAAGGGTGGTGTGCTGTGAAAACGGATCATAGCCATAACATAATTGGACTGACTTACAAGTCGATACTCAACTGACAATTGTACTGTGAACGCACACTGGATCCGTGTACCTATAGTGAACCGTACTAATATGTTCGAATAAAAAATAACATTTTTACGACACGGTTGTTAAACTCGTGTAAAAACTCGGTATTCATTTTTATCAAAACACGGTACTATGGACCAGATTTGCACTTTACCTTGAACCAACATTTATTGATGATTTAAGACACACGTCTGCACGTAAAATGCTACTGTGGTACAAACATTTTTTTGTTTTATGTCACATTTTCTAAATATCGCACGGCTGATGGGACCTCCGTGCCCCCCCCCCTCGTTTTATATGCCACTGATTTCTTGTATAAAAATTTACGGCGAATCCTCTGGAAATAATGAATTATATAAAAATTGGCATCACACAAGAAACGTTCGCAAAACGCTTGCCTATCCATCGTGACTATTTTATTGAAGAGCAAACAAAAACAAAGAAGATAGTATAAAAATATCGAAGTATCTCGAAGTAGATACTCTCTCTAGAGATAGCTTTATCGCTCTCTAGTTATTGTAAATATTCTACTCAATATTTTATCCTTAGAACTGTTAACTAGAAAAAAAATAATCGCAATTCTATTAAAATCGAAACGCAGATTTTTTTTTTTTTTTTAATTTGAAAAGAAAATTGTTTATAAATTTATATATGATAAAAAAACGAATTTATCAATAATTATTAAGTATCTACGGTGATATAAGATGATAATGACTTTTGCTATATTTCATCCATAAAACGAATTTCCTAACAGCCGAATCCTTGCTCGATCGCTTTTTCTCATTCAGGACACTATAATATCTATTACATTCCGTGATAATCCTTCGAACGGGTTTTAAATTAAAAGATAAACTTTTTGCTCGTTTTAAGAACTATATATTATTTCCTTTAGGAATTTAATGATACATTATTTTTATAGTGAAGGGTGGATTGGAAAAGTTTTTTGGCCAGAGAAAGGAATATTTGCGTCAGCCTACACGACGAAATCTCCTCATAATTCACATCAAATAAATAATATATATATTCATTTTGATTTATTAATTATAAGTGAAAACTGATATTCTTGTTTGGACTTTGAGAATAAATGTTGATAATATGGTTGAAGTTTTCCTTTACTTATAAAATAAAAGCATTTTTTCAACTATTCGTCGGATTTTATAAATGAATACAAATCGTAAAAACTGTTAAAACTATAATAAAAGAATGAATTAATTATACCTGGAATCATAAGATCAATTTAGAAATAGAGAAAATTATTTAGTAAATTATGATCTAGGCCTTTTGCTTTACATTTAAAATAATTTGATAATTCTTATAGTAATATTAAGCTAAATTTATTAGTAAGAAAATCTAAACAATTGTATTACCAAAATAGAATACAATACGCTAAGTCAAATATTAGGCAAGTTTGGAATATTATTTATGAAATAATGAGGAAATCAGGTCGTAATACATATGAAATAAATATAGGGTGGAAATATTTATAATGGATTTAATGAATATTTTGTTACTATGAGTAAAAATTTAATATTGAACGTATAAATTAAATGATTTGATTATTATTAAAAATAGATATTCTTTAGACCAATTGATTGTATGGAAATTATAATACAACTTACTAAAATTATGTATCATACATAATAATTCGACAAATTATATTTAAAAAAAATTGTCTAATTCTATTCCTTTGCCGTTATTAATCATTTTTAATAATTTTTAAATATCCTTTAACTTTTAGAAAAAATTTATTGTTATACCATTGTAAAATTCTGGTGATAAATTCTAAATTGCCATTATAAATATATGGTTTAGCGTTTTTCTTTTTATCGTATTCTAACGTGAAAATCGAGTGAGTTTGAATGACGAACGCATGGCGTTCCATATAGGCAATTTTACTACTCGTATAGATATCTGCGCTAAGGGTCCGTCGTAAACACAAGCTGTGGTAGGTCGAGTTTTAAATGATGTGTTTTAGATTTTGAGTGAACTTGAAATATGTATTGGTTTTAGGAAGGATGTGTTTAAAAAAAATTGTTGTTTTTTTTTATATATTATATAAATAATGTTTGAATGATCTCGATATATGTTTCCGTCCCGGTAGTAAAATATTGCATCTATTTGGATGATATGTTTTATAATTTTTTCTACAGTTTCCTCTATAATTTGTATGCTTGGGTTGATGATCGAAAAAACCACCGAATAGAAAATGTCCGTTATCTATTAATTATTTTGTTAAAAAACACACGATGAGTTAATGAAAAGCTGCGATTGAAATTTCAATGGTCGACGTACGTAATTCGTCTTGAAAATTCACCAAGGTAAAAAATGTTATACATATGTTAAAACACCTGCGATATTTATTTCATATTTGACAAAACTGAAAATGGATAAATATCAATAACAATTTAATAAGCTTAATCAGTTTTTAATACACGTCACTTAAGTAACACAACTAAAGACTGTCAACATAATAATTGGTTACGAGAACTATACAATAATGATATTCATATTACCAGAAGAAATATTCTCACGCATACGTTTTTATACGTATACTTATGTGCCGGTTTATTATACAGTTTATATATATATATATATATATATATATATGCGTATATGATAACATATTTTAAGATTAGTTTGTTTGTTGATGGAAATAAAAATTTAATTAACGAAGTAATTTTCTTGTAACGTATTTATTCCATTATAAGTGTACAACGTTACGTTATAAATTATTTTAATTTTATTTTCTAGCTAGACGGTACATTTTTACAGTATTCCAAGGAAAATTGGTTTTTGTAATACCTATTGCGTGCACGGAAAACAAAACACTATCATTTTGTGTCGCGTTTTCATATTGCTGAGCTGAGAATTTTGTTAATATGACTAAACCATTGGAAACAGACACAAAGAAAATATTATGTAAATTTAAATTATGTTTTCTATACCGCGGTTATAGTTAATTATGATATTAATTATTATTATTATTTGAAGGCTTTGGACCGATTTTTAGTTTAATATTATTTTTATTATCGCGGTTATAATAATTTTATAATTACGAATTATTATTTCAGCGGTAACGAAATTCTAGTGAAAACAGCTAACTCTGTTGGAATTCCATATATTTTGTATTTTCGTACACATTTATATATTAACAGTAATATAAACAAAATATACACATACATATATATTAAATAATTTTAGGGAATTTCGATTTTTCAAAAACAATCTCATTTATTTTATCTCTCAAAATATTATGCGTAAGTAAAATAAGTGTTATATTATTATGTCATATAATTTATAGTTTATTATGCGGTATTATATGTATATGTCAGAATTGATCTTTAAATAAATCAATAATTTATCGTTAAAATAAAATCGAAACGATTTTAGGTAAACGCAAAAGGTAGTTTTGATATTTAGAACGGATTGAACGTTTAGAATGTAGTTAAATTTTGTGTAAAAAATTATAGTTACATGGCGTAGCTTGGAACTATAATTTGCTTGAATTAAAGAAATATATTCAGAGCGTGTCAATATAAACAATTTTTGAAAATGAAATAATTATTGATATATCATATACATATATATATATAGTATAATTATTTTTAATTCTAAAGCGTAATAATAATAATGGTAACTCTTCTGAAACTTCGAGTGGTGGAAAATGTTATATATTAATACTACATAGTAAATATTATATGACGTAGGCTTGGAATATAAATTTAATGTAATAAGGTATATATATAAATACGATCGAACTCTGTATATGGGAAAATGTATTAGTTTTAGAAGTTTAGAGTAGCGAAATTGTGGTCGTTGACGACAGAATGATGATTTCGCTAGTGGGACATTTTGTAGAATTCGCATAGCTCATAGTGCAGTTGTTCATAATAGAGTGGTTACAGTGGTTTCGGTGTTTATAGTACAAATTGACAATTGCGTTAAATTGTAAAATGAATGATGTAAAAATATTGCGTTAAAATAAAATATTTAACGTACAGATTCAGATTAAAATTGTATAAAATCCTACACAGACTAAAAACACGAATTTAAACATAGTTTGAAAATACCTCGTACGTAATAACACGCGTATTCAAACAAATACTTGTTGGTTTATTTTTATTCAACAATAAAATAAAAAATTTCCCGTTGTAATGTATAAATAAATATTTATTGTAATTTACTACTTGGCCGTGTCGAAACGTATTCCACACACTAATTACTTCAAGCTAGACGTGAAATAAAATTACAACTAGTTTAGACGCAAAATAACAATTGTTAAAGTTTAAAATTTAATATCGATAATATTATACGTATTTTCGCGTAAGAGCCGTCACTCGGCGACCTGTTTATCGTGCAATTTTTTTTTTTTTATTGAATCGATAATTCCAATTATTAATGGAATACATTTCCACGTTGATACGTCGCGATATACACTTGTATATTAGTATTTTAGTTCAATATATCACTCAGTATACTGTCGATTCAAATAATTTATACAATACCTACATTTATTTATGTACAAACTTTTTTTGTTTGTCCAGTTTTTTTAAACATAAAACAATCAAACAAAAATAAAATTTGATCGTCGGACACATTAATGACACCTATAGATGACCCCATTTACAAAAATACTATATACACATTTTTAGCGACTGCACTTCGATGAGACGTGTTAGTATATATTTCTATTTTCTACCGTGTATTTAAATCGTAATATGTTTATGATGAATTCACGTTTTGCTACATTTTCGTGCATGGAAAAGTTTACCTTATCCAATAAGTTACTTACAGCGTAACGGCCGAACAACGGACCATTGCAATGATGTAAATGTACAAAAACGGATTAGGTATAATTTTAAGTTGTCCATATAAATTAATTTTAAAAACAATGGCGTATTTGTAGGGGTAACTTAAGAGTATTTAAAACGACATTAAAATAACATTTTGCTTAACAGCAGTCAATGTTATATTGAGAAATTATAGTGTACACGTGGTTTTCACGTAAACTGTTTTATTAACATATTAGAGTTTTATTTAACGCCACTTAATTAATATTTATCTGATTCGTTCGTTTTCATCAGGATAATTTAAACACATTAAAATGTACTTTAAAATAACGCTGTACAAGTTTAAATGAATTCGAATAAATATACAAGCGCACAACTACGGACGAATATTTGTTCATGACAAACTCAGTTTTGAGAAGGAGAAATAACTAATATTTATTCAAATTTTTTGTACATTAAGATATTAATTATGCGTGATGTTAGTGTTGTACATTGCGAAATCAATCAATATTAACATAACGTGTAACCGACTGTAACACCACAAAATCATTAATTGTAATTAGATGTTCCTGGTATTATGTATGGACTATGAGGAATTCTGGAGTAACACCGCTGCACGATATGAAAAGGAAAAAAATTAAAAAAAAATCTTGTACGCATACTTAAATACTTACTTGTATATATTTTATTTACTTCTTCACGCCCGGTTTAATAAAGATTAAAAAAGAGAGTTTTTAAAAAAAAAAAAAAACCTATTTCGAAAAACTATGAAATAAATCAATAATAGTTTCCATTTTCGAAGTCGACGCCGAATTTCCGTCAGCATCCACATTGTATAAATGCACCGTCTTTCTGATAGTGTATAACGCGTAGGCATTTATTTATTTATTTTTTTTATTATTATTACTGTTTAAAATGTTTTATGTAACAACGTATGTGTGTTTTTAAGGGCGAGTATAATAAAAACGCAATTTCTACGCCCCGTTTATTGGACATAAAAATTAAGCCCATATGGAACAATTTATACGTATAATAATAAAAATCCGTATTATTACGTCGTCGGCGGCGGCGGTCAATATTACGACGATAATTAAATGCGGAGACGTGTCGGAACGTATGGGGGGGACACAACTCTAAACCATCGCGATAGTGAAACGGACTGAGGATAAACACAATGACCGTGTAATTTGAAACGGTTTTCATATTATACGCAAACATTCGTGTGACGTTAGTTTGTTAGAATATTATAATATTATACGCGGGATGTGTATCAGTGGCCGGTATATCATTATCGAAATGAATTTTTTTTTTTTTTTTTCAGTATACGTAAACAATAGTAGTATAAAAACATTTTTTAGTAATTATTATTTAATAACACGACTTCTGAGTTCAAACGCGTTCGTGTGAAAACTCGTTAACTTTTAATAAAAACGTTTGAAAGCAAAAAAAAAATTACGAGACCGTTGAAAATATTCTTTTGACGGGGCAAACGGACACGCGTGAAATCGAGAGAAACGCCGCGTTTATGATTGTGATTTCCGTTTTGTGTTATTACAATTAGCCAAATTTGTTACACTAAATTGAATACGAGTAAAACTGTTTCCAAAGACGAAATCTACAAAATAATAATAATAATAATAATAATAAAAAACTCCAGTTAATCGAAGCGATTTTATTTTGGACACATTAGTCTCGTTTGGACAAAACGAGAGAATGCGGACGTGATAATAATACTCCTCAATAAATAGTTGACACTCAGGCATTTAGGAATTTTAATTCCGTTATGTTCTGTATCTATAAATTATCGTTAATTGCGATTTGTACGAATATACATTTACGTATCTAAACATTGAACAAACCAATGTGAGCACTGACTCGGCCGATGTCATGTATCGAAAATCACATAAATAATCTAAAGTTTTAAAGTGCATACGTATATATATATACTATCGACAAAATATCGTTACGCTTCCACGGGCATTACTAAGAATTCGAAATACATACGTGGAAATAATAATTGTTCAAAAGTGTTTTGATATTTTTATTGTATAACAAAACATGTAATATATCGTTTTTACGAGATATTTGATAACGTGTAATATATAATATCGTGTTAGCGAAATAGTTTTTACAGGAAATAGCTGACGATTTAGAGTGAAGTTATTTTAAAAACGAGAAGAGACACTTTTTCAATAATTAAATGTATAGTATATTGTTGAAGAAAACTTAAAATCTTATATATATATATTATATATACAATTATACATAGTTTACAATGTAAACAAATATAATGAAAATATTCTTATTTATTATTAATATACTCGTATTAATTTATCAATCAATAAATACATCATATAAATATTAAACGTATTTTTATAATTCACTCGTGTCTATACATTACAAATGAAAACAAATATGGTTTTTCGTTTAGCGTTGCGAATAATACGACGGCGTTGAATTTAAATCTCTAAATCTCGAATTTCTAAATCAGGAGGGAGTTTTTTTTTTTTTGTTAATTTATCAAATATCGCGTTACAAAAATGTCTATATAAACTTTTCGTATTTATTGCGCCAGCGAATGTTCATATTTCCAATTTGCGCGATTAGAATTTAAATCAGTGTTCGTAAGTGATTTATTTTATTTTTCTAACTAGAATGTTACGCGCATATAAAGTAATTTACATTTATATGATATGTATTTTGTTTTGAAGTACAACAATAGTATGTAAATTACCAATATACCCACTAAATTGCACGGGATGCAAATAGATACAATTGATATTCCACAACGACTAGCATCGCAAATGCTCATTAATACATTGAACTAGATATAATAGTGTTCGTATAATATATTCGTATACTACGTATATATTATAATGTCAACTATCAAGAAGCACCTGTGATGGAGCAATGCGGACAACAATTACACCGGTTTACAAATTTAAACTTTTTTTTTGATCATCAGAATTGAATGTAAACTATTCTAAACCAATTTATGGCGCTGATTTCGAATCTGTTATTAAATTTTTTTCGATCATCTTTAGTTTTTTACTTATAACTATTTCATTTTTATAGATAAAACAATAACAATTATTAATTTCACAACAATTAAAAGATGTGTACCAATGTGATATCATGAACGAACATCCCATCGAGATGACAAAATAAGTAAGATTAGATTTTAAAATACGTCCAAGTTAAGCGATACAATAATACGTATCTGAATTCGTATACAACACACAGTATATTACGTATTCAAAGAACAAATTTGAATCAATTTCATTTTAAAAACTGTGCGTGCTAGATGAAAATAGAAAACAGATTTGAAATCAACATGAAATAATCTATATATTTCAGTTTAAATTATCACTGATAAAATTTTATTGTAGACTAGTGTTATTTACACAAATACCAAGTTTAATAATTATATTTAACTCCTTGTGTTGTAGATATTTGTTTTTAGTTATATTATTTACACCATGTTTTTCATTATGAATACAACACCTAATGTTTCTTAAAATGTAGAATACTCATTTTTTCAATGATATTTTTCAATTTATCAATTTTATTTATTTCCGTATATATTATACATACGTACATATTATCTTGTATATTCATCTTTTTATGTGAATTGAAGGAAAATATTTATTAACAATGAAAAAGTACATTATTAAATTTCATGTAAAAATTAATTATAATATTATTGTCTATTTTACTCATTTTTTTTTTTTTTTACTAAAAATAAAAAATAAATCAATTATTTACGTATCTTTTACCTAATTACAACATATATTGTTCATTTTTATTTATTAACCTGTATACATTAGATTATATATAAAATATATTCTGTCGAAAAACTGGATTAACTGGATTTAATTGCGTATAATACAAAATTAAACTGGACGGAAACACGTTTAAAATAAAATAATTGTTTTCCCGTTGAAATATTTGTGTGATATTTAAATTTTAAACCATGTAATTTAAAACTATTTTTTAAAGAATTAGGTATTATTTTCGTTCTGGAAAAAATATTAGGAAGTACATATTACATTTGTTTGTTTATAAGGATTAATGATGTTTTATTTTTATCTTGTTCGATTTATTAAGTTGTCGTGAGCTTGTAGAATGAAAAACGATTTTACGTGGTCAAAAAAAAAATAAATAGTTAACAACTATTTACATATTAATATATTTACCAGTAGTTGTTGCTCATAACTTATTTTATAATATTATATATTTTGTGATATAATGTAAATTTATATTGTCGGAATGTACACGGTGTTTTTTTTTTAATATCTTATGCGTTTGTATTTACCATAGTTTATTTTATCCTGAAATTATCTAATTTACACGATTCTTTTTAAATGTATTCATGCACATTACTATACTCATTATTATATTTACGTTAAATCCATACTTTAACGTCATTTTTTTTTTAGGAATTTCTGGACTGTTTTTTTAATAATAATTCTAGTTTTTCTAGTATCATTTTTATACTTTTAAATTATTTGAAATATTTTATTTTCATATTAATCAATTGTAATTATTACAAATATTTTTTGTTATCATTAATTTTATTAAATTTTTTGTAAGGTTTATTTTCAACAATTTTTGTACAAAAAAATTACGTTGCAATAACATCAATACAAACCTCAAATATTAAAATATATCACGGTAATATTTGTACATATTTATTTACTCAGAGTGATAATACATCTGTCGGTGTTCGATTTGTCTATGATAATGCATTAATCATTTTGGAATTCGTGTATTTTCAAACAATGTCCGCTATAGATCCGTTTGATTAATTACGGAATACATTTTCGCGTTGAAAATAAATTGGTGTTGTATTCATTAAGATAGGAGATCCACAACAAGAACGTTGGTATAAAATTAATCCGCATGATAATTCTTAACTATAGTTTATCTGAATTTCGCTGACACTCAGTTTAATCGCTCGGATATAAAGGAAAATTTATAGGAGAATTGTGCGAGTTTTATTAATTACGCGAATACAAATGAAACCATCATAGCGACAATTAGAATATTTAATAATGTTATTGAACTTCTATAGTACCTACGTGGACAATTATTATAGTGGGCACAAATGTCAAACACTTCCATTACACGTACACGTATTTCATATTCTGAATATTTTATAATGGAAATGATTTATTTGCATAATATTTATGATATACCGTCGGTGAGATGAACAGGATATATATGATATATATGATAAAACAGTGATGAGTACAGTGGCGCATATTTGGGAATACAAATCGCCTGCAACTTTTCAATATGAATAAAATATTTATCATATGTGTGTGTGTAATGTTACACATTATTATTTTTAAAATTCGTATTATCGAGATTTCGGTAACCCGAGGACGATAATCGACGAGGAGTCATTACTATAAATACGATTTTATTATATTGTAATTACATATTAAAACTTTTTTTGAACTGCGCGAAAAAATGTTAAATTTAAGAAATACGCGTATTAATTAAATAATTAATGTAAAGTCGATTCATAACGGTAATTCAATTTTTTTTTTTTTTATGAATAATACAGATTCTCTAGCAAAACTAACCACGGCCTCGAAGTGAAATCCCGCCGAAGGAAACAACTGCATGACGATTGAATCGATCTTCGAGATCTTTTGTAAAAAAATAGTTTTTCTTTATATTCTCGCGCCTTTTTAGTATATACGGTTTGAAAATTTTCACGTTCTGTTATCGATCGCTTAGAAAAAAAACCACCAATCAATTTGTGTACGTTTATTCATAAATGAGCACGTCACGGAACAGTGTCCGAGAGAATCACAATCGATTCAGGTATTGTTTTCGATTAGAATGAAAACAATAATCGGCTAGCGATATAATTAAGTTTACATAATATTATAACGTGAATAGTCGTCGTTACACGTGCAAAATTACAAAAATATTTTAATAGAATGCCCCCGGGGAATGGACTTTTAGGCCATTCTCAACCGACCCTATATGGGCCGATCATACGTATGTGTTGTTCGATTTGCATAATTTATAATATTTGCAATGTTTTAACCGTACTTGCTGTACGTTTTATATAATTTATTTATCAGTAATACCTTTGGAATTTAAAATAATATTTGTGAAAATTATAAATATAAATATTAATTCATTTTACGGAGATATATAAAACATCTGTTGAAATAAAATAAATACTATTACACCGTACGAAAGAACGAAAATAATTTTAATTTAAGATTAATACAGTTCGATTTAGATTTATATTAAAAACATAAGGACGACAATTCGAAATTGTCCTATTTTGCTAAAACACGTCTGGTGTGTGACACGAGTTATTAACATAGGTTTTTCACAACTCGGAAAACATTTCAGTAATATTGTTTTATTCGATAAAAACGAAAAAAAAAAAAATTATTTCTAAATATTTATTCAATTATCGTTATAAATAATAAATAACACGATGATGTTCGATTTAACATTAGTATCGTTACAGGACATTAACTTTGAAATTGGTTCGTTCAATTGGCATAACATTCAAATTCATATGTGTTATTAGCATTTAGAACGAAATTTCCTAAATGCAGACAACGGAATACCTATAATGAAACACGAGTATATATTTATATTAAATATTTATTTAATACATTCACATATTGATTTAATGTTTTTTTTTTTTAGTGAAATTGACTCTAACGGAGAAAACATAATTTATCATCAGAAAGTGATATATTAAAGCATTCAAGTATTGATGTAGATACATTAAAGTTTTTTTTTGTTTATCCATATCGAAAATTATCATATATTGTAATTATTTTACGATTAAACGATATATTTTTTTTATATATAACTTTAATTATAATAATTCTTATTATCACGTAGATACAATCTTTTGTCCACACTTTTAAAGATGGTGTTAATAGTAATGCCGCTCGCGTATAAAACAAAGTTATTAATCATATTTTAACATATCGCTAAACGATCGTATTGTATGAATTGACCTATTTTTCCGTTTATTTCGCTAATTTTCCCAATGAAAATTACTGATATAATTACGAGTAAAGTAACTTTGAATAGTTCAATGTTAAAGAACTTATTAAAATTTACGCTCATTTTATTCTTAATTATACAAACGTTGTTTTAAAGTTCGTCAGATGTATCACAGTCTAGTAATGTATAGTCGTTGGTAAGAATATAATTTTCTGTTTTAATTAGATTTATATTGTTTTATCAACATTATAAAATATTGAACGAGTTAAACTGAATTTAGTCAAGCTTGTAAGATAAATCAAATAAAGAAATTACGACATTTTTACTTTATTAAAATAGAATGAAATATATTAAAATATAAATACGATTTGTTCTTATCCCGATAAATAATGATATACCGGCTATTCGTTTTTCAATTAGCATCAAATTAAAATTATGATTAATTAGTTTGCGAATATTTATAGATGATTTTAGTATAGATTTCCATTTAAAAACTTTCTGGGTTGGATCACTTGATTTTTCCAGCAATTTATGTTTTAAAATTCATACGTTTTGAGTAAGTACGTTCAGTAAATAGTTTTAATTTTAATGGACTGTGCGGTCGCTTTGGTTATTTGGATGGTTATCATTAGACTCGATTCGTCTGTTTGTTGTTAAACATTCGTTCGAAAAAATTATATTAAGTCATGGAATATACGTCACTACAAATTAACGCAAACATCGTAACCTACAATTTTGAATACGACATTAAATATATCATATCGGATACGAAATACCATATTGTTTGTAAAAATGAAACGATTAGTCATAAAGTTATTACAGTATGTTATTTATTACTTGAATTTAAATTGAAAAAATTTACCAGTTTAAGGTTGAATTTAAAAATTGACTTAAACAAATTTTATAATTCTTTTGTGTCCTGATAAAGTGTTTAATTGTTTTTCGTGCACGAATTGTAATTTTATTGTCGTATTTCGCAATTATTCTGAAAAGCGATCGAGTCATTTAGTGACATTTGTGTATTTTCACAGAATCAATAAAAGTTTCAAGTTAATACTGTTTTACGTACCTATAGGCAGAGATATTTAAATTGTATATTATATTATTTTAGGGTTTTAAAACAAGTTTGTATAGTTTATAAAATTATATGTTCTGTTGATATTTATTATGCTGATCGTTGTACTTATACTTTTCTTCAATTAACAACAATGGCGAAATTACTCGACATTTAAGAGGAAATGAAAAAAAAATAAACCTATTTAATAGTGATTTTTAGATACATTAGAAATTTTTTTATGGAATAACTGAT
The DNA here is from genome assembly GCA_032441825.1 of Chaetogeoica ovagalla. Lineage (NCBI taxonomy): Eukaryota > Metazoa > Arthropoda > Insecta > Hemiptera > Aphididae > Chaetogeoica > Chaetogeoica ovagalla. The sequence goes on along the minus strand of CM063749.1, from coordinate 948,305 downwards.
TATACTATAACTTAAAAAAAATGCGTGGCCCCTTCGTACAATACTTGACTATTGTACCCATTAAATTTTACTTATTTATTTTCCTTTTGTTAGAGAATAAAAAAATTGGAATTCTGTTGGCTGACTATACTATCTGTAATAACATATATATTTGCTTTTCTCCGATCGTGATAAATTAATATTTATAGTATAGGACACGAGTGGTATTTTTAATATACCAATAACTTTCTAATTTAACGGAATTTTTGATATTTTTATTTTAACATTCCGTAAAATATTTTTGAACATTTATCGTTTTTGAACACTCTTTAATACGTTTATTTTATTCGGATTAAATTAGACGTCCAATTTGTTAAAAACTTACCTCAATGAACGTACTTTTATACGTAGAAATGTGTATTTATTACATTAGCGTTTCCTCAAATCCTATTATAATATGCACACATAACCCAATAAATCTCTTAAAATTATTTTGTAAAGTTCAGAGTGATACGTGGAATACTTCACATCTTTCACGTTTCTCATACGTTAAATAAAATGGATGTTCATGAACCAATTCGCCATACTTTTTTTATTTTTTGAGCGCATCATTTTTAACTTAATATTTATGTGAAACAAGATTTCTGAAAAACCCGTATGTAATATGTATATAATAATTTCATTTTTGTCGAATTCCAGTAGGCACATGGAAAAAAATCAACTAATATATATATATTTAGTTCAAATAAAAATATTTCGAAGAACATCAACCGACCGTTTACATGAAAAATAATTCTAGGAAATAAAAATATTCGGAAAAATAATGCATGTATGTAAATACGACAGGCTTATCGAATACCGTAGTTACTTTTTTTGGTGTAATATGCAATGAACATTTGTATAGGTATTTACCGTTTCAGTGTACCGTGAATTTTGTACGTATTTACACGCACGTAGTAATTTAATGAATATTCATAAATACGCCTGGAGAATATTCGTGTAACTAGTTTCAATGAAAACAAACACATACGAATTATATCATAAATTAGTTATTTCGAAAATAATATTTCTGTGACGATTTCAGCGTTAGCCATTCGTCTTACTCAAGTCATCGCCTTATTTATTACAAGTCACAAATAAGGTCTGTTGTATAAATACGATCATTATTTAATTTGTACATAATATCGGCGAACAGACTTATTTTTTTCAAACGATAGTACCTTCATATGTTAGTTCGTTTATTATATGCGGCCAAATATAGCATTTCTGATGCGTTGAATTGACTTAACTGTCGTCCCTTTTATTACAACCGGTAATATTTAATAGAATTCACCATAGAAATATTCGTCTGTCCTTGTTCTGCAAATCTCGTATCGTCTTGTCTAATTCCTCAACAGATTTATTGGACACAAAATTCTCATCCCCGAAAATCAAGACGTATTCCTGTAATAATTTTCCAGTATCAGTTTAATTGGAAATTTTTTTATAGACGCTATCACTGCCAATTTTAAAAAAAAAAAATCTTAATTGTGGCACGTTCGACCGTTTTCGAAAATCTTACTCTATAGTGAGAAGTAAATTAATTCAAAACGGTGTTTCAATAAATTCAGGCGTAAAAAGAAAAAAACATTTTTCTTTCGTTGTTATTTATCGATGACATAATTCAGACATAAACATTTTTCTGGACAGCTTGTAAAAGCCGGGGCTGATGATAATATGTTTGTCATAAATATTTTACGCATTTGTATCAATCGGTAAAAAGTCTAAATTCCTTTTTTCAAGTTTGTTGGCTTTAAGAGTTCATTAAAGTAATACTAATAAACGTAATACTAAAACAACAAAAAAACTGTAAAGAATAACATCAAATTTATATTTCGGTAACAAATTACATTCGATTCGATCAGCTCGGAAAGTGGATAACGTTTTGAAAACACTCCCATAGAGAGCGCCTATTATATGAAGTCTTATTAAATTTCCGGACAGTTTACCACTGTGAATTGTAGAGGGGGTACGGTATATAGTATTTTAACGAACAAGAAGACAATAAAAATCAAAAAATTATGTTTCGTAACAAACAAAATAAGATTTGTTTTAAATTAAAAATTGAAATGAAAGTGTTTTAATTTCTAATTAATCTTCAATGGTTGATACAAATCAAATGAAAATACCTGTAGTGTATATACGCATCTTAAAATAACCTTTTGAATATCATGGTCCTAATACTAATCAGTCTGATCAGTCAAATATAGAAATTTATAATGCATTACATTTTATTCGCACACAAACCCTTTTCGTGTTCGGCTGACGTTTCTTACAACAGATTAAATAGCTATAATCCGGATATTAAATTGTAGTAAAGAAGAAAGTATTAAACAGCCTATCAGTCAATGGGTTGTTAATTACAATTTTCCTCAAATTACTGTCAATATGATTTTGAAAATTTAATAGTTTGAAACTCCTCTTAACGTTTTCATCAAAATAATGTCGTACACATTTAAAAACTGGATCATCATAAGTATTGAACATTCGAGAAGTGATACTTGGTAACCATTATCATTGAGAAAACGAATTTTAAGGCATTCGTCGTTCTCACCTGTAAGTTTACAAATCAAGATTGCGTTTGGAGAAGATGAACCGCCAATAATATGTAAAAGTAGTTCTGATCAATTCTGGCCAATTTTGTTATATATTATATGTCTTGTCATATAGTTACGTATTTCCCGTAGGAATAAATCACGGTTATCTGTGGTCGTTGCACCAAACCGATTCGATCACGGAGACTCCTCTCTATAATTGGAAACGATTTCTTCTTCCCCTTTCCAACGATATTAAATTGATTGGCTATCACCATCAGTCGTTCTTGCTTCTGTGTATTGTCGATAATCGTTTATTAACATCGGTGTATATAAAATTGCCTGCCCAACTGAATTCCGGGCGTATACGCAAATACGATACGATGCCTACCCAATATTTTTAAGGCGTTAGCATATAAATATATTATTCATTCCAAAAACTCTTCGGGTCCTCGAACTGTTGTCGAATTCTTTATCGAATATATTAGTAATTATAGTGTTTCAAGTTATTTCGAATATACACGTAAATTTTGCATTTTTCAAATTCATTAAAATTGACATATTATTAATAATACGTTGGACACAACTCTTTCTCGTCATTTATTCCTGTCCGATCTTTTTTAAAATTTTATTACGTAATTAAAATTTATTTTATACGCAACAAATTATTTTGTCAATGAGAAAAAAAATGTTGACGTGTAATTAGATCACATATAAATTATTAGAGAATGAAAACGAGCTGATACCAGACCTCGCCTGGTGCGATCTGTTAAAATAATAGCCGCGACTGTATCGACTAATGAGATGTCTATAGCTGTTGCGATAACTGAAGTCCACACAACGGCGGTATATTGTTCACTATGTTTTACCATACTACATTTTGTTTAAAATCGCGTAAGTTTGTAAGAGCGAGCTGTTTGTTGTACGGTGATTAATCGATATATTATTTTCGTATAACGTTTATATTTTTATCTAGCGTGTGAGAGTTTATAAATAATCCTTTTGTTTCTCGTATGAGTATTATCTGTGTGTACCGAGGAGAGCAAGCGTCACTATATAAATTATTTATGTAATTATAATATCGAATATATTATGTGCAAACAGAGGAAATAATTATTGCAATTAATGTACGATATCGTATTTGCGGTTCAGACAGCGTTCTCTCAATTTCATATATAAATAACCAAATTTTTTTTATAATTCTTATATTGGAACTTTACAATTTGCACACAATATGAATGAAACTATTTTGACGACCAAATTGTTATGTTACCTCATTATCGTTTTTATCATAATATATGAACATGGTTTGTTTAGTTTTGTGTTGTTGTATATTGTGGACAAACGCTTAACAAATTTTAATATGTTTATTGCCTATAATTTAATTAAGAATTTAACCACGGCAATATTTTATCGATTAAAATGCGTTTTGGAAATCCAACACAAATCCATTTAATTTTCTCGAAAAAAATTAATTCTTCCTCGCCGTCGCGTTCTTACTTTTCTACATGATTGATAATCGTTCATTTACATTAGTGTATGAAAAACTGCCTATGTAACACAGTTCGAGGCGTACGCGGATGCTACGATTTGGTTGCCTGTCAAATATTTTTAAGGCGTTAGTATACGAAGTGAAACTTCGTTTCGGGGACAAACACTGACGGTGAATAATAAATCTATGTTATTGACAGTGGTTGACTCCCTCCTGCTTTGGACCGTTATATTTATTTTTAAATCATTAAAAGTCGTATTATTATTATCATTTTTTTTTTTCAATAGAGTTCTGGGTTTGAAAATCGCGTCTCAAAGATTTGAAAATCTCGTACTCAATTTAATGCCATTGTTTTATGTTTGAACTCCTTAAACAAACCAAGGTTGTACATTTACGTTACTGGTTATTGAAGAGCCGAATTTCGTTATAAATAACTAAATTTAAACTTTTAACGGGTTATTAATATGAAATAAAATTACTTAAAATATAATAAAATATATTAAAACATCGATGAATCAATTTGGGGGCCTAAAATCGATTTTTTTAGGGAAGAGATGATCGGTAATGATGCGGATTCGGATTTTTCGTTTCTTTCGGAATTGTCATTTTTTTGTCCGAATGTACACACGCGCCGTTATTGATGCCGGGGGGACGACGAAAAACGAATCGTGAAAACGACGTGCAAATAACACGCGGACCTGCGTAAAATGTCGAGACGACGGATGTTAAATTGGCCACGGCTGTATATATATATATATATATACGGAGTTATAGTTGTAACACGAAAAAAAAGTAATAAACGTTCCCATTACACGTAAATAAATAATAATAATACTTACAACACCCCCGAAAACGTATACACGCGGTTTATAATAATATATTAACCGGACACGGTCGTTGTTAAGTATTTCGGGAAAAATCTTATAGAACGAGACGCGAAACCGGCACCACGCATTCGGTTAATTAAACGCGTGAAAAATTGTTTTATTATTTCCCACAGCGAATACGGCGTGTTGCAGCGCGTGCAGTGTGCTCGTTTCGTCGGTACATTTCTCGGTCCCGGTCGAATAAAAATAATTTCGGGATCGTCAAAACGAAAGAGAACAAAAACCGATTTGTATTTTTCATACTTCACCTGTTTCTTATAATGTTTATCGATTGTCTTCGACGTAAATAACGAAATCCGTCCGCCGGACTTGCAACAAAAACTTACAATGGACTCGAAAATATCTTATCCGTAGTTCTATTCATTTATATTTACCGTTTTTTTTTTTCGGTTAGTTCGGTAACTGTTGTCTCGCCGCGTTGGATCTACGCGAATTCTAAAATTTTAATCCGTATACAAATAGCGTTTTTAGAGATTTCAGTCGATGACCCTTCGAAGCAAATGTTCGGACGGGACTCCACAAAATTCGCCAGAACGCTATACCGTACGCCCTCTACACAACTCACAGTGTTAAACCGTCCGAAAGTTCAATACCGGCCCATACAATTGGCGCTCTCTATGGCAGTGCTTTTACAACATTATATCCACTCTTTGAATGTAACTTAATACCGAAATATAAACCGAGTGATTTTCTCCAACAACACATTCTTAAATGAAATCCTATTATATGAATAATTCGATGTTATTATTCACACTTGTTTTTTTAGTAAGTATATTAATTATTATGGAACTGACGAAAATGCATGATTTATGTTTAGAAATTATTGTAAAACTGTCGGGATATGTTTTAAAATAATGATTTTTAAAAAATGCATCGCGCATACCTTTATTGTTATGCGTTAAGATTTTATTTTACGGATATGTTAACAGTAATGGTAACAATAAGGACTAACAATTAAAAAAAAGTAACAATACACATATGTGTATATAAATTGTAAGTAAATCATAAAATTTTGTTGAAATTCACAACTACGCATTTCGCGCGCGATTTAAAGCATTTTTTTTTTTTTTTTTTTTTTACTTGGAATCGCGCAAAATGTGTCCAAACGCACGTTTAAAACAAGCCCAATGGTGTGGAAGGGACTTTTTTCTTGTTTCTCTTCGAATAACGCGGATGGTTTCGATTTAAATCAGTGGCGTTTTTAAGGAAAAATTATATTATTTATTGTTACCGGTATTGCGATAACGTCGCGCGTGCAGCTGCAGCAAAAGAGTAGAGAGAAAAATAAAAAAAATTACTGCGTCGTCGTCGTCGTCGTGTAGATCGTTGAACCCGTTCGTGTTACAAGCACAAAAAAATAAATGCGTACAACAGCGTACAGCAGGCGTGAGACAATCGACGCGCTACTTCGAACCGTGTCGAATCGCAGAAATCACCAAATCGGTGTTATGTGCTCGTTATATATCTATAGGACGTACCACGTCTTTCCTGTACGCCACTTCCACATAAAAGTATACCGTAGTAATAGTGTCAAAAATCGGAAACGCTACTGTTACAAGACTTACAAACTACATATTATTATTATTATTATTATTATATACGTTCGTATAGACGTTTAAATAACGCGCGTACTTATATATATTATATAAAATTGATCGGCGCGTGATGGGAACGGTGGCGGTGGATTCCCAATAGTGTGTTACGACGCACGTATAAGAAGGACACACACAATAAGGAAAAATAGAAAAAATTCTGTTAAAAGAAACAAAAAAAAATGTGTTTATTACGGCGCGGAGGACGTGACAATAGGAGGACGTGAAGTGAAGAGAAAAAATACAATCTTATACGGGAAAATAAAATAAAGGAACGATGGAAACAATAATAATATTATATCATGGACACGCAGCGTGAATTCGTGTTCGTGCATCTCCCTCCCCCCCCCACACACACCGTATGTTGTATATTATATTATTATAAAAAAAAATATAAAATAAATTGTACTTATAACACACTGCTCGTTTCATCGAAATATGTATATAATAAACGCGTGATATTTTATGTGTTTTTCTACGTACACGTTAAGCCGCGTGCAGACCGGTCAAATTGTATCGATAAACACTTAATAGAATACTTAGTATTTTATTTATTCAATCAGTTTATTCGTTCAGTTTAGCCTCGTCCGCCCGCCTACGCGCAGTGCACGTTTCCATTCGTTTTTTGAACGGATTTTTGAGTTATTTTTTCAATTAAATAATGGAGTGGTCCGAAGAAAGCGTTTGTCGACTTATCGATTTATGTCGCGAAAAACAAATACTACGGGATCAAATTCAAACCGAGTACAAAAAAAAAATTGAAAAAAAAAAACGATACGTGTGGTGTTAAATTTTAAAAACACTTAATATTGACAAATCAGCGAAGTCGAGAAAAAAAAAAATGAAAAACTTGATTCGTCAAGACTAAAATGTTTATGAATTACGTCGCTTCGGCCGTGGCTGCATTTAAATGTCGTCGGTGAAATGTTGAGAAACAAAATTTTGTCACCGAAATAGGTGATTAAGACGACGACAAACGTTTGTTGGCCTGGCCTTAGAGTCGTCGGAGGAAGTCAATGCCCGTTTTCTCGTAGTCGTAGAGCACTCGAAATTTTCGAACAAATTATTAGATTTTTTTTTGTTTTTCGAGCGAAACGAGGAAGGTGTTTTTTTCCTTATCTTTGTACGTTAGTACAAATATTCGACTCGGTACAAAAGTGATCAGCTACACTCGCATCCGTTTTCCGGCGTAATGAATTTTGTTGAGCCGATACATGTAAAGGAGGTGGTTTTCTCGATTTTCCCAATAATTTTTATGCGCGACGCAAACATTTTTCTATGAAACGCGCGTTTCTCCGGCATTCCGAAAACGATTTGTACATTGAAATGTGCACCGAATCACGCGTACTATACGGTAATTTGCACCAATTCGTACAGTATCATCTCCCCTAGCTCGCAATCGTTTAAATCGTACGGTTTATAACCGTATTTTCGAGACTATTTTCGCAGCAATTAGCGTTCGACTAGCGTGTTTCTTTTTTTTTGTACGGGGAAAAGTAATTTTGTTTAGAAAAGTCCCGGTGTACGCAGTGTCTCGGAATTCGTTCGGCCGAAGACGAAAGATTAGAAATGAAAATCTCTGCGTCGGATATTTTCTGTACTCCGTTTCGAAATCGCGTGATTAATTTATTATTTTTAATAATAACAATAAACCTCCCCCTCCACCCTCCAGCCGTTGTTCGATATTCGCCCGCGCGGATTTCCGCATTTGCGTGTGACGACATTTCCGCGACGGCGTACGAAATCGCGTCGCGTCCAGGTGCGACGTTTCATAGTACCTACAAAAAAAAAAAAAAAAACGCTATAATTCTCGCTCGGACTCCCTTCTATTTTTTTATTTATTATTATTATTTTTTTTTTTTACAATTTTTACACACTCTAATAACGATCGTTCGAGTTTATATATAATAAAGCGGCAGCGGCTCGACGACGCCTTTTTCCCGCGCGCGCGCGTATAAAACCGTATCGCGCCGTCTCGGTCTTTTTTTTTTTTTAGTATTTTTTTTTTTTTTTTTAAACAACCGAAAAAAAAAAAACGTCCCCGTAACAACACACGTATTATTACCGAATTGTTTCCATACGGTTTTCCTCTAAGGTCCTAATTTCTATAATCCCTCGGCGGATCCCCTTTTTTTTTTTCTTTCACGTTTTTTTTTTTTTTTCGTTTTGTTGTTCGTCAACGCGTCTCACCTGCTGCTGACCGTTATTTCGCGCAGGCTTTGCGCGTGGGGTTGTTTTTTACGGGAACCCCTTTTAACCCTATTGTGCGCCACTGTGTTCCGCATCCCATTGTCGCCGCGTCCGGGAATCGGGGAACGGGCGAACGGGTGAGGGGGGGGGGGCGCGCGACACACGCCGCGAGATTCGCGCGCCGCCTGGCCGTTTCCGCGTTCCGGTTTCGCCGGTGCAGCGGTTCGAGTATATCGCGCGATATTATTTTGCGTAGAAAAAAATCATTCTTTTTTTGTCTCCCGATATATATGTAGTTCGGTTCATATTTTTATTTTTTTTTTTCCACGGGAAAAGTATTAAATTCGCAGTTTACTCCATTGTGTCGCTGCTACACTCCGTATAATATAATACTTTTGACAATGTTCTCTCTCTCTCTCCGTTTCCGTGTACGCACCCGGGCAACACTATTTTCGCAACAATGACGACACACTACCGCGGCCAAAACTATATGGAGTATGTAGTTAATAGTGACAAAAAACGCGCGGTCGACGCGACCATTTATTATTAATTTTTATACTCTTTTTCGTTTTTTTTTTTTTTTTTTTTACTACCCGACGGACCGCGGGCGTTACGGAAATTCGAAGCGGATCAGATGCCGCGTCGTGCAGCGGCCCCGCGCCGTCGTCCTGCGATGGCGCGGTGCCACCACCGTTTTTCAAAAAAAACTCCCGCGAGACAAATAGTTTTTCTCCTTTCTTCTTTTTTTTCCGTTCGCTTTATCGAATCGAATTATATAGAGCGTGTATATATCGTATAACAGAGACTGACGCTTCGAACGCATTCGACTCGTGTTCCAAACGTTTTCCGCGGTGGCGGGGGAAACGATCAAAAAATAAAAAAAATAAAAAATACGAAACAGTCGAAAACGTCCGGAATTATTATTATTATTATTATTACGCTTTGTATTTATACGCGTACGCCGTATAAGGATTATTATTATTATTATAATCAACGGTGTTGTCATCGATTTATTTTTATGAAATAAAGCCGATTGAAGTTTGTCCGTAAATATGACGATGTTTTCGCGACGAAAATAAAAGGGTCAGCGATAGACCCCGCGCCCCGCCACCGTCGGGAGTGATAACACCAAATTTCCGCCTTTGTTCTTCACCGTTATCGCAAATTCCGGTATAAATTTCTCGCTTTTCTCGTTTAATGTATTTAGTTTACGTACTACGTTCGAAGGGACTCGTACTTGTGCGTTCATAACAATTTATAAGTATGGTAGGTAAAGTTTATAAGTAGTTAATAAGTTATTATTATCAGTGAAATAGTTCTACACGCTTTGAGAGTTAAATTTAATACTCGTCTATTTTTGTGTGGGCGCGAATTGAAATATTTCGGTATACTACCATATGGGTTACTAAAAAATTAATTACTTAAAAAAACACTAAAAATACTGGAAATTAATATAAAATAAAACAATTAATATCATAAAAAATACACTTGTAATTTTTAAAAATACTGTAACGCATTAAATAATAAAGAAATCGAAATGGTGTTTTGTCATTATACACAGGTTTTTTCCTCCCTTCAAATATGTAATAAAATGAGAATTAAAAACAACTCTCGTATATTAAAAACCAATAAATAAATGAGAATTAAGCGTATGAAACGAATTGAGCGAGAGTTAAATTCAATTCTCAAAGCTAAAGCGGTAAATTATATGATATGAAACTATTGACGTTCTCTTATATGATCAGTGAGAGTTAAATATAACACTCGAGCCAGTTAACTTGTTATCATAATGTTGTAATTGTATATCAATTAATAAAATCTATACTTTTCATTATAAATAAGTCTTTAGCACAATATTTGATTTTAAATTAATAACTTAATATCGATATTTTAAAATGTTTTTTTTTTTCGACAAAATTGTTGGTTTTCCTTTATCGCGTCGCCGCCGTGCCAATCTATTTGACACCGATTGTAGACGCAATATATTGTGTTCATATATTAGTTATATAATGTACGCTTAAGACAGTTTTGTGTTACAGATTAGTTACTGATTTCGTAATAAAACCGATAACTGTGCGAAATTATTAAATTTTATTATTTACTCGACTTTGCATCGAATTTTACAAAATTGCAAATTCGAATTCCCTCGCGCGGTTTTCTATAGGTACCTTATTTATAATATAAAATAACATTCTAATGCATTATTTCTGTATAATGTATTATAGTTATAAGTTTTCTTTTTTTTAAAGGAGGGCGCTCCATTCGCCTCCTCCTCCCGCACCTTTGATCCGCGCCCTTCTCGCCCACCGTCAAACGATAATCGTGCAGGTTTCGTTTAGACGTATTACCCGTACACGCTTGTGTGTGTGTACAGCTCGACGCGTTCGTTTAAAACATTTTTATTGACCCCGCGCGATGATATTTTGCAGTAGGCGGGGAACTGTCCCTGCGAAAAAGGGTCGCAACAACGCGTCGCGTATTATACAAACAGTACCTAAATATGGTCACTGCGTGCAGTTATACAAACTATTACTCGTGCACAGACGACCGGTCGCCGCCGGCTGTCCCCTCTAAAATGCTAACGGAGAGAGAGAGAGAGAGAGTAAGCAAAAGAGGGCCGCCGAACGACATTCGGTCACGCGGCGGCGATAGGCCGGTCAGACCGCCATTTCGGATTGGATTGTCCATTGTCCGCAGCCGACTGTCCTCTCGGCCAAATTTAGTTTAAACGCGAAAAACAAAAAAAAAAAAGATTATTATAGTTTTTTCGAAAATTTATTATTTATTTATTCGTCTCGCGACGGGAGAATAATAAATTAGTTTATCTGAAAAAAGATAGAAAAAAAAAACGACAATTCACACGGATAAAAAGAATATAATATTTATATTTCGATCACCGCGGGCAATATGGTATTATAATATTTATAAAAAAGAAAAGTTTAGTTTTTTTTTTTTTTTTTATCTCACAATATAACGCATGAATTTCTTTTTACTTTACATAAAATACGTTTTGAATTTCCTATGCCTACATATGTATATAAGTAACATTTAAAATAAAATTCAATATATATATATATAAAGTTCGACCGACGCGTTAGGCCGTCCGCATTTACACTTTTACTCGCAGTTACATTTAATTAACGCGTACGTGGACCAATTTCGTTCGAAGAACTGACAACAGTCTGCAAAAGGCACATTACGTATGAAGCTTGTCAAAAATCAAATCTTCTTGAAAACGATCATTGAGACATCTCACTCGCTGATGCATCGAACGCATTGCCCAAACTATACTCAATTTGTTCGTTATTTTTGATTCTACGTATTTTCAATAATAATAATAATAATCGTATAATTTTCCCTGCGTCGTGTATTCCTGTTGGTTTTTATGATTTATTTCGCTCGTGATAATAATGTAATATTTTCTCATTCAATTTTATATCCGCCGACGATGATTTTTAATCGAAAAATAAACAGATTCAATACGAGTTTTAATAACATGCGTTTATATTTTTTTTACAATGCTCGTTGGATTTTATCTGTTTATAAATACAAAAAAAAAAAAAACTTATACCATTTTCGAATTCAAATTAATCGAGGGAAAGAGATGACTTGTTCGGTCTTTCGCTGTCTTACCTTATCGTAAATATATATATATATATATATACTTTTTTTTCAAAAATAATTAATAAATTTATCATTACACGTGAATGCCAGTCGATCGAACAACGATCCGACAACAACGGAAATTAGATATAGGTACTCAATTTAAATTAGTTATGGTGTGATGACGGTTTGTCATGGTTTTAATGCGGCAGTGTACGGTATTGTATATATATATATATTTTTTTTCCAGAACAACGTGAACTGTGTTCGGTTTATTATATAAATGTAAGAGTTTTTTTTTTTTTTTTATTCTCTATTTTTCTCATTCTTTTTTTTTTTTTTTATTAGAATTCTTCCTGACGCGTTTCAACGGATGAATTATAATAGTTTTCATTCATATTATATACGAGTATAATATTATATAAAAGAGGGACTCGACCGAGACCGCATCGCAAAGCTGTCCACCGCGTCTTTACAGTAACGTGTACATAAAACGATACGACGAGGAAAAATCAAAAAATCCCTTCTATCGCAACGAACTCATATGGTTTTCGATTTATACAACGGTTGACCCCATAGCTCGTGCACACGCGTATAAATTCAGTATGGAAGGACAGAATATTTCCGATTTGACATTTTTTATTATTACTAAACACGTACTACGAATAAATGACGATTGATAAACAGTGTGTAAAGGTCCGGTTGGACACGGCCAACAAAATTGTCCGGCGACGACGAAATCGTATACAAATGTACAGCTCAAGCTGTCTGTTATACGCCGATTGTGACGTGAAAAATCACGAAAACCGCCAACGGAATGCGTCAAATGCGAATATATTGTTTTGATCAGACCGAGAAAGTTCGAGCACGAAGAAAAGAAAAGAGTTACGAATACGACGTCAACGGCACGGAATAAAATACATTCGTTTTGCACACGAGACGTATGCGCGAAACGTCGCAGAGCAGATAAACGTTAATGCACGGATTAGACGAATTCCAATATTTATTCTTCTAATCTGCGATTAATGAGTAATGTCCTAATTAAATCAGCGCGATGCGTCGCGCGTAATTTTCGACACGGCATAATTAAACACGATTTTATCGTAAGACGATTGCGAAAAAAATATTATGACAATCACAACAAATATGCCACTACCGGATTCACGACGAGAGTTGTTGCTTTCCGAAAACTTATTAGTTAAAATAATATTATATGTATACGCTCGCCGAAAATAAAAAAAGAATAACGTTTGTATTAAGACCGTTTTAGTTTCGGTGAGTTTTTTTACCCGCAATAACTAAAAACTAAACACGCTTGATACTTCCTTACTCCTTTGGATACAGATTCCCGATCGTTAAATCAAAGTACTGTTCTTTTTTTTTCGTTTTCGAAAATAAGAAGATCCATTTTCAAAACACAATCGAATTACAATGTGTAACTTAGGACACAGCCGAACTTAGGTTTATTTTATTAGTTTGCATCGTCCGCGCAATAAACGCAACGCACGGATTTGGTTAGTGCACAGCGTTCAGTCCTTGTCCAGTAGTGGGCGCGTCGGAAATGTCGAGAAATTTCTCGGACGTGTTCAACGTCCACGCCGCAGTTGTATTGCGTAAACAATTCGATTATAATGATTATATAACTATTTTAATCGCGTAATTTTAATGAAATGTTTATTTTAATTGAAAATTCTCTAATGATTTTTGTGTACTATTTTTACATTATATATATATATATATATACAGGGTTATTCAAAATGATTCATCCGATTTCAAATAGTTATATAATCGTAAATTATAGACTTTATCTTATCAAATTATATATCAATTAAAGAGGATAATCTAAAATTTTAGAATGTCATTAATTCGTTATTTTGAAATTATCTCTTACGGCGATAAATTAGTCTCCGTAAACGTGTCGACCGGATCACACAAAGCGTTTTGCGTGTTGAAATTTTCGAAATGTGAATCGGTCGGTAGTAACAGTGCAACGTGAGTTTCGTCGTCATTACGGGATCGATGCACCGCGACTGCTTAGAGCATACTTCGATGGTATCAGCAGTTTAAAGATACCAGGGTGTTTGTGCAAAGGAAAAAGCAAGTGGAGTCAATTAGATGTACTGCAACAAGTATGGAATGAATTTGATTACCGATTACATATTGTTCGTGTGACCAAAGGAGCCCACATAGAACATTTATAGGTACAATTAATGAAATTCGAAATGTTTTTCTTTTATTTAATGCTTTATATGTTATTCTAAACCTAAAAATTAAAAATATATAAGCAATTGAAATCGGATTAATCATTTTGAATAACCCTGTATATATATATACTTATTAAGTGTATATCTACAATGTGATGTAACGTTAAAATAATAATAATTTCGATATTAAAAAAAAAAATCACTCGAAAAATCGGCAAAAAAATTATTTTTTTTTTTCTCTTCTCGTTGAATTCTTTAAATAAAACATTTTTCATTGAAAATACGAATTCTGCGGTTTTCTACGTATACGTATGTATGCTCACTGATATCCAACTGTTAAATCCATGTATCAACGGATCATATAATCTCTTAAATGAAATGTTATTTTTAATAGAATTCTCTCACTCGAGGGGGATGGGGACTCTGACGGCCGTTTCTATAAAACCATTATGAACATATATAAAAAAAGAATTTTTGTTTGCTTACAATTCGTTTCCATATCGGTATAGTGTGATAACGCGACGATTTACGGTCCGACTGTCGAACTGAATAAATCGTCGTCGGTTGCGGACGATTTTCATTCGAACGCAGACGTTATGTGTACGCCGCGTATCTGTGTTTTATTCTCCGCGTTACATTTACGGTTATCGGAAGGTAAAGAAAAAAAAAAAGAAAAAATTAGAAATGTTTAACCATTGTCGTCGTCTTCATTGCGTCTCGTGCACAAAGCTCTTTCACGTACACTGCACAAAAATAAAAATCGCGACTTTCAATTACGTCCGTCGCCGCGTTTATCCTTTCGCGTTTCATGAAGTCTGTCGACGAAGTCTCATATATCTCTCCGACTATCGTCGACTCTCGCGTGGTGTTCCATTCTCGTTGAAATTACTCTCTGCTTTTTGCGTAAGAGTAGACCAATTGTTTTTTTTTTCGGTTGAGCCGCGGCTGTGTTCGGAAAAAATAGTCATTTTAGAGACGTTTTTCAAACGATCCGAGACTCCGAAAATGTCTAGACAACATCGCATACATATATATATGAACTGCACGCGTTGCGAAAACGGTAAAAATGAAAATTTGATGTGTCCGGGAAGGACTCCGCGGCAGAAGTGAAACTCCAAACTGGTGTAATACTGAAATCGATACAGTTATTATAGAAATTGTATAATGTGGGATATTATGCTAAATTAAAGATTTAGGCATAAAATAATATTTATTTATTAAAAAAAAAAAAGACTAGTTTTATTGGTAATAAAATTTAATTTATAGTTTTCTATCAACCAATATACACATTAATTATTTAATTCTATAAAAGACACAATATAGGCTTATGATAATTAAAAAAATGTAGTTGACGTAATTTATCGATATATGTACGAGTATCTAAAAAAAAAACAGCACCGATGGTAATTCCGTTATATAGTTCGTCGTTCGTTCATTTGAATTATTATTAATTTGTAGTTGAAATTGTGATGTAAGAAATTCTATCAAAACCAGCGAAATCGTATATTATAACACAGACACACATTTTAAAAACAAAAAAAAATAATTTAACTAATTGATCCCGTGTCCGTTGGGGCGTTCTCGTGTCAATTTTTTTTTTTTTTATACTGAATTTCGTTTGCTTGCAAGTTTACGCTCCATATATGGCGTACCTAAAGAAATTTCACTTAAAAAAAAAAATAAATAAATAAAACGATGGATTACGTAAATATTCACACAATAGAAATCTTATACGGGACTCAATCGGTATATATCTCAAACATCTCGAGACTCAATTTGGACCTTTAGGTGTTTGTGGAACTCAATTCGTATGCAAACCTTAACAGACATAGCTTGTATAAAATAAAGGAACAATATCAAAAAACATAACGTGTACACCGTATTATTTAACACTTTTAGACGTAGCATACGCGTAATCAGCTAACTCGTATACCTATACAGTTGTTTAAAAATGACATTGACAAATATATATATATATTTGATATTTTTAAAAGTATACGAATTATACGAATTCGTATTAAACTAGACAATTAAAATGTTGAAATAATTGTTTATAAATAAAACAAAACTCGTATCTAGTCCTAAAGAACATAATATGCATAATAATTCTGTAATATCAATAGTTTATGTGAAAAATATTATTTTTTTTCTCATTTCAGTAAAGTAAGTCATAATAAATAAATTCGCGAAGATTTTCCAAAAAAATTCGAAATAAAGATTTGCAGATACGTGAGTTATTCCTTAATACGCGTATTGCTGGGCACGTACTCGGTACTATAAAATTTAAAAATAAAAAATAGAGTTAACATTGAAAAAAAAACTTCACTCGTAAACTTTTTCTCAAATAAATTCTAACAATTTTATAGCACGCATATACGCGAGTGGGTTTTAGAAAGTATTGCTAACGTCGTCAAAGTATAGTGCTTCGATTGATTATATTATCATTACCTTTAGGATCGGGGCCAGATCGCTAGATACACGTTAATAGTCTTTGATTTTTTTTTTTTTTTGAGAAAATGTTTGTCAACTTATTGATTTATATCATGAATATCAATATTATGGGACTAAACTCATTTTCAAAAACACTTAGTATTGGACAAATCAGTCAAGTCGAAAAAAACTTTGAAAATACGTTTTAATATGAAATATATAATGAAATGTCAATGTGAATAAATTTTCTCTAAGATTATTATGAGGATTTATGGAAAACACGAAATAATTCAAATTGAAATCGCACAATTAAAAAAAAAAATATTTATAGCATTAAAACTATGCAACACGGAATTTTAAACTTTGAATTCTTTATGCATACGTAGAAGAAATTCGTAGTTTACTCTGATTTTTCCTCTGTATATATTTAATAATAATAATAATAATTAGCTAATTCCTTATTTATATATAATCCGTGTCCTATGTGATCGTTGTCAATAAATTCTTCGATTTTCGATCCTTATATAGAATGACGAAAATCATATAATATAACCAATAAGTCTATGAGAACCGTATAGCCGAATAATAAAAGATACGCTTTTTACCACCGCCCATTATTATTATTAGGTGTATTATTGTCATCAGAAATCTTTAAAGTGGTTAGGCGTATATATTCACCTGTACTATACGTCCAAGTTTCTTTTCAACGTGCAAACGTCCATTGTTGTTCGTGTAAAACTGTTGATTTTTTTCCGTCTATTGTAATATGCATACAAGTATACGACAAATTGCTTGCTTACAATGCGATCACACGATATTCGAGACGATATTACATGATTCAATTGACGTTTCTCTATTCATTCATCTGACCGTAAACGGAAATAATTGGATGATCAGCGACGTGGAATGTTTCGCGTACGATTAATTATTATATATTGTATAATATATAAAAATTATATATTGTATATTGTTCTCATATATATATTTTATTACCAAACCGAGACTACAGAAACCTATTATTATCAGTAAAATACAGTAAATTATACTGTAGTGAATTATTGTACTACATTTTTGTAAAACAATACTAAATCGTTAATACGTCTTTGCAGTTATCTCATTCCAGTGCGCGTACACATGACTATTTTTTCGTCAAATTTAATTTTGATACTCGGGGATAAAAGTTTTTTTTCTTTTATATATATAATATTATGTTCGATAACACGTAAAAAAAAAAAAAAATATTTTTTTTTTCAACTCACGGACTTTTATATTAAAACGTTTTATTCGTCGTGTTGTACGACGCGAGAATTAAGAGAAAACTTTACCGACAAAAAATAGGACAAAGTGTGTGTGTGTGTGTGCCATTGACGATAAACAAATTGAAAATATTATAATATTTCTATACGGATCGATAAATAATTTGTCAAAACGTCTAAAACAAATAAACGCCAGGCGATTTAATAACTGTAAAGAAAATAATTTATAAAAACGAAATTAAAGAATGTATTCCGATGACCGTACAACATGGTAGGAAGGAAACAAATCATTTTCCGTCGAAAACTTTTTGTCGATCTAAGGAAGTTTTGAAGCCGGGGTATATGCGGCTACAACTCTGTTGATTTATGCATGGTATATATAATTTGTACTTATCGCAACGATTATTATTAAACACAAACCACTGTGTTCGTCGAGTGTAACGAAAATGGGTAACACTCGCGTTTCACCGCGGCTCGTAGAAAGTAATTTTTTTTCTTCATTTTACGATTTTTTTTTTTTTTTTTTTTGTTTTCTTCCTTTTTCATTCCGCCGGAATATCTCCGATTATATACTTACCAATATATAATAGAATGTTCGTTTCGTAGGTACAATGTGTGCACGTATACGGCAACGTTTTAAAATGTATACACATACGTACGCGATATATCGAGCGCGCGCGCCAACGTCATGCGTCGGGTTAATCGAAGTTTTTTTATATAAATTATTATTTTTTTTTTTTTCGACGATTGCCAACGGACAATAGCCGTCAACTACGCCGCGGTACAGTTGAAAATAAAAAATAAAAACTTAAATGGGCCCCCGTGTTACGGTGTATAGATACTCTCGCGATATAGCTCGACACAACGCACCGTAGATAATAGTTTTTATTATTATTATTATTATTATTATTTTTTTCCTGTCTACAATACACGTTCGGAACGCGATTGTTGAAAAGGAAAAAAAAAAAACGATATAATAACTAAAAAACACGTCGTCGTACCTGGCCCTCCGTGGTATAGTCGAATCCATTAATCTTGACGTGTGCTGCACCATACGCGCGAGGAGTCGGAGAAGGGAATAGTTTCCTGCGGTGATGTCAACGCACACGAGTAGTAATACTCTGCAGGCGCGGAGGAAGCGATAGTGCGGGGGAGAGTGAGAGGAAGGGAATACTATCGAAGCGATGGTTTTTTTTTTTTTTTGATATATTCTGTGAATATTATATACATATAACCAGAACGGATCCGGTCCACGGAACAATTCGTAACAACCAATTTTATACACCGGCTGAAATAATAATAATATATATATATATATTGCGTTATTGCCACGATTATTATTATTATTATTATTGTTTTTTATGTATTTGTATTTTTATTCATTTCTTTTGTTCGCTTCACGGTTTCTGGACTCGGACGTGGGCGGGGAGGGATATATCGTAGACGAACGGGTTTATATATAATAAATACGTAGCGAATATTGAAAAAAATTGCATTTCACACGCGCGTTTTCCGCGGTTAACCGACACAAATATTGCGCATAAAATAACCGGCGAGTCACTCGAGAGACAAACGTGATACAACCATTTATGTGTATAGGATAAGCCCGTTCGGTCGCGTGCGTGAGTTCGATTTGAAAAGAAAGACGAGAATCGCGTGCGCTGATTCTTACAAAATATTCCATCGGTCGATCCGAAATCGAGTAAAGAAAGGAAAAAAAAAATGAAGTAACAATAAAGAAGGTTAAGAAAACAGGATGATCGTATTGAAAGTATATTTATTCTGTTGATCGTCTAAACTATTTGCCTTATTTGAATTTACATAAAATATAAAACGTATTTTATTTATATATATATATTGTTACAAAAATATTTCGTTACGTCTCGTAAACTTTTTATAAAATAACAATTAATTAAACTTGTAATTTATATTTTGTTTTACCAAAAGCGGAAGAACCGCCATCGTACCACGTTCATAAAACAACACAACAATGTTTCGATTAATCGATTTGATTGTGCTCGCCAAAAATGATGGATTTTCCACTACCGATGTCTACTAAAACTCATTTGCCCCATTAAACTTTTCCGGAGTGTGTAGTTTAAATCATTCCAGTAAATTTTTGATTATTTTTATTATAATATTATAAGTGTGGCCAAAAAAAATGTTCGTTATGTGCAATGTTCTTATTAACTATATAATATTTAATTTCGATTATTAATTGCTACCCTTCTAATTGTATTTATAACTCTAAACTCCACCTAACTATAGAATATTGAAAACTATAACTGTATAGTTGCCGCGTCGAATCGCTTTGCTCCGCTGCAGTCCCTCTTCGAAACATAAAATGTAAAATACATTCGCAGAGTAACAGCATACGTATTTTTCGTTGCTACGCACACTGTAGTCATCAGTAGAGTATGCGAGTTTTTGGCGTTCAGGGTTTTCGATAGGCCTACGCGTACATGAACTCAAATCTATTGCTACAAATTTGAACTCTTAATACCTGGTAATTTATTAAATTCGTTTATGATTGTGAAAGAGAATGGCAATGTATGGATTGGAAATCAGATGTGCGTTACGAAGGCAAGTTTCTTTCTAGAAGCTTTTGAAATACGCAATGTTTATCATATCTCTTGAAAAAAAAAAAGTTCTTAACAACATTTTCTAGATATCCGAAATTTTTCGTTCTTTATAGTTCTCGAAATATCTATATAATTGTTATGGCATCACTTGCGTAGCAATTTCTTTGTTTTTTCCCCACATTAATTCGACTGAAATTTATAACGTTATAAAATGTCTACATCTCTACATTATTTTCATCAACAAAAATATTTTTATTTCTCCGAAACAAAAACGTGTGTTTGAACTCTGTAGCCTGAGTGTGTAAATTACAATTAATAATTACCGTATATTATCATGATAACTGATATGTTTTTCATATGAGTCGTATTCAAAAAATAAAATGATGTTGGTTGTCTAGGAAAAAGGTCGCGCGTGACGAAGAAAAAAAACTTACCCGACACACGTTAAATTGTATTATAAATTCTAGTAAATTTCGCATTTGCCTATGGGTGCAGAAATTCAATGATGAAAAATTAGAATGATTGCTAAATGCGATTTTTCATTAGTATCGAGTGCGATTTTGGACCAATATTGTGCCAATATTTCAGAGGTGTTTTAAAAAGAATTTCTCATTCGTCCATTTCTCAATGTTTTTCGTCAATATCTCATTTTTTCAATAAAAATAAAATAAAATAACTGCTGGTGCCTTACACACACGAATATATGTCACATGAAATATACGCGAGGTCGCGTTAAACAATGTATTATTGTATTATTCGACCTATGTTTGAAGTTGCCAACACAAATACGTATTTAGTATATTAAAAGCTTCCTATTTGAATTCAATAAACGCGTTTCGCGCATATATTATTAAATATTAATATTATTTGTAATTTCTTAATAGAATTCAGAGATAACAACAACGAAAAACAATATGATATAATAAATTATTCGATTGGTCTTTAAAACTTCAATAATATTCAATTATATATTATTGTAAACAAGTTTCGCTTTAATATCTAAATGTTTAATAAGGTGTTTGTCAGCTTTGAAAAGTATTCGAATAGTTTTATTCGATTAAAACTATTTAAAAACTTTTTTTTGCATTAATTTTTCGATTATTCTTGTGGTAGAATTACTTTTAAAATACATAAAAAAAAATCCAATAAATAGAAGTATAAATTAGGAAAATGGGTGAAAATCTGATAATTTTGTACATTGACAGACAGATCGTATAGACGTTAATCGTTTTATCGCGGTATAGTTGACAATTTTCGTTTTACAATATATTTTTCAGTGTACAAATTTTCACGTCCCCGACGCCTTTACGACTTATTTATGTTCGGAAAACAAAAGTGTCGAATGTCTCCATAAAAATTAAAATTTCATATTATTTATCGAAATATTATATACAAATAATTATTAAGATGAATATTTAAGAAAGAAGTATATTTTTTTTTCACAGAGAGAATAGTGTCAATTAAAATGTATAAACTCGTTAATGCTGAGCACGGGGTAAAAAAGTGTGTACGTTTTAAATCTAATATTTGACAAGAATATCTATACATTTTTAGAATTTTCATAATATCGCGTGTAATGCTTTCGTTATTAGAACGTTATTTTCACTTACCGCGCGCAGACTCTAATGCCAAAAGAAAACAATATTACTACAGCCAACACTTCGATGGTTTCAAAACGTTTTGCTTCCACGAACTATATTATTATTATTATTATCATGTACCGAATTCACAATAGACAATGAGCAGGTTTTCGAATTTCGTTTTGTAAAATTTATGAAAAAAAATATCAACTCTGAACCGCGGAGGCATAATTTTAAGAATCGATTTCTTTTTATGCGGTTTCCAATAGAACTTTTTATATCTATTTGGTACTTTAGAAAAATCACTTTTCGATTTTCTCGATACTTTCACGGAATGACAGAAAAAAACTACCGGAAAACTCGATAAAAATGCGGTAAAAACGCGATGGCGTCAAAATCGATTATCGTTGTATTTCTTCGTAGTTTTAAAACTAATGGGTCATAGAAATATTCACCTGCAACTATATGTAACTATGTTATATATAAAAAAAAAAAAAATTATTTTAATTTTAGACTATTTATAACAATTATAAATTTTAAAGTAATTAATTCATAAAACGTGTAATTTTTGGTCTTTTAGGCTTAAAATTTTTTTTTTTAATGTCAAGCGTACCTCCTATTCTTTCAAT
The DNA here is from genome assembly GCA_032441825.1 of Chaetogeoica ovagalla. Classification (NCBI taxonomy): domain Eukaryota; kingdom Metazoa; phylum Arthropoda; class Insecta; order Hemiptera; family Aphididae; genus Chaetogeoica; species Chaetogeoica ovagalla. Next base: position 925,308 of record CM063749.1, on the reverse strand, counting down.
TATATTTAAAAAAATCTTGAAAATCGTTATTCACCATATATATTTATTTTTTTTAATAAACATTTGAATTATTTCGAACAAAGTGTATTTATGTCGATGTGGAAAATGTCAATTGAATTTAAACATTTTTAGCTACCTATAAAGGTTTATTGTAAGAAATTATATAAAAACGATATTATTGTAAATTATGTACTCTGCACGCATTACACATTATTACAAATTAACCATATTTATACAATAAAAATGAAATGTTATTTGTTGGTAACCGCATCAATTGTGAACGGCTGGACGGATTTGGTTAATTTTTTTTTTTTTATGTTCGTAATAATTCGAGCAAGGTTACGAAAAAAATTGGAAAAGTTGCCAGTAAAATTGGAATATTTGATAACGTTTTGTTGGTAATAATTATAATTTCAGAAAGTCGTCACATGATATGTCGTGTAATCTACGCGTAATAATAGGATTTTAATAATATCCGACTGGGCGACGAAAAATTGATGAACTCGGAAGAATATTTCAAATTGACGTATTTCTGAATGTCGTGTACTCGTCGTCGTCGAATCGAAGATCCGTGGCAACAATATATGGTTAATATAAATACTGAGAATAATAACGATCGTTATAAGTAATACGTTTTTTTTTCTCATTTTTATTCCGTTTACAAAAAAAAATAAAAAAAAATGGCTTTTCGCGTACATTCATAAAACGATTTGTAGACAAATGTATTGAAATCTGAACAGGACCAACGTGTGTGTCGGGTCGGTATTATTGTGAATAATTATTACACGCCGAAACTATATGCGCTCAGCGTTATCGTTTTATCGCACACTGCTTTCGAATTTATAATTAGTAACGTAACAAAACTCTGGATGGACACGGAAGAGATATAGAAATATAATCTGGGGGGAGAGAAAAAAAATGCGGGTAAAACAAATCGAGTTCGTAATTTCTAATGCAAAACACACATACGCGCATCGCGCAATAGAACCGGGGAGCGTATTCGCACATACGTGCGCAACAGCAGCAGTTGCGGTATAATAGAGTCATATACGCGCGTTTCCCATACATTTCCGTGTAAAAAAACGTTACCCTAAAAATCGTGTTTTTTTTTTTACCGGAATTCGAGTGTTGTTCGTACGACGGATTCGAGTACACGAACATTGTCGTTTTATTGGGAATGAATAAGAGAGAGAGAGAGAGAGAGGAAAAAAAAAGAGAAATCCAGTAAAACCGCGGCAATACCCTTATATATATTACGACTATACGAATCGGTACGAAAAGAGTAAAACGCCCGTGTGTCATAGCGGAAACCCCCCCCCCACCAATTTTTTTTACGTTTCCCAAAGGGATACAATAGCAATAATAGCGTACGACACGACGCCCTAAAAAAAAAAAAATAATAATAATAATAAAAAAGGGTTTAAAACTATAGTGTTTCGTCATCCCTTTCGTGTGCGCGTTGATCGCACACGGTCGCACACGCATTTTTTTTTTTTGTGTATAAAATATTATTATATTTACTGTCCGTCCCTATATATATATATATACATATCCCTTCGCACTGTTACAGACCGGTTAGTGCTGCAGATGATGCGCGTGCACATCACTTTTTACCGACGATATAATATAGTAACGGCAATTTTACACGAATTTATTATTATCGTCGAATATATTCAACACTGCGGGTTTTATTTAATATTTTCGATTCGATCAGCAATTATGCGCGTAATTCCAGAGAACCCGTACGAAAATCGAAAGAAAAACGCTTTTCGCTCAGAATTTAAAATCTAAACAAAACGTTCGAGTCGCTGCAACAATTACGCGTTAATATTTTTAAAAAAAGTAATAATAATAATAACTTTTCGATAGGATAATGTATTTTTTTTTTTTTTTTTTTTATTTGAATATGACAACGCGTATACGGCGTAATAATCTTACGCGGAGGCTGCGGGAAAAACGTGTAAAATAATAATTTGCTTCACTCCGAGGGACGTGCACGGTACGTTATACACATTTTCCGACCGGACCTATTTCTACTCGGTCCCTTAACTTCGCAAACACGCGTCATCATCATAATACGCGCGTGCATCGCACCGTGCAGCGCACGTCGCGTGTAACGCGCGCATATCGCGTCACATTGTTCGCGCGTTATTCAACGGTGACGACGAACATAATAATATAATGGCGCGCGCGACACGGACGCCAGTCGTCCGTCCCTGCCAACGATGTATCCCGAAAAAAAGCCCTTTCTGTCGACGTCCGACCGTGTTATTATACGCGCGCGCGCGCATCACGTTGTATCGTTGTATTTCGAATCAAATGTCGTATTGTCTAACTATCGTGTCGCCGTCGCATTATTTCGCACAAAACTCGATTTAACATTATTGGTGTATACATTGTTGCAGCTCTACGCACAGATATAGCTAATATTATATATATATATATAGTACAGTGGTCGAAGTGGATGAAAATAATTCGGATGGAAGCAGTGTCGTAATTTCAAGTTTTTGAAATAGGGGAGGCACAAAGTTGTGAAACGTGTTCATGTTGTTGAAAAATAAGCGAAAAAAAAAATAATAAAGTATTTTTTTTTTATATAATATATAACAAAAGGCTCTAACACCGTCCCTATATTAAACTTGACGGTGAACTATATGTTTTTTTTACGACTGAGTGACGTTTCGATCTACTGAACGTTAGAATTTTAGAAAACAAATTAGTATTGTTATAAAGAGAAAAAAAAATGATTCAAAGAAAATTTTTATATCTTAAAGAAAAAATGACAACACGACAATTACAGATTATACAAAATAACAAATTTAAAAATCCAAAATGGACAAATAATTTCAAACAAAATGTGTGGATGAAAGCTGACAAAACAATAAAAAAGTAGAGGGATCGCTCTCCTCCACACTTCGACCACTTCGTTCCATTAGAACGTTGAAACGTTAATAGTAATCGATAATAACGTTATAAGTTTGCATACAGACAAATGTTGTGCGCGCGACTCACTTATATTCGAAAACATCTCCTATAGAAATTATCCGCAACTATAATGTATAGCAGTGAACAAACGCCGGCCACATCCCTGTATCGACATTGAAATCGAATAAATATTTATGTGTAAAAATATTAAATGGGATAAACGAAACTGCAGAGATCTTTGTCATAAGGAAAACACCATGGAGACTACATAATATTATAATACGCGTTTCATATACACCCGTCTTCGTCGTGTCCTTATTAACTCCAAAATTACCACTCGAAAAATATGAACTGTTATAGCATGTAATTAGGCCAGCGTTTGGTCCGCATAATATACGCAGAGCTTTCTAATATCACAAAAAAATTCAGTCATTCCGATCGATGTCGCCGCACTAAGACCGTTGTAATAAAACCTATATAAGTTTACTTTTATTAAATACCTTGTCTTACGTGTCAAAGTATATATAAAAAGACAACCGAATACATAATTTACAACATTTATATGTATTAAAATATTAATGCTCGTACTACACTCCACTTGTAGTATATCTCAAATATGCGTCACATAATATGTCCCCTGTACTTGTGTATACCGCGTAGGTATACGTATATAGGCGATTTAGGCTGCATTTTTGAAAATACTTAACTCAGTATGAGATTTATACCAAAATATTGTTAGAAAAAAAAAAATATTTCGTTTTAATTCACCGACTATACCCGTGGCTACGTTTCTGTTAAAATACTGTGTACGCAATAATAAGAATCAACTCGAACAGTCATATCATCGATAACGCGCTGCAGGTTATCAAGTGAATTTTATTAATAATATCATCTCATCCGACGAAAACATATTTTGACATTGCGGAATTTCTCGAGAACAAATCTGAAAAATGGCCCGAATTCTTTTGATTTAAAATTAGTTTTTTTCTTTATTTCCGTGTAAATAATGATTCTGCGGATGCCTCTATTATACGCATTGACGGAGGAGTTTATACTTTATGCAGGAAGACTACAAAAGAAAAAAAAAGATTTTTATTATGAGCAGACTTTTATTGTACGGCGGACCGCGAAAATCGATTTTTTTTTTTCCTCGGCGTCGATTTATAGGTGGGTACACATCGTGCGCATTCGTTAGGTGTATACACCAGAAGTCAAATTCGACAATTTTTCAGTTTTCTCTCTCTCTCTCTCTCTCTGATAAATACGCCTACGCGTTAAAGAATAATTTCGCTTTTCGTGTTGCCGATGACTGCGCCAGTCACGACGACGGGGGAAAACGCGAGCGTACAAAGAAGAAGAAGAAGAAGAAAAAAAAACCATGTAAACGCGCCATTTTGATCGGCGGCGGCAACGGAAGTAGGTGTACCACCGGTCCGCGGCGGTTTGCTGCGGTAGGACGGACAGGGAGGGAGAGGCCGGCGTTCAAGTCGCTAACGGCCGGACCGTTAAAGCGGCGGTGGGACGGGTGGCCGGTCGGCCGGACGACGGGCGGGGGCGCGCGCGATTCGTCGGTACCCCGTCGCCGGGCGATACCACCGCGGGCGCGGTACATCCGCCGCGCGCGTAAGGGATGAGTCACGGCGTAGCCGTCGCCGCCACTCGTGTCGTCGTCGTTGCCGTCGTACGGCCGAACGACGACGACAACACGCGCACGATCCGTTCGAACGAGAACGCAATCGCGGCGTAGTCTTTCTGTTACCGCGCCGCGACGGGTTCCGACGTCCATTGCGTCGTGCGCGTCGCCGCCGGCAGTGCGCGTTCGCGTTCCCGCGGTCCATTGTCGCGCTGCCGCCGTGTACCACCACCATCACCGCGAGTGAGTATTATTAATTTGTTATATTCTAAAACACAACGGAATAATATCGTATCTCCGATAAACAATTGCCGTCACCGCTGGCCGCTGTGCGCAGTGCGTCGTACTGAAAACGAGAAAGTCCCCCGTATAATGGATTCGCGCTGGATGGGCGCGTAAACGATATTCTTAAACGTTTACAAAGACCATTGGCAGAGCTGTCTTTTAATGACTCGGTGAAAAATTTGGGTTGCGGCGAACGCGTTCTTTTAAAATTCAATACAGATCCGTTCAATTTCGGTTCAACGGAGTCCATTATTGATTTCGGCCGTGTTCGTTTTATGACGGACTCGTTAAAACGTGGCAATATCACTTTTCAGTGTTTCACTCTTAACACTGTATTACACTTGTATTTTGTAATACGACAAATAATATTATCGATGAACATTTTTACTTCAGTTCAACAACGTTTGCCGGCCTATTCGAGATAATACTGGACACGATTATAATTAATATATACGTTCATTTTCCTTGAATTATTATTTGCGAAATTGTTGTGCAATCAAACGGGTAATTCAACGAGCCGTTTATGTTGTTTACAAAACCGTTAGACAATGGTTCGCTTTAAGCATTCCGGAAAAATGTTCCCGAGAAAATTACTGACGACGATTTTAATTATTTGAATCTTTATTTGAAACGGACAATTTTCTATTTAGAAAATGACATTTTAACAAGCAGACTTTTAAACACACCCCGGTGTCATATTATTATTATTATTATTATTGTTTTGAATTCGGCAACGCGTGTTTTTATTATATACAGACGACGTTCTGAATGATAAAATTGCTTTTTTTCCAAATAGATTTTTACGGATTTATTAAACAGATTGTTATAGGAGGGAAAAAAACATCTTTTTCGGAAATTGTCCGATTCATTTAAATTTATAAAGCATTGAGTTTAAACATTTTGATACGCGTAAAAAGTGTTTTTTTCCTAATATGAAATGTTCAGGCCACGGTAAAATGTTTTAAATGTCATTAATTGTTAAGCATTAAAAAAACCGCCGGAATTATCGAAATTTTCAAAATGCTCGAAATTAATAAAAAAATATTTCGCGAATTATTAAAAATAAAAACGAAACGAAATTCGGTTTGGTGAAAATCCTTGAATGTTGTTTTATCCGCTTTTTTTTTTTGTTGCAATTTTTCTGTAGTTTTTCATTAAAAATGACTATATAAACCTACAAACAAGAAGATATAATAATTATACCGAAAAGTGTTACACGTCGTATATAAAAGGCATCAGAGCCAATGTTGGAATAGGGGAGGGACGCAAGAGGACAGAGCTCCTCTGCTACTTAAAAAAAAAAATTAGCGTCCCTTTACTATAATTTTCGGTTATGTGATATAAAATATTTAATTTGAAAAGCTATTTTTTAATTTCCAATTTCCAATTCGAGCACTGATCAAAACACTCTTATGCGTATACACACGAAAAAATCTTCTCAGACTGCAAAGAAACAAAACGTAAAACAAATACTACGCGCATATGCTTTGCAATTATCTCAGAATCGAATATATTACGTTATAAATTATATACTATACATATTAGATGTCCGTTTCGAATTGAAAAGTGTAAAAAAAATTATAATTATCGATAATATTGTTTTATACAATATTTATACGTATATCGGCGATTTCCGGACATTAACTAGTGAATTAGTAAATATTCAATGTCAAGTCCAATTTTAATTTTTTACGTTTGAATTTTATTTTAATTACACAAATATTGAATACCACTCGGTTCAAGTAATCATATAATGAACACGTTGATTTTATATCATCGCTTTATTGTAAGAACTGTTTTTTTTTTTTTTTAATTCTAATTCTCGAAAGTATAATATAACGCGAACTTGCAAAATACACGTTGTTCGATAGAGATTTTACCGAATAATTGCACGCGCGTATAGAAACGGGAACGTTACCTAATAATAATTATTGTTATCATATATACGAGGAAAAAATGAACATTTTTCAAATGAAATTTATTCGTTATTTTTTTCAAACAGTTACATTGAACTATTTGAATTGTTTTAATTTACAGTAAAAAATCATTTGTAAAACAATTCAAACTTACACGCCATCTACACGATATTGTTGTATTAAACCGAATTCTGAAATTCGACGCGTGATGTCCGCGTTCTACTGCGGAGTCTATATGTTGTCTTGATACCTGCAAGTGTTGAAAACGATTTCTCTTAAATCTATCTCGGCTGTAAGTTTATTCTAAATTTTTAATACTATTGCCATTATAATTATATTTCATTTATTTAAATATTTTTAATTAAGTCAAAATGTTTGAAACGTGTAAACTTTTTTGTTTTTATTTCTAGAAAACTATACATTTAATACGTATTGGTACGCGTTACCAATGCCGTCCAATAATATAGTTATTTGTTCACCCGGAATTTTTTTTTCGTTTTTTCGATGGTCCACAGGAGAAGCGCAGAAGAGTTCAAATGAATAATGTAAGTATAATTTTCTGGTGTGTGTGTATATATATTGACTTATGTTTTAAATTATTATAAACTTATTTTTTGCAAAACAAAATCGAATATATTTATATATAATATGATAATAATAATTCCAAAAATCTAAGTGACATAAATGTGATTTTTGTCGTTTTTTATACATTTAAAATAGCCAAAGTCAATGTTTTCAACATCGCAATAAAAAATATATTTTTTCTTCTTAAATACATTTTTAATATACGTATCACATGGGTTTTTCAAACAGCTATTTTTTTTGTTTTTTAATGTTTGTTAATACGCATATGTTTGAATCATATGGTTTTTGAGACAAAATTATCTACAGCTTCAAAAACGTCCAGAACTTTTTTTTTTAAATCACAAATATTTATACCTTACCAATGTATTTTTTTTATGTGATAAATGTCATTTTTAAATGGAAAATAGTTTAAAAAGAAAAAAAACCGTATCCTCATAACAATGTGACTGCGGTCGGAGTAAATGTTTAGCAATGGGAGACACATCGCAGTGTGCAAATCCGCCACAGTGCAATAATACATTTTATCGTTTTAATTATTTCATTTATACATGCGCTATGTCGCGTATAACAGGATTTATAAATTAAAATATTCGTTTATTACGGTATATAATTTTTCATTATAACAAGCGTATGTGTGCTGTATTATTATTATTTTATAAAAAAAATAAACGAGAAATTTTAATGCTCGAAATGTATAATAAATTAAACGTGTTTTATTTTATTCTACAATAATATATATAATATTCGTAACGACTTTGGTTCTGTATATTTGCATAGGACTTCGCAAATATTTTATTCCCGTATATTTTGTTTTATAAATATTTGCGCCGGTTCTGTATAACATATAGATATGAAGTCTAACATTATAGGACCAATGTCACGAATTGGAAATTCTGTTTAACATACGTATATTATTACGCCTTCTCGCGTGTAATCGTAGCGTATATTTTAAAATGCAAATATTCCATTCGGTTCAATTAGATATCGAAAGCTGAAAACATAGCGTCGTCGATAATCAAAAACGTGTATTCTCAAAGAAATAAAAACATAACTCGCCTATATATATATATAGGCACGAGTATATTTTATTTTTTTAAATAAAAAAATTATGTTAATGTTACACTTCGTGTCCCTTTAGTTATCTTTTTAGTTAACGTTTCTTTTCTTACGCCGTCTCTTTACTGCCATCACGAGGGTTTTTAGTATTTTTCGGAATTTGACATAAGTTAATTATCTCTGCGAATTCCGTAACTAATTCAACGAAAATGAACGTTATTGAAACTAAAAGCTTATTTGATTTCGTATCAGAAGTTTAGATTTTTTTATTCAGAAGAAGTTTTCACTTACACGAGTAAATTGTCCCAAAAAAAAAAAATAATACGTATTTTCCATAGATGTCGTATAAGTCATAATCGAAATTTTCGAAAAAATTCAATATCACAATAAATACAATTTTGAAAATTTATCAATATTGAGTTCATTTTGCGGAAAAATACACTCTTCGCAATAGGATAAATTTAGCGTTACTTCCTATAGAGTCTAATAGGTAATATTTTCACGTCAGTGTCGTAGCCAACAGTGTATTCCGAAAGGAACATAAAATATATTACAATCTTCATTTCAAAAAGTACTAAATCAATTACCACCACTTATGCCCAAAAGAATAAACGTAATATTTTTCATTCGATTAAATTGTGTTATTATATGTACAACAACAAAAAAAAAAACCACCGTTTTCCATTCCTTTGAGAAAAAATAAAATTATCTACGACAGAAATCAAAATCAAGATTTTCAGACTACATACGCAGCTTAGACGGTTATACGTGTTGACAGGTCATACACAAATAATTGCGCATTGCGCAATACTTATATTATATGTTCTATAATCCGAATAAATACGAATTTGAACAACACTTGTAATTATTTAAATATAAACTCGTAAGGTTTACGAAAAATAGATAATATGCATAAAACACTATTCGTGTCTAATGGAAAGATTAAAAAAAAAAAAATATATATATATATATGCTAATTATTAATGTTCGAAAGATACGTTATACGACGGGTTTTCGGTATTTTTTTCTTGGGAAATAATTTTTTTGCGTACAAAAAAAAATCTCTAAACGTTGCACGTTTAAAAGTTCGACACACAAAAAATAGATGAATTTTAACAAATTAACAGTGACTGTACTCAAAATGAAACAAAATTGATCTATAAAAAAGTCACGATACGCGTATATAATATATATATATATAGTTTTCACGCGAGGGAGGACAGTTTTCTCAATAAAAACTGAAAAATAAATTTTTCATTTTCATATTTAAAACGTATATTACGTATATAAAATAAAAATATTTCTCGATTTAACCAAGCATTATTATCGATCATAGCCCAGTGATGGTGAAATTGTCTATCACGGAACGCTTAGACCGGTCCTCCTCTATGGTTTTCAATATCGTGTCAAGACGGTATTCTTTTAACGTGCAGCGTGTTACGCGGCTACAAAAATAATACAACAGCACGTTACGGCGTTGTCAAGTGAGTTAATTCATCATAAATTGTTTTTTCTTCTCCTATACGCGTTGATGATATACGTATATAAATCAGCGCGATTTTTTTTTTTATTATCTATTCTAAACACGGATCGTCCGTATTATAACGTGAGAATATTTTTTGAGGAAAAAATAACATTTTTAACGCGTTCGTAAATGATTTTCGAGAGAGGAAGGCGGTTTTTTTTCTCTGGAAATGCGATTATCCTGCGCGCACCGTATACGGATTACGACGAACGTCGTCGTCGTTTCGATGATATTAGTTCGCTCGCGATAACCGTGAGAACAGCGTTCCCTCCGTCCCTTTACCCCTCGGAGAAAAAAAAAAAAACGCCGCGCGTACCGACCCGACGCGTTTATCTGCAATTCAACTCTTTCGTCGCGTCCCGCCTGCAAACGGCACTCGGCTGCGGCCCTGCCGTACTGCAGGTACGCGCGCATTTATTTTATACAAATCGTCATTATACGCGTATATATATATATATCGATATACCGACATATAAACGGGTCGACGAAGGGATACTTTTTTTTTTTTTTTCAAAATCTTATTCTGTCGCGTCCCTGTTCGTTGTTGCGCCGCACCGCACCGCGCGAATTCGCACGGGGGGACACGCAGCAGCGGCGGTGTGACGACGCAGTGACCGACGTTCGTTGATCCGGCGACGATATTTTTTCACCTCCGTGTACGTTATCCGCGCGACCACCGTTGCGAGCGCCGTCGCGTTTCACCCCACGCGAAATATTTCGTCCCGGCACTTCCTGCCTATATCGCGGTAAAAACTGAACGGTAAAATTAATTCACCCTTTTCGTAATAATAATAATAATAATCACTGCGACCCTACTTATATTTATATAGAACAAACGCGTACCCCCCTATTTATTTGTTTCCTACTACTATTTTTGCCGGCGCACTCGTCGCCGCGACCCCGCGCGGAGAACCGGCGACGAAAAAGAGCCGTTGTGTGCGCGTGCACGCGCGTCGTCGACGTTCGCGTTAGAAACGTATTTGCACGATGTGTGTAAAAACTCGTTCGGCAAAACGCGCACCGCGTCGCGTCAAACAAACCGTTAGTTCCGAAATTATAAATCCGTTGAATTTTCCCGGTAAATTTAATATATTATTATTGTTGTATATATGTATATATATATATGTACCCACTCGATAGCCGCGTAGCAAAGGGCTCGACGGGATTGGCCCGGGCCGAGGAGCGCTTTCAACGAACTTCGCGTACCTATCGCGCGCCGAATACTGTGCAGAAGACGCCAAACGATATCGGTTTTCACTGGCACAATTAGAGTGTTCACAAACGTCGAGCGAATAATTTAGAGGACTTTAATTTATTATATTTGGAATTTAACGAATACTCGAAAAAACCTGCTTCTCCTCTGGACACACCAGAACGCGCGCGCGCGCGTGTGTGTGTAAAAGAGAGTTTGTGGGTTTTTTTTTGTTCGTTTTCGTTTGAACGTATTTATTTAGACCACCACGTGCAGGTGTTGGCGATAGTCCGTTAAAATAATTATAACCGAGTCGGCTGTACATGTCGGGGACTAATGGTGTTGCGATAAGTGTCAGTACAACGGCGTTGCATTGTTCGTCGTGATATTTTACGCCACAATCCGTTTCGTTCCAAATCGCGTAGGTTTGTAAAAACGAGCCGTTTGTTGTACGGCGATTTATCAACACTCTTAACGTGTGAAAACCTATTGTAAATAATATTTTTTTTTTATTATTATTATTATTATTACTTGTTCGAAAGGGAATACGGGCGTGATCGGATGAGGACAACAGCGTCAGTATGGTTATTTATTCGAATATCGAATAAACGTGCACGGTGGAAATACGATTATCGAAATTAATACACATCTGGGTGATTGTAGTTACAAAATTATTTATTAAAAATTAATTAAAATCGCGCGAGTATTAATTATTTATAAAAGTGTTCTTTTCCCCCTTTAAATGTTTATGTAGACACGAGAAAAACCGGTCAATTTTTTCTCTCTCTCTCTCTCGTGTCGTGCTGTCTAAACGCGTACGAAAATGACGAACGAGATGGTCTACTATCGTAATAATTATAATTATAATTTTTTTTTTTTTATCTACTAATATTCCTATATCGACTTATCACAATTCGCGTGTTATACGTTTTATACAGATTTCATTATTATTTTTTTAAGAAACGAAAAGTAATAATTTTACACTTACGTATCTCATTTATACGGACTCGCATTAAACGATCGGTTATTTTTTTTTTTTTTGTTTTTACATTTAAAATATCGAAAACGAGCTGTTTACCAAAAAAGGCGCAAAGAAATTTCACGAAACGACCAAAAGAAAATTGTGTGAATTTTATATAACGAACAAAAAAATAAAACGCTAGTCATGTGATAAAATCCATTTATATGCTCGTGCGCTTTACGCGTATATATATATATAATTACGCTGTTATACAAATATTAGCTAAATCTGCGTCCAGAAGAGCGTAAAGATCCAAAATATTTTCAAATGAAATGTCTACGAAAAGCGAATTAACAATTTTTCGTCACAAGTCGAATTCGCATGAATTAATAAAACGTACCAAGTGCGTACATCGATTTAAATACATTTTAATAAGTACATTGAATCGCGATTATTTTATATCTCTACGTATATAAAACGGAGCGCGTTAATATTTTTTTTTTTTTTTTTTACACAAAAACTGGTTTTTTTTCAACGATTAAAACAAAATATTAAACTGTCGTTGACTAAATGTGCCGATGTTAATTGTCATGAAAACTCGTAATTATAATCTTAACTGGGTACTCGTATGTCTGCATAAATATAGGTTAACTGAAAAAAAAAAACGTATTAATCGGTAGTTTTTAAAGTGTACTTCAATGGTCTCATTTCTTTCTATAAAACGCGTACAACACAATATACGAGTTTCTCTTTCTGGCGATTTTGAATTTCGAAAAAAAACTATATTTCTTAATAGACTAAAAAAGATAAACAGATTAGAAATTCACTTTTAAAATAACATTGTTAATTTTAATTTTTTATTACTTTCCACCTTAACGAGTTATAATTGCGACACACACGCTGTAAATAGTTATGGCATTACACTTGTACGATTTATATATATATAAATAATACTTACATACATTTTAAAAAGCGCAATCGCAAATTTACGTACTTAAAAACCCGTGAAGAATTCACATGCAAAATTTGATTAATTTTAGTTTTTTTTTATAATAAAGCGAGAAGCGTGCAGTACCGCTTGAATACACGTCACATTATGAAATTTACAGAGAATTTCAAGAAAATTTGAAATATTTTAATACATTAGCTTTGTTAATTATTACGCGATATGTGTGTATTATATGTCTTCTGCATGGCTCGGTAATGAGTTGACTGATAACAATTAACGCATATTTGAATAAATCGTACACATTAAAAATTGAAAATATTTGACTTGGAAGAGACAGGGAAATAATTTTTGTTTTTCTTTAATTCAATAATTTTGAAAAGAACAGCGACAGGTGCAATTTTCCACTGTATACTTTTACAACTTTTTTTTTTTTTTGTACAATAATAATAAATTATAAAACGACTGTATTTTGTAAAAGAGAAAATCGAACGACCGTATATACGCGGAATTGCATTTTTGTTATTTGAACGAAAATGTCCGTATTATAAAAAATATTATTAAAAATTTAGACTAAACAGAGCATTATTTTTAACAGTTTTGAACTAAAAGAAAATAAAAAAAAAAATGATAATAAGATATTTATTAATTAATTTTACAATCCGTATGACGTGTTGACTTTTTTCCCGAATAAAGTTTTTCTTTTTTCGGCACAGCGTTTAAATGCTTTTCTTTTAAATTTTGTAATAAAACGCGGCGTTTTGATTGCGACGAATAATGTAATTATATGCGAGCATTGTGAAAAATCCGTACATTTTATAAAATACAAAAATTTATTACCGTAAAATATTCGTTTGATTTACAATATGTCAAAATGTACATTAAATCACAATGGTATTGTCTATTGCAAATTATTGTATTATTATTCTATGCGATTGTAACAGAAATCTGCATATATAATATTGTTCATAAAATATGTTTACTTTTATATATTTAAACATTTTTCAAAAAAAAAAAAAAAACACGAGTTAATTATAATATTAAAATAGCTTTAGATTATTTGTCGTTACGTCGCAGTACTGCGGATTAACGTAGGGTGTTCGTTACTTTGAATATTTTACGTGTTTCGCATTTTTGCACACCTGTAGCAGTTTGATTATCCGGCGGAAATACGCGGTGTAAATATTTAATAAATTAAAAAAAAAAAAAACTAACGCGATAGTATAATAAAACTCTTTAAAATCCAACACGGCGTTTTTACATGAACAGTTTCGTTTTTGTGATTTCGGGTGGTTGACAAACTACTATTTAAAAATAAAGTACGCGGTGACAATATTAACTAATAATTATAATAATTTTCATTTAAAAAAAAAAAACATTTTTACATTTATATAGGATTTAATAAAAACATATACGACTGTATGGTAATATATTTATGTTTAACTAACACGATTTCGTCACATGCACTTAGCTAAATCTGGACAAATCGAAACGGATAAGTTTTTGATTTACATTTTTTTGGACCATCGATTTTATGAAATAACATTTATTAACATTGATTCATTTTACATGAATTATTGCATAAATCGTACTGAAAGTCTCAGACGAGCTGTATATGAAATAATTTTTGTTTATTAGAACGTATTGTCGCCCAGTGATGCAAAATAAGCATACTCGGTTCCAAATGTTTTCAACAAAATTGACTGATTGATACTACGATCGCTTTAGACTTGTTCGATTATTAATCCGAAGTGCCTATTGAAACGTCTCGTTTCATATATAGAATCGATATTCCCGTAAATTACACAATATGGACAAAAACTTATCCGTTTTTTTTTCTATGAAAATTTATTCCGGATTATGAACATTCGTCAATTTCACGAACTGTACAGCGCGCACTCCGTAATTTTGTGAAATTTCATTCAGAAATAAAATATATAATACACTGTCCGGTTTACTTTGACGACAATAAAACAGCGAAGGGTGTATTGGGAGAAATTTAAAAAAAAAAAACCGTGTGTCACACTTTTGGCAGACATTTCATTTTTAATACGTTTTCGCAAAATCGTGTTTTTCCAATGCGAAATACGTAGTAGTTTTACGTACGAAAATATGTGTTTTAAACGGACAATTATAGGATTTAGAAAAAAAATATTTATTATGAGTATAATATATTATATAGAATTTGTAATCATTTTCTAACATTTTCGTTCGTTTGTAATTCGTCCCTCCGAACGCCCTAAAAAAAAAAAATTAGTTTTCCCTAAGGCCCGTACACTATGATGTCATTCACTCCATTTTGGAAGTTCGATTTTCGACTCTCTGAAACGCCCGGGGGGAGATGTAATACAATTTGTAACCTCCCTATATATATATATAGACGTCCGTGTGAAATGCGCTATCCGAAAACCGTTTTTCCGCGTTTGTATCGATCGAATTATTATTATTATTATTATTAAAAAAATAAAATCGTGTACTACAATAATAACAAATTAATCTAATTGAAATTCCGTGCGAATCTCGTTGTTTCGTTATAGTTTCAAAACCGAAGTACTCGTGTAAAACAATGAGTCACACGACATGAGCAAGTGATATGGTTCGTATCATTCGACAATTTGTACGTGACCGGAAAAATGTATTTTAAGGTTTCGGCGCGGAATATTAGCGACGGGTTCATCAAACCGATGCAGCAGTCGTTGTGAAATCGTCGCACTGTATACAACGACAAATAAATGTGAAACGTATAAAAAATGGTACACTGAAATAGTATCGTTTTGAGAACTTTACAATTTCCTTAGTAAAGAGTCCTTTTTCGAGTTGAACAGCGACATTTTGGTTTCGCTTCGTGTTACGGAATTGAAACGCCATTGCTGCGCAAGAGAGAAGAAATAAAAATTTGCGACCAAAGTATTGCGCGTGTACGCAATATTTAATTATTGAGTAATCTTTTTGGATTAGATTTTGTGTCGATTTTTGATTGAAAAGACATCGATTGACGAACAAATGATCATAAATAATGGGTTTTCTATTGTGTTTATTATTCGTCTCAGAAGTACGACAGTTCTTATATACAAAATTCGTATAAAATTGATTTAAATTTAAATACAAAATATTTAGTTTTTTCCAAAAATTAAAATCCATACGTGTTTAAACGTCCCTTTGATCTGAATTATCATTCATTTATCCTTTACGTTAGAAATTATCTTTCAAAATTAAATGTTGTGTGCACACAACAATCGCGGTTTATAGCGTATGATTTCTATTATATTTTTAGGCGAATCGCAAGCACATCTCGGATACGACACAAATATTGTATAATAATGTGTACACAAAAATTTATTTAAAAAAAAATAATGAAATCAATTAATATAAAAGTGTTTTTTTTTTTTTTGATAACCAGCACAAATATTTTATAATAAATTATAAATACGGAAATTCGTAATTAATTTAAAAACCATTCGGATACTGTAAAAAAAACTTTTCAAACCATATATACCTAAAAAAAAAAAGTTTATATATTCACTCGCAGTTCGCGCGTCAATAATTTATTATTTTCGTTGTTTTAAATCGTTTTCTTTTTTTTACGCTATAAATTATAATTTTTCCCGTGATTTTCGAACGTGGAAATTATTAGAATATCTTTTTCGCTGGAAAATTGATACGATCATTATATCTACGAAATAATACACGGTTTTCAAAATTTATATTTCTAAAAATTTTTTCTTCTTTACTCGATCTATAGCAGTTTATTTATTTATTTTTACAGTCGGATCGACTTCATTTCGCACGTACCCATCGCGATCGTTTTACCGTCATGAATTAAACTGGAATTTGTACTGGAATAAAACGAAAAAAAAAATGAAAATTGTTTTTGGTCATTGTAATTTGAAACAGGTCTCCGGAAAGCACCGATAATAATTGCGTGCAAAACACGAGTTAACGTCGGTTGTTTTTTCTCGACTAATTTTAATTTATTTATAATTAAACAAAATATATATATTTAACGTTTTACAATAATCTATAGAATCCCGGATAACTTCTTGTATAAAAATAATAAAATATATATTTTTTTTTTTTTTTTGAAAGAAGAAAAAACATCGTGACGATTTTATACCAACGGTGATTATCGATTTAATATCACAGAAGAAAACTTCAAAGTGAACAATTTTTTTTTCTGACAGTATTATCACAGGTCGTTTCACAATTTCAATGAACATATGAGATATGTCGCTGATGAGTTTCGATTTTTAACACTAAACTGTATTATTTTAAAAACGTTTTGTTTTGTATCAATAACGTTAGAATATGATAGTTCGGATTTTCTGCGTCGACAATTATTGCTAAAAAAAAAAAACCAGTTATCGTTATACAGCAATTACAATTATTGAAATAACGACAATAAAAGACTCGGTATATGTTAGAATGTTAAAACACGCGTCGACATTTAATTCGTTACATTTTTATAAAAAAAGTTCTGTAAGTTTTATATCTTTCGGCTCCGATACTTGTTATATTTTTTGGTACCAAACCGTATCTAATCAGTACAAATATTTTATTTGATTTTCCCAGTAGTTTTTATTTGCACAACAATTATCCAAAAAAAAAAAAAAAAAAAAAATACCTCCGAGTAAAATTGGCAACATGAAAATTTATGAAAAAAAAAATCAAATTAAAAAATTATTTGCCATACATTTTTCCTATGCGTGTGAAGGTTAAACTATTTACAATGAATAATAATAATAATCAAAGTTTTGCTCAGATTCGTTTTTCAAAACCAATATGATTTATGGCGGCTCGCTAACTTATTATTTTCTTTGAAATCCACATTCATAAGCAAGTGTGCTTACTTATATACTTACTACGAGCACATTATGTATTATAATATAAATTGTTGATCTTTTTGTACGTGTATTTAAAAAAAAAAGAAATACACTTGTTGTTTGTAAGTAATAATTAATGTACGAGTATAACACGATCATTATACACAACGCAAAGTTGGGATAATTTCTCAATTTTAATTATTTATAGTTACAATTACATTTACTTATTTTTATTAAATAATTTGTACGAGTCAACGATATATTATTCAGATGAAAATGTACATTTACCATTTTGTTTAGTTTTCAACTGTTGTTGATGATTCAAGTCTTTACTGAAATTCTTGCCTTAAACAATAATACAACCTACAAGTATGTTACTAAGTTTTAGTGATTCTCAGTAATCATTTTACACATTCTGATGACTTCCAGTTTTTCTATATAGTTTATAAGTGTCTTATGTAATTTTCGTTTTTTTTTTCAGAACTGTTGTGAGATTTTCAAAACGAATGATTGACGCCGAAACGTATTTTCTCAATCATCTATAATATATAGCTCTAAATGATTTTGATTGTTGCTCAGAAAGCCTTAAATATTTATTACGATGGCTTTCTGGCAGTAATCATGACCAATAAAGAGCCTATTGCTACGTTAATGGTTTTTTTTTTTTTAATTTTGATCTTCAATTAAATATAACGTTTTATACTGTTTATGTTAAATCATACTTTACGTATTATGCGTGTATAGTAACTATACTATTATTAATTAATTAATGCTATTAACTAGTATCCTCAAATTCGACGGTGTTATTTTATGTTTTTAATAAGTCCGTAAATTTTATAATAGGTCAATATCTCATATTAGTGTTTAGTTTTACGACAGAATTACTTCCTTATATTTAAATGTTTTGAAATTTACAATTTCTCCAATTGTTTCTATGGTGATAATTGCGAATTGAACTAGGTATGTAATGTAGAAAATATCAATCGCTATTAGATCCGCATTTGCAGGAGCAAAAAGTTTAAAATTTTCTTAACAAATGTATTTGTAAACACATGAACGACATAAAAAAAGTGTCTTCGACAAAAATACAGTTCTGTTTTAAAAATAAACGATTGAATTAAGGACTTATTTTTATAAGAACTGATGTTTTGTCGTGTTGTAGTCGTCCTTACTCTAAATCTTGACATATGGAAAATAATCCATTATTTTCTTAAACAAAACAATATTATCCTATCAACAGCTCATTTGTCAATAGTTTATCATTAAGAGTTTAAGGTAATGAAAATTAATTCAAATTCAAATATACTTATTCATTACGGACTCGTATAGTATGGATATGAAATACGGGACATCTGATTTTATACCGATAATAATGCGTGTTGTTATAAAATAATACGTATATGCAAATCGATTACAAAAATAGAAAAATTGTAAGGACTTTTTTTTTATTTTAATCAAGGTTTTAATGTCATCGGTATAGAAACGTAGTTACATCAGTGACACTGAAACAATAAATAATTGTATTGAATAAAAAAATAATAATTTTTTTTTTATTATTGTTCTATTATGTCTTAGATAATTATATTTCTTCATATTCCACATGTTCACATTTAATCCGAGTCATTTTGAATCGTCGCTTAAAACTTAATACACACCTGCCATCACATTCTTCGTCTTTGTAGCAATGTATGTATACTTTTTATCCTACCAACCCCTTATATTCTTGATCAATTTCGATATACCGCTTTCTCTAGCAATTGTTTCTCACTCCGTTCTCCGCGGGTCGTGCTTCATTGATCAAAATTCACAATATTTTCCTTTCTCATATATCATACATTTATTGCCATATATTTCTTCTGAACAAGATATTTAAATTATTGTGTTTCTCGTCCACTTAACAATTTTTTATTTATTTATGCGCAATAAGTGTATTAAAGAACTTTAATACCCAAATAATACAGTGGAAGAGTTTTATTATTAATTTTCGACTTTGTGTAGTAATTCTATGGATCTAAATAAATTTGTTCAACATTAAAATTTGACGAATGTACCTTTTAAAAAGTTATCCTCAAACACTCGTAAAAACGTTTCATCAAATGTTATATTTAAAACGCTGTAAAAATAAGCACTGAACTGGACGTAAAATTAAACAGTGTAAATGTTACATATTTATTTTGCAATGATTATTGTGTTTTGGATGAACGTTGAAAATGACTGAGATAAGTACATAGTTGCGTAATATATAACAAATTCGTATTTAGTTTATTCAACTTTTAATAATTCTTCGTTAAATGTTGTATGATATTTAAGCGCGAATTCAATTTAATCTCACTCGAATTAATACCGATAATAATTTATAAATATTACGTTAATTACACACTGCAGTAGCGTGGCTAACGCGGTAAAAAAAAAAAAAAATGGGCAAATGCTCGCGATTTCGACTCGAATTTTTTCTATAGTTAGCTCTAAAAACTTTGCGAATCCTATAAAGATTTTGAACTAATGACGCGAACGATCGATCTAAAAATGTTTATTTTCCCGTTATCCAAATCCCAAATAACACTCTTCACGCCACTTTTTGAACACATTAGTTTTTACAGATTTTTGCGCACGCACGCGACGGTCTCGGGAACAACGATGCGAAAAACAACGTGTCAATGCGCGAATACGATTAAACGACGACGATATAAAAATAATAAGGGCGTTGGCCTTAATACTTAATAACAATAAAAATAGCAATAATAATAATAATAATATATTGCGTATATTGTTCGCATATCAATAATGCGTAAAGGCATATTATAATTATATTCAAATTCCCCTTTAACTGGCGTCGACGACGTGTTTAAATGCGTTTTCCGTCGAGACGCGCGTAGTAGGTACCGTTTTAAATCACGAATTTTACACCGCGCGCGCGTATCGAATTTATCGAACATATTGTTACACGAGTATACGC
This sequence comes from Chaetogeoica ovagalla, assembly GCA_032441825.1. Taxonomy (NCBI): domain Eukaryota; kingdom Metazoa; phylum Arthropoda; class Insecta; order Hemiptera; family Aphididae; genus Chaetogeoica; species Chaetogeoica ovagalla. The sequence continues at coordinate 904,508 of CM063749.1, read as the reverse complement.
GACGATCGTATTATACGTTATATCTTCTTTTTCGTGTTAGAAAAAGAGGAAAAAAAAGAAACGCTATCGAAAACCTAACGCACGGCCGGTAATTTACAATAATTTCGCATTTCACGCGTCTTGTACCATACAAAAAGTGTGTCCGGCGTTTATAATTTTTAGTCGTGCACGCTGAAGCAATGCGAAACGAGACCGGGTATCGTCAGTTCCGATCGCCGCGGTGTATCATCATCGCACATCACGCGCGTCACGCCCATGCGATCTTATTAATTGATTTTTTAGATTCTGTGTGAAACGCGAAGTGTATCGGTTTTGTTTCGCCCGTGAACACATTTTTTCTATATATAAATTTTTTTTTGTAGAAAGAGTGCTCGGACGATCTCGACACGCGTTACATTCCGGTAACAAATCGTATTTAGTCGCGGTTACTCCATTTGATACGATTTCCATTTTTTTTTTTTTATCTTTTCAACGTTTGAAATTGAAAAATAGCGAAAAAACGCAAAAAAGTAAAAGAAAAAAAAAAACCTAATAAAATTGTCGAAATGTTCGTATTGGACGCGTACGATTATCATATTATATTATTTCAATTCTTTTTTCATTTCTTGTAAAAGAAAATTTAACAAATTAATAATGTACAAAAATATATTATTAATAAATCAATAGTATTAACGAGCCTCCTCCTATTCAATATCAAAATATATATACATACCTATACACCTATTATAATCGACAACACACGCCGTGCAAATTATTATTCATCTCTGTGTAAATATTATGTAAAAATTATGTCACCGCATAATTTATTATGGCGTAAACAAATAATTTTTTTTGTTTCGTTTTCCCATTATAGATTAATTAGTTATTATACAGTTTAATTTTTTTTTTTTTTTACAACGATCAAAAACATTGAAATAATTCCTTTGTACATATATAATTTAAATAATTTACAGTATCATGAACACATTTTGGAAGACAGTGAAAACCCTCGCCTCGTGCAGGTATCATACTCTGCATAAGCAGATATTTGGTCACATTTGTGGAGAGTAGCTTAACATTTTTGTTTTATCCATTACCGTAAATAGACAATTAATTTATTATTTTTTTTTTTATTTTATTGAAATTTTAACTATAAGTTGTGTATCTCAACAATTATATACAAGTTGTAAATATGTTACATTAAAAACGTACACAATATAAAATAAAATGATAACATAAGGACACAACTACATATTTAAGAAAAAGGAAAAAAAAAAGAAAAACTAGAAGTAAACTAATATTATAGAAACATAAAATACATGTACATATATTCAAGATATATAAACAAAATTCAAAGTTAAATCAGGAGGCCGATACACAAAATAAAATTAATTACAGCTTTAATGATAATGGAATTATTGGATAATAATAAATTAGAAAAAATCATATCAACACGAAAGGATGCGCAAATAGCCCGTAAAGCCTCTCATACATTAGACATAGCTGGACAGTGAAAAAGAAGGTGTTCAAAGTCGCAGGTATCGTCAAGACAATTAGAAAAAATGCAGGCTGGACTATCGTTCAGCCCCACTTTAAATGCATGTTTGAGTAGATTATTATGACTCAGTCGTAGTCGAGAATATTTGGTGATTATATGTCTACTTAGTTGTAAATCTATAAACCGGGTTCTATAGGAAACGGATGGTACCAATTGTCTGTATTAACTAGCGAAGGAAACGGGGAGATCAGACCACTCGGAATTCAATAGTTTAAAGGTAGCTTTACGTAAGGTTGGAATGAGGTCGGTGAAAGGACAAGTTGTGGAGCCAGTAAAAATATGATTTTTGATGGAGTTAGCCAAAAAATCTACATGCTCGCTACCTTGGATGCCTACGTGACCCGGAACCCATAAAAGATCCTAATATGTATAACCCGCCGAAGTGCTTGAGACAGAACCGTCCGTAAAGACTAATGTACAGTATGGGTGATTATCGATAATGTACTGCCAAAATAAATTGTTAACAATATGAGGAGAAGAAGAGTGTAACATTTTGGGCTCATAGGAGAGAAAATTAGGGTCAATAGAAATATAAGGAGTAAAAATTAGAGCTGGATAAGGTGTATTGTACAGTGGAAGTACTACTTGAATACTTCAACATATTCAAGGGTGCGACTGAAGGACTGAATTAGGGAAGCGAGTAGTGGAGTAAACCGACGAACGAATCGCCAATTGGAATTAACGGATCGGATAATATCGATAATGTCTGAGGAAGAAGAAGATACCGACTTCAATAAGAACTTACCGGCTAACCAGCGGAATCTGATATGAAGGGACGACAACCGGCTTCCAAGTTTAAAGCAATGAATGGGGGTGGATCTTAGTACACCCAGTGCTGTGCGGAGACACGTAGCCTGTAAAGAGTCAAGCTTTCTGAGATAGGAAGGGGAGGCGGAGCCGAATAGGAAACAACCGTATTCGATTTTGAATCGAATAATAGCTTTATAAATTTGTAAAATTGAGGCTGGATGAGAACCCCACCAGCTACCAGCAAGAGATCTCAAAAGATTGGACCATTTCAAAACGAAGGAGGTAATATAAAGAATGTGATACTTCCATTGGAGGTCACTGTCAAGGATGAGACGTAAATATTTGGCCTGGTGGACGACTGGTAGTTGAACACCACCCAAAAACAAGGATGGGATGTCGTAACGTCTTTTTCTTGTGAAGACCACTACTTTGGATTTAGTAGGGGAAACGGAGAGGTGTATAGAATTTAATATATTGAGGGAGTTGTTAAGTAGGTCAGTTGCAAAATTAAATTTTTATGGGATCAAAATACACCTATGTATATCATCTGCGTACATAAGATGAGGAACATTGGCCTCCTCCAACGCACGGGAAACAAATGCTATATAAATTAAGGTTAACATTCTAAAAAGTTTGCAATTACATACAATACATCAAAATTCATAAATAATAAGAAATAAAATCGAATATATTTATCTAGGACATTTTAATTTTAATTACAAACATAGATTTCTTCTCGGCCCGAATAATTAAAATCAAATCTCGTGAAAATTCAATGTATATGAAGATGTGTCGAGGAAGCTGATTTAACAATTACATTAAATTTTTACGGAAACTATACAGCAGTCCATTATTCTCATTATAGAGATATGCCATGAATCTTAAACTTCTCGAATATTGCTTTTTGAATGTCACTTTCACTGTTCACCTCTTTGGGAGTCAACTGTAAAATAAAAATATTTTCATCATTAAACTAGTATACGAAAATAGTGTTATGATCATTCATTCCAATAAATATCTTGTCCGGTTCGCTATTAACATCAATAACATTTTTATTAATAGACACCAATGAAAAAGATTACCGAAATCGGCTGGTATCCTAGTTTCTCCAGTTGCCTGATCTTACATGATGTCAAACCGTTGTAATTATTGCTGTAGTACAGAACTGAATTTCTCACAAGAACCATCAAGGCAAACCATTTTCCTAATTCTGGCGATGGTTTCTTGAAATCACTAAGCGCAATTTTGTTTTTCATCGTTTCCGGAATAATTACTGGCTTGCCGTCAGAATTTATGCAAAACAATATATCTGATGATGATGATAATAATAATGAAACGATTGATATTCGACAGCCATTAAGAACAAAACATAAATAGAATTCCTCAAATGATTACCGGCTTTAGGATGATGAGGCAGAGGGTAACATACGTGTAAATAAGATTCGTTTCCAAATAACCGTACGAGTTCTTTGTGTACGTTTACAAAGTTCTTGTCAGATATAATACGTAATTTGGTATTTGTTGTGGGTATGTGCCAAGCTAAATGCTAGAAAGAAAAAAAAAGACACATTTTTAACGATTAATACGGTAATGTATAAGAGACGTATCGGATCAACCAGTAAGCGTACAACTTTTTTTTATTATCCAAAAATTACAAAAACATAAACTTACATTATCACAAGATTCTTTCAACGCATCCGGCAATAACGGACCAGTATAATCAGGACATTCTATTATCAGACTATTGTTTAATGACAAAATATCACGTGGAACATTGAATTTACACAGTCTTTTCCCTGAAACAATTTATAGCAAAAATATCAATCACATTATATCATATTTTATTAGAAAATTTTCAAATTACACAAATCAATATCAATAATTGGGAAATATAAGTCATCACAAATATTTTAAATGATTTATTTTTTAAAATACAAACGAAAACATGTTTTAAATTGATAGTAAAACAAAAATATCAAATCAGATTTTGTATTTTTTAGAAGTTTAAAAAATTTTAAGATTGTAAACAAAAATATCAAATCAGATTCTGTGTTTTTTAGAGGTTTAAAAATGTTAAAATTTTAAACAAAACCAGAGTTCAATCTTTAATAATTACTATTTTAGTATAAAATCTCAATCAATGAAATCGGTGGTTTTTACAAAAAATATGAAATCCCATCTATGGGTCATTCAGAAGTACAAAATGTTATTTTTTTTGTACAGTATATTAATAAATTATATTTTAAACAAAACTAATCTGTTAATAAATTTTATGGCTATGGACAAATAATTTGAAACAAAAATGGAATTAAATTTTAATATACACTTTAAATTAATTCTGTCACTGAATTTTTTTTCTATAATAATTACGTTACTTCCAAAGTAAATCAGTTGGATTTACATACATCAGCTAAACCACAAACGACTATAATATGTACATATTATAAACTCACCGAAACATTTATGAAGTGTTTCAGTAGTAAAAACTCTTGAAATACAATCGTATGGGAACATATTATTTATTGCCAAGTATGACAATGTGAAAGCGTAACATCTGGTATGTTGTTCAAATTCAGTAGTTCTCTTGTCACTTCGCAGTTCGTTAATAACCGTCTCGAATATACAAGGTGTCGTTTGTGGATTGTAATTCAGCATGGTCAACGACAATGTAATTCTTTCTATATCCTTAAAAAAAAAACCCCGAAATTGCGTTTAGTAACCATTTTTAAATACAATTACTTTTATATTTATGTCACTTTAATTCGTGCTTGAGATATTTCATTGACTATTCGTTGTGAAATTTTCTTCAAAAGTCCTTCGTGTTTGATCAATAAATTAGTACCCAATAGTGCCATATGCGTACAACACACTAAGTCTACTTTGTCGACTTTTTCTACCAACATGTCCATTAATTTGTACGTATAATCAGAATTCATGTGTTTTGTGCAATATCTGAAAATCTATAGATAAAAAAAAAAAAAAAGTAAATAAATATTTAACGAAAAATAAATATTCGATTACATTTGTTAAAATATTTGTAGAAATAGTTTTTTTTCTTCTATAATACGCATAGATGAAGTGGTAAAAATATTTTGACACTGATACTGTAGTAAAAGGACACTACTGGTTCATTATTTGATTTTTTTTTTCCAAAACGTTACCTTCAAAAACGCTGCCAACTCCATGCTGCTGATGTTGGAAATTTCACCGATCACAGAATTGTACAGATTTCTTACGATTTCTTGATTACGAATGGGCGTTTGAGTTTTAAAGAATCCTAAAGACACTATGCACAGCTCCTTAATGTTGAAATCATTGTAACACGAAAATATTTCTTGTTCGATATCGTACATTGGCAACGTGGGTAAAAACTTTCTACTCGTATTAGCGTAAAACATCATCTGCACCAATTGCTTGGGATTCAATCTGAAATTTAAAACATCGGTGGTACATTAAAGTAAACTGGAATCCCCGTAATCCGTGCGTTATCAAGTACCAATTAATAAAGTGTAAAACAATACGTAATTTGGTGCCAGAAATCATTTAAAATACATACACAAAATGTACTCTGTCGATATATAAAAAAAAACTTTATTTTTTTCTATTTTGCAATTCATTCAATTACACGAGTAAAAGACTGAACACAAAAAAACAAAGTAATTAAAATGTTTAAAATAGTCATAACTTTCCATTTTGTTTTTTTTTTTTTTTTTTTAACGGTTAATAGTAATCACGTTATTACAATTCGTTGCACTGAAATACTGAAACGAATTGAATTTTAAACGACCAAAAAAAAAAGTTTATAGAAATCACCGTTCTAGAGTAAGTGCTTTTCATCGAATCTCGAATAACTGAACTAAGTAGAATCACCTGGACGGTTTACGCGCCAATTTCCTGACGCTCAACCACACAAAGTTGCTGAACCTCGACAATCTCATCACGTACCAGTGGTCCATGAACAACAGCAGTTTGTTGAGACTCCACGACTTATACCTGTCGATGCACTGTGCGTCGAACGCTGACCACAGCTCGCGGAAAACCGGGTCCTTGAAGTTCATCGCGTTCCACAACGGCATCACTTCGAACACGGAGGCCAACTGCTGGTCGGTGACGTCCGGCAATATGGCTATCAACCGTTTGCGCAGCCGGTCGAACGCGGCGTCCGTGAGACAGAACCGGCCGGCAGCATACACACTGATCTTGCGGAAATCGTCGCACACCTCTTCGGCCGTTCTCGCACCGAAGTCCCGGGCCATCAAATCGCCGAACTGTTTGTCCGTTACGACGGGCCAATCTCGCCATACGTCCGGATTGACGACCGTTTCACCGTACATCGGATCGTTCGTCATCGCTCTGTGCGCGCTAACGTTTTCCGTGTCCAAGCGCACGGCGACGGTCGGCCGAACGGACGCGTACCGTCGCGCCGTCACTACGGCCGTGCTACCGCCGCCGCAGCCACTCGTGGCAAACGCACGTCCGACCGCGATCACGACACGACGACCACCACAAAACGCGGCGTTCATCGTTGAACACAGGAAAACTCACAGCCGTTCCGTTTCACGCCGGTCGCGAACTCGACGGACTTCTCGCCAAATCGGAACTCCGGTCTCCGCGTTTTCGACGGCGATACCGACCGCGCGATCGTCTGATAACGTCTGATAACGCCGCCGGCCCGATTCCGTTGCAGATAATAATAATAGTGATAAGAACGGTGATTATTTCAAATTTTCTTCACAAATCCTGCACGAAAAAAGTGCAGCGAACCGCGGCGCGTTGTGGACAGGGGCGTATTTATGTGTTGGGGGGGGCGGGGACTAATGATGCTTCAAACTCTCCCGAAATTTCAAGACATTTTTTTTTGATATTCCTATTATAGGATAAAAATTATTACAACAACGTTGTTCATGTCATGTATGTACGACGACATAAGGTAAACCCACGCGAATTCCTAATAGTCGTTATTAATATATGAGTAGAGAATTTTTCTAATTTACGAGGTTTAGCATTGGATTGATAAATTACTCAACGTTTGAGATATTATTCAGTGCCTCAGACTCCTCCACTACTCAAAAAAACAATCCAAATACGCACTTGTGTGGCTCAAGCGAATTACTTGAATTAATTGACTAAACTCGAGTATAAATATTTAACAATTTTTCATTACGCACTGCTCGTCGAATCAAAGGAATCGTTGCCAAAATAGACTTTCCGTTGGTTTATTCTCATTACGCGAATGGTAATTATATATATTCGTGTTACATCAACGGATTATTCGAATAGTCGATTGCGACGACAATGTACGAATCGTGTGAATAACAAAATTTTATAGCGAACTCGATACTTTTAAATAGTATAATTACGTTTACATTCATTTTTAACGCGCTTATATTAGTTTCACCTGTATGTAATAATTTCTCTATTTAGGCTCTCTATAGGCAACTAAATTGACACGCGCGAGTTAAGTAATTGCGCCTCGGCACTGTGCTATCAGATTACAACACGCGTACATGTTTTGTAATTATCTATACGACGTGGTTCGCGGCGTTTTTAACACGCTTTTTTTTTCATTTAAACGTAATGCTTTGTAGACTCGTGAAAACCGACGGGAAGTAGCAGAAATACTCAAAAACACACGTAATAAAACTGAAAGCTGCAAATTTACTTACTAAAAAGTGAAAAATAAATATAGTTTAAAAAACTAAAAAAACACGCTTTTAAATAATATCGGACTAAAAAATTCAAAATAATTTTTAAAATAAGCTTAAAGCAATAATGAACAAAAATACTAGTATTATTGTGAAAAAAGCGTGGGCACTTTGTGCCATATTTTTCTTACATCGAGCGCTCGACGCTTTTTTCACAATAATACTAGTATTTTTGTTCATTATTGCTTTAAGCTTATTTTAAAAATTATTTTGAATTTTTTAGTCCGATATTATTTAAAAGCGTGTTTTTTAGTTTTTTAAACTATATTTATTATCAATTATTTTCCAACCGTAGTCAATATTTATTATGTAAGTTCTTCGTCATTTGTGAAAATGAGTTCGCCACTCAAAAGCAATTAATACCATTTGTATTTTCAAAAGCTATAATATTATAAAAAAAAAGACCTAGAGAAAGTAAAACGAGGAGAGGAATTGTCCATAGAAAGGGAAAACTGGTGGCGAATATGTTGGACGGTGTATGGTCTTAATGGCCATAAACCAAAAAATAAATAGTATAATATTATAAAATAATTTGTATTCGACTATAATTAGAGTGAAAATCCAAATCAATTAGTTTCAGAATTGTCACAAAATGATAGATTTTTTTTTTTGTATGAATCTACTAAATATATTTAAATACTTTAAGCACATAAGACATGGATTGGACAACAATAAAATTCACAATATAAAAATTGAAACAATAAATTATAACTTTAAGGTAATCCAAATTCAAGGTATCAAATACTCATTAGGTTCTATAATATTAGTATTGAATATATTTATATAAAATATTATTTTTTTTTTTAGAATCCGAATGTAAACACCGTGTATTTAATTTGTTTCATTCGCTTGATTTACATCTGCCCCGACATATTCTAATTTACAATGCAGCTCCATGAAATAATATGTACTAATCTTATAGGTATCGGTCTGCCGAATAAATTGTTAACGTTAGTAATCAATAAATTGAAAATCACCGAAAGCCGTCTGCAACATTCATTGTCTGTGGATAGGTAAGTTGTTGCATTAAGTGTGTTTATATTTATTACCGGTTTCGACAAAAATACATCATCGGGTAATAAGCAAAAAAAAAAAATTTACAATAACAGAAGGGAAAAAAAAGTGAAAAAATTACATATTGCAGAGAATATTATAAATATTACAATAAAATTATACGGAATTAATACTAAATAATAATTTAATCAAACAAACGAATAATAAAATAAAAACGATTTCCAAATAATAAATTTAATTTCACTGGTATTTACAAACATAAATAATGTAGTAATAACCAATTTTAACTTTGGTAAAACGAATAGAAATTTTATTTACAAAATACATAAAGAAAGAACGTTTCTCATCTCTGAAAGAAAGTTTAAAACAACTAATTCAAATTAAAAAAAAAAGAAAAGAAAAACGCGTTCCATTTTAACGTCGTTCCGGTCTATTTTAAAAGTAAGAAAAAACAAAATTTTTGGCGGCGGAAATGGTGAGGGATTGTATGTACGCAGTATTTCCTCCTTCTTCTTCTTCTCTCCTCTCCTTCGGGGACGATTGTAAATACTACTACGGGTGCCCGAAAAGAAGAAGAAGTAGAGGAGTTTTTTCGGTGATCGGAACGGCGATTGTTGTTCCACACCGGTTACGCGGTGTAACCGTACAGCCTGTTAAGGCCGTGTGTGTAGAGATGATTAAATAAATTAGTTGTATTGATTGTGTGTGCTGTGGTTTTGTTTGGGAGGAAAGAAGTTCTTCTTTTCATCGTCATGGAGTTAGAAGAGGAGCTTACAACAACACAACCACCACCACCTCCCCACCCAACAACTCTGAACCACCCCATCCACCCAAGACATCGCAATAATGAACTCTTTGTAATTCTTAGTAGTAATGTATCCTCTTGATATTGATATTGATATCCATTAATAATAATATTATTATTATTATTTTAATAATATTATATAAAAATATATATTAATCGTTGTTCAATATATTATTATTGGGGGAGAGCTGAGTCATTTTGAAAATTTTCCAGACACACGAGCGTTTAAAAAATTTCATATCAATTATCGGCGTATACAAATAATTAAATAATCTGTCTATATAATAATAATAATAATAATAATAATAATAATAAATAAATAAATAAATAAATGCGTAGTGTATAAAAACAACGTTTTATTTTCCAAATATAATACTCGTTCGTATATAATATGTTCTGATATTATTTCAACATTTCTTCTAGTTTTTTTCCCCGCGTTTTTATATAGTATTAACAAAAAAATATATGTATATTTAATTAATATAAACGACGAATTCGTAACGATTATTGCCTCTGGTTTTTATTTTATTTCTTTTCGAATTGACAACAAAAAAAACCCCCGCTCTCTGTCATACCGATGACGGCGGTACGTGTCTGCACATTTGACACACTGACATGAGGAGTTTGATCAATACGCAATTACCTACTCTTATAATATTGTCTGGCACGCATTCCGTAACATCACAAGCAAGTAACTAGCGAGCAGTTATGATAACGTTATGCATGTAAAACGTTGTGTTATTATAACATAATTATTATATAAGTTGTACGGACATAAGTCTTTGGGACAGTTATTTTTTGTTTTAAACTCGTTTTGACGTCGACCATGCACAATTCGCCGAACAAGAAGAAGAAAAGCAAAAAAGGACACAAGAAGAAAAACGTCCGAGAAGAGAAGGATGCGTTACAAGAAGTGGATCGGACCATGTACAACATACAGATAGCCGATCTGACGGAAAAACTCGTCAGGTATACGAGTACAGCCGACCAATTATTATAATTTAATTACATTTTGTTTTTTCGCATAATATCGTATTTCATTTAAGTTCAATATTTAAGTATTATTCTTTTTTTAAATTCAAAAGTAGAAAATAAAAAACAATAAAAATTTTTTTAATTAAAACGTTAAAAATCTTAGAAATTACTTCCCCAAAAAAAAAAAAATATATATATAAAAGTAATCTTAAATTTGACGGGTTGTCAGAGATTATTTGTATGCAATACTTATACCTACTACTCGTTTGTATATCGTTGACGAAGCAAAGGTATTTATACACCCGGTAATGCTCAAAATTTCCACAATTTTCGATAAAAAATTTCAATTAGATAGGTATACTTGAAATACACTATTATTACAGGGTAACCAACAGATGTGCAGAATTAGAGAAAAATAACGATTTGGAAAGAGAAAAGGCAGATTCGTTGAAAGAAAGCCAGTGCGATATCATTGCTTATTTGTCGCGGCAAGTGGAAATGAAAAACAACGAGATAATCGATTTGAACAATACTGTTTCCACGTTGAAAACAGTGAGTTTAATCACGAAGTATACGGTTTTAGTGTTCGGATTTTCTTTTTTTTATATAACTAACTCGTGATTACGGGGGCGTTCAAAAATATCACCTTTCGAAATAGTTAATACGCTTCTACATTGGGTTCCATTTTAAATACTCAAATCAAAAAATTTTCCGTATCCAAAACGCATATATATATATATCGACAATTTTACCAGAGCTCGGGGCCGTAATTTTTCTGATTGTTTGTCCTTACTGGAAAAATCGAAACACGCGTCAGACTTTGTCATCCGCGGAAAAGAACGAATGTAGAAAAATCATTTGTGTGTTCTTTTGAATATTCACAAATAAAATAAAAATTACTTAAAAAAAATATATATTACTTACCGGTTTTGACAAAAAATATCGGGCAAAAGAGAAAAATGTACATTAACAGAATAAAGAACAAAAATGAAAAAAATTACTTAGAGTGAATTATGAATATTGAAATAAAAAGACATAGAGTTAAAAATAAAATAGAAAAAAGCAAAGAAATTGTGCACACGATGTTTTAAATTGTTAAAAAACTAAACAACTATTTTATAGAATGTTATCAATATTATTTATTACATATATATATATATTGATACGAAATATTATTTTTAAAATGTGTTTATTTAAAATATATTTTTAAATTTAGTTATACCCTATATTAAATCCCTCCAAAACACAATTTGTATGAATATTATGTGTTATACTTAAAATTTCAAAACCATTATCTAATAATAATATGATAATTATGTGTAAAACATATTTCGCAAAATTTGAATTCGGATTAGTTTTGTTCAAATTTTATTCCAGAGACGTTTTCATTATATATTGTTTAAAAAATCTCCATTCGTTTTACTAATATAAAAATTATTACATCTATATTTAAATTCGTATATTCCAAAATCCAATTAATTTTTTTAAAAATTATTAATCGGAAATTACTTTATTTCATAACTTAAACGATTAAAAAAAAATTTTTTTTTAAATTTAATTTATTTTACCCTGCAAGAATCGATATTGTCTGGAATATACAATATTTATGGGGTCGGTACAATGTCGGATTTTGAAATTTTCAATAGCCAGAACAAATTTTATTATAGTTATATAATAAAGGTGCTATTTTTAAATTTTAAAAGTTATAATCTCTGAACTGCTTAGGAATTGTGATATTTGAATCTTTGCGATTTTTTAAAATTCGACCATGTATTTGATATTTAATTGAGGTAAATTTTGCGCGGATCACCGGGTTTAAATTCTGTGACTCGCCAGGCCTATTTGGGAATAGAATAGCCACTGGAAACACTAAAACCGCAGATGGAAGAACAAAATTGAATATTTTACATTTTCATATTATTATTAACAATATGCCAAAACTTTAAAATTATTGCTCAATTTTTTGTGCCTGATTTATACTGTTCATTATAATGTACCGCAATACGCATCATAAATATTATAGAAAATGAGTAAAATTATTTCGTAATTTTTTATTATGCACTATAATAGACTATAGAACACCAGAAAATGAACTATGAAGAAATTATAACAAAAAATAACGGAGAATTTGAAACAGTTTGCGGACAACTGAAAGCAGAAATCGGCTTGCTGAGTACGTAAAATTTGGTGAAATTTTCTTGAAATTTCCTTCTAAAATCGATATAAGTTTAATAATGAATATGTCTTATTTATTTCAAACAGACCGATAGCTACAAACATTTGAAAATTTTATTATTTTTTTTTTTTGGCAAGTATAACGTATCGTTTTTTCCCTAAAAAAATGTATTAATTTTTACAGTTTTTTCCGTTGAGTACCTACATTTGATGTACTTGTAATTTCGATACACATTCAAACATTTCAAATACAAGTTAATTCATTATATCTATTTGAGTGTTACTAATTTATAAAATATGTCTATATTATTATTACCTTAAAAATGCATTTGTTTAATTTTAAACCATCGTTCAATTTTTCAAATTAACAATAAAAAATAATGATTTGTTTTGAAAGACGGCGAAGATATTTTGATTTCATATTTCGTGTTTTCATTTAAGTTATTTCATTTTGTTTTTTTCGTTTAATATTAATTGTTCGTGCACTCATATATAGATGCGTATTTTATATTATTTTTATTTTATAACTCCTATACATTTTCCCGAATCACCAGCCGAAAAATGAATGTTTATCATTTATTATTTATCTATTTCACACGCAAAATAAAATAATTTCTTCAAAAGTAATTAAATTCTTCAGAAAATCGTTTAATTTAATTTCCGTCCGCGCATCGTCTAATATTAGGTATATATTGTTTCAGACAGCAAAGTAAATTCATTGAATGAGTTTAAAAAACAAAGAGCTCAGTTGACGGAAAAATTTTTAAAACAAGAGGACGAATTGTCGCAAATAAAAGCGGAAAAAGATAATTTAGTTTATGAAACCGAAAAGAAACTAATCGTAGCCAAAGAACAGTGAGTATAAAAGAAAAAACGGCATTTAATCCGTATTCGGCGGTCAAACGAATATGCAGATTTGAATTTCTACAATTAAAAAGTAGTTCTTAACTAAACCAAGTATAAAACTGTTCACTACAGCATGAGACGTCAAAATGAAACTAAACTTTTACAATTGTCCACGACGATTCAGAACAACCTGCAAAAGTTGATGTCTACGACGTTTCAAAGGACTTTACAAGAAAATGCCGTAATCAAGACAGAAGTAAATGTTCAATATGATTTTGTACAATCTACGTGAAAAATATTGTATAAAAATACTTTCCACATATTGTTTTAGCTGAGTAAATGTACCAAAAGCTGGTTTAAAATGAATAAGAAATACACTTTTTTGAAAGCGGATAATTTTGATTTGAAAATCGAAAACAAAATGCACATGAAGGAAAACTGTCGACTGCACAAAATAATAGTATCGCAAAAACAGGTACTTATATTATGTTTAATTGGTTTGTAGAGAGAGAGAAAAACGAGTTACGCGAAGTTGACACTACAATGTTAATACATATTTTTAAAACCTTTCCATCAAATCATACTCGGACTTGTTGGAATTTGCTGGAAAAAAGTTTACGAGATATATAACTTTTACTGTTGTAATTTTGTATTGCTGACAAGTATGATTTGTTGGAAAGTTTTAGAAAAATGTGCTAACGTTGTAGTGCCAACTTTACTTACCTAAAGAAACGATTGTTTACTTTGTCGCACCTGACCATGATTGAATTTTGTTTTACAATTCTACTACTTCATTTTCTTCTTAGTTATTCAGGTCCATTATCGAAACCTAACCCAACCAATTGCCTTGATCTTTGTCATTCACTGTAATATGTTCTTGGACATTTTCTAATAATTTCAAATCTTAGTTTCATTTAATCGCGCATATCTGTTAATCGTACGTCCTCATTGCGATTCCGTTTATAAATAAAAATTAGACAATTCAAATCGGATTTTTTTCACCAAAAACATAATACAATGTACATTTTATTATAAATACAATATTATTATTTTAAATTAAATTACCGACTAATCCGAGGCGCCTATAGTATAGTAAACTATAAAACAATCACTTTTTCTTATAATAAGCAATTTTAAATAAAAACCGAAAGTTATAAACAACACGGCGAATTTCGTGCTCATAATTGCACCTAAAATACATTTTTCACTATACTCGGATGTTCGAATTTTTAAAAATTTCATCGATCGTAATAAATCGAATTTTCGAATTTCCGCCGAAACGGAGAACCCGTTAACACTTGCCAAAGTTGTAATGTAAAGAGACGTGTGGGACGTAATGCGTACACACGATTTCGTTGTACCTGAGGGTTTTATAGTGAATGTTTATAGGTAATGGACGCGATAAAAGCCAAGAAATTAGGTCTCAGTTACCGAGTGCAAGACTTGTCGGCGAGAAACGAGAAAAACCAACGCATTGCTCTCAGGGCCAGCAAAATCAACAGGGCGGCGGCGAAACTGAAGAAAACGTTGAAGATGAAAAACCGAACGATACGAATATTGACGAACAATTTGACGGCGATGAAAGCCGAATTGGAAACGTTGTGCCTGCACATATACAAAATGGACTCGATGCTCGTCACGGTGACCACGTCTATGGAAAACGTTTTAAAAGTATATCAGAAAAATTGTTTTCCTCATAGCTATTTCTTAATCAGTGCTCAAAGAGGAGGACGCAAAGGGACGGGAGCTTTTAAATCTATTCATATAAGCTACTGTAGTTCTTTTAAAAAATATTTTTTTTCCAATTTCAATAAAACGCGAGTGGAACGCTTATTAAACAACACACCTGGAAATCATAGACGTAAATTATACGTGAAATTAGTACGAAATATAAAATATTACGTAGTTGTGATAGTACAAGGATTCACAAACGCAGGGGGCGCGCTCTCCTAGGGAGGCGTTACAGAATTTCAAGGAAGATGTTGAACATTAAAAAAATTATGTTTTTATGAAATTTGCACACTCTGAGTAACAAAAAAAAACACATTAAATATAAATCAATTTTTTTTTTTTAATTTAGATATTTTCAAATTTTTAATTTTAGCATTAAGTTGTTTATTTATACGTTTATATTTTCGTTTATTTTTTATTAATATCGTTAAAAAAATAAAATATTACATTCTTATAGTATATTTTATTTATTAATTGTTTTTTTTTTTTGTAGCTGAACGAGGTAGACCATTCGTTAAGCAAGTACAAGGGAAACGTTTACTATACATTCGTGGCGAATTTGTACAAGCTTTTTATAGCTACAAAGTTAAGAAAAATGGAAATACGAGAATTCGATTCGTAAGTATACAATATAGGCATAACGTTCAAGCGCTATTTTAACGAAATTAAAAAAACGAGGGAAAGTTCTCCTACTATCACTGTGGCTTATGAAAAATGAAGTTACACGAGGATTTTCGATAATCTGCATGTGCTATTATTCGTGTGTAGTGTTTCGGTGTGTTTTTTTATTTTTATTAGTATATCGTGTTAAACATTTCTTCTGTTTTCCGCAAAATCAGTTATTATTTAGTTCGTATAAATTATATCGTCATCGATACGAATAACAGCAGACAAATAATAATTATAGCCGAAATACTTACTAAAGCGATGTGTTTTTTTTTTACAAAAAACCGCAGGTAAGTTTAAAATTATTTTTTTAGAAAAATTTAACATATTAATTTATACGAATAATATCGGTAGAAAATCTGGTTTGGCTACTATCGAATTTTACAATATATTTTTTTAACCTACGACAGTGTGTAATTATTATCAAATGACGTAAAAAAAAAACTCCCTCATAAAAACTAAAATATTTCCATAATAAAAAAATAATAAATTTAAATGAAAACCATCTCGTCGGTATAGCGCATTGAGCGGCGCCGTGTTTAGGGAAATTATATTTAAAAGATTTCGTTTTAAAGATTTTTATACAAAAAAAAAAAAATAATAAAATCGATTTTTAGGAAAATGTAGAAAACGCTTAGAACGATTTCACTTTTGAATCGGGAAAATGTTCAACGAATAATTGGAAATCGGTGATTAATCACAATTACCCGTTTAAAACATAATTTTTTTTTATAGCCCCAACGAAAACGAAATAGATATATATATATAATAGTTTTTAGTTTTTCAATTTTCGTTTTAAACGAGATGGCTCTTTCTTTTTGTATATTGTCTTAAAATAAAATTAAGTAAAAAAAAAAAAAATAATAAACAAACAACACTTACTACATACACAGTTGTCGTTTTTTTTATAATAATAATAATAATATATTTTATGTCGCTGGCCATTTACAAAACTAATATTCACGTTTTATTGAAACACTACGTACCTATAGATTTATTTCGTATTTCATATCGGACGACAAACATTTATATAAAACCCGCAGCAGTGTACCGCTGTCAACAAAACATTTTTATCTGAGCAAAGTGTTTGCCACGTTCGACTATTATTCACAATAATATTTCGACGCAAGTATGAAATACAATAATTATTATTAAACGCTAATGACTCGATGTATATAAACGTATAGGAAACGTTTTAGAGATTACACAATGTCCAGCTACAATATATCGTATTGCGTTAAATGCGGCGAAAAGACCGGCTGGATAAATCCGGTGACGTTGAGAATGACGAAAAACAGAACGCCGGGATTACGCGGCAAGTGTAAGAAGTGCAAGTGTATCAAGTACACGTTCGTCTCGTTGAACTTTTACAGAAGAGAAAGAAAACTCTGGTACGATAAAATAATATTTTGTATTTTTTTGTTTTTTAGTTTATTACATTAACGGGTGTACCGATATAACGTAACGAGAGAGGGGGCGGGAAACTTCGGTATACGAGTGAGTTCTTTTTACGCGCACCATCCGATGCGGCGAAATCTAGTCACGAAATTTTATAAATTTTCGATTATGACATGGCGACGCAATATGTTCTCTTTAGATGTAGAGGATTTTCAGTGTCGACATACTGAATTTTGAGACCAAGAATACAAATAACACTTACATATTATATAATAGTCTCGTATTTAAAATGTTGAAATGTTTTTCAGCCTACGTAGGTAACCGACGGAATTTTCAACGACGGGATTTACAAATTTCAAACCACACATAATGGACGAAAACGGTTTGTTGAAAATGCGTTAAAAATAAATCTACGCTTGGATTTTTAATAAATATCTTATTATTTATACGTATGTAACGAAATAAAATAAATATTTAATAATATATGCTACGAACGTGACAGACTATATTATTATTACGTATCTATTATTATTGAAAATAATTACTATAATGATGTAGCGAAAAACACTGATGATTATACTTTTTTAGAGTTTTAGACAGTTTCGTTATTTTTATTAAAAAAAAAGTTTAATTTTCTTTCCGATTTTCGCAAAATTGTTTCGAATTATTTTAGGAAACTATTGAGAAAATCGAAAAACGTTTCAAATAAAGTGTCGCCGATTAGATGGCACTATATTATATTAAAGGCCTTTCTTTCTCAGAACAAATTCGCAGATTCACTGATTGAAATTTAATGTCGATTGAAGATTTGCAAATACAATGATTTTTTTTTATTTTCTAATACTAACGTTTTATTCTTGTACTATTAGTATTATTCGCGTATTATTGCGGGGTTTCAAAAAAAAAACGAAGAGAAAATCAATATAAAGTATAAAATAATGTATTTTTAATTTTTACATTTAATTAATAATATTGTGTACGCAACGAAAATTAATTGTCGTAACAAACCAACAACCATATTAAAAATTTTTAAAATGATTATTCCGTACGATCAATTCGTTTGTTTCCGTTTATTTCTTTTTTAAGAGATAAAATTCAATTATTGCGCGGTACAATAAACAGTTTATTGCCCCCACACTCGTACAACACGACAAAATATTCTATCAATATAATAACTGAATACGATAATTCACACCGATCCGGTAAGCTCACGACACGACAAAACATTCGAGCAAAGAACGTTTTGTCGCGGTCTGTCGGTGCTTGTCGGAATCAGTTTATTTTAAATGTTTTTAATTAATTTATAAATCGCATATTTTTTGTAGACGAACATTTTCGCACTGATTACAACAAGCCTAATTATTATTACTATTATTATTATTTTATATTATTTATATAATAACATGATTATAGACACAGTACATAGATACAGTCTTTATATTGTATTGGATCATAAAATATATTATTACCATCACGGTCAAATCTTCAAATTTTAAATTCCGAAACATGGGGGGGGGAGGAAATTTCGACGATTTTCGACCGTTCGAAACGAAAATTGGATTCAACCGAGTGAGTGTCTGTCGTTTCTTGTCGGTCGTATGTGAATTGGACGTGATTTTTGTCAATCCGTGTCGTGTTGTAAGTGCGTGAATCGGATTGAACTCTTAAACCGCGATCCCGACACGTTACGTTAAATCAGCGTTTCCCATCCTATTCGACTTCACGGCACACTAATTCCCACCTGTATTTAGCCGTGACACACTACACGCTGACCAATATTTATTTTTATTAATAACAGGCTTTTATCGAATTAAACTCACTTAAAGCAATTGTATATATCAGTGAATTACTAGTGGAATTTTATTTAAAATTTCGAGCCGATTTTCAGTCACTTCGAGCTCCCCAGATTTCCGTCTCTTTTAGTCGTGTCCCCCCGGTCGCGTGTTCCGCGATTACAACGCGGACGGAAGAGACGAGCAAAAAAATAATCTTGGCCGCTGGACGGACCAGTCTGGATACGGATCAGAGGAACCGTTTGATTACAACAACGACATTACATTACATTTTACGCGGTTGTGTATCGTTTCAATCGAATTCTTTCGTACAACACGTACCTACCTATATATATAGGTACAACGGCAGGAATTTAATTTGTAGTCAAATCTCCTACGCTCCAGGACCAGAAGATCGATTTAAAATATTACTCTATTTAAAGAACACACGGGTCGTGATGAATATTTTCATTGTCAGTGTCACAAAAGAGTATATTTTATTTGCAAAAAAATCGGAGACTTACTCATCGAGAAATTCTAAATTAGAGGCAGGTGATACGGTTTATTTTATACATTGATTTATTTTTTTTTTTTTGTCTTTTTTGTTAAATAAAACATTAACTTAAATTAATCGGTTACAGGAAAGACTTACAATGGTTTAGCTACAATACCGTCTATACGTGAATTACCGAGTGGTACAATTGCATTAGTGGAATGGAATGGGTCGTCTCTTAGATATTTTCTGTTTAAACTGACAAAAAAAAAAAAAATTGAAGAATCGTCTTGGATGGCGACAATGACAAATACACGGTCAAGAAATCTCATCACAATGTCATATGAAAATTATATAAAAATTAATTATTTTAAGATGCAATTAACAATATTTTACTAAAACAAGTCATCATATATATTATTAAATTAAAAATCTTTATACACATATTAATAATATTTGTATTTTATATATAATATTATTTACTGATTGTTGAAACTTTTAAAGGGATAATGGACAACATGCGGTAATGGTTATAACTCATGTTCGTGGCAACGGTGTATTAACGGAAGAGAGGGTCCATTCTCAACTCCCATCCCAAAAACCAAAAGGAAAAAAATGATCTACGACTTACCGAACTTACTAATACTCTCAAATATAAATATAGAAAAAAAATTGAAAATTTGCCTCACTCTCCGATAATAATAGACGTTTGGAATTTTCAATTATATAATTTTCTGTTTTCTAAATTCGAATAAATATATTAAAATAACCGAGTTCTACACCATTTGTTACGAGTAATTTATTATTAAATTATACTATTCAAATTTATTATTATTATTATTATTAAAAAAAAAAAAAAAAAAATGAATTCAAAATATTATATAAAATGGTTTTTAATGGGGACAAAGTCTCTGTTTTGTAGAGAAACTGAAAGTACCTACGCCACTGAGTATATTCAAAGTTGAATTATTTATTCAACATATTATAATAAGGTCTATCGTTTTAAAACTGCGCAGCATTTTGAATTTTTTTTTTAAACGTATTATTTAACGATTTGTCTGATTATGTAAATAATATTCGAAATTGTTTTATTGAATTACAGCGTTAAAGGAGTAAAAGTGACACTCTTGAACATCAAAAAGAAGCAGAAATCGACGCGCTCAGTATTCAAATTTCAAAGGAATCGGTTAAAGACTAAACGTTTAAATATCACGAAAAAAAATTGATTAATAGTTGTTATTATTACATTTTTTTTTTTAATTATGTACACATAAAATACAACTCGATTAATTGATTGTAATTAAACGCAATTACCAAATGAACTCGACGACTAAAATCTACTTAACACTCGCACGATCTTCAAACACAAACAATTTAGTCTAGTGGTTTTTAACTTTTTTTTTGAATACACTCAGTCTTCCAAAAATATTTTTACAGCACACAAGTCTTAAGTTTGAATATGTAACATAACTGATAAGGTGCAAATTTACTTTTTTTTTCGAGCAAAAATGTAAATCAAAACCGAATTGTGTACACAAATTTATTTGTTTATATTTTATAAATAACGTACAAAAATAATTTTTACATTTTATAAGAAATTTGTACTCAACAGGCACTTACACGTATATGTATAAAAATGTTTAATTTTGGGTAAATTGTTGACAAACTTACCCTCCTCGTTTTATTCTTTGCTGAAAACACCTGATCATAAAGACACTGTAGTGATACAAGCCAAAAACTTTTTTTTAACTGCAACGCTCAGTCCTTTTTGAATGAATAAAAATTCTTGTCTTCGACGAGTTATAAACCAACAGAGTCGCTTATCGATACATTAAATACCACTACTAGTAGACAATAGGTATTATCTATACATATATCTGTTCATTTTGATAAGTATTACATTTTTATTACTTTTTAAAGACGCGCGGTTCTTAAACATTTTAATTTCTATCCTTAAATTAATGGTACACCCAAACAGAACAACAAGGGATTTGTATGATTTGAATTTCGGTAATCTTTTTTATATTCCAATTATTAAATTTACAATTTTCCCGAACCTGAATATTTGAGAATCAAAAACAAAAACAACTGTTGTCGAATGACTTAACGTCACACATGATTAGCATCATCGCTTGATATTTCAATAAAAACGTTGTACACGATTATAAAACTATTCTCAAGCGCACACGGAAGAAGTCGATTAAATTTAATGTGTATTTTAATTTGCAACACAAGATCTCGCATGTTGAAAACGAAAATCAATTATAATTAATATAATTATATCAATTATAGGTACCAACAATAATAATCAATTTGATTGGAAATAAAATAATAAAATAGTATAGAGTACACACAAAAATATTTTTGATCAAATACTTGACAAATTAGTATACATGAAATAATATAATATTTTAAAGAGAACATATGCAAGACATTTTTATCAACTTAAAGAATAATAATAATAATAATGATTATGACGAAAAGCTTACAGTAATATGTACAATTACAATTGATGACTAATTTGAATGTTATAACTACAGAAAGGAAACAAAAAAGAAAATTCTTGTTAAAAATTAAATAATTTAAACTTTATACATTGGTAACTCAATAAATTTCAGATTATGAATACAAATATTATTATATAACATTTATTATCAATAAAAATACAATGGGCAGATAAGAATTATTTGTTCTTTTTCTTTTTAGACTTTTTACATCGCTTTGAAGAACTGATCTGCGTCACAAGTTGGTTGTTCTCTTCGATTAAATCCGGTTCTAAATCGTCTATATCTTCTAAATGTTCTAAACGTTCAAATTGTTCTGAAAAATATAAACAACAATCACATCCGTTGCTAATCATCAAAGTTAAATATCGATTTTGTTCTATAATTTGTATTAAATAAAATTAATTTTACTTCCTATAAAAGACATTTAAATCCTATAGGTTATGAGTAATACAATTTGAAATGTAAACATATTGCAACTCATCGTCCAAGTCGTTCATTTCATAAAAAAATTACTATAAATCTCACAGATTTATGAAAAATGTCTTCCCTCAAATTATGTACAATAGACTCTCAGTAATCCAGTGATAATCCGATACTTCCATTAATCCGGCTATATTTTATTTTTTCGTTACAATAACCATAAGATTATATTGCAAAGGATAAAACTAAATGACTAAGTGTTTGAAAGAACTAATAAGTTATTTTATTTTTATTCAGTTAACATTGATGGGTTAAATTGAAATTTCGCAACAAAAAAAAAAAAACGAAAACATACTACTTTAAACTTTAATCAAAAAACATGAAATTTTAAACAAAATATGTGAATTTATATATTATTTATATTTAATATGTGAACCTCTATTAATCCATGGTTTTCGTTAATATGGCAGTTGGTCTGATATCTGTCAACAGGTTATCGAGAGTCTACAAAATATATATAATTTTTTTTTATATTAAAATAAAATACGTATTACTCGAATATTGTCATTAAATTATGCAAATATTATTGAAAATTATTAATTGAGAACTAAATTTATTTCAACAAATAATAATGACCAAACAAAATAATGTATTTTGTTTTTTTACTTTACAAATTGTGCAGTATTTCGTATCAGGATGTTACACGTACGTTCACATATTATAAATAATAAATATGTTACATTCACAATATTGAATAAAATTCATCTGTATATAAATGTATGGCAATAATAATTTCAAACAAAATGTAATTTACATTTTCAAATCGACTTATTGGTACCACGATTTCCTTCTTCAAGAAGTCTATAATAGTTTGAAGAGTCTAATTTAATTTATTTATTATTCTAAACAAAAACTATATTTAATGACTGGCGTTAAATGTCACTAATCATAAAAAAGCATTTAAAAAAATATCTCGCATTCAAATGGTTACAATTAGACACCAGGATTTTTATGTTCTTCAATTTTACTACAGCTTGAGATTTCAACATTTTTATTTTATTATGTAGGAATATTTATGTTTTCAGTCGTTTTTAAAATATAATCATATTAATACAAAAAATAACTTCAATATTTTATTATACATTTTAGCTTTTAAAATATTTAAATAATACCAATTTATTTTAATAACAAAGTCAATGTAATCTTTACTACTTTACAGAACTTATGGAAATGTTAACTATTTAAATACAAAAATAACATATACATATTATATATTAATCAATTAATTTTGTTTTATTATTTCAATATTTTTTGGTTTTAAAATCTTAAAAGTTTGTACATTTCATTTTCAAACGTATTAAAAATTACTAAAAGTTACAACTGTAATTAAAAATATATACTGACAATTATTTTTATTATAATATTATTAACATACTTAGATATATATATATATATAAACATTTCTGAATAAACACATATTTATACACATTTTAATAATTTTTTTGTGCGCAACACGCGCGCTTGTATTCAAAGAACTATATATAATCCGGTATCTAGTTATATATAATACATATAAAATCAGTTTTACCTGACTTATTAACTTGAAGATTATCGTTCATGGCTTCTGCCAAATCTTCCAATATTTTAGTTTCCCCTTGATCGGATGATAAATCAGACGAATCGCCTTGATTCAAGTCAATAAACTTTGGCGAATAATCAAAACTACCTGCAATAAATTAAGAAACCAAAATATTTTTACAATTCAATTTATTTTCAGCTGTAACAAAATGTAACAAAACTATTAGCTACTTTCTTAAACGTATCATTGAATTTCTCAATCGCCATAAAATATTTAGAAATTTTGTAAGACAACGAGATTAAATTGTTAGCTATAATACAAATAAATAAATATTACTTGTAAGCACAATTTTAACAATTAATACAATTTGTCAGTTGATTTGCTCGTGAAAAATTTAAAACGATTTTATAAAAACAATTTAAAAACTTTATGGCAACAACAGTGGGGACAAATGAACAAGTTTTTACTACACAACTATTATAAATATGTTAAGGATATCGAAATTAATTTATTTAAATGTACGTACTATTTGAACCGCATTCAATAAACACAGGAGTGCTTTGTCTGTCGGTGTTAGTTTGTGGAACACTTACAGGATTTGATTTTAATAATCGTGGTTCATTTTCGCTTTCACTTAGTTGAGGGTCAGACTCAGATCTTCTGTAAAAATATTATTTTTTTATTCCATTCATTTAAAACAATTGACTTGTTGTTACCCTAATGAAGAACTACAGGTCTTAAACACAAACTGTGGTCCCATCCAAAGGCGACGATGCGGTCCTGCGTGTGTATTTATTTCCACCTAAAAATTAAAAAAAAAAAATGCAATTTGATACTTGGAATAAAGGAGAAAAACGTTAAATACGATGTTACTTGTGATAGCCAACGTTCATCGATGCTCTCTAAAGAATTTTTTTCGAAGCTATTTGTCAGATTCGTAGTTGGAAAATTTATGTAAAGATCTAACAGTGGATTGCCCCGATTCAACGGAGGGTTAATGGTAGATGCGTGAAGAGGCGGTTTGTACAAATTCCATTCGGTTTTCGGTTCAATATTTAGTTCGATCATTGTGTCATCGAATACTTTTTCTTTGGATATCGCTAATCACGAAAAAAAAAAATTCCAAAACCTTCAAAATCATACAAAACAAAATTGAACTACACCATACTTTTAAACTTTTACTTACAATTCGAGTGCATAGGATACATATCGTACTGTGTTAAAATACCATTGCTAGTAATTATATACAGTGAATCCACAATGTTTTTCTTAGGGTTATAAGTCACATTCGACATGTCTCTGATTAAAGTAGTATCCAACACACGGCCATGAGAAAAACAAGTGGACACTTTAATAGACGTTGTTATACCGGTGGTCTCGTCTGGTTTTAATTTATTACTCTGTGATCGAATTTGGCACAAAGAATGTACGATAATTGAATGTGGCACCGGCAACATACACGGATTGGAGTATGGCAACACGATTTGAGAATTCTGCAGAGATTCTGTCAACACAGGACTGTTTCGACCGTCTGTTATTAAGCCTGCACTACGATGAAACCTACGATTTAATATTGAAATACATAAAAAAAAAAAAAAAATTTTAAAAATTAAACAGGCAATAATATATTACAAAAAAAATTATTGTTTCCTCGAAATTACCTCGACAATTTATTTACAATGTGCGGTGTCGAATGAGTTCGTAGACCAATTGGTCCACCATATGGTGTGATTGGAAAAATATGTGTTGTTCCTCTAAGCGAGCTAACGGCCACCCATCTTGAATCGCTTGAAAACTGAATATCTTGAATTTTAGCCGTAGTGTCACCTCTAATGGGCAATAGAAAAAAAAAATTATATTATAAACCGATGAATTTAACGGATTGTGTTTAGAATGAAAATGCGTTAAAATTCGCTATATTTACCTGTGCAACGTATACAAATGATGAACGGCGGCAAACGAAGAACCCAATATATTCGGATGGATCTTGAACACATTAAACCTATGACCGTTTTTATCGGCCGTTACCAGCATAAGACCGGATTGATCAAAATTTAACGCAACAATAGCATCACAGTGTGCCGAAAAATGTGCCACAATATCGGGGCCTTGTGGTGTGTTCTCTTTTAACACTTTGTTCTAAAAAAAATTATAAACGCCATTTATAACATTATTTAAAAATGAAAATTTATTTTTATAATACCATATTATACTTCTTACTTTTATATCAATGATAGTTATTATGCCTGGATTCATTTGATTAGAATCATTCACGATCGATACGTTGTACGACGAATTTGAATTGTGTACACCTGTTATACTGTTGGCTACGGTACCGCTTAGGTCTCTCAAACTCTGGCTTAACGATTTCGCAGCGTGTAGAACCGTAGCTGTATACGAATGTCCGTTTTCTCCCTCGTATCCACCCGTCGAACGATTCCAAGGGATCAACTTTTGATCACCGTACGCCAACCATCTGTAATCGATTGAAAATTAAAACGCACATCGGTGAATACACACATACGTACATTAGTCGAAAAATTAAAATAACCTTGTTCCGAGTGCGATTGGATTTGGTTTTATCCCGGGACTAGGATAACACGTAGTGATTGTAGTTATGTCTTCCACGGTAAGCGCATCGAATACAGCAATACGTTCGGCAAACACTACCGCTATAGCAAATTTATTTATAGAAATATCCACAACAGGATTTTTGAATTTAATTGTTTTTACCTAAAAAAAAAAAAAAAATATTTACATGAATCGATTACAAACTTCCGAATAAAATAATAACAATTACATACCACATCCCCACAGGTCAGTGAAATAAAACTGACTGTACAAAATTGCGGACCGGCTCCAGAATTATCGCACAGCGCAATTAACGGCCTTTTATGAGCAAACGGATCTTGTTGAAATTTCAATTCAGGCAAAGGTGATGGCATAAATTTCAACACCTTGACGACTCCTTGAGACCACGACAAAACCTCACACGCTTCACCATTGGCCGCAATATACCACACCTAAAATATCATTTCGATTACAATTCATTTTCAACAAATGTTTATTTTAAAATAATTTTTTTTTCACTTATCCGCAAGTTAATTTTCAACTTAATATTATCATTGATTATATATAATCAATGATATTATAAAACTACCCAGACGATCATGTTAAACAAACACATTTTGTGTATTACACATGTAAAGCGTTTATTGGAATATTATTTTCAACTTTAAATTTCAGAATTCAGTATTTTTTTTTAAATATATCTAATAACGCTTTTATGATTGATTTAATCAAATACAAATTTAATAAGTTTAATCCAAAAACGGTTAATGATTTAGAACACATATTATATACACATTACATAGTGGTAAAGTTACCTATTAAGTAGCTAAATACATGTAACTATCAATTTTTTTAAGTATTTGAATTTTCATACATTGTATTAAAATAGGTCAAAACATTATTCTTAGACCTATTTATTACTTCAAATTAAAATGCTTAAAGAACAATGAACACATTTCTAAATCAAATTATTATTTTAAATAAACCTTATAATGTAAAGAACATTTCAACCTTCATTATAGATGGAACTTTTTTTTGTGAAAAATATTGTGACGTATACTCTTTTTTTTTCGACTAATTTAAAACGCATTTTTTAATTTTGATTATCGTTCTATTCAATTATTAATCTAAATGATACGAAAATATCAGGACATTAATTGTATCTAACAAATATAAACTAAATACATTTGCAGTAAACATTGTCCAAATCCTAATAGAAATTTAAGAAAAATTGTTTGGGCACGCAATGTTTTAGGAGGAAAATAAATTATTAATTTGTTCAACATTTGCTTTTTTCTTTTGAAAACTGAATTTCATCAATATTTTTCTTTTGTTTTTATTAAAAGAACAATTATTATTGGTAACTTCATAAAATAAAAGGATATAAAAATCATAATTTTAAATCAATTTGAATAATAATTCTAGAAATTAATATCAAATATTGATAAGTGTTTGTAACAAAATAAAAGTTAGAAAGTTAGAAAAAAATAATAAAATGTTTAAAAATATCGTCGAAATGTTTTTAATTTTACAAATCAACTCGATAAAAGAGACATTTGACAAAGCAAGCAAACAAATAAGTATAAAAGGAAACGCATTCAATTAACAGTGTCACAGAAGAAAATCATAATAGTAATCACAATATTAATATAATTTTTTTTTTTTTTTTTTTTTACTGGTACTGGTAAGACTCGGACGACTCAATTCAATGAGAATAAATGAAAACTAACTACACGTTATTATAATTAAATTTAAATTATTTACCGAAAATAGAAATTGATGCGTAGGTGTTAGGAAAAAAAAACAGATGATTTTTAAAACGAAGGTTATAATAAAATATGTTGCAATTGAGTTATCAATAATTATATTTACATGGCTATCAAATGGGTTTTTGAAAATTGGCAAAAAAAAAAAAAAAAAGAACAATTAATTCGATGGTATTGCGACAAAGAATAAAACGCCGGACGAGTGTATTAACGTACCTGAACACCGAAGCCGTAACCCAAGGTAAGAATGATTGGCGACACGCCGGACGTAAGTGACTCATCATTGTCGAAACTAGAAGGGAATTCGTTGGCTTCCAGCGTTTCCAACTGGGTCCACAGGATCTTCTCTCTGCTGTCTACGTTCAAAACGTTAGAATAACCCTGAAAACCGCAGAACGACGTCCCGTTATTATCGAAGGGAGAAAATAAAGGGAAAAGAGCGATACGAAAGCGGTCGCGCGTTCGAACGGCGCGCGCACCACGGATGACAGATCAACACTTAACCGTTCGGTCACTAACGTGCGGGACGACGTCGTGAATGAATCCGGCTACGCTGTCGATGATGGACCGATCGACGACGGGCC
This sequence comes from Chaetogeoica ovagalla, assembly GCA_032441825.1. Classification (NCBI taxonomy): domain Eukaryota; kingdom Metazoa; phylum Arthropoda; class Insecta; order Hemiptera; family Aphididae; genus Chaetogeoica; species Chaetogeoica ovagalla. The sequence continues at coordinate 875,214 of CM063749.1, read as the reverse complement.
CCGGCAACACAATTTTCCCCGTCGAGCTTTTGCGGGACGCTTTGCACGGCGAGTCGGCCGACATTACGAGAAACGTCGATTGGCTGTTGCGGCGTAGGCGTATCAAGGCCTTCGGGTGGCTGCTGCGCTCGCGCGCGACGGCATCGCAAGCGGACCCGTTCTGCTGACGATCACGACGCGACGACACGACGACGGTGCGCGGCCATTATCGTTGTTCGTCCGTTGCGTACAACGCGGTTGACGAACAAACACGGTGGCGAGGAGAAGAAAATGTTTGGAAATTAGAAAAAGAGAAAAGTACCGAAGGAAAAACGACGACGATGTTCCCTGGCGGACGGCGGTTCACCAAGACGGTTCGTCGTGTCTCATCGATTTACGCGCGAAACGACCGAAAGCGATTGGTACGCGACGAGAATAACGAGAAAAAAAATTGTAAAATTTCCATTACGAAACGCGGAACGTTATTTTACAACGACACGGGGGGGGGGGGACTACCGCGACGACCGTTTCGTCGTTATCAACGTAATCACACACACAACACACAATAGTCACAGTGGCTTTTTGTTGTTATTATTGTTGTCGTTATCGAGGCCAACAGCTGTTGTTCGAGCGCGCGCGTTGCTGCGTAATAATAATTGAGTAGGTAATAATGTTACGCGCGCGCGCGCGCGCGAATTACTATTATTCGTACACACGTCCTACCGGTGGCCAACGTCGCAATTCGTTTTTTGGCGAATCGCTTGAAAAATATACATTTTCAACTTATTAAAACGGACGATTTTTTTTAAAAAACGTAACTCGTTTTTGACGAATGTTTAACAAGACAACAAAAAAAAAAAAAAATAACGGAGTGAATTCGCTTACCACAACGATTTTATTGCAATATTATAGTAAACATTTTTCCCCGGCACAATATAACTATAATATTATTTATATATTAAAAACGTTATTTTTATATATTAATATTAAACATATTCCGGTAGATTATCTTCGACGTGTTGTATTTTGAAAGAATTATATATATATATTTATATAGAGGTAACGAGCCGCGTTCAGGTCGTGTGAATATCATTCTTAAATAATGAAAATTACTCGGATAAAAATTTTATTCGTTATTTGTTATAGAAATTTAAAAGCAACGCGATAAATAATTGCATTCGATAAAACGATTCTGTGTAATATTTTAAGTATATATATATATATATACACCATTGTTATTGTGTTTATTAATACTATTATTATATATATATTTTTTTTTTTTTGATACGTAAATTAAACAAATATTTTCCTCAATAAATAAATACGAGAAATAAAATATTATTGACTATCATTATTATTATTATTACTTCTAATTCTAGGCTCCTTAGTAAGTTCCTCTCCGCGTATTTCTTTAGTAAAAGGGAACTTGAGTGGCTATCATTAGAATATACGAAACTGAAAGCTGCAGGGTATAATTATTTTTTTACTAATATATTAACCCGTGTTCGTCGTTGAAAATTGATTCTCGAGAAATTAAAAAAAAAAAAAACCACTCGTCAGAGACGATGTCGGAGTTCTCTCTAATGCCGTAATTATATAATATGAGGTCTGTGTACGCGAAAAAATCACATTTCTCTTTAATTTTTCTTAAAAGTATAACCGCAACGTATACATTTTCCATATTTTTACATTTTTTAATATTTTATTTTTTACTTTACTTATTATATATATATATATACATGAAATAGCCGCGATACGTTTCGTAATAAATATAATTTTTAAATTAAACCACTGTTTTCATAAACTTGGAATTATTTAAAAACAATCGAACGCGCGTTTTAGACGTAAAGCGTAAATACTTATGTTCGGAAAAATTATACTTTCGCTCCGATTATTGCTTTCGTATAATTTAATATCGTTATATTATTTTTGATAATTTTCTTCTTAAAACGTAAATTCAAAAAAATAAATAAAATACATTATGTTTATGTGCCTACACAATATTAAAGTATACTAACAAAAAAAAAATTGATATTACACTTTCGATTTTATTTAATAATTTAACTATAAATACGAATATTAATATTAAATTTGCATTTTGAACAATACGATTTATTAGATACGCTCGTATAATTAAAAATACGTGAAATTTTATAGTTTTATTCTAACTGAAATCATTATTATCATATCAATTTCTAAACGAATTGAGTTGGATATTTTGTAAATTCAAAAAACAGATTTTTTTTCTTTTTTCTTTTTTATTACAATTGAATTATCGTTATATTATTTTTGATAATTTTCTTCTTAAAACGTAAATTCAAAAAAATAAATAAAATACATTATGTTTATGTGCCTACACAATATTAAAGTATACTAACAAAAAAAAAATTGATATTACACTTTCGATTTTATTTAATAATTTAACTATAAATACGAATATTAATATTAAATTTGCATTTTGAACAATACGATTTATTAGATACGCTCGTATAATTAAAAATACGTGAAATTTTATAGTTTTATTCTAACTGAAATCATTATTATCATATCAATTTCTAAACGAATTGAGTTGGATATTTTGTAAATTCAAAAAACAGATTTTTTTTCTTTTTTCTTTTTTATTACAATTGAATTGACTTTTCGTTTGAAATTTTCAATGGGATAATAATAATCAATTCTTTACTATATATATTATATATATACATTTGTTCGTTTCCTTTAAGTTGACTTTAGTAATATCGTCAAAACGCGCCTCCTAATTATTGTCCATAATTAGAAAAAGAAAAAAAATAAGAGACAATATTGCGTAAATATGTTTTCAAAATAATTAGACGAATCGTTGATCATTAGCGATTCAATTCAATTAAATGTATACACTTTTTCGATTTTGAAATATGCGCAGTTTACGAGAGTAATAAAAGACAGACAACGTGAACACAAATGTTTTCACTGTTACCGAATTTCCAATATTATTATATCGACAATCATCGAGTGCCACGACGACTCAAAATCTTCTGCAATTAAAAAAATGTGAATAAATCAGTTAAAAACTACGATTATAATATAGACGTTCAATTAATTTAATGTATTTATTTATATTGGTTACGATTTTTGTATATATGTATATAAAAAAAAAAATAATAATAATATTCCTTAAACTTGTTTCCGCTATAATACAATAGTTTTACGATGCGAGCTTTTTAAAAACTCGTTTGGATTAATTATTGTGTTTAATTATTGATAGATGTTTAGATTTATATTATCGTGTAAGAATTTAATTTAGCGATTTGTACACAATCGTTATAAAATCACAACGTTATTAAAACAATTAATAAACACACATATGCCTTCAAATTAATGCGATTAATTGAGATTAATTTGTACATCAATTGTTATGTTTAGACAATTGATGATTTCAAGGGAGGGTCCACTAACTTTTATATTTATACTCGTTAACAATGAAGAAATCTATTAGTAAATCGACATATAGTGCGTCGTAATATCTCAAATGTGTTAAATTGAATGTGTTCATTTGATTGTATATATATATACCATCGAAACCATCGTAGACTTCGTGAACTCATACACGGTATATAAAAAAATTTGTTTTATATTATAAAATAATATTCTTATAGTTTTTGCATCATTTAGATAAATTATATTATTTATACGAGTAGTGTTTAAAGAAAAATGTCGGGAGAATGAGATTAATATAGAAAATTATCGTCAAAACTAGTTCGAGATGTAAAAATAATTTTTTTTTTTATGTATTCATAGATACAAGTATCTATCACTCTATTTAAAAAAAAAATTTAGCTTCAGTTCTGCCACAAATGTGTTTAAGTTACTATTATAGCTAATATTTATGTTAAAACAACGCGGATTTAATTGCAATATTAATCGACTCATCACACACTTAAGTATTATTGATAATATAACTGATTGCTGCAGTAAAACATTCGTATTATATGTTTTAGATTTGTAGAATAAATGCGATTTTTATTGATGATTTTATGACCATCGATTACCAAAACATTTTTCAGGTGACCAGTTTTATGGGTATATTCGTTATTATTTTTCTCGGTAAACTAGTTAATGTGTACTTTAAATACATTTGTCGGAAAATATTTGAATAATTTATTAAAAATTGTTTTTTGATTAATACTAATTAAATGTATTTTACAAAACACCTCCGACATATATATATATATATACTTATATAATATTTTCCTCCGAAATAATAATGGAATTTCGATATACATATTTTGATCATTTTCATAAGGGATTTTCGTCAACGACAATATCACATTGTAAAATAAAATCAGTCCTATACAGCATGTCACTGGGAATTATGTAACGTCGGCACAATCACCGACACGTGTGAGTCAACGATATAATATATAGAAACAAGTTGTCTGTATATTAAATTGTTTTTCTTCTTAAAATACGTGATAAATTTTACTGCATTAATCGCCTGTAACAACTTCGATCGATCGAGACGAATATATTGTAGTTAAAAATTAAATTTCTTCGTCGTTAACAATATTTAAACGGTATTTTTGTAATTAAAGCTTTTTGTTTTTTTTTTTTTAAATCGGTAACCGAAAACGATTAGTAAGTATTTAATGAATAATAATACGTACTTATGAACAGTGGGCAATATAGGGAATAAATTACATTTATAATTTTTAACTCGACTCGAAAAATCTCAATATGAAAATATGTATTCATTTACCGAATTATTCGAATCCGTTCGTATTTTAAAATATACACTCTTTTTGTGATTTTCTTTAGTTAATTTATATTTTCATTCCACTTGACCTAGTAAAAAAAAAAAAAAATTGTTGGCAAATCGTTCAGTTTAAAAATGTCACGAGGAACACACACGCGTTAGTCGTAATTGTATAAATACGAAATCAGATATTATGTATTATTAAGAATCGTATATTATATATATATATATGGTAATAAGTCCAGTGGACTATTTTCATAAGGTTTCATTGCCAGTTATTATATAATATTCCGTACGTATAAGGCGTTTTGTGTATTATTCTCGTACCTCGTTTATATAATATATTGCTATCGAGGTTATATACCAGAATAAAAAGTGTATTATATGATTGTTCACTCTACATTTATTGTAATCCTTCTAGTTTTTATTTCCATTTAATATGTAAAAAATTAAAACGAGGAAAACGGATTGTATTTCAAAGAATTTTCACCGAGCCGACGACACACGTGTTAATGTAATAGAGGTAAGGTAATCAACGATCATTGAGTATTGGATGGACACGAGTGAAACTCAGCTAACGCCCATTGAACTACTCGAAGTACCAATTGCGTCATTATTCTTAAAGTTCATTCTTATTTCAAATAGTAACTGCACGCATCGTAAAAATATTAACTTATTATACCGCCTATATACTTGAATGTAAAAAGTTTATTTATTATTTCAAAAAATAATTTGAGTAATTAGCAGCAATAGGTGTTTAAAAAAAAAAAAACTGCAGCATCAATTATTAATTGATCAATAATTTTGCTACGTTTTGGTATTTGAACACGCTATGGCCGCCTCATTCAAACAATCGAATTTAATTTGAATACACTATATTATAATAAATTTTATAACTAATTGGCATTATTAATTACCTTATTAGTTATCGTTATTAACTCCTATCAACGCAAAATTTAAAAACTATTAACCCTCCCCACCAATTACGTATTGGTGACTGATTAAAAAATATAATAATTACTGTATTCGATATTTGTATTTACTATAAACTAGTAAAAAAAAAAAAAAAAAGCACTCTGAACGTGTATTAAATATACTTTTCTTCCCCGAAGTAATACTTACGGAAAATACTATTGTCGTGAAGTGTATATTTGAACACGTGTTCTCAATAATTTTGTTCGAAGTACGTATTCCAAATAGTTTTGAAAAAAGTTTATTTTTACCCAGCAACAAACGTTTGGACTTGGCTTCTGTTCCCACGGCTTTGCTGCAGACTCCGCGTTTACAATAGCCGCGCACAAAATAAAACCGCCGTTCGTTATACGTGCCGGACGACGAATTGAGTCCGTTGAGCGATTTGAGAGAATCTCTCAAATCTCAAATCTCTCAAATGTTGAGAGAATCTGAGTCAGATTGTGATATTTTTATATTTGGAAAGAATTTTGTTTATATATATATATATATATATATATAAAAAAAAAAAAAGGAAAACCTATTATCTTAAAGGATTTCGTACAGCTACGAGAACGCGGTCGTGAATTGACAGAATGGCCAAATGTATAAATTCTGTAAATTTCTGTAATAGAGTTCTCGTGGAACCTCATTTTTTTTTTTTTCACTTTTTTCCATATTTCGTTTTAGACGTGTTACATATTATATGTCAATAAAAATGTTTAACAGTAATACTGTTAGAATACAGTGGTTTTTTATTATTGTAAAAATTGCGTACGGTGTTATACGGTATAAAAACGATATTGGTATATGATTGTACGAATGTCGTTGGCCAGACAACATTTTGTTCTTCGAGTCCGCGTGTTAAAAAAACCCTGTATGTCTGCAGTCGGATATATATATAATACGACGGGCCGACGTCGATGTCGCCAATCGTCCGACGTTAGTGCAGGACGTGCGCGTCATCCGCGCCGTCAACAGATCCCGCACGTCCGCGTCAAGCAGCACAACGGTTTCGATCCCCGGGGATAGTACCACGGTTTCGGTCTCCAAGAGCTACTACAGCACAACGATCTCGATTCCCAGGGATAGAACAACGATTTCGATTCCCATGGGTAGCACGACGACGCGTTCCACCTCCATGGGTAGCACAACGACGACGGTCTCCAGGACGAGAACAACGGTTTCGGTTCCCGGAGACAGCACAACGGTTTCGGTTCCCGGGGGCAGCATAACGGTTTCGACGCCGGCGGACAGCACGACGGTTTCGGTTCCGGCAGACAGCACAACGGTTTCGGTACCGGCGGCAGGCAGCACAACGGTTTCGGTTCCGGCGGACAGCACGCCGACTTCGGTTCCCGAGGACAGCACGCCGACTTCGGTTCCCGAGGACAGCACGGCTTCGAGCGTTTCGCACACGCGGTGGTGCATACCGTGCCGCAGCACTCGGACGACGGTTCGACCGGCGACGTGACGATCACTTGACCGGCGTTCCAAGCCCGCGCCTGCACCGTCAGCGTGGCCACGGGCCGCCCGTCGCGGCAGTCCGTCATCGACAGGGTTTGCTCGTCCATGGACCGGCCCGCACAGGACACGGACGGCGTGACGCACAACTCGCCGGACGCCAGCGCGTCGCCGCCGATGGCCGCCGCCCCCCGACACAGCCGGACGGTCAGGCGCACCGGACTCGGACAACTGCCCGGCATGGTGAAAGTGAACGTTTTGCCCGCGTTCACCGCGATCACGGAGGTCCTCGTCTTGCACGCGGGTATCTCGCACACCGTCTGCTCGGGATTGTTCAGGAACCGGACGCCTACGGTTATGCCGCACTTACCGTCGCCCGTCGACCGGCCGCACCACGTCAAGCACTTCACAACCAAATCCATTTGGTACAATCTGTTGGTGGACGTCATTTTCTCGGCACGCGCGATGCAATATTGGAACGCGAGTTTTTGTGAAATTCGCGCGCGCGCGTATGTGTGTCAGTGTGCAGTGACGGTTGCGTGTAAAACGTTTAGAACGCGTTTTATGCGCGCGAGCTTTGTGGTGTTTTCGATGTGTAGGAAGGACGTGCGAATATTCGTATTTCGTTAATGACAAACGCGCGCCGGTGTAACTACGCGACCGTAAACGTATAGACTACGCGCGTTTCGCAAAACAATAAAAATTAATAAACAAAAATTTCGCTATAAGCCGAGTGAATTGGAAAACGGATAATTTTATCGTAATTTCTCGGCGATCGTCGTAGAATATAATATTCTGAAAACGGGCCGTTGTCGCAGCGGCGGTCAATGAAATGATTCGGGAAATAACGATTTTTAGGTGGGGGGGGGAGGGAGGTTTTAATATTATATAATAAATTTGAAAGCGATATATGCGATAAATCCATTGTCGCGTTCGAGCGATAAAACGATTCTGAACCGCGGGAGTTTCGCGGTGCAGTGTAATATTATATTATTATAAATTCGCGGACTTGTGTAAAAACATACTTTTCAAAAGTATATTTGGAATACGGATATTCGAAAAAAATTATTCGGAACATAATATATATTGGAATATTTCACAAAAAAAGAAAGAAGGTATTTCAAACGCGCTTTAAAAATAATTTTTTACTCGTTTTCATCGATACGGACAAATAATAATATTATTACTATAACATCGATTATAGTAATTATGAAAGTGTTTAATCGAATGTAAACTGCAGTCGTCGACATCTGAAATATTGGAGGAGATTTAATCAATTAAAAAGATTTTTTTTTTTTTTTTTAATTCTGTGTTTGCAAATTAACTGTACAATAACTAAATATATATATATATATAATCTGATAAAGTAAAGTAAATAACGCCCAATTATAGTCATGTGTGGGTGTCACACTGCAATTGTTATATAATGTAATCGAAAATATATTCGATTATTTGAATAAAGCTTCGTCGAACACTTGCAAATATTATAGCAAGATTTATTGATAAAACATACTTGCAGATGTCCGTTACCCACTGCTATTGATTTTTTTTTTTGTTTTACTCATAATTATTTTTGAAACAATTACTTTTCCCGTTCAATAGTAATAATTTATTATTTTTTACGTATATGTACTATTTAAAAATATGATTGAACTATAAAAAAATACCCATAGGATTTAAAATTAAATTCGTGTCGATAAATTAATCGGGATTTTCTGCAGTCCCCCGCGCTTTCTGGATTTTTGTCAAATATTTGCCTAACCCGTGAATTTTTTTCAACAACGATTTGTTTTCCAAATATTTGGTATCGTAGGATTCGTCACAAGACTGATTATTAAAGAAAACTCGACTCTCCGCATAAGCTTTTTCACGGTTTTACGTCGAGTTTATTTCTTGCGTTTGTCCTTCTATTGCTGTTGCGGTTTATAATTAGAGAAAATACTGCACGTGTCGTCACAGTCGCATTTGAACCAGACGAAACGGAATTAAAAATTCGACCGCTATCGAAACTGCGTATAGAAACTGTTTTTTTTTTTTTATTGTCTGCGAACGTTTTTGAAAACGATTAGTAACGATTTATATTTTAATGATCGATGCCACTCATCGTTAAAGAATTTGTTCGACACTTTTAAATTGTTCGGCAAATCGTTATTTTTACTTATGAATAAATATTGATTCACAATTTATTTTTACTCGACTAAACATTTACGATGATAATTTTTTACCAAATTAAAAATCGATATTTTACTAATTGAAATTTCAAAAATCGGTGCCGTTTCCACTTGGTCCCGGAGACATTTTCCCTGGCGTTTTTTCACGTCAATTTTATTGTGGAGGTAGAGGGCGAATTTTTCGATGGCAGTCGAATACGTCAGAATTTTTCGACTTGTCACAATTCTGACAAAATTGCGTATTTGTTGTATTACGTGTTAATTGTATGCAAATGTAATTTAAAATTATTCTTTATTTCGATTTAACAAAAAAAAAAGAAAAATTGTGGACCATAAGTCGTTTTGATATTATAAGCCGTGAAAAAACTTGGTATATTTGAACAGTGGTCGGTGGTGAGCTTCCCCTCCCCGGCCACCCTACAAAAACGCGCTTGCTCGGCGGGACACCGGGACGTCTAGTTGAAAATCGGTCGTGTCCCGGTAAATCCGGGACGAATGGCAAACCTATTCTAATACCGCGTAGAATTAGTCGGAAGCGTTGTGAAAACGGCGAACGGACGGGAACACTTTTGTTATCACGCGAACAAACGTGAAAACGTGATAAGTCGGTTCGTCGCGCCGCGGCCACCGGACGGACACTCGTCCAAGGTCGTATCGCGTACACTGCAAAAACGGGTGATAACGTCGGACTGATAAGTGAACGTAGAAAACCGAAAATTACGCGCAGCGGTGCTCTGTTTCACGAAGTTTCTCCGGCGAAAAATGGCGAACTGGAACAGTGTAATACCTTCGCAGTTCAAAGCGTCCGGTATTATTTCGAGCCTGCGAACGTTTTTGGGCGGAGTAAGTAAAAACGCATTCGTCGTTGCCTACCGCGACAGTGTTGTTCGGTGCTCGGAAGTCGGTTTTTGGAAGTTTTCTCGGTCTCGGACCAAACCCTCACGTAACAACGTCCGTACGTTACTTACTTTGTGTTCGATTGGGACTGTTTAAGGTTCGAGTGTTGTTTGCAACGTACGACTTACCGGTCGGCGCGTTACTTCCGTACAGCATGGTCTACGATATTGGACCGACTACGTAGCGTTCTGCGGGCAATTTCACTTAACTGTCGTCGCTGCTAACGGCCACCAACCGATCGGCACGTTAAAAGTTATCGCATTTTTATTTTCATAACTTAGCCAATTGCTACGGGGTATTGGCACAACAAACGATTGTAAAAATGTATTTTATACGTTTAAAGACGTTCTCAGAGTGGCAATGGAAACTAGTGAAATGATAATAGCTTTCACAGGGGTACTTTTTCATTGACACCATAAGTGGTTTTACTTCAGACAATGACATTGAAGTGTCTTTGCTCTTAAAATCCAATAAATATTTTACGTAAATGAATGCGTACGTATTGCAGTTATTCGACAGAAGTTCGATTGACCGGGTAGCTTTTGATCCGAGACCTATAATCACTTTGTTGCGTGAACATTTTAATTGATATTGTTATATTTGTTTATAGCGAAATTTCAAACCAAATGTTAGAATGTGCGACGAAGTGTCTTCGCCCACACAACCTCCGCCCGATATACCCGGAGGACCTCATCATACGGTTTTCAATAATTACTACTATAAACGCGACGGGCGCAGGGAAGCCAAGCCGCCAGTAATTGTTGCCGAAAACTTTACAAAACAAATTGAAAACGCAAAGTAAATATTTTTTCATTTATTATTATTTTTTTAATTAAACGTAAACGTACACTTGTGTCCCTAAACAAAAAATAATAAAATACGTTAGATTTTTTTTTTTTTTCATTAACAAAGAAATAAACGTGTATTCCATTACGTATTAGACTAATAAACGACTAATTTCGTATATATAATCATTAAAAAATCAAATCAAGAATTTTAAATTGAACGTTGTAGGCACCGAAATGTGTTACAAATACTGAAAAATATAACGAGTAATAACGTCGATTTTATACCAAACATTTTTTTTCTTCTTTAGAACGATTTAATTCAAAATATTTATTTTTAGCTTTCTCGAAACGATATTGATTTCTAATTTATACAAATAAAACAGTCGAAAACTGTACATACGTAGTATTATTTTATATATATATATATATAATATCGAATAAATTGAATATAAATACGTATCATTACAGGTCACCAGTGGCAGTAGAAGACGGGCAACAAATCAAATTGCCACTTCCTGGAAAAATCTATCACTGGGATTAGAATTATGTAATATATTAAATATATTGTTCATAGTAATCCAAAATGTGTAGCATTGCGATGTAATTAATAAAATAATATAAAAAAAAAAATTAAATTTAGGCGTAGCTATTTATTTTTTTTTTCTATATATATTGTATAACGCAAACAAAATAATAAAATAAAAATTGTATTTATAAAATTACTTCCCATTAAAATGTTTTTTTTTTTTTTTTTAATCTTAATCATCAGGCGTGCGCAGAATTTTTTTTCTTACATTTTATAAATATTTATATTACCAGTGGAGTAGGTACGATTTGTTTTCTAGGGGTGGTATTGAAAGAAACTTTTGAAATAAAAATATTTTTATAATATATTGTGAGACGATCCGCTCGAGTAACAACAAAAATCAATAGTCTTTTTATCAATTATTTATGTTGTAATGCTCAAAATTCTGAAGTTCTACTGAATACAGAAATATTATACACTGGAATTCGCTATTATTTGCACAATTAACCAAATACAATTTTTAACGGCAAAAACAATTTTTTTTTTCTGAAGGAAGTTAGAAATCCCTTGCACCCTGAATATTATTAAATCTATCGTAGGCCAATAGTAATTTATACATTGGTTTTAAAAATTTACCGGTTAATGATATTTTACATTGAAATAACTGTAAAAAAAAAATGTTAATTTCTTATTTATTATTAATAAATAGCTATAACAGAATTATATATAAGTACATAACAAACGTATATTATGTAAAATGTTTACATTATTCGACGTTCATTCGGAATTGAAATTCATTAATAATATTTGTAACGTCAACGCTACTATTCCACTCTTGTAGCTTCGTTCCATAAATAAAAGACATATAAAATCTATTCCTGATCAATTGTATTTCTCAATTCAGTTTTGACAATTGTCAGTTTAAAAAAACGTAGGTTCGCTCCTGGTTTCATGAGGTTATAGTTTCAGATATGCATACCGCTATGTTGTATTTTGAGACAATGTTTTTACATAATATGTGATTTGATGTAAACTTTTAAGATTCAAACGAATCAAACTCTACCGGCTCTTATAAAATGTTTTCACTCTGGTCAGGTTCACACTCCGTTACAATGAAAAAAAGTTTTTACCACTGTGTTACATTATAAGAATCGGATACGATTTAAAATAATCAAATCTATACGTTGTTAAAATCTGTCGAATGTAAATAAAAAATATTTCCATTGACAATATTGTGTAATTTTAAAGAACGCTATGCTCATGTGTTATGCCATGTCTGTTTATACAATTGGCGACAAGATTTGTAGTGACTTATTAAAATATAACTAAATTGGTTTAATTAATAATTCTGTAAAGCAGTAAAAAGATTAAAACGTTAAACGTACACTTTTAGATGTTAGGATACATTTGTTTAATTATTTTCAACTGTCCAAAATAAAATGTTAATAGATAAAAATTCTTATTATGTAAAAAATTATGACTAGGACTTTAGTAAGTAAACAGATTTTATTTAAATAATGACAAATTGGTCTTATTTCAATGCAATTAAGATATTATAAGTAAAATTAATTTTTGTTTTCTACACATTTTTTTTTTTTATTTTGGTAAATTGTAAAACAATACGTTTTTTGTTTTCTAACGTCTAATTGTAATAGTTGTCAGTTATTCGTTTTTATTATACACTAATACAGTGTAATGAATCGTAACAGAAATTCGTCTTTGCTCTTAACGAGATTTTCTTACATACGTGACATTTAAAATATTACTCATTATATTTTAACTGCCATATAATTGTCGTAATAATTGTTATTTGTCTACACAATATATTGTGTAGACATAATGTTCTTATTAACGTATTGGAACTTTTGAACAATTTCAATATCCTATTTTGCACACCTGACAATCTGTTCTGTCAATTAGATTTTTTTATTTTTAAAAAAATATCAAAACGTCAACTCTATTATTTTTCAACTTAAACGAGAATAATCATAACGCAAAATTCTAATTTATACATACATTTGTGTTTATCCAGATCAAAGACACTCGATTGATTTAAAAAAAAAAAACAGTCGCAAGCCTATGCATCAACACTGGAGACAAAACATGACGTTCTACTTCAAACAAGTACTTTGAAGTATCGTTACGCTTTAAATATTTTGTATAAATAAGTAAATGTATTTATATAAAACGCACTTATACGATAGAATTATATAATAAATATTAACATTATTATTAAACAACTAGGCATATTCTTCTGATTGACTTTTCACCAACTGAGTGAGGTCGGTTTTTGAAACCGAGTTATTTTATTTTATGGGAAATCGTAAATTTATAATTTACAATTTTTTCAATTATAAATCGTAGTAATATGGTCATGATTTAGTTTGAATATTAGTAGATACATACTAATTTTAGAAAAGCATTCTTTTTTTTAAGGATTTCAAAAGAATTTTTATAAAATATTCCAATACAATTATTTTAATACTTTTTTTAAACAAAACACAACATAAATCAATAGGTAGTCGTGTAATCCATACAGTAATATGTCGTTTTAGTTTTCTTTCAAGAGGAGCTCTCACAGTTCGTAAGAATAATGTCAGATGTAAATAATTTATCATAATTTCAGAGAGAAGCGTATTGTTTTTGTAAGTCGCATTGCACTCGGGATTTTTTTTCAAAATTTGAATTTTGGAACGTCGAGAAAGTTTTCAATATATTTTTTTGATATTTTAAAATTTCGTCGAAAATCGAAATCCAATGCACCGTATAAAAGTGCAGTTCTTTTTCTAAAATGAAAACAAAAAATTATCGATATTTGCTTCTCCATCCGGCTTTTACTCGTCGAAATAATTTATAATAAAAACGCTAGGGATTTTACTCAATAAACATAATTACTATAATCGTTTCATTCAAGTTTTTTGGGTAATATTATTTCGTTTTCAGTAGAAAACTCACTATAGTTGGCATAAGTAAAAATCCGTGAAAACAATGTTTGTTTTGGCTGATAATTTATACCATAAACATAGCCCGCCACACTATCCAAATTACATTTTAAATAATTATAAACGAACCGTCAACTTTTTTTTACACGTTTATTGTATTTACATCGGATCTCGTTCAAGTCCTCGTACACATTTAAATCGATTAAATATTTTATTTTATCGCAGTTTTAATTAAATTCATAAAAATAGGCGCCTACGCATAGTATAACGATATTATAGCATTTCAGTATGCGAAACGTATTTAATGTTTGTAATTATGAAATAAAATTGTATACATTTCATAGATAAATTTATAACTGGAATCTAAGTATGATTGTCTACACATTAAAAAAAAAAAGTGTAATAAATATTTGGATAAAAAGTGTATGGAAAAGTATGATTTTCAAAACGTAATATTGCCATAAAAAAATATCGACGAGCAAAAATTGGGGGAGCTAGTAGTGTTTTTATGAGGGGGTCAAAAAGCATCGTTAAGCTGTTTATCCAGCTTTCGATTAGTATTATAAGAAGAAATCGGAGGCCGGAGGAATTGTGCTATATGCCGTGTTTATTAATTTTGTAATACTTTTTATTGCTAATATCGCAATCTTGACGTGCTAGTGTATACGGTAAAATCAAAATTCTCCAGACTTTTTCGAAAGTATTTTACGATGAACTCACTCAAATCAGTAGCGTGCGAAATACGAGTGAAAGGATTAGAGAGAGAGAAAGAGTTAAATTCCTTCGTTGGTTAATTTTTGTTTTTTTTTTTCTAAATTTTTAATGTCAAACTTGGGTTAGCAAATGTAATTAAAAAAAGTTTTCAACGATACGTTTTCGTATTATTATTTTTTTTTTTATTATTATTATTTTGTCACAAATTACGCGGTTGTTGAAAACGTAATATTTGAGAACACGCTACGTGGTAAATTAATTAAAAATTTAATTATAATCGATTGTACAGACATATTTTTCAATAATTCGTTATTGAAATAGTCGGAGAATTCGTATTTTTGTATAAAATCGCGTACGGACAAAACCTAATGTCGATCGCGTTCATATTACTATGTGTTAGTTTATTGATTTCTCTCTATTTCTCTGTTTTAACCGCGACTGTCTAAAACGTTTATAAAATAATTAAGCACCTGACACCTGTATTTAATAGTTTATAGGTATAGGTATGCGAGAAATTACTAACGTTCGAATTATTAGTCGTTTCGATTTTCAACAGCCTTTATATATATACCGAAAACTTTTATAATTTTCATAAAATAAAATGGTAAAAATAAAAACAACAAATTATCGAGTAAATACTCGTATAAAAGAATAACGAGGATAAATAGGTAATTCAATATTATTTTCTATTATAATTTGTATATATGTATGTAAAAAAAAATCACTAATTTTATTTTATTTCAACAAATAATAATAATCGATTATTTGTTTTATGTTATTCGTATTATACGTGAACGGATATAAACTATAGACATTTCGAATCGAGGATTGCGTATTCGTGCACGTTAATTAGTGTATTATTGACGTTATAAACGATGCCACATTGATTTGTATGTTTTTTTTTCCTCGATATTTGTGTTTTCAGATAAAAATTTGGATTTATTATGACAAACAAAATATTATAAAAATTATCGCGTTCGGTTCTCATAAAATACGAAAAACGTTATCTACACGCGTATTCCTCTTATTATTTCTATACGTAATTTATTTATTTTTTTTATCGTTTAAAAAAAAAATAGTTAATTTTCACTCGTTACTTTGTTTTCGATAAAAAAATTACGAATTACACTTTTTTTTTTTACATTACTTTTCAAATTTTTTTTATAACAAATTATTCAATGTACGTATCATACGTATATATGTGCTTAAAGCGTAAATTTTACTTATTAACTCTCCCATATCACTTACTATATAATTAATAAGTTAACTGGCTGGGGGTGCATTGTATTTGACCCTCGCTGATTATACACGAGAACGTCAATAGTTTCATATCGTACTTAACGCTTTGAGAATTGAATTTAACTCGCTGAATTTGTGTCAAAAGCTACGAGTGTTAAATTTAATTCACAAAACGAAAGCGGTAATTATGATATGAAACTATTGACGTGATGCTCAGTGAGAGTCGAATTAAGCCAGTTAAAATGGAAAATCGATGTATACACTTAAATAATAAAAAATAATCTGTTCGAATATATTGTTGTGAATAACTTTTATTCCAGAAACATTTGCAGGAGAGTGTTTGTTTTTTATATAAAATACTTTTAAATAGTTTTCACACCGCGAGTAAACGCGTATAATAATAATAATAATAATAATCGTACCTACACGACGCTGAGCAGCTTATTTCTCTACAATAATAACAATAATTAAATAATTTAAAAAAATAATTTAAAGACGACTTATAATAAAACGCGTATCGTGTAGGATGATATTAATTATAATTATATAGTGGCAGACCGCAAGAATGCGTTGTGCTACATACACATATGTATAGTAGAGAATCAATTAGTAGACAATTACAAGGATCTGTGTAATTGATAAATAATTGTAATGGCCTTTAGCTATATAAAG
Organism: Chaetogeoica ovagalla; assembly: GCA_032441825.1. NCBI lineage: Eukaryota > Metazoa > Arthropoda > Insecta > Hemiptera > Aphididae > Chaetogeoica > Chaetogeoica ovagalla. The sequence goes on along the minus strand of CM063749.1, from coordinate 858,139 downwards.
ACCGAAAATAATAATAATAATAATTGAACGCTGTTTAAAAAAAATGACTCGTACGCGCGTGCCCGTCTGAAAATCTATATTATATACTAATTGAATACAAAACGAATCCGAATCGTATTATTATACGGAGTACGCTATACGATATTGTTATTTCATTTATTTAACGACTATAATGTTGCCGTTAGAGCATGTGGTAGAATGTGTGATGAAACGAGGCGCGTAGTTGTAATATTGGAACGGTTTAACGATTACAATTCGAATAAAACGCGTGTGTAGAGAACGAAATATAATGAGCGAAAACGGAAACTGTATTAACAATTCGCAAACGCCTTGTCGAAAATTCGTATTTAGGAAAAAACCTACACGAGAGTAGAAAAATACGTCGGAAAATATTTTATATTAATATTACTTTTTGGCGAACGTTTTTTCCCCTGAGCATATTATTGTACTCGATTTGCCATGGCTTTTACGAGGTGACCAATTATTATTATTATTTTTTTTTTTGCGACCAATAATTATTTATTTACGCGATTTCTCCGAGTGATTCGTCGCCGAGAAATTAAGAGAAAAAAAAACGTTTCCCGATTATGAGTTTCCCGAAAGAATTTTCACGGAAATTGACGACTAAACGACTGTTGTACTATCGTCCCTGCGGGATACACGCCAAACGAAATGGAACTGGTTTTCGGGATCGGCGTGATAAAACAATATTATTATTGGATCGTGACGCGTTCGGGTTATGGCTGTAATTTTTATGGTCGTACTCGGAACGTCGTGTAAAAAAGGATTATTTTCCAGGGACGCGCTCGACGCTCTCCCGCGGGTTACGGTCTTATTTTTCGTAAAATCGACGCTTAGCTAATAACAATAATAGTCAAGTGTAAGGATTTAATTTTAACCGAAACGGATTGTTTTTTCGGTTTAAAATATTAACGCGATTCCAACGTTTTTCCCGCGTTCATTGCAACGTCGACTCAAACGTAATTTTTATTCGTTTTTCTCCCCTACCAATTAGATTGATTTTGAATTTCAATTTCAGTAGTTTCATTCGTTCGTGTCCACATAATATTCTGTCAAAACGATAGTTCGAAACGAACGCGAATACGAAACGGACGACTTCATATAAATTGTCGAAAAATGCATCAAAATACATTTTCGCTTTTTCTTCTTAATAATAATAATAATAATTTGTACACGAGACTACATCGTGTGTTTTATAGGTTGACGAATACACCTAATCTTTATATACACACACACCTAACTAATCTACGTACGCGTGTATACGAACAATAACAACAACAACAACGAGTTGTTATTATATTATTTGTATAAACTAATATCTGTGTGTATCAGTAAAAAAATATGATATTATATATATATATATATATAAAAAAAATACCGAAACGCCATATAGACATACCGTTATTATAATATTATATTGTACCGTAACAAAACGCGCAGGTATTGAATACGATAATAATTATAATATGTTTAATCAAAAATAATATAGTGAAAAACGAGACGTTGAACCCGGGGGGGGGGGGATTTTATCGTTTTTAAGATATACCGCGCGTGTGTGTCACACGTTATATGCATATGTGTTATTTTTTTAAAACGTTGTTTCGAAACGTAAAACAAAAACCGATATGATAATATTGCGTTGTGCGAGAATGAAATTAAACCGCGTTGTTTATTATAACCGCTGTCGTATATATTTACCGGTGGTTTCGAATTTAAAAATGACTCCCCGTTGTATTGCGCTGTAGCTCGAAAACAGTATCGAACATTTTTTTTTCCTGAAAATATAAAAGACGCGTTAATTACTTAAATTTTTTTTTTTTTTTGTTTACACCAACAATTTATTATTATGGACATTGCGCCGCGAAGCTTTAACTCTACGTTATTCTAATCTGTACGCTTCGTAATTGTCGGTTATTATTCGGTTACGAATACGGTTCGGCACGCTGTGTCGTCTGCTGGCTCTCATTATTTTATTTTTTTTGTTTTAGCCTTATCTTATTCAGACACGTTTACAATATTATATATTATATCGTATTATAAACTGCATCGCGTAAAAACGTGATTACGAAATTATTATTATTATAATTAAATCGAAACGATTGTTCGTATATAATAATAATAATAATAATAATAATAATAATAATAATAATCATAATAGACGGATTTTAATGCATACGAAAAGTGTTGCTTTTATTATTTTCAACGTCGCAAAGTGAAGTGTTAGAACCGCGTCGCTTGTAAAAATTTAATTATTACGAAATTTTCGGAGTAGAGAAAAAAATCGGCCAAATCGGTTGGTCTAAAATGGTCGTCGAGTGATGCGCGGTTACCAACGAACGGCATTTCATTTGTATAGCGTATTTGTTGTAACGTCCAAAAACTTCTGAACTCTGTATAATATAATACGAAACATGCACGGAAATCCTCTGTTAATTTCGCACAACAGTCAACGGGAATCGACTTTTTAAATAGCAAAAAAATTTTTTTTTCAGGACGTTTGGAACGGAATGAAACAAGAAGAAATACGCGACGCGTATTATATTATACGATTGTATTCGCGCGCGCGTTACGTTATAATATTTAACGGGTTATAAAATCGCTCGACTATTAATACGGATACAAATTAATGCGGCTCGGTGAAGTCTAATTCAAAAGCTTAAACGGCCGAGATTATTTTAATGAGATAATAAAACTGCGTAAACGTCTGTGGTATCGTATACGAGATCCTATTTATTAAGCTCTGTGCGCGCGCTCGCGTAATGCGTCGCATTTCGCCGTATAATATTATATTGTAACATCGACCGTGCGGAGATTATATTTATGACGTGTTTTCTCAAATAAAAATCAATAATTATCATACAGACACATTACACACCGTATTATGAATTACGGCAATCGAAACGAATATCGATTCGTCAGGGGAGGAGAAGGATGAGGTTAATATTATAATTATTACTATTTTATTACTATATAATTATTAAAGGTGAAACGAAAATATATTTCGACGTTTTTCGTTCGATAAATATACGCGGGGCCGCACATCAAGATTTAGTCGCCCGGTGCAAAACGAATTCTTTTTTTTGTTTTTTTTTTTTCGTTTGACTAACGACATAATAAAACTGGCGGATGAAAAACGAATTGAAAAACGAGAATTTAATAGTTCAAATAAGAAAAAAACATATTATTATTATTTGTATTCGGTATTTGTGAAATACTTATAGTGTAAACGTACTGGTCAACACTTGGATCGCGAATTCTCATTCCACTTAAATGATTCGTTAAAATGTACGAAAATAAATTACGTTATTTTTTCTACATTTCGTTAAAGCGAATCCTTCGATTACGCCGTTGCAATCAATTCTCGCGCAAGTCCAAATCTATTTCCAGGGTCGTCGCCGAAAATCTGCTGTCCTGTGCAGTCGTATTTGCCCATTGCCCATCGTCCCTTTTTAAATGTGGCCCTATAAATACGCGAGTTTACATATGTGTACCGCGAGTATACAATAACAGTCGCAATAAAAATATAATTTTGGAAAAATTTTACATTTTTCTTCTTTTTTTTTAAAATTTTTCCGAGTATTATATATTATTGTTATAATTTCTTTTGGATTAATTTAAAACGGCTGTAAATCGTAATATCTATAATTTCCGTTCTCTTAATGTTTTTGTTTTTTTTTTCAATAGAAAAATTCAAAAAACGATTTTCGAAAATACGTTTAGCTTTTGAAAGGAGGCCTGGGCTCTACTACCGTAACGATCCGGTGATAATCGAATAAATCGGCGTTATATTTTATATCGATCGTTTTACGTACAAAAAAAAAATCAAAAAAATATGATTTGTTTTTGAAAAACGTTTCACATTGTCTATACGCGTAGTAGGACAGATGTATGCAATTAATTGGTCGATTTTTATACACGTTATTCTGATATACGCGCATGAGACACGCGGACATTTGACCTCTGCCGATAACAATATTTTAAAAGCTTTATTCAAATAGTTTTCTCTCTTTTTGTGTGATAGTTTATCGAAAAAGAAAAAAACAATTTTTTTTCCTCGTCCTTCGTGCAAATAAGACGTACTGATCAAGTTAATATATATTCTCCGATCGATACATGTAAAATTCGATAATTAAAGAACGATCTAAGTAAGATTCAATAATTTGTTTAATTTTTTTTCTACATACGAATATAGTATAAACAACTATTTCCCCCCCCCCTCCATAACATTCGACTAATTTATTGGAAATAATGAATATTTACGCGTTTCGTAATAAATATATAAAATTTAAATATTATTTTTTTTTTTTTTATATATATATATATATATATATAATTCATCGATAATTTTTCCATACACTGTAATGAAAGTGTATTGAAAATAATCGAAAAACGTCGTTTATCATATCTGCGCACGATCTGTTGTACCCGCACCAAATTAGAATATGTTTAAAGAGAAAAAAATTCATTAATCTATAAATACTATATCGTTTATTATAATAATATTAAAAGAATTAATTTCGCACGTTTCGCTCATTTTTTTTTTTAGTGCTCATTATTATGGCACATATTTTTCGATAAGTGCTGATATGGCAATAGCGTTAATTATGAGTATGCGTTTTAATGCGTTACGTGTTCCGTGCCTTGCAGGTGTTATATTATTACCTCAAAAAGTCACACGAAATCGCGTTATTAGTAAAGTGTGTGTGTGTGTGTGTGTTAATACGTGCATAACTACTTGCGTGTCATATTGAAATTATTATATAAGCTTCCTAAAATATACGTATGGTTTTCATCGCAAGAACAATAATGCGAAACATAATTCCGAATAATTTTTATTTTTAAACGTACGTTCGTTTAATCACGAATTTTTGACATATAACAACTCTACGGTTGCCATACACGTCACCACGTGTTTTCAATTTTTTTCCGGAGGAGAGTCTACACTTTTTATTTAACGTACTTATATCAGATATATTAAAAATAACGTGGACTGATTTTTAACGAAATAGATTTTACGATTTTCGAATACTAATCGTCTATTATATTATTATAAGCGAATAACACGTCCATTCCGTTTAGTCTCTTCCAAAAAAAAAAAAAAAATCGTTAATTTTACTCGGATAAAAATAAATATTTCATTCGTTAAACCGTTTATACTTACTTAAGAAAACAGTATCACGTGAGTTTATTGAGTTTAATTTTGTTTTTTAATGTCTTTTCATTTTCGACGCAATCGATGCGTGCAGGATTCTTGTTAATAATATTCTAAGCAATATAAATATATATTACTACATACACATATTTAATTTTCTTTGCCATAACTCGAACTCTCCGAGAGTAATTTTTTTTGTTTTTTGATTCCGGATAATCTCTGAACCCTCCTGAGAATATTATTTCAAAAATAATTTAGTTAATCGTTTAAAATTTCGAGAGAAGAACACCCGAAACCTCCTTCTAGGCACTACCCTGACTATATATAATATACACGACGATAATGATAAGAAAAAAATCGAAATTCCTAAATCAATTAGAATAGTAAAAACGTTGTTGTGTGGTGTAAGAAAACAAACAAACGAGGAGTTAAAAAAAAAGTTTTCGACGAAATATCAAACCGCCAAAAAAATGTATATACCACTACTGCGTAGGCGGATATTCTTTATTCAAAAAGGAAAAAACTCGTTAAAAATACGTGGACAATATTTAAAAATCACGGTTTTAGTCAATTTTATAAAATCAAACATCTTAAAACAAAATATATATATCCAAAATAGGATTTTTGTTGTATTAATACGTATATGATAGGTAAACAAAAATTTTAATTATTTAATTAAAGTATTTTAATTCTCACGTATTCATTATTATTAGTACATATAATAATATTCATTAGCGCAATTGGACGTGTTAAAAATACGTAAAAAAATCAGTTGATTCAAATACTTCAATTAATTAAGAAGCAATTTTCGACTGCTTTTTATTTTCTGTTTTGAATATGCAAAATATTATATATCAATAACATTTGCTATATGCTATTAAATAATGATTTAAACAATGATTTCAAATTAGAAACATTCTAATTATTCCTCCTTAAATCGTACAAAACGTATTGTCGATCTTGCCTTAAAATGATTTATAAAGAAGTAACTACGTGTTATCACAATCAAGTTTAACGAAATATTATCGATATTTATTTATCAAGTTGTAAACTTTCAGTGGATAATCTATGAATATATATATATATATTTTAAGTAATAATAATAATAATAATAATAATAATTATGGCATGTAAAACGCTGTATAAAATATGCAGGCTTGTATCTATCGAATTATTAGCCGTCATTTTCAGCCATCGTTGGAAGTTGACGACTCAAAGCGTTTGAAAGTTTTTACGTGCACTTTGTTTTTCGCGTTCTGAAATTGTGCAAACGAAAAATTGAAATCTATATTTTATTATTTCGTATAAATATTATCGATTATAATAATTCATATTGTTTTCTATCGACAAGAAATCTAACCGGTGCTAATTTATAATTTCCCGGTGTTAAATACCGTTAAGCACCGCATATAAATGCAATGTTAAATATATCTAGAATTGTCGATAACCTTCTGGTTTTATCTATCTTTTTCGCATTTTCTTCGCTTTTATTAGTGCTTATAATTTCGATTAAAAACGAAACCTTCGCACCGGGTTTGTCGACCGATATAATATTTACTATTATAACTGTTAACACCGTTCGATGCACCGTATATAGGAAAAAAACAAACAAACGCTTACTCCTCTACTGTACACGAGTCTAAATTTCGTTTAGATTTCGGTTTAAACAATTTTCGAACCGTCGTTTTCCAATATATATATATATAATATGTTTATGACTACAACGGGTCGGTGTAATAATAATAATTATTATATTTATATACCTCTAGCGCGACGCCACAATAATTCCGTATATATTTTAATGTTTATGATAATGAACGACGCGTGTTTATGTTGCAACTTGAAAAAATTACAAAAAAAAATACCTATAGACACCCAATAAATATTCATTATTCGTTATAATTACAGTAATTACGCACTACGCTTATTTGCATGTATTAAAACACTGCACGTTATACGCAATTATTATATAGTATTATTATTATTATTATTCTAAAGAGTACGTAGTATGTGTGTGTGTGTGTGTATTATAAATATATAAAGATATAGAAAGGGACGTTAAGGATCGTTTTCACTCGGATGAATAAAAATCGACTGAGAGGCCGAGGGAGGTCAGTGTCAATCCGCGAAACTGATTATATAAAACTGCAGGTGAAAGTAAACGTTAAAGAAACGTTAATGCGTATCAAAATGGAAAACGCGCGTTGAGAAAATAAAATAATATATTATTATTATTGTATTAAAAATTACGAACAGGATATACACCGCAGCAAAATATTATAATATTTTTTATTGATTTCTTCTATTTTTTTGTAATAAATATAATTTTTTTTTTTTTTTTTTATAAACACTCCAATTCATGTCTTCGATCATTATAGTACGAAATGTCCTAGAAATACGATCTAAATAATTTATTATAAAGGTATAGAAAGAAAACAACAGTTTCGGTGTTGTCTTGCTTCACTCGCTTTGGCATTTTGAATAAAAAGAAACGAAAAGTAAGTAACCCGTGGGGCTGATTATTATTATTATTATTATTGTTATTATTATTAGGTACCTAGTAATTATGATTATATTCATCGAATTAAAAATAATATTGTCTCCAGGAAAAACGTAGTAATTATGGCGGATTAAAGGATTAAAATTTGATGAGGAGAGAAAACGAGAGTCGAATTTCCTTAGATTTGAATTTTTTTTTATGTTATTGGTTATAAAATCGGTCGGTGAGTTTCTAGATATTGTCTTATTTTTATAACCAATTTTCGCGCTGGTAAATAATTTAAAATTAAAATTATAAGCTGAACAACACTAATTGCGAAATAAAAGCGAAACGCTTCGGTTATTACAAAAATTAATTTTTATTTTTTTTGAAAACTTTAGAGAAACGGTGTAAGTTTTTACTAACATTTTGGATTGCAAGAGCTGGGGAAAAATTCTATAGCTAACAGTGAACCTAAAAGTTAATTTTGGAAAAAAAAGATTACCTCTTCTGGGCTACCTATTTTGGAGGTGTGCATTTTTAATATTTCGATCGAAATTATACGTTAATTTTTACGCGTTTTTCATTACACTAAAAATAAACATAATATTTATTCGAAAATCTACTATTCGTATTACGTTCAAATGTAGCTCTTTTGAATTATTTTAATGCACTTACTTCTCGCATAGTAATATGTGCTTACAAAATTCCGAACATTTCATACCAGATAGATGATATACTTCTTAAGAAAAAAAAAAAAGAAAATGCTTTGAAAATTATTTGATAATAGTAACCTCTGTGCAGAACTTCCGCGCGATTTGTGTTCACAAACTGTAACAGTTAAGATTTTTTTTATAAACAAAACGAATACAACAGCGACAACTAAAATCGAAATACTTTTTTTTTTTCAAATTATATTTCGTTGATTAGTCATTTTATTTTACACGTTATATATATATATATTTTTTTTTTAAGTCGTTTCTTTATTTAACACGTTCCAAAAAAATAATTTCCAAAATTTTTCGCCAATCGGAATCTCGATGACGAGACTCGTTTTGTGTGTGTATTTTGATTTTATATACATGTAAAAAAAAAAATTACCCAAATTGAACGGGATAAAAACACGAAATGGACTGTACTGATCGGCTGTACTGCGAACAATATTTCCGGATTGAAATACCCGAAGAAAAAAAATTATAAAAATATTTTTAAACTCTAATAATCGTAAACATTTCGTTTCGTGTACTGCGTAAAGTGTATTTTGAATTTAAAAATAATGCGGTGAACGACGAAACGAAAACGTTTTCACCGTTTTATAACGTGTTAGAAACGACGGCGCGTAGACGAGAGAGAGAGAGAAAAAAATAGTTGTTTTTCACACATATAGCCGTCGTATGTACTCCGAGACGAACTATTCTCAGCTATTTTTGGAATGTATTTTTGAATGAATAACACATGGTAGTAAAAACCGTGATGTTACGCGGAAGTTTCGAGGGTGGCAGAGCGTTCGAAACTAAAATAGTCGTGTCTTATGTGAATCGCAGTACGCGTATAAAAATACGAAACGCGTTTCCTTTTTTTTTCCCGTCGAAAACCGTTCGATTTTCTTTTCGGCAATAATTATTTCGAACGCGGCGTTCTATCCGAAAGTGTGGAAAAAAAGACCCGTACTGCATATTTACCATAAATGTCTACTCGCACCGAATATTTTTTCTTGTAATTAAATTGTATCGAAATAATAATTTTAATAATCAATTAATGTACGTGTGAGCGGACGAATTTTTCGAATTGCCGTAACAACACCCGTGCATAAAGTAGTCATTTACCGGCAATATTATAACGGAATTTCGAAGGGGAAAAAAAATGAATTGAAAAAAAATCTGAAAAAACTGCACTTTTTTCCCGTTTTGAATATTCAAGTTATTCAAATTCGCGCAGCGAAACTCGTTGTACTTACAATACAAAATAAAAAATTACTCCGATTTTCCATCGCATATCAGTGTAGTGCACGTTCCAATAACAAATTCCGCATAATTCAATCGATACGATAATTTATACGTAAATTACCATATAAAACACAATTATTCGATTACATAAAATTCGTGCCTAAAGTTTTTTTTTTTTTGTTTACTGTAAAATTTCAACTTGTGGTCGTGTAGTTTGACGGTAGAACAAGACGGTTTTTAAATCGTATTTTCTTTGTTTTCCAGTAATTGAAAGTCCTACCGAGTCTCGTTTAAATAACGATTGAAACAGATACACGCGTTTTTACATATTATATTTCACAAACGGATATGTGTATTTTTTTTTGTTTTTGGCAAGAGAGGAAAAAAAGCACGTCTAAAACACTCTTGTTATTTTGTCGTTCGTGCCGCAAAATTTACACGAAATCGATCATCGTCACATTTTCCATGTACTTATTAAATATACAGAAAATTCGTTCTATCGGTTTTTGGACGAATGTACATATTTGTTTGATACGTTTTAAACTAACGAATTCGACATGTGAGTTGTAAACTGGTAAAACTGTCAATTAAAAAAAATAAATAAATAATAATAATAATAATAAGATCCGTTTGTATTGCCGAGAGAAAACGAAAATATTCGTAAAGAACGAAATGAAAATGAAAAACACGTAATAATTTGTCTTCGCGGCGTATTGTTATACGCGAGTTACGTTTCAAATTAGAATTCGCATTTTTATTTTACGAATTCATTTTTATTATAAACGACGAAATAAAATACGTATCGGAGATTAATTACAGTGTAATAATAATGTTGTGTAAATAGCTTCGCTTACGAGTGGCAAGAACGCAAATTGTGGGCCGCGAACGATATGGCAACGTCGCAGCGTTATAATAATATTTTATTCTCGATCCAGTCGTGTGTTGCTTTTCTTCTTATACTTCGATACGAACACGTCGTAATTTTGCTAGATTTTCTTCGGAAAAAAAAAAAACATTTTTTTTTTTTTGTCAACGTTCAACCGGTGTACGGTTTAGAATTTTTTCTTTTAATTAACGCGTATGGAAATATCGAAATTAGCGCGAAAACGAATAAAAAACCGACTCGCGGTAAAAACGCCGTAATTTTATTGCGCGAAAATGTTAAACGACACGAAATTCCGGGTTGGGGAGGGGGGTAGGAAATAGAATTATATAAGATATAGCGTATAAAAAAAAAACAGTTGAAATAAATCCAAAAACGTTGGTAACGTGTTGTCAAAAAAAATATGCGAGATAATTTTATTTTTTTTAACTTTTATTTCGAGTCCTTGACTACTCGGCCGTTTTTCTCATAACGTTTTCGACGAAAAAGAAAAAGCCTAAATTCACGCGGTATTTCAACGGTATACGCTGAATTAATATCATAGCGCGTTCATACGAAATTTAGTAATCAATAATATCGTTTTTATTATTTGCGAACGCGGATATAATTTTGTCGGGAAGAACTACTACTGACCCGGTTATTCGCGTTCGGAATCGGCCTATTTTTTTTCTCTCGTAAAATTCGATTATTATTTTTCGTTGAAAACGTTCGTTTAATTTGAAATATAATATATCACAAAAACCGTCGTACCATCGGTTATAAAATATACATTTTCGTACGTATATTTTTATTTTTCGCCACGCTGCCGTAGCTTCGAAACGAACTTCAGAACATGTGTGCGCCGAACACGTGTGTAAAGTACAAAAATCAAACATTTTTTTTTTTTTATTAGCCTGCGGTAGGCCCCCGTCCGTGACCCGACGATAACGCGATTACTCCGGCGATGATCGGAATGGATCGCGTTAGAACCGGATACGGTTTGTACACCGTAATTATTATAAACACGTATATTTCACTTTAATTGTGCGCGTAAATATTATTAATAATTTCTCAGTACGGGAAAAATACAATATTAATATAATAATAATAATAATTATACATTTTTTATAATATAATTGACATAAAAAATATGACGGTGAAAATCGTATCAGTCGTGTAATATTATTATCGAAATTAATTTAATTATAAAAATTATGGCGATAGGATTTCGCGTAATAGTGGTTTTTCGACAGAATCAACAAAAAAAAAAAAATATATATATATATAGGTACGCTTACAGTGTCTTGGAAGTCTTATAAAGCGAAAAAAAAACAAATTATTATATATATATATATATATATTTTTTTAAGGTCGTCGTCAGTCTTTCGATCGGTTGGCCGCCGCGGCTCTCCCAAGCTTCTCTGTCAAAACTCCCGGCTTCTTTACACTTCGATAACTTCCCGTTTCCTTTAATTTGTGAAACGTATTCTCGGTCTTCCTCTTCCTGTTTTACCGTTCACATATCTTCCGATAATAATCGGATTTAGTAAACTATCATGACGCACTGTACGTCCCATCACATTATCCCTTCTATTAATTATAATTTTCCAAATTCGTCTTTTTTCCGCAATTCTTTTCGAAACCTCTTCATTTGTCATTCTATCGCTCCATGAAATCTCGAACATTTTTCGGTATAATATTTTATTATAATAATAATTCAACAGGGATATGTCGGGATAGGGTGGAAACGACGATTTATACATACCTAAAGATTTCTCTACCTCCTTTTACGCGTACAAAATATACGTTTTCAGTAAAGGTCCGACATTTATTCCTCAACGGTTGAAAATCCGATAAATGCAAACGAAATCTCGGGATACTCGGAATTATTATTTTCACCGTTGCACGCCTTATATACGTAATATAGTGTGACGACAAAAACTAATTCCCGTTTTCCAATTCTCAATACCCGGTAGAACGGTACGAGTAATTTTTTTTTTTTTTTATATATATATTTTTTTCATCGCGTGAGACGTTATTATTATATTAGTATTTTCGAGTTTCTCGGGAATCTATAAATCGTATATAATAAAAGTTATGCGGTTATAATGTACGATGAGAAACGGAATAAGAGTATTTCTTCGAATTGGCTCTACCGAGCAGTCGTGTGCGAGCTATTTACTGCGCGTCCTATTTCACAGTACGTACTTATACTGTTATCGGATTTTCGAAATTCCAAAAGTGTTTTTTTTTTTTTTTTCACTTTTGTCGATACGAGGAAAATAACGCTCGATTTTTCGTCGCGTAAAATACAGCGACGATTTCACGGATCTAAAAACCTAGAAACGTATAAATTACATTTTATACGGATAAAACAGTGCGCGTGTGCTTTCTAAAATCGCAATACTATTAATAATATTGACGACGACAGCCCGCAGGCTCGTGCGCAAGATTTCTTCTGAGGAAGATCCCTCCCTCCCCCCCCCCCTATAAGGAGGTTTTTCAAATATTCTATCGAACGCTGTATTCCTCGTTGGTATTTATTTTTCATTTTTGTAACAATCGGACTAAATATTTATTTTTAATATATTACGTTTATTCGTAATGGTCATGATAATTCACATACATTTAATCGCGTTAAAAATCGCAACATTCAAATATCCACAAAAGTGAGCGTTTGTATGTGTATTTATAGAATCCCCGAGACGGACCGAAGGAGTGGATGGTGATGGTCACCGCGGGGATGTAGGGTATGCGAATGCATATCCAGCGAGTCCAGCTGCTCAGTTTAAGGTACCGAGTTGAGTACTTAGTGTCTTGAGTTGCGACACAATTTGAGCTGGTTTTACATCTGCTCGGGTTTTGTATACCCGAATAGATACACGCCGTCTTGAGTGTTATAAATATATTCGAATATTACGTAATGCATAATCGTACGTTCGTATGAATACATTTATAATGTATTTCATACACTTGATGAGATTAAAAGCTTACAAAACAAAAAGACTTTGAAAAGAAATAAAATAATAATAATAATTATTATTATTATAATTCGCGTATACTGCCGTGACTCATTGTAGGTAACGTACCAAAATGTTATATGTGTTTTTTAGGATTGTGCAACATCAGTAAAAATGTTTTGCGGGCGCCTTTAAAGATGATGATGATAACTGTACGCATTAACGAAGTAATGATTGTGTACCGAGTGTAGTAATAACGACTTAATCGAGTCGTATACACAATGCGTATTTGTCGTAAAATCTCGCGCTTTAATACGAGGAGCTGCGTAATGGGTCTAGACGACATGGAATAAGATCGTTTTACGTTATCAAATATTATTATATTATACGATAGCTGATCTCCGTATACACACACAACAAACTGGCTGACGAATAATAATAATAATTCCGTCGTCGTGGTATAAATGAATCTATAGAGGAGGGGGATGCAAGTGATTAAGTTTTAATATTCTGACTTTGAATACTGTTTTAATACGTTGTAAAAATAAAACATTTATATCGTTCGATAGTTTATGCGACTGAATCGTGGAATGATAATCGTTATTGCAAAGCTCTAAGCGGCCGAACGAACGTTCAGTTGTATTTTGGAAATTAATTAGAAAAACCGAGAAGAAAATCGGCTTTGCGCGGTGTAGTGTATTTATATGAGATTCGAATACGTAACGGAAGCTCGGACAAACTGAAAACGGTTTGAAAAAAATTATGGACACACATTTCGTATAAGACGAAATCGATGTATTGGATTATTTTTTTTTTTTTTTTTTAATTTCATATAAGAAGACGTTAGACGGACATTTTTCGTCTCTGTCTGTTTCACGGGCAATATAACGAAATAATACTTTCGTAGTATACCATTTAAAAGACGAGAACTTTTTCAACGTTTCGTTGGAATTATTCGATTTTCACAATAATGTTTTTTTCGTTTTATATTTTATGCAATTGATAATTATTTACTGAAAACACACTAGTTCTCTACGCTTATATATTATTCAATATGATTTTAAAAAAGAATATTTTCGTGGTCAGAGTTTTATATGTTAAATGCGTAGCGAACAGTCGTACAAATTTAACGCGATTTTATAGTATTGAAACCCTCCCCCCTTCCGATCCCTGTAAACGTATTGACGTCATGCGATTTCACGGGTAAGACAAATCACGTTTATAACAATTTACGATATTTTTTAATAATACTACACGAGAATTTATTCGGTTTTTAAATGCGCGAATGATATTCTTTCCGCGTACCTACAGCGTTGTGACCAATAATAAATTCAGACGCGTATCTGAATCATAATATATATTATTAGACGATAATATTTTTAGAAGAAATATTCTAGATTCACGTGTAAACTAATAATAAAAATATAAAATGTATATTGTGAAGTGTGTTTTTCTTTTTCATTTTAGTAAAAAAAAATTTCACTATTCCTTCTACCGCGTAATGTTTATAATATTTCTCGACGAATAATATTAATTAGAAATGCTCCAGTGTTAGACCTCGGCCGCTAATTTTCAATCCACAACAGAGCAGAAAGTAATAATTAATAATACATACAAATGAAATGAGTAGAACGATTATGTCATTAAGACGAATGCGAACAGGTGTATATCACTTGTACAGACGCATTATCGTTAAATTGCAACGCGTTTTAAAATAATCGTTTCGATAATAATAATTTATGTGATTGCGATTTAGAAACGAACTGAAATCAATACGTTTTCAGTCAGTGTCGAAAAAGGCCGTCGATGATGCTGTTGATTGAAAATATCGCACGAGTACAAATCCTACGTGTGAATAAATAATTATTGCTTTATCCGTGTCTGTCGACACGTTTGTTTTAAATTTTTCCTATTTCTAATGTACACGCGTTTCATTTTTTTTTTCTAACATAACGCGCTATTATATCCGAACTTTTAGAAATTTTGAAACGGATAAAAGAATTTAATACGTATTTTTCTTTTTACATTCCGAACGAAAATATCGCGCACGTCATAATAATAAAAATAATAATAATAATATACAATTCGATCACGTTTATAATTAAATATGAATTTATTATACCTTATAAATACGGTATAAACGACACGATTGTGACGATGAAACGTATTTTTTCAAATCGTTTCCCAAAATGCGTATAATCGACTCGATCAAAATATATTATTTACACGAATTATTAAAAACTCGTTTAATTCGTTGATTCGACGAAGGCGTTTAATTAAAAAATGAATAATTTATAATATGTCGGAGAAAAAATAATATATTAAAAGTTTCGTATACAAAATTACTGCTTAAAATATACACATATATTTTATCAACTATCAATTAATCGTGTTTAATTAATTCTATTTTCCAATAAACTTCGTTCGGGATTTTTTTTTTATCACGTTTAAAATAAATAACAGACTCGTTAATAATGTGACCCGTTCGAACCTCAGCATCCGCCAAGATATCTTTTTTTTCGCTCCATATTTATTTCATATAATAAATATTTAATTTTTATAGTATATATACATACTGGAGTTTCACGGCGAATATATTTATTTGGAATTTTTTTTCTCTAATTTTACATATCTGTATTAAAAATATTGCTATACGCTACAGTAAATTTGTATTTGCGCGCTAAAAAAAACAATTTTAACGTTATTTCCACGATTCCGCGTGGTCGTTTTTTTTTTTTTGTCATATTAAGCGTATTAAAATATAGTCGTTTTATGTATGGAAATAATCGAGTTCACCAATAATTAATCGATGAGAGCTAAATATACTCGTATATGTTAAAGAAATAAAATATTCGCGATTGTAATCATTTTCAATTAGTTTCTAAACGTATCGTATACTTAAAAATATTTAGAGTTGTTGCGTATCCGATTTTCAAAAACTTAAATAATTTCCAATATTGTATCGAACACAATATAGAAACCTTAAATTCGTATATTTCTCGACTGTAGTATAAAACACGTGTGCTTTACACAAGATTATGATTGAATATGATGTACAATACAATATTTATTTATTCACAAAAAATAAATAAATGTATATAATATAATATATATTCTATATATATATATATAATAAATACATAAATTCGTAAAAGTCAATGTTGATTTAAGCTAACCGTTTTAATTGAATTCTCTTTTCGTGAAATCGATACCGAAATTTGACTCTGAGTAATTTTTTTTTTCGCAATATGTCCATCCACTTTATATTGTTAATATGTGTGTGATTACTTTTCAAATAAAATTCAAAACTCCATAATATTTTATAAATATTTTGTTAGTTTATGTGTGATGCGAGGTAATATCTATATGTTTTCAGTACTTCTGAATATCGACTTAGTTATACGTTTTTACCATTAATTCATCGCAGTGAAAACATTACAAGGCTATTACAGTATACACGACGTCGAAATTATTAGTGACCGTTTTATAAAAAAATATTGATTTAATGAAATTCTTTTCTA
Source organism: Chaetogeoica ovagalla (assembly GCA_032441825.1). Taxonomy (NCBI): domain Eukaryota; kingdom Metazoa; phylum Arthropoda; class Insecta; order Hemiptera; family Aphididae; genus Chaetogeoica; species Chaetogeoica ovagalla. The sequence goes on along the minus strand of CM063749.1, from coordinate 841,198 downwards.
ATTTCACAAAGTGTAAAAAAATCGTTTAGCATATTTTCGTGAAAAAAACGAGTTCATTAAATTACGCTGTACACGACAACATCTAAATATTAATAAATAAATAAATATATTCGTAAAAAGTAATCGTAACAGAACCGTTCTTCGCTATTCATATAATTATATACCGCAGTAGCAATTAATTAACGGACACATTTTTGTATTTACGCCAGTGCTCTAAAAGACTACAAAAATAAACTTAAAAACTAATAAATAATAAATTAAAATCAAACGACGTGCCCACGTATTAAATGTGTTTTTATTTTATTACGCAAAATTATAAGTATATATAAAATATTGATCGCAGTTTTTAACAAAAATCCGAAAACAAACTGAAAGCGCAATATTTTCTTCGCGCAATCACTTATTATTATCATTTCAAAATAAAAACATTAATTTTTATTTTCCAAAGTTATATTATTACTTTTAGAGCGCGCGTTCTGCGGTAACTCCTATGAAATCATATATCTATTTTATTCGATACTTTGACAAAATATAGTTTGACCTCGATTGAATATAATTTACACAATATTATTACGAGATTAAAACGTGTTTTGCGCGAGAACACGAATTTGACATGTTTTTTCCCCCTAAATCGAACGAGACCATATTATACATTTACGCGTAGCACATTCACACTAAATAAATAAAAATATTTATATAAGCGCTTGAGTGAGTTGACGCGTACCGATAAATCACGACAAGTATAGAAAATATATTGACAAAAATCTGAAAAAAATAAATAAAATTCGAACTTATAGTGTAACGGTCCCGTATAACCGGTAGACATTTTATTTCGATTTTCGTATGCTTATACTATATTTGATAATATTGCGCGCGTAATAAGTTTCGATCACTGTTTAATAATATGTTAAACGACGACCCACGACGATTTTATTTGTATGATTTTACGGGAATTCGAAATCCGCGGAGGTAAAAAAAAAAAAAATTATTATTATAATTTTGAAAAACGGAAATTTGTTCGATATCGTTTAATACGAAAAATAATCGTTATTTTTTTTCCCCCGTATTGATTTCACTAATAATTACAACGTTATAGATTAATTTGTGTATAATATCGAGAGTTGATTTTCAACGAGTGCTCCAAGCTAGTGTTGGTTGTTTTTTTAAGTTATCCGCTCGAAACGCATTTACATTGGGTTTATAAATATTGTAACAATAAATAAAAAATAAAAAAAATGTTCGGAAATCAGGAAAACGGATATTATAAAAAGGACTCGGGAAATAATCGTTTTACACGGCGGCGGCGGCGTTTGCACTGTTCGCTCGGAACGTGTCCAATACACAAGAGCGGTCCGTTTCGAGTCTCCGAAGAATTCCGTACGAGATGATTATTAAAATGATATTTTTATTGAAAAATCTCCGGGGGGGAGCGGCGGAAAAAAAAACGAATTTCTCACGTGCGGTACGAACACGCGGCACACATGCGCATAACACACATTAAACCCCGAGACCCCGGACGCTCGATAAGGATACGACGACGGCTCTTTTGTCACAAAATCGTTTCGATCCCTTCGGGTGTATCATATTATTATGAGTCTGTGTAAGCATGTTTGGAGTCATTCGGCGTACGGAGATTTCGTTTTCTTCGCGTATACCACCGACGGCACATAATCGCGACACGCGTTTTGTTGTCCGCTTGTTATAAGAGCAAAACATGAGCGCTATAAGGAATATTTCCTGTCTTTTGAACGCGCGGGACAGTGTTTGTGAACACATGTCGAAACGAATAACACACGCGCACGCACAACATTTCATTATATACGTGTCCGTCCCTCTTTTAGATTACGAAAACGTGGTCGCATTAAATTTACGACCCGTGCGGCCGGATGATGATGATGATCATGATGATAATGGACCCGCTACCACACCACCAACAGTGACTTTTTTTTCTTCTTTTCTTTTTCCCGGTATTTTCTGTCTATTCGCAGTGTTCTCACACATCTGGACGGTGTTAAAAGAAAAAAAGAAGGACGCCTCGTCCCCGCATCTACAGCCTAAATCCGTGTGTGTGGATTCGACAACGCGAGTGCTATACAGCAACACTGCGCGTGGGTTTTCGATAGTTTTTTTTTCTTCTTTTTATCGCATCTCCCCCTCACCGCGCTATCGATCTGCGAGCGAATAACAACAACGAGAAATATTTATATATTATTCGACGGTCCTTTTATATTAACATATTATATAAAACAGTACAGTGTATGGTAAGAAAAAAGAGACAAAAAAATTACATTCCCAAAAAAAAAATAAAATATATTTCGCATATAATAATAATAATAATACATTGTAGCGTGGACGAAGAGTCGAAAAACCGATTTCGAAGAGAAAAATGTTTTTTTTTCTATCGCTTTTCGCCGCAGTGTTTTTTTTTCTTTCGATTTCCAAAAACCGGCCGAGTGAATATTTAGACCGATTTTCTTTTTTTTTTGTTTTGATCGTTTCTTCTTAAATTATATCGAAAATAATTTTTTATTTTAAATCATACGAAATGAAATTTCTCGTGTAATATGCAATATAACTCGTACGTACATAATATTGTGTTTAATATTATTTACAGTCGAATTTAAATTTACACGCGCGAGTCGTTTCTCCGCACAAATCACATTCCGGGACGGGCTTGTCTTTATATTGATTTCCGCACTCGTACGTCATACGCAGCGTCTAATAAATGCGGCCACGCGTCTTTCGGCTTTTTTTTTTTTATTATTATTCGAGATTGTACTGACGCGACGAGAGTTCCCGTACCCTTTGCGCAATGTGCAGGGATCCCTCCTATTAGGTATTTAATAACACCGTTGGGCCCTGCAGCCACTCGTTTTCTGCCGTTACAATACACCGTCGGCAAGTTATTGCGACCGAACGAATTCGATTTAGACGTTTTTATAAAAATTTTCGTACGATAAACCGCAGAACACGGCACGTTTCTCTTTTTTTTTGTTTGTTTTTTGTTTTTCAAACAGGACGCGTAGTTCTTGTACGAAACGTTCTGCGCAGTTTTTCAATCGATTTGCGAGCATTTTCGTAAAAATATACCGCGCGACCAAGAGCGTATAGCCAGGAGAGAGCGGGAGTGGATTAAGGGGAGACTATTTGGCCAGGTTTTTTTTTTTTTTTGCTACATATCGATTATTAAACGACAGTTGTTAATACTATTATCCTGTGATTGTAATTGTTGTAAAAAAAAAAAAAAAAAAACGTAAAATTTAATACGATTACGTTGCGTAAATTTCTACGATAACATATTATTATTATTATTATTTATTGTATATAATATTCAGTGTTGTAGTAGATACGATTTTTTTTCTGCGGTTGAAAGGAACTTTTAAAAATAATAATTTTTTTTGAAATTGCGTTGTTTTTTTTTTATAATAGAATACACAATAAATTCGTTAACGTTCATATTCCATATGCACACACAATCGACGAAATGAAATTTTAAATTATAAAAAACAAGCTTTTTTTTAGTGAGTATTTTTTTTTGTTGTCGAGAGGGAGACCTGTTGCACTCCCCTTTTCTCTCATACGAAGTTACTCGCTACTATTCGCGCACTGATTGCGAGATCGTTGTTATAATATATTTAATTTTTTATTATTATTAATATTACACTCTCGTCTCTGCATATTATATAAGCTTGTAAAAATGAAAAGTGAATTGACCAGATATTATAAAAGTACTCGCGTATAATACCACAAAGAGGTATTTTAAACGCGTATTCATATAATACGAAACGCCGTAGAATTTTATTCGCATGGTTTTTATACTACACAATAATTGTGTTCCCGTCGATTTTATTTATTTTTACAATGTATACCTACCAACAAATAGAGTACATATTTGTATTCAATTATATATTTTTAATATTTTTTTCTATGATCTTTACGAATCGTTTTAGTATTTTCAATGTAATGGCAATTTTTTTCTTTTATATATTTTCCCATATTTAACGATTATTGCACACTTTTGCATTTTACGGGAAAATGTTTTGTTTTCTACATAGGTATATTGAAGCAGAATTACGTTGTTCACTGAACTCAACATCTAAAATAATATTATACAAGTACTCGAAATTCAAAAAAATTTACTTTGTAATAAATAATTAAAAATAATTATTGTATATTGATGGAAAAACATTATATTTGTCCACAAACTCATTATATTGCATTTATCGTTTATTGATAAATTAATATCATTTCAATCGTTATTACAAATGAGCTTTATGGTTTCACGATTGCTCAATTATCGTGTCGGTTGGTCATTAATTACAATGATAAATAATTAAAAAGAAAAAATCAATACTAAACTTTTCAGCAAAAATTAACATCTATATATTTTGTCTTTATTTTTTTTTCTCCTTTAAAACGGTTATTGCGTTTCGATAGATTAAAAAAAAAAAGTCGAAACGCGTCGAACATTTTGTAAAATTGAACTGTTTGAGAGTATGTTACACGTATAGTACACTCTACAAGCACTCGGGAACACCGCAGCAGAAGTGTAACACTTCGCTGAGCAGTTTTCGACGGATTTGCGCAAATATTTTTATTTTTCGATTTGATCGTTTCGAAAAATAAATCGTATATACGGAAAAAAATATACCGCAGCAGTTTGTATTCATATATTATGTGAGAGATTTTCTGGTTTCACGCGTATATTTGCTTTGTAGTCGCGCGATACAGACTCCCGCCGGATGCCGGATGCGAGGATTATGATATTATAATAATCTTTACGAAAAAAATATTTATTTCTCTCTCTCTCTCTCTCTCTGATAAAAAAAAACAAATTTCATTAAGGTCGACGATAATGTAATGTTTTATATTATAATAATTTTTATTAATATACGAGTTATAATATTAGTTATTAACGGTTCGACATATAGTTTTAGCGAACATATTACAATAATATACAGAGAAAGAGAATATAATATTAACGCGTAATAGTTACTATATATATATATTTAAAATGATATTGTTTACTTATATATAGATTTATAAACATTTTCTAAATATTTGTCACGTTAAACGTTTAATAATAATAAATCTGAAAAAAAAAACGTCTAAATTATAGGTGTATAAAAAAAATATTTCAGTGGCGTAGGATCGGTGGCGTATTATTTCTACATACGAGGGATTTCAAAGGAATAATTTCGAAATAAAAAACGTTTTATATATATAATTATTTATTACGTTTGTATTTATTAAGTGATTTTTTTTTAATGAAAGAATCCGCGTTATATTACTGCAAAAAAAAAAAAACAAATTCAATTCTCTGATTGTTTTGTATAATATGGTAAATCAAAAACTCTTTTCGCCATTGATCGTCATTGCGGTCATTTATACGAATAATAATAAATTTTTCATAATTCTCGACTCGGTTCGTGAAACTATATCGAATTTTCTCGCGTTTTCTACGAATCGAATTAATACTAAAAAAAAAATCAAAATTTCTTTTATATTATATATGTATATATTTAGTGATTCCCGAACTTTATGTGTAATATAATTATAAGTGTATAATACGCTTTGAAATTCTTCGCTATTACTTTCACTGGATCAATACGAAATACGATTTGAACGTAATGTTTTAAAAATAACAAGAACGGTTTTTTATTGGGAAACCATTTGCACTCTCGCCGTAAAAAAATGTTGCTATTTGTTTTTGACACGTCACTTTTTTTTCAAATAGAAAAAATAAAATAAATATTTTACGTGTTCTCTCTCTCTCTCTTTTAAATCTCGTTTTGCATTTGTTTTTATCGACTCTTTTTGTTTTTTTTCATCACAACGATCCGCGCGAATACCGTTCGTGAACGGGGGAAGGAAACCACGTACGGCACGACAAACCGCGTTCTCTCCCCCCCCCCCTCGAACGGCCGACGCCGGGTGCGCGTGTAATTTCACGTTACGTAACGTCGGTCTACCCCTCCCCGTCCCTCGTTCCCGCGCCACAGCCCTTCGGCCGAAACGAACCGCACAGCGTTTTAATTTTTCTCTCTGTGCTCGCGGACACCATCAGAGACCGGGACGCGGGGTAATGCGAACCCAAAAAGAAAGAAAGCGGCGTATTAATACGCATTTTCTTTTTTTTTTTTTCGATTATTATAAAAATATTCGCCGCCGCCGTTGTCGAAACGTCCCCCCAGCCGTTTTCCCTTTCGTCTCCAGACCGGGAAAATAGTCTGTAAATTTAGAAATGTTCCTCGCCGTGCGCGCACTGCAGTATTTTTAAACCTCTGTGCGGGCCGCGCACGCGAAGTGTCCTCCCCCCGCGCGCGAGCGCACCGCACAATCGTCGGCCGGTCCCGTGTACGACGGCGCACCTCGGCGCGGCGGAACCGAAAATAAAAATAATATCGACGCCGGTTGGTGGTGGTGCGCGCAACGCGCACTACTACGCGCGCGGTTAGGAATTTTTTTATTTTTTTTCCTCTTGTGCGCGACGGTGCGTTCAAATGGAGCTTTTCGTATATTAAAAAATCATCTCGTATTTGTCGAGCGTATAATTTTCGTACGAAAAATGCACTCGAAATTATTTGGTGGGGGGGGGGGGAGACGAGGGCGGCTCCAATCCGTTACGCGACGTTTTTTTTTTTTTTTTGCTGTTTTTACATAATCCGTTCCACGTTTTTCGTTATGAAAATTATTACGCGACGACGTGGGAACTCTATAACTGCGGTTTGGACGTGGGAAGACTGCGGGTTGAGAATTCGGTGATTTTTTTTTTTTTTCTTAATTCTAATGTAAATTTGGTTTGGAAATCACTGGACGACGATGCTTATATACCCGGTGCAACTTGAGCAATAAACTTTTTTAATCAAATAGTATGAAAATGTCAAAATCCGATTGTATCCAGAGATCGCATAGCTCTATCAGCGGATATATATATATATATAAAATATTTTGCCATTCATCTCCTCCGCGCCGGCCCAAAAGAAAAACACAGCTACGCCGCTGAATTACTAACGTACAAAGTCAACTCTTACCGATTGTTTTTGTACGGTGAACAACTTGTTCTGCATGATTAATCGTTATTGAAGTATATACGGTTTTGACGGAGAGTATAGATTTTTCAAAATGTATCTGTGTTTAAATACTCGATTCGGTTTACGAAACCACGTCGAATTATCTCGTATAGGTACGAAATTTTCTAACGTTTTCTACGCGTCGAATATAAGCGTGCGAAAAAAAAAATCAATATTTCTTTTAGATTATTTTATACGTTCGCGTAGCGTAAGACTCTGAACTTTATATAATTTACAGTAATTTTTATGATAATATGCGACGAGAAAATCGCTAATACTTTTACACAATCGACGAAATACATTTTTTTATATTTCAATTAGCGATAACAATTTTTTTTTTTCTTGCGTACTTCGGGCAATCGTCGTCGTCGTCGCGTATACGCGACCGTCGAATTATTGCGTGTATAATACGCACTGCAATCGTCCTCTGTGAGCTCTCGTTACTTACACCCACTTTCCCGTAAATATATAAGTTTTTCACTCTGCGTTTTGTATCTGCAGATAGACCGATAGAGGAGAAATTCGAAACGAGAGGATTGATGTTGTAATTTTTTTTTATGGAATCTTTTGCGTTATTACGGTTTAGATACTTGGTCAAAGTATTGTGTGAAGTTTGATTACTTGTGCATAACACCAGCACTCGGGATTTTTTTTTTTTTTTTGGGAGGGACTGACTTAAAAATTGTCCTAAATTTCCTTTACACGTAAACAATCAACAACTATAGTAATATACTTTAGATAATATAAAATCATAATAATCAAATTCGAAAAAAAAAATCGAAGTAACGTAATTGTAACGAATCAATATTCCGGAATAATGCTTATAAAAAAAAAAAAAAAATCGAATGGGATTTTAGCCCAAAATCCCCCCGTATCACGTGGAATTGATTATTGTTCTGCGAGAGATATTGACTGTATAATTTTCAAATTTGAAAGTTTTTGGATGTTCCCCGATTTAACAAAGTGGCGGCAATAACCGCCGCCCCCAATTTATATATATATATCTCACCAGTTACCGTGTATAATACAATCGAAGATAAAAAATTGAGCTTGAAACAATAAAATTATTGTACCGTGCAACGTGTTTAAACTTCAGGTATAATTTTACAAACGGCTAAAATGGCCGTTTAACGTTTTTTTTTTTTCATTATTTTTTTTGTCATGAGGGGAATTCATTCCCCCCCCCCCCATAAATACGCCACTGCTGATTCTGCGGTTTTGTGATTTTTGTTTTATCGCGCGGGCACAGAATAAATGAAATTATAAACGATTTCGTCTATTTTGTGGTGCCAAAGTGGGCACGCGTGGGAGTCGTCTATGCCCGCCGAGACTTTCCGAAATATTTTATACCGATCTTTCAGTATTTGTGTAAATTGTTGATGTAAACCGGAACGCAGAGCAATCAGAGAGTGCGTAACGTAAAAGTTACGATTTCGTTATTAATTAATTTTTTGTTTCGAGCGTGTGAGTTTTTCTTTTGCAAAAAATTTTCGTGAGACGCGTTATTTCACAATGTCCGAGACACACACACACACACAAACGCGTTTTCTTATCGCGCGCGGCGTATCGTTTTGGACGCGTTTCGTGCGGGTGATTAAAAAAGAGAGAGAGAGAGAGAGAGAAAGAGAAACGTCGTTTGTACGACGTACTGTGTGTCCGGGTGTGCGCATCGGCGGTGCCGACGCACACACGCACCAGTGCGCGCCCCGCACGCTCTGTACAACTCACTGGTGTCGGCCGTTGTACGACAACGGCACAACATCGGTTTTCTGAACGATTATCACGTTGACGACCGGTACGGCAAGAAAAAAAAGACGAAAATTCGGCAAAATAAACAGAGAAGTATGAGTTTTTTTCAATAAAGCAATCGATTTTTCGTTTTCTCGTCACACTTTATAATATTCGCGCGTCGAAATAACACACAATATTTTGTACGCATGCGGCGACAGTTCCTGTACCGTGACGTCATCGTTGACGACGGCGGCGGCGGAATTCCGACACGAAACCTTCCGGCGGCGGCGGCGGCGGCACGAGATCGGTGTGTACGGGCGGGTGTGGAGTTTGGAGTGGTGTGGGGCGGCGGTACGGTCGGATGCGTGCGCCGTTGGAGGGGATTGATAACCTGACACCGGACGGTACGGCTGCTCGCTCGGTCGCTCGTTCACTCCTGCACCGTACCGCGGTCCGTTTGGTTCTCGTTTGTCGCTCTCGCTCTCGCCGTCCACCGTCGTCGCTTGGCGCGCTGTAGACAAGCGCTCGACGGCGCGGCGGCGGCAACGACGACGGACACCACCACACTCGTTCACGACGACCACCATTTTACGTCCGTTTGCACTCGACCGTGGTCGTGCGTTTCGTTCTCCTCTCTCTCTTATTTACTTTTCTCTTTTTTTTTTTCTCACTTTTCGTTTCGGACGTTACGCGCGAGCGCTTCCTTTGTCCGGCGCAGTACACCCACTCCTCGGTTCCTCGCCGCGGGGTGTGTGTCGGCCGCGGCGGCGGTCACACGTGAGAAACGACGACGGGGACGCGAGCGCGCCGGCCGCCGCCGTCGTTATCAGCTGACGACGCCTCTCGTAACAATGTCACACGCGAAAACGGACGGCGGCGCAACGGTGGGTGAGTATTCGCGCGTTTGGAAAACGTCGTTTTCGATCCACAAAGTCATTTTCCCGTGCGAAATTAATCGTTTTTTTTTCACATATTTCCGAACAGCGTCGAGAGGAGTACACACTGTGCCGTCGGAGGAATTCACCGTCGGCGCGGCGAGTGATCACGTCGTGTGGGTACGTATAAGTTGGTGGGTGGCAAAAAAAAAAAAAAAAAAATTCCACTCTGGTGTGTGGGTTCGCGCGCGTCGGTGGACAGTAATAATTCTCCGTTGTATTGTCTACACGACCGACCGCTTCCGGAAAACAACTTTTTTTTTTTTTTTTTTCTTTACCCCTGTATAAAATATACACCCACACACGTTTTCGTTGCGATTTACAATTTTTTTTGTGTGTTTTTGTTTCAACGCGCCACGTCGTCACGGTTCCGGCAATGAGATTACTTGATTATTCAGTGAGATCTTGATAAACTCGCCTGTGACATTTGTAAGCGAGGCGAGGATATTGAGATCTTATTTGGTATTCATTGATTATCGTCACAGAAAACGCACGGGCGAAGAGGGCGGTTTATATATTATTGTGTACGCCGTTTCATAAGAAAAAAAAATGTATTCGTGAACTTGTGCGAATTGTAAATTGTAGAAAAAAAAAAGAAAACCTCCTCTCGTCGAAACGAAATATATGTTTGTATAGAGAACGCCTAACAGGCGAATCAACACTAGAAATTAAAAATTGTATTCTTATGACTTATTTAGATGATAATTTGAAGAAAATAATAAAACCGTTACCTTATCTCGTCGTATAAGTAATATTGTAATTTATTTTTGTGTACGCATTTTCGGTGTCTGAAGTACGACTTAGGAGTTCTTTCTCCGGCGAAGCGATTATTCTGATGAAAACCGTATGAACACGCCTTCTTATAATAACAATTCGTTCGCTCTTTCTCATATAATAGTTTCGTATTTGATCTAACGTGAACCATTACATGAAATGTGCGATCGGCAGCGACACCTTATTACACATAATATGTGTTATTATAATGAATATATTAATAAACTAGTTTTTTTGTCGTTGTTAGTGATTTACGTATTGAAAAAAAAATCGTTTCATTTCATCAAATTAACGTTTGAATTTTTTTTGACAATTAAATTATACATTTTCCAAACCGTTCTTTCGGGAATTTAAAGCCGTTATATATTTAACGTAATCTTAATTGTAGTTCACGAATGAAATCGCGTTCAGGGCAATGGTATTATATTATAACCGGAATAATTTATATTAATTAAAGCGTATTGTAAGTACGTACTTGTTCGTGTAATATTACGATTATTATATTATAATAATTTACAAAAAAAAAAAAAAAATTCTTTTCTGGAAATATACGAATGACGTCAGCCAGCAGGTTTTGTAAAAAGTATTCAAAAATGAATATAATTTTTTATTATTATTACTATAAGTTTAAAGTGAATAAATACTCTACGGTGTATTATTGAAAATCGTTAGTTTTAAAAACGAATTAAAACAGCGTTATTTTGTGAAATGCGTTTAAATTTAAACTTTAAAAACACCAAACAGAATACTGTAATACAATATTAGATTATTAATTTTTTTTTTATGTTTTGGCAGTTATATTGTATTCTTAAATGGAAAAAAATTTATTGTAAAATATAAATGAACAAAAAAATTGTAAAAAGTCTGTAATATTATAGAAATACTGGTAGAATACTATACTATCTTGTTTTCAAAAATAAAGACAGTTTTATATTATTATTGTATGTTAATGGCGTAAATGAATAATTTATAAAACGTTCTAAATCGACAGAATACTATTAATTTTTACAATATAATAATAATTATAAACGATGCTTGCTCGTGTGCTTCGAGTGTTTATTCGTTAACTCACTTACCATTTAAAACGCAAAACCCTAACCAAACCGTATATTCTATGCACGACCGTCTCTTACAAAAATTATATATATTTATTACTTTAATCGTCTTTCCAGTTATTATTATAGTAATTATGAGTTATTATCGTTGCGTTACAAATAAATTTACATTGCCGGTACGCAAGTACAATAAAGCCAAGGACAATTCTCAACTCGTAGTAAACGAAGTTACGATTATTATTATTTACCATGTGTTAGAACGATAAGTTACAAGTCGGCGGTACACAAAAAGTAAAATAATACTCGTTCGGTTATTTTTTTTTTTTTAGTAAATTATAGTATAATTTTGATAATATTATTTAATTCTAACGATATTATTGAGACGAAAACGTATATTTGACGTTCAATTGTTACTACCCATCGGATATTAAATTATTTAAAACATCTTCTAATTTAGATTACTCAAATAAATGAACCAAGTCGTGTAACGCATCCACAATTTGTGCTGTTACACGTACAACAGATTTTTAAAACATAATAAATTGGGCAGTGATAACAAAATATTTTTCTATGATCCTATAGAAATTTTACTTCTTGAAAGAAAAAAATTGAAAAATTTTTGTACAGTCGTTATTTTTGTGTATCCATTAAAAAAAATATATATATATATTACAAACTAATAATATGAAAAATATATACACATATATATAAAAAAAAAAAAAAAAAATTTATCATTTTATTTTCAAATAATTGTATACTAATACAAAATGTACAATTCGTGTTTTATTCGTGTGTTAATCATCTATAAAAAATACTCTTTTTTTTAATTGTTATAAATATATAATCTAAAATATATTATGACAGTGATTTTTTGCGCCTAACATACGTGTAGTAATAATAAGTTATGTACGATTTACAATTTCTACTTAACTCGATTAAGAAATGTTAATAGTTATAAAAAAAAAAACAAATAAATTAAACTTGAAATTAAAAATGGATTTTCACTTGTAATAGTTAATAGGTACTCAAGACATTAAAAATTATTATTATTATTATTTTTGTAATTTGCGGTGCTTCCAATAATCGACCGTCGTATATTACAATATGTTATATCATCATTACAATATTCCATTGGTTACAAAATTTAAATTTAAAACGTTAAAATAATGGATTGTCCTAGAAAAGTAATCCATTGGATACGAATATTTTGAAATTTGTTTAAAAATAAATACATTGGGTATGTTTTCAATATAATTTTAATAGTACACATTTTAGAGAACAAACCGAAATCGTACATTTTAATTTACTATTTTCTCAAATACTAAAACGTGCAGAAAGTTTGATTTGAACACGAGAACATTACATTACATGTGTTTACTAGTAAAACATAACGTAATATTTGTGTTTACATTTTAATTTATTGAATTGACAGAAATAAAAAGAAAAAAAGAAAATGAAAAACAAACATTTATGGACATTGGATTTTTATTCGTTTATTCAAAAAGTCCAATCCTGGCAGATAGTTGTCAGTCATAAACCGTTTGGTTTTATAATCTACGACAAAATAAAAAGTCAACAACACTTTCACTGACACAAGGTTTCTATAATACGTACATTTTTCTTTTTTGAAATTTTCCCTTTCAAAGTAAATAATATAACGTTAGGCATACGTATTACGTTTAATAATACTTGTACATCAAAATATATATTTTGAAAATAAGTAAAAAATAAATAAAACCAGTACTCTCAAATATTTGAAATTTAAACTTTGAAAAATCTTTATTAATAATCAATAAAAATAATATTATATTCAATAATCACTAACCATTTAATTATTATTATTCAATAAATTAATAATTCAATTTCTTTTCCAATATTCGAGCGAGATAATGTTATTTAAATATTTCATTTTATGCCGCCTTTGGTATTATAAAGTTATAGAGAATTCGGTTTTTTTCTCTTTTCTTTAATAATCATTTTGCCGAGTGAAAATAATTCGACGAATCATTTTTAATACAATTTCAACTATTCACGATTTTTATGTAAAAATTACATTTAATTTGGGAATTCGGTTTTCATTTGTTGTTAATATGAATGTTGTTTTTTTTTTTTTTGTTAATTATTAACGAATCACTAATAATTTGATTGTGAAAAATAAATAAATGGAAAAACTCCTATTCAAAGAAATTTCGTATTGACAAAAGTTAACCATAGTTTTTTGATCGATCCCCCATTAAATTTATGTGTTACGACATACAATTAAACACACTAACATGGAATTGTTACACAATACGATACAATAAAACATGGGCGACATGGGATTGTATATATTTTTCTTTCGTTCATAACGAAACTTGTGTTTATACGTGTACGGTAAGCTATTAAAAAGACGATTAATTGTTCGCGCCTTTTCTTCGCCGTTTGTTCAATAACGGGTTGTTAGAAGTGTTTAATGATTTTATATTGACTTGATCGTAGTCAACTCGCATTGTGGCCAGAGACCGGGTCATTTCTTCTTGTACTTCGGGCCACACGTCCTCGGACTCTTTCAGCATTTTGCCAGTGTACAAAGGTGTTTGCGGTACTTCGGCGTACCCCTAAAAACACATAAAACACACGATTGAAGTAAATGCAAAATATTATATATTTTATACAAAACACTGTAAGAAATTTCAATTCACTCACTGCAATCCACTTATGTTTCACTACTTCATTGATGGTAAGACGAACCGACGGATCGACAGATAACATACTGGAAATCAGAGTTTTAGCATCGTTGGACACATTGTTCCATTCCGGACTGGGAAAATCAAATTGTCCGGTTTTAATTCGATTTTTCATGCCAGGCGAAATAGCTTGTCCGTGATTACTGAAAAACGGCGGGAATCCACACAATCTAAAACATTACACGAAAATTAACTTTAATTACATTTCATTATTATTATTGTATTACTCGAGTTTAACTAGTAGAATTATAAAAAATTAATTTGCAGAAATTATATTTACGCGAACTAAAAATATATATATATATATCTGTAGTTGTCAGATTCGTATACTGAAAGTAAAAAAGTTAAAATAAACGAAAAAAAAAATGTTATTTAAGATTTATCATTTCGTTTTAAAATCATTACTATAAGAGTGGAAAAGGGGTAACAAACAACAGTACATTATGGATGTCGTTTAATTGAATTACTTGGATAAAGATTTTAGAATTTTATTATTATTTACTATACATTTTAAACCAACGATGAATCGTTGCATTAGATAAAACAGTTCTGAGAGGACCTTCAATATAATATTGTATAGTGTGTAATCGTTAATTGGAAATATTCTATAACTCTGCACAAATTCAGTATATTTGAATTGTTTTTTTTTTTTTATAGATTCATATAGAGTATTATTTTTTCTACATAATTTTCATATGAAACGTTTTTTTCTAATTACAAAATTGACAAAGTTAGAGTAAGTTGAAATTTGAATTTACGCACAGCCCGTTTTTAACAAAATGTTCATCTTATACTTAAGTTACTCATTTACGATTGTTAAATTATTATTTATATACAAATAAGACATATATAAATACTTATTCACTTTGGTAATTTACACTAATTTTAATAATTCATAATATTCTATGATAAAAAAAATATTCGAATGTAATGAAGATTATAAAAATTAACAAATTACACATTTTTTTACTTTTTTTTTTATTTATTAAACATATTTAAACATTTTAAATTTATAATTAATAAATATTATCTAATAAATTGCTCAACATTTCCACCTTGGTGTTCTATACATGATTGCATACGTCTTAAAAATTCTCTTGATGTTACTACTTTTAGTTGGTTTTCACTCAAATTATTACTTATATTTTTTTTCAAGTCTTGAACATTAATAGATGGATCTGCGTATACATTCTTAAAATTCCCCCATAAAAAAAGTCTAATGGGGCCGGATCTGAGAATTTTACAGGTCACAGAATTATTCCAAACGTGCCAATCCATTGATTTGGACAAATTTCATTTAAATATAGTCGAACAATGATGGCATTATGTGCTGGTCTTGTACCGTCTTGTTGAAAATACATATTTTCCCACATAGCTAATTGAACATCATCAAATAGTAATGGAATTGACTTTCAAAAAAATCTAAACATCTTCTACCAGTAAGTATACCGTCATAAAAATAAGGACCTAATAGTTTATTATATTAATTATAAATTTAAAATTCTTTAGATGTGTTTAATAAATAACAAAAAGTAAATAATTTTGCAATGTGTTCATTTTTATAATCTTCATTACCTTTGAATATTTTTTTATTTTATTTTACAATTATGAATTAATAAAATTAAGAGTAAATCACAAAAACGAATTAAGTGTTTATTTATGTATTATTTGTATATAAATAATAATTTGACAATCATAAATGACTTAAGTATAAGATGAACATGTTAAAATGAAATTGCATAAAAAATAGCGTTTAGGTTAGGTAATAAGTGTATTACAAAGATTGCTAAGTACCAAAAAAACTGAGTTAAAATATATTTAATTTTTGCAGAGTGTTTCCGACTAACGATTACACACTGTATATGTAATGATCAACTATAGAATAAATGTAAATGCTTATAAATCTGCATTCTGCTAATTTATATAAATAATAATATGCTTACAATATATACATAATAACACCTAATGACCATATATCACAACTTTTATCATACTTTTCGGGGCCAAGAACTTCTGGCGCTGTAACAGATTATTTAAATAAATATAAATTATTATTATGATAGAAAACAAAAATTTCTCAGAAATTTACACTATTTTTTTTTTTTTTTACTCACCAACATAATATGGTGTGTAACAAGGAGTTTTTAATGGAGCTTTCTGTGACACTTCCTTGGCAAATCCAAAATCGGTTAATTTTAATATTCCACTGGAACCTTAAAGAAACCCATCGTAATATTAATACGAATAATATTTTATATTAAATTAATGCAACAAAAATTGATTTAATTTTCATTATTTTATTAGTGGGAAAATATTTTTAAAATTAATTACCCGGCTTGGAATACAAGAGATTTTCAGGTTTCAAGTCTCTGTGTGCAATATTAAGATCATGGAGAAATTTCACAGCTGCACAAATATCTGTCATTATATGCGCTGCTTCTATATTACGTAAGATTAATCGTTAAAACACTTATTGACAATAAAAACCGTTAATAAATGTTCATTAGCTTGCCTCTTTCAGTAAATGCTCCTTCGTTGTGTTCTTGTATGCGCTGAAATAATTCGCCACCTTCCATGCTAAAAAATAAATAAACGAGTATATTACTAAACATTGAATAAGTATTTATTTGTACGTTAAAACTCATTCTGTTCGTTTTGTGACTATAATATTGTTGATTAGAAAAAAAAAATTATTAATTTTTAATACCATCATCTAAAACTGTACACCAAGTATATGAAATATTATTAAATGACAATATATAAACTGCACAGCTGATACGTGCAAGTGTGAACAATGTAAACTGTATTAGATGAAAATCGATAAACGATTAAAATATGCTAATGTCATAAAAATAAACCACCGAATTATCAGAAGTTTTGTATTTTATTCTATATTAAATATTTTGTTATGGGGCATGTTACAGTGTAAAGTTAATTAAAAAAAAAAAAAAAATAAAAATTTATCAGTGATTTGAAATAAAAAAATTAATGTTACTTAAATTGGTCAAATAATCAGAAAACTAAAAAACCATTTGATTTATATAAAAAATAAAAGTACATAATTAAAATTTTTTAGTATTTTAAAAAACTATAAAAAGAATAAATATCAAAACTATACATCACACGAAGTAACCTATATTATATTAGAATTTTTTTTTTTTTAGCAGTAATATGTGTTACAATTTTATAAAATACCTGAATATCGTTTTACATTATTTTCACGTACACACATTTTCTAATTGTATTTCAATTGATAAAAATTAAAACAGACAAGTTAAATTAGAGACATTTAAAACACCATTTGGATCATTAAATGTACAATACCACAGTGTAAAACGATATTTTGAATTACGTCGTAAATTAATTAATTTTTTTTTAAATTATTAAATTTCAAATTGAAAACATGTTCACATATTAGTCGGATATTTCAAAAAGAAAACTATAGTGAATAAAAGTTTATCCATTAAGTGTTAATAATTATATAGCACATTTAATAGTTTATTTTCGAAGCGATAAAACGTTTACGGTTTTATAAGCAAACGACTTGTGTACGATCGATAGGTGTTATAATGTCTATCTTATGTCGAACACAATACACGAAGTGCCGTAGCCGATAGCGTATAAATCGAGATAGTCGTTTTGTAGAGCAACGTCACCAGTCTTTTGGACCTTACACACCACTAAATTCATAATCCAAAATTCTGCGGTCTACTTGAATTTAAAAAAGATCACATAAAATTATAAAATAACGATTAAATAACTTGGATTTTATTAATACGAATTGCATATAAATATAATTGAATCGTATTTTTTTTAATTCGTATAATTCTTATAAAGAGCAATGTTAAACTGCGGATGAAATATTAATAAAATAATAATGTCTGAATTTTTGTGCGGACTGTCGTTGTATACAAAACAACCGAGGAGTTCAATGTCGAGGTTTTTTTTTTTTTAAATCGACTACTACAATGAATTAACGATATTTACGCTAAACAACACCTACCATTCCATGACGACCAGCAGACACTTTTTGTCCATGTACACGTTTTCGTACACGTCGATTATGTTGACGATGTTGACGCAACCGCTGGCCCTCCAGTGCAGGTCGATCTCTCTGCGAGCCTTGTTGCAGTCGACCAGGACCTGGATAAGAGCAAAAAATTGTTGTAAAGGGAAAAACGACGTCGTTCAGGCGTACCGACGTCTCACACATACCTTGAGCGCGTACTTCTCGCCGGTCTTGACGGAGAAACATTGTACCACCTTGCCGTTGATGCCCAACCCGAGCACGTTGTTGGATATGCGGTAATCGTTTTCGATCGGCGACGTCTTGGTCTTGTTGTTTAGGAAATATAAATCGTACACCGCTTCCGTGGTGACGGCAGCAGCAGCAGCAGCGGCGGCCGTCGAGTTCGCGGTCATGACTCAACGGCGGTCGTCGATTCGGGCCGAACGGCGCGGGACAACATAATATTATCCGCGTTAGCGAACGGTCTCGACGTAACGTTACCGGGCACCTCCCGGCGGCGTCGGGGAAAACGTCTGTTCGGGACAGTGATTAATCGGCGGACCGACACTATATATTCATGACACAACAACAACAACAAAACAAACGACAATACTCTCTACTCGAATACAACAATAACGATTATTATTATTATTTTTTTTTTTCTTTATACTCACAGCGGCGGTGGCCGTATTTTCGAACAAACGTTTTCTCTCTCTCGTGTTTCGTTGAAGGACACCACGGCCGTTTCTCGTCGAACCGATCGAAAAGGTATAATTCCTTCCACCCCTCCCCCCCGCGTCTGGAGAAACGGGACACGAAAACGAATAATAATCGATCAGATTTTTATCATTTTATCGACGTATGCGCGCCTACGACGTGACATCACAGAACGCGAATTCTGCCATAACACACACAACGCGACCGGCGACGGGCCGTACGACCGCGGCCGACGGTTTGTTGCGCTGGCGGTGGAGGTGACGTCCCGGCGGAAGAGATAAGAGTGAGAGAGAGAGAGAGACACGGCGCGCGCGCGTCGTTTTCTCGAATGCGAGAGGCGCGGAAAAACAAAAAAAAATAAATAAATATAATATAACACATTTATTATAATATGTAAACCTATGTTTATATATATATATATAATCCGTTTACTTTGAATTTACACAAAATATATAATAATTGTATTAGATGAATCCCCCCGTACGCAATAAAACCGTTTGGTCGACACCGATAATGTGAAAAAACGTTCGATTCCGCGGGATTCGAAATTTAATTCTACTCGATTTTTTTTTTTTTGTTTTATTGAAAATCGTACGTACCACCTGCTCGTATCATTTAAAATATTATTCTGTACGTTTTTAGATATATTTTTTGGTATATTATCTCTATGTCGGATAGGGATTATCGGGTTTTCGATCCAAAATGTCCGAGAAAATTTAAAAGTCAAACTCGGAGGACATACTCGTAATGGTACCTGATAATTTTTTCGAAAATCCCTTCACCCTCCCAGGAAATTTTTTTCTCCTCTCTGCGTGACTCGGGTACATACATACACACACACATACATATCGAGTAACGAGTTTTAAAAGAATTGAGTGTATTAAACGCGGTTATAATCTTTCTTTTTTTCGTATACGTATACGCAACACGAAATTATAGGTAGTTGTCGTTGGGTAATCAATATTTAACAGAATATTAACGCTATTTTTTATTATTATTATTAAATTTCATATAATTATTTAGATTTTGTACATATTTTTTATACCGCGCGCAGGTGTCAAAGGCGGACGTGTCAACTAGTCGTGAAAAGTCGAGTTAAAAAGCGTTAATTTTTTTTTACTTTTCAACTCGGTTCGTTACATTACGTTATATAATTATTAATAGAGACGAAGGCGAGTCCCGATTTTGTTATTTTCGAATTTTAAATTCGCGTTGAATCGTATTTTACGTCCAGCCCATATCTATAATACCATTGAATACACGTATAAAGTGCTGACCGTCGATTATTGTCAATTGCGCATATTTTATAATCAACTCTATTGACGAAACGTCTGAATTTAAATACACGCGTATTATATACATAATATAAACGCGATCGATCGCGTTAATTTATTTTAATAATTTTAAATTTAATAATCCAAGTTCGTTCACTTGTATATACGAGTATATACGCGAAGCAGCGATAATACGACGTATTAATTGAAATATTTCGAGAAACGTTTAGGAAAACGTGTATTTTGAAATAATATAATTTTCTGACGGAAATCGCACTTATTCCACGAAAACAAAAAAAAGTATACATTCAATGTATTATCCACGTAGAAATTATTGAAACGCGTTAAATTATATTTTATATGTATTTGTAGCGAAAACGTAAATAATTTAAAAAAAAAAAAAAACGTAATTATTAGGTAATTAAAAATGTAGTCGAAATATTAAGCAATCGTTATTATAAAAACCATTTGAATTCCAATTATATGGCCATATAAGTATTTGATATTTTCGTTTTTAAAATATATATTACTTGTACTCTAAATTTACAATTTTTTTTCTCTTTTTTTTTTTTATATAACATTCCGATTTCGTTGAAATATTGTTTCGAATGGAGGGAAAAAAATGGACTTTTGATTAACTGCTTTCAATAAATACGTCTTTCCAAATTCAATTAAACTTCGAACACGGTAAAACCATTCCGTTAATTCAATCGCGTTATTTTCATTGATTCGCCCACATTTGGGTATTAGCTTAAACATGCATACTTCCGTATAGTGCGTAGTATTATATATGTAAATATATAAAATATAAAACTTTTCAATAAAATTACTCGTACGACGCGCATCGCGGTTAAATTGTAATACCATTATAATATGGAATATCGCAAATTACCTACGCTGTATTATGTAATTTTAAATTTCTATACGATTTAACGATTATTAATCGTTACACGAATTGGTTTACATGTCATGCGTGTGAATACAAATGCGCAGCGATTGTATTCTATTGTAAACACGAATAGTGCTTATGCGTATCGATTGACAGAATAGAAAAAAAAGAGAAAAAATTCGAAAATGTTTTATGTATTTTTCCATTGACAATGAAATAAAACTTTGTAAGAAGCGTGTATGACGTGATATGTTTAAGTCTTCAAGGTCGGAGTAATCGTATATTTTTTAATGCGTCTAAGATATTTTATATTGAATATTCGAAGAACGCATGAATTTGTGGATACTGCTAATTTTTTTTTTTTTTTACAATTGTGATGTACTTATTTTAAAATTCCACTATCAATTTGTGGGATTAATTTAGAAAAATTCATTAATATATTGCAAATTTCCCGTTAATAGAACTCGCATATTTATAGTAAAACCGTAACATATAAATACAATACTCAGACAAAAAAATGAAAAAATGGGCGATGTTTGGAACAATTCCGGTGAAAATAAATTTATAAGAAAAGTTCAATAGTGTCGTCAGAAACTTGGTACATAATAAAAAAGACACAGGTTCTTATATATAAGGATAGTTTTTCTGTGGTTTTCGTCATTGTAATTGCTCAATTTTAACTTAAATAAGTAATATTACAACCATATTATACGGTTCTGTCGAGTCGTACGAACGATTATGAAAACGTACTCCGTGCATTGTGTCGTTATATAGTATATTATACGTTTATATAGCTTCTGTCAAAGTTCACGGAAAAAATTACAGTCCTTGGTATATATATTTCTACACAATTTGTGTAGAAACCACACTCTTACGAAAATTTATAAACCATAATTTGCGACATGAAATTGACGAACAAAGTCGAAAAAGAAGTACTATTCATATATATATATATATTATGCACTTTATACTTACTAGTTATTATACAAAAAAAAATTAAAGTTTGAACATCGAGTAAAATGATTCTCGTTATTCAAACATATATTAAATTAAATCAGAGTGCCGAAAAAATAAATGAAAACAGCGAAATGTATTAAATTAATAATTGAACGACAACTTATAAATTATGTATTAAAAAATCCAAAAATGTGTACAAACGTAATAATATACATATTTCTAGATTATAATTTTACGCGTATATTTAATTTTCAATTTTTGTTCAAAATTAAAACGAGGGATTTTTTTTTTTTTTATTATTTATATTTTATAGTATAATTCTAAGAACATTTCTAATTTTCTACTTTGTATTAACTTTTGTTTTTGTTGTTTTTTTTTTTTTTTACACAAGTAAATATAATAATATAGTCAAACACACAGTGTCGGCGGCGAGTATTGATTCGTTCAATTTAATAACATTATATCGATAAAATATTATCAGTGGCGTGTCTAGAACTCATTTTATGGTTGAGCCCATTTGGTTAGATTTATATACACACAGCAGGGACTTGCTGGTTTTTCGAAGCCCACGACGTAATCATAATATCATAGTGATTCAATATAGTGGATTTTTATTTATTTATTTTTTCGTTTTTACTCATAACATTAAAATATTACTCAATATAATAAATACATTTTGTGCACGTACAGTACATCATTTGTAAACCTGCATGTAAGGAAACGTACGGATACATTTTATATAATACAAAAAAAAAAATCGAATACCGTATAAAGTTTTTTTTTTAGTTATAAATATTACATAGTAAAAGAAATATTTTTTCTTTTGCCTCAGAAACATTTCTTTACGACTCGTGAAGAAATTTAGAATAATATTTTAGTAAATATTCACTTAATTAATATAGATTTTCGTCAGATACTATATCGACCTCAGTCATCGAATGAGTTGATATTTTTCGCATTGTAGAAAATCTTCTTTCCTCTGTTGTTTACTGCATAATACACTGATGGTATAACCAAAACTTCATTTGATAATTAATTCAATGACATTTATAAATGTTGGTTTTAAATTTGTTAATGGTTCATTATAATAATAATAATAATAATAAATTATTAAATAGGCGAAATAAAAAAGAAATTTTTAATTTAAAAATGTTTAAAACGTATTTTTAATATATTAAAATTTAGATTTGTGTTTAAATTATTTTAGATAGCCGCGTGCGCATAATTATATACGTTATAAGCTTGTAATGAATTTAGTACTCTTATTTGTGGTTCGGAATACACTTATTCGAATAAACGGGTAGAAAAAAGTATTCGTCAACTCGCGATATAACGAATTTCAAGGGACCGAGGGAAAAAGTTCGTTATATCAAGAGCATAAACCAACGAAATTCGTTCTAACGAGGTTTAAAAGAAAATTCGAAATTTAAATGATTTAATGTTTATATATTACATATTAATTTTTATTTTTAAAAAAAATCATTTAATTTTCTTGCGTAACCGTTTGCGTTTGCCCGGTCAATAGCGTTGTTCAAATTAAAAATATTACAATACACGTTATCGTCGATGTCTTTTAAAACCCAACTTAAGACGGCACGGAGACCTGATTTTGCTTCTTTCGAGGTTACGAATGGCTCCTTGGAATATTCTCCTTCGTCATCAGCTTTGTTCAAAATCTTCGTCTCGTAATAATAAAAATTAAAATTCGTAACATCGAGCGCCAACAAAATTGTAAAAATGCGTTATAATGCGAGAGCTAAAGCGTCAAATAAAAAGAAAAAACTTCGTTATATCGATGGGACGAGAATAAATTAAATTTTTTTTGTTACATCACGAGATTTTCAAGGGAACGACGACAGGTTTCATCCGTTGTATCGCGGAGTTGACTGTATGTACAAAATTTTTATTCGAATATTTATTTCTATTTACAGCAATGTTTAAGGGGGCCACACACGTTCAGTTAAAACTGTGCGATCCGACTGCACAGTTTTATCTGTACGATAAATCGTTTTAATGGCTAAAACACACACCTTCAGTTAAAACTGAGCGATTTGACTGTACAATCGGAATAAATCGTTATTTAATATATGTTATAATACATTTTGAACTACTCGTGAAGTTGAGTTTACTTTCACGTGTCTGTAGCGAAACTAAACACTGTGCAGTTGTCAGTTTGTCTACACACACATTGTCTTATCTGCACAGTTTAATTGCCACAGTTTTATCAATTGGTATTTTCAATTTATTTCCGATCAACTGCACAGTTCTAAAAATTACGTCGCATTAACCTACACACGTACGATTTATCTGTACAGATAAAACTGTGCAGTCGGATCGCACAGTTTTAACTGAACGTGTGTGGCCCTCTTTAGTCTATTGACAGTTTTTCGAATTTTTTTAAACGCTGTCTCTCTATACGCCCGAACTTTGCATTGTATAAATCATCATAATGCGCGTATAATCAAAGTTCAAATACGATGACAATAATTGCAGGAGCGTAGGTACCTGTTAAAATTGTACAAAAACGTTAATAAGAAATAGATAATTACACACGAGACCTGCGAGCCGCGTTTTACATATTATACATTGTAATAATTATTGCGTCTATCAGTATTAATTATTATATAACGTTCAGTGATTGATATAGTCATACTGCTATTGTCGCGATCGTTATATATCATCATGTACATAATATAGTAATTGTTTTTATACAAAATCTGTTCTTAATGTTGTCTATATAATCATAAAATTCTGATGTTTGAATGTTTAAATACTACGTATAAAACGATTTATCGCGAGCCATATATATTTAAAGACTGTTATTGGATATTTGTTTTAACAATATTTACATCATTATAAAAAGCGTAAATATTATTTTCTTCGTATAATTCGATAATATTTTAAATATAATATATTATTCATTGTGGAGAAAAAGAAAAAGCGCTTTTTTCTTTTTCTTTTGGAAAATAAAATTAAACCAATTAACGTATTCGAATTTTTTTTTCGAAAAATATTTAAAATAATACAAAAAAAAATATATATATATATATATTTTTATTCGAACGCCTTATAGGTTTGATAGGTACAGTGTAAAAAATTAATACGCGATTCGGGATAATGTTAATAATATACACTTGCCTATGTAAAAATTGTTAACGATTTTATCATATATATTTGTACGCTCTTACTGTATAGAATTTTTAATTTAATTACAATATATACATTTCAATAATAATCGCAAAATTTCAATTTGTAATATTATAATTTTGTTTAAACGATTAACTATTTCATCATCTTCTTTTATTATTCTTATTATTATTATTATTACTAAATCACTTTATTTATAATTTTTTTTTTTTGTTCATTTACCTACAGGTAATTTTTTTACTATTATAATAGGCGTGTATTGAATTATTACGAAGGATTAAAATTAATTTTGAAAACAGTGCAAAACGAAAACTCGTTTATAGCTATACTGGCCTTTAATTCGCACCGATTTGAATTCATCTATTCGCCGCGAGAATTCACAGGAATATTGTAAATTTTTATTATTTGTGTGTCACATTGTCCAATATGTACACGTATGTTGTAGTAAACGCGCAATATATTATGTAACATTACGTATTTATAGTGTATAAACAGGCGAATATATTATTCAATTGTGCACGTTATACTTTACATTACAATTCGAAACTCGTTGTTTTTTTCTTTGTAATAATAATAATATTCGATTAAACACAATAAATTATGTTCCGGTGTGAACGCGAGTAAATCGCGCGAGAATTTATTATAATAGCTGGTACATATAGTCGTCGCTTTGTTCGGTCGCGTTATAAGAACAAAAAAACGGGTTTTTAGTACATTTAGAATTTTACGGGTCGACGTTCGCGGGTTAATTACAATGACCTGTTATGGTCTACACGTTTTTCACAGAATCTCTTTCTTTCCTCCGCGCGTCCCCCCCCCCTCCCCATCCATTCGATGAGATCGTATTTATTATTTTAAACAAAACGCGTAAAAGTTTCCCGATCAAAGTGTGTGTATTATATATACGGTGAACAAATGATCAACCGAGGCCCTGTTCGATCGTCCCTGTAGACGAACGGGCCTTCTGCAGTTTATTACGATTTTTATTGGAAATTTGTAAAACAAAAAACACGCAATAAAATTATGTTAAATAATATTTCTGTTAAAAAAAAAAAAATACATATAATATTATTCGTTATATAATAAAATAATATATATATATATATAATAATTGTTGAGCTATTACTAAAAGCAATATAATAATAATAATAATCGATAAGAAATATTGATTTTTTTTGCTTTTTTTTTTTGCTTTTACTCGACGACGCGCAACGGCGAACCGTAAAAAACGCGAGATGATTCCGCCGACATAAACCGCGAGTGCGGGGAGAGTAAATATGTATTTGTAAAAAATTCTATCGCAAAATCTATACACCGTTCGCGTGGGTGTATAAATAATAAGTGCGCGAAATAACGCATTGGAATTAACGCGGAGCGACGTTCTCAATCGCGTATATAGTAATTATAACACGCACACCGCCGGCCGAGTCGATATATTGTTTCTCGTTCCTTCCGTTGAAACAAACGTACACAATAAACGTATGAAATTAATTTTTTTTTTTGTATTTTACACTACGTACGTCGCGCGCGCGTTGCGGCGGATTCACCGGTTCGAAAATCTATTTTTCGTGCGCGATTTTTTTTTTTTTTCGTTTTCACTTTTTTTCCCCGCGCCGCGCCGCCGCGGTTTCGTTACGGTCGGCGTAAACGCCGCGCAATCCCGTCGCCGCACTGTTGGCAACACCACCGGCGGGGACCATTTATCAATCGTTTTTCGATTGTTATCATCGCCCTCCGAGGAGGAGGAACCGTCGTCGTCGTCTCCTACTTACCCGCACGCCACGATCGCGTCACAGCGCGGCGATATACCACTACTACTACTACTACTACTACCGAGTACTGTTATTCCGCATCGATTTAATTTCCAGCAGCCGAAACCGATTCGATTTTCGTCCGCGCGCGCCCGTCGTTCACGCGTTATTTTCGTTTTGTTATTATTATTATACTCTTTCGTTTTCCCCTCCTCGCGCGTTCTCTTTCCCCGCCCCACCGTCCGAAAATCTCGTGTCTTCTGTTCCGCGTCGACGTCTTCGCGCGACCCGTCCCGTCCGTGTATTATACGATAATAAAACAAACGCGCGCACTACGGTTATCCCGTTTTCCGCCTGAAAGCCGCCGCCGCCGCCGTCGCCGTTGTACGTCGCACCGTGTAAGCGTTGTGAAGTGCCCCCACTGCTGTGCGTCCGCGCGTTTTTCGTCCTAGTCCGGGGTGTCGTTTTGTTTTCCGTCGGCGGAACAAAAACAAAAAAAAAAAAAATGATCGTCTGATTACGACGACGACGCAATTCGTGTGGTTTTCGGTGTGAATAAGAAAAACGCGATTCGCGCAGCAAAGACGTTTTGACGGAATTATTATGATAAACGCACCGTCGTAGTGTTCATTACCGAAAGCCGTGTGTCGTTTTCGCGCGAGACCAGAACGCGTACGATAAGTGGGTAGTCGTTTCGCGTAACGTCCGATCGCGAGATGTACGCGAAAGGAAAGGGCACCACGGTGCCGTCCGACGCTCAAGCCAGAGAAAAGTGAGTGCGATTGTCTGACGTACGCGTATGCAGTAGTAATACATTGCAGTCGTCCGTACGCAATTCACAATAATCTTTACCGTTACGATCATAATTTATCGACTATTTACCTAGCACACTGCTCGTACGTTTATTATATGAATCGTTGGTGGACGCGATCGTTCGATCAAACGAGTTTTTAAATATAATTTTATAATCAGTTTTCACTGTACGACGTTGTAATTTTAATACAAAACGTCTTCGTTAATAGTGAAAGAAAAAAAAGCATGTATCGGGTATAATCGCATTGTTAAATGCGCATATTCACAGTGTGTATGATATACGATTTGTTGATCCATTGACAAATTCACAATCGATAGAACGTTCCAATTCGCCAAACGATTATAACCAGACCGCGGCGTCTGTTTATCCATAAAATGACCATTAGTTATTAGAATTATGGGTGGAAATTAAATACCAAACGTGAAATTGGTTTCCCATACGTATCGATTGTTTTTTTTTACTGTTTTTAGTTGTTTCTTGTTCAGTACATATTTCATAATTCGCGTTATTTTTGTGCTAACCGTATTTTAGTCATTGTTGGGTAAAGGTTTTTCAAATGTTCAGAAAGTACGCATTGAACTTATATGACATTTTTATAACATCGTTTACATTAACAGCAGTTAAAGTTAGTTACGCTTTGTCGTAATTCTTAGTTATTACCAGAATTTTTAAATATTTAACTTGCTTAATGAATTTTAATTTATCGGAAAATATGTACCTGTCATTGTAATTCGTGTATTTTTAATAATACGGTATTGTGTCGATCAAAAAATGTCCTAAAAAGCATATAATATTTCAATTAAAAATGATTATTTTCTACATAGGTATTCACATATAATTTTAAAAAAATCTATTTTATAAGGATATTATAAATAGCGAATTTTATAAGTATTTTATAATATAAAAAATATATTGTTCATTGTGCCTTACGTATAGATTATATTAAATTTCGATTAATGTTTAGATAGGTAATGATAATAATAAAAAAATAAATACTTTTATGTTATCTCTAAATTTTCAGTTTTGTATTGAATATGAATAATAAATTACATTTAAAAATCTACATTTTTTTTTACACGCACACAGCTATTATAAGGCATGTAATGTGTTTTATGTAATGTTCAACGTGGACAATTCTTTTTAAAATCATACGATTGTATGGAATCAATTTTCACGTTACAAACAACTTACGTAAATAATAACTCGTTAAAACTTAAAACTCGTTTAATTGAGATATAGCATTGTTAAATACAAATTTTGGATGTTTTTATGTAGCATTTTAATCAGATAGATTTTCAATCAAATATATTCACTTAATCATTTTTTCTTTTTATACACTTAAATATGTTATAAATCACTTGTATTTAGTAGTAATTATAAACATATTGTTTTTTATGAGTTAATAGTTTAAAAATGTTTATTTAAGAGTATACTTCAAGAGTTTTTTTGAAAATTAATTTCTCAGCCTTGTCGATATGTTTTTTTTTCGATAAATGCTTAAAAAGCAAATTAAATTAATACAGAAGATAAATTTATAAAAAAAAATGTTGCAGTTTTTTTTTAATTTGTATCTTAAATAAATAAATTAACTTTTCATATATAGAGGAGAAAATATTTAAAATATATATATTACGGATTCTTGATGTAATAGGTAATAATGGAAATTATTTTTTAATCTATAGTTTAACATATTACTACATTAAACGTGTAATTTATTAGTGAAAAAAATTTATAATTAATACTGTATTAACAAATGAAATTTTGTTTTTAGATTAGCATTGTATGTTTATGAGTATCTGTTACACATTGGAGCCCAAAAAGCAGCTCAAACATTTTTAAGCGAAGTAAGTACATAATTGTAATTTACTCATATATATAATTAATTTATTTTAATGTTAAATTAATTATTTATTTATTCTGTTTTTGATTTAGATTCGATGGGAAAAGAATATCACACTAGGCGAACCACCTGGATTTCTGCATTCTTGGTGGTGGTAAGAACTGTACCTTTTTCCATTCATATTTAACTTAACTAACTTAAGAATCATAGAACATAGATGTATTTATTTTTATTTTTTCTCATATGGTAAATATTTGTTAATGCAGTAAAAGTGATCTAATGTTTCATACGGTATCTATATTTATCTACTAAAATTAAAATGGTTCATTAATGTTGACAGAATAGTAAAAAAAAAAAGTCAATCATTTTATCAAAATTGTTTGCAACAGATTATTTTGTTTGTTCTAGTACAATAGAATTATTAACGATGGATAATTATTTTATATTTATATTATTTTCTAATTTATCAGAAACTTAAAAAAAACTTAACTAATGATTTTTTTGAATTAATTGTTTGAAATTTCATGTAACATTATCTCTGATTTACCTTTAACACATCTATTTAATTGTCCTACTCAAAACTAATCATATAATAATTTTTATATTTTCGAAATAAATTCATATATAATATATATGTATTTCTTTTAGTGTATTTTGGGATTTATACTGTGCTGCTCCAGAACGTCGTGATACATGTGAACATTCAAGCGAAGCAAAAGCATTTCATGATTATGTATGTATTTAAATTATTAAAATAATACGCATTGAGCTTAGTTGTTATTCTAATTTATATATATATATATTTTTTTTTTATAGGGTTTTGTAAATTCGGGTTTCGGTGTAAATGGCATAGCGCATGTGAGTACATAACATATTTTACTTTGATATTTTATTATTTATTATGCAATATAATTTATAGAATGCAGGACCTTCTCCGAGCCCTTTAGGACAAATGCCTCCAAATGAGGGAATGCCTGGCGGTCCCATGCCCGGTGGATTTTTTCCAGTCAGTATATAATTTATATATTAAAATGTAAAATGGTTTCTGATTTTATATTTAAATATTAAAAAATTGTCATAGAATGCATCAATGAGACCGTCTCCTCCAAGTCACTCTTCGGCACAACAACCACCACACTCTCAACCGCCATCTCATTCGCAAATGTTATCGAATCAGGTATAGAATTATGTGTTAATGTATATTGTGTGTAGTAAAATCAGAAATGTCTTTTAATTAAATGTTTTTAACCGTTTTAGCCTTTTATGGGTCCTCGGTATCCAGGACCCGGTGGTCCAAGACCTGGAATTCGTATGTCACAATTAGGCAACGATTTTAATTCTGTAAATATATATACATATACATATTGTTTTAACAATAAACTTATAACTGTGTTTTATATTTCAGCCTACTGGTCAGCCAATGATGCCTGGTATGGATCCTTTGAGACAAGGTAAAATATTTTTCGCCATGCATTTTATATTTTCTTGAAAAAAGAAAAAATTAGATTATATTGAATATTTTCAAATACGATTGATTATGCTGTGATTATGAACAGGGAATGGAAGTATTATGGATATTTTTTAATAACGAGCTTTATAATTTTTTTCTCCTGTAGGTGAAGCTGGAGAATATGTTGTAGGTTGGCAAGGTAGGCCAGTATTATTGTAATTTTATTATGCACACGGTTTCTTTACTTAAATATTTTGTAGTTGGTAAATACATAATAATAGTAATACACTGATAAAATAATAACACAGTTTATTTTCGTCTTAATTTAAAAAAAAAAATAAAGAAATTTCCATTTTTGTGTTTGCATCTTTTTTTTTTTTCATTGATTATTCGCATTTTATTCTAACAATCAAATTTAAATGTGTCTTAATTGTTGTGATTTATTCACTATTTTTTTAGTTTTTTTTTTGAAGCATGACAATTTTTATTTGAAATAAGAATGTTTATGTTTGAATATATTTTAATATATGTGTGTATGTGTTATAATTAATATTTCATGCACCATTATTTCAATATGTGTGTTGATTTATATTTAAATTAATGTATAATTTTGCGCTTGTTTATCAACATTTGTTTTGATTTTGTTGATTAAATACATATTACAAAAATAAATGATAAGATATGATATAAAACATCAGCTCTTATGTTTATTATTATAATTAGATTATATGTATATATAATAATAAAATTATTATTATCCGGTGTAATAATTATATAATAATTACATAATAATATACTGATATACCTATCCAAATATATCTTCTAAGGACATCAGAATAATAAAGAAAACACAACAAGAAATTTTTTTTGGTTTAATAATTATTGTAGAAAAATTAATATAAACCACTTGTTAACTAAATATTAAATTGAAAATTATTATATTATAAAAGTGTTAATTTTAGAATAACAGACGAAAATATTAATAATTTAAGTATGTATTAAGTTTTGATTTTTTCATTATGTATGAAAAAAAAAATTCGTTATATATAATTATAATGGTCGTGTTGAATACTATAGTCTCTGTAAATATATGTACTTAATCGTGTAAAAATTAATCATAGTTTTATAAATTTTATAATGAAGGTTTTCTTTAAATTTTACCGTTAATCTCCATTAGAATTGCATAATTAAATTTGTAGCTGTTATATTATTAGGTCCATTTATTCGTGTTTGCTTATGTAAATGTGATATATTGTAGGGTAAAATATATAATAATAAATATAATTAATTCTCTATTAATGTGTAATATGTTATTTAATGAATAGGCGGCATGGGACCTATGAATCCTCGTATGAACCCTCCCCGGGGACAAAACATGAGTCCTGTAGGATCATATAGTCCTGGCATGCGTGGCCCTCCACCAAATGCAACCATGGGACCGGGTAGTGGTGGACCGAATATGCCTTTGTCTATGAGCGGCGGAGGAATGGTTGGAAGACCACAGTGGCAACCAAATTCGAACACTGTAAGTGCTGATTTTATACGATATACTTTATGTTCGACAATGTTATTAAAGTTGAGTTTTTCAATAAACTGTATTCAACATATAAGGAAAAATAATTATGTAATTATTGGTTTTTCAATGTCTAGACAATATTTATTCGATGATTCATGTAATAGTTTTTTTTCCACCGAGTAAAGATTTATTTGTCACATTTTTTTTTTTTATCAGCAAATATATTGTTGACAACATCTATGTTCTATGACATTACTATTATATAATATTGACTGTTATTTAAATCAATTAAATTTATAAACAAATCGAGAAAAGATATTTTGTAATTAATGTATTTATTATTTGATTATATTTAAATCAACATCGTTGTATACGTATATTATTCGCGAGAGAGTTAATATAATTATATATGTTCTTCTCTGATGATAAAAACTTCAAAAAAAGATTTAACATCTCAAAGAAGATAGTTCTTCGAGTTTTTAGCATATATAAATAATTCAAATAGAAAATTTTATTATAAATTCACAAATAGAATTAAGCACTAAATATTTGTTTACAAAATGAATTTCACAAATGTCAAATTGCAAAAATTAAATCACAATAACAACCAGATCTCATCAGTAGATTTACCTTTTGATTATATTATACAAAATTAAAACATAATTAACATCATCTGTTCTTGAAGAATTATATTGCTCTAATTTATTCTTGTCTTTACATTTCTTGTTTCATTGTTTCTTTTAATTTATTTGATAACATCACAAAACATCCCACGTAAACAAATAATTAAAAAAAAAAATACAAGCACTAAATATTGAATATGATAATGATAACGTATTAATGAATTATGATTAGCATGAAATGTGTATCAACAATAATAAGCAAATATGTAATTAATTTCGCAATTCGCTGACTAGTGTCTAGGAGATAGTTTTACACTGAAAAACATACTATTCAGTAGTTTATTTTCCTAATAAATTTATTCGACAGATAAGAATTATTAAATGAATGATTAATAAAACGGGATCGAAGAAGAATAAATAATATTTTGTTTGAACTTCCGTTCATTTTTGTATTAATATTAATATTTTTCAGCCCATGAGTTATTCATCATCATCACCAGGAGCTTATGGTGTAAGTAAATATGTTTTAAAAATTAAATTGTGTGTTATGAATTTGTTCAATAAACTTGGTCAGTGTAAAAAGATATGTATCATGTAAAATATTTATAGTTTTAATAACATGCAAATAAATGATATTGAAATAAAAAAAAATTCAGAATATTATATATAAATATATACAATTTTATTTAGGGACCCTCGGGATCAGGCGGCCCTCCTGGACCAGGCACGCCGATAATGCAAAGTCCTCAAGGTAAATTTAAATAGCTATAAGTAGTTCATATTTTTTTTCAATGTTTGATCCTAACATTGAGCAATAATGTTAAAGATTCTTCAAATTCTGGAGGAGAAAATATGTACACGATGATGAAGCCGGTTACCGGAGGGAATATGCCTGGTGTAAGTTATTAACAAAAAAAAAAAAAAGGGAAATTATTTTAAATTATAATCGCGCAATATGTTTTTATTTATATAGTCGATGGTTGTTTTTATATATAAAAAAAAATAATAAAATTTCAGGATTTTCCAATGAATAACGCTTCGGATAATGGACCACTGGGACCAATGGGACCTAATACAATGAATTCGGTTTTGAACAGCGAAGGAATTGAGGGTATGAAGAATTCACCTGCGCCTGGTGGTCCGGGTACTCCGAGAGAAGACAGTGGAAGCGGCATGGGCGATTATAATTTATCAGGATTTGGAGGAACAGGAGAAAATGTAATTGGCCTGGATCTGTATTAGTTTATAGGATGGTGAAGACAATCGATGAACTGCACACTGATTAATGGGTGATGACAACTGTATGGTGACATTTAGTGGCGAATTATTATAACTATACATGTATAGAATTGATAGATATAATTTTTTTTTAAATTAATAACATCTACATATAGATTCATCTGAGAATAGAATATATTTTACATTATTGATTAATTAATTAAGTTTTGCTCACCACTTTTTCATCTCGCCGCTAACAGTTTGTATTCATCTATTTTTGTCTAATTATTTATTTACTTATTATTATTAAAAATCGATCGTTTATAAAATCTATCTAATGTAAGCGTTTAAAAAAATTTATCTCTGTGAATTATATATTTTGTAGACTCCCCCTCAAAAGAAAAAAAAAAATTAAAGACAAAATGACTTCAAAACATAAGGAAAACGGTATATTATAATATAAATCGTACACATTATTTGAATTATTTCGTCCGTACACTTAGATTTCACGCATACGTTTTTGCATTGCGTATTTAACGGGGTTTTCTCTACAATTTGTGTTCTTATGTTTTGTGGATTTAAGCGTGGTGTTTTTATTTTGTTTTGTATTTTTCTAATTAATTTCACGTAAACTATGTACGAAAAAGAATAACAGTTATTATAATTTAAATGTCGACGATCTAATCGCCATTCGCAAAACTAAACTTTTGTACAAATCATCAAATACATTTGAAATGTTTTATGTATTGATACAATAAATTATCTGTAACTTGTATTTGAATTAAATTTAATCTAAATAAAATAAAATCTAATCTAATAGATTTATCTGAAATAAATTTAAATCTAATCTATTGAAATAAAAAAAACCGTCCTATCAATTATTTTTAAAATGAGTACCTGAGAAACAAAAAATTATAATAATCATGACTAAATACTAACATAAACTTTAATTAATACTACGCATAATTATTTATCTATGATTTAAAACGAGATTCATAAAAAATACAAACGGATTTTCTCAATTAGTAATATAACGGACTTTACGGATAGTTTTATTTTCATCTTGTGTACTTCCAACAATAATGAAATTCTAACTAAATTACATAACATAATATTTTATATATTTACGTATACGGTCGACAAATTCTTCCGGAATATTATCAAAATTGTGCCCCGTCGATAATTTCCTCTGAATAAAGATATATTTACTTATGTATATCTTTTTTTTTTGCTGGTACCTAACTTTTATTTTAATGCGATATTTAGGATCAGAACGACGCAATATTGAAAATAAAAGAAAGTATGCAAGAGGAAGCCAAACGTTTCGAAAAGGATTCTGATCAACCGGATTATTATAAATAGTCAAAATCACGATGGTCGTTGAATATTTATATTATAAAATATTTGCATTAAAAAAAAAAGTGGTTCGGTGTATGTTTTTATTTCGTGACTATTACCCGCTTTTTAAATATTTGAGATTGTTCACATAATATTATAACAGGGATAATAATTATAATATTCGCGTATTTATGTAAATATTTTAGGTGAATTTGTTTGGAAAAAATTAAAAATTAATCACATTACATCACATCGTTATATATAGGGTGGGTACTGCACAATGTTCCCGTTTCTTTGCACTCGTATCGATCATATATTTTTTTTTTAATGTCTAGCATTACTCAATATGTTTCGTTGAAAATGTTTTTTTTTTTTATCTTTTGAAATTTCTTATATATTTTAATAAATTATGTACGTCAAAAATTATTATTATTTGGACATTCGGTTTGGAAAAATGTGTGTTATATAATAATTGAATTATATAAAATAAATATTGATTGCGGCTGAGAGGCGGAAATTGATTGTTCCGATTGATTCATAACAGCGTCTCGTCGATTATTACAGATTATTATATTGTATTTCAATGTTATTTGTATTATGAATTATAAATTTAGTTCGCCTGTTATTTATTTCGCGATTTAGTTGTGTTTTATAATTAATTCTAAACAATACGACGATATTTTATATAGTAAAATACCACCCGATCGGTTTTTTCTCTCTTTCTCTTCCGACGTATGCGTCATTCATTTGAAAAATTTTTTTTATTTTTTATTAAATATTTTAAAATTCGTACGTACTTCATCGCTATTATTGGATTAAAGGACAAACAAATATTCTTCTAACCTAAAGCGACTCGTTTTATAAACGGGAACATTTTTTGCGATATTTTTTTAACGAATATCAAAAGCGTTACCCGTAAATATCCGAGTCTTTATAATATTATAATATATTCATCGTGTAAATACTAATTAATCATATGTTTTTAACATTTCGTGATCTATCTCAAAGCAGAGTTGTCGCTAGGTTATTATTATATTTTAATTAATTGAAAACAAATTGTCGTTACCTGCCGTTGCCAGTGGATTTGCTATCTAATAAAAATAAATCCTTTAGAATTATAAAAATATTTATATTAAAACAAATACAAAATATTTCACATACATAGTTTTATAATAATTATGTTATGTACCCAATTAACCGTGTACACTGGACGAATAACGACACACTAAAATACAAGACACACTAAAATACAAATTACACGTAACGAATATTAAAGACACAACGGATGATAACTGTCAATGAATTGATAATAATTTTTTTTTATTAATATTATTATTATTGAACGATGTTATACAATGTACACCATAACTCATTTATTTTTTACAAGGTTTTAACGGTAAATAATAATAATTTCTTTTGTTTAATTAATTAAAAAATCTACGTTTAAAAAACAAAACACGTCACCTCTTTAACTACGATATAAGTTTTTTTCTTTTTTTTTTTAAGAAATCAAAATGTTATTAATTGTGTGTTTAAATTATTGAATTTGTTTTCTATCCCAATTATATACATTCCCCTAGTATTTAATATGTTTAAAATTAGATAATATTTAAGAAAAATAATGTTGGAAGTACTATTGATTTGTACACAAATTTATTATTATTATCATTAATTTTTATTATTATTATTATTATTATTATTATTATTATTACTATTATTATTATCATTATCATTATTATTGCACATTTCATGGTTATTGTTTTATCTGTGGTATCTAATTAATAGTTACCGGAAAGTTTAATGGTATTTTAAAAGTAGTTTATATAATGTATAATAGACAGTTTTTTTTATGTTTATTCGAAAAATAGTTTAAAAAATATTTTTTTATTTTTATTGTATGATCAAATTGGAACTTACGATTTTCCATTTAATAATAAATCGCGTTTATAAATGTAACGAAATGTTTGGTTTTTTTTCTTCTCTTTCGCACATTTTTTTTTTTTTCTAAACCGCGTTGACCAGAAAATTTTTATACATGAAAACTTTCGTTTCAATCGAATAAAAATGTACGCGTACAATTTTTATTTAAAAAAAATACTATTAAACATTTCATTACATTATTATTATACTATTATTTGATGTTGAAAACTGTTTATTGTAAATGATATACGCCTAATTTTGTGAATAATCGGAATGGCTAGAAAATCGACCTAATATATAGTAATGTATATTATATTAACCCCCTCCTAGTATTTAATTTTTGAATTTTTTTTTATTATCATCAATATTTTATTTTATATTATGTACACTAGTTACACGTGGTAGGTAGTTTCTAATGGGTTGTGTGTTTATTATTTCCATCGTTTCCTATTCGCGATTAGTCTCGTACCTGCCGTTGTCGTTTGTAATATAAAATATATATCGATTAGTTTTTTTTAACGTTAACTGTATCCGGTAAAAAGAAGAAAAAAATCCGTGTAAACGTGTTTGTTGTACGACGTTTTTGAAAAAAAAAAAATTCGTAATAATTATCATATAACGATGTCGAATCTCAGAAAATTTGGAATATATTTTATTTGTAAGACACGTCGTCGCGTCATATTATGCGACCTCTTCTATTTAATATTGTGTGTTCAGTAAAATCGAGTAAAAAAAAATTATTTTTTTTTTGTACGGTTTTTTTCTTTTTGATTACTCAGAAGTTATACGAGTTTGTATAAGTGTATCGTGTTTATTTTATATTTATATATTATATATATATAATATATACACTTATGTGTATATATGTAATATCGGTGTTGAATTCAGTGTTGTAAATCATTTAATTACCAAATTAAACTACCTGACAGTATATATTATTATATATTAATTGTTCATATTTGGAAAATTGTCTTTTTTTTAAAATTATTATTGTTTTATGTGTGTATTTATATAATATTCGCGTATAAGCTGCTATTTTGTAAAAAAAAAAAAACTGATAATCACGTTTAAAATATTCTAAAAACGATTTTCTTCGAATAATATCTTCAATGATATACATACCATACAACTTGAGACAATTGTTGTCGGCCTTCCAAATCTCTCATTATTTTGAAATCGTTTACAGTAACAGAACTGATTATTTCGGTGTTCATCGGTCTGTTTTTTTTTTCATTTTCAACGGTAATTTTCTTACGTGACGTTTAAAATATTTTAATATCGTGTTTAACCTTTGAAATAAGTGTAGTTTTGTTCAAAAAATTAATAATTTAGATTCGTACAGAGATTTACGCAAATACCAATCGCTTCAACCGTTTAATTGTTATTGTTATTTTTATTATTATTACGTATTAGTTTCTTCTTTTTCGTATTCATTTTGATGAATTTATATGAGATCGATAATTAATATTTTTTTTTATGATACGTGTTTTTGTATAGCGATGACTAGAATAAATTCTTAACAAAGTTTTTACATCTGGGCGGTTTAAATTTATTAACTAAATAATGTTTTTTCTAAAAAAAAAATTAGGCACAGTGTTTAATCGGTTCACATTTGTTTAAAAACTTAAATTTCAAATCAAATAAGTGAAATGTATTTATTTTTACTAGTGACGAGTAATGTCGAAAACCACGTTTTTCAAAATAAAATGTTATTTTACTGATATTTTGGGAAATGACTATTCGTATTATTATTTAAAAGCGGCAATGAATTACAATATTTTGGTCGTATTTACGTATTTTGGCGATTCGACGAGTACTGCACAATTACTTATTAATTTGGTTGTTAATTGTATGTAAATCACAAAATTATCAGTTTAAAACAGGGACTTAAAGAGCGTTTGCTTATTTCTTTTGGCTTGACACACGATCTAACAGTGCCGTGGAAATTTTTATCGTGTTACAACTCATTCAAAACAAAAAAATTGCAATCGCTTATAATTTATTTATTTAGAAAAAGAAAAAATGCTTTTTACTACTTTTATAGATTATCCACTCGGTGACGACGCAGGTGAAAACTAACATTTTTTTCTTCGTATGTATAAAACGATATATTATCGAATAACTGAAGATATTTTGCGTTTGATTTGATGAAAAAAAAAACGCTTAAATAATTCAATGTAATATAATGGAGGTTTCGAAATTTCTTTTTGTTGATTAGATAAATTAATTATTATTCTTTGCCCGTTATTTCAAACATTTTACGTTGTAATATCCAGAAAACCTATTAACTAATAAGTTAAATAAAATAAAAACTAATAAGTTTTCAGAATTCACAAGTTTTTTAATACTAAATATATATATTTTTTTAATTTAAAATATATTAAAATTCCGATCGTAGAAATTAAAAAGATATATATATATATATATAACGGAATAAAAGTGTTATCTTAAAAAAATATAATTCCGTGTTAATGATTTTTGTTGTCTTAGAAAAATATGTTCGGTACAGGTACATTAGTTTTCTTTTATAAGAATAAACACTTCGAAATTTTTGAAGGGATGTCCTATTTAATTTTTTCTTTGGAATTCCTTGAAGAAGAATATCATTCTTGACGTTGTTATTTTAATGTTCATTCAAATGTCTGTCGAGTTTTTAATCGCTTATTTCGATAATTTCAAGTGTGTTTTAAGTCCCAAACCCTAGTGATAAATCAAAAAATAGGAGGAAAAACCAATTAATATTTTGTAGATTTTGCTTGAAATCATTAAAACTACTTTAGTTGTATAATATTCAAATGTTTTAAATTTATAAAAATTAACGTTCTGTTTTTGTGGTAAAAACTCATATATTGAAACCATTGGGCACTTAAAAACTTTTACCACAAATACAAAACGACGTTTTTTTAACGTGTAACATTTATTTTTAATTCAATTTATAGTAAATCGACATTTTTGCAAAACGTTTCTTTTTTCTTTTAATTTACTTGTTTGAATTTTTTAATTCGTCTAGATAAAGAGTAATATATATATTATATAATATAAGCTTGGACGAATTTCAAATAATCTTTTTATTTTCAAATATACATGAACATAGAATTTGAACCACTGCGTCATCAACATAATTGTAGAATTGAGAATATGATACATTGTAACAATAGTAGAAATCATAGAAGAATATTTGAAAGCACCGCCGTGGTGCAATAACCTCAGTTAATCCAAAAGACACGTTTATATAATATAGAAATGTCGAGGAAAACATTCTTCTGTCGATTAATGCATCAACCACATACGTCCAACGGAATGGTTTTGAAAATATAAACAAAAAAAAAAAAAAAATGTATTTATGGTCGAAACTAGTTGTTACATTCTTAAACATCAAATACTCTAAGCATTTTTTCTTTTTATATATTATTATTTTTTATATATATATATAATATGCATTAATTTATTATATATTGTTTGTTTATAATATATTATATTATTTAATAATTGAGTAATATTTATTGCGTTTATTTTAACCAGTAATTATTAAAATTTTCTAATTATTTATATATCAATCAATAAAATAATACCTTAACATTTTTAAATAAATATATTAAAAAAAAAAAAGATTTTTAGTGTCTCCTGAATAATTGTGAATTTGAACATAACTGGTTATTACACATTCAATTATGAGAATAACGGGTTTCTTGATAATTATTAACATCGTTTTGTACCATTCGAGAACTTATATCGTACGGGGTTTTAACATTGTAGCGAAAAAACTAATTATTTATAATGTGCTGTTTTGGCTAATCGGACATAGACGTCGGATCACAAGTCGTCGTTACTTAATTTACTGATAATGGAAACTTTTGTAATTGCGTTTTTTTTTCTTACAAAGCTTAACACGACAGCGTTTCGTTAACAATTTTCTAGACCTTCAAAAAAAAAAAAAAAAAAAAACCTTAACCACTTTGTTATACATCGAAAAGGCATTTTTTCCCCGAACAAAGAGAAAAGTGAAAAAGAATAATAATAATTTAAAGACTTGAAATTATAGTTAACGTTACTTTAAAGACAAACGAATATCGCGCGTTACATTATTTCATATGGAAATACATTTATATTAAAAAAAAAAAAATGAAATAATACATAAGTACATAAATATAAAAAAATATTACATTTTTGGAATACAAATAAGATAACGTGTATGATACAGGTCGACCGAATACAGATCAGTCCAACAGTTTTATACAGGCGAAGAAACCATAGTTGATTTTTTCTTCTTAGGACCCAACGGTGGCGGTACAGATACGTTTTCTTCGGCGTCATCACTCGGAACGGTACCGTCACAATAACACTCATTGCTAACACCCAATGACAGGCGATCGAGTTTCGTTTGTAAGTATTGAACTCTCTTAGACGAATTTTCTCGTTGTATTTCCAACATTTGCAACATTGGTTTGGCAACCGTTTCCAACATGTGTATTCCCGATAAAGTATATACTGAAAAAAAATTTTTTTTTTATTACAATATTTAAATAAAAATTGTATTCGCGTATTGATCGAAAGAATGGAAAATATTTTATTCGAGTACAAATCGAGAAAAACAAATTACAGAATAAATGGCCGGTAACGTCGGACGTTCTGTACAGAATTCATAAAAATAGAAGAATAATAATAATAATAATAAAAAAAAAAAAATCACAATATCACAGACGATTACGCTTTACGAGTTTTAATTAATACCAATAGGACATAAATTAAGAATTAAAATCAATTGAAGATAATTAAACGAATGGTTAGAACGATAATACAACAAAATATTTAATGATGTCAAATAGTAGACATCAGAGTGAAAAAAATGAAGATGTATGTTTCATATTTATTATTCGATGGTTGAGAGATTAGTTAGTCAATGCAGATAAAAATATATGTACCAGCAATAGAACACAAATTTTATTTTGTTTACCAAATTAAAAAAATCAAACAAAATTCATATATTAAACGCACCCGAATCGTTATGAAGCTGTGCCATAGGACTTATAACGCCATCATTTGCTTGATTGAATTTTTTTATCAGCTCATCGTACAATGTTTCTATGTGCCTCACGATTACCTAACGTCAATACATAATATAAATATACACAATATTCAAAAAAAAAAAAAAAAAATTAATATTTTAAATACATGTTAACACAACGTATTTCATTCGGCGCGTAAGAAGGCTGATTTTTGTTTGTAAAATGTGCTTAACCACAGTCATTTAAACAATTTGAACAGGATTTTGTACGAAATTTAATTCAAGCTAATACGTTGAATTCATTATGGGCATTGATCGTTTGTTTTAAGCATTTAGTTTATATATTTGAAAAGAGATTTTCACACGTTCATCAGTTGTTAAAAAATTAATTGGTTATGAAATATTTTTGTGTGTTATTTAAAAAAATATTGAAAGCATTGTTAAAAACCCGTCATCAATTCTATACGTTTTGCTATGAATTGTAAAACCTCGAACTCATTATATTTAACCAATATAATTATCGGCCTAGTAATATCTATTCCGAATCGTTTTTGTGAAAAATTCACTTTTTTACGGTTGTCAGAAAATCGCGATTCTAATTTTACTGACATTTTATAAATACTAGTAGCACAAGTAATAATGATTTTAATATATTTTTAAAAAGTCATTTAATGAAATTATAAAATGATTAATTTTATATTTTAATGTTATCGTTAAAACGTTTTGCTTTTGTAATATTAAAAATAAATTTTTTGTTTTATTTACCTATGACAGGACACGTTTAAATTTGAAAATATACATTTCACTTCGCATTGGTAAATAACAAATGCTCAAATTTGTAAGTTAAAATTATAAAATAAAATTTGCATTAGAATTTTCATTTGTTAATGAATCTGTATAAGATAAATTGTTTGCCATATCGATAAATAATAATTGTTAAATACGCTTGTTAACCATAAATAAATAACTGTACA
Organism: Chaetogeoica ovagalla; assembly: GCA_032441825.1. NCBI lineage: Eukaryota > Metazoa > Arthropoda > Insecta > Hemiptera > Aphididae > Chaetogeoica > Chaetogeoica ovagalla. The sequence goes on along the minus strand of CM063749.1, from coordinate 797,462 downwards.
TTTTGCCTCTGGCATACACACACACACACACACAAATTAATTAACACATAAATAATAAAATTATGAATACTTCGAGAGACAGTTGACTTGTACAATTTGTAGATATAATTTGAAATTGTACATCTATTCTGTTCACCATACCACCGTTCAACTGCTTTGCTTGAAAGCATACAGTCTTCATTTCTTTCATCTACAACAAAACGCGTAGAATATTATGGTACCAACCTAAATGATTACAAATACGCTTTAAAAGTACATTTGCGTAAATATTGTAATTTTGTGGAAATTAATATTATAATTTATTAACGATTACGAGTAAAAACTGTTACATTTTTGGCCTGCAGTAAATGATGGAAACTCGAATTTTGAATATATTTTTTGTGGTAGAACGCGTATTCAAATTGAGTGGCTATCGTGATAAATAATTTTGTTATATTTTATAATGACATTATCATTGTAATATTGAAATTAGCATAACAAATCGAATAAAATGTTATTTTTGAAACGAACGTGTCAAGGCAAAACGGACAAAATTATTTTTCATATCCAATTTCGTGCCATATGTTCCAACAACAATAAAATCTATTTATTTTAATTATATATTTCTCACCATCATAGTAGTGTCGGTATTATAAGAAGAACAAATTATACCGATAAAACATGAATCCATATTTTGCAAGTTCAGTTGAGTCTGCAAATCTGAAAACGAATAAAAAAGAAAATCAGTTTTGCGAAACACAATATTTCTAATTTATTAATATTTAATATTGTCCAATAAGAAAAAAAAAAAGCTATCTAACGCTAAAAATGTAATAGAGTTTCGGATTCAAGATAATTGAGTTGTATAGATGCTATATAAAAAATTTAATCGATTATAATTTATTTTTTCGTTTACTCATTTACGTCAAATTATAATAAAAAAACATTAAAATAGCGAGAAATCGACCAAAAAAAACTATATGTTAAATTGTATTATATTTTCATTTTCACCGAAACAATGAAGTATTCAAAAAAATATTGTTGGTTATTATGATTTTACGAAGGTTCGTCTATTATCAGACCATAATTTTTGCGACTGTTCGTTACACAACAACGACACGAATAATTCAATTAGAAAATTATTTAATGCAGCTAATTGTAAAAATAATTAACGAACACGAATACAAAGATCACAAATATTGGAAAAAAATATTTCCTACGTTGAGTAGTAATGAACATAATATACACTTGCCTACGTTGGACGGCCAGACCGTGATGTGAGGATGCGAGTGGTACCAGCCGATGACGTTTAAGTTTTCACCTTTAAGCTGAGAAAAGTATTTGGCGTCTTCCATGGCGTTCACCAAGTCTTCGGACATGATTTCGACGCGGTCCTTTTTGATTTCGCATCGAGGCGGTATCGACATGGCCGAAACCGAGACAATCGTACCCGTTTTACTAGTGATTTTCTACGGCAAACATTGATGGACGACGTAAAGCTACATAGGGTACGAAAAACCGGCAAAGCACACGTAGAAACGCTGTCACTTACCTTGCCGATGAGCAGTGCGGCGACTTCTTCCTTTTCGGTGAGCAGCGCCAAGTTATGGCACAACAGCAAAACCTCGTCCGACACCAGCACTTCGGTCAATCGGTCCATTTTTCTATTGCTTATATGCTTGTTCTACCGTGTCGGACGGTCGTTTCTGGCAATTATATTATATAAATGTATAAAAAAAAAAACCCCAAAAAAAATACAAACACACTCACACGCAAACAACCGAAGAACACGGAACGACGTTATCGGAATCGGGGACGCGGTCCATAGACCGGGAAGGCATTGTCGACAAGAAAGACAATTGTCGCGACGGTGGTAAACGACGGACGAAAAAGAAAACGAACACGCGGCGGCCGTCCGTCGGCAATTTGAGGCGGCGGATTCGGTTAGGTCGTGTTTACAATTTCCTTTGGTTTTCGTACGAGTTATCACTCTCGTTTCTTCTTATCAGTGTTCGGCGGATACGCGGTAGACCGCGTCGCTGGTGGTAGTCGCGCGCTATAATTTTTTTTTTTTCATCTCGAAAACGACGATATTGTACCGCGTCGGCGGCGAGCGGAAAAACGTGGGGTAAATGATTTTCAAAAAGTACGAATTATATATTATTCCGTCAAAAATATCCGGGGAAACACCGTTAGTGTTTCACCTATTCGTGTAACGAGTCGCCGCGGTGTATGGGAGATTTCGTATCGTTCGTACGTTCCAAATACATTTCGGAGCGGTTTTTTTTCATAATGACGTGTGTGCGTGTCGACGGAAAAAAGTCGTAATACCCGACAAAAGGTATTATTCGGATTTTTCGACCAAATCGCGTCAACGGGTGGTGGTAATCTCGATTGACGATAATCGTTTGTCGGTTTCAATTATCGTTTAAGCCGGGTTTACACGTAACAATAAATCGTTACGATGTGATTGACAATTTATCGTCGTCGATTTGGAGAAATTGATGCCGCTCGGCATCAATCATCCGATCTAATTCCAATTCCAATAAATCGTTACTATGTCCTATTTGTACACAACGATAAATCGAAACAATTCGATCGTTACGATAAATTGCTGGAATTTATTGTTACGTGTAAACCCGGCTTTAGACGAGCGAATTATATAGGTACCTATTGGAATTTACGATATCACGCGCGATAACAATGCTCTACGGTTTTTACGTCGTATTATTTGTTTTTTTATTCATTAATTGTCCGCGATCGGTTTCGATCCCATTCGTTCGTACGTCGTCTCTCCATACCGTCCCCGCGTATTTCAACGATAACACAAGTGTATAATAAACGTACACCTCTATAATAATATAATTCCCGGGCTCTGCGTGTGTGTGCGTTTGCGTGATAACGCGCGCTGTACGTCAACAAAAACGCTGCCGTGTGGTCGCAGTTATCGATCCGTTTTTGTTGTTTTGTCAATAATCCCGTGGTGTCGCCTTGGTGAATTTCACGCGTTTTTTTTTTCTTCTTTTTTTTCGTCGCTTTTTTCAATTACGTCTTCCCGCTGCTACTCGGCGGTAATCGCGCCGCGGGCGATTTCGATATTTACCGAAAACCCCGACGAATTTCTTCGAATCCCGCGCCGTCCGAAATCGTCGTCGAACAACCCGGCCGCAGCAACGGTGTTTGGCGGCGCGAGCCGAGAGTCTCCGTTCGTCCACAGGTCGGTATCGGTGACGGATCACGGTTGTTCTTCGGAACAACCAAAAACGAACGCAGAACGCGTTTTGCTTAACGTCTCGGTAACGGTTGGGTCGATTGGATCATCGCCGGCGGCGAGCGGTTCCGTAACGCGTGGAACGTTTTTTTTTTTTTTTTTTTGTCCCGTTCCCTTAAAGTACGGATTAGTCGAATTTCCGTCTTCGAACCGAAACGGTAGTACTCTGTTTCGATTTCAAACACACAGTTCGTACGACACGAGCATTTTAAACGATTAGTTAAATTAGAAGAATCAGTTTAATGCGTTATGGATGGCGCAAAAGTGAAGTATTCCAGAACGTTTAACTTTTTTCGAAAACCGCAAATACTCGTTTAGTTTTTTTTTTAAAACAATCTTTTCTGTCAATACAATATTTGGAAATATCGTTTGTTCTTGTCGTGTTCGCCCTTAGAAATTTGTACGGTAATAAGGCAACGGATTTTTTACATTTTGAAATAACTACAGACTTAAAAAATATTTATACTATTTCGTAGTCATTGTTTACTACCTTTTTCTCTCGCCGTACTTGACACATGTCGGTGTGTATTACATTAAAATAAATACGCACGAATAATAAGTACATGCGAATTACAATTACAAATAAAGATTTTTAAAGGGAAATTGATTCAATACAGTAAATGGTTTTATTACATATTTATATAAAAATAAATAAATAAATAAGCGATTAAATCTATTTTATTCGAGTCAAGTGTTATGTAATGAAGTTCAAATAATATTATTTTATTTCCGTTTTTTTTTTAGATTTTGGCGGTAAATCTTAAAATATGCCAGCTACAGGTCGGAAAAAGTCCGGTGGTCCAAAGTTTGAATTTAGTGAAAAACAAATGACTGATATAACGGACGCATTTAATTTATTTAATAAAGATGGATCTGGATTAATTGAAACAAAGGAACTCAAGGTAAAATAGTTTAATTTGTACATTGTACAATTATATATATGCGTAATGCGTATGTAGTTGAAATATTTGTAAAATAGTAGTTTGACAAATAAATTAATAATTTTGGTGTATAATAAATCAATATTATTTCTAATAATTTTAGACATTTGTCTCGCTTCGTTATATAGTTAATCAATTATTTTTAATAATTTATTTTAGTTGACTAATATTGTAAAATAGCCTTTTACGAGTAAAAAAAAAAAAAAAAAGAATGAAATGAAAGGGTCGTTTGCTTATTTGACGGTGTACGATAATTTATTTGCATGATTAACTGACAATTGACACTATATATTTTTAGGTAGCTATGAGAGCTTTAGGATTTGAGCCAAAAAAAGAAGAAATTAAACGTATGTTAAGTAGTATAGATAAACAACATACCGGTGAGTGATTTTAGTTATACTTTGAGAAATAACTTTTATAAAATATTTTTAGTTAATTAATAGAATTGTAAACGGACAATCCATGATTATTTATTTATTTTTACTCAGGCGTTATAACGAAAGATGATTTTGTCACGTTGATGTCAATAAAAATGGCTGATAAAGATTCAAGAGAAGAAATTATTAAAGCGTTTAAATTGTTCGATGACAATTGCACTGGCAAAATTACATTTAATAATTTGAAACGTATTGCACAAGAATTGGGAGAGAATATTGCAGACGAAGAACTTCAGGTTAATATACATATGAAATGAAACTTTTTCACTCTCGTACGATCATTACTTGGGTTACTACTATTCAGTGTTGTATCACTAGTTAGGACTTTTTCGATTTTCCCAGTAATTTCCTATAGAGCAAAATATAAAACCTACGCAAACATTATTTTTTCCAAATCGATAAAACCGTCGACATATCCGTTTCGGACGGTCTTTGACTAATTTTTAAGAGCTCGAAAAATAATACAAGCCAGGTACACATAATATTTAATAACTTTTATTATATTTATCATTATTTTCCTGTTTATTATGATTTCATTATTTCTTGAAACGTTGTATAGGTACGTCTAAACTAATAGTACGATGCGATGTTACAATAAAATATAATAAAAATTATATGTTAAAAAATAAAATATAAATTTCATATTGTAAAAGTACTCTTAATCGTTTTCTATGCGTATTTATCTACTGAGCTTTGTACTTGTGTCTGGACATTTTGTGAATTTAAATTAACCTCGTCCTGTATGTGTTTTTCTAATTAACGCCAATCCGATTATTTTAATTGTTTGTCGACGAATAAATTGATAAAATGAATTGTTTGAATTTAATTAAAAACCATATATTGTTTTTGTGTTTAAACGTGATATTATAGAAAAACCCTTATAACGTTTTAATTTACCAGTGAATGTTTAATTAATTTTGTTTTTAAATTATAGGAAATGATAGACGAAGCCGATAAAGATGGCGATGGTGAAGTAAGCCAAGAGGAATTTCTTCAAATTATGAAAAAAACCAATTTATATTAAACACGTGTAATATTCCTAATACAATCCAACCTTGCCCACGTGATATTATTGTACTTATTTTTTGTTTGTTGTTGTTGTAAATACACTGTTTTTAATTGTTTAACTTTAAAATCTACCTTAAAACACTTTTGAGTATTTGTTATTTTTTATTGCATAAAAGACATTTGAAATTATTGTTTGTAAATAAAATTAATTTGAGATATTAAGAAAAATAAATTTATTCAATCACGTTTTATACATGTTTGTTAATCGCGAAAAAAGCCGTTTAGGTTTTATTATGACTAATGACTAATAACAATAACGTGTAGGTTTTTATTTTTGATAAATAATTTAAAAATAAGTTCTCAACAATTTAGCTTCAAGCGCCATCTCATCATCACTTCTCCTCAATGCTTGACAATTCTTTTCGTTTTGCAGTTGTCTGTATATATCGTCGTTTATCAAAATATCGCCAGACTTCCTTGGAATAATGTGAACATGAACGTGCTAATAACAATCAAAAATTAAATATTATTTAACTTTTATCTGTATACCTCATATTATGTCTTCTCTTCAAACGTTTAGTCGACAATCACTCGTTTTGATCGGTTTTATACGTAAATATAATATTACACTCACTGCATATTGTATTAACACGATGGAATTCGGCAATTTCAATTTATTTACACTTTTACAGTTCCGAACACGGTATTTAAATATTATGTTAAATCGAATGAGTATGTCAATTTTAAAAAGTGAAAAACGAACTGTAATATCAGTACAATATTTAGCACAGTGAAAATGATGTAAGATAAAAAAAAAAAATTCTATTGCTTTTTCAGTCGTATGTATAAATCCGTTATGAACTCTGTGCTTGATTTCAAGTCACAAAGTCATAACCTACGGACTATAATAACATATGTACTTTAACCGTTTGACCGGCGTCTTCACCGTCTTGTATAACGATAGAAGATGAATTTGTGTCGTGCACTTGTTCAACGGCCTTCTGAACCCTTTGGACAGCGAGAAACAGGTCCTTTACTTCAGCGTCAAACAGTTCGGTAAATTTTTCCACAATTCTGAGAGGAGCCACTAAAACGTCTGGTTAATAATAATATATAAGGAAACCTAACCGCGTTGATACAGATATGTAAAAATCGTCGTTCGTACACTCGAAAAGGATACGTCCAGGCAATACGCATTTGATGTTCGTGAACGCGTAGCACAGATGGGTTCTGTAAAAGACTTGTAAACCTTTAACGGTGCATGCGCCAAATGTGAATTCGTCTGTATCCGCAACGGGCTTATTATTATCACACGCTGTACTTGAGATCATTTTCGGATAGATATCGTATCGCCGGTGGCTTTCAAGTGGCATCGATTGACGGACGCTTTTAATCAACGACAAGTCGATCGGAGCCAACACGAATCCTGGTTCTTCAGAACACTGTGCTATTACCGTTCCCAGCGGATCGACCACCTTGAAAATATCGAAGATTATATATTTTCAAATTTTACATCAACGTGAAAAGTGTGAAAATCAAACAAACGTGTACGTACCAAGGAATGACCCCAAGATTTCCTCGTCGGGCTGTGGCTGCCGGTTTGTGCAGCAGCGATCACGTAACACTGTGTTTCAATGGCTCTGCTACGCAACAGTATTTCCCAGTGATACGCACCAGTTCCGAAGAAGAAAGCCGACGGATACGTTAAAATGTCCGCGCCATTTTCTGCTAACGTTATTGCCATATGAGGAAATCTCATATCGTAACACTGACGTTTACTATGTAAAGAAAACGTATATTTACAACGACGTTTTTCGGTAATCATTTTCGGATTGATCACACACCATGGATTGGTCTATTTATAATTTCAAGTCTAAAAGTGATTATTGTTACTTATGATAAAAAAAATTTTTTTTTGGAATTTTCGTCTGGTATTTGAAATGAAAATCAATTTCTATATAATATAGTTTTAGTAAAAAAAAAAAAAAAATTAAATAAAGGATACAATTGCTAAACCAACGTTTCCAATTGGAGTTTCAACTGGTGGAGAAATTTCATTACCTGCTTCTATCATACTCGATTCGTTTATTTTGATATTTTTCGAAGGTATATCCACGTCGAACAAATGCATTTTATGATAGGTTCTAGACACTTCACCTTTATTGTTAATGATTAAGTGTGTATTTCTTAATTTGGTTTCTGAAAACTTAAAAAATAAAAAAAAATTTGAAGATTATTTGAATGTGTAACGAGTACAAAAAAATCTCTAGTTTAATTCATGTGCATATTACAAAAAAAAAAGTAGTAAAGTGTAAACGCTCTTTTAATAGAGACTTTTCCCAACAGCGGAACGTTTAATAGAAACAATATCGTTCAGTGTTAAATAATTCGGAAACGATTAGAAATCCGGGGGGATTTGTTTACGAAGAGAGAATTATATACTTTTTCGTGAAATCCACCCAAAGACAGCCACACGTCCAAAGACTTGGCCAACGATTTATAACCGTTGATTAGAGGTCCGTCTATAGATTCGGCTAACTTGAACGATTTGCTTTTGTCCCCTTCGATGTAATCAAACGATTCTGGCAGGAAAATCATCTGTTAAAAACAAGAAAAAATGCCGAGCTCGTAATTGTACCGACGACAAGACGATGACTGGAGAGACGCGTGTGTTATCGATCGTTTCAATACTTTGGCTCCACATTTGTGCGCGTTGATGATCAGCGTCTTGCACGTTTGAAAGTTCGTTTCCTTGTTGCCCGTCGACGTCACCTGACACACGGCAATTAGGTCGTTCATGTCGGCGAACGCGTTTTTACAAATCGAATAGAAACGTTTGATTGACATTTGACAAGCGAGTCTGGCGAGAAAAAAAAAATTACACACAGTAACCGATAACACAACGCACTTGTATATCGATAATTAAATCACGCACTTGGTGGTGGTGGTACTACTACGTCGACAATAGACGTTCGATCGAGTCGTCCGGTACAAAGTACTTACATTAATAACATTTGGTTTAGTAAAAAAAAAAAAAAATTCTCTCGGTTTTCATTCGGTTTTCTATTTACACGATCATTTGTATTTCGCATTTTCACGTCGGTACTTTTGCGTGATAATACAGAGAACATTGATTTCGATAATGCGATACCAACAAGTGATTGTGTTATCGTAGAAACGTATGTGTTTTGATAACGAAATAATTTCGCCTCTTTTCCTAAAGGTCTTCTTCTTTTTTTTTTGTTTTTTCGTAGGAAACGAATTTCGGCACAGTGGCGCAAGTATTGTCGTATTTTGAATACTTTATTCAAATATCTTTTTACGGTAATGAATACTAATTCGTTTGAAACGCTTTTATACTACGTACGTACACGTTATGTCATCATATTATTTTAATCGAAATGTCACGCGGAATCATGGGTATACGGAAAAAAATATTTTAATATAATATATTATAAAACCAAATAAGTTTTTTTCAAGTATTCGGAAATTTATTTCAAATATTTTTTTTTTAAACGTATTTGAGTATTGCTCCAAACGCTTTTAGTGTTCGTCCGAATAGAATACTAAAACAATTCCGGATATATTTATTATTTTTTCCAACAAAATCAACTTGTACCTACCTACTTATGGAGGGCAAAAACAAACAAAAAAAAAACAAATTGAATTTCCTACGAAAATCTGGAAAAAAAACTTACGTTTTCAAAATTATAATTCAACTATACAACGGGGGGGGGGGGGAATTATCGGTTGTTTTAGTTATTAATTTTTTTGTCGAAAAATACTGCAAGGCTCGTTGAATATCCGTAAACGAAAGTTAAAAACACAATAATATTAATAACCCAATCGAATTATACGTGTAAAAAAACGGAAGACAAAAAAAAAATCCGTTATTAGAAATTAAATTATAAATAATGCGTATAATTTAACGGATTTTAAAAGCGGTTGTATTGAAAATTTCGCGATGAAAAAGAAAGTCATCATTCATATTTATCCGTTGTCATAGACGTTTCGATATTGTTTTATTTTTTTTTTTTTTTTTTTGTAAAACAATCAAATTGTACTTATATGTACATCGGGATATTATTATTATTAAATTATATTCAAATTATTCGGATAATATTAACGAATTAAATAATATTCGTCTGGATTTTATAAAATCATTTACATAATATACATATTTTACTAATGGCGAGTACAGCAATCATGGACGTTTGTATCAAAGTCGTGATTTCTGTGGACGACAATGTGTTTGCCATGGAATTGTTGTTCAATATATTCCAGAGAAATGTGTTTGCCGATAGGATATTGAACGTATACGTATTTACTTCGGAGACGAACGAAGTAAAAATATTGGCGGAGAATATTGAGAAATGTTGTTTTTCAAACATGAACGGTAATATTATATATCTGCTCGTATTAAATTACTATATACATTTTATAGCAGAAAATTCTTATTATTATTATTTTTTTGTTTAATTTTTTTTATAAGACACGATTTTTAAAAATTATTATGTATATATAAGGAAAGGTTATACACTCCTTAACCCCCTCCCCATCTGCAGTGCGCGCCACTGTATACGTAAAAAAATAAATATTTTTGTCTAAAATCATTTTAGAAAGTATTGTCTATGTATGTACAATTGTAAATATTTTTTTTTGAATTGTATATAGATATGTATTTTAGTTTTCGATTTCATCACTTCTGGAGTCCGTAATTCGTTTAAAGGTACAAATCGTCCAAAATCATTTCTTTTATGGAATTTTCTTTTTCACTACACGTACAAAAGTCGATATATTCATGTACGAAATATGATCGATTAAATACAAAATAGTTTTGTTCGAATACAGGAGACTTTGGATAATGAAATTCGAACTGAATTTGTCGGGGAAAGGAGAGTCGATAAACGTTTAAATAAATAAAATATAGAGTTCGTTCAATTTTTATGATGGAAAATAATTTTCTCCAAATTCTCCGTTGCAGTAATACGAGTTTACTAATAGATTTAATGTATTATCAGTCCGGATTATTCCGAATGTTTTTCGTGTCCGGAAGTGGACTACTCGGAGAATTCAATATTGTAATATCCGAAAATCGATTTGTTTTGTCTTTTCATCGATAACGTCCAGTGGGGTAGTAGTAAATCAGTTGCAAAATTTATAAAATATGTAAACCAATAAGGTATGCGATAATGTTCTGTTGTATATATAATATAATATAATATAATATACCTAATATATATGTATATATAATGTACCTACCTAATTTAATATCGTATAATGCGTATTCTAATTACCTAATTATTATAGTTGAATACTTACTATTCATTTTATGAATTCATAATTAATAATTTACTTTTAAATATATTGTAATTTAAAATTTAAATCCTTTAAATCTTTTTTTTAAAGTTCGGTCGGAATAAAAGATCTGTGTTAGTATAATATAGACATAGTGTATATATATATATACAAAATATATAAAAAAAAAAACGCAAATTGGAATAGAAAAATCGAGATTTTTTTTTTAAACCGTTTCACATTCTCGTTTATTATTATTTATATATATATAAAATGTAATTTAGTAAGTAAATCGTATTGTTTTTCTCTTATACTCGAACGTAAACGATAGTTAAAAAAAAATGTTGTTTCTTTTTTATTGTTATAATATAGATTTTGTCGTGACAGACGATCATTACAAGGCGTTCCACAATGCCGATTATTTGTTATTCATGTCGAATTCGAACGCACAACAGTCCGGTGATTATTTGCATCAATTGAAGCACGTCATTGAAAAGGTACGGTAAATACGGTGAAAAGTGTACTTTTTTTTTTATATACGTTATATATCGCATTTAGTAATTATATTATAATAACAGGCGAAATCGTTCGATCGTTGGGCCCATCCGGACGCTCGCGTTCTCGTAATAGGACAGCAGTCGAATACGTTGTTACAGATTTTCGCGGAAGTCGCCACGAACCTATCGAAGTACAACTTCACCGGTTTGTCTAGGCATTACGTGAGCAGAGCGATGACACTCGTCGCTCAAAAACTCGGAGTAAGTTGACTAGTCGTATTGATTGTGTGTAAACGGTTAATTATTATTATTATTATGAGATGATGATCCGAGGCCAGTGGGCGAGAAATAATTTTGCGAAATAAAATTTCTCTATACGCGCGTAACGACAGTTTTATTTTAATTTTTATTTCACATTTAGACTGAAATCACACGTGTACTTTTAATAATAATATTTTTTTTTCTACTATACCTACACTGGTATTTATAAAAATTTCGCAACACGGTTTTTTATAACAAAGAATTGAACTGTAATATTTTAATCCGTTATAATTTCGTATACAGCAGTATTAAACACGAATTTTAAAGCGCTATGACTTTACGGAATAGAGTAATTTTGAAAATATATTTATTTTTTTTTTTTATAAGTCTCGCCGGCCATTTATTTATCGCCTTAAAATATATTGTTGATTTTTATATGGAAAGTGTTGAGAAGTCACTCAATCGTCGTTACACTCTGTATAAATTTCGGGATTCGTGAAAATCAATTTTCATCAAGAAAAGAGTGTATGTGTGAAACACTTACGTTGAAATTCATTGATGTAATTAATTTAAGATTTCATCGCTACAGCTTATTTATTAAAATTTGTAATATTTAATTGCAATTCATTAAAATTTGTATAACGCTATTAAAATAATCCGAACTATTCGATGACATTAATAATAATAATAATAATAATAATAATATAAAAATAAAACTGTAATCTTCAAGTGGTTGTAGTTATATCTCGCGCAGTTGGTCAGCCGGCGGAATTGATTATATTGAATTTATGTGTTATATAATAATAAATTTTTTTTTTTTTATATATACGATACAAATAAAGGTTTACAATCAAGGAGTAGTCGCCTACTAAGAATCGCGATAAAAATAAATAAATAGTCACGTAAATTAATAAGTTTTTCTATTTTGAAAACAGTGTTGCGGAGAGTCTATATTTCCAATTTCTATAATAACATCAATTTCGATTTGGGGCGGCAGCGTGCAGTGCGTTACGCGCATTTCACTAGACGACTGTTTATCGTGTAAAAAATAGTATCGAGAGTGTTTTTTAATTTTTTTGGTTTTCTAGTGCCGAGCAAACGATTTGTCGGACGTGTACATTTGGGGTGAGCATCTATTGGATTTGAATGGCGCTAAAGAAAAAACGGAATTCGGCAGGGTAAAAAATGTACAGTGCACACTACAGGAAACGCAAAGCGTAATCGACCGTTTACCATTGAACTGGGTCGAGAAAGTCCTTACACCGCAGGTCGTACGTATTATTGTGTTGTTACACGAACTTTCCAGTGTTTGGAAAATTCCTTTTAATTATTTCACTAAATCCATTCTCCTACTAGGCGTGAAAAAAAAGAATTAGTTTCTTTCCACGTTTCTAAAAAAAAAAAAAAAAAACGGAAAATTTTATTTCCTTGAGAAATATTAGAATTTTTTTTAAAAACGCGCGGGGAGACAAAACAAAATACGTTATAACGATAATTTGCGGAAAAAATAGATTTAAAATATTTTGCTCCGCGTGAATGTAAATTAATTACTCGCGATTTGCTATCGTTTAATATTCGAGATAAAAATAACCTTGTGGATTTTAATTTTCGTCCAATAATGACTCAAGTCCGGACTTCGATGAATTGCGTACGTCTAAAAAACAAAAAAAAAACCTCTAAAACTTCTTCGAATTATATTTTTAAATAAAAGGAACGAAAGTGTTTCTCTTAAATAAAAAAAAAAAAACGAAATTCCGCGTTACACGCGAAAAAGGAACTCCTGCCCGATACGTTTTCGGGGACTGGACGAAATCGGAGGAACGAGTCCCTTTGAACGCTCCTCCTTTCAATCATTGGATAAATCGGTGTTACGTACTTTTGTTTTGTTCGTCTGGGACTGTGCGTACGAAAATATCAAAAAAAAAAAAAAAAAAATTTAACAACGAATAATAAACGGGAAAAATTAAACGTGTATGCGCGCAGAAAACGGTACAAACCATGACAAACGGATATTGTTTGGTGTACGAAGTGTGTCAACACATGATCGATTGGTGCCAAGGTACTGCGGCCAGAGACATGACTGTTTTCATGACGATTACCGTACAGAATCCTGGCCGAATCAACGATGGTGTTTACTCGTGTTATCCCGTGACCGTGGACCAGTACGGCAATATTTCCGTTATTCGCGTAAACGTTTATTGTCGTTTTATTTCTTTTTTTTTTTTATCGTAGCGATTTTTTTTTTTTTTTTACATTTCAAAACGGATTTATTTATTTATTTTTTATATTTTATCACGAATTTCAGTCGTTTATTGTAATACTGTAACTCACTTAAAGCCTACGGGCACTTTCATTTTGCGAGCGAAATTTAGCGTATCGTTAAAAAAAAAAAAAAAAAAATGTTTTCAGACTGTTGAAATTGATCCATTGTTGAAGATAAAACTGTATAGATTTCACAAAAACCAACAAAAGGAAAGATATCGTATACGAAATTTCTCGAACAATATGAATAACAATATAACAATATAAAAAACACAGTGTGATTGACACGGCTCTATGTAATACGAATAAAAGTGTATTTTGTGTTTATTTCCTCTGAACGGAACACGCCTTTTCTTTCAAGGTATCCAAAAATACGTTGAAAACTACAAAATTAGCTTTGGAATCGGATACAGGGAATTAAAATTGGTGCGCGAATTTTAGGCGACTTTGAACAAACCGGCATGTGTTGCGGTATTTATTGCGCACGCCATTAGAAATTATATAACAAACGTATAGTGAAAATACAAGAAATTCAGTTATATATAGTACGCATTTAAAAAAAAAAAATATTATTTTATAAAATAATAAATTCGTAATTTTTCTATTTTATTAACATTTTTATAATTTTTTAGTATATTAGCAGTAGATCCATTGACATAAGGTTGATGATTACTTTATATGTCACTCATTTTTAGTACGTATAGTTTCAAAATAATTCGCTAAGAAAATAAAAAAGTTTTTTGAAAAAAAAAAATAAAATAAAAACAAACATTGAATTTATTTTTACAAAATATATATATGATATAAATAAATATATTTAATAAACATAATCATGTAAATGGCGGTGTGCTTTTAAATAGAAATATAGAAAAAATATATAATTATATTTACACTTGGATAACTACTCAATTTTCTTATTAATAAATATAAATGTTAATTAATATCAAGAATAATAATATTTTGTACGCTTATACGTAATATTTCGTCTAGAAACATAATCACAAATATCATTTTCAATATGCGTCTCCACACATACATGCGAATAATTATATTATATTACGTGGATATGCTCTGTACTCGGAATCTATAAATTATTAACATTTTTACGTATATGATTTTATTTAATATTGCTCTTTAAGTCAAATATTTAAAACAATAGTTCATACACGCGAAACAAATACATTAATTTTATAAATCTTATTTCGTTTGACTTGAAGAACACCGTAGAAAAATTATAGGTAAAAAAAAGAGTAATACGCACCCGGTGCGATATATTATGTAATATCTATTTAAATTTGAACTGACTGGTGTTCTAGTAATAACAAAACTCAAAGAACTCTAAATCCAAGTCATTTTTTTTTTTTTTTGAAAATCTCAAAGAAATAGAGAGAGAAAAAACGAAAAATTCGAAAAACGTTGAGAAGCATTTTGGATATGAAAGTAAGTCCGTCCTGCTACATTTTTTTAATCGTAAGTGCCGACATAAACGAGTGTTTTTTATTATTGTTAAACCCATACGGATCGGTAAACTCTTCTATACTTCGTTTCTTTTATTTTTTTTTACCGCGCGTCCCTTACAAGAAAAATGAAAGGAAACCGAAATACACCCGGAACGGGAGGGAGACGTCGTCAATAAATGGTGGCCACTTCGGCGTCGCGCGATCGCGGACGGGACGCTTTGACCAGTCCGGTCAGCCATTCCAACGCTTCGCGAAGTCCGTCGTCCGCGGACGCGACCACTGCGTCGGTGTTGACCAACCGCCACGGCCGGTCCGGTCCCAGTCGCTCGTGCAGCCGGAGCGCGGCGGCCACGGCGGCCGCGCCGCACGAATCCGGCGCGGCCGTCTTGTTGGCCGCGAACAGTATCGGCACGTCCGGCCGGTCTGCCACGTCCGGGTGCCGGAGCATCATGTCCAGCTCGTCGCTGACCACCGCGAACCGCAGCTGGTCCGTGCTGTCCACGACGAACACGATCGCGTCGCACTGGCCGTACATCGACTCCCACATGTTCCGGTAACCGTCCCGGCCCGACATGTCGTTGACGGTGAACTTCACGCCGTTGACTGTAACGCGAACGTTCGTATTACAAAAAAAAAAAAAAAAAAATAATAATAATTAAAGGCGGATCGTGTTCTTTCCACTCGTTTACCACCGGCTTCGCTCAGGGAAAAGTACTCATATATTACTCGGTGGCCGGGGGGGGGGGGGGAGGCGACCGAAGAAGTAACCGGGAGGGAGACCGTCCCTTCCCGCGAATAATGAGTTTCGTGCGCGTTTGCTTCAACGGTGCATTCGAGTCGGTTCCCTATCGGGTCCAGACACTATAGGGGGTAATTTCTCAAGTACCGTATACTAGTTGGGTACCGGATTTTTTTTTTTTTTTTCACGGTATAGTAGTAGTTTTATGGTATGTACTACTACACATATACACCAGTTCAATATTCGTTATAATATATAAATGATAAAATGATCGAAAAAAATTGCGAAAATTAATTTCGTATACATTTTTACCAATAGAAAAGTGATTTTTTTTTTTTTTTTAATCGCGTGTTTATAAATGTATTTTCAATAGTAGTGTAATATGTATACGTGTAGTGCTTATTGAAAAATATCCGGGAGCCAACAAGTGTACTATTAATAAAAAAAAAACCTAACCAACTAGCATAGTATCTATAATCATATCCGGGACCAAGCATTTAGTCAGGAATCGTTTTTAAAAGTAAATAACACAAAATTTAAGCGAATTAATTATTTACGTTCGTCGCGTGAAAAATAATGATCATAAATGATATTATAAATAAGTAGATCATTGTAATATGTAATAAAATCAATGCTTAAATTATTATTATTATTATTATTATACCTATCAGAGAAAACGAAATTCTGGATGCAAATAAATGTTTTAAAATTCGTTCGGAAAAATGAAAAAAAATAAAAAAAATATTTCGAGATCCCACTCGGATTTGAGTGAGATAATGAGACATAAGGAAACACGTTCGAGCGAATAGTTGTGTGCAAACGATTTTTCCGAAATGAAAACGACGTGATTATTGGACTTTTCGCCGTGTACGAGTTACCGTTTTCAGACGTCTGGCAGCTGCTATACGACATTTTACGGCCTATTGGAGGTGTTTAGCGTGCACCAGACGATGACTTTATTATTATTTGTGTTGCGAGAAAAAATAATTATTTTTCGTTGTGGCTCAGCAGCGATTAAACGCGTTAACAACAATCCCCGATTTAACTCGTTTAAGCCCGCGATTCGCACTCGTAAAAACACGAAACAACAATATTCTGTCATCAATATAATAATTGAATACGGTAAAATTCACACCGATCCGACGAGCTCAATACCTAACCGACAATATTATATATAAATATTTATTGAACGTCACGTTTAACGTTTTATATCTGCACGAGAATTTTTATAACAGTTTTATTTTATATTTACTACTTGCTTACAATATTAACACGGATAATAAAACAGTCACCGACGTGAAAAAAAAAAATTCCTAAAAAATACTTTTTAATCGAATTATATTTATACAAATACGTTTGGTTGAAAATTACCGTTTGATTTTTACTCGGAGTTTTTGATTGAAAAACACATCAACACTGTGTTTTGATTCTAATTTCGAATATGCGTTATATTTTACTTCTATCAGTATTATCAGTGTTTAAGCCCGATTCGCACTCGTACACACACGACACGACAAAACAGTCTATCGATATATAATAATTGAATACGGCAATTCACGCCGTGACGACACGACGAAAACGTTCGAGCAAATAATGTTTTGTCCGCCCTCGTCGGAATCAATATTTATTTAAAATATACATATTTTCGTGTATTCATATATATATATAAATTAATTTATAAATTACGTAAACGAACATATTTTTTCCGCTGATTACAAACGAACCCAATAACTGTTGGTATTGTTTACGTAGACACAGTCTTTATAATATTATATTGGACCATAAAATATATTATTACCGTTACGACGGTCAACTCTTCGAATTTTGAATTCCGGAATGCGTTTGAGGAATTAACAACACGATTTCCGACCGTTCGAGAGGAAAATCGGCGAGTGACGTTGTCCGGCCGTACGCGTGAACTGGACGTGATTTTTGTCGGCGTCGTGTGTGTACCGGGCTCTTTACACCAACACACGGCCGATTAAAAATAATAATAATAAAAAAAAATCGTTTTTTTTTGTTTTTCAAGAAACGCACGTTTTACCACCCCGCGTATTAATCGCGACAATACCGTTTGCGATTCCGTAAATACTCACACACGAACTTGTCCACGGCGAACCCGACGGTGGGACCGATCATTTTCCGCGGCAATTGGTCCCGGTCAGATTTCAGACGGTTCAACAGTGTGCTCTTGCCCGCGTTGTTCAACCCGACCAACAGCAGACGTCGGCCGTTGCGCCGCCGCGACGACGACGTCCGTCCCATCGCGCCCAGAATACTCTTCAGCTTGCGCCACACGTTCATGTCCGTCGCGCGCGACGATTTTCCGCTCGCAAAACCGGAAAGGAAAAAATTGATTTTTACTGCGCCTTTACATACTCTCTTTACGCGTGATTCGACGCGGAATTGATAAAACGCGCACCCCCGCGTAACAACAGTTGCGGTCGTCGTGGTTACCGCGCGCGCGCGCGCGCACACACACCGAATGCATAATTATTTCTCGTTTTGTTTGACCGATTGTCCGGTATAACTTACGCGCGGCGCACTCGTACCGGGGGAATTTTCGTTGAAAAAAAAATGAATAAATAAATCGGCCGTTGGGGACGTTCGCTGTTATTCCCGCGGAGGGAGGGCCCGTCCGTGTGAATGGAATTCACTGTGATCGACGCCACCGTCGTACGGTCGAACCGCCCGTCGCGGATTGTCCCCCCGAAACGGGGGGCGGTGCACGTCTCTGTCGTCGAAACGGACTGCGGTGCTTGCGGCTCGGACCGTGCACAGATCGCCGAATTCGAAGACGTCGAACGTTTGGATCTGAGTTGTTTGAGTAAGTCGTTTGGGTGAGGCCAGTGTTTTCCAAAACGGTGAAAACTTTATTTGAAAAAAAAAAAAATCGTCGAAATATGAATATTATTATTAAAATCGATCGAAAGAAATTTACAAAAAAAAAATTGTACGTGTCGTATAATATCGTTTTAATTCTAAATTTATAACGATTTCGGTGTGCAAGGTTCCCCGGGCAGTTATTCTTGGCGGCGAATCAGGAAATGTTTATCCAGAGTGTACTTATAATAATAAATAATATTATAATAAAGTGCCGTCGCAATACGTCGAGCGTGTATACAGCGGAGTCTTTTATTTTTTCGAATAATGCCTCGGCGACTATTGATATATTATAAACTCGATAACAGTGATGCTGGAATCGGGAAAATTAAAGAGGCGGATTGAAATCAATTAATCAAGAGTTGTGCTTATAAAAAATAAATATGAATAGTTGGTGTACGCGGATGAAGAAAAGTGTGTAGGGACTCTCCGTCTCCTGCGATATTATAATATTACCAATTAAAAAAAAAAAAAAAAATTATAAAATATATATATATATATAAAAAAAAAAAATTACGATGAAGTTAAAGGAATTCGTGATGATTTGATTGAAGTCGGACTGAGTATAGATTCGAAAACGTGTGTACCACCTATACATAATAATCGAGAAATCGGAAAAATCGAATAAAAAAAAAAAAAATGAAAAATCAGGTTAAAAAAAAAGAATCGTCGTGAGGTTGATATGATACCCGTCATGATAAACATTTTGCCGAACGGTGATGGCACTAGTAACGTTTGTATCATCTACAGATAAAACATGAAATTAAATTGAAAATAACTAGTTAAAAGATAAAAGATAGTTACGATTTTATCTAGATAAAATGAAAATATTTTCTTTTTATATTCATATTTTCAATACTGTATTTCGTTGGTTAATAACTCCATCATCGTCAAATATATATATTATTTTAAACACTACGTAAATTACTAGTAAAAATATTATTTATTTTGGCGCAAAAAAAAAAAATATTTATAAATAATATACATTTGGTATATCACGTTTTGGAATAATAATTATATACCTAAATTCCCGGCTAATATTTTTGCCGTTCACTGTCAGTTTATAATAATCGTGGCAGTTTAATAGTTTACACGCGGTTTATGAATTGTTAATTGAGAGCCGTTGTAGTTCACTCGAGGTGTTTCGGTTCAAATTTTAACTCAACAATTAAATAAAAAAAAATATTTTATAGTTCTAAGTCGGTGCTTCCGACACTGAACCGTGCTGAATATATGTGATCGCACTGACGGAAATTAAACGGTTCAGACAAAATATTCGAGTACTATGTTCAGTTCAGAGCAGTGGCTCCGATTATACATGATGTTTCAGAAGGGGACGAAAATGAAGTCAACTCCCTCTGCCAATCGAATATCCACCACAAAATATACTCTATTAACTATTCTGTGTATCCACATCGAAGAATATTTGCGCCTTGTCCAACGTGATTGCGGCGAAAGCGGCAAACTCGATGCGGTGCTGTCGACGCGGCGAATAAAATTATCAAACATATAAAAATATAATAGATTTTCCATCGTACGAATTAATTCGTTCGCGTTCGCCGTACGGTTTGAAAATCAAATCGTATTAGTTTTCCGGTCGCGCGTTTAAGCGAATAGACGTTAAAAATATTTAAATAATGTTTGATTTTTACTATTATTCATTTCAGCCGAAAATTTGCGTTCACGTTGTACACAGGGCAACGAAGAAGAATTGTTTTTGAGAATCTATTACGACGAAATGCAGATATAGAAAAAAAGGAAAGGAAAGTAGTTGCTTATAAATAGCGGTTCGAAACCAGTGGACTGCACAGTGTGGTTAGGTGAACACGCGCGCGTTGCTTATAACTGCCTATGCATATATTATATATTTTTTCAAAGTTGTAGTGTATATTTAGTTGGTATATTCTGGAATTATGACAACTGAATGCGATCATTTTAAATTTACGCAAACAGTTGAATGTGACAATAGTTCAAAAATTCAATGTGTGCAATACAATTTAATGAGGTTTGAAAACTCGTCTTCCCTATTGTAAAAAAAATGAATGAATATTCAGTTAATGTGATTGTTTATTATAATAATAGTAATAAATACAACTATAATGTCTAAAAATGTATATTAAATATTAAACTTATAAATTCAATCGATGTATTGAATTAAACGAAAAATTAAAAATAAAATTGTTTCATTCACAGTATAATTTCGCCCGTAGAAAGACGTTGTCTTCAGCGCGGTCGCGGCGGTCGTTGAACCGGCGTACAGGCTGAAAACCGTTCCGGCGGGTAACTAGGCCGCGCGATCGTGTTACAGACCAATGGTCTGTATCGTCATCCGTAGTCTAGCTTCCTAACGAAACGAAAAAAAAAATGGCATTTTTATACTATACATTACATACTCGTATATAAAAGTCCTATGAGTTTATATAATATACATATATTTTATATATATATGTATTATATGAGGGCACGCAGCGTTAGCGGAAAGTGTCTAACGTAACGTAACTGCTTACAAAAACTCGTTCACGCGTAACGGAACGCGAAAAACTATTTTTTTTTTTTATGTACACAGTTGTAAAAAAAAAAAAAAATTAGCAGTATCGACAAATTCATTGAAAATCGTGTTTTTCAAATATTAAAATAAAAATTTAGATTTTTATTTACATTTTATTTTTACACACAACACGCGCTCGCCTCATGGTGTGTAGCCACGGCGTCTAGACTGAACGATCCACTGGTTTCGAACCGCTATTTATACGTCTGCGTGGCCTACCCTCTCTTTTTTTTTTCGTACCGCTATCTGGTTTTGTATTCCGGTTTTATCGCGGTCGACTGACGCGCTATGTCGCGGTAATACGCGAGTGTTTAGTTTGACGCTGACCGAGCGATCAATCGCACGCGCGTTTGTCATATTTATAATTTTTATCATCAATAATATTATTTCAACGAAATAAAATTCTAAAATATAATCTTAATCTCACTGATACGTATTGGCACGCGTAATACAAAAATCATTTGAATGAGTGAAGTATTCATCTAACATCTGGATGATTTATCTAAATAAGTCTCAGTGCGCATAACCCCCGAATGACACATCTGACGTGTACCACAATATAATGTAATAATAATATGCGTGATTTTTCGTTTTCCAACAGATATACTACACATAGCCAATTTGAGTTTGTTATCGCCCACCAATCTCACGTCGTTGAAACTATCAGTTAATCGTATCGATAGAATTTGCAATCTCGATCATTTAACGTGTCTTGTCGATTTGGATCTTTCTCATAATCATATAAAACACATTGAGAATCTCCAGGTAATTCGATCTTCATAGAACGTGTACTGTTGTACATAACGAGATAAATATTTACCTTTTAATTTAAAAAAAAAAAATAATAATATTTTTGATGCATTGTTTTATTAAAATTATTTTGATATACATATTATATCCTTACTACTATATTATATTTAATATTAATTTAAATTATAATTATAATGTAATAGATTTCACTTGATTTTGTGGTATTCAAAACAGATTGATTATATTATACTGTTAACCGTTTTGTGTTTCATGTAGGGCTTAGTCAATTTACGACGTTTGATTTTGAATCATAATCCATTGACGAAAGTGCACAATTTGGAATCCCAACGAGATTCCTTAGAAATGTTAGACATCAGTTGTTGCAAAATAGCCGATTTGAAATTCGTGAGATTCTGAATTTTTTTTTTTATTAATTATACAAAATTGACGTTGATGTTTTTTTTATGTGAACTGATAATTCGCAGACTTTATATCTAAAACAGTTTGCAAATCTCGTGTCGTTAATAGTAGAGGGTAACCCGTTCCGAATAGAACCCGTTGATTCCGAACGGACATTTATGGTTTCTGTGTTACAATCATTATTGGTGTACAACAACAAAACGGTGACGGCCGAAGAGAAAAACGAAGCACATAAAACTTATAGGTTTGTGTAGAATTTCAGTTTCTATTTAATTTTAAACATCACTGCATCCGTGTTTTGCGCATTATTATTGATTTTAAATACATATTTCGATTGTGAATAAATTTTATTGTAGTTTTATACTTTTGTAAAAATCATTAAATATCCGTGCAATACACCAATAATAATTATTATTTTTCTGTTGAATAATAATAATAATAATAATAATAATAATAATAATAATAATAATAATAATAATAATAATAATAATAATAAAATAAATTACAAAAAGCCATGTTAAGAACGATGAATTATTTTTCCAATGTTTACCAGTGGCCATATGAGAATATGTTATTTACTGTCTACCCAAAACGCAAAATACGACGTATTGTTTTTTTACACTGTTGTACGATAGTCCGAGACATTTACGAATTTTAGAATACTATTTATCACTCAGTGAGCAATGTATGCACTTACTCACTTTTAAATTAGAGTACGCTTGAAATTTGTTACATTTTACATTACGGTTTTAAGGATATTGTTTTTTCGTTTCATAGCAAACTAATCGAGATACTCGAGATGAACGAGAGTAAAAGGAGACGGTCGTCGGAAGTAGAAAAATTACGTTTACAACGGATGGACGGCAGAAAACGCGCGTTTCTAGACCGGATTCCCGAAAGCGAAGATGTGGATTTCAACGTGAGCGTTTTTTGCAATCCTACCGTGGAAGAAGTGCTGAAAGAAAACGGTCGTTACGGAATCCATAACGTGTACAGACAGTAAGTAAACGCGAGCACGTACGTAGTCTGTTAAAACAAAAAAACAAAAAAATGCCGGCAAAACACTTATGCATTGAGTTGTTTAAGAACACACACGCGGCCTATTTTTTTTTCAGTTATGCGGAGGAGTTCAGACGACTGGTGAGCGAAGTGACGACTGCCGCGGAAAAGAGCCGCGAATATCGCGAGCGGATGGTCGACGCATTTCGCGACAAACTGCGACAATCGGTTGACGACGGTGTGAACGAGAGTAGAAAGTCAGTAAAATTCGACGACTAACGTAATAATATGCGGATAATTTACCGCGAGAAAGTCTGTGCGCATTTGAATATTATGCGTTAAGTTATAATAATCGTGAAAACATTTTGGAAGGTAGCAACGTTTTGCAACGTCGCAATTACTGAGATTTTTTTTTTTTGGATGTACAAAAATTAGAGGAAAAAAAAATTTTTTTTTTTTATAAGTTTTGCACGAGCTAATTTTCTTTCAAAAACAATTAAAGCGTTTGATATTCGACGAATATTTTGGGTGTTTATGCATATTTGGTATACAGTTGACTTCTTTTCGACCTATTGGCGCATATTATTTTTATAAATTCAGGAAAAAATTTTTTTAGGATAGATTAAAAAAAAATATTAGACAAATGACTACTTAAATTTTTTTTTAAGTTTTTTTTATTATTTTATGACACAGTATGGATTTTTTTTTTAAAAATAAAGTATAACTTTTAAAAAAATCGAACGAATATTTCTATTTTTTAAAGGAATAGTATAGATTTTTAGTGTATTATTGCATGCTTATTTATACGTATATTAGTGCACGAACTTACGACCCTTGCTTTTCACTATGTAAAATATAAATAGAACTAAAAAAAATATTATATTTTTAAATTTTATTTACAAATAATTTGAGCTTAATTTGATTTAATTCTCGTATTTCATGAGTAATATAAATATGTAAAAAATTGTACAGTGTACAGCATTGCAGTTTATTAATATAATTTTAAAAAAAACGTATACATATAAATTTTAGTATTATTTATAAATAAATTAAGAGTTAATTTGAAGTTCGAATTATTTATTTTGCTTGCGAGGAAGTGAATTGGTGTAATTGAACTTGTTTTTTCATTTAAGTCATTTAAGTACATTTAAGTCTTCCTCATTCTCAAAAGAAACTTAATCGCTTGGATAATAGGAGACTGGCAATCTAATCGACTGCGCTGTATATGTGTTTCAATAGCGTCATTCAGACGGCGCAACTGAAATCCATCGCCACCGATGAATAGTCGATTCCACGGTACTCTAATCGACCGAATTGCTAAAATTATTATAATAATTTATTATTATTTACCTTTGCGTTATTTTATAATGTAGAAAAATGACATTATAAAAAAGTTTGTAAACGAGATCGAAAAGCGTCCCGGAGGTGTATAATTCCAGAAAAAAAATCCCACAGACAAATCAAAATATGTCTTTTTCGTCACTAGAATCTAAATACGAAGAAAATAAAATTTAACGCGTTAACATATAAATAGGAAATACTGAAAACAACAACTGTGTTTCGTCGAAAATGTCAGATGACCGTGGAATTTTGGTAGACCATGCGTGTAAAAACAATTTCAGTTGTCTAGTTGCTCGGTCTTTTAGTGTCAAAGAAATCACAGTTTCGTTTGAGTATCTCCGTGCGCGACGATGGTCTTACAATTACGTTCATTACGTAAAATTGCATAAATTTAGTTTTGCGTCAATTTTCCGCGGGCACTCCGGACTCGTTCAATACGCTCGTGTCTATCCAACGATAGTTTGTTAGTTAGTTTGTCCGATCGTAATATAGAAAATATAATATTAGAAATTCGCGTGGTTCAACCGATCGACACCGAATTCGGCATTTGATCGTTCGCCGGGCTTAGGTTCGTTTAGACATTTTTTTAGTCTGACGATAAAATAGTAAATCGAATTGGTAAAATGATAAGCTGCCAACGAACGGAGACTACCACTTGTTGTATTGTTGCAGTGTGTAGTTTTTGTCGATTTTCGTGTGTTTCACAACTTTTAAGTACAAATAAAAGCGCACAAACTCACATGAATTAAAATTCACTACTTCCCCCCCCCTTGCTTTCTTTATTCGAATCAAAATAATATTTCTAGAAAAGTGTATATTTTTCACTTGAAAATTTATTGAGAAAACAACGGATAATGATAATTTTAATTACAATGAAAACGATCGTAGATTATAAGAATGTTTGCTTTTGCTAATCTTATACTTACAATTATTTATAATGAAATGAGAAAAAAAAATTCATAAATTTTTCTCTCTCTATTATTTCTCGTTAATTGAAATAATATAAAAACCGTGGCTCGAATCGAGCATTGCACAATAATTTATTAATTTCGTATTACGCACAAAAAATAGGCGTTGGTCTGCGGAGTGGCTGCACGCTGCGACGAGTCTGACGGTGCTCGGCTTTTTTCAAAAATCCACCTCACTCCCTATCCCTTATCGAGACGCGCGAGTGTTAAAGTGGCGCCGTCCGTCGCCGTCCCTTACACGCCTTCTTTGTGGCTCAGTCGTCAATACCCGTGTCGGCAAAACCCTTTGAAACCTATATCGTTCTACCGGTGTCCGTAAATCACTCCAACGTCCCGTGTAGCTGTTAAATTTATTATTTCATTATATTCAACCAAACCCCTCGTCTACAGAGTGTTACGGACATTTTATCGGTACCATATTATTATAATTATTATTATTATTATTATTATAATAATAATAATAATTATTATTATTATTATTGTTATTATTATACACGCAAAACAAACTCGCCTCGTTATTCGGTCAAACATGAATTTAAACTGTCCATCGCGCGTACTATTGCAAACAACATAATAAATATATTATCGGGAAGAAAATTTAAAATTTAAAATCACGCGGGTTACGCATATTATTACACAATTAGATACAATTTACTATCGGAATGTAAATTAAACGTGCAAAAACCTGATCGTTCGTTCTAGTAGAATTTTTAAATTACACGCATATGAAAAACACATCACACATCATTATGCAAAACCAATCTACCAGGGCTATCTTAACCTCTGATGCGTTACAATTCACTACTTACGAGCGTTTCGGTGACATGTTTCTCCATGTTTGAACCTGTACGTTATTCTCTTATAACATGCCAAGTTTCGACCGTTCTCTCGTTCAATATTATTCTAATAGTTGCCGTAACAACATGGACAATACAATTCTTTATCGATCATCGCCGAAGATGTGGTTCACCATGTCGATCAATTTGTTCGAGAAAAACAGGCGTTTTACAATTTCAGATCTTTCAATAAGATTTTTCGAAATTTCCCGAAGTACTCTACGCAAAACCGTGTCCGAAAACTCGGGTTACCACGAGTTTTGTGCCCATCATAATCGGCAACTGTTAGAATAATATTGAACGAAAACGGTCGAATCTTGGAGAATAACGTATAAGTTGCGACATGCAGAAACATGTGCTCGTAAGTAGTGTAGTGAATTGTAACACATCGGAGATTGATTTTAAGATGGCCATCGTTTATATGTATTTCTCGCTCCTCTCATAATCTAAAAGTAGATACGAGATATTAGACAGTAGATCGTAAATATATTTTATTTTTTTTTTTGTAAAAAGTCACTATTAAAACATTAGGCACTGTCGTAGTACAAAGAAAAGAATACGTGTTCACCCTTTCCGATAACCCGCAATATTTTGCGATTACACGATTAAATGTCTCATAAGCGGTACATTTGCAGGTGCGTATCGAAATTCGATTCGTATAGGAAACGTCTTGAAAGAGATTTGTCCGATTGTGGTAAGGAAAACGTCGTCGGGCAGCTCTGCAGAGTCGAATCGCCACAGGATGAGTTCGTTTCGGGGCAAGTGGAGTCGAAGCAATCGTTCTCGTCGAGACGAACGAAGGCAGTACGCGAACGATTCGATAGGAGGACACGAGTCGCGTGGCTCACGCTGATGGGTCACGAAGATAGTATGTCACGGAAAATATCGGTATATATATAATTTTTTTATGTCTATATTATTAAAAAACGTATACGGACTAGCGTTATTTTGTTCCGAAACTGTTCGGGATAACGATATTAATTTTTATACACTCGTAACCAGTGGCGTAGAAACGCTTCATTTTTTTCTAACAGGATCACAAGGTTTCAAAGGGATTTCTAAAATAATAATATTTTTGTTCTACTATAACATGCGTTAATATTTATTTCCACGTTAGATTTTTACTCCGATACATATTTATATTTCGTTAGTATTATCATTTTTTAGCTTATTTATTCAGTTATTTTATTCTTAACCGATACACATGTGCCGTGTGAAAATAATAATAATAATAATAATATGTAATTGCATAATTAGTTTTTTCATTCGAAAAATTTGTAATCGAAGTTACTATTTTTTTTTCTAAGGCAATGATTGACGAATTGCGAGACGTACTCGAAAAACAAATCGCCGAATTCAAGCAGGTAGTCAATGATCAGTTTGGCGTGCTCCAGAGACAACAAAACGTTTTCTTACAATTTGTTTTAGAATACGCCATGTCTTCAGCGCAAGTCAACGATGTCAGTATAAGATATATTATTGTGTTCGTGTTACGGCATTTTTTTCTAGCACATCGGGTTATTATCTCTTCACAATCAATTTTGAAGTTTTTTTCACAACGGATAAAAAAGATAAAACTCTTCAAACGCTCTCGGATCGAGAGTAGAACGTAAACGTGTCCTTTTTAAGTTTAACCTAAAAATAATGGGAAAATCTTTAATGATTTATTTAATCGTAGTTTCTGAAAGTTATTCGCCGATCGACGCTTTTTTATAATGTTATTTTTCTTATGTAGTGATATAGGAAAATATTCTTGTCACGATTTTTAGTAGATCACTACACATTTGTGTCAAAATTCGTACAGCTGTGAAACGTAGGTGTGGCAGCATAATTTTATTTTGGCGTTATTACATATGACGTGTATCTCGGTTGACTCCTGTACGTATGGGAACAAAATTAAAACGATCGCTTTTCCGAAAAATCAATAAATCGATTTTCAGAGTTAATTTTAACTTGTGGGATATTAGGACATGAATTTTGGTGCATAGAATTTTGAAATTTCTTAAGTACGGCTCAGTGGAAAATGTATTGTATCGATTGATGTGTCGTAATTAAAACCTTGTAAAGCAATAATACACGGGTTTAAATCAAGCACTAATTACTATCGGTTTTTCAGATAAATAATAGATTTTGTCGATTATCAAGATTTACAAATGATATCTCTCAGTGTATGGAATCGCAAGCTTTGCAAATGGAACGCGCCGAGTCGTACATAATTAACAGTGCTTCTAAATGGCTGGACGACGTGTTTGATGATTTGAACGGGTAAAACTATTCAATTATTAAACAGATACGATCAATGACTATAATATGTCACGATAGTTCATATGTGTAAAATTCTAATTAAACACCTAATTGAAAAAAAAAAAATATATATATATAATGTTGTACCTATTTATGCATAGGGACGAACGCGACATTTATTGTGCGTATTTTTCTCTCTTTTTTTTTTTAAGAACGTTATATATTTAATATAATGTGTGTTGTTAAATTTTTAAAACAATTTATATTTATATGTTAAGTTTAACTTTAAAAATTTAACCATCTAGTAAGAGAACCCAATATATTCATTTAGATTTTTTTTTGTATTTTTTATCACTTTTTTTTAAAATTAATTTTTAACCAATTTAATCGTCCAGTAAATCCAGTAAACACCATTTTCTTCGGTATGGATAAGGGGGTTTTGAGGAAGTGAATGAGATGTAAGTTTAGCGATTAAAGCGGTTTGAACGGGCCTTAGAAAATATGCTATGAGCGTCATTTATATCTAAATGTTTATTCGTTGTAATTTCAACTCGTTAATATAATTTGTAATTGAAACGTTGTTTCAGCGGAGAGATCCAAAGAAATCGTCGTATGGTATCGGAAATAGCAGCATTTATACGTTTTCAAAAAGAAACGTTCGAGCATAAATTAATTTAGAAAATTCGTAATTATTGTGATGATGATAATAATAATAATAATAATAATAATGTTATGTTGATCGTATTTTTGTATATGTTGTAATCTGTAAGCATTTATAACATGTTTACGTAAACTCTATTACTTTACCGGGTGGTTTATTATTTTTTAAAATTATTACATCGGAATTCGAGAAAATATTACGCGGTATTATCATAGATTTGACCTTTAGAGTTGTCTTGTTTTGGATGTCGTTTGCCGAATAAAAGTTTTAACTTTTACCATTTTACACGGAACGCTGAAGACAGTGGACACTGTAATTAATATCGATTTATTAAAAC
Organism: Chaetogeoica ovagalla; assembly: GCA_032441825.1. Lineage (NCBI taxonomy): Eukaryota > Metazoa > Arthropoda > Insecta > Hemiptera > Aphididae > Chaetogeoica > Chaetogeoica ovagalla. The sequence continues at coordinate 767,322 of CM063749.1, read as the reverse complement.
GAACACGGATATAGACGGACGTTTTTATTGTAATATAAATCAATCTGTTTTTTTATATATATATATATAAATAAAATGCGTCGTCTGGGTGGCATTCCGAGAAGAAGAAAACAAAATTACACGACCGCCGTGACTGCGTTATACGCGTATTCGTTCTACGACAACAAAGTCGACACGCACACTTATTTTTATCAATCACTCTTTAACCTTGGAACAATAATACTGTGTACGACTCGTTTCTGGCACTTAAAAACTGTTTAAACGTATATGTATTATTATTATTCGTTAAAATCAGTATTATGATGGATTAACGGTGTAATTTGTGTTTGACATGTGTAAGTCTTGTTCAACGTAACGGATTCTTTATATACGATTATATATATATATATATTATAATACTTATCTTATAATAGGTGACTTACAGCGAGTATATGCGTGTAACAGCGGTTCCCAATCTGTACGCGAAGAAATTAATTTTTTTTTTTTTAATATAATTTTCATTCTATTCGATATTATTTCGTGTTAACTGATTTTGTAAATACCGACGGCGCATTCGTTGATATGATTATAGTGACAGCTCAACGAAAGATGCATTTAATGATAAAAAATTGGTCGAATTTCGCATGTCATGAAAAATCGAATATCCATTTTTTATCGAGCAAGCATTGTGCCACGATGCAATGTTAAAATTAAGATCGGCACACTTAAAAGAAAAAAAAATGAATTCGTTCACGACCATGTTCAAAGCGTAAAAAATGAACACGTTCACGCTCTTTAAAAAATACCGAATGCGTTGATTTGGTCTGTCATTATATATATATTTATGAATCGTTAACAAAATCAATCATTAATTACTTTGCGTATAAAACCCATAAACTGTTTCTAAGCGGGTTCGTTAGAAATCCACGTGCATTATATATATTTTAATTAAATAAAATATACAAACGGAATAATTTTTGAAAATAATAAAATTTTATATTAATAAATATGTATATATATATTTTTTTTCTTATCTAAAAACATCATATTATATACACACATAAATGATAATAAAACGTTTTGTTCAACTTCCCGTGGATTGTAATTTCGTCATATCGTTTAAGAAATAAACGAATAAATAAATTCCTATTTGACGGTATGTAACTCAAACATTTCGATAACGCGTAAAAATAAACGTATTCTCCTTTTTTATTCACTAATAAAAACAATTTTATTTTTAAATAAATGCGACGTAAAAGAAGGAAGAAAAAAGACATTTTTAACCTAAACTTTTACGTTAAAAAGATTTCGACACATTTATAAGACAAAAAATATCAAACGATCCTCCCCTCCTTCTCGTCCGTCTAAAAGACGTCGTCCCTGTTATTAATATTACAAATGCGCACGAAAATTGTATGGTATTGAAGTACGGACATTAATTACTTGACGTATAACGATATAATAAATTCTCATCGTTACTTATTATCGTTACGTCCTTAGTAAAAATTTCTAACAAAAAAAAATTTTTTTTTTTTAATCTTTAAATTGTATAAAATCATAGAATTTATTTGACGACGTAATGCACAACAACAACTACAACAATAATAATAATAATAATAATAATAATAATAATAATAATAATAATAATAATTATTATTATTATTATTATTTAAATAGAAACGGAATACGAGGGCTCAATGGATGTATTTGTACGTATTACGCGGAGTAACATTGTATATTGGGAGAGACGCGTACCCAACCGGTTATGGTTGGGAGCGCGCGCAGGAACGCGGCGCCGTTTAAACAGCCTCCGGACAGCGACTACAGTACCAATTATAATTCTAGTTGAAATTAAATTAAAATTCACCGTTTCACTGTGGTTCTTCTTATACACTTCGAATTATATGGTTTTTTTTTTCTTTTTTAATTTGTACCGTCCAATCGATTTAATTACACCACACGTAGTCGATTCGGGAATACAACACGCAAACGCATTTCGTTATAACCAGCGTATACGAATACCACCGGTGTGCGCAATCGCAGTTGTTATCGAAAATTATTTACATAACATATTTTCTTCGATTCGTTGCCGGAGCTCAATGACGCTCGTGTCGAGATCACCCCCCCACCCCCCGAGCACAGTTCCTCTGCGTGTATGCCTATAAAAGTGTTCGCAGACTAATCGGAAAATTTGAGAGAAAAAACTAAAACAATACGTTACGTACGGAACGATAAAAAGTAATTTTTTTTTTGTTCTTATAATGATAACCGGTCGCAGTTATGCTCGCATAACAGCGGCGCGAAACACGAAGATCGAACGATATAAAACGTATAAAACGAATATTATTTTCTTGTATTGTTCCGTAGCGTACGTAATATTATATACGTTTACTCTTACCGATTCAATCATAGATATGTGTACGAGTTTTTTTTTTTTTGAATAAACACGTAAATACTATTTTTTTATTTTTTCGAAACGATATATGAACTCGAGTGTTAATATAAACGCGTGAAATTTTGTATTTTCGGTCAACGGTTGACATAATACCGAGACGCAATATAGCAATAAATTTTTCTACGAATTTGCAATTGAATTTTTTCACGCGGCGAAAAATCAGTACAAATTAAAATAGACAGTTAAAAGTAATTCGATACGCTGGAAATATTTGGGTAACAACACTTATTGCGATTACTAAACGATATACGCCGTATTTTTATACTTTTTATATCGTCTTATGATGTATGCGTTTTATTCGTTATTCTTTTCTTTTCGTAAATTTTCGATTGAAAACCATTTCTCCTTTACGGTATCACGCGTTATATCGGTTTACGAGTAAAAAAAAAATACTCGAAAGCATATTATGTACAAAGTCTCAAACTCGTATTTATAGAATCTATTATTGTTTTTATTTTAAAGGTCAAAAAAACAAAATCGTAAATAATTTGTACGATTAATGGAAGTCGACAAAAAGAAAAAAATTACATTCGAACGTTAAGACTTACACTTATTTTTTTGTATACACTCGCTCGTTTGACTTGTTGACCTCGTCGAATAACGTGTTGTGTGTATATTCATTGAAAATATAAAAATACACGCGAGTTAGAGAAATATTTATATACGAACGTTATATAATAATATTCTCATTTAATTGCCTGTTTATCGCCGCATAAAATTGTTGTTTTAAAAAAAATAATATACAGCGGAGAAAACTCTATTTAACGAACTCGACGGTCCTTCTGGGGAAAAAAAACGTCGATTAAATAGAAATTTCATCATAAAAGAAAATTACTTTTTTTTTTTTTTTTTTTACTTAAAATCTCGTATTTATTACATAAAATAAATGTATGTAAATATTTACTTTCGGTGCCACAGCTGAGCGGAGAGGAGTCTTTCGCTGAAATGTATAATGGACAAACTTTAAAATATTTTCTACGCCACAGTCCACTTTTAAAGTTATTTATGAGCTACACTTGGAAAAGGGCTTCACAAAGGATAGGAAAAGAGAGTGAGAGAGACTGAGTAGAGGAGCTTCAGTAAATTTAAGTTTTTTTTAACATTTTTTTATTTTTATTAAAATTAAATTATAATGTATACTGCAATAGACAAAATGAGTAAATTCGTTAGATTTTTCATCGATAAAATCCAAAATAATTTATTATAACAAATCTCTACACCATTTTCAGGGAGAGTACAACGCGAGAATGAGGAAATTGGCGGGCCTAGAAAATAATTGTGAGTGAAGTCTAGAGTAGTGAATTCGGTAGCTAATTGTTGTAGTGTTCCGATTTTTAAATCATTGTAGAGTGTGTTGTCGCAAGGTTCCAAAAGTGCAAAGGCAATATTGATATTTAGTGATAATCAAAAATTATTTAAAAAGCGCTGTATGAAACAATAGAAATTCACCAATTTAATAGTATCGTATTGAACAGCAAAGAGCGTCGTTAATATCATTTGACGAAATAATCAACACATTGTCGGCCGAAAAATGAAGAAAATTCAAATCAACATTAATTTTTATAAATAATTTTTAATTTTTTCTTTTGAAGAAATTCGCTTATGTACAATATTCGCCCTGCGGTGTAATAAAAACTATTTTACATTAACCGTTTCGCTCTTGTTTTTAAATACTAGTAAACATTATCTATTAAATATTTCAGGAATTTTCACAAGCTGATTAGACTGAAAGTTGTTTGCCTATTGTTAGCGTTTAATGGTTGGTGAGGCGACGATATTAGGTGATTTGCCATCCTGACAAAATATGTGGCCGTGGCCCGGCTTACATGGCACATAGTGAATTAGTGGAATAGTGTAACACGCACGTCATGTCATGCGTAGGAAAATATTTAAAACTCAGTAAAGTATAAAAATACAAATAGAATTTTAAATTTGTATTTATTCGGATTAAAACTTTTCGACATTTTTACCGTTTCGGATGTATACACGAGAGATAAACACTGATGAACTGCTCATTTTTCGATCGAAAAAAACGTTTTCCATTGTAAAAATCATAAACTCCTGAGAAATGTCTCCTCACCCACCAACGAAAACGCAAATCGGCAGTCTGATTTATTGTGTACTTATACTTGAGATTATAATGAGTTAAAATCTTTTTTTTTCAGAAATATATTCGGTTCTCACTCTGACGAATGTTTGTTTAGCTTTTAAAATGAAATGTGAAAAAAAAAACTTTGTATCCCCCGTCTCGTTGATCGTTACGCAGCCACGTGAATTTAACTGACGCGTCAATGGTCCGAGACGGTTGTTAGGTGGCATAATTCAATTTTATTTGGGGTGGAAAAGCACTTAACCGGTCCGTTATAAAAAAAATAAATAAAAATAATACAACAACGCTGTTTTCTACAGTAAAATGATAATAATTACGTATAATATAAATATGTGCAGGAGCATGACGTTGTCGCGCGTAAATAATTTATATTTTACGTGCTCGCTAAATGTTAAGTAGTAGAATTTCACGATAAATCATTTTTATTCGCCGCACCTCTCGGGAAATATAATTTTCGTTATATATAATATAGGTATATATTTATGCACATTTTGTTCTATACGTTAAATTCAATATTAATTTAATAGATTTTTTCTAACGGATACTTCTCGAGTAATAATCGTTATATTTAATTAACGGTGAAGTACAGGTGCGCGGTATACTGTACAGTAGATATTGAAAATTTGCTATTTTGAAGACTTTTTATGAAAAAAAAAGAGATTTGTGCCGAACTACACTAAAAGTTACTATGACTAAATTTTCAAGCGATGATAAATAATAATAATAATAATAATAATAATAAAAAAATAAATATATATATTTAATAAGATAGCGTTAACAAAATATAGGTTTGCATTTAAAAAAATCAATTTGTTTTAGGTATTAGGATTGTATTTGACATTTTGAAAATTATATATAAATAATTAATAATAATAAAAAAAAAAAAAACACAGAAGTGAAATTTGTTTAAAATCTTCGCAAATAATAATCGCTATTTCGTAAAATATATACGAACACTATTCGTCAATTTATTCTTATAATTTCTATCTAATGAATATTTTAATAGACATTATTATAATTCGATTTAATGGCACAGCAAACAGCTGGCGAACGGCGGCATACCCTCGAAGAACAAGTAATATTGACAACATTTTTTTCGTTTTTCAAACCGCGGTGTTATTTATTATTTATATTTTTATTGATTTTTATATTCATTTTATAACCATTTTAATTTTTTCCATTCTACAAATAGCAGCGAATTATTTCCTACGGGACGTTCACGATTATAATGATTACAAAGACTCTACTCAGACAGTTGTACGCATTAAATGTACGATGTATTGTTATTAATGTGTATAAAATCGAGTTCCTGTGTATAAATTAAAATTAAAATATCATTACCGAAAGGAGAAATTATATCGAACATTAACGATGCGGGAATGAAGCCCTTCGTATTGTGTGGTATAAACTGGTCGTAATGGACGCGCTCTGTTTACGAGAAATTAATTTGAACATTGTCGTTCATCGACAAGTTGAGTATTCATAGCTATGTAACTTACGAGTTGTCGTTTATGTTTTATAATAAAATAGTGAAAACTCGACAAAAAAAAAAAAAAAAAAAAAAGAATAAAACGGATAGGGGAGAGCGAGAGAAGTAAAAAATAAAATCTATAAATTACTTGTACTCGTAAACATTTGTTTTTTTAAATTACATATGTGAATATACAACAGAGCCGAATAAAATATTATATTATTAATAACACGTCATACTTGTTTTTTAAAACAATTCAAGACATTATTATAATGCTGAAATTATTGAAATTCGTGTGTAAACAATTTCTGGGCTGTTTTTTAATATATGATTTAAATTTATTTATTTTTTTAACTCCGCGTCTTCAATTGTGATTACACAATATTAATATTCATGTATTTTCTCCAATGTAATTCCGTTCGTTTTTATTAATTAATTTTTTTTTTATTCCGTTGCTGTATTTTTCTCTCTTGCTTAATATACCTGACTATGACTTTTCGTCGAAACCGGTAGTAAATTAAAACAAAACTCGCCTATATATTTCTCGTTTTTTTTTTTTACAACTTAACTTAACGATGACGCCGCGGAAATTTCGTATCGTTAATTTTCTCTAAAACAAAAAAAAAAAAAAAATAATAACTCAATACACAAGTGGTTCTTTTATACTTTGAGGACATCCGAGATGCTGAACTCTGTCCCCTTTTACCAATTTCCTTCCGAATAAACCTTTTATTTTTTCTATAAAATATCATAAATCACACACGCACATAATAACAATCAGTTTTATCATACTTGCGCAGAAACTTAAACGTTTCATTGTTATTTCGTTCTGAAAATGTTTATTTAAAATTGTCATTCAATGCGAAAACAAGGCCGGTGCGTTTTAGACATCCGTTTTGGAACGTCGAGCTCAATACAAATCGAGAGCTCAGGGCCGTAGTCCCGTCAGATTCAGACAACCGATATAATATTCGAATATTAACCGATTGGATGCACACACTCTCTCTCTCTTTCTCTCTCTCTCGAGTCGAGAATTTTCCCAGCCAATTCGCTGCGGGCAGAGTAGTAACCCGAGTGCATGAAACGTATTCACAAATTTATTTAAGCGTGTTGCTGTTGTATCACGACAAATAGACCGGGGAAAAAAATAGTAGTGTTACTACTCACTGCGAGTATACGCGTGTACCAGTCATACGGTATATATATATATATATATTTTTTTTTGTGAAAAAAACCATCCCGTAAGACAAATATATTAATTTCGGAACGGGAACACGTGTGTATATAGGGGAAAAAAAAAACGAGACGCGAGAAGAACAGAGACGACGATAATATACTCACCGATCCAACGTATACGGTAAAAATTCTATACGGTTACTGGTCGTATACACACACACACCAGAGGTCAATAAGAACGACTTTATGTAAAATAATGTAAATATATGCTTTCTCGCGTTAGGCCGACGCGAGAGTATTCGTATTATTATCGTTTTGTTTTGTTTTTTTTTTTTGACTTGTTTGCCGACAAAACGATACGCGTCATAAAAGAACAAAAAACACACACACACAAAAATTCTCGCCGTGACCTCGTGTGTATAAAAGGGTATACCTAACCTGTATACGACGAGCGAAAAACGGGGACGACCGCACGCGGTATAATATAACGTTCTTTACTGCTCGCTTGTAAATCGTTTACGACCACGCGTGATTATAGATTTTTAGACGGTTGCGACGACGGAATATTTTGGAGAGAATGCCGTCGTGGCGGAGCGGCGTAAGAAATACTTTCTAATGTTTTGCTTTTTAATCGCGGGCGACATGTCATGCCGGCGGAACGATAATAACCCCGTTGAATTCTTTCGTGTACTCCTCACCGGCGGCAATTAATTTGTTGTCGCGTACGACGCGATTTCGAGAGTTCAAGAAGAAGGAGTTTATTACTCGTTTATCTTTGAACGGGCAGCGGGGAAATAATTGTTTTTTCTTTTCTTTTTCAATTCGTCGATTTCTTCTCGCGCGTTCCCGTATATTTATTAATGACGTCGGAACGTTTTTCGAATTTGAATTTTCGTCGTCGTCTTTTGTTTTTTTTTTTTAAAACGCATTTGAACGTCTACTGCGCGCTAATAGTCAGTGCGGTTTTTTCGTACGGCGTGTTAAACATTTTTTTTTTCGTGTTACGTTTTGCGCGGAACGCGTATAAACAAAGAAGAAAAAAAACGAGAAAAGAAATCGATTGAATAAACGACGAATAATCGCGGACCGAGGGAGGACGAGGAGGGACAAAAAGAGAGAAACGTCTGTCGCTCGACACACCTGGTTGTACGAAACGTACGGGTAGGTTACAGGCGTAGGGCCGGACGCGGTCCGGTGACAGGCGTACACGGGATTACGAATTCCCACGATTTTGCGTCTTCGGTTTTGTCGTCGAACATGTGTCGAATATATTTGTGTGCGTGTCATTTGAATAGAACACGTGCTGTTGCCGCGTCGGTTTTTCGAAAACGTACAAACGACGGAAATCTACGATTATTCGTGTGTCGCACAATATTACACAGTGTATTGTACACGTCGATGATCTCGTACAATATTACGGATAACACAACGCGTTATTTGTTTGTTGCGTTTCAATTGCTAAATTCGAAATTAATAAATCGTTCCGTTAAAATCGGTTTTCCAAACGATTCTCACCCGCATGCGATTAGAAAATAGTTTTTTTTTTTTTTTTTGAAATAATAAATACGTTTTCCCTAGACATTTCACATTAGATATTACAAATAATATATGGATATAGACGCAATGTCGAACGCAAATTATTTTGGAAACGTTTGTGTTCGACGAATACGTTTTTTTTTTTTTTTTATGAACTGAGCAATACGACGGAGAGAGAAATTTTCAATCGGGCGAACGCGATTATTTCGATACTTTTCGACGAATTTCTAACTTTTTTTTAAAAGAAAAATAAGGAGCGATTAAAAAAAAAAAATAATAAAACGCGTACATTCAGCCGAAAAAACTATAACGATTACGAAAATAAAATATAATAGAATATAATTGACAATTATTATAATATATCGTATTTTTTGTTCGGGAGTAAAATAATTTTACAAAAAAAAAAAAAAATCTTTTTCAAGATTTGTTTTTACGTTATGTCCGTGACTCATAAATTTCAATACGTCCATATCTCAAATGAATTTACTATATTTTTCTTTCTCTTTTTTTTTTTTTTTTTTAAAAAAAAAACTTAAAAATATTTACGTTCGATGAGAAATCCCCGTTGGACGCGCGTTACGTATATAAAATAAAAATTCGTGTTTTTTTCAGGAAATAAATCGACAGCGTGTTCGGCAGCTGTTTTATGAATAACGCGAAAAAGTCCCACGTTTTTTGAAAAATAATCCAAAACATTGTTCGTTAAATGTCGAAATCAGCGTAATTAATTTTGTATATTTTCCGACATAATTAATATATACAATCGTCTCTATGGTTTACTAATCGAACGTAATTCAAATAACATTTTTATATATTAATTTTCTAGATTTCCCCTGAGAGCAAAACACTTAACGACCCGTACGAAACGTACCGGACTCGAAATAAAGTCGATTTTTGTGAAGAAAAACGTAAACGGACGTTTTCTGCGGCGGTCGGCGCCCGGGTAGCGGCTTATTCTCACGATGACCTTGTCGACACCGATCGGCCCTGGTCCGCGGAGAAATGTCGGCGTCATCATTCCCAATTCTATTTCGATTAACCGCCCCACGTATACAAAATAAGAGTAAAAACCGTTATAAAAGCGTTTGTAATATTTTGCCGTACACTTAATTCGTATTAATTAAACGGGAGTTTTATGAAACTTTTATAATTAACTTCTCTCATCCCTTTCTTCAGATGGGCGGCGAGCGAAATTTCTTTAAACTCGTGAATTTAGCGGTCCGCGAGCTCCGAAAGAAGCCAATCCGTGTACGTCGCACACAAATCTCCCGGTCGGCTGCTGCTGCTGCTGCTGCAGCAGCAAGTTTCGTTTGGACTCGACGACCCGTACGGTCATTCTTGTACGCTTGTATTGTATACAATACAAGAATAACAAGAATTTCGACGTGTTACTTTTTTTACGTTTTGTTACGAAATAACGCCGATCGGATGATCTTAATGTGCGTCGATGTAACCGGTTATGTTACCTAAGCGTACGGTATTCGTTGTCGGAGGACCCCTGCGGATCACGAGAGCGGATAACGACGACCCTCGTCTCGACTGTTCGTCGGCGGGGGAAAAGAAAAAATTAAATAAATATAAGAAATAATAAAAAGGACGATGTGAAACGGCCGCCGGAGCCCGGCGTCGTGTTCGTGTAATATAAAATATTTGAAAACCCGTGGAAAAGAAACGACTGCCGCCGCCGCCGTCTGGACACAATAAAACGACTCGTGTGTATCACGTTTTTATTGACTGGGGGGAGGAAGGGGGAAACGTTTCAAAACGCGTTTCGACAATTACAATCGTCCGACTCCCGTCGGACGTTTCTACCGCATGCGGGTGAATCGGAACAACTCCGGGTATTTTATTTTATTTATTTTTTTTTTCTTGTTTTGTTAATCTTATCTCGGGTGACACGATGGCGGTAAAGGTCACTGCGGCGTCGGGGCCGATGGCGGACGGACGGACGGACGGGCGGCGGGCGGGCGGGGTCACGTATAGCCGCGCCGTAGCGGAGTTGTGCTGCCGTCGCGGCGGTCGCGTCACAGTGCGAGTCGGTACGGCGCGTCGGACGGGCGCGCTCGTCGCAAAAACAAGACGTTTTTCCCCCTTCGTTTTGAAATCGAAAAAAAAAACAAACAAATGTCCGACGCGTGCGAGGGACAACCGCCGGGCGTGGAAGCGTTGTGTTCGCTGAACGACACGACGTTCGTTTGCAAACGGTGCGGCGTGAAATTGTCCAAGAACGATCATTTTACCATTTCGAAACACACGGGATGGGTGACGCACTTGAACGCGGCAGAGCCGCCGCGAGCGGAGGACGAGGAGAACAGCGGCGGCGGCGGCGGCGGTTCGGCCGCCGACCGGGACGACGGAACGGACGGCGAACGGGACGACAGGCCGTCGAGAGTGATGAACTACAACGATTACAGGCGTTTCTTCGAACGGAACGCGGGCCGCGACGTGCCGACCGACGGCTTGGTGTACGGCCCGTACGTGGCGATGTGCTACGACGAGACGTTGAAACAGATCCGGTGCTACGTGGACGGGAAAAAGATCTGGGCGTCGTTCCAGGAGATGTACGCGCCACCGGTCGGCGGCCGTCCCAAACAGACGGTGATCAACGTGATGATCGGTACGCTGGAGGCCGGACGGCCGGGCAGAATGTTCCTGTTGACGTTGGAAGAGTACCGCGGCCGCGATTTCTATCGCCTCTGCAGACTGTTCAACGACGCGATGCGCCTGTTGTGGCCGAACGGGGTCCGTTACAACGACGTGCTGCTGTTCCTGTCCGATCCGCTCGATCACATGTTGAGAGCCGTGAAATTGTTGAGAACCAAGTACCGGCGCATGATGCACGTGACCGGCACTTCGGACGTGGTCGAACACCGGGTGGTCGGACGGGTGGAACGGCCGCTGGCCGAGTCCCTGATACTGATGGACGGGCTCGCGATAGTGGACGACGGCGGCTGTTGGCCCTGCGTTCGCGACATTCTCAACATGACCGCGGGATACGAGACGATGCGCGCGATTTCGCGCGTACTGAAGGGCGGACGAACGGCGGTGCCGGTGCCGGTGGACGAGCTGCCGGAAGGGCTGCCGAAGGATTTCGAAGCGGACCACCTGCCGCTTTTCGAATACGCTCCTGTCTCGTTGGTGGACGTGAAGCGCAGTTATCCGCCGTACATGGACATGTTGGCGAACGTCGTGCCGTCGTACGGGTTAGACGTCGCTAAAAAGACCATCGTGATCCAGTGCAACAGCTCCACATTGAACGATATCAGGTGTGTACTCTCGATATTTATTTGTTTTCGTTGTCTAAACGGCGGTTTTCATTATTTCGTACCTACCGGCACGGGCTAATGTCCTCCTCGCTCCCCGAAATTTCAGGAATTTTTCTTTTTACTACGATAACGTTTTTAACACGACGACGTAAGCGGATTACCGACGAAATTTATATACTTTTTATTAAATTCCTAATAGTTGTTTTTAACGCGTTGAGAATTTGGTAATTGTACGGTTTATATATATATATATATATAAATACGCCCCTGCCGGTATTATGTTTCCCGTAATAATTTATCCCATAATATATATTTTATATTCCTAAAAAAAAAAAAAAAAAAATTGATTACATTTGGTGGACGGTTTGGATATACGATAAAGCGGCAAAATGACTAAAGCCGGCTCTGAGGGCGGCATCAAGGAGGTCGTCAAATATGATTTGTCGCCAATAAATTTACACTACAGACGAAAATTGGTCGAGTATAATAATTAGTTTTTACTAGGCTTTTTTTTTTTTTTTTATTATTATATAATATAGTAGTAATAGTAATTACATAAGAATGGTTTTAAAGTTTTGAACATGCGAGGAGTGATGATGAGGTACGCTTCTTTTCGTCTAGAAGTAAATTTCGTCTCCTCGCACTGTACGCCTACGTCAACGTGAGTTGTTCATTATTGTTTTTTTTTATCGCGAATGTTATAATTTTATTGCAGATCGTCGAATCGTGAACATTATAACGACCAGGGAATAAAGACGAATTCGGACTAATAATACGTTTTGATATTGTTTCGTTGTTCCATACATTAATGTTAATACTTGTTTAAATCTAAGGAATTTTGCGTTGAAAAAGAACGAAAAGAAAAAAACGTTATCCTATATAAATAAATCTTAATAATTCGCTGATTGTTTTAAAACATTGTCCGATTAAGTTATAATAGTATAAGTTATAATTTATATAATAAAATAACCGTTTTATTTTATTTTTTTTTTTTTTATAATAAACTTCGATCGAAGTATTTTTTCACTATTTTTGATTTTATTAAAAATTTAAATAAATTTATGAGTTTATGAAATATGGCAACGCACACACACACACACTGTTCGGTATTCGGAAGCGTTCAATATAATTCATGAAATACGTTATTTATCTTTTCTATAGGTTCGTGTTCGACTCACGAAAATTCGCGTTAATTCGTCAAACTTATGTATTATACTTTAATATTTCGCATTGATGATAACATACGTAGTATCGTTCTCGGCGAATAATAAATATTATTAGTCTTTGTGAACGCGTTCCAAAAAACGTTTTAAATCGTCGACATATTCCATCGATCATCGATTTTTTTCGATGGATTAAAAACAGCTTCCAAGTGTGCACCTCATCGTATAGTAAGCTGTCTGATTTCTCTAAAAGTCAAAGGTTTCCGTGTTTTACTAGTACATACGATTAATCAGATTATTTATAACTTATAATTAAAAAAAAAAAATATATAACATTAATTTCTCAACAAAATCTAGACAAAACGCACACAATTATCATTCTAATACCCGTTCATTAGTGGAAATAACATTAATATTTATTTATACACTTTCGGATAAGATAAAAACAACATATTGTATATTGTCTTATTTTCATCGTAATACTAAAAAAAACATATTATCGTATATATATATTTTTTTTTATCGTTAATTTGTTTTTCTTCGTTTGCGTAATCACGCGATCGGCAGTTATTTATAGTAACTTTCTATTTTTTTTTTCCTCGAACCTGTAATAACGTAGAACAGCGTAGACAGATACATACGTATATAATCCACTCGTTTTCAAATGTACGTTTTGAATAATTACAAAAAGCGTAATTACCGTCAAATCGTATTCAGTAATTGCTACGATTTGACGTCATTCATATTTCTCTCTCTCTCTCGTTCTCTTCTAAATCCGACGAGTTTCAAATTTACGTTTAAAATATCCTCCATAAATATTTAAAACTTTAAATTGAAGTTTAATAAGAACAATGTTGATCATATTATATAGGTGCGCACATTTTGGTTCGAAACACATTAGAGCTGATTGAATTGTATTTATCAACGTGATCTAGCCAGTGGGTTATCAATCGGTTTTTTCCAATAAAAATAATAAATCTCGCAGTAGTTTTTTTTGTTATCGCATTATATATGTATATTTATAGAAATAAAAAACAGAATTTCATAATAAAAACAAAGTTTTATATTCGAATACGTATTTCATGATATATATTTATTTATTTTCATCCGAATCCGTTTAAGAACAATTCCATTATAAATTACATTAAAAATCTTTTTCCGTACGATAAGACTTGAAAGGTTTGTAAATCTGTTATTTTCGTCTGTAACAAATTTTTAGCACAGCGAACGGTTGAAAAATATATGCGATATTTGTTATTCGAGTCTGCATATAAGTGTACATTTCCGGATTTACTACTGCGCATTTAATAGAATCTCAAAATTATTGATTATTAGAAATTTTCTTTCAAAATCAAAACAAGGAGTTTTTCGGCGATTTCAATAAAAGCACGTCATATTTATTCGATGTTCTCGTTGAGCGAACAAAGCGTTTTTTCCCCGTATTTTATTTTGTAATTAAAAAAAAAAAAATACTCCGTTGTATACAATTAACTGAAAATATTTAAAAACAAACTCCCGAATGTGTGCCCTGTAACGTTGTCTCGATAATGAACGGTTTTCTACGATTCCGACGTGTATGCCGTCAAAACGACTAGCCGTTATTTCAACATGATTCAATCGTTGTCGTCTAAACAGCCACTTCACAACATCCGAATAGTGCGCAACAGGTTTATTTCACGGGCTGTTTGAGAATTTAGTGTGTAATTTGTTGCTATACATACACGTAATAATACGTAGTATTTGACATTTTTCAAATAAAAAAAAAAATAATAATAACAATTTAACGTAGTATAAATATAAACGATATAAGTTTTTGCAAAAAAAATAATTTATTTTCATCATGTCTCGAGCGAAAATAATTGATTGTTTTACTAACAAAGTACCACTTTTTTTTTTCGTTTGCAAACACGTCGATTTGTCACGATATTTTGCCCGCTTTTCAAGAAAAAAAAAACAATTTTATTCGTAATTTTCTAATCTGTTTTTCTGCAACGAACACAAACACTGACAGACATCCCGAGTTCGATCGGAAATAGACAATATTTCTCTGTGAATTTCGTGCAAACAGCATATTATATTTGCGCGGATTTTGGCAAAAAAATGACCTATTCTTCAAACGTTCTTTGAACTACTCTGTTGACGCGATTCGCAAAAGGACGTTTGGAAGAGGCTGTTTAGTCTCCAACCATTGGACCATGTTGCATATATTGGCTAGTCGTTTTGTCGGTAAATACACAATCGGTGAAAACACAATCGTTGTCGACTATACGGAACAAAACGTTTTTTCTCTCTCCCTCTTACAATCGGAAATTTCACAAAATCATTTGAAAATAACGAACGGGACGAACTGAAACTCCGGACAGTGTGTACCTAATCTTACGACGAAACGTTAAAAAAAGCCAATTGATTTAAAAAAAAAAAATTAAATATTTCAATGTTATTTTAATGCACCGTGTAATATCTGTAAAACGTTATTAATTATTTTTTAATCAGTCTTTTCGTTGTGTTTCAATATTCCTCTGTGCGGCGCTCATTATATTTTAAACAATTGTCACGAATAAATAAAGAAAAAAATTATAATAATTTCTGCGATGTTTATTTCTTAAATGCTGCCTCTTTGTTTGAAAAGTAAAATCATATTTTTTTATCTTAGTTATTTGTATTTTATGTGTGTATTTACTAATTTTATCTTGTGATCAATTATACGATTTTGAATAAATATTATGTTTTTCTTTTGTATTGTATTTGTTTTACAATGTAAATCGCACTATCATATTATATAATTTGCTACGAAATTAAAAAATAACCATAACGTGTATAAATGTAAATAAATGTTGCGTTATGGAACCGACTGGTTTTTGAATTTTAGTTAATGGCTCGTGAAAATTATAATTATAACAATGTTGTGTACTTATTATAATATATTGTATAATACATTTTTGCTTTATTATCATGATTATATGTACATAATATACAGATTGAGTGAAATATACATATATGTCGTATTTTTTTTTTAGTATTTGTTCCTCTATGCACAACGTAAGTATATTTTTACGCTTATAAAACTAATAAACAAATGAATTTGATAAACGTATGCGTACGAGTACAAACATCATCGGAATGTTTATTTCGTTTATATATGAAAAAAAGAGCGAGAGAAAAGAATGGAATAATACACGGCGTATTAGACGAGAGAAAAAAGCGAAATTGTAAGTTTTTGTCTAAGTAATTTAAAGTTTATATCCGAAATAATTATTGTCGTACTTACTGTAGTATAATATTCGTAAAAAGAAATTATTTTTACGAGAATTTGAAAGATTTAGTTTTTTGGTATTTTTAAAATATGTTCAGTATACACGGCATTACTAAATCACGTAGGTCTACGTTTCTTCTTCTCTCGTGTTTCCACTAGGCCCTCTCCAATTTTTTTTTTGTCATTGTAACATACACATTTGTATACTAATATTATATCTCAATTTGGTGTGGGCTAATGAATGAACAAATGAACTTCGATATTGTTTTATAATGTATCATTTATTTCTTTAGATATTATGTGAAAAAAGAAAGAGTTGAAAATTTACAATTATAAAAAATATATATAAACTAAATTTTTGTCTTATCAAATTGCACAGATTAATGGGAAGGGCGGCACAGTTTATTTTCGATTAATCTAAAAAATAATGTATGCGCTAATATTTCTATATTTGATCGCTCGCGTTTTTTTCCTACAATTTTTCACGCCTCCCATTTCTCCTGACTCCCCGAACAAGCGCGCTCTCCGGATTGAGATGTCTTGATATAAACGACATCAAATCGACTTTTAGAATCTCAAAATAAGTAGTCGTTTACCTAAGATCCATTGACCTTCAAAACACCATGTCATTCGATTCACTGGTTTACTGTGTTGAAAAACTCTTTCCGATTATCCGCACATTAAAGTGTCGATTAGCAGAAAACATCAATTTTGCAGGTAAGCGGTAATCCACAAATCGTATAGCGAGAACGATAAAATTAACTTGATAATGAAAATCACTTTTTTTTCATTTGAAAAGTTATAATTAACTGTAAGTGATTTAATTGTAGTTAAATGTTAAAAAACCAGATTTGAATTAACATAGCTCAGTTTATTTATTTTTTAACACTTTCGATATATATATTTTTAATTTCCAATATAAACAAATTGATTTTTCCATTTTAAATTGCAGAAGAATAGACAAAAGTTAATATAAATAAACAGAATTCGTGAATAATATTATATAATAAGTGTTGAATAAAAAAAAAAATCATACGAAATAAAAGCTATTTGATGACTCATTCGCTGATATTTAAATGTAGTAAGTTAAATATAATTTAATATTTAATGAAAATTCCATAGTTTTGGAAATAATAACGGGTTTCGTTATTTATCAAAGTTTAACTTTTGCAAAAATTAACGCGATTTGAATTTCAACGCGAATTCAAACGAAAACGTACCTAAAGAATCAATTGCAAGACCCAATGTCGTCAATCAAAAGCACGAGGTTTTAATAATCATGAAAATTGCATTATTATTATAACAAAACGGTAAACTACAATATAATTAAACGTGTGGCACATTTAATACGTGCTTTTATAATATTGTATGTAACGATTTATTTGTGATTTTTCCCAAATCGTCTTAAAAACAAATCAGCAAAACTGGAAATATTATTTATATTTTATCAGTGGCGTCATTTCAATTTTTTTTTTTTTTAATATTTGTATCCCGATCATAACCCTGTGTGGAGTGTTCAATAATGCGAAAATAAAATAACTCATTTGTTTCCAATGCAATAGTATCCAGTGGCAGCGTAGCGTGGTTTATCATCATATTTTAGACGATAGAACATTCAGTAGTCATTACACGGGGCACGACCAATTTGAAAAGCGGACCAAATTACTGTAATATTTAATACGTATTTATACGCGAATGTATAGTTCGCGCGGTCAAAATGACGTCGCCGTACTTTATTTTATTATAAGAATATCACGCATTATAATAATCCGTTTCACCTAGACTCCACTCGATATTTGACGTTTTATTTATTAAATCGCGGAAACTTAAATCTACTCGTTCGAGGGATATTTGATTGGACAGAAATATTATTTCGATTTCGTTTGGTCGCCTGCAGTATAATTTGTTGAATTCGTTTTTTTTTTTGATACGCCATAATTATGACGGTTTAATAACCGATCAATGCGTTTATCGAAGGATAATGGGCTCGTATATTTTGACATTTAACGGTATCGATCCAAAGCGTTTTGCGTTTGATACGAGCCTCGTCTTCGAGCTCTGTACGCACTTTTTGCAAGCCCAAATGTCCCGTTCTGGCGCATTCCAACTGGTAGTAAAGCGTTTTTATTTGCCCATCGAGATCGCTGACTTCCGATATAAGGCTGAAAACATAACATGAATAAATCTCAATCGTCACGTCTAGAATAATTAATACACCTCTAGTGTTTAACAATGAATACGTGTCAAATACCTGGACTGCGCGTTGTCTTTGCAATTCTCTGCCGCCGGACGTTTCGTCCGGTTGTGTACTCGAGTTTCAGCAGTGTATTTTGCTTTTTCCAAGTTTGTAATAACGCGAAGTAGATCGTCGACCAATTTCTCCGAATCGCCTAACCGTTCTACGACCTATACGATAATATTTTATTATTATTAAAAATAAATAAAGTTATGGCCAGAGGCGTATAGTCAGAAATTAATCAAGTTTTATTAAATAAACGTGATATAACAATAATACTTCAGGACGCGATTGGCATTTAAAATAGTTTATTATTTCGTTATACTCTCGAGTCACTAGATAACCATTAGATTTTCGTAAAATATAGAACACTTATTTTCGACATTAAGGGGATTGAAAAACGGGCATTTTTTCTTACACGCCACAGAACACAGTAAAATTAGACGTTTCAGATTTCCAACGTACCGCGGTCGACTTAGTAGTGGTGCGATAAGGCATATGAAATCGTATTCGTTGTGAGGTCTACACGACATTGACTTTTCCACAAATCCAGCTAAAAGTAATTGTATACATTTAAACCAAAAAAACTGGCTAATACTCAATTTTTTTGAAAATCGATTTTGTAGTAAAATTCACGACGAATTCAAATTCGTTTTCAGAATCCTCGCGGCATTACTAGGTCGGTCGGTACCGTCGTTGGAAGTAGGAAACGTTTATTTTATTATATGTTTCGTGTTTGCAAGACGGAAAGACAGAAAACAATCGAATTTCAAATAAAATAAAATTATTTATAATCGAAATATTTCTCTTCTCGGCATCATACAAAATTAAATACATGTAACAACGCTATAACATTATTTTTTCTTTGAATAATTTCCATTGACGATGAGCGAAAAGTCGCGTCGTTCATGCGGGCGATTTAATCTAAAATAATCTGAGCTCTGCACAGTCGTTTTTCCTTTTTTGATTTTAAGTATATCCCCGCTTCTCTCTCTCTCTCTCTACCGGTATTCGATAAGACAAGACGATAACATTGTATTAAAGATGTGTTTGTCAATCGAACAGATCTACTGCGTCACTCACTCACTGTTATTATTATTATTATTAATATTAAATTTCTCAACTGAAAATTATTCGACTGTAAGAGTAAAATAAAAATTATTTAAAAATACATCTATTCTAAAAAAAAAAAAAGCAGTAAAATCATTGAAATATTATTAGCTATTATACATTATTATTATTATTATACAAAAAATATAAATAAATTAAAGGAGGAAAGTGTTTGAATCTTTAATGGGTATAGTTGTTTATGTAACGTATAATAATCATTTTAAATAAATGAGTTTATTACATTAAAAGAATTTACTATTTTTTTACAGCGAAGAATGTGTGAGAAAATAATGTTTTGTCTGCAATCGCTATTGTGTAGGAGTATGCCGATAACGAGTTTTATTTAATAAGTGTTACACTTTATAATTAGACACATTTTTCGATTTTGCCCGCAGTACTTTCATTAATTGCAATTTTAAAAACAGCTTAAAACAATTGCTGCAAAAGAAAAAAACGAAAAAATTCAATATTTTTGTTGAATTAATAAGAAAATGAATATTAATCAATAAAAAATTAAATTTTTTTATTTAAAAAAAAATGAAACAAACAATCGTTTAGAGAATAAATTATTTAACGTTATTTGCATAAAATACGCGCGTATAATATTTTATTCATTTGCGTTTTTATCGAAGAAAATCTTAATAATTAGAGTTTGAGTATAACAATTTCTTACAGTTATGTACCAAGCAACGCGGTGTGTAACATACTAAAAGTACCCTTCCAATCCCTTTTTCTTTCAAATCGCCGTATCAGCCCGAGTACTAGTTTTATAGACTGGAGTCTAGTTTATAGTTCTGGACAAAGACCACTAGATTCGTTATAAAAAGCTCTCAGGCGCTAAATCCTTTCCGAAGGATGTACAGGGAGTTTAGCGTTTTTTTCGTCATAGCTCGGGAACCGATGGTGATATTAACGCGGGACATGAAAAATCGAAACGGGCGGGCCGTACGCGTCTAAAAGTTACCACTCTTGTCGGCATCCCTTGAAAGGGATTTTATTTAAATAGCTATATACATAACCTAACTTAAATAATAGTAAAGAAAAATAATTACGAATGCACTTACTTGTTTCAAGTCGTATTCGATACGACTTCCCACTTGTCGTGTATCGGATATGAAACGTGCGAGAGCTATATCTACCGCGTCGGCTTGGCATCTTAGTTGATGCGAACTGTTTTTAAGCAGATCATGTATAGTGGACCGTAGATGTATGGAATCATCTAAAACCTTGTAGGCTTTATCCTTCAGATCTTTGGCAGCAGCTTCCCATTCCGGTGTCGACAGATACGTACTAAAACACAATGTACATTAACGTCAACGAATACAGCAATACTGTTAAGACCGTTTATTTTATACTTTTCCGAGAGTTTGACGTGCACGTCGTCGTGTGACATTATATAAGGCGATTGAATATTTAATCCTAAATTTATGGCATCTATTTTAAACGATTGATTTTTATTGCTCCAGTTCTCTTCGAGTTGATATTTCATTCGTTTATTGCCGTTTAATTGTTCGTTTAACTGGCACAATGTACGGCACATTACGTTTCCGATTTCGTTAATAAGTTCTCTTTCCTGTGGGCGGGTTATACGGTATATTAAGAACATATATTTGTTTATACGTATTTAAAATAACTATCGATTATGGTGTTATAATTTACGGAGCAACTCTAAAATCAGTGCGATAATTCTTAAATCATAATCAACCATCCGACCAAGTATTGGAACCTTTTTCAAACCAGCTTCATCCCTATCATCTTATGCGAAGCAAATATCTGACAATATATCAATATTATATTACCAAAATATTCGCACTAAGAAAACCGAAGTCGATTTTATCATATATTTATTATAACTTATTTCACTGACAAAGCGCATGGAAAAAAACAGTCAATAATTACACATTTAAAGCAATGGCTAGACAATACCAATTTTTAAAAGAACGGGGTAAAAAGCGTTCCGTTTGAATTTTATTGGGACAACTGGACGCAATGTCGGAAAATAGGAAAATTCCATTTTAAACTAGACGAAGGTCATCCTAATATTAATGCAACAACAAAATAGGACTAGTAATAATGTGTGAAGATTTCTCACTTCAGTATAATTTTATATTCATTGTAGGAACGATAGAAATACTTAGATCTTTAGACTTCATCGTAAAAATTGGGCTGATATTGACTTATTTTTAATCACCAATGACTGCTTCAGCACAATCTCAGCTATCAACAACCTCGATGCAAAAAAAAAAAAAAAAAATGAAATGATCATATAACATCGAATAAAGTATCTCATTCCATTCTGTATTCTTTATCCGAATATCCACTCACGAAAATAAACCTGCTAATAAACAAGCAATTACACAGCAACCAGAAAAACTGCGACTAATAACGTTCCTTCCAAAATAATTTTATTATCTCTCAACGACATATTCATGATCGCCCTGAAACTGGTTAAAATGGCTCATTTTAA
Source organism: Chaetogeoica ovagalla (assembly GCA_032441825.1). Classification (NCBI taxonomy): domain Eukaryota; kingdom Metazoa; phylum Arthropoda; class Insecta; order Hemiptera; family Aphididae; genus Chaetogeoica; species Chaetogeoica ovagalla. The sequence goes on along the minus strand of CM063749.1, from coordinate 745,100 downwards.
ATTTTATGGGATGGGGAAATCATAATAATAAATTACACCAACACATAATTCTGTTCCTCTTACCTGCCGAAAACGAACACATATATAGAAAGAACCATACTATAAACGTACAACAGTTTCATTAAAACATCTCTCACTAGAATGTCCAAGTTTAACCGAAGAATTCCATTCCCTAACACAACAAATCCAGAGGATATCTTGAAAATAAATAATTTACCTTTTCCAATAAAAAAAAGACCAATTCTTATAATATATAATATATATATATGTTTGAAAAATATCTTAGTTGTTATTACAATTATCACTATAATTACTGTGTTTTTAACATTGTTATATACAATATGTAAAAACAAAAGTATGATTCAAGCTGTTGTATACCGGCTAATGTCTCTACTGTTGAAGCCGTTATAATAAATAATAAAAGTAAGAAAAATAAGATATTGAAAAACACGGTCATATACCTTGGTGAGCTCCAAATGTCCGGGATCCGACGTTAAATCCATGTTTAATCTGAACGATCTTCGTTCCAAGCACTCGGTATTTATTGAACACACGATACCCATAGCCATTTGAGCTCTTCGAATTCTAATTTTACTCGACAACAGCGAATCGATTTCGTTTCGCATTCTCTCCAAAATCAGGAACATTTCCTCTCTCCATCTGTATACGTTTTTAGCGTTGCCTGCAATTTTATTGGTGCTATCCAACATGCTTTTGTCAACCGACCCGGACAACGTGTTGATCGTACGTTGCACATTGTAATCGACCCTGTGTTCGTGTTTAAATGATTATTAGATGATACACATCAATTAGATCCACGCCACGAGGATAAAATATAATATAATAGTTGTATTAAATTTTTTTAACAGGTTTCGACGAGAAGTCATGAAGGATGTTAAGCAAAAAGAAAAATACAACAAAAGATCAAAAATAAAAATGAGCGAATTACATTAGATGAATTATGAATATTACAATAAAATGATATAGAGTTGAGAAAAACAGATAAAAAATTGTGTACATAGCGAATTAAGAGATACAATTAATTATAACATTGTTATGTTATCGTATTAACTAACTAAATAGGTATTTCCTATGAAAATGTAATATAAAGATATATGATATTAATATAAATATTATTTAATATATTATATCAATATAAAATACCATTAAAAAAAAATTTATATTTTAAATTTATCGCTTTTAATTTCTTTATTCATATATTATATGTCTTCCAAAATACAATTTATATAATTATTACGTTGTTTATTAAACATTTCCAAGTCCTTATTTATATTTAAAATATGACGCCTTTCTAAAATTTTTTAAAAATTTGAATTTGGATTGTCTTTTCAAAATTTTATTTCAGGGACAAGTCCTTGTATTAAAATTACTATTCGTTTTACTAATAATACAATTGATTACAATTGCATTTAAGTTTATAAGTTCCAAAGTAATTAAATTTGTTTTGTGATAATATGTGTTATATATTATGTAAAATCCGAAATTGTACACTTTGTAATTTTTTTATAACGATTTTTGCATATTCTGCGAACTACTTTATTGTTTCCAAAGTGTAAATTTAAGTAATAAAGTGTAGGTTTTTGTATAAATCCACTTTCGTACTTTCTGCGAATTGTATAAGAGACGTACGTTTTTGTCCTAATTCTATGAGTCGGCAAAATAAATTTTTCTTTTGATTTAAAAAGAAAAAGAAATGTAATATTTGAATTTTAATAGTAACAGTAAACGTTTTTGTTTTGTAATATATTTGTTGCGTAATAACGCGTGACATTTATTACTTATATTTTGCGTACTTAATCGTATAACTGCACTTATAATTACTATAATTATTTGATATTTTAAATTTTGATAATGTCGAGTAAATATATGATTTTTAAATTTGTACTTGGCCAATTTCGTTTATTTTTTCATTATTATATTATAATAATGTGTAGGAAACGGATTTATATGTGATAAAAATACAAAAAGATGTAAATAAATATGAGAGTATAATTTGTAAAATATGCGGGAAAAACATTTTTAATTTTTGTATAATCATAATAAATTTATGGGAAATATATTAAATATAATGATTAGAAAAATATGAATAAAATAATTATTACCACAGTAAACTTTTATTTTGGATAACTTTTTACTCAAATGGTGTGTTGAATTGAATAATTATAATTTTTTTTTAAACGATTGGAGGATGTTGAATGTTGCTGCATTAGGTCTAAAAATATTTTTAAAACGGCTAAACGATCATTTCCCATCAACTTGATGTAATCGGAGTATATTTGAAATGTCTGAAGGCGATAAATTCGAAAGTTTATTTTGTACATTATTAATGTGTAATTTTTTTTTTTTTTCTTAAAACATCGTAAGTATAAATTATCACGTAGACAGGTTTGTTAAAAGTAAATCAAAATAATATTTTAAAGTTTTTGGATTAATTTTTTTTTTTTTTTGTAAAACTTCACTTTGTACATTTAAAAACTTACACGTTCGAATGATGATGCCCCTGTATCGATCGATTGAGTATGTCTTCGTTATACTTTTGCCATTCGACGATCGGATGCAGCAAACCATTGTTTTCTTGTTTCTCATCGGTTTTGCAAATGTCATGTGTGATACAAGGCTGATAACTGTTTTGGTTGTCTGTCGTTTGATCTCTAATCAACATGTCGCACATCGAGACCTTTTTTTTAAACGATTTTTCCATATCAAATTCTTTTTTTTTTTTTTGTTATTAAAAAATATGAATAAAATAAAATGTGCACGCGTACGTCGGAAGAGAACCTATTAACATTTATGAACACATAATCGATACGGCATTCAACACAATCGGCTTTGTATCGTAGCAACGTAACAGTTTAATATTATACGCCGTTCAAAAGTGTTATAAACGGGGGGAAAAAAACTAAATAAAAATAGCGAATATTGCCGCGAGTCTGGCAATATTTTCGTCTACGACGTGTTATGGATTCCGATAAGAAGTCCGGATCCGAGATTTGTTCGTACCGTAAGATTTTTTTTTGTACCTTATGATCATACTTATGCTTTATGATCGATAAAATAACAATCTTAAAAATACGTTTTTATAATAACATTTTGTTTTTGTTGTAAAACGTAAATTGCCAGTTATATACGTGCGCGATTAGTTCATACACGAGTATATAAAAAAAAAAAAGCGCTAGGTAGACAATATCATTGTTGAGAGTTATATCTAAATTTTAAATCCAAATCTTAAAAATTAGACATTAATTCTCAACCTACTAAAAACAATAATTATTATATAGGAATTCGCTATAAATTTCCGCGGTATTTTCCTCGCGTGTAAAAACGTTTTTGTAATAATTTTTATAACAAAAATATTACATAAATTCAGATATTAAAATTAAATATTTGAAATTCGGATTGTGAAGGTAGATGTATTGGAGCCTACTCGGCTCTCTCATAAATAAAGTCTCTTTTGTCACATAAGCGCCATTCACATTGTACTTATCTACATAACTTTATAGAGACTTTTAAGAAGACGTTAGTACTGAATTCTTATTATGAAATGTTATCGACGTCATATGCGATTTTAATTTCCGCAAAAAAAATTATATTTTTCTGTTGTGTTTTTTTACCGTTCGACGATATATTATAGTAAAACCGTTTTTTAAAACAGTAATAATCGGATAAAAATAAAAACAATTTTTTTAATATTGTTCTACTGTAGTGTTTTTATTTTTTAATTACCAATCGTCGAAACGCCGTTTTATTTTAACGCGTGAAATAATTTTGAAATGATTTATAATCGCAAAACCTTTTCACATTACCACATCTGGGAATCAACGATTCAATACGATTTCGCGTGTTCTGTATATAGTGTTTATTACTGTATGCGCGGGTTTAGTTGAAAATCTCTCCACTAGAGCGGGTGACGTGTTACGCGAATATCTTTTTCGTAGCGACGCAGTGTTCGATCGACGATGTTTATTGAAAATTCTGAGGAATACATTGGTGCTTTTTTTCTTCAAATATTTCTATGTCTGTATTCGAAAATTATAACGGATAGAGTAATACAGACATACTCAGTGCCGCGATTACACATTACGAGGCTGGTGTGCAAACATCCTTTGGAGGTTCAACTTTATTGTGAAATAAATTAATGTCATTGTCTGTTGGACGACGATTGGCAATCACTTCTGAACAGTTATATTTACTTCAAAATAATTACGTTTTTTTTTTGATATATATTTGAATACGTAATAAAAAATATAAATTTTTCTACTCCGTATTCTCCGTTAAAACATTCTTCCATTTAATTATTTGATTCGAGAGGTTTGATTAAACTTTCCGAGTTCCGGTGGTAGTGTTTCAATTCTATGACGAACGGAATTTCAAAAATGCACAATGTTTTCTACCACATAATATTTTAAAACGCGTCTTGCGGCAGATTGTGGATCACCCGCACAGCAAAATCGCTAGGAAATTCATCGTTTTAGAGTCGGAACAACATGCTGATATTGAGATTCAAGATTAAAACATCAGTCAGTTGACGGGCATGTTCGGAAACTTTCACGGGTAAAAATTAACCTGTGGCCCGTAGTTTTGGAGACTCCCGCTCTAGACGAAAAAAGTAGGAAAGGGTTGGGACGTCACCATCGACTGGTAGTAAAATCAGCAAAAAAAAAAAATGTTTCAAAATAAACGATGTAAAATTCAGATAGACAGTATTTTGAGAAACGAATCATCTATAAGTAGAGAACTGTTAATAAACAATGTTAATATTTATTGTGAGAAATTTTTTTTTTATTATTCCCACAGTTATTCGGAATAAAAATATAAGTATCGTTTACAAGTGTGGAAACCAATTATAAAATTGTAATGCGTTGTGTAAAAAGCTTTATAGTTGGTAGATGGTACATTATATTCTATGAACTATTATTTGCGATTCAAGGAATAAAATATGTAATTATTATATCGTTACGAGTTGGTGGATTTTAATGTGTACACGCGAATCGTTTGCCGTTGTGTTAATCAACTGATGAAATGTTTGATTGATATTTTCTCGGCCATTAAAGTATGTACACACTGATTTGAAAAAAATAATAGTGTAAAAAGAAAAAAAAAAAACGAAAATTTAAAGAAAAATAAAAATGAAATAAACGAAAATTTACTTACGATTATCTCAGTGTGTATTGAATGTTGTAATTTTTGGTTATTGTTTACCATCTACAGTGGCGTAGATACGATATCATTTTTCCATAGAGGAATATTATACAAATATTAAAAATATTTTATATATTATTCAATAAGTATTAATGAAAGCATAATTACAAAACAAAATTAACTCTCCGATTGTTGTATATATATAGAACATCTATTCTTGGCATTTATCGTTATTGCGTATACGGTTTTTTTTATGTAGATTTATCATGAGATATTACTTTATTCGACTCAGTTCGAAAAATTATCGCTAGTACAGAATTCCGAATTTTACTCAGTTATAAAACATAAATCAATATTCTTTAATTCCTCATCAGTTGTCTTGTGTTCTGTGTACATTCACATACTGTCATAAAAATATAACGTACAGCGTCGATTTTCACGATACATTATTAATTGTTCAAATTGGGATCGCGCTCTGGCGGTCGTGAAAAACGATGAGCCGGAGGAGCCGCGTTTTTTAGCCGTTCGAGTGCACTGGCGGCTACGGCAAATCCGTTTTGAAAAATTCTCGGTAGAACTGTAAACGGCTATTGGGGAAATTGTTTTTTGTGAAAAAATATTTCTCCTCCTTCGAGAATTCTGTACCAGTTTACTACAGGTACGGAGTATTTTTTCGATTTTTTTTTTTGTAAACATTTTAGCGCCTTCTAATTTTTCATAACGGAACGCTGAAAACGGAATGGAACAGTATTTCCGTGGTATTTATTATCGAATTAAAATGAAAATAATAAAAATGTTTTTTAATTTTGAACGTCGAAACAATAAAAATTCGATGTTGATATTACAAACTTAATAGATTTATTTAATTAAAAAATATAATAACGGCCGAGGAACGGCGAGAGTGAGACTCCCACGAATTTTCAAGACATTAAAATGTTCAGAGACTTCCATTTCTTTATTTTCCCCCTCGATTCGAGCACTGCTCACAAGTGGAAATTGTCGATGGATCGGAAAAAAATAAACCTCCTAGAGCAGTGTTTTACGCAAGCGTAATGTTTTCCCCTCTTTAGTACCGAATTAATATTGTTTGTCCGCGCAGTTATGTCCACGACGTTCCCAGTTGAACAGTATTTTTTGTTTTTTTTTCTGTGTATTTTTTTTTTCATCGAAAAACTGCGTGTTTTAGGGTATTTTTTTTTGAGAATTTTTTAGTAAAAGACGCGTTTTTTGTATTTGAATTATTGTAAGACTATTTATTGGGCGTGTGTCGTGCGTCGGTCGGTTAATCATTCGAATACGTGTTCCGCAGTAACGCGATGTCGAGTGATGATAAGAAAGAAGTTTTTGAAAGTTTCAAATGACACGTCTATAGTGTACTTAGTCTGAGAGTATACCGAGTGCAATATAACAGTGTAGAAAATTCAAACAGAACATCGAACGTCGACGTGCAATTAATTTGTAATTTTCAAATGCAAAAACCGTACTTTAAAACGATTTCGCGTGTATATACGTATATATATATAAATATTTTTTTTTTTTTTGACATAAATTAACCATAACCATAGCTTAACTAACTCTATACGCGAAATTCAATATACCGCCTATAGACCCGGAATTCTCGACGTTCAAAACCGTTTTCCGACCATCGCGTTTTCTATGGCCTACGTATTAATTTATCTTATAATATATTGTACACGAATGCGATAAAACTGTGTATATTGTTTTCGCAGATATTCCCAGTACGATAAATTACGGTTTATAACGGTTTAAATTATTTGCAACTATTGTACGCAGGGCGTATATAGCAATACAATTTATCATTTTAACAAACGCGCATTAAGGGGAAAAACAAATAAAATTTTTAACAAACGCCATTAAGGGGATTGGAAACGAGAGAGAGAGAGAGAGAGAGAGAGAGCATCTGATCTCTTTGTCTTGCGCACGCGAAACGTATGCCTAATAATAATATAATATGTTAACGTTTCCCCTGTTTCCAAAGCATCGATCGATCTGTAGAGCGGCCCTGCGGCGATAAGAAATTTTTGAAAACACGTTTTTGATTCTGAGATATACTTGAGATCCGACTTAGAGGAAAATGCAGATTTTTGTCTTCTAATAGAAATAATAATTCAACGGAGAAATACGTAAAAAAAAAAAAAAAATGTCTTGAAATCGTATATTTATAATATCGAAACGGATTTAAAATATAAACGCACATTGTTCTTACAAAGTTCCGAGCCATGCGGGTAACCAATTCGTGTATTGGTTGTTTAAATGCTCGTGTTCCACGGATTTTCTTTAGAAATCCATCCATGAAAAAAAAAACGTTCTACTAGAATTGTCCAAAATGAAACATTTAGTACACTTTCTCGCATTTTAAACGAAAAACGAATAATAAAAAAAAAAAATAAAAAAAAATGAAATGTTTTACGTGTCGTCGTCGGAACGAAAACGATTTACCAGCCTCTAACTTCTGACCGTTGAAACTTGTGTATGTGCAAAACGATATTTTCAAAAACATAACATTAATGTATATCAGGTGTATAACCCGATGATGATAACTTATTATAGTCGAAAAATAGTAGTGTACGATTTTTTTTTTAAACATTTATTGTCAATTGTGATTTGTGCATGTTATATACCAATATATTTTTCGATACGATTTTTTTATTATTTACATCGGTATTATTAGTTCCTCTTTTCCGTCATACGGAATTCCTGCAGGCTACGTCATTGACGAGTCGCGGTTTAATTAAAAAAAAAAAAAAAAATCCCTTCTATATACTGCAGAGATATATTATGTCATTATTATATGTATATATTATTGTATTACAGACACTGCAGTGAAAACTCATCAAATCCCCGCCGAATAGCTCTCTCTCTCTCTCTGTACGATGCCGGCCGGACAAATAACAATGAGATATTATATAAGCGTGTAACGACTGGACTGTGTATATAATATTATGTTTATATTATGGGGAAAAGTCGACTGAAACGACTTTCCGTACATTCTCGTATATATATATTAACGTCGTATAATCGATATCGATTGTATGAATATCGGGCATTTTAGAAAACGTTCGCTCGCTGTGCAAGGGTGAGTGTTGCTTATTCGGAATAGCGATTGAACACGAAGGTATATATATATATATAATATAAGGGGGAACAACGACTTCGCCGAGTCGAACACAATGGTATAGTGTGTGCGTATATTGTTATTACTCTTAGGCCTACACATATATATCAAAATTAGCTGACCAGTGTCCATCGTGTGTGCGTGCGCGCGTCCAGCAATAAAACCCTCGAAAATAGTTTTGCCACTGTAGGGGTGAAGTTAGTGTGTGTGCAAAATGAACGAAGAAAGGGCACGGGTTCTTGACAAGGAACATTAAACATGATATATTAGAGGAGATCTCTCGTCCCTTATACGCGAGTGTATATATACGTACGTGCGCGTGCTGCACACGTATACGCTGTGTCAAAACGTTTTCTCCGTTTTCCATTATTTCGGGAAAAAAAAATGTTCGCGCCGGTAATTATATTAACTTATTATTTATTAAAAAAAAAAAAAAAAAAAAAAACGTAAAAATATTCTCTTCGTTTTCGTTAATAAAAATCACGCGATACAATCATTTTTCCACTGACAAATACTTAACATTACGTATAGGCGAAATTATGAATCAGCTCTAGTGCGACGTGGTACATTATTAGATAATAATACATTCACTGTACGAGTGAAAAACACAAAATTTTTTTTCGTATATATCGTTTTTTTTTTTCTGAATTCGCCATGTCTACGCGTTAATAATACTTTTTTATTTTTTTTTAATAACAATTAAAAACGTATTTTGATTTTCGTTCACATCGGCTGTACATACGGAAAATATATTTTTACACACGCGTATGGAATAACGTTTGATCTTTAAAGTTGGACAATACACACACACACACACAATGTCATATAGTTCGCGTTGAAAATACAAACTATAGTTTAAGCAATTAAAACAAATAAACTATACGGAAAGTGTCCAGTCAATGAGATCGACGAATTAATTGTATTTGTGAATCACACATACCACATCGACTCGGTTAAATTATTATTATAAGTAAGTTTATAAGTCACTAAATTGTTGTAAACATGTGTGTTAGTTCGTTATTAGTTCGTTGATACGCATTTTATTAAACTCGTATGGGTAAGAAAAAAACACGACTTTGTTTTACTTAATAATATACTCTGTCAACAAATTTGAAATGGTTATTAAGAGAAATTGTGACAGAGATTTCAAGATTTTTTTAATTAAGTCGATATAACAAATGTATTAAATTTTTAAGCCTTAAAACCAAAACGTACCTCTATTATGAATTAAATACCACAAAATCTACAATTATACTGTAAATAGCCCAAAATAGTCTTATGCTACGTATTTGGTGAAAATTTCAGGTTTTTATAATCATTGGTTTGAAAAATGACGAAGAAACAACGAAAATAATCGATTTTGACGTAATTGCGTTTTCACCGTTTTCATGTAATTTTTCGGTAGTTTATTCGGACCACGCTTTAAAAATGTATTAAGAAAATCGAAAAATGACCTTTCTAAAGTACCAAATAAAATGCAATTTGCTATCGAAAAATAATGTGCTATACACGTAAAGACGCTCTCCTTCTCGTAGAATTTTTTGAAATAGACATAAAAAAAAAAAAAAAATACGTCATTGAAAAATCAATACATTTCTCGTTTCGCTCAGAATTACAAAAAAAAAACAGAAAGAAAGGTTTTAAAATTATTTGGAACAATTTTTTCGTGAAATATACTCAGAGAGTTCTACTGCCATTAATTGCTTAGACAAATGAATTTTTTTCCGGATTAATATGTATTTCAACATAATTTCAAATAGTATTTTGCCCTTGTGCGTTGAAAATTCAGCGGAAAAACGAGAATATCATAATGTTTTAATCCGATTCGTGTTTTTACACGAGTTAAGAATCGATTTCGAAACTATTATTATTGACGCAATGTTATATCTTACTTATACAGCAGCGCTAGTTGATGAGCTTCTTTCCTTGTTTACCGAAATATTATTGGAAAATTAATAACAAAAAAAAAAAAAAAAACGAAAAAAACTGTATCGCTTTTTATAATAAACTATCGCGACGGTTTATTATAATACGCGTTGTGCACTCGCATAATACCGATATGATTACCATCACTCCGGCCCCCCCTCATACTGGAATATTGTGTGACAAAAGAAGAGGAAAAAAATCCGAATATTCGGCAAATCTAAACGTTTAACACCACTACACACTATAGTCGATATTGTAATAAAATAATATTTTCCTATCCCCCTCACGTAATAATAATAGTAATATGTCGTCAAATATTATATCCACTCTGTACACACACACACACACACACACTTTATATAATCCATTACGGGCGTTTATAATACAAGTACTCTGTTGTTATTATACGGTTTTCGAGTGCGTATCGGATAATAATAAATCCGTCGAAAGATTATTCGCCGCTCGTAATACACGGTCAGAACGAACTCGCATTATTGTACTCGGGTTGTTTTCACTCGGCTGGACAGTCGAGTACCGCAAAAAAAAAAAAAAAACAGCCGATGTCATTTTAAAATTGTCTAAATAGATCAATCCGAAAAAACATGACTGGGGTTAAATATATTTAATAATATTCATTGTACTGTTATTGGTAGTTCACTAACAATATAAGTAAACATTTATATCGGGAAAAAAAATATATGTGATTGTGTACAAAATATTTGATTTTATTCGTTACAAACACAACGGGCTTATAACATTTCATTACTGTTTATTATTTAAATTATAAAAAAAAAATTCAAATTAATTACTATTTATGACCGACGTTCATAGGTAATTTTTTGTTTTTTTGTTTTTACTACCACTTTGGTTTTTGATAGAGACACGTGTCAAATACAAGGAGAGGATGAAAACATTGAACATTGAACATATTCGACATGTAAAATATGCCATGATAATAGAGAAACTTCAAAAATTAAAATCCCTGATATTGGCTGACACCAAGACGTAATGTAAATATCCTACCAAAATAAAAAGAAAATAATATGTTCGCGTCTATATAATAATATACGTATAAAAAAAATGGAAAATAAAACAAACAAAATTGTGTTGATTTAAATAAATGTAAGTGGGATATTTGTTAAAATGGGACGGTTAAATCGTTTACCTTCTCCTTTCTGAGGGAGTAACTGAAATGACATCGGATTATTGAGTTTTTATACTTATATAAGAATAAAGGAATATTTTGAATTCTCCTAGCAGTCCATTTCCGATACAGAAAACAGTCCGGGTTATTATTAAACATTTTTGTCAAATCGTTTCACTACGGAATGGGAACGAAAAATATTATACTTTTTATCCGAAAAATAGAATAAATTCTATTTAATTTATTTAAACCTTAAATGAGTATTTTTCGACAATTTCAATATTTGAATTTCGTTTACCAATGTTCGTCATTCGAACTTGATCGTTCGTGATCAAATTACGTTTTAAATTATCAAATTAATATTTTGCTATACGTATAATGAAAGTCTTCGAAATGCGAAAATTTTTTTACTTTGGTTTAAAATCCAAGATTGAAATTTTTCTTTACTAAATATTTTTCTTTCTTTTCCGCAACATCCGCGAAAAAACGTTGTGCTTGGTCATTCACTGCACACGCATTCCCCACATGTTTTGGTTTGAACGTCGAAGCTATTGCGGTTTTACAATAAAGTGTTTATTTTTTTTCATTTCGCAAATCGATTTTTATTGTTTTTAACAACATTAAATAAGAAATGATTGCGGATAGATATTTGTTAAACGTGTGTAAAAATTGAAAAATTCTCGCATTTTCTTAAAAAAAAAAAAAAAAAAAAAAGAGAGAAGCTAATTTCGACTTCCAAAACACCGCGAATAATACAAAATACATCTTATGAGAATGAAACGCATTACATTTATTAAATTTTAAATGGACTTTAATTTCATTAGAATTTTGGCGTTTTGAAATGAGTTAATTTTTATTTTTGTTTAAGCAGTACGATTACGTTATTGATTATTTTTTCCATAAATGAATACCGATTCAAGTCCATTACAGGTTATCGTAACATTATATTAATTTCGGAAGTCATCAAACAGTCTCGTTAAAAACGAGGAAATTTCGTTCGTATTCGACACTGATTGAAATCGAATGAAAAATTAATATAATAAATAATATAAAATTTGCGTGCATTTGTCGGCACGTATAATATGTGTGTTGGCAAATCGTAGAACTGATTGACGAGTGACAACGACTGTTTAAAATATCAAAAGCGAAATTGCCGGCAAAAACATAAATAATACTCATTGCAGGACGACCTCATGTCGAGGGTATAAAACTGATGAGCAGTAAAAATACATTTAATTGAGCCACACTACTACTACGGCCTGCAGTATATCATCAATAAAGATGGATCATATTATGAAATATATAATAAAACGGAAACGCGAGTATTTTTTTTAATCGTTTTACATAATATTTTTCTCTAATTTTCATTCGATTCCAAACAAGATTTATAAAAATCCACAAAATTGTTTAATGCGTATTATTAGCACGGGAACTCGGGAAAACGACTCGTCAAAAGTGTTTCATATATGTAATACGAAATTGTATATTTAGAATTTTCGGCGCGTAAAACAATTTTATAGCTCCGCTGTTTACAACGCGCGTTTTATAACGAATAGAAAATTCTACAGCCCCTGATTGTTCGAAATGGTTGGATTGTACGCACAGATGAATTCGTTTTATAACGGTTTTTATATGAAAATCCGTATGCCGGTAATCCGGCCGAATCTGTACTGGAAATGTATGACAATATTAATAGCGCACACGTTGACGTTTTTATATATAATATAATCGTATGCCGAAAGCGGAGAGATTATTTAGGAACACAAATAAAATTCGATCTGACGCTTTTATCCGGTACCAGGCTTTATTTAAGACTATATATTACTCGGTACGCGTACGTATAAAATACATTAGAGATGACTGGCATTATTATTAAATTTATATTATATATCTACGCACGCGTTAAAATGTCGTTTAATGCAAAAATTACATTCAGAATCGTTTTCCCAATGCAATATAATATGTCTCATTACTTTTAAATATAACGTGTCACGCGCGTAACTATAAACCGCGTATCACTCGTCCCTCCCTCCGGTGGTGGATTTTACCCGGATCAAATGGTGTGTCCACTTTTTTTTTCTTTTTTTCTTTCGTAATAACATTTCACCGTTGAAGAAGAATTCAAATAATTTCGATCCACGCGATTTTACTACAGATATAAATTATACCAATTAAAAACATTATACGAGACACGACGATGTTTCCAATACATTTATAAATTCTTTATTTAACATTATAAACATAACCTATCGCCGTGAAATATATTGTAATCAGTTCAACGATGTTAAAAGTTTATTACTCTTCAATGGAAAAAAAAAAAAAGATGAATTTTAAACGTCTCGAATCTCTTCGAAAGTAGATTTCGCCATTAAAAAAGAGATCGCTTATTTTTAATATTCGTTTATGCTGAAACACCGTCCAAGAGTATCCAATCCATTAGTAGTTGCGGCGGAGACGGTAATATTATTATATTGCTGAGAATATTGTTGGACGAATTAAGACGTCCTGTGCATTTTGAATTGAATTCATGTAACCACATAACCAAACCGTTGATTCGGATAAAGAATTATTTTTGTAGAAAACGGCCGTTTTTTCCCGTAATTTATTTTCTCAGTAAGAAATTTATACTGCAGATTTTCATCGAGTTTTCCTCTCGTATTATGTTTCAGTGATAATTTCACTTTTTTTTTTCTGTTTTTATATTTTATCGATTCTTGGCATAATCGTTTAAAATCACCAAAAAGCCAGGAGGCTGGTAAATACCTCCCCCCTCGTCTTGCCACGTCTTCTGGGGCGCCTAAAGACACATTACATATTCAATAACGAATTACAAGAAGTCGATGGCTTGACGTTTTTTTTTTTTTTTTTTTGTACTATTAGTCATACTCGGAGGATCATACTCGATCGAAATGCAGTGTTTCATGTTTCCTAAATTTACTATTAAAATATTACATTTTGTTTTTAAATGCCATATTACACGATTTTACCGTTTAAAACGTAAGAATAAATAACTCGTAATTTCGCGTCATACGTATATTAGAACTAATTTTAGATAATTACAGTAGTATATGAACTATACGCACACACAATTCGTATTCGAACGATTTACTTATTATTTTTTTTTTTTTTTTTGATAATTCGGCGGAATACTCGTGTTAGGTTTTGTGTATAGTTTTCAAATCATTATAAAAATAATATCGTCATCGAGTGTTTAAACTTATAATTTTCAATATTATTTTTCGAATTAAGTAATAAAAATATTTAAAATATTACATTTCCCGCTTATGACGGATGTGTTAGACAACAATAAATAAAAAATATGGTATTGAGGAAATTAATTAAACGACGCTTGTTTACGATTATTTTATATCGGTACTTATATATGATAATAATATAATAAATGGCAAAGATATAAAATTATATTATTATTTACGCGTAGCGTGAATTCATAAAAATTAAATTAAAGCGTTATTGTTTACAGGAAATGATTTTTTTTCTTTTATATACACAGTTGTAGTAATAATATTTGTATTTTATTGAGTTGAGAAGAAAAAAAATAACGTTATATTTTTGTGTTAAAATCTTCCAATTCGTTTTTGTAGGAAAATTCGAACAACTTTTTTGTTTTAAAAATAATTAAAAAAAGAATAAGGCAGAGAAACTTATTTTATTTCTACTGTGTTTTATACAGTGGAGTAGAGATTTGCTGTATCTACTCGTATAATTTGTGTTGTTTTTATTTCCTCTAGATCAATCGATCATTGATCATTCGATCTGATTTGTCTCGATCTCGACAATCGAGTACATTGTGATTCTAAAAACTGTAGAACAGCAAAGAATGACATATACAATAGCTCAAATAAATGTTAGAGGAATAAAAAAAAGAAAAATTGTCATACGAAAGAGAAAAAAAATAAATTGGCAAACCTACCACAGTTGACCGGTTATTATTATAATTAACCGATATCTTAATCGTAACCCAAACCGTAACAGAAATTATTAGAATGCATATTTTAAAGGACGAGAACGGAAAACGTAATAATTTTATTTCCTAAACTCGAACGGGAGAAATTGTAAAAATTTCGGTCCCTTTATAGTGTGTATAAATGTATGGAATATAAAAAATAGGTAAAGAAAGCGACGCCGCAACTATTACGAACTGTATAACGTGGGAAGCGAAAATGAGAAAAAAATCTTTTATTTTCCAACAGAGTTATGTTGCCATATTCGGTATCAAATTTAGTAACAGTAACACGACGTTAAGTAGGTTTTTCATTAATTAACATTTTTTTTAACTCTGACAATGTTAAAAATTATATTTATAAAGTAAATTCATTACAAAGTTCGTTTTATTTACAACTTTGTTGTTGATCTTTGTAAACAAATACATTCCATCCTACATTATACTCGGATATTATATACGTAGTTGGTCTTAAGTTGTGTAATGTATATACGTATATATATATAATTGTTATTATTATTAAACGAAAGTCGAGTAATGTGTTACCGAGCAGAGCGAAAACGACGAATATATTAAAAATTAAAAATATTCTCTGTATACAAGAAGATAATTATAATTCGTCGTTTCCGCGGTTAATGATAACGGGTAACGACAAGCGAAATGACATTATACGTAAAAATCCAATAATCGAGGAGTTTGGAATGTTGAAATTTTGGATTTAATATGGTTTATTGCCATATCCGAAGAAAATAATATTTTCCAGTGAATCTCGTAGACGTTTTGTTGAACATCGCGAGAAAAGAAAAGAGTTACGATTATTTAAAAAAAAAGAAAATCGATGAAAATCGTGTGACGCAGAGCGTAAAATTGTGTGCTGTAGCAATATAAAATGTTTTGTTTCCTACTTTTCTATTTGTGAAGATTTAAAACACGTTTAATCTGTGTGAATTTAACTCTCATTCAAATGTTGTATACTGTCGTGAAGAGAATAACAGACGCGCTCGAAGTGGGTGTCATCATAAGGTACAAACGCGTGTGCATTTGCGACTACGCGCTTGGACAACTATTCGACATTTCTGTTGTTCCCAAATACGGTTTTAACGTATTTTGTTTTCTGATTTGTTATTGTTTGCTAAGAAATTAAGTTTACCGACCCAATTCAATTTTGTTTAAAACGTTTAGTTCCCATAGTCAACGACTCCGACACGACTATAATATTTTAATAATAATTTGGGCGCTATTGTGATTTTCAAAAATTTTGCTTATTAAATAAGGAACAGTGCATAACTTGATTTAGTGTTGTTGAGTAATGTAACAGTAATTCAGTGGTACGGGAAGGAATGAGTGCGAGGAGTCTCTCCAATCCACACACGAAACTTTAAAAAAAAAAAAACTCTGTTTTTGTCGTTAAACATTTTGAAATTTCATTGCGTTGATTGCGCGCGCACGCGGAGCTGCAATTTATTACGAACGAATGAAAGATAGCACAAAACTATTCGCGCGTCGGGATGATTGTATTGGGATTCGTCTCACATGTTCTTCCAACCGTAATCACACGCGCACTCGTCGACAAGTGATAAACGACTTATTTTCCGTGCGCGCTTAGTAAATATTAAAATTTCATAAAGAAAAAAAAAAGAACGACACAATGGGATCAAAACGAAAAACGGATTTTTACGAACACGAGTGTACTCGTCAAATTACGTGCAAATCAAACGGAGAAAGTATATCATAAAAAAAAAAAAAAAAAAAAATGATGAAAAATGACATTTCGCCGCGTCTTACACCTCCTTCGCGATTTATTATATAAAAAAAGAGACGAACAAAAAAACCTATTTATTATTATATACGCGTATATATATATGAAAAAAAAAAAAGAAAAAAAAATACCGATATATGAGGGAAAATATCGCAGGGCATTCGCGTCCGTCTCGTATTATTTCGTCCTCCGCACTAGCGTCAGTGGGGATCGATGACTTATTACACGCACGGACGCCGGACGCCGCTGGTCAGAAAATCCCTTTGCAGCCGAAGGGTTGCCCTTTTTTCCTCCGCGCGCGTACACCACACACACGCGCGCGCTCCTCCGAACGATTCCCCCGGTGCGCTGCCGTCGCCGCCCGCGTACATACAGCGAGTTTCGGTGAAGGCGGCGGCGGCGGTAGTAGTGTCGAACGGGGTTACGCGGTACCCGGCGGTCGGTGAAGGGACGCGGGAAGGGGGCGGTCGGGTAAACGGGAAAAATTATCGATTTTGATGACACGGCGGAAGAAGAAAAGGGGTGACCGGCTTTGTACGTGTGTGTGTGTGTGTTCGCTTTTCCGCCCGTCCGCAACTTTCTCTCTCTCTCTCTATCGCGCACCGCCGTCTATCTCGGCCAATCGCGTCGCGTCCCGTTATTACGTTTATCGCGGCTCTCGCGTTATGTTTCCGCGCGCGCCGTCGTCGCTGCCGCCCACGCAAATATTATATTTACGTGTGTGTATGACGGATAATATGTAACGGGCCCCGGCCAAAGGGGGCGTGTCGTTATTACATAATATATAAAAACTGGATCCAATCGGAGCCGGCCGAGTTATGACGATGACGATGACGGCGATGATGCGCGCGCGCACGCCGAGGGAGGAGAAAAAAAAAATATTACATAACGCCGGCGGCGGAGGTGTGTTTTCTTTTCTCTCTCTCTCTCTCTCTCTCTCATTCTCTGCTTTGCGGGGTTGCGAGGTGTCTTTTTTTTTTTTTTTTTTTTTTTTTTTAGGTGGCCGTTTTGAACGGGAGAAAAAAATAAAACGGAATTCGTTTATGGGGAACGTCGTCGTACGGTATTAGAAAAAAAAAAAAATACAACCCCGGCGGGTTTTTTTATACGGAAAATTGCCGTATAATCCGTTGTAAAACAAAATAGTCGGCGGCGCGTTGTGAATGCGATTCGGACAGAGAGATTTTTAGAATGGATTCTTGTCGCTTTAGGCGTTCGAAACAAATCAACGCGATCCTTCGGTGTAACGTTTTCCGTTATATCGAACGATAATTTTTGACAATTAAACGCCCGATAACAGAAAAATCGTTATGAATTGTCCAAAAATTATAAGAAAGTTTTCGGCCCGTACATATAAATATAAAATTACGCTTTCGGCGAATGTTACAACATTTTATATTAGTTTCAAATACGACGAATAGAAATGACCGATAATCGATGTGGACGATATCGCGGCGTTATTTTTTTTATGTAATTTTTCGATTGGTCTTATTTCTTTTATCTAACAACGGTTATTTTCTAATCCGTAACGAATTCTCGTGATTCACGTTTTTTTTTTTTTCGGGTTTCGATTAATTGTACGACGTCTACACACGACGGGAAAATTCTCGATGTTGTTGTTAATTAGCGTTTTTTTTTTTTTTCACAATTGCGATCGGGGTGAGCTTCGTGGGGATAAACTGTATATTTATACCTCTATCATATTTCTGTTAGTGCGTCACGCGTTTGTTATAAAATGGTACGGAAAATGGTTTTCTCAAAATCCATTTTTCGATCTCAACTCGTGAAATTTCGCTCGATCTACACTTCTCAAAAAAGTCATCAGGAGTTATCAAGAGGATAACGCTTCGAAAAGCGATTTTAACGAGCACGCAATTGGCCATCGTCAGAAATGTCCACTGTAAGACGAATAATAAATACACCCGTCGAACGTATATTTATACAATTCAGAACGCCACGCGAAAACAAATAACAATGCAAACGTATTTTAAATACAATATTTAAACCGTTAACGAATATTGTTTGTAATTAACGTTAATCCTTAGTAAATACCGTTAATATTTTCATTATTAACGTTTATTATGATATACGTACACAAAATAATAATAATAATTTACGATACAAGCGTACATATATCTTATGTGTACACGAATTTTCTCTGTATTAATAATATAGACGTCGGTATTTGTAATTTTTAGGACTATTATCTCGCGAATATTTCAATTTATTCCTCTCAAAAAAAAAAATCTTTTTTTCCTTTCTTTAGAAAATCCCGGTATAAGCGGTTATAAACGTATTATACGATATAACATGGCTATATAATAATAATAATAATAATCCATCTGACGTCCATTTCAATCGAACGCCTCGTTTACAATATTATATATTAAATACGCGTTCTATAATATACCGGTGTTATAGAATAATATTATTATACCGAGTCATCTATTGCCTATACCTTATATACATTACACTACACCGTGTTTATATCGCGGATTTGCGTCCGTGTGTAGTATCCAATAATGCCTGCAGATTATTATTTGTTCATTGTTTTCGCTTTTTAATTTTTATGTATCGAAAAAGTGTGATAATTTTAGCGCGGCGAGCAGAATACCGTATTGGGGAAAAAATACGACCTTATAGGTTCCAAAAAGTGGTCTATACCGACGTCATGCAGTGGATGATTCTGCTGATTTGCAAAAGCGTCCGTGTCAGCGGGGGGGAAAAAAAATGAAGAGTCCACGGAAATTAGTAAGTAAAAAACGCAAAAAAACATATTGGAAGTCACTGACGAAGGGGATATATTTAATGTTAAATCCGACTAATAATTTGAAGCCATATAATGAAAATGTAGTATATTATATATCAAAATGTATTCGGACGTTCATCGTTCCCATTAAAATAATAAATTTTTTTGCGTGTTTATTTTGTACAAGAACGTTATTTGATTTCTTATTTCCTATTTTCAATCGGTTTTAATCAAACGAATAATTTGATTAATGAAGGTATGATGCGCAAAAAACTTTACAAGTTTTTTATTTTACAATTTTCACTCTTCAGCACACCTTATTCAAGCGAGTGAACGTGTCAAATACACGTTGACGAATTTGTAAAAAGTCTAAGGAAAACCGAAGAAAAAATTAGCACGTGGTCTACGGGGCAAAAAAGTTTGGAAACATCTGATCTGGTACCGAAAAACGATATTTTTTCAAAAAGATCATCATGCGCGAGTCGACTCGAAAGTGCTAGGCGAATATATAAATCGAACGAATTCTCACTTATTTTCACCGTATCTATCATTACTATTGAGTTCTTTTGGTTCGAAAAATTTCGATTATTTTGGTGTTACTTTGTGCCGATGTGTATTTTTTCGTTTTAATAGCGTGCAGCTGAACGAGAAGCGTTCTATATATATATATTAATAAACATTCCGCTCGTGTGTGTGGGTGTGAGTGAATAAAACGCACCGGATATGAGAATTTCGAATTAATATAAACGAATTTAAATATATTAAAATAAAAAAAAGACGTTAAACGAACGTATATCGTTCTTTTTTTCTTCTTTTCAAGCATCGAAATACATTTCTAAATTTCTTTATCCACGCGCGTTCGGTACGGGGAAATTTTTTTATTCTGTTTTTTTTTTTGAACTGCCCGGAACTTTTTGCAGACAAAATATTCGAAAGGGACGATATTGACGTTTTTCCATTATGAGCGAACTTTTGACGCCGGTTTTCGAACTGAGAAGAAAAAGAAAGAATGAAAGGAAAAAAAAAACGTGTCGTTTTTTGTCATTGTCGTTATATACACAAAATATAACGAATTTGGTATAAATATATCGTGTAAATTATTCGATATTACTATAATAAAACATACGAATTTATATAATATGTGTATATATCAGCAAAACGGATTTATATTAGAAACAAAAATTATGTCCGACTCGAGATCAAAGGAATGGCGAGAATGAGCGAGTAATATATTTTTTTTATAGATTATCTTTGTACTAATAATAAAATAAAAACAGTAATTTTTTTTTAAAAAAAAAAAAGAAGTTACGGGATTAAGTTTTGATTATTTATGTACCTATTCTACCGGTATATCACACGGTGAATTTTACATTGAGTTTTTTTTTAATCATTATATATATATATAATAGTCGAGTCTCAGAGCTATCACGGAAAACTTTAGGAACGTGTTGAAAAAAAACTCCCCGTGTTTTTCGTCGAATATTTATTAACTATTATTTGGTTTTATTAGTGTTTTTTCTTTTTTTTTTTTGCGTTCTCACTTAAGACTAGAGATTATCTATTTATCTATCTATGACGTTTTACAAGCCATTTAGGCCCATTTCCACAACAACCACTTGTCTCCACTGATCTCTTTCCTTAGCCAGTTCAACTCCGTTCTCAATTCCAAGCTCTTCTAAGAGTCCTTGTCCACTCTATCCGTCCATCTTTGTCTGGAACGTCCTCTTGGTCTTTTTGTGTTTGGTTTCCATTCTGTAACTTGTCCAATTATTTTCTCTGACCTCCACACGTGTCCAGACCATCTCGATCTACTAAGACCAGAGATTAAAATATAAAAATTTATAAGATTCTAATATACTCTGCGCACAGATATACTCCATGTGATCATTACGTTTATCCGATGAACGTACCAAAAAAAAAAAAAAAAATAAACATTTTTTTTTTATTAATCCGGTATACCACCGGTAAATTGATGGAACTCTCTGCACGTCTCTCTCTATATATATATATATATATAGGTTGGTATATAATACAGACCATTATAATATATGCGTTGAGTGTTGTTAATTCTATACGCTGAGGGCATATAATATTTACTACGGCCGTGTTATCCAGAGACAAAATCGATGTGATACCTAAACCCCTTTTTGTCGTTTGCCTGAGATCGCGTACAATTTATACATATAAATTATGCGGTCGGACGATTGAATAACACGGGTGTATTATTATTATTATTATTATATCACGGTAACACTATAAAAGATAAAAGAAGATCAATAATTTTGTTTTTGAATGTTCATCGTTGGATTAGAAAATTTACCTACATAACGTTTACATATCTAAATAAATGAATAGGAAAAAACCGATTGTGATCTATGTAGTAGTGTCTCAATACCAATCGTTTCACGAGAAACTCTGGTTAAGAGAACGATAATGACAAATTGATTTTTTTTCTTTTTCATCGTCGAAACAATCGTTTCGCGAGGGAAAACTAATTGACCGAAGACCGGCTACAACAGTTGTCGTATAAACGACAAATATTTATCTAAACAACATCGGATAAGGAAAAAAAAACTGTTTTTCTCTCTCTCTCTCTCTCACTGTCTTTAATACAATATTATTTACGGACGTTTTTCTTTTTTAAATCTCGTGTATACAGTCATTAACGCTGTAAATAATAATAATAATAATAATAATAATAATAATAATAATTATAATAATAATAATTATAATAATAATAATTATTATTATCGAAAATCATTAGGCACAAGCGCGTGTAACACTTTCGCGTACACACAGGAGTCGTTGACTGAATTACAGTGGGATAGGTTTTATTTCACACATACACACACACACACAGGGCTCAGGGAGAATAATATTGATTTTCACCACCCCCCCCCCCCGTCACATTCTCCAACACTGTCGTTCGTCCCGTCCAACAACAATAATTACAACTGAACACGCCACCACTGCAGCACGACGACGGCACAATGCGAAGAGAAAGAGAGAAAAAACCGCCGTCCCTGCTCTGTCTCTTCACAGTGCATAGCCTAAACGTCTCGATTCAGGAAGACGCAGCGGCGGCTCAGAATGCTCTCCTCTCTATTGAGTACGTCGTACACCGTATATATATATATATATATAGTGTATGTTATACAGAAACGACAGAACAATATTATGCGCAGTTTGCACACACACAGAGTAATATAGTCGTCGTTTGTCTCTGACACCACCGCGTATATTATCGTTTTCGCATCGTAACGTTTAATTAAACGCAAACTACAACAATTCCCGTATTTGTACAAATGTATACGTGCAATTGATAATTGTTTCTCGTATATATATATAATAGTTTATTATACGACCACGTGTGTAAATCGTTTTTATTTTGAAAATTCCGAGCTATCGGTTTTTAGAATTTTCTTTCGATTTTTTTTTTGTTTTTCTTACTTTTCCACTAGAAGTGCTCGTTTGCGCGCGCTCCATTTTATTCGGTAGCGAATTTCGCTGTTGTTACAAAAGCTTCGCGGTACATTACATAAGTCCGTTATTCGATTTTCTCACTAGTCAAATAATAATAATAAAAATAAAACGCGATTTCGTCAAAATTCGTCACTGCATTTCTACGAAAATACCGATATTGAAATTTACACGTAGAAAAAATGTGTACAAATTTGCCTCTAATCGAAGCAATTATTATTAGATGTCGAGCGATTCACGAGCAGTTAAAAGGAGTGATTTTTTTTTTTCTTTGGTTCTCACATCTGAAAACCGTATACGACATACGATTATGTGTCAAACGTTACTTCGATTATATCCGAGGAAAAAAAACTCGATAAATTCTTAGTCACGATTTTATTTTTAAACTTTTTAAATTTGTCGACAATACGTATTATTTTGACGGAAAGTGTAGAACACTCCGCGGCGGATTTCTTATATTTTTTTTTTTTGTTTTTGTATTATTATTTTCGTTACAATAATTGTAACGAAATTATAATTATTAATTATAGGGAGTTAATTTTTCGTGTACACATTTGATGGCATATAACTAGTTTTTGCAATACATGTTTTTTCATCGCCGGTCTACAGCTATGTGAGTTTATTTCGTTTTAACGGTAAACGAAAAGATCCAATTTTTCTGAAGAAACAAAGTATGCCAACACCGTAAGCTTTCGTTCGATATGAAAATTTAATCTGTAAGTAAAATACAGAATCCGGTCAAAACTAAAAAAAAAAAATCATTTTTTTTTTTTGTTTGTTTTGTTTTTAAAGTGATCGTACAAAAGTTTTGATTAGTTTTACGAAATATTAATGCTCGTTCGTGAGCATTTTAACGTGACTGTAGTCAGAGTCGCGTTATATGTTCGTACGCGCGTTATAACGTATATAAAGCATAATATGTTTCCCATATAGTTTCAGAAGTTTCGTCGATGGTAAACGAATCGTGTGACCTATTTAATTTTCGCTTATTTCCAAACAGTCATATAAAAGAGTAATCGATACGAGGATAACGTGTACGGGAAATTGAGAGGTATACGCGTATAGGTATTACCAACTATATAACAACGTGTACAACGACAGACGTGTGTCGAATTCAGCGTCTCCTCAAAACGGTCCAACAAATCCGAATAGAAACAATTTTTTTTTTTATTCATTAAGATTATTATTATTATTAAATTTCGGAATTTAATATTTAAATCTAATTATTGTTAGATTTCGGGAGAAAATTGACGAGACAATACTCTAAATTCAGAACGAGAATCTGATGCGAAGAACTGGCGGGAGAGATCCATTTCCGTCTACACGCGTACGTATCTAATCAAAAATAGCAATCCGGTGTACAGTGTTATTTTATTTCATTAGACAATAAACCAAATGAGTAACAAACACAAAATAATTAAACGCAAATCGCATTTTATAGAATTTTTTCTTTTACCGAATTAGATACCGTGAAACGAAAAACCGACTCGTCGCTAATATTTATAAATCATTATGATTTATAAAATATCGTGAAGACACTTGACAAGCGGACATTTTCTAAACTTATATATTTGAGCACTTTAAATTCCTCTCTCTCTTTTTGGGGAGGGGGGAGATTGAAAAACACAGAAATTCCGTTTCTTCTACAAACGATTTTATATGATATTTCGAATTAAATATTTTTTTTTTAAGCAATAAATCAAAATATATAACTACGTACAGTATACGTAAATAGAATACTCATCGAGTAATATGACTCGCGGTTCTTTGCATATATTCATTAGAATTTAGAAAATCGAAAATTATATAATAAAAGTTTTAAACGTTTATTTTTATTGGAGAGTTCGGTGAGGACTTTTGCGAGTTTTTCTACGTTTTTTCTGTCAATTGCGAGCACATTGTGTTAAACTATCGAGTCTTCAATGTTAATGATCGGTAAAAAAAAAAATTAATGTTTTGTTTAACAAAAAAAAAAAAAAATGAATAGAAAAAAAAACATTAATCGTATCAATACAAATATTCTGACGTAGAATTCATCGAGTAAGCTTTTGCGAATTTCTGCGGATATTCGTCTACACTCTTTTGCGAGATTGATAAATAATTGTCATTATGATCTGTAGCGTTTTTATTGAACGAGTAATGTGTTTAACGTACGGTGTCGACGCAGTAGCGTTAAACGTGTTAATGTAAAATAATATTTTAAATTTACGTTTTGGTCCTCGAGGAGAGGATTTTTATGTATTTCATTTTTTTTTTGTACTACGCGTTGACGTGACGTTATCTATAGATAATGCGTGTATTGAATTATTCGTTCGACAGCTGCGGTGTTATAAATGCAAATATATGTCGTATAGTGAATTCATTCAAATTACATCACTATATATTATTATAGTATATATGCACAATAAAATCATATAATATTCAAACGAAACCCAACGTGTAAAATCCGTTTTTTTTTTTTTTTTTTTTTTACAAAATTAGATTTATCGCACACCGCCGTCGTCGTTTCTCTCGTTCCGACAATATTGTTCTTTAGGAGGAATCTATTATCGCGCGCTGTACCGGCGGCATCCGTATAATATTTTACGGGCCATCGTATTGTTTTTAGTTTTCGCGCATAATTCGTTTGTCGCGTAATATGTAAATTTTCTTTTTTCTTCCCTTTTCTCTCCGTGCGTATATAAATACGTTTTTCCGAAAGTTCTTCTTCGTTAATGTTTTAAAACAAACGACGGAAGCCAAGTGCAACGCGACGGAGGCGCGGTCAACGTCGTGTAAACACGTTTAATCCATCGGGGACGGTTCTAATAACAAATGAAAACTCGAGCGAAAGACGAGTTTATATATAGACAAGAAGCGGGCAAAGAAAACAAAAATGAAAAAAAAGGACGGATGACGGAAAGAAAAAAAAAAAAGTCGTTAATTTTATTTCAATAGAAACGGACGAGCTTTCGCGCGAGAATAATATTAAACGTGTTTTTTTTTCTTGCGCACAGCTAGCGCGTCCGGTAGAAGGGTTTGATTTTCATAAAAAAAAAAAAATAAATAAAATAAATAAACCCGTAAAAAAAAAAAAAAAAAAACGAGAGGGAGTATCCACGACACAAAAGTCACTTATAAAATATTCAACAAAGTTAAAAAACGACACTCGAGCGTAACGAAAATGAAAAGCATTTCCATTTTTTTTTATATAGCGCGGTACTCTTCGCAGGAATCATTCTCTGTTTGCACTGGAGTCTGCTTCGAATCCCTTCCGTTGTATAATTATATAACGCCGAGCGTAATTCCTATACGGCCCAGTGTTTTCTTTCTCCTCACAAAGTCCGTACGTATATCAACGACATAATGTGGCAAGAAATTAAAACACGAATTTCACACGACTATAAACGCATCCGTTCGCGAGTAATACACTTAATCTACTGATCGACGCGCGTCGATCCCGAGTAAATCCCTGGGAAACGTTCGACACGTGGATTTGGCGAAATCCACAGAAATATAAATGAAAAATATTCACGAAAATTCGTCAACGCCTTAATTCAATGCATTTAAATACTCGTATCTTTCGGTTTAATAATATTTTAACTGAATGTTTGCGGTATCAAAAACTTCGGCAAAAACATCACCTTCCGGCCAACCTATATGACACGACGAGTAAAAGACTATAAAACACTTCCTCCACGTGTTCAACCGTAATTCGGCAAACAGATTTGAGAACTGTAACGAAATATTTTATATAATGTGCAAAACCATAAATCTTATCGTTCGTTATTTATTTTATAAAAAGTGTAATTATACGATTTATCCGGCCTTTTCGTTTGGAGTTTTTAGTAATGAATAACGCGAATAATTTAATTGACGTGACAGAACAAAAACCAAAGGTGAGAAAATCAATTAACGTTATGTAGTTACTGTATTTGTACTGAAGAATATACAATTGAACTATTTCGTTACATGTTTTTTGAGACAGAAACGGTTTTTACAATTCCGATTTTGTGTTCCTATGCGAAGTAAAAAAAAATTCTGTTTCGTTGCTGCGATTGTCTATAAAATAGAAAATTTTCTATAGAACGTCAAAAACGTGTAGGAAAAGTACGCACAATTTGTAAAATAAAAAAGTATTGCATAGAATTTCAAGTAGAAAGCGTATAAGACTCATAAAAGAAATATATATATATACGTTATTTGAAAAAAATAAATATTGCACAATTGTAAATTTTCTTGAGAAATTGAGAGAACAACAACGGGAAGTGACAAATATAACGTACAAGATTATATTTTTTTTTATTAGCTTTTAGCTGAAACTATTATAGCTCAACACTTAGAAAATTACAGATTTATCCTTAAAGCTAGAACTAAATTACCGATACTTAAATACATATACTTATAGGAATGAACAGAAATATACACACATATAAACATATGTAATAAATGAAATATATATATATATATGTATAATATTAATATTAGACAAGGAAGAAAAAAAAGCCCATATTTGCTAGATTTTAAAGCCAGATTTGAGTATAATATTTAAAATGTACAAGATTATATCATCTGTTTAATTCGACGATTTTGTGAGTACAATAAATAGTTGTGACGTCATATCAATTTTTTCGTCACATAAATGTTATTCGTACCGGGTTTTTTGAAAATCACAACACGTTACGCCGTTGTGCAGTCGTTATAATCTGCGAGACGATTCCCCGCGAAATAACGAACTGATGGGCGCGAAATTCCAAAAACTCAAACATTTTTGTACAAAAATTAATCCGCAATTATTATTATTATTATTATTGTTATTATTATTATTAATATTAATTATTGTTATTATTATTTTTATTGTTTTTGTAAACGGACGATCAATCGGACGAACTCGTTGTCAGTGTCAAAACGATTGTGTCCGATTGTGGTTTGACGACGAGGCCGATTTTTCAACATGAATTTCGACTACACATACATTCGTGACGATTTGAACACACTGATATTTTTACCGTTATTTAATAAGTAATGAAATAATACAAATAACAATTAGCAAAAAAAAAAAAAAAAAAAAAAAAAAAAATAGCCAAATGACTGGAACAGTTCCACCCGCCGTCCGCGGCGTGTTCGTTTCTCTCGTTCGGTGTGTACGGGGGCGAGTGCTTAACACGACACTCGCCGCGTGCGTGTTAGGAAAAATTAATAAGAAAAGAAAAAAGAATGGAAACCGTTCGTCCGCCGGAATGAGGAAAACGGACGGACGGGGTGAGGTTTTCGCGCGCGCGACTTAACGAAACCGTCGGTTGAATATATTATTATGGTTATTGTGCGCGCGCGCGCGTGTGTATACAAAAAAAAAAAATAAAAATAAATATATTTTTTATATATATATATAAGAGAAAAGAAAACAAACGGTCGGAAAAGAAAATCGCGTATTCTCTTTAATAGCTTCTTCTTTTTTTCTCTCTCTCTCTCTCTCGTCGCCCGCGAAAACCTTATACGTTTGTGTGTATATACGTATATAAATAACACACACACACCTATTATATATACGGATGCAATAAGGCGTTAAAGAAGAAAAACGGCGGTGGCAGCCGCGCGGCGGTGTATTTTTGTGTGCGCGCGCGCGCGCGAAAGATGAAGCTGGCAAAGGCATTCAAACACAACGCGGAGGAGATAACGTTTAAATATATATACAAACAAAAACTGAGAGTGAAACGATCCCTTCTGCCGCGGTGGACCGGTGACGGCGGCGGCGGCGGCGGCTGCTGCTGCTGCTGCTGCTGCGGCTGCGACGCTATGACGAGGCGGCGGCCCGGAAAAGCGGGCGGCCCGGAAATACGAAACTTTTACAATATGCGATAAATTGTGTGTAAAGCTGTGCGCCGCGCGGCCGCCCATCGTTTTCCGCATCCCTTTCCCCTCACTTACTTCTCGCTCCCTCCATCCTCATTTTATTACTAACGGGATCGCGCACATATCGCCGCGCGCGCTCGCTCGCGCATAATATATTATTTTATATGCAAAAGAGCGATATATACGTATACGAGGCGGCGGCGCACACCCCACACACACAGCATCAACCGCCCCTCACCGATCCGAGGACTCGGGAGATAAAATACAAAAAAAAAAAAAAAAAATACGTGCATATTATTATATATATATATACCGAAATATCGGTAGGACGGGGTGAGGGGGTTTTTATTTCGAACATTTTCCTAATCGATGGGTTAGGAAGAGAGACGGAGACGGAGTGAAACCCCAGTGGCGGCGGTTAGGCTAGAAGGACCAAACTCGGATTTCGTTTTGCCACACACACACACACACACACACACGCACACCTGTTCGAATCGAAAGTGTGAGAAAATGTCGAAAAAAATTTTTATTTTCTATTCGTCGTTTTACCGTGCGTCTCGTTCCGCGCTAGGCCGGAGCGTCGGGGGAAAACGAGAGAATTACGGATTTTAAAGTGTTTGACGGCGTTCTTCGTGTACGAAAGTATATACAACGTCACGTCAATCATACGTACAAAACGTCGCATTTGTGTCGGAAAATCGTATTGCGATTTTAAAAACGGACCCGATACGCGGCGCGTTCGTTGCGTGAACCGACGATTGCAAACGCTTGTAATAACTCCGTCACTCGCCTTTTGTCGCAGAACATTCCAAATACTTTGATGCGCTTTTAACGTAGATATGAAACGAGTATTTTATAATTTGATTACGATTGAATTTTTTTGTTTTCCCCCCGTTGAATACATCGTTTTTTTTTTTTATTTACATTTTCCGTTTTGCGCGCAATAGGGATTTCATTTTATTTGTAAAATAGTAAGGTAGAGTCGAAAACAACTTGGTTTCCGATGTGTCCCATCAATGTAATGGCATGATATGACCGTCTGAAAAATACGAAGAGCTGGATAGTCATTTTCAATTTTCCCAAAATGACATTTGAACAACAGCGGTCCAATTCCAATCCGTTTCGTTGTGTACAATATCCATCGCAGTCAGTTTTATTATCAGAAAACGTTATAATAACAATACAGGATTTTCCATGTGTTTCAATAATTTACGCAACACTCGTGTTATAAAGTATTAAAAACGATACGGTCGAAATTCACGCGGTGGCGTTTTTAAATGCTCGCGCAATAACGACAAATACACTGCACCATTAATATTACATAATAATATAGTGGTATAAACCACCGGCGTATTCTATATTTGTTTATTTTTTATTATTTTGTTCGCTACGTGTACGAAACGCACGGAAATTGTGTCTAAACGTTTTCCGTCATTTGTACGTGTATTTCTTGTGGTAATTGTTCCAAAAACGTTTTTTTTTTTTTTTTTTACAATCAACGAGTTTCGGTGTTTTAGATTACTTTACGTGACATAAAAATATTATAAATTTATGAATACATAATAAAACCCGTTCAAAAATGTGTAATTAGTGTTTGTTGGTTGTCATCCATGAGTGATTTATACGATTTTTTCTGATACACATTGCAATATAATACACGTATATCGTATGCTAATGAAAAATATTTTCCACCCAGAAAGTTATATTCAGCGCTCGTCTATATATCAACGCATCAGCCAGTGTTTCTCGAAACTGATTGACAAGTATTGTTATTTCACGTTAATGAATATTATTAATCACAATCAAATATATACCCTACGTCACTCAGGAATAATGTAGCTTTCTACTGGTGAAAGACTTTTGAAAATCGGTTTAATACTTTCAGAGATTACTTCCTACAAACAAATTCACCAACTTTAACTCTAAAATATTATACAGTATTAATATATACATATATATATAGAAAATATCGGCATCGACATATAATTAAAAGAGTCAAGGAAAAAAAATTATTCCACATTATCATCGTTTTATAAATATTCCATGAAAACAAATCATTAATTTTTAGTATGATAAAGCGATTTATGTGTTATGACACTAATTTACAGTAATATTTATTAATTTTATCACATTCAATAGAATAGTGAAAACAAAACCAAAAAATAAATAAAAAAGTATATGTGAATGAAATAGAAAAAAAAATCACTTTGACAAAATGACTCCATTATCTCTTATGATTTCCAATATTATTCCTTTCTATTATAGGCTTGAGCATATTCCTTTGAATAAATACGGTTATAATCACGAGCTTAATATGATATCGCTCGTAAAAATGAATTTAAACAAAAATTATTAATAAAATTAAAAATAATTTAAACACAACAAATAACATATATATATATATATTAAATTAAAGAAAATAAAAGCCAAGCAAATAAATAATGCGCAATTACTCAATTGTTGTTGTATGAAATATCAAAAACGTATTATCGAAAAAATTCGCTTAAATATTAAAATCGCATTCAATCTATAGAGGTAATACGGAATAAATCATAAAAAATAAACCGATTTCCAAATTATAATATCTAACGAATTTAATTATCGCGAAATTTACAGACCTTGTAAATATACAACCCGAGTTGTACGTCCACATTCATATTATACACGAGTGTATTTAGTGATTTAAATTCAAGAACTTCTAAAAACGTCAAACGCGTAAAATTTTTACGCAAACGCGTCATAAATAAAATCGTTCTATTTCCGTCAATTCGCGTACGTCTAAATTGAACGGCCGAGTGGGAAAAGCGGATAATACATTTTCCGATAATCAAAGAAAACCGTTTATTTTCTTGATTTTTTCATTCGAATAGAATTTCGTCATTAGAATAGAAGAAAAAAAAAAACGTTCCTAACCGCTTTCGACATCTCAGATTATGAGATCATAATAATCGATCGTTTTTTACACGCATCACTTTTAACGAGCCGGTGTATCCGTTTTACCACTACCAGGTTACTCCGTTCGATTAGCGCGCAGAGAATTCCAAGGAAAATGTCAAGTTTCACGTACGAGACTGCGCCGTTCGTAGTGTGTATATATGAATGTTTTATCGTTTGGTCCCCCTCCCCCCGTTAGTTTTTCCGGTTATTTTTCTTTTTCGTCGTACAAGTTTTCGTGCGCGCGCCCGGAGTGTTTAACACTTTTCGGACTCGACGGGACCGGGCGAGACGTTGCGAGAGGGGGGGGGGTGGTGGGAAGGAGTGAGAAGGGACGGCCGGTAAGAGGAAGGGGCGGAGAAGGGAAAAAAAGAAAGAATTTAAGACTCTATGTGTCCGTACTACTACTACTACTACTATATATATAAAACTAGACGGCGGCGGAATAATCCTTTGTTTGGC
This sequence comes from Chaetogeoica ovagalla, assembly GCA_032441825.1. Classification (NCBI taxonomy): domain Eukaryota; kingdom Metazoa; phylum Arthropoda; class Insecta; order Hemiptera; family Aphididae; genus Chaetogeoica; species Chaetogeoica ovagalla. Next base: position 712,557 of record CM063749.1, on the reverse strand, counting down.
CTGCAGCTGATGGACAGGGTCCAGCGCACGTACGCGCGGTAGCCCCGGGGGTGTGTGAGTTTAGGGTGGACGACGGATCTCTTTCCACGGTTGCGGTGGTGGTGGAGGAGACGGGATGCGGAGGAGGTAAAAGTGAGATAGAAATATACGGCGTATATTTCGTGTGTGTGTGTGTGTAGTGCGGCGGAACACGGTGAGAGAGAGAGAGAGCGAGTGGGAGAGACCTTTTCGCTCTCATATACCCACTCCGCGCGGTCCGCCGTCGTCATATCCCTTCGGCCGCGGCGGCGTCCCTTCTCGCGCGCCGCCGACACCACCGCGCGCTCCTCTTCACCTCATTCCGACCCTCCGACCGTGTCACCACGCCCCTCCCGCCAAGAGGTTCATCTTGTAAATGTGTATCGCACCGCCGCGGTAGGAAGCTTTTTCTTGCCCGATCGATAAAGCCCGCACTGGACAAAGATGTGGTCAGCGGCGGCGGCGGCGGCGGCATTTCCCGGCCATCGGCCTTTGTCGCTCCCCCTCTCCTCCGTCTCTTTTTGCCCCCCCCCCTCCGCCCTTTGCCAACACAATAATCCGTTTTAGCTACCCTTGTACGTGCAATAATGCGTCGTATTTCTATTTTTATTTCTTTATTTTTCTCCTTTTTTTTTCTTCCCCCCTTTTTTTCTTCTTTTCGCCGATAAAATCAAACTCGGCTCGCACTGCGCTCCGCCGATACATATTATATATTTTATATATATAAAACGTGGAAAACGTACCGTTTAAAATAAAATACATTGTGTACAGTTTCGTATACAAAGAGTTGACCGAAAAGTGAAAAAAAAATAAAATAAATAAAAATTCTTGAAAACGGGGAGCAAAAAATGTATAACACTGAATGCGGCGGGGGCGGATGAAAATGTTTTGGATATTCTTTCGATTTTGGGAAATAATAAGTATCCATTTGCGCCGCTGTCTTCGCGTATTCCCACAGTGTTGGAATCGGGGAAATTAAATTCAGAGAGAATCTGTGCTTTAAAAAAAAAAAAAAGAAGAGTTTTACAAAGAAATTTATTTGGATATGACGTGAGGACTGAGCCCGCTCTCCGTCCTTCAATCACTACTTTCACGTAATAAAAATCCCTTACATTTAGTCTCCGTCCTAACTAAAAATAGTTGTTGTACACACACAGATAAAAAAAAATAAAATTGCTACTAGAGGACTTCTGTCCGCCGTGCGCGCCCACCGACCGATTCGTGCACTGGTCATGAATTCAACGGTATTTCGAACTGTGATTGACTGTTGCTGTTGAGTTTATCAGTCAACGACGGAAATGTTAACAAATCAACCTATCAATTGTAATTTGAAATATAACGTCAACGATTGTAAACGTTACCTTGTGTAACGCGCGTTTTTTTTTTCCACAAACGATTCGATAGAAAATCACGAAGCAATCAAACATTGCGCGTTTCGTGTTTAAAATGTTTTTCTTCTGTTTTGTCGGTGATTTATTCAGAAGCGTAATAAGGAATTACGGACTACAAAACGCCGATGAAGTTATATTGACGATTTCTGTTTTTGATTTTTAGAATTTTTAAAAAATAATGTAAAACGTGAAATTGACCGTTTATTAAAATTTTGTTAAAAAAAAAAAAAATTCAATAATCTGTTTTTTTTTTTTTTATTACCTCTAACAAATTCGAATTTTGTGTGAGATGAACTATTACGTTCTATAACGATAATTTTGTTTTTTCCTTAAACGCATTAATTTTTCCTATAAAAATATTCGTTTTTATTGAAAAATATTTTGTATTCGATTTTGTACTCAAATGTTAAAAAAAATTTCAAAAATTTTTCATTTTAATTTTTCGTTTTCGTATAACACACGAGTAGCGACGATTTATGGACGTTTAGAATAATTGGACCAATTGGAATTCAAAACAATTTAATAAAATTAAATCGTTATACCTCGTTATCACACCATAATATAATACAAAATAGTATACAAATATTCATACCGAATGTCTACGTGAACTCGGGTATTTTTTTTATTTCTGACCAATTGCGCATATACAAAATGTTTTTATGGAATATTTTCAGAAATGAAATTTTTGATTAATTTATCATATTAAAAAAAAAACCACAACGTCTTAAATTCACTGGGATCGAACTGTATTCGAAAACATATTAAAAAATGGTTAATTTTTAATTAATAATTAATAACTCTCACGAGAGATGGCAATAAAATAAAATTCTCACTGATCGCTCCGTTAAAAAAAGACTTTTGGAATATTCATTGAGAATTTTCTTCTTTCTATATAAATTGTAACACATTTTTTCCCCATATTATCTGACGAGTAGCTTTTTTTTTTTACTATTCGACTTCATTAAATTATTTTATTATTTTTTTTTTTTTTTTTTGTATTCGAAATATTATATCGTTCATAGCGAGGACGAAGTTTCTATGTTTTGTTTTATATCCTACTCCCCAGAGAGAAATTCAAAGTACTATTATTGCTGATTGTATTTCTCGTTATTATAATATACTGCAGAGATATCATACAACGAGTCCTGTCCCGTATTTGTATTCTACGTTATTTATAATATAGTTTTGTGGTTTTTTTTTTTTTTTTTAATACGACTGTTGTAACGCGCGCAGCAAACACTGTTAAACTGATTGTATTACATGCTCGAGTTACCTGTCCGAAACGGAAGTCGTCGAGTTAAATCTACCAGTGCCGTCTAAAAAAAAAAAAAGCCAAACGGGGGAGAACATCAAAGGTGAATCGTCCACAAATGTTTTTCTATACAAAGGTTAAATTTAGCTGCCAAACCCACGTGAAGCGATTCTGCGGGACGTTTCGAGATTCCATTTATCGTACACACGACCATTATATACATCCGATGAAAAATATAAATTCGTCGTGGCCTTAAACGATAATAATCTTCGCTGTACGCTATTATTTCTGTCAGTTACAAACCCGGTAATGCTGACAGATTTCGACAAAAATTCGTGTATACTTTGGATCGTGTTATGCGGTTTATTATTATAAACACTGGTGGGGGGGGGGGGAGAGGAGGAAAAAACGATGAAACGCCTTTTTTTTTGGAAAATTTTTAAAATTATTTTTATTTACATCGGTTTCGACGAAAATCGCCGAGAACAGAGATATTCTGCGAGTATTTATAACAGTGTATTTTATACACTAAAACGAAACAAAAATTTTATGGAAGACAATTTTAACGAGCCTTATGGGTGTTAATAGACGTTTATAGGCGTTTGTTTGGATAATTGCGGAAAACCGATTTAAAAAAAACCTGTTGTACACGCGTCATCAAACCTCTTTTTCTTTTTCTAAGCGATTCGAACACCGAACGATCGACAGTTGTTAAACGTTAAAAACTTATTTTTCGTGTCGTAACAGCCACCACACAGTACGCAGCACGAATCCGGTTTTGGATGCATTCGATTATCGTTGTTAAACGATAAGGATTCCAAACTAATGAACCGTGTTCAAGAACAAGACGAACGAGTGAGAAAATAACGTGCGACACACTTCACGCTGACTAATATTTAATTAAATTAAATTTTTTTTTTTTATTTATAATAGGCTTTTATCGTATTAAATGCAATAATTGTATATCAGTATAAATTTCTAGTGAATAACTTAAAATGGTGCGTTTATAGTTAGGAGAATTCGCGTAGAATTTAAATTTATTACAAACATTCAATTTATTTATATGGAAAACCGGTTACGTATATTATTTTATAAAAAAAATCTAGTGTGAAATGTTGTCCCGTTTCCTTTTCATTATACGTTTCCTCCAGGGTGGAAAAGTTGACGACTGACAAGCACCGCCTTTTTCCAATAGTTCTCCGGTTATAATCATTTTTATTTATTACGCTATTTATCAAAATAATACAAGTTAGGCGATTGCCGCCGATAAGAAAACCGTAAAATGTTTATTATTAATAACCACGAAATGTCTCGGCACACCGCCAATACGCCGCGGCACGCGCCGGTCGGGCGACGCTGGACCAGAAGAACAAATTAATACATTTTTTTTTTTTTTAATGTAAATTCGTGTTCATGTTTAAATACAATTAACAGTTATTAAAAAAAAAGTTTATATATTTCAGTTTCATATAACCATTTCGTTGAGTACATACTCGAGGAGATCGGTATTGGCGGCACGTTTCTATTGACTGCAGGACATACTATAATAGATTTAAATCGATTTTAATGAACATCACATGCAATTAATATTAATAATAGGCTTGCCGTCGTCTCCGAAATCGTTCGTCGTTCTCGTATTCGTTGTTTGTATTGACACACAAATTCGCTTCCTTCACGCGGTTCGTTTGTCGACGAAATTTTTAACAGTGCCAAAATATGATTATGACATCATTTGAATTGTACAAGTTTGATACTTGTGAGGAACACTCTAATATTTTATTTCGAAATTCCACCCCACTAGTAAAAAAATAAAAATAAAGCCAAGTGCAGGGTCCGACTCTTGTTAAATATGAATACGACGTGGAATCTTCTATACTATAATTTCTTTCAATAACTTAGCGTGCACCCCTTCGTCATCTCTTCTCGATACCTATTCAATTTTTTACAACAATTTTTTTTCTTTTAAATTAAACTGGACATTACGACTACAGCAACAATGCGTTTGCCGTTCGACGTGATTTTCAGTACGAGATGTATTTGCCATCGGTACATACCGTGTCCATTCATTCCATCGAGAGAAATGTATTTTATACGGATGCGCATGAGCTTGATTTAGGTAAATTAACTCTACGCGCTCTCTGATACTACTCTGTCTACTTTCTTTACAGTGTAAACACGGGTCTTGTGCAGTCTAGCTAGACCAGTGCTTCTCAAACTTTTTTGACATGGGCCTCCCTAAATTTAACGTGACTCTCGACGTCAAGGCCTCTTCGAAATCATTGTATATTTTTTCTTAATTATACAATAAAATCACATGCAATATTTCACACGAATACATTTTTAAAATGCGTAGTAAATAAATGTTTTGTAATATATTTTTGAAAAAATTTTATAATAGTATTAAACGTTAAACATATATAGACAAAAACGCATTGGTAATGACTATAAAACAATACGAAAACATTCAGTAATAATGTTGATGATTATACGATTAAAGTTATCATCATTTTCGCTAGTGATATGACTCTAATGTGAGATAAACTTGTCTGATTATTATCGAATGACAGTGTTGTCTAACGTTAGACTTTGTGGACAACGATTAATCATACGGTCGCCGAATAACCAAAAGTATTTTAAACGAAATAAATATTTCAACGTCCCATCATCAGTCATATAGCCACGGTCAACCATTTGACAAGCACTGAGCTAGACCGCGATTCAGCTCTAGTTATATTTTTCTCTACGCCGTACAGGTACCATTGTTAATATCGTTGTTGTTGTTATTATTATAATAATAATAATAATAATAATAATTATTATTATTATAATAATTATTATTATTATTATTTTTATTATTATTATTATTATTATTATTATTATTATTATTATTATTATTATTATTATTATTATTATTATTATTATAGCGAATCGTACGCGTTGTGCGAATAGTAAAATACGCTTGCGCCAAAATATTTATACCAAACACACGCACACGCACACACGAACATAAGCCTCGTTGGGCCCTGCAATACGCGTAACGCGCGGCGTCATTAAACTTAATGGAAACAGGGACGGTTGTGGGGATTAATGGGATGATTAATTTTCAGAGCAGAACTCTGTGCTCGCCTCGTACGTGTGTGTGTGTGTGTATGTATACGAGTACAAGGGGTTTAAAAAGGATGACCATCATCACCAGCACAACCGCCGCCTCGCCGTCACCGTCACCGTCGTCGTTCTCTCTGTACAGTAGTCGCACACTCGACAACAATAAACGCCGCGCGTTTCCATTTTCGCGGGCGGAATATTTTTCGCGAAAACAAACCGAACGCGTTACAATTGTTACGGCGACGTACGCGCCCCGTGTGTGTGTGCGTGACAGAAACCGACTGTACGGCATATAATATTATAAGACACGCCACTTGTTTCTCTGTGTGTGTGTGTGTGTGAAACGTAATTTTAAGGAGAAAAAAAAATTACGCGTGGGTAAAAGAAAAAAAAAAATCGTTTTCATTACCAGCTCTCTCCGTTTCTCAGCGCTCGGAAACGAGACGCGGTTCAAAGGGGGGGGGGACTCGTTTCTTTTGATTTCGTTCGATTTTCAGCAACGCGTCGGAAACGCGAAGTTCGTGTTTTTAAAAAAAGGAACGTATTTCGACGTATTATCTTAGATGTGATTTTAAAAAGTTTTAGAATTTAGAAAAAAAAAGTTTTTTCGTCACGCAAACACGTTTGATGTCTGAAGAACCCCAGTGGTTTTTCGACGAAAAATGATATCCGCAATTTGTGTATTTATCAGAAATATCAATGACATCCTATAAGGAGTCATCATTGATATTAAACAAATTTCAGGTTGTAATTAAATAGCCCGTACTTCAAGAGGAGCAAATTTTACTGAACTTTTTTTATATAAATTATTATTTGTATTCGTATTACACCTTCGACGTGGATTTTTTTTTTTTATATAGGTCAATTCACGCGATGGTTTAAACGAACAATCACGTATGAAACGCATTCAATATTTAGAATTTCAATATTCAAATAGTTACATATTATTTAGAAATTAAAGAAAAAAAAAGACACACAACGTACTTAAAATATTGCGTTTGATTTCAATTATTTTATAATTTGCGAATTTTTTTTAAAAATTTTACATTTTCTTTTTTTTAGGAAAACGAAATCAATTTATTTTTTTTCAAATCTAGAACTGGAAAGGATTTTGTTCCTTTTTTTTTCTTTTGCAAAAGAAACGTAAAATAATTTCTTTTTAAAAGGAACTCTACGTGCATTTGTGGCATTTCTTCGACATAATAACGAGTTGTTTAAGATGCTAACACACTGTTGTCACGTCGAGTGAGTTCACGTCACAACATTATTCGATACATTTAGTAATTGTGTACGAACACGCGCGTTTTTATATTTCAAAACGGAAAGAGTTCATCAGAGCGCAGTTGGAAACTGGAAGTTGAAAATGAGAAAAAACCGATCGGGTTTAATTGCGAATAAACGAAAAAAAAAATTATGGTGAAAAATCGGGTGAATACACACCGTCGTCTAGTTCCTGAATTACGAAAGGCGATTTCACGTGTATTTCCGAATGACAAAAAAAAAAAAAGAAAAAAATTTTCATCCTTTTTTTTTTAAATTGTATACAGACGATAAAATATGAATTTAATATTTTCACAAATCCATATCGTTAGCGAAATTCTTTAAAATTTTTTTTTTCTTGCTAACGACGAAATTCGTGAGACAACACGAGTCGAAAATGGTGTGTGTGTGTGTGTGTGTGTGTGATACAGACAAGCTAATAAACTGATTATTTATTTCTGGGAGAGGGAAAGCTGCAGCCCCTATGGCTACGCAACTGATTATACACGTAATTATAATTAAATAAATAATATCGTAATAAGTATTATTTTATATCAAAACAAAATTCAACATTTTTTCAATACACTGATCTACAGTACAGTGCACATTTACAGACAAACAGATACGCAGTGTGTAATACAGTGCGCGGGTACCTATTTATTATCGGATTATTTTTTTCCGTATTCGACAATGTCTACGTTTAGACAAGTGTTCCCTTTGAAAAATTCTGGTCGTGCCACTTCTTTATTTATTATTAACACGAGAAATCCTATTTTTTTCCCCGTGAGGGGAGGAAGATAGGGAGGAAAAAATGATAACTTTGCCTTCTCCCCATCCCCCAGAGCCGTTATAAAGTTTTATACGGCACACGACGACGTGCGCGCGTTCGGTTTATGGCCCGCGGATCATGACGCGCGGCGTACCACCGAACCGTCGCTTCCTCTAGTCCGATCCCTTTTAACTCGCGGAAAAACTAACCTCGTCTTCTACAAACACACGCACACACACCGTCCGTATACCGTTTGGAGTTACGCCAGTAAATTTATAACGCGCACGTAGTAGACAAGAAGACATAATGAACGCTATTAAAACTGACCACAAACTCTCGCTACTCGCCGCCGCCGCCGCCGCCGCAACGGTTATCGGGTGTGCAAGCGGTGTACGCGCTTACACACACGGTTCACCGCCCGTCCGTCGTCGTCCCGTAGTCTTTGAACATTGTGCGCACGACGTTACTTGATTGAATATACGACTTAGTTCGGTTAACGAGACCGCTATGCGCCCCACACGCCGCGTGCACCCTGCCGGTCGTTTACTCTCGTCCCTTCGTCCTTCCCGCCCCCCCCCCCGCCGCCGACGGTTGCCGTTTTAATAATGTAATTCTGTTGGCGGCGGCGAACAGACGGACGGACGATACCGTTCATATAAACGTGTGTACGCACGCGCGCAGCACTGTCCCTGCCGCCGACGACGACGACGACGACGACGTCGTTTTCCTTGTTTCAGCAGATTATATTACGCGCGCCGCACACACCCTGCACCGACGACCGGCCGAACGACTGGCGACGACCGAGCCAGCCGGAATCAGCCGACCAATCCTTTAACGCGTACAAATTGTTCGTTAGCCGCGCGCGCATTAATAACGCGCCCGGCGGATTCTCTTATCCGCCCGGCCCGACAGCGCCTGCACGGCGAAAAGACGCGGCGCGACACGCGCGTCCCGGCGAACTTTCGTCCTTCGCGCGCCCGCCCTTTCGTCTCCCGCGCAACACGAATAATATTATATCGTCGCTGGGGGATTTGGTCGGTGGGCTTTTCGGCAGCACGAACAGCAGCAGCAACCAGTTCCCGTTACGGCGTTCGACGTTTGCTTCGTATTCGACACGACCGATTCGTTTTTATTTTCGAATTTCAAAAAAAAAACAAAAATCGAACCCAATAATTATATATCGGATAATTATTGTATAATACAATCGTAAATTGTGGTTCGGTGGACTGGAGAGCAACTTTAAAACGTGCGAATTATGAAAACACGTTAACGCGACGATCGAATGATTTAACGTTCATACGCCAGAGGTTTTCCGTTAAGAGTCAGACGAGCATTTTTAGACTCGTTTCTTTTCTAAACTTTAAAAAAATCGCACCCCGGACGCGCGCATCAGACCGTATTCTTTTAATTACAATTAAATAAATCTCCAGTCAATCGTTCGCGAGTAACCGATTAAATCGAAAATTCTCGCAGTAAAATATATTCAATAAAAGCTTACTCGTTAGGGATAAAATATCGGAGTCTGCCGAAATCATGTTATCTAGAATTTTAAACGCCTTTCGTATATTGTCAACACATTTATTCCGTTAGCTCGTTCGCAAATCGATTCTTTGTGAAATTCTATGTGCAAACATGTGATCGGTCTGATTTTCGTATAATACGTGTGCGCGATATATTTTTTATAAAGACGGCGAATAAGAAAACCGTCCATTGACCGCGGCATCTCTGCTCAACAATTATTTGTAATAATTTACACGCGTTGCCAATAGTGTTAGAGTCGTCGGCACGGATGGCGGCCTACCAATGTTTTGCCAGTGGATTTTCGTTGTTTCGGAGTGGATTACCAAAACGGTTTTCTATTGAAACTCGACTAGTGTTTTGTATTTGAAACACAGGGAGACGCGCCAAGTAGGACGCGATATCGAAGAACTCGGATTTGGGTTTATTTTCAATACCTTTATTGACGAAAAATAAAATATTTTCACAACAATTGGCAAACACTTTAAAACTCATATTTAAAATGCAGTTTGTGATAGAACGACTTTTGTTCAACATTTGTTTAGGTTTTTTTTTTTTAAATACGTATTTAGAAGACGTATTTTCGTGTGACCGTGGTTATTAACTGTTCGGTTTCTCGAAAAACGATCAAAAACTTATTTGACATCTGCTATTGGTGAGAATCGGAATTAGAATTAAAACTCTGTGTTTAATCGATCGATTTTTTTATTCGCTATAAATTGAAAGCGATTTTTTTTTTTTTTTTTAAATTAATCATAAATTTAACGTATAATTTTACTGAATTCGTGTTTTTTCATACCTCGATATTTGACTATTATATTGATTAAATATATACGTAGACACTTGTTTTGCTTTTTTTTTTATATAAAAGTAAATTCATCGCGTTAAAAATGTATTTGCCGTGTTTTTCCACCGACCGTGTAGTAATTTTCCAAATGAGTAAAAAGTAAATATTTTCGATACCGTTTTAGGTCAAAGCCAAGGGCGATATATTCATTTGTGTACTTTGTTGGGTCAAAGTAGAAAAAAAAAATTAAATATTTAAATATTTTCTGCTCGAAGTCGGAAAATTGCTTAATCCGCCGCCGGACAAAACGTGTTGTTTACATTATTCAAATTGTTGTTCAAAACGTATTCGGTCTCGTGTGATACGGAGAACACGTTATTTAATTCTATCACACGAAACGTGTTATTATTATTATTTCGTTCGTCATTGTAACACGTTAATTTCCAATAGGTTATATTTTCGTTTCAGTCATATTTTTTTTTTTTTACAATAAGTAAAACACTGAACGAAAAAAGACGTTACCAGAAATGGATACATCGCAATCGACTTGTAACACTCGTAATTTTATAATTCATTTATTTTGTTTGTACGAACGTTGAAAATAAAAAAAAAGTCCATTTTCTCTACATTTATTACATTCTTATACTCGTATTAATAACAGTGTATGATGACGTAATAACTATGTCAATACATTAATCAATGATCGAAGGGCGGAGTCCCATTTCTTTTAATCCGTCCATCCACTTATTTCGTTTAAAATGATTCTTGGATTTTCAAAAATCTATTTTTTTCTTTTAATTTTTTAGTTGTTATGTTGTGCGAGTAAACGGGAGGAGTTTCTCCGGTTGCACAAGCAAAAAAAAAGCATACAATTCGTATTTCTATTAAAACGAAGAGAAAAAAATTAGTAATTAACTGGATTATTTTTATCCAGTGACTTTATTCGTGGGAGATTGGGCAGATAATTAACTCCCTTGTTGACAATGAGCTGGTGTTAGTGCTATTTGTTAAAAAAAAAAAAAAATACTTTTTTGCTTATTTTTCAACGATCAACAAATTCCTCCCTTTCAAAACTTGAATTGACGACCCCCCCCCCACTTATCTTGATCTACTAACATAAGTCTATAATATAGACTCTATATGATATCTATGTAGACACATAAAATTTTGTTAATCGTTTGTGTTCCAATTGTTGTATACGTATAAAATAATATGACGATTGTTACAGTTTATTAAAAAAAAAATATTACAAATTTCACGTGCTCCACGCGACCATTATTATTGCAAACGGACGAAATCGCTGATATATCAATAATTTTAACGAAACGTACCGAGTTTATGATTACCTGTAGAATTTTTTAAAAGAAAGGCTGCACTCGTCAAGTCGACGGGAGAAACATTTGAGTACGGTATTGTTTTCGTTATAATAATATACCGTTTTAATGAGTTTTTTGTGTTTTGAAATTTTATTAAATTTTAGTTTTTTTCCATTCGTTTTCTCTGCAGATGAACGTGAGTCCGATTTAAAATCACGCTCATTAAAGAAAACATTAAGACATCTGAACACTGATGGTCGTATCAGTTTTAGAGTGTTGCAAACGCGTTGTTTTTATAATAAAATAGTTAATTAATTCGTCGGAGTTAAAAACCTTATTTTTCTCGAAGCGTAATTTTCTAATAATAATTATTATTACGTGTAAAATACGAATTTGTTCAAAAACTTCGAGTAATCAAAAATCGAAATAAACTTTATGGAGCTAAGACGATTTGGGTTTTATTCAATTTACATTTCGAAATATATTACCAATAATAATCGTTTAGAGAATACGTTTTAAAAGTTCTCCGTTAATAAAATCGAGAATACGCGCAGTTGAAAAATCGTCTAAACTCTCCGAAGACAATTGGCCATAATTGAGAATGGCCTTAAATAGAATCGTTTAACAAGTTTCCTTAAAAATAAAATGAAAATTGTAATAAGCGTGGAGTTTATACGCGATGTATATTGTACGAAAAGACCCGAGCACGTGTCGTCAAATATTGATGTATTGAAGAAGAAAATGGCAAAAATGGCTTGGGGGAAATGCAGTGAAATAAATAAAATGTGACAGATTGTGTCGTTCTCTATTGATTCAACAGTTGAAAAATTGTAAGTCACAAAACAGCAGTGAAACGGATGAGGAAACGAAGAGTTTATATATACTCCGATGATTAATACACTCGTATTGTGTGACATCGTGGAATGAATATATATATATATATATAAACATATATACGTGTATAATACTGAAATTGATGGTTGTAATTGATTGAATGACAGCGGAAGAAAACATTTTTTTTTTATTCTTCAAGAAAATACCTCTTAAAACCCTATTTGTGTTTGCAATTGAGAAACTGAACGACAAAGATTTTTTTTTTTATAAATAATTTTCATTTTATCCGACGAATACTGCGTAATTACGAAATGTTTACTTAATACAAATATTGTAAATCGTCTTGTAAATGTTATGAATATTGACAAATTATGGATCTGTAGTGTTTTGCTAATCTGAAGAGGGTGACGAAAAATTCATAAAATGAACATTAATAATAAACAGCGGGAACGTTCGTTGCAGTGAGTAATAATAATATTTTATGCCGATTTTATTCTATTGTCGTTGTGATTCCATCCGTACCGAGTGTGCAATAATATAATGTACATAAATATAAATGAAACGATAAAACGTCGATATTTCTTATATATATATAAAAAAAAGTCACTCCGCGTTATAGCGTACAATTTTTATGTCGCAAATTTGGTTATTATTTTATTTTTTTTTACGCCCGTTCATATTTTTACAAGTCTCATGTGATTGGGGGAAAATAATGAAATTTATGTAGTTTTTTTCGACTAATAAACTTTGTTATAATAAACACGTGTTCGTTTTTTCTCTATTAAAAGTACACTATTTTTGTGTGCATTTATTCACTAAAAACACTTTTATGGTATTTAACGATTTTCGACTTTTACAAGCGTGCGATGTTATTTGCAAAAAAAAAAACCTATATTTTATTAAAATATATTTATACGATTCGTGTGTCGAAAAATTAATACGAATAAAGACAATTTTTCGTATAATGTTTTTTTTTTTTTTATGTTTAGATTCGATGTAAAACTCACGTGTGATTATATTCATTTATGACAGTTGACTTTTTCTTTTATACTCAGTTTGCTTAGACGCTCGATTTATTTGAGTATAGTTTTATTATTATGACTAATACTTGTTGTAACTGTTTTGTCTTTATGAAGAAATCAGTGTATGAGGAAAGTTTATTTAAAACGTAAGAACTCCTTAACGTTCACGTGTAAATTTGTAGTGTTCGATTTTTAAACGTTCGAAATTTGAAATTTATCGATTTGTAGTAGAATCTTACGTACGCACGATGATAGACGGACGAATACGGAAGATCGACACGAATTACACAATAACAATGTAAACGTAATACGATCCTTTGTACGTGTATGCGTCTACGATGAACAAATTGTTTAGTGTTTAAATTGTGGTTAGGCGTAGGTACTTTTGATGTGTTCAACGTCACTAATGCAAAATTTCACGTTTTTATCATTAAAATTTGTCGTGTATTTCTCTTAGTGTACACGGTAGTGTATTACAATGTTATATTAAAAATAAGAAATTATTCTGCGGCACGTATAAAGACGATTTTGAATATCCGAACGTGTTAAACGAAGAATAAAAACACTGTTTTTTTTTCAAAAAGTATTTAGAATACGTGTTCCGAATACTTCGTGAAAATAGTATTCCTTAAATATTTTGTATTATTTTTAAAAAATATTCCAAATACTTTTAGAATACTTTTTTTCTACTAGTTTTCAGCAATAAGAATATAAAATACAGTAATTATATTATTATTCAATCGAATACAAACGGTCGTCAATATGACGTATTTAGGGGGTTTCATATATAAATGAACAACAGTGATTAATAATTAAATTAATAGTGCATATGGAATATAACAAAGTCGTAATAACTCATAGTGTCATTATTAGATTTACTTAATTATTCGAATAAAGCTGGGTTCAAACACCAAATAATATTGATAAAATTAATGATGTTGTTTTAATCGTCTACTGCTGTTAGTTGTTGCTCATATTTTTTTTCCAAAATAATTACGTAAAAGTTCAAGTAATAATTCTTAATTCTTATATACGTACTATTTTAAAATATTTTTGATCTTTAAAAATTATTCGGAATACTACCCACGTTTGAAACGCTGTCGTGACTTAGCGGTAATTCCTGTGGAGCAGACACTTAGGAAACACTTAAAAAAAAAAAAAAAATACAATTTGTGAGAGGAACGTCGACACCTCTCCATAAATATATATTTACCTATTGTAATATATTGATATACCTTAATAGATTTATTTATTTATTCGTATGGCCAAAAAACAGAAAATAAATACTATTTATGATAATTATAACAATTACAGTTAGAACAAATAGAATATTAATAAGGCTATATCAGCAAAACAATAAGTATAACAATAATAGTGATGTACATAACAATAACAGTAACAATAACAACAATGTATATGAATATATGTTTTTGGCAGATATCTATAATTTAATGTCAAGGTTTTGAATCCATTCAATAGCTTCTGGGGAAGCGTTGAACATATCTTCGGGTTCACCGTTAAATTTCCTGATGGGGCATTCAGTTAGTATATGCGAGATGGTCTGGTATGGGTTGCCTTAATAGATAATATTATGATATGTTTACCTATTATCGCAGAAAATCAAAAATACTTTTATATAATAATAACTTTCAGTTCTGAATAATAATTATTTATATATTAGTGTATACATTATTACATTGTTATAATAAATCAGCAATTATGTTTTACAAATGAAACACACATCGAAGTTACGTTTCGATGCGTGTCGTAGTTTGACGCATTATATTATGACGTAAACACGTTTTCAAACGTTTTTACGAAGAAAAGCATCTTTCATTTGTACGTGTTACAAGGAACTGTTAAGAATTTCGTTAAACGTTTAACTGTAATATTATATATTAAATAATATATATATATATATACATTTTTATGACAAAAACTGTATTTTACAATATGTTTTTTTTTGTTCTGACGTTTTTTATACATTCTATTTTATAACGAACGACGATTAAATTCAACATTTTCAAAACCGCACGTCGTACGCGTTTTTTTTTTTAATCGTCACACCGTTGATCGATATCGATCGTTTAATACAATAATTATGTAAGATTTTTCTTGCCTCCCCCCCCCCTCCCCGTCCGGAAGAAAACGATTTGAAATTGTATTAACGAGTAGTGTATAATATCTAAACGAAATCATATTACGTAAACGTTTATCGTACGCAGCAGTTGAACGTACTTACGTATGTTATCATAATATTACGAACCTTGGACTGCGGTGGTGCAGCACTTGGCACCACACACTAGTTCTCCTTTCTTCTCCTTTCTTCTTCTTCTTCTTCTTTTTTTCGCTTAAATTATACAATTTATGTACGTGTATATATATATATATTATAATAATAGACGGTCGATACTGTGTATAATTTTTGCAAATGAATTTGTATTTTAATTAAAAGAAAAAAAGTCGAGAGAAAAATGCGGGCCGAGTAATATAATAAAAACAATAAAAAAAAAAAAAAGTAAAAAAAAAAAGGGCGGAAAGTAAAGAAGAAAAAAAACAAGAAAAGAAAGAAAAAAACCGAAGAAAAGATAACTTCCCCCCCACCGCCCTTTCCACTTGGTCGCCGTCTGACAACGGTGTAACATCGCGTAGCGTATAATAATATAAGAATCGTATATATATATATATTTTTTTTTTTACATTTTCTGTTCGTTTATAATTTCCATATTAAATAAGGAAATTTAAAAAAAAAAAAAAAGAAAGTTAAGCGGCGTCTATAGGGATTTCATTATTTCTCTTTCGCCTTATTGTGTTTTTAGCTTCTTTTAGACCCCGCGTCGCAGCCTCGCAGCGGCGTCGCCGGCCCGGACACACCGCCGCCTCCATCCGACGACCGATGTAAACGAAGGACTCTAGAGAGAGAGAGAGAGAGACTACGGAATCTCGGAAATTTCCACTTGTAATTTAACATTTATTTAAAAATAAAATACCCACCGCAATCGGCCGCCGAGGAGGCGCTGGCAAGAACAGCGCGACAAAAATAACAACGAGCGAGCGAGCGCGCGCGCGTCCCCAGCGCGGATAAAGTACAACGACAAAGACGTTAAAAAAAATAAATAAATAAATAAATCCCATTATTTCTGCTCATAACTAATTCGTTCCGCGGGCCTTTTAATACGGAAACAAAAGGAAAATTTACTTCCCCCGCGTGTCGCCGGCGCGACGACAAAAGCAATCGAGTTAGTTTATTTTATTTCTTACGAGGAGATTTTAATTTTTTTTTTTTTTTTTTTTGCTTTTTCTCCGGTTATTCTTCCGTACAACAATAACGACATTCATCCCCGTGTATAATAATTGGCTCCTCTTTTTTTTTCCGGCCCTCTCCAGTTTTTCTTTTTTTTTTTTACTCGCGGATTTTTCGTTTTTCTTCACTCCGTTCGCTCGACCCGCGGTCTGACGCGCGGAAACATTTGGTTTCGCCCTCAATATGAAAACAAACGGAACCGTTTCCGTAATGCGATTAAATCGTTATTATTATTATTATTTTTTTTTTATTTTAATTTCCGTTTAATAAAATCTAAGACTATTCTTTGACAAAAAGAACAAAGAAAATATATTAATTCCGCGAGGCCAATAAGTATTTGTAATTATAAGACGATTGAAATATTCATAAAATTCTAAGTCGTTCGACCGTCTCGAACAGTGGCGCGGAACCATCAGAAAAACAACAAAAAAAAAAATGGCGTGACGGAAATTTTCGAAACTCTTGAGTGGGATCTAACCTAAACTGACCTACCTAAACGTCCACCTCTTAAAAAAAAAAGCGTGACTCCTGCTGTCACACCTTTAAAGTGTATTCGGCGCCACGGATTTCGACGGCACTGAACGATGGCCCCGAAAACTTTCATAGAATAAATCTAAAAATTATTATTATTTTTATTTCACTCGAAATATTTTTGTTCCCCCCCCCCGCGCGTAATTTTACGAATAAAAAAAAAAAATGTTCGAGTTTTTCTGCGCGAGGCGAGAAACGCTGAGTATTGTAAATGAGCGTTGCTCGGTGCTTTAATTAAAAAAAAAAAAAACAGCGTTGAATTAATTTCCGATTACATAAAATCGGCTAATGGAAAGTTCGCATCGCATGTAAAGGTTCATCGAATAATATTATTGCTTCTGCGTTGAAAGTGTTCACAGAGTAAAATAAAAAATGATGGATACGAATGAGTGTCGACTCGTAACGGGTTACGCGGATAGAGATTTTCGGGTACAATATTATTGTTTTTTGAATTTGTAATGATAAATCATAAAAGAAAACGAGGAAAAACTAACGTATCGTATTATTGTGCTCTCGTATAATATTTAATAATCAATTAACGCGATACGTATTGTTGAAACATGAGATGTACATTAATTTTAGACTTGTGTTACGTTTGAAGCTCTTAAAAGAAAAGAATTCGCGTCTAAAACGAATACGTCGAAAATTTCACCATTATTATTATTATTATTATTATTATTATTATTATTATTCGCGACGATTTTTGTGTCGTTTTCAATCGGGTGCGTTTATAATGGGAAACTTACTCGTATAATCGAAAAACGTGTACACGAATAAAGTACCGACTAAATACGATTGGATACCAGAACGTAACGCGCATATCGAATTCATCCGAGCACTCCTCGCTACGCGTAGAATCTAAAATATAATAATATAAATACAACGCATTTTTATTGTGATTTATATGTATAAATAAAATCGCACATTTTTTGTTTTTATAATATTCGAGAAACGGAAATTGGTTTCGTTTTGTATAAAACTATGATACGAGGACATTATTTCACGCGATACGAACGTCGCCCCATTAATATACAAATGAAACTCTCAGCAGAGGATTGGACAAAAAAAAAAAATGATCACTTAGCCTTAGCGTATCGCGCGCGTATTATTATATTATATAAAATGCTAATAATAATTCAAATCGTAAAGTAAATTGCTTGTATTATTATTATTATACGTTTTGGCATTGTAAAACGACGACACGACGTCATAGTGTTATTAACTGGAAAGCATCGTATTATTCCGATCATGAGTGACAATCATAAAAAAGAAAAAAAATAAACAAAATCGAATCTGCTATTGTATTACAATATTATATCGTGTGTGTGTCCCCGTTGTATGTATGCAATAACGAACATGCGATTCTCTCCCTCTTTTCCCCTCGTGCGCAAATAACTCGAAATCATCGTATTTATTATTCATATACACGGTCGGGGCGTTATGTCACGTGTAAAATTGAATTCAAAACAAAAAGTTTTTTTTTTTTGCTTTGCTTTTCAATTATATTCAACAGACATTTCATTACTACGGAAATAATTTCAATAACAATAACAACAACTATGACGAAAAAACCCCTCGTTTTTGCGAAATAAATAGTAATAATAATAATTATTATAATTATTATTATTATTATTATTATTATTATTCATTTTTACATTTTATACGTTTTCAATGTCTGTAACGCGTAAATGTTTCAAATGCGTGTTCGATTACGTTGAATATGAAAATAAACCTTCCCTCGTGCACTAAAGGTAAATACATAACCGACCGAAACTCATATTGAAATTCACGATAAGTCTATTAGGCACATTGAATTGCTCTTTTAAAAAAAAAAAAAAAAAAAAAAAAAATTATACTCGTTTAACGTTGTTTCGCGTCGTAAACATCATTTTCAGCGAATTAACTGAACGTTTGTGCGTCGATAATGTGAAATAATTTAATAAAAATAACGTTAAATTAATTAATATTCAATATATATATATTTATATTTTAATTTTTTTTAATGCTTCGAATCCAACTAAATTTGTTTTTAAAATTTAGACGTTGCATTTGCGTCGGTCAATGGTCATGGCTGGTCAGATTTTAATTACTTTAAATCGAGAAATTATTGAAAGACATATAAGTCAAGTGTGGTTGAAAATTACGTACATATTTATTTTTGGTCGATTCGGAAAAATCGGTAATTTTTAAATCGTCAATAAAAAAGTCGATATTATGTGATTTCCCCCATTCTCCAAACTGTTTAAACGAGAAATATCGTAAGACCAGTCGTGTTTTAATTGTGTAGGAAATGAACATTTTTTCGTACTCGTATAATTTTATAATATCTGAAAATAATAGCGTACCGTGACTTTTTTTAATGACACTCGACGTTTATTATCTCTAAGAAAATAGAAAAAAATAGAGAGAAAAAAATTGCCTACATATAAAAGTGTAAACACCGCATTGAAAAAAACATGCGTTGCTTTCCGGACAAAATTCAACCTCATTTAAATACCATTTTATAAAGTTAACAGGTCGAGTTTAAAAATAATGTGTTTAATTAAGTTAATTAAAAAATAATAATTGTAACGGGTTGTGTAACTTAATTTAAACTTTTAACTCGTAAACACCACTCAACCTTGTTGTATGTGCAGTGTATTCACAATGATGGAAATTTCCGTTGCTGCCAAAATGAAGCCTATATACGGAAAGAGAACATTTTTTTCACCAGGAAAACATTCTCTCCGTGTCAACTGATTTCAATTAGCTGGTGCAGGCACTTAATAGGTATTGAAAATCATAGAAATATGTCCTAATAATAACCGTCGTCCATTATACATTATATAATATTTTGTTCATTAAACCTAAAACCTACAATTTGAATTTTTTTCCTTATACCGGTGCCTTATACAATCCTCATGAACCAGATGACGAGAGTCTGCGATGCGATTCAAATCATTCAGAGGAGGCAGACGAGATTATTATTATAATTAAATATAATATGATATTATAATATTAAAACGAAATATTTTATTAATTTCTACGGAGCAATGCAAATCCATGCTTTGACTCTGCATATCCCACCAATGGATAAAATGACATGGTGGAGCCGTTGGAGTGCACATGTTTGACTTGTAAATTGAAAAAAGGCAAAAAAATTCGTCGTTGTGAATACCGAATCCGAGTCTGACGAGTACGAACCTAACCGCCTTCGTCCACTGAGCCACAACATTAAAATGATTATTAAATTTATTCTTTTAGCCTGTCCCTTTTAAAATATGCGAATTTCCACATTCAATAACTCAAAAACTAATGATTTCCGCCAATTCTTTTTAAATTTTTCGTAAAAAAGTTGAATTGTCCGACGTTGCCCGTGTGCATCATTTTATGAATGAAAAAGCTTAATTTTCCGTTTATCCACAATATTTATTACGTCTGAGTTGATCAGCTCAGATGCACAAAGTTCTGTGCGCAGGTATGGTTTGCCGTCGCCCTCAGTTTAGCTGATGCCGGCGATTTCGACTTTCTCCCTTAATTCCTCGACAGTACACACTCTATTCACGGACAGATAAAGTTGAAAGTAAAAAAATAAAATACTGTTTGCAAATATTTCTTTGTAATGATCGACGTTCATCGTTTCGTCTTTTGTGAGAATAATAATAAAAATCATATTTTTGTTTTTTGTATTTTTATCGTGACTTTTTCTACGATTCGTTCATATTTTATATATTTTTTTCACTTTTTCTACTCGCACACATTCAGTAAAAGTAACGAATGTCAAATACACCAAATTTCTAGAGATTTTTTTTTTTTTAATTTTTCTTAATAAACACATCTGGCGTATATTTTGTCCCCGTGCAAGGATACGTGCCGTAGATAAAAAAGAATAAAAACATGGACGAATACTGTAAGACGACCGATTAATTATTTTTTCATTTGATATTTCCGTTTAAATTTGTGATGTAATTCCTTTTAAATGTCGAATAATTCTCAGTGATTTTTTTTTGTCTTTTTTTTTTCACGTGTGATGAACGGTTATTATTTCTGTTCGGTAAAACGTCACAACAATCGTACACTTAATAGAGGAAACGATTGTTTAAAGCGTCATACGCGGAACTTAGGCGTGTACAATTTTCATTCAATGATAATCGCCGTAACGTTAATAATATTTTACGCATAAAACAATTTCGTCGAGTAATGACCATTCGACGAATATACATTTTTAACCTATCTCGGAATAATTCGTTTTGCCACGTTCAAGTTTTGATTTTTTCAATAATTGTAAACAACGAGCGGCTTTTTTCTGTTTTTTGATATATATGTGTGTGTGTGTGATTAATAATTTTCGGTTTTTATACAGAGAGTGTATTAAAAAAAAGAAAGAAAATTACGTTATATATCAATTAAATATTGGTGCCCCTGCGCGCCTGTTCCCGAAGTACATTTATTCCCCGGCCTCGGCGAAAAGAAAATCGAAAGCCGGGGAAAAAATATAATATGTACGGGGATAAGAGAGAGAGAGAGAGAGAAAAAAACTCGTTTCGATCCGTTGCAGTGTGGTGTTAGGTGTGAAGAAGAGGGCACCATTGTGTTATAATATACGAACGGTTGCAACAAAAGCAGCTCTCCGAACGTGTTATACATGTATTTCACTAGCGCTGTATACTGCGTCTGGAAAAACGCCACTCTTCCTATCCCTTTCCCGAAAAGGAAGGGCTCACTCGAGGAACACAACACGAATACCGCCACCACATCCGGATGAATAGGTGTGAGGAGGGGTAGGGGGAGCGGTTAAATCCTTGAAATTTATATACCGGCAGGTTAAAACAGAATAGTATAAAAGGCAATGGCCGCCGCCGCGAGCGCAGCGAAGCTTTCACGGAATATTGGCCATTTTCTTTGTACGACGACGACGACGACGGGGGGGGGGGGCTATTGAAGGCGAATGGCGTATATTATTGTGTATATACATACATAACAGCGAGTAGGAGAGGAAGCGGCGGTCATTAATTTTATTTATGGACTTAAAGGACCGAAGGCAGTTCAAATGGCATAAAAAAACACACACACACACACACACACACACACCCCCTTACCTCCTCCGCCAACGGTTATTTCACCGCGGATCCGAGTGAAAATAAGAAATAAAAGCGAATGCGTATACCTCGCTCGTTCCAATATAATAATAACAATAATGATAATAATAATATTAATAAATAATAAATAATAATAATAATAATAATAGTAACAATAATAATAATAATAATAATAATAATAATAATAATAATAATAATAATAATAATAATAATAAATAATAATAAATAATAATAATAATAAATAATAATAATAACAATAATAATAATAATAATAATAATAATAATAATAATAATTATAATAATAAATAATAATAATAATAATAATAATAATAATAACAATAATAATAATAATAATAAACGTCTACGCGTGTATTCATAGGTTTTTTTTTTTTTTGGAGAAGAAACATATTTTTTCTCTCTCTGAATCGCGCGTACAAAACACAAACGATTTATGGAAGATTATGTGGTATGATTTTCATACGGTAAAAACGCGTTCTCGTGATACGTTTCGCGGGTATTTTAAAACGCGCGCCACTTTATATAGATCAATGCGTTGTAGATGACAAATAATACGGTTTCAAACGGGAAATTTCAATATAATTAATATCATCAATATAATATGGACGATGGGAAAAATAGTTACGAAAATTAAAAAAACAAAAAAAATGTATTTCTGTATCCATCGTGTTTGTGTGCGTATGAGATTATCGGGAAAACGTTGTATTCTATTAATGAGATATCTTTGAAAACATTACGAAGAATAATATTTGTTTTATTTTTTTGCCGTTTGATTCTATTTTTCGTCAATCGCGCGATTTACATATTTACACTGCTTACGTATATAAGATTGATTTTAATGAATTTTACGTTTTTAAATGTTATTAAAAAAAAAGGATTCTCTTCTCCTGGGTACCCGTTAAGGAACGAGTGTGTTTATAACGTCTTCTCCATTAAAAATACTTTTTTTAAATTGTCAACGTTCCAATAATAATATATTGACTTCGTATTCGTATATTATTACAGGTCGTTATATGTATATATTTTTTTTCGCTTTTGAACACAGCAACGCGAAACTATTTAAACTATTTTAATTATCGGGATATTTCGTAGTAAAATTTATTTACGCAAAAGATAAAAATCTTAAAATTACGTTGTATTTTTTTTTTATTAATATTACGTTAGTATACGAAGTGTAAATAACGAAATAGTTATGTATGTTTAGAAAAATATCGTTTAAAAGTATTTTTGAAATATTTTACGTGATTTCACGACATCTTACAAGTTCATCGGTTCGTTGATTATCCTATGCGCTTAAAACTTTGAACTCGCGTACAAAGTGTAAGAGGAAAAAAAATACACCGGAATTTACGTGTACAAAGTTGGTGCGTAAATATTTTAAGAATATTGACCAAAATACGAGTAAGTACTTGGGCAAACAAAAAATAACATATTAATACTTTATTTGTCAATCATCACGCATTTCGTCTCGCCGGGTTTACTGAGGAAAACTTTTTTCTCTTTAAATTGAAATGTAGCGAACAATTTTCAAAGAGAAATTTTCGAATATTTTATCTATCTTTCTTAAGTTCGGAATTTGCAAATCGGCAGTTGAACATATTTAGATGGTGAACACGTGATGTTTTGAACATTCGTTTCAGTTAAAAACCGTTTCGTATGTAATCGTTTTTTCTAATAATGTTTTCACTGAATTAAATTGTCGATGAAAATTAAAACGCCGCGGGTGAATTAAATTCCGAAGAAAAAGACACATTTTTTCTTTCAAAGAGTTAAATTGAGATTAACGTAGACACAACAATCACAAACTACAGAAACTATTGGCTTTCGTTAACTCGGTTATTTTCTGTGCGGTACTGTAATTGTACCGGGCAAATGTTTTTTGTTATCTTTAGACCACTAACGAGTTTTCTCAATTCGAAGACGTAAGAATATGTTTTTTCAATATTTTCTCAACGTTTATACGAGTACAAAAGCTTTTTAGAAAAAAAATAACGAACACGAATTTAACTCTCCGAATAAATTAAAATGAAAAATTATTATTATTATTATGCATAATGTGTTGATCGAGGAGTTTTTTTTTTAGGTGGCCTGCAAATAGATATTGTAGATAAAAAAAAAACAAAAACACAGTCTATAAAATAATTGTACACACGTTATTTGTTTTCAATTTGACGCGTATTTTTTTTTATTACTTCGTTTAGATAATATTTTTGATATGTTATATATTTTTAAAAAAGTAAAAAAGTAATTTATTTCCTTTCCCCCGTCCCCCAGCGACACAATATTGATGTTCGGAGAATACATTGCGTGTACCGTTGCAAAACTTCGATGAAATATGTTGTTTAGTAAAAGTTCGATTCGAAATACTGCGGGTATTTCACATTTTAAACGTTACGCAATATTCGTTTTCAGTGTCGAGACTGTAAATTACATTAAGCCGGGAACAAAAGTGTCATATAAATTATGCATAAATGAATAGGGGTGCGAAAGAATTCAATATTTTTTTAAACGAGATATTCCCGTTTATCCGCGTACACTTACAATATTGCCGATGAGACAATGGAACGGTTATTTTAGCCGTGTTTTACATATTATATTATATATTAGCATAAATTATTTTATACGGAAAGGGCGTTCGAAAACAATTCCCAACAATAATTTAGTATAAATTATCCTACGGTAAACGGTGAAAATAAACATAACGAAGGAACAAAATTAAATTAATAATATCTTCGCGTCCGGCGCTATTTTATTTTATTATTATTATTATTTTTTTAATTCCAGTTGCGAATCGCGTTTTGAATTTCGCACTTTTCGATAATACCTACTCGCAGTAGGTTAAAAAAAAAAACAAAAAACGCCTCCGTTTAATATTATAAAATGACCGAAACGTTTTTATATTTTATAACTGTAAGCACAATAATAACGTGTATTGGTGAATTTTGTCAAAAAAAAAAAAAAAAAAAATTCAAAATGACTTTAGTGTAATATTACATTTTGTGTACACGTAACGATTAGCAAGTCGTAATGATGTTTAACTAAAAATCATCTACCTAACCGATTTAGAAAAGAAGAATGAAATTCAACTTAATTTTACTTTTGAAAATCTGTTCCCGAGTAAATTTATATTTTTTACAAAACAAATTTTTCGTTTTACAATACCAATTTAAATACTTCAGTTAAACAATTTTTTCGGCGTATTTTACACCAATAGGTGTAATATTATCTCTGCATCAATTTCTCGAATACAGAAATTTACAACATTCGAATTTTGTCACACCTAGTGTGTACTGATTGGTGAAGCGAATTATACATTTGTAATTATAGGATAAAAATAAATAAAATGTAAATTATAACCTAGTGTGAAATGTATTTGAGTATATATCACGTGTAGAATAAAATATTTTGCGGGATGGTCAAAAATTATTTGGCTGGAATCGGAATGAAGAAGCAGCAAAAGAACGGAAAAGAACGAGTGAATAGTTTATGAAACGAGATAGTTTTTTTTTTCTTTTACACGTATAAAACCAGAAGTAGTATGTATTGTTAACTGAAAAAAAGGAAAAGAAATTTTCTAATACTCTTATTTGTTCAAATATTTTATTACGCTACTGCGAGCAAAATTTAATGGCGAAATTTTTATAGTAATTTCGAAAAACCCATTAATAGAAAACGAAATAGAAACCGAAATGTAAAATTTTAATAACGGTTTTGTTGTTCTCAATAGTTTCGAGTAACGTTTCGATGCCACAACAATTGTGTAACTTTTACGTTTGAAGAATTTTTTTTTTTTTTTTATTGAAACTTTGTATGGTTACAATTTATTCCAACAATTACAATACGGAGTATACAATATTGGAATAAGCTAAAATAAATAAGTTAAACATTTAATTAATTAAAAATAGTATCTGACTGAACGGATAGAACAGTCTCACGAATGAAAGATAAAATTCGGATTACGATAATTTCAGAATCGGGATTAAGAATAGAAGATAGAGTAAGTGTTGGATGTTTTGAGATTTTGGAAAGTTGAAAAGAATTAAACGATTAGAGGATAAAGAGGGACAACTAAAAATAATATGAGAGAGAGGTCACAGATTATTTCCCCGGTGTGTTTAGTACAGTAAGGGGAATCGTTAAGAGAGAGAGAGAGAGTTTATAGGAATGAGAAGGAAGTTTTTAAGAATTATTAAATAATAAATATTCGAATAACATTATGTACATTTTTTTGTAATCCAGATATTCGTTTGACGCTAATATTATTTCCAAGTAAAAAAAGTTAAACCCGTATTTACGTAAATGATAATGAGGTTTGAATATTTCGTCGTCGTCGTCGTTTTTTTTTTTTATAAATTTTAATGGTAAACAACACGTGACGAACGGAAGTTGGGTGGGGAGAAGAAAAACAAATACATTTATTTATTTTACACGGAAACGTTTTACCGGTGAGAAAATCGCGTATCCCCGTGTATGTGCGGTGGTGTGTATAGGAAAAACGGACGGCGTTGCACGATGCGCGCGTGCGTGCGAGTGTAATTTTGTTGAAAAATACTCGCCCGCGCCGCGGCGACCTTAACGCGTTGTGCGCGCACGCACACGCGCACCAAATACATATATACGTGTGTGTGTGTGTATACGGAGGGGGCGTCGGGTCAAGGAAAAGAAATGATATGGCGAACTGCCGTTGCAGATATAAGGGGAAGAAGAGAGAAACTATATAATAATATATAAGGGGTACCACAGCGTTGGACTGCGCGAGTCTCCTGCGCACATGTATTACTACTACTACTACTACTACTGCTGCTGGTGCTGGTGCTGGTGCTGCTGCTGAGCTGAGGGGTGTGCCGTGGCGGCGGGTGAGGGATATAAAAAGGAAAGGAGAGTTGAAACAAAAGCAATTTATGTCCGTATTTTCTCCTTCCCTCCCACCCCCTCTCCCTTTCTCTCCCGCCGGTCTCTCTCGCCATTTCTATATATATATACACGTACATATAAACGTAGCTTTGTCGGGTATTTTTCTTCGTTTACCGCCCCACCCCGTACTACCGTCCTCAGACCGTACTCGTCCTGCTCCTATTCCTTTTCCTCGCCAAACTACCGCCGGCCGTCGTCCCTCCCCGTCGCCGCATGCAGACACCTCGTCGTCGTCGTCGTCGTCGCTCCTCCCGCTGCCGCAACAACGCCGTCGGCCACGGCGACCCCTTAACCCCCGTAAAAACGTGCCTTGGTTATTAAAAGTTATACGGTCATGCTTTTATAGTAGAACACAACGACCTGGCCCTTGGGGGGTGGGGGGGTGGGGGTGGGCGCGCACGTATACCGCCGCCGCCGCGCGCGCCAAACGCAGGATAACCTTTATGAGCCGGAATAAAACGTACGCTACGTGTGTATGTGTGTATAATATATTTTATACTCTCTCACTCTGTATACGTATATTTATACGACTTATACACACAGTATTTTCGTACTCGGATCTTACACACATGTATAAATCGAGGTTTAATCCGTATATATATATATATGTATTATTTTGTACGCGGTTATCAATTCTCTAGGAAATGTTTATTGCCCCGTTGTTGTTGTTGTAGTAGCACTTAATATGTACGCGGAACAATATGTGTGTGTGTGTGGGCAAAAGTCGAACGGCAAAATTCGGCAAATGTCCGCCGAATGTTTTAGCGCGCGTGCGCGGGCGAATTACTCCTCAGAGTAAAATATCCTTAGAAAATCACGCCTTTTTGAAATGATCGTAGTTTTTCTGTTGATAATTTTAACATTTTGATAAATATTTGTCGACGACGGTAGGACGAGAAGAAAGAAAACCGCGTCGAATTCGAGACGCTTACGACGTTATTTCGGAGTATCCGTACAATCGTGCCGGTGTGTCGAATCGGTGAAATTGAAAGAGAGCAGTTCCGGTGATAATAAAACGAACAGAAATAGCACCATCCCGGCTTCAAGTGAATTAAAAATAATTTGGATACGCGGATGGAAAAAAAAAAAATAAAATAAAATACGGGACCAGATTCCACGCCGATTCGAGCACTGTATAATATAACCGAACAGCAATACCAAATGTAATTATTACGCATTTGTACAAATGTAATTAATTTTTCGACGGATTTAATTTACAAAATGTACAAATTTTCGCCCCGGGCATTTTTTATGGCATTTTTCGCGATCGCTTCACATATCGTGTTGATTATATCGAATTGTCGTTCGACACGGCGCGTCTATTCCAGTGCAAAGAGAGCGGTTCGCAAGTACGTGATACGTAAATATTTTTGCTGATTTCTGTGTCTTGGGCGTTAATGAGTATAGTTGCCTTTAGTTCCGGTTTATATCCGTAACATCGTATTAATAATAATATGCATTCGTATTATAAGAGGAGTAATCAAAAGCGCAAAATCCCCGCGCGTTTAGCAATAATCATTTTCGGTCCGCCGTGAAATGTTCATTTAAATCTTTTTCTCGGATCGTACGATATCCGTCGGCCCAATATTTGAAAATAATCTTCGCGAGAAAACCCTTTTCCGCGATATCTGATAACTGCAGTTTATGTTCGAACGGGGTATATAAAATACGTTTGAATACCAAACCATTTTCCTCGGTTTAATTCTAAAACGCGTATAAACTAGTGTAGATACGGATAATTCATCTAGATACGTATAAAGATAAACGTAACAATTATTATACGGATAAAGATACGATGAATTAATAATTCAGAGACAGATAGATTTAATTTTTATAGGTTTTTTTTTTTGTTTTTAAATTAATCGCGCAATAAATACAAAATGTTATGGAAAACGATTGTCGAGAAATATCCGAAGAACGCTGTGTAAAATAAACGTCGATTTGTAGCGAATGAATAATAAAAGCAACGAGCAATTACACGAAACTAACAAAAGTAAAATAATAATCGTCTTACGTTTTAATAATAAAATATACTCGTGTACGTAAGCCTCTACATTGCGTAGCGATCATATTGTGACGAATAGTGGGTAATTATTAAATGTATATTTTTAAAGGGATATTTGACGTATAAATATTCTCATTGCTTATCATCAGCTCGTCGCAATGAATTCGAAATTGACTTATATCAACGAGTCGATAGAAATATTAATAGACATTTTTATTTATAAAAAAAAAATTATATGTATTTTCCCGTCTGACATTGACTTATATCTAAATATGAATATTTATTTGGAATACGAGAAAAATATAAACATTAGATAATTTAGCCGGTAAAATTATAAGACAAAAGACGAGTAATTCGTATTTTCCAATCAAAACCTGTCTGTATCGCGTTTTCAAAACTTTTTATAGATGCGATTCACTTTTGAAAATGTACAAATTCAAGTGACCCGTCCAAATCAATTTTTTTCCTTTCTGATACGAATTACGGACAATTAAAAACATTTACAATATATTTTAATGAAAACGAAAAATAATGTATACCAACTTCACAAGATTACACGAAGAATTGAATGGGAAACAAGGTTTGTACGTATAGCTTTAACAGAAATTGTTAGGTATTTCGAATAGAAAACCAGAAGCCAATTGAAAATATTTACGGTCGAAACTCGTTTTTATTGATTGGTCTTCTCGTTTTCAAACAGATTAATAGGCAATACGTTTTTATTTTTCGTCTCGTGTTAGTCGTGTAAAAAATTTTCGCGCCCTCTGGTCCGAATAGTTTCCAAACCTGTGAGTGACTGTAGTGTTATGTACAAACGAACAATTTTATAATTTTTAGCCCCCTCCTCTAATCCAAGGGCCTCGTCGCCATGGAAACTGCAAACATTCTTCACGTCGGGGCAGGGAGTTATTGATATATACGTACAAAATGTCCTTAGTAACTATACGATGATACATAAAAAAAAAAAAAAAAAATGGCGCGTTTTTAGGGATTGTCCGAGATCTCCGCCCTTTTACTCGGAAGCGTTAAATTCTTAACCATAAATAACTGCGCTTCTAAAAAAAAGTCATACAGCGACGTCTGAAAAACCTTTTGAAAATATTACGCAACGAGAAAAATAAAACTATTCGTTCGATAAACGATAACGTTTTCATACTATAAATCATGTGACAATTAATGTACACAGTGTTGTCTGCACCTGACGTAATAATCGAATTATTATTAGATTCTGACAGGAATGAAAAGAAATTAATTTCGGTTAGAGATGGAAAAGAATCTATAAACACGTTACGATCGATTACCGATAGAAACAATTATTATTATATTTTTTTTTTTTAACATTTTAATCGAAATAGAATAATTTTTAGAATATTCTAACTTATTTAAATACAAAATAATCAATATATCTGTCCTCTGTTAGAGGGAGTTTCACGAAAACCCTATCGTACCTGGATAATGACCAGTTTCATCGTAAAATGGCAAAAACGAATTAAAACTGTATTTCGTAGTTCCAATACTGCGCCCCATAGAAACACTGTAAATATGTTTATAGACCTAAAAGATAATAGAGAAATTACACGAGTGTTTGACGGAAGCCGACTGTTGATATTTTATAATTAGTACTCGTTGAAATCGACAGACGAATATTCGTACTCTTACTAAAGAATTGAATGAGCTGTATTATTATTATTTTTTTTTTTTACATATCTTTAAAAATTTTAATTTTTCCGTTTGTTTTACCTAATATTCTCATAAGCGTGCCCGTGATGAAAATGTGACAAAAGTTCATACATGAAGTAATATTTAAAAATCAATTGTTCGTATTTTACGTGTTATAAGACAAAGATAATGTGTACATACTCTATAAATGAATACATAAAAAAAAAATTTCAGACGTTTATGTGTTGAGGAAAAATTTTTGTATAAATTCTTTGGAAATATTATATTAGGTTTTATTATTTGGCATTAGGTAATAGCACGCAAATTGTATTATGTAAATGAAATCGCAATTTTTTCCGATTTATGTCGAACTAATTCATTATTATTCGCAAAAAAAAAAAATAAATAAATAAATATAATATCGATTATTCACGTGGCGTATTCGATTTTAGTTCGATAAGATACTTTTTGAAATATAAAAATAAGTTCTTATGGTAATTTTTTTTCTTTATTATTCGAATCCGTGACGTTTTTATCGACAACAATATTTATATATTATGTTTAGATTAAAAAAACATTGCAAAATGAGATAAATCGACAAACGTATCAATTTCAACAATCTTCAAGATGTTTATACATTTGACGACGTATTATATACATTGTTATCACGAAAATTCAAAAGCAAGGAAATAAATTTATGTTTTAGTTCGTGCTTCTGTAACAACAAAAAAAAAAAAAAATAGAAATAATTTATAAGTTTTTTAAAATATTTCATACACACTCAAAAGACGAACCCTTTATGCGGTTATATTGTACCTCGGTACTGGTAATATTTTCGTCAAACAAACGTAATAATGTTATTATTATTCCTGTATGTTGGTTCGCGAACGAAAGACGAATTCACTTATTTGTATTGAAAGTCAAACAGTGTACGAGCAAACAAAATTTGGATGTGTCTTCTGATATCCGAAGGATCGAGTGTATACGTTTATTTTAAGAGAAAAAAAAACGATTTGAATTTTTGTAAATTACAACGCACGACGTATTTCTCATACATGTCTTACAATAGACCATATGAGAATTTGAACAGATCTAACATAGATTTCTCGAAAAGAATTGTACTTTCGCTCGTGCACACACATATATAAATCTTTTAAAAACTCATTACTCATTCGAAAGATTATAAACAAGTTAAAATTTATAAATACGAGTATTATGTTATACAGCGTCGGTATAATGTTTACTATTTGCAGTAAATGCCTAACAAATGTCACCCGACACCAAAAATTTTTCATTTCATTTATATGAAAACGCATATAAATATATATGAAATATTTACATTTTATAATGTATATATTATTATTTAATGAAGTTCAAGAAAACGCAAAATAAAGATAAACAGAAATTATTTTAGAAAATTATCTCAAATTAGCTCTAATACTATTTCATTAATACATGCATCATTTGTATTATTTTATTATGAGAATTATACTTTTTAGTTGAGATTTAAATGAAATATATTAAGACTATGGGAGGCCAAATCTGCTTCTAATCATAGTTAGTTAAATTAATACGTTATACAATTTCACGGAATTTTATGTGAAATGACATTTCAAAGATTAATCCACAGTATATTATTTATAATTAATCCATTCCATTCCATCGTATATTTTACAAACGATAATTTTATTTCGATATTCTATGATTATAGTTCAGTTAGTACTTACAATCACACAACTTATGATTCTCAGTTCATATTTTGTTAATCTTTACACTTTTGTGTACAAATGAAAATTAATACAAAATAGTAGTATATATTTTTTTTTCTTTAATTGTATGTTAATTTTAATATTGACTGTAAATATTTCAAAAACTTACAAAAAACATCGTTCGAATTTTGCAATTTGCGAAATCGCTTAAACTCGGCTTTAAACTTCGTTTAAACGACTCGGTAATACACGTATTCCGACGGTTTTTTTTTTTTTAATTTCCAATTTTAGTTGATTCTAAATCATGTGGTGGGTCACATATTGAAAGAGTAATATCCCACTGGGAAAATCGAAAAACGTGTTAAAAAAAGTACCATCTGTGCGTTATTCGCTACCGAAGTAAGGCACGTTTGTAAAGCTCAACGTACTCATTTTACCCGAATAAAAATGTTTACAGATAAATCGAATAGAAATCCACATAGTTATAAGAATACAATATAAAAATATTGAGAGGCATTCGGTTAGGTTAAGAATAGAAGTAAGAAAATTAACTAAATAGTTTTTTTTTTTTTATGAAGTTCAGTATTCTGAGCGGAGTTTCGATGTAATATTATTTATTAAAAATTTCCGTATTGCGTGTCTTGCGCATAATTTTACTTAGTATTATATATATATACATTCATGAAATAAAACCTAAAATATAAAGTAAAACAGTTCTTAAAAATAAACATTTTACCGTTTAAATATCTCGACAATTTAAAAAGTCTATAAAGAGTTCAAAATTCAAAAAAAAAAAAAAAAAATGTCTTACTGTATTACAGTAGTATCATTTGAAAATTTCAATACTCTAGGATAGTTTACGGAGAGATGGCGTTTTTTAATATTTATTTTTTTCGATAATTTTTTTTTTTGAATTTTTCAGGCGCTTTTGAGAAAAATCAAAGGATGACCTCTTTAAATCGGTATCGGCTGATGGAAATTCGCTTTCATAAATGTGTGTGTGTGTATACATCGAAGCACTTTTAGTAGAGTTTTTGATTACAGACTTAACAAAAAAAAAAAAAAACACCCCCACATTATTGTTAAAACCAATACGTTATTCGGAATAAGCAAAAAAAAAAATAAAAAAAATTACAAAATTGAAATTCCCAACTTGATTCTAAAACGGAGGAGAAATTTTCGAACGATTTCGCGGTTTTCTTTGAGCGGTCGTGCGCAAAAATAGTTGTTTTTATTTTTTCCTACAGTCCCGTCCGGTTTTAGGGCCGTAAGTTTTTGCGATATTCCGTACGCAGACGGACAGACTGTGATTTTTTTTTTTTTATTCTCTCTCTATTTTTTTGTTTAATCGCCGTCGACATTAAAAACGTTATAAAAACGCGCATATTATTATTATTATTCGCGGGGCGGCCGGCGGTGCACATAAATTACTCTTTCTTCTAACCCCATTGTATACGGCGTGTACGCAGCGGGGGATGCGGACGTAAAAGTGCCCGCGGAAGATTATAAGCCACATGTCAATTTATTGCAGCCCATTAGCGCCCGTTTAACGCGCACCGCGTACACCGTGACCAATAATAATAATATTAATAATAATTTTATAGAAACGATTTTTAATTGGTTTTTAAGCGCGTAATATTTTTTTTTTATTAATAACGCGTATTATAATAATATTATACGCGAATACACCTAACACGCGTCATTTGATATTGTATGGAGATACGCAGCGGGCGCCTGATATATCGGTCGATCCCCCCCAGAGGTCATTTTCAGTAGCGAGTTTTTAAATAATTTTATTACGAGCACTTTGAAAAGTCGCCGGTCCACACTGCGCACGTTTCGCGTTTTCGTCAATTGTGTCCCAGTGACAACTGTGTTTCGCGAACGAGGCGGTAAAAGTTGACGAAATCGAACGACACGAAGTATCGCGTTGCATATGTTTTTTTTTTTTTTGTAAACAAGAAGCTCCTATCACCGGATTGTACATTAAATTAGATATTAAATCGTTTTATTTAATTAAATTATTAACGTTGGTGAACGTTGTGTTGTCGATTTCGTCATTTACGTCATTTCGTTTGACTTAAACGACCTATGTACAGTCGACGCGAACCAAACGTATTGAACGACAGTGGACTGTAGAGATGGGATTTTCAACTCAGTGACATTTCAATCAGTTCGTTTGAATCAGTTCACTTAAGTGAGTTGACTCTCTGAGTCGACTCATTGAGTCAACCACAACTCTCAATTCATCAAATCAAACAAATTTTTTTTTGATAACACGTCATAAAGGCGCGTTTTGACAGTGCGAGTCCGACTCGCAGAGATGGCTATCGAAAGAGAATCACGCTCATGGCGAACCGTCGATATCAAAGCGTGCGTCTAAAGGAGATTCGCGTCGTCTACACGTCGTTAACGTGTTATGGGCTTATGGCTCACCATGAATTATGGTTAAGAGTCATCATTTAATAAAGAATCACATGATTCAGGAATTGATAAGTTATGTTCATAACACAAATCTGTGATACTACAGTTAGCCACACTGAGTCACGGAGTCACTGAATTATGGCACACTGATTCAACTCATTCAGTTCACCTAAAAGAGTGAACTCTTTGAGTCGACTCACTCACGAACTACCCATCCCTAGTGGACTGTAAACCGAAACGTACACTGCGCAACGCGAAACACGCGTAGTGTCTAGCGGCCTTAAACAGTGTTCATTTTCACTTGAACTCTTTTCATTCATCACGACTACTGCGTGTGCATCATGTTCACAGTTGTCATTTGAATTCCAATGATACATACAGTGTCCGCCGAACGCTACGTTTTACGAGTTCAATTTAGTGGGTCGGTGGTTCGCATGCGTTTCCAATTTATTACACAAAACACTATTTTTTTTTTTTTTTTTAGATTATTCGTTGTTTTTCAATTGAAGTTTTTCCAGATAAGTTAAACCTGTTGACGAAATATATTTCGTAATCGACGCTACAGCGTAATCATTTGTTCATATACCATTAAATATTTCAGCCGAAATGATTTTTCGGGGGTTCCTAGGGGGTCCCCTAAATACACGTTTTGTGAAATTTTTTAATTTTTAATTCCGTAGGCGCGCGTTTGCACACAATAACAACTCGCATTGTTTTAAACGGCCACACCTATTTTTATTTTATCATATTCGGATATTATATAATTGATAAACGGTGTGTAAGAAAAATTTTAATTTTGTAAAGTATTCCAAAACCGGAAAATCTTAACTCTTTAATTGAAACGCGACGATCGGAAAAGTATTTATAAAGTAATAAATATAATAGCAGTGCTGTGCAGCTGTTGAACGCGTCACTTCTTCATCGGTGGTAGCAACGGCGTTTTGAATGAAAACAAGGGGGAGAATTCAATTCTGAAAAATATGCCTACGTAAATGTGTAACAAACGTTTCAATAAATGTTAATGTTTTTATTATTTTTCTTTCTTAGCGTATTATTTGTTTTCGTTTAATAAAACATAAATACGTTTTATAACATATTCATGGGTCAGATATTTATCGTCAACATGGAAATTTTGTCCAACGCTAAATTATGTATTCCGTTACTCTTTCAAAGGGAAATATTAGGTTTTTTTTTTTTTTTTTTTTAATGAATTTTTAAAACGCATAATGATTAAGAAAAATATTCGAAATACTCGTATAGAACGTAAAATATAATAAGAGTTGCATTAGATGTTTGAGTGGCTAATTTTTGTAAATTATTCGAGTAGAAAGAAATTCCCAGTGTTAGAATGGGAGAGAGTAGGAGTTTTCTTTTTCATAAATATTTCAACGTCTCTCTTATTACGGATTTTTTTTTTAAATCGGACGCTGATAGCTCGTAACGGTCAGCGAGTTATGTGTAATTTTCTACGTTTAGAAATTTATAAAGTAAAACGAAACACATTATTTTATTTATTTTTTTTTTTTACACTCGTTGTTATCGAAACGAAAACAATATTTACTTCACGTTTCCGAAACGATTCGTCGTCATCGATAAATAAATAAAATCGCGTCTACGTATGAAATGCTTTAACGTCTGATTTTGTTCGTACGTGCCCCCAGCCGATTACAATATGCTCGGATATTTGCGACGTAAAATGAAATAAAACCGAAACCCGTACGACAAATTATGGTCACGCAAAATACGCGCATATTATTACGAAACTCATTTAGTACAAAAAAAAAAAAAACGATCTGACGGAACCGATTGTATAGTACGGACAGAAGTGAAATAATTTTTAAAACCGAATTGCCGTATGAATTCTGACTGGAATCGGACGGAATTCTTTTTCGAAATCCATCAATTGGTCGGGCATTGCATCAGTCCGAAAATAAATAAATCCGATTGAAGGTCCCATTCCCACTACCTCGGGGCCGTTCTCACTTATCCGGGCCGGACGCGCTTGCCAGATCCGGATCGCGAAAAATTATCGGTATAGAGACGATTTTCTTTCCGGGTTCCCGGACGTGTTCGGCCCGGAACGGACGAGTGCGAACGATGAAACGCGCGCGGTCTCTCCCAGTATTCGTATTTCGCCATAACGGTGGAAAAGTCGACGGGTAGTACCACCGTCACGAAATACTACGAGAAAATATTTAATTCGCGCGGACGGGGAGCGCGCTGGATACGCAGAATGAATACCGCCCGGGTCATCGGGTGCCAGAAACCGACACGTCTCGGCGGGGTAGTGGGAATGGACTTCGATTCGGACGGGATCGTGCAGAGCACCACACTACCCTTTACCAATTTTGTATTTACCACCGCGGTTAACGTTTCGCCGTCCGGAGACAACAATAATAATAATAATAATAATAATAATAAATGCCTACGCGCGCGCATTTCGCTCGTTTAATTAAATTTAGTGTTTCGGCGGATATCGTTTACACCGCATAATAACGGTATTTTACACACACACGATGAATATGTATTTTACACTAACCACCGCGAGCGAATATAAATACGTGTGCGGCGGTTGGTCGTTCGTCGTGTGTAAACGTGTATACATCCGAGACGAGATATTATGAAATCGTTTCGTGGGGTGAAACGTTACTGGGACAGTGGCGTCCTCGCCGTCGCACATCATCGCCGCCGTTATATTATGTGTACATAAAATGCGCTAGGGGGACGGGGTTAATTTGAAACGCGAACCGGATAAATTTCGTTTAGGTCCCCATCCTCATCCACCTCCACCTCCTCCTTTTCCGTATTATTTGCGGTGGAATAATTTTCGAATTTGTCATCGTGATGGCCGCCGCGTCGTCGTGTTCCACGCGTACCCCCCGCGCCCGTTTCTCTCGGCGTGTATATTATTATCGTGCCAGTGCCACCCTCTGCGAGCGCGCGCACACACGATTTTCGACTACTCACTATACATATATACGTATATACACGTGTTACTAGGGACGGGAGGATCGTTAGCACCCCTAGGAGGGGAGGAGGAAAAAAAGTCCGCATTGAAATTCGAGTTTAAAATCGGAAGATTTAAATGATAAATTCTTATGTACGTTCATTCGCGCGCACGATCGTAGGCGTGTTTAAATGTGCCTGGAAATAAAAAAATATCACGCTTGCAGCAAGATTTTCGTTATCAGTGCTGCACGCGAAATAATAATAATAATAATAATAATAAATAACGTTATTATTAGGCACCTCGTTAACAGGGATTACGATATACTGGGCACGGAACGAACACGTGTAATCTGCAGCGAATCTATGATAACTACAAAACGCAACACAAATTATATATATATATATATAAATCATAGAGTAATAGGGTATTAATCCACGGTATAAATGGCGTTTTATACGTATTATATGACCGTTGAGCCGGTCTTGCGTTGTAGTCCGTGTAGTCGATAACAGAATTCGGTCACGGGATTATACCGCGTTCAAATTGTCTACGGCGAGACGCGTCGTGGCAATTTTATAAATGCCAATTGGTACGATAAAATAAGAAAAAAACGATGGAATACTATTAGAAAATTACAAACGAAAACTGCGGTTATACATTTGTCGCGAGGTAAAAAAAAAAAAAAAAAACTGAGGGGCCTCAAAATGATTTCTCTCACTCGGACCCGAGATCTCGTAGTCCATATAGCTCATTGATATTCTCTTCAATTTTTCGTTTGAATGCATATCGTTTCTCTAATCGTCCCGTTCACACGCGATGGTTGCGGGTCGTGTTTTTTTTTTTTATAATAATAATAATAATAATAATAATAATAATAATAATAATAATAATTGAAGTCGCCAAAAAGCTGTAACAACATCAATAATTGGCATAGCGCAATGATATTTGAACGACGAACTGCGCAATTCATAAACGTTAAAACGTTTGCGACCACGAAATAGTCTTTACACTCATACGGTTCACAAATAAAACAATCCGTTCGAAGTTTTTTTAAAACTAAAATTTTTTTTTTTTCCAAAACATCGAACAGCGCATATAACAGACGAGGTTAAGAAAAGGTTGAAAAAATTTTAAATTCCGTCCACGGAATATTCTTTTACGGTCAAGATGGTGTAAGAATATAAGAATAAACGAAAAATATTTGTAGTTTGTACGCGTTTTGTTTTTTTTTTTTTTTTTTACCGGAACCAAAAGCAAGATTTCGACTCGAAAATCAATACACGAATATTTCAAACGTTTTCTCGGAGTGGACAGAGTGTAAAATGTGATCTATTTTAACGTCGTACATATTTATTATAATGTTTGTATTAGCAGACTTGTAGAAAAGTAATTTTTTTTTTGTATTTAAATACGTATTCAGAACAGTTTCATGTACACGTATATTCGAACAAGTATGTATTTTAAATAATTTTATCAGCGCAATAATTGTATTTGTCAAAAATTATTTATGTTTTCTCGTCATTGACCGCTAAAAAAAATGACCGATTTGTCGAAAACTAATACGTTTTAAGTTTTTATGATATTTTGTAAACGATCGATTTCGCCAATACCCGATGTAAATATTTATATTCTAAGAAGCGCAAAACGTTTTCCTGCAGAATTCTCTTACCGAAATAATTATCGCTCCCGTATAAATCGCCACGTGTCCTATTATACGCGGTGATATTTGTAATGCGATAAATGAGGCACGTGAAACGCACAAGCCATATCGACTTTTTTAAAAATAATTAATAATAATAATTAATAAATAATGATAATGTAAATGTCGGATAGACATATATTACAATAACGTTTTTGTCGTTTACACGACGACGTAAGGAGAATTACATTAAATTTTTAACAGTTGTTTTTAAGAGGCTGAGAATTCGGTAATTTTGTGTTTTTTTTTTTTTTTTATTCTAATCTTAAAGTTTAGTTTTGGATCCAAAAAAAAAAAAACAATCCAAGTCCAGAAAAATCTACGGCCCGAGCACTATAACGAATTCCGTTTTGCCCGAATTCGACGAGCACGACGCCCGAGCATTTTTTTTTTTTTTCATATATTATATAATACGACGTCCGAATTGTACACTTTGTCCGTAATACACCCTATAACCGAGAACACCGGTTTAGCTGGTGAACGTTATTCAAAGAGGAAAAAAAAAATGATTCGACAACAGCAGCAACGACAACGACAATGACGTTCTGCGACGGATCTCGTACGACTTTTTGTCGCGCGTGTCCGCCGTATCCCTTTCGTCGTTGTTCACATCGCTTCGTACAATTAATATAATATTATTATATACGTACGTCCTTCCGTTGCCGGTCCCGTCGTCGTCGTCGTCGTCCGCTCGCAGGATTCGTCGACCCCACGTATAATACACGCTGCTGATCCTGCGCCTCCTCCTCCTAACTACGCGCCGATTGAAGGATTCGGATTTTTTCGCGCGTGTGACGAGATTACGTACACGCGAACATAATACGCACGGCCGTTTCGGACGGCGACACGGAAATCATATTATTATTATTATTATTATTATTAGCATTAGCAGCAGCATCCGATGGCGATAGTACCGCGACGTTTATACACGCGTATAATAAACCGTTTTAATACACGCCTTCGACGCCGCCGCCGTCCATTCCGCAAAACGTAATAATATAATCGTTATAATCATCCGCGTACAAATAACATAATATGTATAAATTATGTATTATCCGAATTATTATTATTATTATTATTATTATTGTAATACCGTATTATAATATTATAATAATGACAGGCGCGCGAGTTTTTAGCATCCCTACGCACGTGACGCCCGCGGTGCGTTAACAGAACCCGCGGCTATTAATTATAACGCACGCTCCGTATGATACTAATAACTCGTATTCTGAACACATCTATTCGTGTGTAAAAGTCGTCCCGATATAGGTACATCGAACGCCTTATATTAATTTTTATATAAACGACGTCCTGTTTTGTTATCCCTTTGGATCCCGAGCCGCGTTTCACAACGATGTGGTTTCTATCTCTCTCTTTTATATCCGCTGTACCACAAAAAAAAAAAATTCTACCGGAAGGAGTGTTCCGGATTATTTACAATCCGATCGGTACGTCGGTTTCCCGATGGCTATTGTATTCGATACTTTAGAGCGGTCGTCGTTTTTCCGTTTTCTCAATACTTTTGTGGAGCGATAGAAAGTAAAAAAAAAAAAAAACTAATCGAGAAATTACATTACGAACCGCGTTTTCGGCGACATTTCGTGATTTTAAACTTAACGGATCACGGGAACGCAAAACGTTCTCGCCAGTGTACATTACACTGAAGAAAAAAATGTTGAAAAAAAAAATATTTCCGATTTTAGGCTATTATTATGGACTTACGAAAGTATTTAATACATAATTGAAACAATTTTTGGCTTACGCGTGCTTCACAATTCAATACAATGTCAGACGTTTGAAGACTACTCGGAAACCTCGACAATTCGCATTTTTTCCCCCCAGTCGTTTGAATAGTCCTGAATAATTAAGTCGAAAGTAAAGATTTCTTAAATTCTATCGTTGAAATCGGTTTGATGATGACTCGAACATAAATTTCCGTCTAGGAAAATACATTAGTATATTTTAAAACAATAATCAGGAGTTATCGTTGTGTAGCGTGCAAAATTCAAGTCGTCATCTCTTAAACGTTAATAATTAATACTATCACGTACAGCGTTTTCTCGCGTTTTCTACACGCGTCAAGTAAAAATGAAAATCCGTATTTTTTTTTATTTTTTTTTTGTATCTCGTATACGTTCACATACGCATGTAGCGTTGCAAAACCCAAATATCTGTAATGTAAATAATATTATATGTGCGTTGAAATTCGCTATAAACTTTCACAGTCGACGAGAAAAACGAATTTCACAATGCCGGGCATTAACGAGTTAATAAATATTAAAAGTTAAGTTAATTTTAACTTGTCAACTTGACTCATTTTTCGTAATATCTACTTACTGTTAACTATAAAACATTTTAAATTCGGTTGAGTTATTTTCGAAACAATTTAGATACGCTTTGATTTCATATCGTTCATTATCAAAACGGTCGAATTAGGGTAACCACAGACTACAGACTTTTTATCGGCCGATAGTTTGGTCGGCCGATTAAATAGTATGTAGATTAATGTAAGAGCACACATAATAACGATTTGGTATCGGCCGATTAATAAGTTTGATGGGCTGCCCAATTCCCTTCAAACTAAACAGTCGGTGAACTATCGGCCGACTGCTTAATCAGTATGGCACTGTCCCATCGCCCGCACACATGCCGATTCATTAGTCGGCC
The DNA here is from genome assembly GCA_032441825.1 of Chaetogeoica ovagalla. Classification (NCBI taxonomy): domain Eukaryota; kingdom Metazoa; phylum Arthropoda; class Insecta; order Hemiptera; family Aphididae; genus Chaetogeoica; species Chaetogeoica ovagalla. The sequence continues at coordinate 670,327 of CM063749.1, read as the reverse complement.
GACGCGGATATTGCTGCTAGGAAATGTCGCTACTTATAGAAACATGTATTGAAAATTTAATTGAGGAAGTTGAAAAAAGACCCGCGATGTATAAAAAAAATTTAAAAGAGTACTCGGATATTCATCTAAAGAAAAAATTGTGGGAGGAAGTCTGCGAAATAGTTGTTCCTGGTTGGAATGAACTTAGTTCCCAAGATAAAACAAAGCAAGGTAAATATTCGCTTTATTACTTTATTAATTACTTGAATTCTAAAATATAGTAAATAAGGTGCATTACACTAAATACAATAAACAAACATATATGTGTAATAAAAAGTACTCCTGAATTCGCTATAAACTTTCACAGTCGACGAGAAAAACGAATTTCACAATGCCGGGCATTAACGAGTTAATAAATATTAAAAGTTAAGTTAATTTTAACTTGTCAACTTGACTCATTTTTCGTAATATCTACTTACTGTTAACTATAAAACATTTTAAATTCGGTTGAGTTATTTTCGAAACAATTTAGATACGCTTTGATTTCATATCGTTCATTATCAAAACGGTCGAATTAAAAATAAAGTATTTTCTAATAGTTATTATATTAAATATATAATAATAATAATAATTCTAGATTATCGTAATCTCGTCGTCGTCGTCGGAGGCGGATGCGGTGGTTAGGAATATTGTCAAACATTTCGTTTGTAATGCGTATTCGGTGGTTGATTAGTGTTCGAAAATACACTCGGAACGGCGCAATTTTCGTTTTACCAACGAAAAACCGAAACGAAACGACGTGTCGGACGTTATCAAACGATATAATATAGCAGTAAGGTTTTTTTTTTTTTTTCATTCGGCTAAAACGATCGCTTTCTCCGGACACGGCAGGGAATATGTAAATTGACGGCAGTGACGACGTTTTCATTAAGATTTCGTTTGTCGGTGTAAAAAAAAAAAGGCAAAAAAAAAATAAAGAACGATAATAATTAAAAAAAAAAAAAAAAGGGGGAAAAAAATAGTAATAACAAAATAATATTAATGAAGACGAAGTAATCCCGTCGACGACGTATATACTAAATCGACGGTGCGTTCCATTTCAGTTCGGTTCGTCGATTGACAATAATATAAATATACGGGGACCTTTTGATATGATAATATATAAGGACTCGTTTTATAACTCGAGTAATTTCGTGCGGAATACCCGGCGGTGGATGAGCAAAGGACCAAAAGTTCTCAGGAGTCAGTCCCTTCCACCCGGTCCTCCCCCGCGACACCGTCCCTTCGTTCCGCTAACCCGCCCGTGGGGGGACACGGTAAGGGATCTTCGGTCTAATGAATGTTCCGCGCCGCCGCCGCCGCCGCCGTCGTATGTCAACTTTCATGAATATTTAACGACTAATTGAACTTTACCTGGTCGGATTTAATAAACCATTTCGATGCTCGCGTTATTCCAACAAGCGGGACCCTTTAATGAACGCTTTATCCTGCCGCCGACCGAAACGCGGGAGCTCGCGCGCGCGCGCGCACACACACACACACACACACACATATATCCGAGTTAATTGTTTTTGAGGAATTCGCATTTTATTTATTTATTTATATTACGTGTAAAATTGTTTTTGTTTTTTTCCCGCTCCCCCGCGTGCTCGTTTACGAATATTCGAAATCGATATATTCGTTGTGCAATGCGGACGACTCTATAATTATTATATAGTAGGCAGAGCCGGATTACGAAATATTTTTTTTCCGGTCCGGAAGGTAAAAATAAAATGTTCAACGAAACCGAGTACTTATACACTGTGAGAAATATGAAAAAAAAAAAAAAAAATGTTAATATTATAAAAAATATTAGCGTAAAATATAAATCCTCGTACGCATAATAATAATACGTATGTTGTCGCCGAACGGGGAGGATTTTCCGATAGTGTTTAAAAATTCGTCGAACTCGTGCGACACATATTATTCGGACGTGTGATAATCGTGTTCTTCGATTGAAAAAAAAAAAAACTATACGCGCTTCTACGCTTCGTTTTTATAAACACAAACGTAAAAAATTATAATATCCCCTATTTAAAGAAAAAAAAAAAAGCACTTATCGTTTAATAAACCGTACACTTTTATACCGCGTGAATTTGAAAGCAACGATATATTTGAAAAACGATTCGATTTCATATAACATAGTTCGGTAGCATAGTAGATCGTCGATTATGCATTCTTATTTTTCTGATCTCGTATTCATTTTGGAAATTATGATAGTGAATATTATTACAAGTCAACAATTTCCAGGACTTTTTGAATACAATATTGAAGTAACTACGTAGGACTGACGTTGTTGTATTACGTTTTTCTAGGTCTGTACACTGAAAATATTTGGAAAACTGAAGAAACGGACTCTCTTGAATGTCAATTAGATACATTTTGTCACTGGATTTTAATTAAGCGTGTGACTAACGGATCACACTAATTTTAGTCGAAAAATCGTACACCGTGTTTGCATAATAATCATTGCAGGGAGGATACAGAAGTCGAATCCCTCCTTTGATTCTTTTTTTTTTATAAGTGAAAAAAAATTTTGCAACAAAATTCAAGTGTATTTTTAGATCAAATTTATACTGTAAAATGACCAAATGTTGCAAATTTTTGTTGAAAACGGGTCGCGTGAGAAGCGCGCGATTGTGTATAATATGTCAATAGACACCACGGAATACGAGAACGAAACACACGGTTTTGGAGACGCTGATGAGCTTACCATTAGTGTATTGATTATGTGTTCATTGGAATCGAATAAATCTACGTTGTCATAAATACACGTACTTCTCGAGAATGTCGATTCAACGAAACGGTTCCGAAACTAAAAAAATAATATAGATCTGATATATAATTTTTTTTTCTTTTCGTATTTATAAACTTTTTCCCGTTTAAATGAATATGCATTTTTATTTTAAACAATTTTTTTTTTTTTTGTATTTCTTCTAATAAAAACATATCGATCACCTCCCTTAACACTCGATCCTTATTTCGCGCCATTTTCGTACGCTACAGAACGAAAAAGAAACTTTATTTTATAAATAACCACTAATTTTCGACATTTAAAACATAACCGTAGCCGTGTGTATATTATTTTCCGAGTCGTTATTAAAATAAAGAGGTTATGCTTGTTTCGAATAAAAAAAAAAAAAAAACATTTCAATTAGGAGTTATGTGCAATGGGAATAAACGCCGGTATAATCGTTTGTCCGTATTTTTTTCCCCGTTAGATTAAATTTATATACGTATAAATAAATAAATTACATAACTTACAACACCGTATGGACTATATAATAATACGTGTATGGCATAACGTGTACTTAACATAATTTATGCGCAGATATGAAATATGATCGTAACTCGCTTGTACACGCAATCATTTTCAAGAGTAATAACATATTAATGATGTGTATGTGTTGGTATTAGGCAACGTTCCAATACGCCCATTACAATATATTATAATATATATATTTATATATATATATATATATGACGACGTAAATAATATATTATGTTATGCGTGTTTGTATTATAAAAACCGTGTAAATTTATTGTTTCTTTTTACGATAAAATCTACATATATTGCGACGTGTGCTATGCGAATACACGAATAAATAACAAATTTTTTAGCGGGGAAAAAATCTGGCGATTTTATTTAATTTTTTTAAATTCTTTTCATACGCCGTATATTAATACGTAAACGATATTTTTACGAAATATGAATTTAATGTATTTTACTCGGTGGTGTACAACGCTTAATCTCAGTATATATTTACATCTTCGCGGCACGAATCGTGCACGTGATTTTCTTATTTAATCAATCACTGCGTCCCAGGAAAAAAATTATAAATTATTATTATTAATCGACATATTTTTTTTTCGATTTAAACCGAAACATTATAATGAAATAAACGCGCAACGATCAAAAAATATATTACGCGAACATCGTTTTACGAATTATTATTCGAATTCCATAGCTCCAAAACGTAATTGAATTAATATGACGTGTACGCGGTATTTTACTGTAATATCGTTTTTTTGGCAGCGTTTTCGTCGCGTTTGGTGACAGCGACAGATTTACGTCGACAACACAGAATGTTGAGGAAACGATCAATTACTTTTCGCGCATCATATTATACGTTCGTTTGACATTAATCCCGCGCGTTATAATATATTCTCCTAATAGTAATATAATATAAACAATAACCAAATTCCCCGATTAAAACATTCTAAATACAAATAGGACATCAGCTACGTACGTATGTAAGTACAGTAGAATTAGACACATTTTCTGAACCTCTTACGGGCTGTTGAAAATTTTTTTTTTTAAAATCAGCCACTGTACATGTAAACATAATATCGATTTTAAGGCTGGATGACAGATGACAGACTGACGACATTGCAGACTTACCCGTACCCAGAATGCCCGCGTACTATCGAATAATATTATATTACTGAAATGTTAAAATTCGGTTAAACCGTACGGTGCCAGCGAGCATATGTAACATATATATATATATATATATATATTTTATATGGGGAGAGGACTGCGCGTTTATTTGACTTATTCCTCGTCGATATATCCGTTTTATTCGTACCGACTCCTCCCTCATATTTAGTATAATATAGATCGGTAGCCGTATACGATAATACGATTTGCATAGAGAATTGAGTTACCAGGCAATCGGGCGCGAGCGCGTTCGCAAAATGTCTCCGAAGTCGCATACGTCTCGTCCCCTCCGTCGTCGGGGCTTAGGTTTCTGAGGATTTTTCTCAAACGCGCGCGTTTATACGAACTTATCGTAGGGGAGAAACGATACGAAGGGCGAAGGAGAGGATAAGGAGGGCCGCCCGTCGAGTCTGGAACGGAAATTGGCGAATACTACCGATCAAATGATATTGTAATAAAACTAAATTTTCCGAATAATAATTTTTATATATATATATAAAAAAATGTTTTCTGTAAATGTTTTTGAATTATTTTATCGTAAGGGTATGAATGTTTCGCTTATATTCCTTTGAAATAAACAAAAAAAAAAAGACTCGTTCTAAACCTACGCTTTCGTTTCCTATCGTTCGTTTTCGATAAATAATACCAGACCGAAATCCGAAATTCCGATATATAAAAATCACATGTTAAATCGAAATCCGTCTCCGATTATTATGAGGTACTGCGAAAAGAGTCCAATATTGACGAAATTCAACAATTCAATCCTATACACACATATCGAGCCATAATTTGTAGGAGGACGTTCGTAAAATAAACTGTACCGGAGGAAGGTGGTTCGATTCTACAAACGCTTTCGTAGCCGTTTAATAAAATCATCAGAATCGAACGTTATCAGTAAACCGTATAAATGTTACACCAGACAATCCCAGACGAAGAATAAAGTGACGGCGGTGTCGTGATTTCCCGAACAGAATAATCGAATTCGAGTATACGCGATTAAACAATGTGCGACTTTTACGTAAAATATATCGCGCGATTTAATATTTATTATTTCATACGTATTACACACATCAGACGTATCGCACGTATTTATTACAATATATAATTGCATAGATCGTATTAAATTTTTCTCATTAAAAAAAAAAAAAGTAACGTAAAACGCTACAATGCGCCAAAATTTAATGAAAATTTCCAATCTCGTTTCGTTTCCTCTACGAGAATTTATTTTCGAAGCTCCGGTACGCGCGCGTGTACGTAGCACGAAATCATTCTGGTTTTCGCGATTTTTTTTTTGTTTTTTCTTTTAAATTCGTTAATCACGTAACGGTTCGACTGTTGGCCGCGTGGTGGTCGGATCCCGACGCGAAATAATACAAATCTACGCTTTCGTAGCGGACAATAGACAATAATTATACGCACGGAACTCGCGTAATTTGCACGTACGCGCGCACGTTAATTTAATTTCAGATAATTTGCAAATATGTGTGTATGGGGGAGGGGGGAACAATTACTCTAATTCGACGTCCTATGCGTGTACGTGTATTTATTTATTATAATATAATAAACGCTTTTCGCGGTGTATGCGCATATAATCGGAATGTGCCGTACGGCGAATTCATTTTGGATAAAATTTAATATTCGCGTGTATTGTTATTAGGTGTATAAAAAATATATCGACTCGAAATAACAAAAACAAAAAAATGGCAGCTTACTTGTACTTTTCCATTAGGAACGGCACCAGACATTTTTTTTCCGCGGAGTATCGTAGAAAATATATGATTATTACCCGTTTATTTATTTGGGAGTTTTTCATAATATTGGGATTGATGTATTCGTATAATTTTATGTGCCGAAGGTATTTAATTAAATCTCATAAATCAAATACTTGTATAGTATGAAAGCAGTGAGAAAAATGTAAGTTATAAATCATAATAATATTGAAAATCACATACGTAGGTGTTCAAACATTTCTTACTCGATTTATTACAATTATGATATTGATTTTTAATAATTTAAAAGCTTTCCATGAATCTGAATACAGTTTTTTTTTTTACTATTCGCCTAATATCTTATAGTAAAATTACCACCATTTAGTATATCATACGAATAAGCCTTCCATTTTTTCAAACGCTTTCGTTCGGCCATAAATCAAATGTCTGAATTAATAAACTTATATCTTTGTTTATATATATATATATTTGAAAATAAATTCCAAATAATCGTACTCACAGAATAAAAATCTAAAGAAAGTATTAATTAATATTTATGTATTTATTATTAATGTTTCAAATAACGCGACGGATACCGCTTGCAGCACGGGTGTAGCATAAATTACTAATGAAATACGTGGAAAATGCTATATTATTATTATAACGTTTTCTGATCACGTACACAATATAATTCGAAATGAAATCAAACGGCGGGGCGTATTCTGTGTAGGTGTATCATCTAAACGAGTGGAAATGGGAATAAAATAATACGATAGATTATTATTATTATTATTATTATTATTATTATTATTACTGCACAGCGAAACAGATGGTAAATTCGAAATTTAAATTTTCCTTTGTTCTTGAACAGGTGGGGCCAAAAGCGAATTTTGGGTTGTTCGCCTTCGCCCTAGTACCGCAACCGTGTTTATGTCTAAAATGACTGAAAAACGTGTAGAAAAATAAAAACACTTTGGCGAGTAATTAGAAATTCGAAATTAAAATCTTTTACGCCTGCGGGCACAAAAAGAAGAAGAAAAAAATTAATTGCGTTTCAAAAGAATTTTTATTAAAGAACAAAAAAGAAAATAACATTGAAATATAATAAACTTAAGAAGAGATATTTGATTGTAACGCGCGTTACGAAATTTGTAGCCGCAAACGACCCCGGGGCGAATCGTATTTAAAGTGCCTATATAAAACGCCTTACCTATCGCGCTTTCGCTATATTTTAATAATAATTTGCACAAACCGCACCGATACGAACGGAATAAAATTATTACTGAATTCAATTTCGCGAGTCCGACTTAAGGTATTTACAGGACTTAATAATATTAAAACGAGTAAACGTATTTATTATTTTCGTATTATATATAAATATATATATATATATTAAAATCATTTCAATACAAAGTAAAATATTACGCGCCGCGAATTAATTAAAACGCGTTATATTACGAGACCGAATATAATTTTTTCTCGTATATTTTCAAGACCGAACGGAATGAATAATAATAAAAGTAACGAATATTCTCGTCTAACCCTAATTGCGCTATTTGCGAACGGAAAATATTCGAATACAAAACGCGTTTATATTACACACATATCCGATCGACACTGAATTTGACAATAGGGAGCTGCGCAGGAACGTATACGAATATTCTTTGCTCAGAGCACATTATGAATGCCTATTTTTCGCGAAATCGATATTCGTCAATTCCCCTCTCTATTATTATTTGCTATTCCCTTTGTGTGTGTGTATGTGTGTTTTTTTTCCGGATTATTATTATTTAAATTTTTGTCTCGTTTTCGATTTATACGGTATTGTGAAACTTTCTCCGCACAAACCCCACTGCAAATTTCAGCTACGTAACATTAACGTACATAATTTTATATATATACGTTTTTCATATTTTTCTGATTAATTGTCTTCATACCCGTAACAATAATATTTTTGTGGATCGATAGACGAACAAATTATCAATTCCGGCTAATATAATATTGCGAACAAAAACCTACACTAGATCCATATATCTAAAATCAAATTTAATATAACAACAATTTTAAAAGCCCTAAACGAATTTAATAACGTGAAAACCACTTTATTCGCATTATGAATTGAAGATTAATAATACAAATTTGTTTATAATACGTTTATACTTTTAATTAAAAGAGTGTTACATCTATTTCCAATATTTATTAATAGTGATAAATTATGAAAATCTTTCTTTTACCATTTAAGCCTGGAGCGAAATTTTTATCCGCCTCATACAAGAAAAAGATCATTCACAGTTCGCTGAAATCGTAGGTATAATAAAAGTGACTTGTTACGATTCTTTCGTTATAACTTGTTTGCGATATCACCAAAAACTTGTTTAATGTTGAAAATGGATAAGTATTATATTGTGATTTTGCGAATTTCATAATTCGTCAAATTATTTGCGGATGCTAAAAAATATTTGGTTGTACCAGTGCGTACGCGGACATCATCTAACTCTTTCACATTCACTCAGAATGATGAAGTCAGAACGTCAGAGAGATTTTTTTGCACTTATCGAGTGTGCAAAACTTTTTATGCTTTTCCTATTTTTCAAGTTTAATTGTGTAAAATTTGTTACAAAACTTTATATAGAACTGTAAACTTTTATTTTTGGATAAAAAAAAAGAATTATCATTCTTTATACAAGTATATATATATATATATATATATATATATAAATTTAGGACCTTTAATATTGTAAACCTCGAAGGCACAGAATTTTTTCTTTTTTTTTTTTGTCCTTTTCGTTGATCAGTTGTTTCCGACGTCTGGACAACTTTTTGTCTTTTTAGCTGCAAGGTGCAAAAGTCAAGTACTAGTCCTGTGACATTTCGAAGAAACAGAGAGTTGAATAAACCGGCTAAGGAGTTGAATGAGTACGACTATAATCCGTGTATAAACTCGCCTTAAACATTGCGATAAACGATTTTATGAGTCTGATTTCAAGCCCGATAAATTTCCTCTAACAAAATACTTTGCGCTTTGTCAATTTGAATCGTCGCCGTTACCATAATGACCACGGTTAAGTCATTATCTCTGACGTAAACGTCTAATTACTCTCTCTTTGATCTTGTGACGATCGGAACACGACTATGACCCCTTTTCCGACCACGTCACAACCCAAAAGAAAATTTAGTGACTTCAAGCCGTGACGCGCATAAGTTTGTGTAAAAGACAAACACTTTCAATTACGTAAAGTCGCTGGCGAATGATTTTATTTTGTTTTTGTTTCTGAAAAAAAAAAAATAATAAAATTCAAATTTCCAATATTATTATACTTTTAAAGCGTTTCGTATCGTGTGAAACTGTTATTTGTTTTCAGAGCGATAATAATTCTGTATAAGCGTTCGGCAGTGTTATTTAAAATCGCAAAAACTGAAAATATTAAAACGATTTTGTTCGTTTTATCGATAATTTTTTTTTTTTTTTGCATATCATTTTGGATCACACGATATTATAATTTATTTTCAATTGAGTACCAATACGATATAATTATTTACAATCGGGTCGCATGAGTTTATAACTAGAAATAATGGGTTTTCGGGTTTTAATAATGAAAAGTGATCGTTGAACGTTTTTAAATGTCAACACTTAAGTCGTAAATATTGTTCGGCAATCGGGAAATATAGTCGTATACGCTTCCGAACTGCAGTGTACGTTTTACAGTAATGCGATTACTACTTCGTTCGCGATTTTAGTTAATTCGCAAACATAATTTGATAAACGCAAAAATTTCAATTACGCGACCGGCGTAAAATAAATAAAACAACGAGACGGATTTTTTTTCTATAATTGTTTTGTTTAATGGAAAACACAATTTCACGTTGCCTCGAGAAATCACGCGGCGCTGGAGGCGGATTTTTCAATTTCGTGCTGGAACTCGGGATACTGGAATAGCCTTCGGCAGCAGTTCGGTCACGGGCGTTGTTTCAACGTTTTGTAATACGTCTCGGAACGGCGTCATTTTAGGTGAATTTTTAATCGTGTTAAAGTCAAACGGACTCGGGTAAAACGAGCACGGGTACTTAGAAGTCAACGGGATGTTTTTTGATTGCCGAAAATTCATTTATTAAAATTTTCGCGTGATAACAAATCGTATGGTCTTATTGCAGCCGCTCAGGTGGTTCTTATTGCCGTTTGATGCCTCACACGAATGACAATTTTCCACTGACTTTCAAGGACTTCTCGATATAAGAGTAATCGTCTCGGTACTTTTTGCAGGTTTACCGTTTGTCATCGTGCGGTACAAACTCCTCTAGCGGACGATTCCCTGGCAATCGTAAGCGCGAATCCGCGTGATTTTATACGCGCAACACATATCATTTGACAGCGTTTTGTCGAACGAGAGAGAAACCGCGCGATATAACGGAAAATATTATTGAAATATCATTTTTAATTTACGAGACAACGTTAATACAAGGAATTCAATGACAGTTATAAAGAAGGGACGTTCATTATTTTTTTTTTCCCCCCGATATAGCCAAGATGAATATTTGAATTCAGCCGATATCACAGCGGAAGGTATAATTAATAAACTATTTAGCAAACGAAAAAATGCAAATATTTCTAATGGAATTACAAATTCTTATCTGCCGCAGTGGAAAAAAATGTTTAAGCTTTTTTTTTTTTATGGATAAACTTTTTAATTTATTTAGTTTTTAGCGACAGTGGAAATAATTATTATACAAAGCGAATGATTATTTTTTTTTTTATTTCGGAAATGTTTATAACGAATAAATGTTAATCAGTATTGGCCATAAAAAATAATAACCGTCAAATTATATAAATACGTATTTAAAAATGGAAAGCAGCAGTATAACTTTTTTCAGCCCCGCGTGTCAGAATATAATTGAAATTGATAAGTCAGTCCAATTAAAATATAAAAATAATTTATATTTATATACAGGATTATTGTTCCGCGTATAACGGAATAAATATTTACCTTATAAAAAAAAACGATAATTACCCATTTTTGTTTTCGTTATATTATTATTTTTTATCAGGAAACTGAATGACAAAAGTATCTACATATTTAATGTGGATTTAGGGGTGTGAGGAAATGGCCGTGTGCTAAAATTCGTGCGCGTTTATTTTTATTTTAAAAATAAATTTACAATAATTTATCAGAAGCGAAAAGAGTTGAAACGTTTAGCAAAAATAAAACGAAAAATTGTGTTAAACGATTGTCAAGATATTTCGAATGTAGTTGAATAGTAAAGTGTACGCATGACACATTATTAAATTGTACACCTCTAAGTCTATAATTGCTGTTAAATAACACGAACGCGAAAGAAATTTTTTAAAAATCGTTATTCCCATATATAACACTTGCATGTACGGTGAACATTTCAAGATCCTATTTTAAGAACATTTAGTTACGAAAAACAACGAGAAACATTTAAAACGAAATCGCGTTTTTGCCGATATTTTTCGTGTAATTTTTGATATATATTTTTTTTTTTAAAGGGGTTTTTACGAAAATCGAAAAATGAACACTTGAAATAGTATTGACTAGACGCAATACGCAAACGGAAACGACACTTTCTGATAGAAGTTTTGTGTGTAGACGTAAAAAAAAAAAAACTCCGCATAATTTGTTAAAACCTCGTTGCGTTCGGAATCAAAAAAATTCGAATTCTTTTTTTGCCCCACACTCTTCCCGCATTTCCGCGTTCGTCAGGCCGTATTTCGCCGTATTACGGAAACGGACGAACGTCACGGGTCCCCGTCTTCCGGACGGATGCTGGAGTCGGGAAAGGGGGAAAAAAAAAAAACGCGGAGTAGAAAAAAATTTAATTGCGGACGACGGAGCGTATTTTTTTTTGTCGTAGCGGCCGTTGTCATCGCCACCGTTCAGAGTTATATTTTTCATTAGTCATTATTTGCACTTTTCCACGGGACTACAGCACCACCGGCCATATCGTATCGTATCCCTCGACACGACCGATCGACACACGAGGGCGTAGTAGAGATAATAAATACGCGGAAATGTTTCTAAAAAAAAAATAAAATAGGGACCTCTCACTCTTTTCGGCGGTGTATATTTCACCAGGCGTATTACGGCGAGCGCCCGCGTAACGGGGGAGGGGGGACACGCACGTTGAATATGTAAACAAGTATCTCATTTTACGGTTCATCGTCGTCGTCGTCGTCGTCGTGGCGTACACTGCCTGTGTATAGCTGCTGCCCATGTGTCTCATCGTATACAATAAAATGCATTGTATATACGTATCCTTACAAATAATAATAATAATAATAATAGTCGGGGCCAACTGTCACCGCGAAACTGTAACGTTCTCGCGCGACCGTGGCAGTAAGCTTCACCCCACCGCGCGCATATCATACCAAAGTGCGTGTATAAAAAAAAAAAAAATCTCTTTTTTTCTCCCCATCGCCACCACCGCCACCCGTTGGCGACGAATTAATTTACTAATCACGGTCGCGATTATTACACGCACGATATGATATATCATATTATTATTATTATTACTATTATTTATTATGCGCATCAACTTCCCTATCCCTCTCTCCCACCCCACGGAACGGATGGAGCGTTATATTACACCGGCGGCACATGCACGTTATAACATAACGCGTATCGCGTGCACAGAAGTACACACCCCAAGTCCGGGTGTCACATCACACTCAGCAACAGCAATCATCGACACGCTAGTGACCGCTACGACGACGACTTTCTACTACAGCGACGACGACGACGACGACGACGAACAGATGCGCGCGCGCGTTTGTCGGTCGCCTGGTACGTGCACACGTATCGAAAACGCGAAATTCTAGAACGCCATAGGGTTGCCTTTGAACAGCAGAGGATCCGAGGAAGAGAGAGAGAGAGAGAGAGTCTGATGGGTGCAAATTTCCAATCGTCGTTTCACTTCCATAAACGTTTCGGTTTTTTTTTTTTTTTGTCTACGGTATAATTTATAACGGCGGTAAAATTATACCATAATTTGTAGACCGAGCCGCGTTCGTTCGCCTGTCGGAAGGTTTACACATTTTCTGGTGCCTGTCCAATGACGATGACGTTCAGACTCCCTCCCAACAATAACCGGCGAGGAGGGGATACGCGATTTAAAATGTCAACTCAACGGTGCCCCGAGCGTACTAACACATCAAATCACTGTGGAATCACTCCTAAATTGCCTTTCGACTCAACGGCTTACTCCAAAGTCGGGTCCAGACTCTCCTCGCATTGAAATTTCAACGTTTAAAAATGTTCTCATACGTTTCGAATTTAATCTAATGACGATTTCAATCGAAAACAAACAATATTACGTAATAACAATTATAGTAAATAAATATATATATATCATTTATGGTACGTTATTGCTTTTACTATGTTGCACGTTGCTTTTTTTAGACACGTGTTCAAGAACTGAGACGGTCTTGAAGATTTATACCGGACCAATGACGAGAAAAAATAAAATGTGGAAGTAATCATAGATAGAAATACATAAGTTAGTTATTTTGTATAAGTACTAGATTATATTTTTTTTAATGAATATTTTAACACGCGTAAAAATGTAAAACGTAATAATTATTTCAGCAAAAAATATAAGCAGCAATAGGTATTTAAAAGAAAAAAATTACTTCAATTATTCTATAAATAATAACGCTATATTTGGTGTTTGCGAATATGCCAGCCTTATTCGAATTAATACATTTTATATTTTTACATACGTTATGTTATGCTAATGGTATTTTAAAAACCAATCGGTCATTAATTCACTTAATTGTGGTTGTGTTAATTTCTAAAAACAAAGAATTTTAAGAAAAAAGAACTATTAAACCCTCTTCTGCTTCTCCCACATACCGACGATTGTTAATTATTCGATCAGATATAATATTATTTCAAAAAAAAGTATTTGGAATACTCGTGATTCAAGAATTAAAAAAAAATATTAAGGAATACCATTGTCACGAAGCATATTCGAATAAATAATTTTCGTTGTTTATTCGTAATGCGTTCATTGAAAACACTTGTTAATAAATAATCGAATAAGTTATTTTGCTCGATTACACGATTCTCTAATGTCGAAACCGGTAGTAAACGAACATATTTAATACAAAAACTGTTATGTTTTTTTCTTTCATTATTTCACCATTGCAAATTACTCTGTTTTGATTTTATATTCGTATTCATATATACTCATTTTATTTTATTTTATTTTTTTTATTTTATTTTATTTTTTTTATTTTATTTTTATTCGTACTCATTTTTTCATTTTAAAAGTATGTCACTCCGCAAGTCTCTGTAACGATATAAACGCCCGGGGATATTTCGATTTTTGTACTTTTCATGATTGGCCAACAATAATCGTTTTTTTTTTTTTATATTTATATAATTACAAAATAGTAATAATAATGTGTCCCTCACCTCCAGTACGTTTTCGGTATAACAACAATCGTTTGCGAATTTAAGTCCTTTACTTTACGTCGGGGAAAAAAATCGAATCGATAAAAAAAAAAAATTTCGGGAATTCGCGACGAGAAAAATAATTTTGAAACTTTGTACAAAAAAAAAAAAACAATTACTTTTAAAAGAAGTTTTCAAATACGAAATAATAAATAAAATAGAAATTACGGCGGTTTTTTTGTTTTTGGTTTTAATGAGCAACACGGAATTGCGGAGAAAGAATAAAGGTAAAATGAAAAAAAATAATAACAGAAAATAACAATAATTCGTTTTTATTGAGGAGATCATTCGCGACGATATACGCGTGTCGTTCGACGTTCCGTCGCTACGGGGCGCTTCGCGGACGGGTAACACGCGCGTATATTGTGATATTGCGGGACGGCGGTTTTCGGCGGGGACGGGTTGTGGAAAGAAGGGACCACCGCCACCGTCACCACCACCGGTCGTGTTTACATAAGCGACACGCACACGCGGCGGCGGCGGCGGCGCGCTCGTATTATATTTCCAGAGGGCCGCGCGGGCGTTTGCTCGGGAAATTATCTTCGCGCCGGTGAATTCGACACAAAGGACCGCGCGACGAGTATAGGAGGAAAATCACATATCGACGCGTCGTCGTCGTCGGAACGGCACTACTACTACTACTACTACAGTATCGGCGGGTTTAGGGACCCCTTTTTGTGCGAGAGGAGTGAGAGAGAGAGAGAGAGAGAATGGGAGCACACGATACGTTTTACACGACGACTAACATACCGGAGAATTTACGCACAGTTATTAAATTGAAATTAAACCGTCTGTCACGCCGCCGATAATATCACCGTTGTCGCGCGATTTATTATTATTATTATTATTATTATTATACACTCGGTCGACTGGCCGTGTACCCCGTCGACGGGTCCGGGGCCATACGCATAATATAATAACGGACTTTTTATTTCTTCTACTCTTCTCACCCTTCTCCGAGAGCAAATAAACGCCGCAGATAATGTACACACACACACACACACACGTATCATATACGAGCGGGGTGCGTTGTCATGTGTGTGTGTGTGTGTGTGGAGACACGGAGAGAGACACACAGAGACGGGAGATTTTTGACGACCGGGTCTGTTTTTGTCACGGAGCGCGCAGCAAATACTATCGCCGTTATTTATATCCGCTGTTTATTATGTTTTTGGAAAACGACACCCGTTCGCGCAATATTCGCCCGGGTTTGGTCGGGTTTAGGATGGGCGACATTTGCCAAAATATTATATTTCACGCGAATTAATATTTACGCGCGCGCGCGCGCGCGCGGTGTTTTCAATAAACGTCCAAATCAAGTAATAATAATTAATTATACTTGAAATATTATTACACGCGCGCGTATAGTTTTCGAAAAACGAATTTTCGTAAAACTACTTTAATTCTATATATCGTAACCGTATCGGTTTTACGATAAGGTGTTTTATTTTGTTTCTAAACACTTTTTCCGTATAAACAGTATTCGGACGGGATTAAACAACTCCGCGTATCCGTTTCGTGAACATTATTTCGCACTTGCAATGCAAGTCTTGACGGTTTTCTCGGACAAGAGGGAAAAAGACTATGAATGAAAAATACGCCTACACGAATCTTCGCGTTCGCGTTTCGGACACGGAAAATGTTATTATTTTATTGCCCGAAATTTAATACATGTTCTTACACGCATTTGTAATTTCTTAACAAAATCCATCTGTTTATAAAAACAGACTCTGTATGGGTACTAATAACGATAACATTGCGTTCCTCTTTTTCGAATCGAATTGTTTTCATATTCAAAAAAACGATTTTTAAAACATTGAGTAACTCATTTGAACCGACATTCATAACGCCTGCGGAATGCATATTTCTTACATTTAAAGGAATATTTTTCGTACATTTTTCGAACATTTTTTGCGTACTGAAACAGTGCTCGCACGATAGAAATCGTGTGAAACCGCGAATTACGAATTGCGTATGAACAGTATACGAATTTTTCCGATAGTTTTCGTCAGCGCGAAGGAATCGGTCGATTTTCTTATTCGAAAACCTATTATACAAGCTATGCAGCGTATTTCGAAAGTATTATTAAGAATAAAATATAAATCGTTTTTTGTACGTGTCGCTCAGAATATTGTTTTTCAAAAGCAATATACATAATATTATCATTGATTTCATATTTAAAATGAAAATACGATTTTTAATACAATACCCGAACACGTATAATCGAACCGACAATCGCGATACGTTACACAGTAATTTATTTAAATAAATCTTAACGAAAACCGTTCAAAAAAAAAAAAAAAAAACAAATGTTTTTCGAACTGATACATGTAAAAAAAAAAAAAAAAACAGAAACGTACGGCCATCGAATTGGACATTTTGTTTTTTTTTCGTTGGCGTCCTGCTCGTAATAATTTTGCTCAAACACGTCCTCAGGGAGTTTCATTTCGTCCGTCCCCTATCCATTTTGTTACCATATTTTTTTTTTTTATAAGTACGTAATAAATAACGTTTCGCTTTTTACACTTTTATAAATGTCCAGAAGAATATCATTGTTAACGAAATATCGCGTTCTCCCTATACGTATATCGCGAATGATTATCAAATAATAAATAAAACAGAATTAGAGAATACGATTCGTTTTTAACGCGTAAGAGTTAAATTACGAGCGATTTTTTGCGTAATATTTGCATTTGTTTTCAAAATTAAACATAAACGTTGTGATAGCGTAATCTCACGATTGAACAAACGAAATGTATTATTATCAGAACGTATTATATATATGTGATTCGGATTTTAATGAATTTATTACAAAAAAATTCCAAAAATATCCTAAAAAATGCCTTAACAAAATATTACAAAAAAATAATTCGCTTTAAATAATTACGTTTTCTGTTTTAACAACTTCCGTGTTCCGTACACGTTAATTACCAATAATGATTTTATCATAAAATAATTGACGAAAGACGGTATGCGTGTAATCGGCTTATAGGCAGATGTGACATTAAGTGATAAGTTTGAGAATCTTTTCTTTTATTTAAAGTCAACACAGTTTACACTAATGCCCGATTTTGTTTTTAATAAAAAAAACTTTATACGTTATTATTTCAATATCGGTTGAATTTTTTTTCCCCGAATATCACTGAAAATCGCTTTAAAATTAACTAACAATTAATTAATGTTCAATAACCGTTAAAATACGCTTTTGAACATAAAAAAAAACCTTAGAAAATACGAATAATACATTTAAAAAAAAAAAAAAACTTCTGTTGGAATATCCTTTATTCCATTAAAACCCATTTGTGTCTTGGAAGGTATCGCGTGAATCATTCACGTAGAATAATAAAATCCGAGCGCGAGTATTTATGAAAACTACTGACGTACGGAAAATCGTATACGACTGTTTTTTAATTCAATAAAAAAAAAAAAAATATTTAGACTTAACGAACGACCAGGTGTATGGACTCCTTACATTTCGATTTATAACGTACACGTTTAAACTCACGCGCAACTTGTGACACGACGAAATTTACACAGTTATATTTAAATTCGTGTATCGAGGGATTTACATATTACCTATCGTCGTATATAACGCGCGCACAAGGTGTTTATATATACAACACGCGTATCAGGTTTCCGAACGATTTTGATTATTATTTTTTTTTGTATTCTGTCTTGTACAAACGCGTATAAGTCGTATGCGTTCGTATCCTCTTCTAATAAATATTTTTCGGGGGGACAGGGGAAATAAAAGAAAGTAATCATCGGTCAATCGTTTGTACATCTCGTTAGGTACACGAAATATGATCGTTTTACAAACCGAATCGATGTAGGCGATCGAATAGAAGACACATATGGGGTAGACGAGTGTCGCATCCATCGATCACTCTCACCCGTCGTCATTTGGTAATCGGTCCAGCTCTTTTTCCGCGACGTGCAGTAACAAATCTCGTATTAGCCGCGTGTAGCTTCATTATTAGAAACAAAAAAAAAAAAATAAATAAATAATGGATCGTTTTGTAATAATTGTAAATCGATAAAAATATAAAAGTGCGTGTTCATGAATTCGTTAGATTTTTTTTTTTTTAAATCATAACCACGCGATAATACGACAATTCAAAAGGTTGAAAAAAATTACGAAAAGAACAAAAAAAAAAAAACCAAAAGAAAAGCAATAAATCACGGAAAATTATATACGATAATTCGTATGGATGGGAGAAGAAGGTTTTAATAATATGAATATACAACGAAAACGGTATCGAAATCCAAAATGTTATTTATTTTTCTCCGTTAAATAAAACGTTTTTTTTTTTTATTCTTCTAAAAACTGCAACGATTCGATAGTATTTGTTGAGGCAGTGTACAAGTCTCACTGTAATACACGAAACGTGTTTTCATATCGTACGTTCACGGGAGATTTATTGAGTATAACATTGTTACATTTTTATTTATATTTTTACTCTGAATGCGCATTTCCTTCGTACCAGAAATGTGTGTTCCGAACGTATTAGTCGGTAAATAAGCGTTTGATAATAAAAATTGACTAGAAATTACATTGAAAAGATGGTTTTGAATTTCGTTATTTTCTAATGATCAAAAGCAGAACAAATTTGAAAATTAATAAGTTATAAATCTATTTTTGATAAATGTTGATCCACGTAATATAATATTGTTAGGACAGGGGACGATAAATAATATATAGCTTACCCGCGTCATCTAGGAGTTAAATGAATTAATGAATAACAATATTACTCGTTTGCTTAACTGAATTGTAATCAAATAAATATATGTATAATAATTAACCTCTTTGGTCCAGTAATTATAATATATATAAATAAATGAAATAAAAAAAAATTCAAAATTAAAATAAAAAATAAAAACAACAATACAATAAATAATAATTAATGACCCCGTTCGGTCCAATAATAATAATAATAAAAATAAAATTAATAATAATAATAAGAAAAGTTACAAAGGTAAAATATTATATAAATATTCATTTGATTGATGTCAACAATAATATTACGTTTTTAGATACAAGGATAATAAATCCGTGTAATCATTATTCTAATATTTAATATTCGTAAATAAACGGCACATACTTTATAAACGTTTGTAATTATCGTTGTTTTTTTTTAATTAAAAATTATACGTATATTTATCACGATTAATTGTTGAAATCCTTTATTTAAAATTTGAATGCGAAAAGTTTTAATTTCATATAATATAATATTACGAGTATACTCTTCATCGTTGATAAATCATTTTTTTTCGGTTCGCAGATTTGATAATGATGTTTCGTAAACTTATAATAAATTTCGAACGATTTCACGTGCTCGCGAAATTCAAACTAACAGAAGACAAAGTTATATCGGGAATTTCCAAATAATCGTTTATCAAATTTCTAATTTTTTTTTTTTTATTAATATATATCATCGAAATGGTTTACAAATTAAAAATGTATTATCTGAAATAATCCTATTACGTTAAATTTCTAATGGAAACAACTCACGTTCGACTCGAATGTACCCGTTGAATCCAGAATCGCAATGAATATTTTTATTAATATATTTAACTGCAAAAAATAATGTTTTAAATCCGATATTATTTTATATTTATTAATTTTTTAATTGGAAGACAACCTGCTATTATAGATAAATTCATCGTTTATGTTTTACGAAAATTCGGCTATTACAGTTATCTCGACGATTATAATATTTCCACTTACGTTCACATTTCCCGCAATGCTTTTGTAATATTTCCATTATTGGGTTGTATAAACGAGGTGACAACGCATTAAAATACAAACCACATAGCAGCTGTTCTGTTGTGATTGTTTGATCAAAAAAAAAAGATTATTACTGACTGAATCAATGAATCCGTAAAAATGGATTGAATTTGTATGCAGACATGCGTTAAACAGCCCAAAATACGAGTCTTATTAATTGTTTTTACAAATCGTTTCGGAAACAAGTCTTTATATAAGTGTATTATTACATAACATATGTATATATATAAACAAATCATAACATATATACAAAAGAATAATTAATTACTACTATCCCGTTTGAGTGAATAAATTCAATAAGTTAAAATATACGTAGTTTCATCGTGTTGGAGCACGAATTTTTAATAAATTCTATATTTTTGTACTGTACTTATTTTAAAAATAAAAATATTTCGACATCTCTATTTTATTTCTTCAAAAACGAAAAGCTGGTCAAGGAATTGTTTTTATGCATTTACGTTTATACACATTTCTACAAAGTTATATTACACTCGTTATTATCAGTGTCAAAACGATATCGATTTCACGTTTTATAATAAACTGTAAAAATTATAATAATATAATTAAAATAATCTGAGTATGTTTGTCGACTTTGTTAAATCAGAGGTTCCCAACATTATTTGTTCCGTAGATAACGCGCAAATTTTTCTGTTTTTCAAAAACCTTCTGATATGGAATTTCTACAAGATCATCAGCGTGTTTCTGACAGCTTACACGGAGATATTCGTTTGAACAGGGTTTACCGAAGAGTGAAAATTCTAAAATAAAATATGTGTAAAGTTTGTTATCCTTCATATCATCTCACTAATTATATTATAATTATTTATATAATTTCTCAAATCGTTAAAACGGCATTGAACGCAAATGATATTTTATAATATTGTCACATAGAGTAAAAAAAAAAAAAAAAACGTTTTATAGTTTTAATGGGAAACACGAGTGTGATGATGGTAAATTTTTGCACACGCATTTTTCGCGAAAATTACGATTCATGCGTGTTTGACTTAATAATTCTCGTGGACCCCAATTTTTTTCCTCTCGCCGACACGGGGACCCCTTGCAGATCTGAATCGATCCCTGGAGGGTTGATATATATATATACCACTTTGGGAAACTATGCGTTAAACCTTCCGTTCAATGATTTACACCAGACCGATGTGTTTTAGAATTTTAATACGAAGGAATAAACGAAATAAATCGTCATAATCGCGTTAAACATGAATCAATTTAAAAAAAAACCAATATTTTTCGATTTCATATTATTCGGTGTCGTGAAGTTGGTGATGCGTTTTGATTCCCCGTGAATTCACAAGATATATCAGTGTTTTATAGAATGCAAATTGTTCAGACACTTCATTTTACACACGTTTTTTTCCACAAATCAAGCGCTGATCGTAATATCATCATCATCATCATCATCATCATCATCATCATCATCATCATTATTATTATTATTATTATTATTTACGTGTACGCCTACGTTGAAGTCCGGTGATCGGACAATAATCATTTATAAAGCGAAGCGAAATTTAATATTATAATATTGCATTTGTCTGGCATAACGACATGAATTATTCAACAAACGGTTTGTTGTCAAAGCGCCGTCGCGGTGTGACGACGATATAACGCGCGTACGCGGATTTCTTTTTTTTTTTTTTTTGTCTTTCCATATCGATGCACAGCGTTTAACGAGAAAAAAAAAGAATATTAAAACCCCCGTGTACTTATCTATTATAACAGATTAAACACATGCGTTAACATTGACAATGTGTTGTTTTACAACCGTCTCTACGAACGTACGGAAGAGCACGGAAAAAAAAAAAATTGTATTTTTGACAGATGGTTGTCGCGGGGAAATTGCAGTGATTGTCCTCCGATGACATTATTACTATTATTATTTCAACTGCCGTGTAAAATGAAAAAAAACACACACACAAACATTATATAAACGTTGGAACTGTATTTCCAAAATAAACAACCACTATATTATATACAACCCTTTATAGGCCGCATTCGGCGTATTGTTCGGCGCGGCTTCGAAACGCTTACTACGCGCGGTTATGCAGGAAAAGTGACATATTATTTCGAATCCCTTGGTTTTGAACGGCGGAAAAAAGAAAATGAAAAATCAAAAGGGCAGAGAGAGAGAGAGAGAGAGTGTTTTTGGATGCCGCCAGAATGAATATTGTTCTGATAAAGATTCTGGGAGTTTTATATACATTTTTTTTATTCCATCATTTTCAAACACATTTTTTTATTACACAATTAGGCGTTTTTTTTTTTTAAATTTTTTTAAAAAAATTTTTATCGTAACGTGAAAATTAGCGGCTGAACACAAATAAAAACAGCGTGTGTAACAATTTTTTTCGAATTTCAATTTATTTTTTTTGTAGTTTTTCGTATCACGAAAACGTATCGGATACATTCGAAATAATAAATACGTCAATAACGCGTTGTATTAACATAAAAGTGTATAAACTGTACGGTGCAATATACGTACGTATGAGAAAATTATACATTTCGCTCGCGCGGAAGTAGATGCTACTACTGGTACTACGCAGACGATTGATGGGTAAACCGAAATGGAAAAATATTCAAAAAAACATATACGAGAATTACGATATAGTACGCGTATATCCGTCGAAATTTATTAACATATTATACGGTAACGTTTATATATAGTTTTAGTCGGTGCGAGTTAAAAGCGTAAAAAAATATAAACGGTAATAGGACGCGTACCGACGGCATTAAATACGGAATTAAATTACGCGGAAATTTACAACGTTATTTTATCGTCGAAAAATTCTAAAAAAAAAAAAAATTCGCCTTTTTAATATTCAAAACGAGATGGGGTTTTATCAGACCTCGGAAAATCGAGGTCTGAAATGCGTACAAGGAAAAACGTTCGAATTGAAAAGCTCCGTCGTACGTACACACACATTGCGCCTGTGTTTATTTAACATTTTTTTTTATTTTAAATTCGTACTCTTCTCCCCTTCACCGACATTTTTTTCTCTTTCAATTATATCTCTCGCCTAGATTTACTTCATTTTTTTATTATATCTTTCCTCTCCTCTTTCTCGTCTTCAAACACTAGTAATTCGGATCAAGACGTTTAAAACAGACGTTTTTTTTTTATTATTTTAAACGCTTCTAAGAACATTGAAAAATGACCTCTCCGAATTACCAACTATATGCGATTTGATACTGGAAACAATGACTATCTCAATAAAATACCACTGCTTTCGGTTGAATTTTTGAACACGGACACGACGAAAAACCGAAGCATTTATCGCTCATCCGCTCTGAATTTAATATTTAAGTAGAAAAATAATTATAATAATAAATAAACAATTGTTGAATTAAACAAAAACGTGTATTAAAACGTTTGTGAATGGCAATAGACATTTAACCTGGTATGGTGAAGGATTGTCACTGTACTATTTTTGGGGGAGAAGAAGAAAGGAAACACAAAAAGGGCGGGAAAAGAAACGCGAAACTGGAAGGGACGCAGATGATTTCTACAAAAAAAAAAAAAGAAGAAAAACCAGTGACTCAGGTCTGCTGTTAGGAGTGAAATCATGTGCCTTGGGCAGTTAACGCACGAGAGAAACTTAGCAAAACTAATAAAACTTTCACTGCATGCGTTCCAATCTACGGATATCATCCGCAGTGTACGAGGCCCATGAGACGGAGCCGTACTCGAAAATAGAACACGGACAAAAGGACAATACTTACGACACTATGACGGAGGAAGAAAAATGAAAAAATATCAGCAGCAACTAGACATTCTCTAACGTCCTCGGCGATTTATTTAGAATAGAGTGGAATAGTTTGTTGCGTCAAATGAAAGGATAGCAATGAAATAATAATAATATGATAACAATAACAATTAGGTAAATAATAAATAAAATACATGAGCATAATTACGGTGTTGAATATAAAGTTAATAACGTTACACCTGTCGAAGACATTACACGTATAGATTATTAATTAATTATGTCTCGAAAAAAAATGTTTTTTCTTCGCTCGTCTTCTCAATTGAATTATAATAAAATAAATGTGCATGTATAATACTTGACCCGCCCCCCCCCTTTGGTCCAGTAATTGTACTATGTTTAAATAAATGAAAAATAAGTAAAAAGTCACGATTATAACAAAACTATAAAAAAAAAAAAAAAAAAAAAAAAAACAAGTAGATGAATGGCCCTTCTGGCCCAACAATAATATAATAAATAGTCAATGACGCGTTCGTTTCGATCGTAATAATGATGCAAAAAATATTAATATACAATCGGTCACAATGCAAGTACAGAAAATGATATAAAATAGCTCAACGATTTGACAATTCGTATAATATATAACGCTTTCGAACAACGCTCGTAATAGACAATAATAAAATTCAATAAGTACTCACGTGAATACACAATCGACCGACTGGCCAGCCGTTTGTCTAAATCCAGAGACTAAAATAATATAAGCAAATAATATGTATTATTGTATAATTAATCGCGGTAACAAATGAATATAATAAATTATGATATTGACGGGAATTATAATTAATAACGCGCAATTATATTAATGTGTGCAATCCTTGTGGTTTGACGAACATTATAATACGTCGTGCTATTACTGTTTATAATAATAAGTCGCGTTCACACGATTGCGAAGTTTTTTCGTGAAACGATTTTCAACTGTTGGACAAATCACGTTTAACGTCCATTCGCACGGACGGCATGAAAAGACGTGCGTCATTGTTGTTGCTGCGATGACACAAAAATATTTGTATCCAAACACGGTAATGTACGATATTGTATCGACGGAAATTTCACGATACAACACACACGCGACGTGCTGCCGCCAATGACGCGTGTTGTGTAACGTATCCAGGGCCATATTTACAAAAATTGCCGCCAGGGGCGACATAAAATTCGCCGCCCCCATATATAAACATATGTATACATTTTTATGACCTTTCAAAATGTTGCCGCCCTTAAACCTCTTGCTAATAATGCCGCTAGGGGCAATTGCCCCACCGAGCCCCCCCCCATAAATACGGGCCCGGATGTATCCCAAAAACATTACACCGGGGCTCAGAGTCGTTTCGACGGAATCGCATCGCTTTCAAATCCATCCCATCTCATCAATTAATGTTGACGACATTACTCATCGCGACACGACGGCGGCTCGTCGTTGCCCGTAGTTTTCTAGTGTTGTAATTTTTTTCTTTTTCTTTTTTCGCGCAAAACCCGATGCGCCCCTCGCTCAGCTTATGCACTAGAAAAGAGCGCGTTTTTTTCTTCCCAGTGAAACCGCGGGACGAATTCATATTATTGTATAAACGGGAAACGGTCCCGGTACTTCCATTGTACTGCGCCTACTTCGGGTGGTTCGTTGCGCGCGCTTTTCTCAACAAGTCACACACACACACACACACACCGAAGCGACGGCGCAGTAATTCGCGCGCGAACTGTGCACTGCGACGGCGGCGGCGGGTAAACATTAATTATTGTCTCCCGGAAACTTTCCACATTTATATCCCCGCGCCGCCGTTGCAGCGTCTTAATATCGCAGCCGCACAACACACGCGCGCGCACGCGATTCCGCCGAAACTGCACCGCCGCGTCACAACCTCCCCCACCCCCATCCGCCACTTACATCAAAACACACACACACACGGAACCGCATTCACGTCTCATTCCGGCCGGCCGCGGTCCCCGTCCCGCCGCGTCCGTTATTATTACACTCCGACGACTCCGCGCGCGCGGGAGTCTCGGAATCACCGCGACGGAGAATTCGTATTCGTCCACGCCCGTCCGTCCCGGATAATTCGGTCCGAGCCCGATGATATTAATACACTGAGGAGCGCGTTACTCCGTGACTGCTGTGCCCGGCGCGGCCGCGACCGCGGAGGGAAATAATAAATTTTCCCGGTAAAGTGAATTTAATAAGAAATCTCGTTTTGCTATTTCTATTTGTCGGCGCGCGTTCTTCCACTGAGCAGACTTCTTGTTATTAACCGTAAACGCTGCCTAGTGGCGTAACTATAATATAAATATTCGGGACTCCAAGTGCGACGCATTTCGAATTTCGTCGCCGGGCGTATATTTGTTCCACCGAAACCGTAGGCCAGAAATAAAAATAACTCACGAAATACACCGTGTATACGCCAATTCGCTACAGAATAATTATTTTTCGTTTAATAACGATCAATTAGTGTTTATGTTACGGATGACGATCGAAAGCGTTCGTGATCAGAGGTTCCCAAACTTTTCATATGGTACGACCGATTTTGGAAATTATTGAAAATTTTCGGCGACCCAAAATATTATATATGGCCTTTTTTTTTTTTTTGCTGTTTCGTGTAGATCAGTTGCTTGCGACGACGAAAAAAGAACGGTAAAATTAAATTTTTTTGATTTTTATCAAAGGAATATTTTTGATTCGGTATTCGAATAGTAGTAAAAACAATTATGTATATTACAAAATCGGTTATACAATTTTAATGTGAAGGGTGTGATTGTTTCCTGTGTCCCATTATCGCGTTGACATCGGTTTGGAATAAGACTGAATTTGAACATCGACGAAAAGTAATAGAAACGCGGAATACACATGTGTAAAAAAAAAATGTATTATATGAAAATATAACGCGACCTACAGTTTGGGAACGCCTGGTTTAGATCAATTATTATCAGACAACTACATTTTGTTTGTTCTTGACGAAATAGGTTTTATCAATAACATGATGATAAGTCATATGAGTGCAACAATATTGTATTTTTCCCAATAATTCGCGAGTTATTAAAATTGTGCGAAAATCGGCTACTGAAAATTATATATACACGTATATGTTCGAAACCGTGTAAAAAAATCATCGAATATTTCGAAAACAAGTAGTAATATTGTTCGAAACAAACTGTTAAAAATTTGTCGCCCCCGAAAAAGTAATATCCGGGGTGAATCCGCTCTTATTATAGTCTCTCTCTCTCTCTCTCTCTCTAAACACGCCGTTGCCACAACAGACGTTTTATATTAAAATTATCTGTTTTTTTTCTTCTTCTTACTATTTTGATGTGTCGAAATGTTAGCGATTTATTATTATAAACAATCTGCGTATATTAACGAGAGTGAAAATTTGAACGATTGTGCAAAAATCCGACATATTACAGCTCCTACACGGAATGAATCAAACGCGTTTCCGTGGTTTTTGTTTGGCAAACAACTTGTGTGGGTATCACGTCGTACGTCATACGGTAACCGTATGGGTAAACATACTCGTTAGACACACATACGGTTACCGCACGTATTGCGCGTGATACACATACAAGTTCGAGTTATCATTCATATTTTAACTCCGATGATTTGTCTCATAGTCTCGATCATTACGTTTTTCACGAAAATCCAACGTGCGATTTCCCCGATTAACTGAATTCGTGTACTGAGCGCGAAAACCCGCGATTGTCGTATCAGATGAGTCTCGCGTCTGTATTGCGTTTACATAAAGTACACTCGCTTGTATGTGTGTTGAATGATTTTGAGAGAGAGATATGAATTGCTTTCGTCGGCACGCACACGCCCACACTCGAATGTGGATTCAAAACGTATTCGAAAAAGTTGACCAGCCTAAAATTGCACGTGTGTCCAATACTGTGGACTTCAATGGCGTTTCAAAGAGGATTCCGGATTATAGCGTAGACGAATAAATCGAGTACAATCGAATGTAGGCGAAAAATACGCATTAAACGTATCCGAAAATCTGGTTTTAAATATATAATTGCCGTTTTCGTAGGTTTTCTTTTTAACTGTCATCAATTTTCATTTTCAATCTCGTCATTTTTCGAATTCTATTTATATTTTAATATTTATTATTATTATTATTTCTTTTTTTTTTTTTATACCGAAAAAAAATGAATATGACGTTATTAATCGTAAATAGTCACAACATCACGCGTGATTTTGAGAAATATTAATCGCGCAATATTTCAATACTTGTAGAACACAAATATAATTTCAATATCGTAGTTTGAATATAACAACAGTTAGTTCGAATACTTAAACCAAACGTTAGTTGTTCGAGTGTTAAAAATTAATAATGACAACCGGTGTATCAAACCCGAATTAGTTAAATACACAATTATTTATTTAATAATATTATTACGTGTTAGTTCATATGTGATTATGTATTTTTTTTTTTAATTCTATTTATCATCTGTTTACACAATAAT
The DNA here is from genome assembly GCA_032441825.1 of Chaetogeoica ovagalla. NCBI lineage: Eukaryota > Metazoa > Arthropoda > Insecta > Hemiptera > Aphididae > Chaetogeoica > Chaetogeoica ovagalla. The sequence goes on along the minus strand of CM063749.1, from coordinate 641,675 downwards.
AATCACACATAAAATATTGAATATTATAAATTTAAAACTGTAAACTTTTAACCGTAGCATTACGAGATCACGGGTTTTAAAGAGTAAATACTTTAAACAAAATGTAAATACAAACGATGAATTTTTGTGAAAAATATTGTTCAAAAACTGTTCAGAATATTTCAAAAAAATTTTAAATGGAATCTTTGAATATTGTTTTCGAAATATGCCTAAGAGCATTATTTAATCCGTCGCCAGAATTGAAATCGGTACCTCCACAGTATTACTCAGTAAAGATTTCTACAATTTTTTTTTTAATATTTTACAATATAAAATATAAAAAAATCGGTTTATTTTTCTCACGTTATTTTATAGTATAAAAGTTATTGTCGTTTTTCCAATATTAAATAATACGTTTTTATTTTTTTTTCATTAAAGTTTTTTAATGATTTTTTTTTTTACGTGTTATTATTTCAGGGCGATAATTTGTTTCTTTCATTAAACACTTACATTTTTTTTGTTTACTTATTTTACATTTTCCTACTTCAATCTTTTTTTTTTTTTAATTGAAAAACTGACGAAAACGTATCCGTATATATTAGTTTTCTTTTTTTTTTATTGTTTAACCCGCGATCAATAATCGAATTATAAGAAAATCATCAAAAAAAAAAAAAAAAATACGATCTTAAAAATTAATTTCGTTATTAATGTAACGACTAAAAACTAATTTACCCGATTAATTATTCAATATATATGTTGCGTTATATATAGCCATATAAACCAATAACTATATATTATATAGTATACACATGACTGAGTTTTCCAAGCCCGGTGAACCGAAATCTGTTCCGCTTTCTCTAGAGTTATATACACATAAACGTATAATAACTTGTGGGAAACGTGATATCAAAGGGATTATTTCGCTTTAGTTAAAATGAAATTTTGGCGCTTTCAAATTAATTTCGAATACAAATAACGTATACACGAAAATGACGAGTTAGGTATTGGGGTTAGATACATTTCGTAAAAAATATACCGATCGAACCGAATTTTTTCTTTCCTCTTACAAAAAAATGAAGAAATAAACGAAATAACAACGTAACCAAAATATGTTGTTTTATAACTCAATTCAAGTATACAGGTGAGCGTAAATGTTTGTACAAGGGAAAAAAATAGGTTTTATGTACCTAAATACTATCAAATAAAAAACGCGTTTTTATTATTAATATTTATTTTATAGACACGGTTATAATTGTATTGTGTTTTTTGTATTGAAATCGCTTTACATAATTGCAGTTTTTAACAAAAATCAATTTTATAATAATATAAATATAAAGCTAGAATTGAAAAAACCGTATAATTGTTTTTAAGAAGAATTAAATAATATCGTTATTAGAAGCAAATATAAATTTGTTCTTCAAACACAGCAGTATACTATTCAGGCCACGTTTTTTTTTTTTTATTAAAAATTTAAGTGCTTTTGTTACGAAGGGAAAAAATATTGTAGTTACTGTAGAAGGAGTTGAAATTTAAAAAGAAAAAGAGAGAGAGAGAGTGAGAAAAAGTTGAATTATGAAATACGCGGAAAATAAACTAGAATTGTAATAAGAAAACCAGCGTTAATTATAAAAAGAAAAAAAGTGCGACTGACAGGAGAGAACTGTGTTAGCGGATTTTTTTTTTTTTTTTTGTAATACTTTTTCAAATTTTAAAACAAAAACTCGACAAATAAAAGAAACGATCGCTACACGGAACGTAATATTTATATAGTTGCGAGTTATGGAAAAATTGAATTGAAAATTTTCGCTTTCGATTAGCCAGTCGATTTTAACTCTGTTTCGGGCGTTGAATATTCCAATACCGGTATGGTTTTCGACTTTTAGAGCATCGATTTTTATATACTATGACGTTGTGTTTAATTTAGAGAGCGTTTATGAGATTTTCGTCGGCGGTCAAACGCGTAATATTTTTTTCATACAGAGAATGTCTATAAAAAAAAAAAAGTGGAGGAGTGATCAGGCCCAGGGAAAATAGAAGAAGCGTTTTGAATAATTTAAAGTCGATAAAAGAATTATCGGTCGTGTTTATATACGCATAAAGAGCAAGTAGCGGCTTGTACGCGTATATTGTAAAATATTATAAAATACCAAGTGGAAAACCGGTCCGTCTCTTTTTCACTTTATATTTAAATATACGCGTAAAACGATATATATATATATACGTACGTGAGTAAGTACGTGTGAAAATATAAAATCGCGTTCTTATAAAATCGTGTGCTTTTGCCCGATCTCGGTGTACATAAATTTCATTAGTGTTCGGCATTGATAGTCTGATCATAATATATGCAAATAATATTGTCGCCGTAAATCATTATGGCATTATGCATAACGAGTTGGTATTTTTTTTTTGTTTTTTGTTTGATATTATCTCGTGTGTGTGTGTGTGTGTGTGTGTGTATTATGTTTCTGTTGCAAAGGTGTGAAAAATAAATAAGATAAAAACGTCGCGTTGGCGGTGAAATTTGTTTGAAACACAATCGGCGAGGGACGAGAAATTAGACAATAATATTTATTTTACAACGTATAATAATAATAATATTATGTGAACGACGAAAATCGGGTGTTAAATTTGTTTCTACTGTAATAAATTATTGATTTCTGATACTAATATAGTCTTCGAATATAACGGAAATCACTGTTTTTTTTTCATTTATAGAATATGAAAGTAATATATTGTTTCCATTAAGACTACGTCGTGTTTGAAATCAGAAATAATTTGATATATTTTAAGAATTTTCGTCCACGAAACATTTGAATATCGTTTATCGTTATAGCGTTTAAAACGACAAAACGGAAACACTGATATAACACTGAATAACTAAACAGCCCATAGAAACATCGTCATCTAATTCGTGTACATCGTTTTCACGAAATACTAATATTTCTTAATATAGTGACAGACTTAATAATCGTGTCCAATCTGTGTCATTATTCTTGTGCCCCAAATATTATATAAATTTTTTACTTGGAGGCACTCTTATTTTTATTTAACATTATTCGGTCACAATTAAATGCTATTCTGATTTTTAAATATTTTTAAGTATTCCACTCGCTATTGAAAGAATAACAAATATGCAGTAGTAAAATGTAATTATTAATTTCAATTTAACGTAGGGAATACACCGCTGGTGTGTATATAACAATCAGCGTTGACTACATCAAACGGATTGCATCAGATTGTGTATTTCATAGCGGGTAATAAATTTTGAAAGTGAAAAATATTATGTATGTACATAATCAGTTATGGAAATAATTTCTCACGTGAAATGATAGCGGATAATTAATATTTGATATCCAAATACAAACGTTGTGCTTAATTAACAACAATTAGAAATGTCGAAAAAATTCAACGTCAATTAAGCAATGTACACGATTTTATTATATTCGAAAACTAAATCTGCGTGTGACGTGATGCGTACATTATTAAAACAGCGGGTACTAATTATGGATGTGAATAATTGAACGAGAATAATTTTGTTAGGTCGTGTGTCATGTCTAAAAGTGTACTCGTTCATATTTCTTTGATCGATTTTCGTATATAACGCGCATGTCAAGTAACATTATTTTATTCCGTTTAAATTAACGATATAAATTATAAATAAATTACGATATTATTAAATTTTATACATCAAAACGTTTTTAGTTCTGTTGATCGTATGTATTCACTATCTTCAATACTCTATTTTTTTTTTTTTTTATTGCATACACAATTTTATTATATTCGGTTTTAATATTACAAACGCGTAAAGACGATCGATGTGTATTTGAATTTGATTAAAAATGTTTGAAAATAACGCGCGTTCGTGTATTTCAGTCGCAATGCATCACACCGTATTGTATTTGCAACGTATCATTTTTTTCATTAAAAAGTTACTCACGGTTTTATAGCGGTACAGTCTACAAAGTGTTTTTCTCGCTATGTTTCCAAAATAAAAACCTAATAAACACTTTTTTCTCGTTAAAACTATATAAAAAATGTACACTAAAACAAAGCTGAAATTTTAAAACTTTTCAAAATTACTCCTTACGTGTATATATATATATATATATCTTTCTAAGAATGAACGTTAAATACCAAGAATCTTTTATCCCCGACTATAACTCTGTGCTAAAAGTGCTTTAACTTTTAACTATCATACCGATTTCCGTGAATCTTTTTTAATGATTCTTCGTGTTTCTAGGGTTTAGTTCTACGGAAATCCGCAAATCGTTTTCACGGTTATTTCTCTAAAAACGAAACAAAAACTAAATATACACAGCTTCGTTCTTTTAGTTCAAAACATTAATAACATTACTGATTGATGTCAGTATGTACGTTTAAATATTATAACAATTTTATTATGAAAGTTTAATAACTATTTTTTTTTTTTTTTGATCATTATCGTCGATATCAGTATGAAAAATTTCCATTTTTATTTTTCGTACACAGTAATCATCTCAAATCTGTGTATCGATTATTTTATATTAATTTAAAAACACTTAGAGATATATCTAAAGCTCGTATATATATTTTTTTTATATATAAATACAAAGTATTTATTTACTTTTGTAAGTCACGCGTTTCCCAATGGGGTAATTTCTAATATTCGGAATAAAAAATAAATTTGGTTTTTATACATATAAATATCAAATGAATTTGTATTTTTAAAAATTATCAGATACTTTTGACAATTCACTATTGTTTTTAGTATCGGACACCGTGACGTACACAAAGAATTTAGTGAGTTAGATTTTACATTTCTAGACGAGGAACGGATAGCTGTTATAGTGAAATAAAATGAAGTTTTTAAAAAAAAAAAAACCCCCCTAAATTTCCAATTAATCGTCATCGCCATTATTATTTTCGTGAAAAATTAACCTGTTATATAAAAATTATTATTTTTATAAATATAACGCCATATGGCTCTGTAAATACAATACTTAGTAGTAAGCCTGTGGTTGTCACTGAAGTGAATTATTTTTCGATAAATAATTTCGTTTTTACTACAAATTCGGTGTGTAATATTTTGATAACGAAAACTAACTTTATTCGCGAATTAAATACCTCGAAACGCTAATAATTCACGAATAGTCGAAAATTAATAGAATGCTTTTGACATTCGTTTTTTCTTTAATACGTGTCCGATTAACGTTTCTAACGTCCACACCGATTAGATTCGAAATGACGAAGAATTAACGACAAATAGCAATCGATTTTGACGAAAAATTTTTTCCGTACTTTTTTTTTGCTAGCTACGTTTTTAGAGAAAAATCGAAAAATGACCTTATGAAACTTACCGCGGCGGACTAGATGCAAATTTGTTACCGGACGTGTACCCGCGACTGTGTAAAAATCGGAGCAAAGAGAATTTTCCGAGTACAATGAAAAATAAATGAACACATCATTGTATAAAACTCGTTCGGTGTCTGAAATAATAATAACGACGATTGACGGTGTAAAAGAAGAAGAAGAAAAAAAATAATCGGGAAACGTCGAATGAAAATAGCGCGTCAGACTCTGGGGGAGGCGGAGAAAAAAAATTCGATTTATACGAGAGCTACAGTCGCGTCGAACATTGTCCGAATGAAAACGCGTTACGCCGCCGCCGTATAAATAATAAACAAGTGCCCCGCGCGTTTGGTGTGCACTACGATTCCCTTATACGCGCGTATTTTATATGAATTTATACGCGCAATCGGATTATAAATTCAACTGCAATACACGGTGTGCTATACGGTTCGACGGGGTCGATATAGTTTATACGATACACGAGCACAGACACACATAATAATATATTCGTATATAAATAATTGTCGTGTGCTGTAGCGAGAACCGCGTGTTATACGTATATTACGACGACACTGCGCGGGCATAATGAAATTGATGGATAATAATCGGACGCGCGCCGGTGTAGTGCGATTGGCAAAAATATTATTGTTACGTTTTAACGTGCCGCATCAAAATGATTCGGTTAAAAAAATTAATAATATAGAAAAAAAACGAACAAATACCGCTTTTATATGATTAAGATTTTAAAAAACAAAAACGTAACTTTTTTCCTATGTGTATATATACTCGTATAAGAGTATACGGGAGGAGATCTGTAAAGGAGAGCGGCTGTAAACACTAAGCTATAAAAATGTACTATTATCGTTTATATCGATCGTATTGCTCAATCGTTTTCACGCGACACCTGTATATAATACAATATTGCAGTTTACGTTACTCATATTTACACTCGTATTTTAAAAGTCGGCGGACGAAATAATAATAATAATAAAACATACGATAGTTATTGGTGAATTTCTAAATACGAAAGACGTGTTGAAAACGATATATCATATTTCGATTAATACATGAAACTTACCGAAAAAATAAAATATTTTAAAATTTAAATACACCGGATACGAATCACGTTGCTCTTCTACGTCACGCGTGTCCGATTATGACGAGTGGAGATTTTCCACTCAATTTTCAACTATTATTATTATTATTATTATTGGTTTCTCCGTCAATATTCCGAGTCAATAGTTGTATTCGTTATGACACTAATGAACGCTCATAAATACAAAAATATCAATAAGTTATTTATTATTAGCGAGGAGTAAAAAAAAAAAAAAAAAAAACCATAATGTGTGTCGTGTAATAAGAACTACGTTTCGAGTGATAAACCAGCTCGAAAATAACAATATTTTTGTTCTACTGAAGAAATTTCGTTGTTTTTTTTTATTTATATATAAAACATACAATAAATCCGATTCGCACAATCGACAAAATGACATTTCAACACTTTGAATGACAAAGACAAATCTTTTATTAAAATTTGTTTGCACGCTCTCCTCTCCCCCCCCTTATTACAACGTCATTGATATTATTTCGAATTATTTAATATAAGACCTTATGCCGCCACTCCGTACGGAATTCCACGACTACGTCGCTAGGCATCTCCAATTTTCCATTGACCATTTCTATCGAAACGTTTCTCTATTTTCCTACAAACCAACCGGACTCTTCGACTTTCCACGCGTGTGAAATGGTGCAACCGAAAGGACAAGAACGAGTTATTGAGCAGAAAACGTTGAAGCTAGATAGCTAAATAGCCGCTGTCCGAGCGTCGGAAACGACACTGAACAACGACACGGACCAAACGTTCTGAACAGGCGTATAAAAGACGAATAGTTCGTTTTCCGAAAATAAAAATCTACAGTTTTATACGAGTTTACTAAAAAAAATCCCACCGCCACACCCCCGTTTTAACGCGATTCGGACACGGACCGAAACAACGGTTAAAACAACGAATAAAACGTTTACAATTGCGGTACGAGAAGTTAAACACGACGTACCTTAGAAACATGTGCGTGTGATTGGTGGCAAACGGCGAAATGAATTAGAGAAGATACAATGCGTCCCCCGTGTTCGAAAGTCGGATTACTTCGTCAAAATAATTACACGCTGTATGCCGCGTGTTTTTGGTGGTGAAATTCGGACGCGTACGCCGCTCGAAGTCTTACGAATGTATTAATATAATAATACACGGCGAGTTCGCTGTAACGCTCGTGTGTGGGCGTTTGAATTAAGACGGCTGCGGGAATATCTGAATATGCACGAACGCATATTATTATATTATACAATTTCAGTGACGTACGCGGGAATTTCGGTTCGTGCGATTTATTTTATTTAACGTAAAACCGCCATCCGTGTGTATATATTGTGAAGATGGTGGGGAAGTGGTTTATTCAATACTTAACCTTATTCAAACTACGTATGAAAATATACGTCAAATTGACTCGTGTGTTTAATACAAAGAAAAAAAAACCCGAGTAAAGTCTTTCGTAACATACCACCACTGTTATCATTGTGCATTTAATGAATTACGTAATAAAATTAGTAAAAAAAAAATATATATATTAATAACATCTGTATGATTTGAAATTGACTTTTCGCTTGGATCGCGCCGGTTAATTGAACAACAGTACGTAGTAAATGTAAAACAATATTACAATACACTTTGAGTTTTAATAATAATAATAAATACTACGTAACAGGACGAAAGACGGTTATTGTAAATAAAAATAAAAAAAAAAATTGAAATAGATTTTGTCTAAAACGATATATTCAATAGCGTTTAACAACATTCTGAATATCCGTTTTGTATTGCATATACTATACAGACATTAATTTCTAATTTTTTATTTTTATTTATTGTTTTTAACAGTTCATCGAGAAAGAGTTATTTATTCCGGAGTTTTGTTCGAAAATCTAAAAACTATTACGGTTTTTAATTCAATTAAGATTTACAATATTTAAATTTTCCTAATTAAACTATTATATATTGAAATATGAAACCGTACATACTATGTTAATTGTTAAAACATATGAGATTAAAAGAATAATAGTTCTATTACGACTAATTAATATTAAATATATTTCTTATTTCCACGACGTGAGTATAATTTGAGTATTTAAATAATTACGAGTAATGAGTATTAAAGTGGCGTTGAAAACACGTTAAAACATATTCTAACAATATTTTCTTTTATTTCCCGGATACAATTAAAATTTTTTCATTCAAACATATTTCATGTACCAAAAAAAAAAAAAAGGAGAAGAAAATATATTCACATAAAATAGATATTATCAAATCAGGCAAAAAATTAAAAAAAAATATTTTATTTCGAATTCATTTACATTCTCAGTGATAACGTAAAAGTTCTATTTAATTAAAATGTTAAAGTGCAGATGATTTTTTTCGATCGCATGTAATATAAAAATTATCGTAAAAATCAAAAGAAAATATTATTCCGTAAAGTTCGTTCGCATTTACGTGACAATCGTTTAAAAAAAATTTTTATTTTCCAAATCGTATTTAACATTTATTTTATAATACACAAAACCATAATAAAATAGAGATTTCACTCATTTGTCATTTAAATTTTACTAGTGTTTAAATATATCGATTTTCATGACCGAATTACCAACTTTCTTTCTCTCCCTTCAAGATATTCCAGTAATCCAATGACATTTCGTTTTTTTCACATTGCCTATCTCGTTCACTCATTTGACGAGAGACAAATTTTATGTTATACAATTTTTTTTCTACATAAAAATACGAGTAGGTATGTCATGCGTGCTCTGCGTAACGTGCTTCAACCGCTATTGAATTTTTAATCGGACTGTTAATATCGCGTGTCGTCGTCCACTTTGTCGTTATAATGTGTAAAAAACAAAACATTTTCCGAGATTTTTTTCAATTTTTTATCTATCGATACGCCACATAAACACACACACACACACACAGAATATTTTTGTACATTTAAATCGTATTTAATTTTTTTTTTTTTAAATTTAATTATCCAGAAATACACTCATGTAGGCATAATTAGGGCTTGAATTTATGTACAAAGCTCGCGGAGCAATGGAGTATGACGTGAATATTATAATACGACATCAATGTTTAATTCGATTTCCATTGATCAAAACTGCTCCTCAAAAATATAAAAAAATAAACAACAAATTCTTTTGTAAATAGTATGGTTGTGTGTATGTTTAAACATATAGTTTTTGATTCCAAAATCTTTATACGATTTAAAAAAATTCATATTTATTTAAAAAATAAAAGTATCATGGGGTGACTCGCGAAAAATAATCGAAATTTAAATTTACACCATGTATTTCATATGGCACACGTTTATACATAGTACACCTATTCGAAACGTTGTTCGACATGTCCATTTACGGTCGATGTGATTCGAGTTTTTCAAAAAGTCATTAATGTGTTTAAAAAAGTATATATCATTTTTTTTGGTCATAATTATCAAGCAGTGGTTTAAAAATTATTGATTTTTTAAATTAAAAATGTATCTCTATGTACATTGAAATATGCAACGTTTCAAGAATAGAAAAGTGAAAACTCAAAAGAAGGAAATAAAACATAATTTATATATTCGAACAAAATTGTTGCAGAATACGTGATTAATATTATGCGCGTGTGTGTGTAACATTTTTCGAATATTTTTAAAGCTAAATCGCATTAAAGATATAAGCATTACTAAATGAATATGAGTTACTTGAGATATGGTTTGAAACATTTCAAATTCGACTCCATCGATATCGGTAAAACGATTTTCTAGCTGTGTTTTTGATAAGAATTCGCAAACGGTTTTTTTTTTTTTTTGTTTCGCTAACCAGAGTATCACAAGTTCTATATAGAAACGCGCAAATTTAAGTCCGATATAGATCGAATAATATATTGTTTTATATTAAATTTGTATTTTGTGCGAAAATCGATTTAAATACCTCATTGTTATTAAACATTTTTAACCGGTATACGGTAATTGCGGGAGTCCAGTTTTGATTTACTCTCTCTATTGCGGATTTCAATATAACAAACGACATCGACTATACCTTGAACTTTTTCAATAATAACAAATCGGTTTTCCGATCGTCATTTCTCCTTTATTGACGATCATTTGAAAATAATTAATTTCCGTCTCGATTGCGTGTGTTCATAAATAACGGAGGAAGACGCGTATTAACAAACGCGTATTTTTTTCCTTAAAGTACAAAAAAAAAAACAAACTGTCCATAAAAAATAAATGTATTATATTGATTTCGAGTAGGTATGTAAATATTCACGAAGTCCTCAAATGCGGATAAAGTTTACAAAAAAAAAGGAAAAAGAAAAGAGAAAATTTTACAACGTGTCGTCTATTCTATATAAACGTACAATCGCGCTGTCGTACAAATCGTCGTTATATACGCGCGCCGCGTATATTTTGTGCAACGATAAAATTTCGAAAAAAAAAAAAAATAATAAGAAATCGTTACGACGCGTGGCGTAAAGGAAAAAGAAGAGGCAACAAAAAAAAAAAAAAAGAAAAAGTTTTCAAAAGAGTGATACATCACGCTCGTCGTCTCAGCTATAAATACGTCAATGATATATAGTGGCGGGGCCCCGGTATCGTCGTCTCATTGCACCGCCACAGACGGGGGACGATACGCCAAAAGCTTCGATATGCGTACGAGCATTTGTGTAAAAATGCAAAACGAATAAATATATATATATATATATAAAGAAAAAAAGAACAAAAATGTCAAATGACTTTGACTTTGCGCGACGTATACGAATCAAAGTATTATACGCGCTGATGGTGATGCTGCCACTGTAGCGGGTCCTGCGGGGAAACAGCGAAGGGCGATGTGTAAGGAGATAACACGTTCTGTTGTTTGTTTTTTTTACTTCTTTTACATTTTTCATTCTTCCGCATTATCTTCTTTTCTCTCTTCGACTCGAAATAACGTACGTGCGGACCCCTGTTTTGAAAAATTATCCGTTTTAAAAACGTTTCTCCGCCACGTGAAATACTAAACACCACCGCCGCGGACGTTGCGCGACAACGAATCGCGGTTGTATTTACTCACAATAATAAAACGAATATCGTTGCAAAATGTCAATTAAAAATATTTTTATTTATTTTAACATATTGCGTAGAGGTCGTGGACGGAAATTTACGAAATTCGCGTTACGTTCTCGCCGCCGATTTTAAACCGAGTCAACATTTTGAAGAGTCGGCAAAAACTGCGCGGGAAGCAGACGCGTCCGACTAATTTTTACAGTCAACTGAATTTCATTTAATCGTTTCGATTGATATTAAAAAAAAATTCTTTTTAAACGTAAAAATCGGTGAAAAATTAACTGATTTTGGTACCATTGAATTGTGAGAAACATTTCTAGTAAAACATTTAATAGTAATTTTTTATGTTAAGACTCTTTTGGCCGTCGTTTACTATTTATGTCTCGAACGTATTTTCAAACTCACGTCAAATGTTTATAAGATAAAAATCTACTCACGCAATAACGTTATTATTTTATTTTTCGTGGAATTATTTTTTTACACTTTAACCTATTTTGTGAATCGAAAACGGCACGAACACTGCCGTGTCGTATTTGTCGGGTAACAACGGCGTAAAAATATGTTAACCGGAGACATTTTAACAAATATTTCGATTTTTCTTATATTTCTCACGTGCCGTGCAGATTTGCCATTCAACTACAATCGTAAGTATTTTAAAAGACAGCAGATAGAATCCAATACGACAAACATATATAATTTAATACGTCTATTTGTATTTTATAATACTGATATCCGTACTTATAACCTTACATAACCTGACCAATATAAGCAACTATTTTTTTTTTTTTGTTATACTATAAATAATATTGACGTAATCGTTTCCAACATCGCAATATTAATCGCAACCAAATAAAATAGCTAATCCGTCTAAGTATATTTTTTTAATACAAGCAAGATGGATTAATATTTCAGTTATTTAAACGTATAATAATTGATCAAAAAAATAAACGCAATATTATTTTTCATTAATCGAATTAACAGCGTTTGCAATTCACGTGTTCGCATGAGCGTCGAGTGCCGTCACACGTATCAAATGATAATTCCGTAATAGTCAGTGTGATAATAAAATGTCGATTCGTATATTGCGATATTGTGTGAAATGATAACGTTATGCGATAATCAAATATGATATGATACAATGGGAAGCGATGTAATCGTCGCGTTCAGTCGTTTAGACGTCACTCGTACACACAGCAATCATTGTTTTAATTACCCGTTTCAATCGCGTTATAATCACAGTTTTATAAAACCGTCGTACGATCACCGCCTATAACAATCCGTATTCGAATTATCACTTATACTTTTCTTTCCCCTCCTCCAAATGTATCCGTCGAAATCTCGTCGTTTTCCGTGAAAAATTGCAAAAAAAAAAATCGCCTTTTGCCACCTCGCCCGCCTAAGTGGCCAAGCGTTTGCTCCCGGACCCTTTGAACTGATTTTATCCCGCGGGCGCGTCTTCCATCACGACTTCGTTCCCCCCCCCCCCGGTGTTCGGTGAGCGCTTTTTCCTCCGCGGTAATCGCGGTCGCACAATCATCACTTTCTCATAACGCACAGGACGGGTGTCCTGCAATCCGTCATGTTTTCAAAAAAAAAAACGTCCGCCGTTCTGTAAACCCAAAACGTATTACAATTATTCGCATATATCGTTGTCAGAGCCGTAGCAACTGAATATTGCGCCCGTTCTCTTCCAACACAGAACGAACAGATTATTAGATTGTATAAATATATTTTTGTTTTTTTTAATTCGAACAGATTATTATCGTCGAAGACAATCAAAAATAACAAAACGGCGAATTAAATAATTTTTTATTCGAAAATTAAACTCAATATATTAACAAAAGTAATAGATATGTGCGCGACTGAATAAATACGTATAATAGAACGCGCAAAATACATTTAAATATCAAACGATTATTTCCCCGTCTTTTTTTGTCCAGCGAATTCTCATTTATACGTTCATTGGTACGTCTAACGCGTTTTACCGACGAACGCGAATTTCGACTGTTACCAATATTTTTATATCGTTATTAATTATAATAAATAAGAAATTAATATAATAAATAATTTATTATATTAACAAATAAGAAATTATATTAATTTCTTAAATTTTGCGCCCGGGGCGCGGGCACCTTTCGACCTCCACACACACCCCCCCCCTTGCTACGGCTCTGATCGTTGTTATATATATATCTCGTTGTTATGTATATTGTTGTTATATATAATATTATGTATTCGATGGCGGGCGCGCGCAAGTATCCTCTGTTATAGGGATCGAGCGCGGACGGACTTTGCGCGCGCGCGCGCGCGGGACGGATGATGCGCACATTACGTTCGGCCGTTATTACATATTATATATAATATCGTCGTCGTCGTAGGGTGTTGGTGGGCCGCGGCGGTGCGGGTGGTGGGTTCGCGAGTGTGTGTGTGTGTGTGTGGGGTGTCGGCCGGCGGGTGCAAAAGCTTCGATCCCGCGCGCCGGCGAGTACATAATATTATATAACGGCGCACCGCCCGCACGCCCACGGTCACCATGACGACCGCTCGCTCTCTCTCTCTCTCTCACTCGCATGCGGTTTGGCTTTTCGGTCGCTCCGTACGTTTTACGCGTCCCGCGCGCGCGCGCGCGCGGTCCCGTCATGTGTGTAGTGCTGAGCTGGTATTTTATACCGTCTCACACCGGCCTTATCATAAAAATACGCGCGAAGAACGGCGGGCACGGGCGCCATATTTGTTGTGCCGGTCATACACCGGCGAGGGGAGGGGAGGCAGGACGCGCCACGCGTATTATATCGGAAAAAGTTCAATTATTGTCGCCGCGCCGTGTTGTGTGTGTGTGTGTGTGTGTGTGTGCAAGCACACGACGAACCTGCCGCCCGTTACACGCTGCGCACCACCCGCCGCGATATCGACTCGCCGCCGCCGCCGCCGCCGCCGAACCACGGGACGCGTCATCTGGCGGCCGCGCGACCTGCGGGGGGATGGATCTTCGCGCGCGCGACGTTTTCCTTTCTTTTCTTCTTTTCTCTCTACTGTGTCCGTCGTCCCTCTCTATTCGTCGTCCTGTCTACGCGACGGTGACCGCTCGCTTCTTTCCTCTTCGCATCCCGTCGTCCCGCAACGCTCGTCCGTCCGCGCGCATACCTCCGCGTTCACTCGAGGCGCGCGCGACGTTTTTATTTTTATTTCACCCGTCCGCCCGTCCACACACACACACACATTTTCGACAATACGACGCACCGCACCCGTCCCTAGCGTCGCACAACTCCCCATCGCCAAACGACAGACTGACCGGACACTACTACTAGACACCACTTTATTATTATATTTACACACTGGCGCAAACGTTTCGCGGTATTGATCCGCTAGCGCGCGCGCGCACACACACACACACTGTTCGTATATAAATAAAGTGCGTGTGTGTGTACGGTGGTTTTTATGTATTCTCCGCGGAATGTAATATACCGACCGCGTGCAGGGAGGTGCAGAGCAGGGCTGCAGTGTGTGTGTGTGTGTATTCGCGGACGAGCGTACAATACAATAGCAGTGTTCAGGACGTTCGACGGTATGAGGTGGTTGGTGGACGGGAAGGGACGGGGCAGTGGCGTAGTAAGAAAATTCTTCTCGAACCAGGTGAGAACAGTGGCGTGGATTCGGGGCAGGGTGCGAGGGCCGTTTTCCTAAACAACATAAACGAAAAAAACGTTTTCTCGCCGTTCAAAACGTCCGAAATCGTATTTCATTAAAGACGCGTACTAATAACGAAAATCTTTGGGCAACAACTAGACACGTCCATTTTTTTTTTTTTTTTTTGGCCAAAATCACTTTTCCCGTGGAAATTAATATGTATAAAACCCCCCCCCCCCTCGCGTCGATTGGTGTAATAATCAGTTAAAACATTCGAAGTTATAATACAAACGGACGCGCGTCTTGTTGTTTTTTTGACGCAACAACCGAGATGAGTCTGTTAGTTTATTATTAATTTAGAAAAATGGACATGTCCGGTTGTTGCCCCAAGGTCCTCGATCGCACTTCAGTCTGTAAATACAAAGTTGCCGACGACTGGCAAATGCGCTCCGGTATTTTTAACACGATTGTATTATACTCGAGAATGATATTTTCCGTACGGTATGAAAACAAAAAAAGTATTATAAATACCAATTAAATAAAAGAGTAAAATTCGATAAAACGTTGCGGGTTTTTTTTCTTCGATTTTCTATTAATATCTGACGATGACATTTCGTCTCGCGAACTCAGCGGTCAATAATTATATAATTAAAAAGAAAAAGAAAAAAAAATTTAATAGGACGACTTGAATAATATAATTCCTTTTTTTTTATATTTATTTTACGTAATACTATATTACTGTAATATACGAAAAAAAATAAATAAAATCTAACGACTCGGAGTTCGTTGAGAAAATAAATTTTCTCACCCGTGTACAGGGATCACATGCGAACTCGTCGCGCGTTCCCCCGTCTCTTTCGACGAAAATGATTTTTCTGAAATAAAACGAAAATAGGCGGAAACGTTTCAAAGTAAAAGGAATCGAGTATATCCATCGAAACGTTTAAGTGTGCAACCTGATATATATATATATATCCCGTTTCATTAAAAGATTTTGTACCAAACAACACTCTTAGCATTTTCTTCATATGAATTTCTAGGGAAAGACATTGCCATTTGGGATTATAAAACGGGCGGAGAATTTGTTCGTTCTTCGAGGGTGCTCAACGACGTTGCGATGATGCGAAGCGGGGCTTTTACGGAAGAACACGATAAATTGCACACTACTGTAAATAATAAAACGTACGAGTGTAATGCGTATAATAATTTTAAAAAAAATACGTAATTTTTATATATATATATATATATAAAAAAAATACACTTATACTTTCACGAGTCGTGATTGAAAAAAAAAAACCAATCGAAATTTATTGACTTAAATATCGTTTTAAAATCTACATCACACAGTCGTGTCAAAAACTTGACCACGCTAAACAAAACTTCCTTTCCACATGGCTCGCACTCGATGGAACACGCTTGTGTATTTATACATTTAAAATCCGTTTTTTTTTTGTTTTAATATTTTTCAAATTTTCCGGACCGGTTTAAATTGTTATATTCACCCGTAAGCCGACGTGTGTGCTTTTTCTCTTTGTAGCCTATTCGGAAATTGCGATATTGCGGTTTTTTTTTCTTCAGACCGTAACCGATTCCATTCAGACTCGGAAGAATTGAACCTAACGAATTTCTCGGTACGAGAGAATGGGAATCTGAAATCAATTGTATCGTTTAACAGCAATATATTACGTTCAATTGGCACAATCGTATGTATATGTGTGTTATTAAACAAAAAGAACACAAATAGAGGTACTCTAAACTACACGTATTGTGTAAATACAATTTTATAAATTGCGAATAAAATGTGTTTATTATCATATCTTTTTTCTTTTTTTATTAGAAATTAATTCACAAGTATTTGCGAGTTGAATGTTAAGACTCCTATCGTCCAGGCAAAAGAGATCGTAAATGATCAAACTCGCACGAATAACTGGCCGTTGAACGCTGGTATGGTGTACGTTTTACGGATGATAATAATAATAAGGGACTACATTATAATATGTTATGGGAATTAATTCAACTTCTTCAACTCGAAAACGACGCAACGTATTATATAAAGTGATTCTATATGCATATACGTTACGGTCTAAATTTGATGTTATTGTTCATTGTAAAAAATTGTGTCCGAATAAAAATATAAAACGTCAGTGATTTTCTATAGCACCCGGTCGTCGTTATTCACAATGTTCGAATTGAGTTGGGCGAAATACAAAAAAAAAAAAAAAAAAAAAATACGCGCGAATTAATTATATTAATTTATTCGTAAAAACACCGGTTTTCACTATTGTTTTTACACAATTTCCCACTCTATACAGTATAAACTCTCGCACTTTGGTGGGCAAAAACATTTTTTCGTCATATGTCACTTGTGTGCCGATTTCAATACGTCTTTGCACGTTATCGTAGCGAAATTTCGATTTTTTTATTTTTTTAAATTCTTATTAAAAAATTATTGTACCACCGACGCAGTCAAGTCCATTTAATTGAATAACAAAAATATTCTTAATTTAATATTTTTTTTTCATTTTAAGAATTTATAAGTAAACGTGTGAAAGGTAATTGAATATTATCAAGTTGAAATTCTCGTTAAACTAATAATTATTTTACTTTACAAAAATGATAATAATTAAACGCTACTATAGGTCCACACACTTGAACACAATCCGTATATTATAATAACGCGATCTCGTCACGAAATTCATTTTATTGAATAGCTATTTTTCCCAAAATAAATGGCGACATTTTGTACGTTGTCCCAAAGCATTGAGTTCAGTCAATTCAAGAATATTTTAAACGAATATCGATTTGAACTATTTTATACGGCATTGTGTACCTAAATTTTCTAGTTATTTACAATAATCGATTTTCTTGCACAGCCCGTAACGTATACGAATTGAACACGGTATTCATTCGTATAACTTACGTAGCAATTCAAAAAAATTGTTTAGGATTTTTAAAAAAAAATTAGAAAAATTTAAAGAAATATACATAAAAAAAAATGCCGGTGTAGTAATCAGACGTGTCCATATTTTTGAAAAATATTATTTCTTAATATAAGAGTTGAGAAAAAAAAATTCTCTAACGATTGGGGCAATAACCGAATGTACGTCCGTTGAATTCTTATCAAAGACATATACGAAATATTCAAATTTCTGTTTGGTGCTATATATATATACATAACGAAATTCATAAAATTGTATAAAAATAATAATAATATTTTCTAATATATTATAAAAATGAAATAAATTTAAACTCTGTTGATTTTTAATTATTATTATCATATCACGCACAATGAATATAATGTGCCGTGTTATATATTTTCTTCGATATTATGTTTTATTCGTTTAATTCGAGCGCCAATATGACCAGATACGTTTTGAACACGCGGTATTCTGTCATTTCATTCAATAAAAACGCACGGCGATTTTTATACGTTTATTATAAAAGTCGAAATATATACTTTTATGTCGACCATTGACGTAATACCTCGACGTTTTCAAATATGTCCTATGAAAAATAAAAACGAATCTATTTTTTTGTTTTATGAACATTTTTTTTTGTAAATTTAACAACGAAACGAAGCGAATTTTCAAAATAACATGCAGTTAGTTAGATCGAAAACCGGAGGACAACGCGTACAGTAGCGAATTATCGAAATCCAATTAACCCACTCGACATTTTCGTGTTAAATATATTTTTTTTTATTTCCACGAAAAACACAAGTGAAATAGACAAAACAAGAACGCGAGTGATTCGTGCGAATTCCACAACCGTCTCGTATAGAATAATAATGTGTAATTCAATATAATATATTGTATATTGTTCGGTGGCATGTCGTCGTTAAAAGAGTAAATTACGCATATACGTTATATTTTCGAATACTTTATAAAACGGATTTTTTTTTCATTTTTATTTTGCTTTTAAATGCGCGAACAAAAGATATTTTTTTGTTTTCGTAATCGTACACCGCCGCTGCCGTCGTCGTCGATTATTTTTTAACGCGAATTTATTTATTTATTTCGTTTAATTTTCCGCCGAGAGAGATCGGTTTTTAATTTCCGGGAAATACGAGAAAACAAACGCCTTTATATATATAACGAGAGAGAGAGAAAAAACACAGACACCTCCTCCGACCGATGTAAAATTGCTTTACGATTTGGAATATCGCGTAGCGAACGCACATAAAACACAAATTTAAGACAAAAAAAAAAAAAATCAACGGGCGATCCCCGTTCGGAGTTCGAATTTCAATCGCGGTTCGTATAAATCGTCGACGTTTAAATAAATATATTATAGCGATAGTAACCTGCAATGTTTGATCAAGACTTATGAATTTATCTGGAAGAGATTTTTATTTAATACTTATGTGGACCATTTTTTTTCTCAGTCGTTCGTCGGGATTTCTATTCGATAAATAATAATAATAATAATAATTTTATCATTTATTTGCAGTCGTTGCGAAATATTTTTTGTCTATCGTACGAGTAAAATAATAATTACAATTATTCTATGGTTATTATACACGTGTATAATTTGCACGTATGTAATGATTTTTGCATAATATTTACAATTATTATTTTTTTTCTTTCATTTTTACTCCGTTTCGTTCGTACGGTTATAGAAAAATATTAACTGTAAAATAATAATGGTAATTTTTTTCTGAACAACCGAATGGGTGCGAGGCGAAATATTATCGTAGTCAATATTTCCCAAAACTTCAGTATTAAAATTTTAAAATTTTTTACAACTCAAAGCGACATGAAATGAGATGATAAAATTAAGAAAAAAATTGTTCAAAATGGTTCGAGAAATACGTTTTTGTACTCGAATTGAATACTTTTGTGTCTTTTATTTTGATGAATTCTAACGATTGAATCTTTTAACATGTAAATAGGTTTTTTTTATTCCATCGTGTTTTTATTTTTATCTAGATTAGTAAATGCTTAGTCGGGCTTATCACTGCGAATATCCCGAGGAAAATTGCTTATTTTTTTTATTTAACGTTATATAATCGATTTTATTTTTTAATAAAGTTTTATTTATATTTTTTTTAAATATTAATAATTTATTATATTATTTAAATATTCAATATGATGAAAAATAGTTTTTATACAATGTTTTATTTTCGTATCCGGTGAATTTGGGGACAGTGCTGGTGGCGAAAAAAGTTTTTCTACAATGTGATTCGGGAGGAAAAAATAAATACATTTTTTGGACTACCACTCTTGCGTCCATACGATGTCGATGAATGTTTCAGGAACGATTTGACATCGATTTCACCCAGTTAAAACAATAATAAAAAAAATGAAAAATATACATTAAACTTTTATCGCCTAACGAACGTGCAAATTATTTCGTTACAGTCAACTAAATGTTAACAATTTTATTGACTTCTTAAAATAGAAAAAGAAAAAAAGAGTAACGAACCGAAATCATAACATTAATTTAATATTTGTTCCATCGTCCCTCTATAACGTTTCGGCCGTTCACAGAATCATCGCGACATAATATCATTTTCATTATTACACCGACTCGTCTCCATAACAAATTCGTTCCCTCGTAGCCGCCACTCGTCACTAATAATAATAATAATATTTAAATCGAGAAATATAATCTCACCCCTTTTTTTGAATACGCATATTGACTTTTTTTTTTTTTACAACACTCATTTATAATAAAATAGAGTTCCGGCCGCTGCGTGTACGTTGAATACGGGGAAAATGTACTACGATAATTCTCAACGATTATGTGCCATGTACAACGATTTCAATGAACTCGGCGTAAGTTTCTCTCTCCTTTTACACCATACGCTGACTTTTATTTAAACCCGTGTCGGTTAAATCGATTTATTATTTAGCGAACACACTCTGCGGTCTCGTAACGGGGAAAAAAACGTATTAAAAAATACTTTGAAAAAGAAAAAAAATATATTTGTAAAACAGCCGTATTCGATCATGAAAATATAATATTTACAAGTCTGATGATTGTAACTCGTGTGCGTATTACGGTCAACGCGTTTTATACAATATATAGTTAACGAGTATATTATTATATGAGGACTTGACGTCTGTACGAACTATGCGAGTACGTCGATATAAATAAAATATCAATCCCGTAAACACACAGACACGTGTGCAGATGTACGAGATTATTACCCGAAAATAGTTACGTATTCATGAATTTTACTTATGCATTAGCGGTTTCGTACATTGCAAATTCAAATCACTGTAACTCAAATCAAGACAAGAACGTGCATATATATATATATATATATATATGCGAAATAACGTTTTGGTGTACACAGAATCGGATAAATTCAATTAATATAATGGATGATATTGTGTATAATTTATAAAAACGCTCGAACGAATTAAATCCGTATATAACACATCCGTTCAGAATGAATTCATTAAACTGTTATATTTCGCAGTGACATCTAACTACGTCCAATTTTTCGTATCGTAAAAAATTCGTCTCGTAGGAAAATTATAACCGACCGTCTGTTTTTACCGAACAGAAAACGGGCTTTAAAAACAACAAAAAATAACAATAATTTTTGTATCTTAGCTTAGCTTGACTACAGTTTATTTTATAAATTTTCTCAAGTCCCATTATTGTACCGAACGAAGCAAATAATACGATGTTTTCGTTCAACAATTTTCGCGTACACCTTTAGGGATAGTGGGACGTGTCAAAAACCTTCGTTTTTTTCCACATAATTGTATTTTAAAACGACGCGTTTTTCGAATTAAAAAAAATTAAAGCCGTATACTAACTGGTCATTAGAACATGACACCAGCTGAGAGTTAATCAATTATATAAATACATGATTGATTACTATTTGTTATTTTAAATTTACGTTTATGGACTGTGGTACAAAACAGTTAATGTCTTCTTTTTATTCAATTATATATAGAAAAAAAAAAAATTAATTTACTCTTAGGATATTTTTTTTTTATATATATGATACAAATTTGCTGGAATTTTTTTTCTTTTTTGTGTGAAATCCACATCACTTATTCTCGTGTATACGATAAAAATGAATCGACTTATTGTGAATTATTTATTGAAATAATTAGAAAATTATTAATATAGTATGTATAAATACAATATTCTTTAACATTTTTATACACTAACGTCTACTCGTATTTAATATTATTTTAACTTAAAAAAAAAAAAAAAATAAACGATTTAATCCTTCGAACACGAAAAGATTTCCGTTCAATAATTTGCTCCGTAATAAAAATAATAATAAATTCGATTTTGATGATAACATCTATTAGAACTCGTCTATTTGTCTACATTTGATTAAAAAAAAAAAAAAAACGACTTTATAAAGAAATTAGAAAATGTATGTATTTGATGTTAATTCTAACGTAAGTGCTAAATGCGGGGAAAAGAGTGTGTCTCATACGGACGGATTTAATCATTTTACTGGAAAACATTAAAAACATCTTTGAGCATACAGTGTTTGGAAAAATTCGAATTTACTCATTTCGCGCCGTCGTCGTGGCAGTGCAAGTCGGAAACGCACGACTCGGCTCTGTCGTTTACAGGAATACGAACTCCGGCGCGCCGGGATTAATCGATAACACGACGATAATAACGAAACGGAAAGACGAAATCGGAAAAAAATGAAAAACAGAACAATACGTACAAATAACACAATGCGAATCGAAATTTAATTCACCGCCTCGTCCTACTCCGTCCGCGTCGGGGCCCCGGTTTCGTTATAAAATAAATGAATCAACATTTATTATACTCGAAAAAAAAAAAATGTGTATAGAGAGAGACTGTTTTGCCGAAGAATGAACGCGCGCACGCGTTCGCCGGATCATCAATTATTACAGAACTTTCCATTAACGGGAATGTATGGACAAAAAAAGCAAAAAAAAAAAAATATAGCAAAAAAACTCGCCCTCGATTAAAAATTATTCGCGCGCGCGCACGCCAACCCCTTTATTCCATATATACGCGACGACGACAGCGTATCATCGAGTGCGGAATTGTTTTGAATAATCGAATGCGCCTGTCACATTAATTTCCAATTTACCCCGCAATAACGGCGTGCGCGCACACGCATGTGTATTGTACGTTTGAGAAATAGGAAAAAAAAAATTCTTTCGCTCTACTCGGATGCGGACAATCGAAATGAATTGTAAGAGAAAAAAAAACTTTTTTTTTTTTTTTTACTCTTATAACGGTGTGTACTGCGCGTTCGGATCTCTGGAACGGGTCACGGCGTCTTTTTCGTTTATTAACGCCGTTTTTATAGTAAAGATTTTCTTTATACGTCGGAGAAACCAAAAGTACACGTTTTCAATTGACCCGGAGACAACACGTGTCACGTGTGTGTGTGTGTGTTTCAAAGCGTTTATTTTTTTACGTCCGGAGACATATTTTTCTGCTACTAATTTTCCAGAGAGCAAAGAAAAAAAAATTGTATCGATTCCCGTATAAATATCGTAATAAACGGCAAGAAATGTGTTTTAACGCGTGCCAAATTTTTTAAAGAAAACCAAAACGTTATGCGCGTAATGGGCGAATTCACGAGTACGTGAAATTTTTTTATTATTATTATTATTATTATTGGCTTTCAGTTTATAACGAAAATAACGAGAAAACCATCGGGAAGGAAGAAATTGAATCGATACGGAGGATTACAGTTGATTGCAAACGAACAGCGGAGTTTGAAAATGGTTAAACCGGGAATCGTTTAGATAGAATATAGGTATAGAGAGGATCGCGCGTGGCTGAAGATCATCGTGCAGAGAATCGTTTAATGAGAGAACGGACCGATAGCGATCTGAACGGGATGACGGTAAAAAGAAACGTAGATGGACTTAGGGGAAATGGACAGGTTATGAAACAATCCCGCTGATCCGATGGATGTGTGTGGTTTTGAATAATATCAATTTTTTTTTTTTGCAGTTTTTGTTTTTTTTTTTTGTTCGTTTGTTATGTTTCGATCGATTCTTTCGACAATTTTTTTTTATTTTCCGAGACTTAATTTGAATTTTAGATTTAAGACTGAGCGTTCGAATTATCGAATATTTTCCCAATAAGTTTTACATTAATTATTGATTTTAACGAATATCTTCCAGCGGCCACGTTAGGAGATAAGGGCAGAATCGGGTAAAATAATTTTTAAATATACTCGGAATACATACTTCGAAACGAATTATGTAGATTATAAGTTATTATTTTCACGCAGACATTATTTCAAAATATCTTAGAAAAAATTATTTAAAAAGTATCCTAAATACAGTAGTATTTCGAATATTTTCGTATTCGGAATACTACCCAAGTCTAGATATGGGAGTTATATCTCCTCGACTATTAATTTTATCATTCTTCTTACTTTCGTTGTCCCGTCTATACACGTATGTCCAAAAATTGTCTATTAGTTTACCGGAATTCTAATTTTCCGGCAGATTAAATGACATATTGAATAATAATAATAACAAATGAATTGACGGAAAATC
Organism: Chaetogeoica ovagalla; assembly: GCA_032441825.1. Lineage (NCBI taxonomy): Eukaryota > Metazoa > Arthropoda > Insecta > Hemiptera > Aphididae > Chaetogeoica > Chaetogeoica ovagalla. Next base: position 617,134 of record CM063749.1, on the reverse strand, counting down.
TAAAATGAAACGTACAACAAGGCGCATATTTTAATATCACTACTACGTTTCTTATCGAGGCGAGTGAATCGAACGACATTGGATAAACGACAACGGATATCGTTTTGTTCGCATTGCAATACAATAAATCCAATATCTGCCGCCTTGATAAAATCTTAAATGACGTTTTTATATTCGTTCGTTATAAAAGAGTATCGGGCTCCGCGGATGATATTAAAATTTCGGTATTAACATAAAATACGTACGTCGAACGTTATCGTGTATTATATTTACACAACGTATACACTAACATTATTTTAATAAATAAATAGCGGACTTTTATTTCGAAGCGTATATCCGGATTAAAAAAAAAAAAGTGATTGCGCGCGCTCTCTCTTATTCTCCCCCTATGTATACGACGAAACGAGACAAAACTCGACACCATATACGTATTATACAGTATTAAATAACAAACGAAATATATTTCAATTTATAACGGTAAAAAAACGCGCGTTAATCCGTCATTATTAAAACATAATACTGCAGCGGCAGTACAGTGTAGTGTTTTTGTCGTCTGTTTCGAAACTGAAATACGATACAAAAATATTAATTTTACATTAAAGAGATAACATGACTCGTTTATATTATGACGAGAGAAGTGTGGAAAAGCGCTGTAAAAACATTCGAATGCGTGTACGCACCACTTACTATACAAAGTGTCAACGAACTCGAATAGCCGTTTGACGTGAACGACACGAAGTTTTAATATGTTCCCTCCGTACGTATATGGCGTATATATTACTTTTTCATGATTATTTTTTTTTTTTTGCCGAGTATTATTTTATACTGATGTCCTAGGCCACGGGTCGGGAACGTTTTCGTGGGGAAGAGTTATTGTTTTTTTTTGTCACCATTCATCAGTTAGTTTGCAGTAGGAGTAAGGATTAAAAAAAAAATAACCACGCTGCATAATACAAAAATTAGCAAAAGTACATTGATGTACCAAATAGTACTACGGACGATAATAAGTCTTAATGTTTAGAAAAAACTTTATTTCAATTATTTAATTCAAATCGAATACTTTAGGAAAGGCAAAAAAAAAAAAATTGGAAAATAGTCATACAGAGTGTTGTAGGCGAATTCGTTTGATATGAATTCGAACGTTTTTTTTTTTTTTCAATTTTCTAGTGATGGGCACAAAAAATTTCTTACGATAACTACGATTTGAAACGAATAGTTTTACCGATTTCGCGTTCAACACTGATACGATTTTACCTCGACACGTATTAAACGTATTTCGATTTATGTAATAATATTCGTTTTACGCATTACGAAAACTTCTCGGTTGTCCCCGGACCCCTGTTTTCTTTAAACTTTCATCGATGAAAGCCGAAATGATTTGTCGAGACTTTAGATTTTCGTATAAAAAAAAAAATTAATATTGCGCGTGGAAAATAAAGAGAAAGAGCGGCGCGTTGAATTATTTTATCATTCTAAAGAGAAAAACCCTCCTCCGAGCACATAACATTCACATTCCGTGTGTTTCGAGAAGATTTCGGTTATATTACAGTTATACGGAAATTAAAAATAACATTCTATTTTCGTTTGTATAAGGTTTTGTTTGTGAAACGTAGAAGAGGGGAAAAAAAAACGTTCCATCGCCCCTCACCGAGTACTCGGTGATCATCAACTTCGTTATTATATTCCCACCACCCTCAGATACGCGACATTGCACCGTGTTATTATTTGAAAAATGATATGTAATTTGTATATGCTTCCCGCACCCCTTTCGTCATTTTCTGACTTTTCACTTGCCGTTGAAAAATGTTCGTTGAACACTGTTCGCGCGGAGACGTGTTCGACACGTATATAGACGCCTATCGGTAGGCCTACAGTTTTTTTGTTCCTTTTCTTTTTTCTTTTAACGTCTTTCACGTTTTTCAGTCATTTTCAATATACACCAATGACGGTTTTTGACGAATAATAATGTTTATAGAACATATATATATATATATATGGTTTAAAGAAATCGTACAGTTTTGCTATCGCAAATTTTCGTTTTCTTTGCATTTCAAAACGTTCCTGTCCAATAGAATACTTTATTATTATAACGGTCTTTTAAAGTTTTATCGATCGCTTTTGTGAATTATAAATTCTGATATCGTTTCTTTTTTTCTCTATTGATTCTGTCACGCTCGTACGAGTTAAAATCTAAATAATTTTTAGTGTTTATTCCATTTAATTTCAGTTTATTCAATATTTCACATTTATAGTGCGATTTTCGATATTTTTCGATGTTTTCCGTTTTTTTTTTTTTTTTTAATACTAATTGTTAAATAATTTTAAGATATAGCACTAAAAAAAACTATGGTAAAATCATTTAAATACAAAATTACAGCTACGAAAATCCTTTTGAAGACATAAAAAAACTATAAAAACTTATTTTTTTTTTAATTCATAAATGTATAAATCGTTAAAAAATAATTTGATGAAATAAAAATTATCACACGTAAATTTAGAAATTTAATAAACCGTTCACTTATACAAATAATTTCGATATATTACTAAAATAATTTACCTTTACTCTAATAATTATATTGGACAATCGGATTTGTTTTTATTTTCATCGACGATCAGACAATATATTACGTGTTTATATTTAGGAAAACTACGTTCTACGCCAACTGATAATCGTTTGACGTGGAACTATGAAACAGATGAGGACAACAAAACATTGATAATAATCGAAAACGTGTTTGTAAATAAAACAACTGACAATTTTTCTTTCGTAATAATTTATTCCGATAGAATACAGGATTGTAAATTTCCATTTAGTCACTAACAGCACTTAAATAGTTTTTTTTTCGTGAAATTTAAAGTCCCGTCAGTCCACAAAGATTCAATAAATGTGTGTAGGTGTACTTAAAATTTTAATAAAACTATTGTACTTTGAATATTTCGATTAATTTGAAAATTTAACTAGCCTATTAATTGAAATTGTTCAAGCACTATATACAAGTGTTTCTCGCTTATTGTTTTTTTTTTTTGACATTAATCAATATACATCTCTATTAATATTGTTTAAATCATTTGAAAAAGTCGCGTTAATAAAAAATAAATAAATATAAAAACGACTTATATTTAATATAAAGAATATTTATATAACAAACATAAAAATATTGTATTCTAAGTGTGCTCACAACATATGATAGAGTGAAATATAATCGAGTGGTGTATGCGATGTGAATGCGTATAGATTTTTTCGCAGCTATCAAATATTGCGGGTTTACTGTGATTATTGGCGAGGAGTCGATTTTCACTTCTCACGGACACTATACGTATAAACGAGCAGTTTAAATTATTGGACTAAAGTTAAATCGCCTTTAAACTCGACCCGAAAGTTCATATATCACGGCCGGTGTTCAACCCGTTGTCTGTGTACGAGGCCTGCAGTGTACGTACTTTTGGCACAAAGTACTTTTTTTATATTTTTAATAAAAAAAATAAAACAAAAATTGTTTTGACGTGCAACCGGCACATATTACGTTATACAGAGCATTTCATACGGTTCAAAAAGTACAATAATATTCGATTTTTTTTTACGTATATTTATAGACACGGAGATATATCCGAATTTAAAAAAAAAAAAACCGCGGCTCTTCTAAACACTATACACCTCATCACATCGTTGGGCTAATATTTTTTTTTCGCGAACGAAAATTACCTATCTAATTAGCGAATTATCTAAATTAGCCTAAAATCGGCTAATCGAACGGCTCGTCGGATCGTCTCGCGAATTGTCCGGGAAAATACGTATAGGGCAAACGTCAAGTCTCGCACGGGATTTCGTCAGAGTCGGCGTTTGAAAGCAAAAAGAAATTAAATAATAACGCGAAATAATGCACGAGACGTTGTTGTTGTGCACATAAAAACGTTGTACAGATAAAACGGTCGATAAAAAGTTCTCTCGTAATAAACGATAAATGTATCGAAGGGTTGATCAGATATTATATAACTCCCTGAACGCCACTACCACTGGAGGGATGTCTCCCTCGCTGTCACTCGTTCAATAAAAAGTTAAACACTTTTTTAATATTTCATTAAAATAGCTCTATATAAGCGCGACTAGTACATATTTTATACTTATTTCATTATTATTTCGCTGGGCGCGAAATAAAATGTAATATTTTCTTTTTTGCTCCGATAATAATCGATTATACTTTATTTATTTATTCAATATGCGTGTACTGAGTCATTTATTCTTTTGTAATTTCGACACTCGCCCCTGTTCCGCGGATTTATTTTTTTCGCAAGCCACTCCTTTAGTATATAAGTATACACTTTCTACATTATTAACATAATCGTTTATGATGCCACGGCGGGATAACGTTTTTTTTTTCTTTGCTTTCATTAATATTATTTGTTTAAATAATAATAATAATAAAAATAATAATAATAATATCAAACCGTTCGGGGTGAGCGGCGGCGGCGCAATATTGTTCTCTGCAGCTTTCCCCATTCCCCTCGCGGACTTCTTCGCTTGACGTTTTAATTATTTCGAATTATAATCGTTTCTTTATCGATCTGTCCGCCGTGAAATAAATGCCGCTCGGTTTTCGTACACTCTTTTCTCCGTTTCGTTATTTTTCTCTCGTTCACGAACGCTTCACGAACTGTAGAATTTAAAAAAAAAAAATCTTTTTAAAATGTGAATAAAAATATCGCATCGTAATATTATATGCGCGACAAATAACTCTTAACGTTAAACGTGAAATTTTTCTAGTACAGAATTTTAACGTGAATTAAAATATTTCTGGTATTGTGCGAATTGATTTTAAAAAACCCGGCTTATTTAATTCACTTTACCTCGCAGTGAAATATATATTAATAATTTCTTGCGCGTAAGTTTCACGCGAACGTGTATTTTCTAAGCTGAAAGTTTAAAAGTCCAAATTTTAATCCTCAGCCAATCAAATATATCTTGAACCACTTCCTTGTTTGTATATGTGAACGACGATTTAATTCACTCGATTGGGTAATAAATACGAAACATTCGACGAGTCTGAGTCTTCAAGCAGCGTGTGGTATAAAAAAATTATTTTTTTTAACAATATATATATATATTACCGTGAATTTAGAACAGGGGATCATTCACAAGCCAGACCAACACTGAACATCGGAAGCACTTATGAAAAAAAAAAAAAATTGAAACGTGGGAAAGTCGATATTTTAAAAAAAATCTCGATGGCGATTATAACGTATAATATTATATATTATTATAACGTATAATCATATATTTTATACAATTATTATAGTCGGTGAAAACGCATTTTTCTATTTAAAATCAGCCGCTGACGATAATATCTCGCAATGACGTTTAGTTCGCTCAATTTTAAGTCATTTTAATTAAATATCGAAACGAATGATGGCATAAATCCTATCGACTACATATATTATTTAGTTAAATTCCTACAAATTTGTATAAGAATATAATACTTAATATTATTATTATGAATTCAGATTTGAGAGGGGCGCCTTTCTCTTTGGGTCGTACTTTTTTCGTATTCCCGCATTTAAAAATTTTCCACGAAAATTTGTAAAAATACACAAAAAACAAATTTTGTTTAAGTATGTGTTAATTAAAACTAGTGTATTTATTACGAATTGGTCGTCGAACTACTTGTCCAATGGTCATGCGAATTTCTTTTTTTTAATTATAGAGGAGCTGAAATCCTCGTTTAAATACGACTTCAATCCGATAAATTGATAAATAATCGAATAATTAATGTTTACGAATAATATCAAAATACGTCGCACCAGTTTCTTCCATACATGTTTTTTTCCCTTTCTTTTTTACAAAAATTTCATTCCGGTTCGATCCAATGCAGTCAAGTTGATTAATATCAACGAATATCCGTTCGAGTTCGAATTTAAACGTATCCGATTTACTATAAAGTTTTGTTTCGCCATATCTATCAACAAGGCACACGGACAGAGATCAGAATTTATAGGTTTTATAATTATATATGTATATAAATACGTTGATGGTTTCCGCGTTAGGTGTATAAAATAATTTAATAAATAAAAAAAACCCCCCCCCTCGAGAGACGTTATTGAGTATTCAAGTTTTTTAGTTATTTATACAGTTCTGTAAGGATTAGAACACTGCCCGTTCTTATACGAGCCGGAGCGGAAAAATAAAATAATTTAACTAAGACCAATAGGACCGGACATCAAATCGGATTGAACGGATTTAGTATACTCAGTGTTTAAAAATAGAATAATATTTTCAAAAATTTCTCACGTTAATAAACATGAAAACGAATCACTAGTGAAATAGCGTTATTCGTCTTTCATAACCTGCGCGCGTTCTTTTCGGATAATCCCGTTAACGTTTCGGATGCATAACAATTTCGAGGTATTTTCATGTTATCGAGCCTAACAAGTCTGTGTAGACGGTGAAAAAAATATAAAGAAATTTCGTTTTTTTTTTTTTTCAACGAGAAATTATTTCTCACGTTTCCGTCGCTCGTAAAAACCAGTGTCCGCGACAAGACATTCTTTCGCCGTTATAATCGCGTGTGCACGACCGGTCTCGGAGCCCCTGAAATCTCGAAAAAAACAAAGGACACGCGTTAAAACGATCGTACGTCGCTTTCGGTGTAAACTTTCAACAGAGATTCGCTGATTTTCGTAAACTATGCGACAACTACTTCGCTGTCCAAAGTGATTTTTCCGTGCGCGACATTATTTCGACCAACAAGATCGAATGATCCGTCATCGGACAGCAGGCCAAACGGTTATCGTTGCGCCCGTGTTACAGTAATTTCCGTCGTCGATTCCGAACGATTCGCAGTGTCGCAACATTGTCCCGTGGAAATTCGAAAACTGTTCGACGGTAATAAATTACATAATCGTCAAACTGTGACGAATTATTTTACAACGACGCGTAATGTCGGTGTATTTAATAATCGCCTCGGCCCCCTATACGCTATACACACATTTATCGTATTATTACTCGTGTGTGTGTGTGTACTTCGGAGCCGGAGGGGCTTCTTGTCGTACACGGCGTCGACGGTGGGTGGCGGTGGCGCGACGCGCGGTGTACAGCACCGCCAGAACGACGAATGCGCCACACAGTGAGTGAGGAGGGTTAAAAATATTCAAAAAGCCCTCTCGCCCGCTCGATGCTGAGTGACTGAGTTCAGCGCCGCAGTCCTATAAACATTAGCGACTATCAATATAATAAGTGTGTGCGAGCGCGCGTGTGTGTATTACGTATGGCGATGGCGTTAAAGGCGAGCTAAAAACGGGGAGACAGAGAGAGAGAGAGAATGAGAGCGTACGAACGGAGAGTATTAAATGTTTAATCTACTTCACACGGAAATCACATTAACGAATTAAATCGGCTCGCGCGTTACGCCGCGCTCTCTCTTCTTTTTTTTTTTTTTAATATTATATTTTATTTATTATATTTCGTCGCGTGTATGTTTATACGTGTCATACGTTTGTAGGATTAGAATTTAACGTTCTCGAGTGTAAAAACACAATGGGCGAGGACGTCTAAAAAAAAAAAAAAAAAAATTAATTTTCGTTTTAACGAATTACCGGAAATCGATTTGCGCGAATCTTGTTAAATATTTTGCATTATCGATCGAAGAAATTCCGCGTGGCAGTGTTTGCGACTTGTTCGGATCTAAAAGACGTTAGATTTTTTCGGACGAATAGCGAACAAATGCTCGAAGTGAACAACGTGTGTTAGGATGATGTGATTGTATACACGCGATGATTCGCAAAAATACTAAATTGAAAATCGTTTTGGAACATTCCGACAACGATTTTAGCCGTAGCGTGTAAAAGTCTGAGTGTTATTAGACGAGAGACTTGCGCTCACGCGTATAAGCGAACAGCAAAATGTTGTATTTCAATTCATTCATTACGCTATTATATCGTCCGGTGTAATGTTGTTTAAATGAAACCATAGTGGAATGTTATAGAAATGACGTAACGGTGATATTACGTTTATGTGGACAACAGAACTGTCTGTATTGGAAACAATTTAATGGCGCGAAAATTAGAGGAATAGATCTCTTCCGCGCACCACCGTCCGTGTTAAGCTATGATTTTCTAGAAAAACGGTGCCCCGTTATCTAGCGGCCTTTATGTTGCGGTGTGACTAAAACGTCGTCTACAAAAACCAACGGCGTGGGTTTCCTAAAAAGCGTCGAGTGCGTGGCCCTTAACGTTAAATAGCGTTGCTGTAACTTGCATTACGGCCGTCATAGCTGTAGCGAACGGTGGTTGGAGGACGTTTTTTTCGAATACGGCGGTGAACAGTTGTATCATGAGTGATAACGCGACTTGGACAAGTGAAAATGATGGAAATTCAATCGATTTTGTAAAAAAAAACCTATGTACAATATAGAAATACGCTAATAACGCAATGTCTAGATCGTCCCTTTAATCACCGCTGCGCGGACACGTCATTTTTTCTATTAGTGTTTTCGAAAACCGAAACAACGATTAATCGTGGTGTTCGTAAAACGCGTTTGAATTCTAATTTACCGTAATATAATAATAATAATAATAATATTAATGAACGCGGGGTAAAAATTGTTAAAATCCTAACGCTCGTGTTACGCGTTGGTTTTTTTTTTTTATATTACACAAGTCCAAAACGAATAATGTGTGGACCGAGTTTTCAGCGAATTCCCCTTGTTTTTTTTTTAACGTTTCTGGTAACTGTTTTCCTCGCTCTTAAGCAACGTATACAGTAATGTACTTTGGTTCAACCATAAGCTAGGTACACGATTTTATTAGGACCGGTCAAATGATAAATATGAAAAATAAAAAATTCCAATTACGACTCTATACGGTGATATACTTTTGTTTCTTGCAACTCGAGTATTTGATATTTAATAATAATAATAATAATAATAATAATAAAAGAAATATATATATATATATAAGAAATAACAAGTAAGTTCGTAATAATAGGCGACGATTAAACTCAAAACAATGTAATAGTTTTTATTTTCACAGAATTATTTAAAAAGAAAATTGTATGAGCATTTCAGATGAGGAAATTATGTTTTTTGATTTTAATTTCGAATTCTATTAGGTCAGCACGTTGTCCAATCAGTATCAGGTCAGGTCCGTGGTCCACTAGACCAAACCGGACTGGCCCATGTGTTTCGGCCACCGAGTTCAACTAAGAAACACGCGCGCAGCTGTGTCCGAACGAAAGCTATCATAATGCAGTGACAAAACCGAATAAACGCGCGTCATTGTAAAACACATTTTATCCGTTTCGTTCGAAAACACAAGAGGCGAACACAAGATTTCAATTATTCTCGCAGCCCTCTGTGAAGTGCAGCCCCCCAGCTCCACGTCGGGAAATAGACCGAAATATTCCCGACGAAATATACGGCTAACAATATTATTAACGCGATATCCAGTCGATCACGTACTTTTAGCGAAAATTCGGATGTTACCGCCGGACAACGCACGTACGAATAAGATATTTATTTTTTTTTATGATCATCAGCGTGACACGGACTTGTATTTGTGTATGTGTGTACGTTACACGCGGTTTACTACTGTTCGTCAAGTCGACATTCCGCCTGTTTTGTCAGAAAATAACACTATATATGTAACACGTCGACCTTCGCGTTATGAACCATACGTTTGCTATCATCGTATAGCTGAATGTTTCCTATTGGCATATGAAACGATAAGTCACATTTAAAAAAAAAAATAATAATAACAATAAAAAAATACTATACCGTTCTGGATGTAAAAAAAAAAAAATTGTTTTTCTCATATTATACCGACTCGTCGTAAAAATTATATAAATCCCGACGAGTATGATGGAATTTATTTCGTAATTATCGAGTACCGTGTAAATGTGTGTATAATTCTCTCTCTGTCTTTTTTTTTTTTTTACAAATTATCGCTCGTTTGTATAGTGTTTGTACCAATAAAAAAAATTTCATATTTCCCGCGTACTCGGTAGGTAACATTGTAAACGCGTTTGTGTGTGTTCGAAATGTAGTCGAGACACTCGATCATGAACGTTTTAAAAATAAGTCACTTTTTATACTTCTTCGAGAACGTGAAGAAATTTCTCAAAAGTTCTAATTATTGCGTTTCGCTTTGCTCTTTGCAGGGTCCAGTGTTTCTTTTTTTTTTTACGTATTTGATATTATCCTGAATTTTAATTTTTTCAATCTCGTACTATTGCTCATACGGAATGGAAATAATTTCCAACAAATTTTTATTTTCGCACTTTGTACTTATGGATAATCCTACACGGTACTGCATTCTATCGGGACGTTGTCGTATTTTATGACGATAAATACAATGTTTTTGGTAATTTTATGATAAATTTACGACGTAAGGTATACAAAAGAGAAATCTAATCATAATACTCTTGGTGATTCTCGTGACAATTTAAAAAAAAAAAAATTACAATCATTCGTAACGTTTTATTGGGAATTTTTACAATTATTAGGGGACCGAAACGAGTGGACGTTGGAAAGTCGCCAATTTTTATTCGATAATTTCTGTCGAATTAAAAGAAAAATACGTATTCACGCGTATATTACGACTACTCGTTTTGACACATAAGCATATAATAATTATCAGATTGTATTCCGTTAGTTTTCCGTAGCAATGAGAATAATTGTATAATAATAATAATAATTGCAGTAATACGCACATATTTTATTGGGTGGGACTCGAAAATCAGAATAGACAGAGACCTAAAGTTGACACTCGTAATCGAGTGGTCCGTTAAGTATATTATAATAGTTAATAGTTTGAGGCGGATTTTAATTGTATATAAATTTTATGCGAATTAAACAAAAAAAAAATAATAATAATAATTATAATACACGTGTTAATAGTTGTAATAGAATAATATAAATGACAATAGATAACTATATGACCGAAAATAATAATATAAAAGAAAAACTCTTCGTGCCGGAATGTGCGGTTTAAAACTACTAGAGCGCGTTGACTATCATATTATTTGAACTAGCCGCGTGTGTCTATGTAGTGTTATAGAAAGAGAGAGAGAGAGAGAGAAAATGATCCGTTTTTCTCTCGAAATACACCGGTATTATGCGAATGTTTACTTGAATATAAAACACAAAACATTCTGTCAACGGTTTGGACAAATGAAAGCGAAAATGACTGTGGTGAGACGTTTTGAATTGCACCTCAACAATATTCACGTTGTTCTTACGAAAAATATTCACTTACTTGTGTTATTCGACATTCATAAAGAGGAAAAGCGTTAGAAAACGATTCGAGTTATAATTTTTTACGATTTATTAGTCCACGCATTCACTCTTACACAAACTGACTATCACTTCGACACGGCGTAGTACTTATAAAACAAGGCGTAGATTATAAAATTATATGATTTATCGATCGGATTTGGTCGGTGTATTCTCAATTTTTTTACCGTTTTTTTCCATTTTTTTGTACCGAATCGTCGAATGACAGATGAATGTTTTCACTCGACCGAAGTTTTTCTAATCGCGGCGTTCGAAATGTTTGTTTCGCGCACGATACTCATCTTGTTTTTCATAACGACCGACAAATCTGTTACAGTCAATAATTTTTATAATTCATATTGATTTGTACACGCGAGTTGATAATGACAAGACTCTTTTAAATATTTATCCGAGTAATTCGCTCGATATCGTCATTCACAGCATCCCGCGGCTTTTTTTTTTTTTTTGCTGTTTACTTTTTTTTTTTTTTTTTGATTACGAATCGCGTTAATACTCTTACGATAATAATTTATTATTTACAAAAAAAAAATTATTCGCGACACGCCGGAAGAGAGAAATTAAATAATTTCGCGACGTATTTTAACGTAATAATATATACATAATTATACAAAACGATCGCATTGCTATTACACTTTGCTCTTTCCACGATGTTTCACTTTTTTCCATTATGAAACAGACGATATCTAATATTTAATGAATTAATAACGACGTTATATCGTCGTCGCATTAACTTTGTAGCGACGGGATTGTACATAGACGAGTAGTCGCGCAGGGGCGTATTTACTTCATTCCCTATAGGGGGGAACGAGTAGAAAAACGGCCCGTCGAATCTGTTGCCAACTTAGAATTGTCGACAAATTATATGCAAATAATAAGTTTTAAATTAAAAAAATGTTTTATTACATTTTAGTTTTAGTTCGATTAATTTTAGTTGCCAGTACACACACAAGTATCTAGGGGGGGGGGACGATCGCCCCCATCGCACCCCCCTTGTATACGCCCCCCCTGTAGTCGCGTCGGTTATCTAGTCGACGCCCCCGATATCGAGGCGATTAAAATCAATTTCATTTATTATAATTTTCTGTTGTTGTATTTTTTAATATTTTACCTGATGATGGCTTTTTGTCGAAACCGGTAGTAATAATGTAGCATATACAACAACCTTCTTATTTTATTTTATTTTATATAATACTCATTGGCTTTTTTGAATATTTAAATATACATTTTAAAATATATATATATGTGTATTTATTTATTTTATGTATATTTTTTATTGATTAAAATTTCTTCAAAGTATGCGCCCGCGCATGATTATATGACGTTATCGTAAGAAACGTGTTCGCGCCGAGGGAAGTAAAACCCGAATTCGATACTTCGTCGGAGATTTTATTGTTATTTCTCTCTCTCTCTCTCTCTCTCTCTCTCTCTCTCTCTCTCCCCCGTCGTCCCACGTGCATTCGACGCGCAGTTGCAGACTATTCACCGCCGAACGTACAATGTGTTATCGGGTGTGTATTTCGTACACACACACACACACACCGGCAACAGCAGATTTAACGTTACATTCATCAAAACCGTACACACACACACACACACATATATACGCAATATTATAGTAATAACGTGTCAAAGGACTTTATACGTGTGTGTGTATTCGTTTAATGGATATTCATTTTTGGTCAAGTACCCGAAAACGAAGGGACGGCCGGAGACGTGTGTCACATTGTTGACGAAATCTCTAGAGACGACGGGGGCGCTCGCGCGCGCAACGACGGCGCGGACCGTTTTCGCTGCAGTGCGACGCGGCGAACGTTAAGCGCGCCCGAACACGCTTAGGCGGGCCTTTAAATGGATGAATAAGTGGACGGAGCACGGTTTTATACGTACTGTTATTGCCCGTCGCAGGGTAACTCCCGGGTCCCTCGTGTATCAAAACAGATTGCCATATTTCATTACCGCGACGGTCCGATCGGCGTGCTTATAAAATTCGCCGCGTTTGCTGTTGCGGGGTACACGTCGCGGGAGGGACATCGCGTCGCAGTAAGAAGTGTGAAATAATCGAGTGTAAATATAATAGAAAAAAATAAATACCGCCGAGGATCCCGGGAAGAGGAGCGAAAAAATGCGGATCGAAAGGCTAGGAGGGATCCGGATAAATCGCCCTTTTTTCGTACGTTATAACACGCGTGTACGATTTTCATTCCGTCCCCCGACACCTCGTCGTTACACACGGGACGCGCGTACTTATATTTATATATATATATAAATATTTTGCGCGTATATTATAAAGGAGGATTTCAAATATGGTCTGCCCAGTGGACAACTGGTGACATAACGTCTCATCCGTATAATATTTAATAGAACGATCGCGCGTAACGATTGTATACGTTTTTTTTTCACACGCCCATCAGTAAAAACCGCTATACGGATCAGTGAACGGATCGTTACTGATCGATATTTTGTTATAAGAACAAATTTTTTAAGTAAATTTAATATACGACGATTAATAGGATACAGAAGAAAAAAAAATGAAAATTCATATTTCAGATCTATTAGCTGTGCGGGTTTCAAAACCAATCGTTCGTGCACTACGTCGACATGTATCGGCGGAACGTTTCCAAGTACCCCCATTGCACAGAAAATCCATTCTAATCGATATAACATTCGTCATAGCGTTAACGGGGGTTTTTTTTTTTTACTAAATTTCAGCAGTTCCAGACGACTCTGGTTATATCTGATAGTATAAAAACACACTTATACTCTGTTCAACAATTATTACGTCCAGTTAATAATAAAAAAAAAAAAAAAAATAGCCATTTCGGAACGTGATACGACAGAAATTTCCATTACGGTTTGTAATCGTTAAAAGAGTGTATATTTTTACCCAAAAATTGTTTTCGGATCGAAATCGTTAAAAGGGAATTCGATACGGGAGAGTACGTTAATTTTTTTTAGTCGACTGGCTGCGGGGAGAGGAAAGATTATTATCACTGCGTAAGCGGCAACGTTGCCACGAGAGATTCAATACACTCCGGAGGAGAAGATGAAAAAAGAAAAATGTCCCGCGTTACACGAAGCAAGTTTGATTACGGTCGTTTCGTAATAAATCAGAACTTTTATATACTATGTATTATTATTATTATTATTATTACAGCGCAGTTATACGCGTACAACGGCCGAGAGAACGTTATAATTAAACCGCGAGTCGTTTATGAATAATACATTTTTTGTCGTCGTGTATACGCGCATACCTATGTCTGTCTATAACTACTCCACGAGTGGCGCGTATAATATTATATATCTGCTTTTGTATTTGTTACCTCTAAGCACATAACACTTTGAAGGCGGCCCGAGGAAAAGCTAATATTTAATGCAAGTGACAAAATCAGAGAGTGAGTGAGCGAGAGAGAGAGAGAGAGAGAGAGAGGCGTTTGTTGTAATCCGGTGCCCGTTGCACGACCGATTTCAGATGGGGAGGCTGCGAGACGACGACGATGACGGTGGAGAGAGAGAGAGAGAGTGAATGAGTGAACGCGAGGCAATTTTAGACAACCCTTTACCGGCTTAAAACGAATATGTTTATTCGACGTGAAAACCCATGCGCGTTTAGTTTGCAAAAGTTCAAAGGGCTTTTCCAGTCAGATGTACATTAATTTTCCACGCCGCTGAATAGGATTGCATTAATGAGTTGAACAAGAGTTGATACATTTAATGGCATACACGACGCAGCACGACGCGGTGCGTAATACCGTCCGGATCCATACACACACACACACAATATATATATTTAATATGTTATAATATTATAATATATGCGCGCGAGTGTGTGAATATATCAAATACAAATAGTTCATACATTTGCATATATATATATATATATAAAATTTATTTATATATGTACCCGGGAACGGGCAAGTTGTATAGTCGATTAGTTGTGAATCGTTAAACTTTAAATATTGTGTGTGTGTGTATCTGTACACAGATAAAAGATAGAAAATACTTTGAAAACGTACGTAACGTGCAACTGCCACTCAATAAAAATCACAGTAACAATGTCACATTTTAATGTAATAAAAAATTGTATTTTATAAGCTATATAACTGAAACATATCCACGTCCGCAAAATACAATTAACTTATACGCACGCGTGGTACGCTATTTCATTAAAAGTGCCATGTGGCAACAGAATAAAGACATTCGAAAGAAAAACGGTAAGGAAGCTGCGAACGATGAACAGAGATGTTCACGTAATGAAACCAATTATCGAAAATGGAAATATAGTAAAATACATAAAATAAAGCAGGATAACTTATGTTGAAAAAATGGATGAAGAAACAATATCCAAACGCTTAATGCGTGTGAGATTGAAAGGAATCGGAAGGAAACGGGTCGTCCTGCATGCAGCAGATGAATCGATGAGGTAAAGAAAGATCTACAACAGATGCGGGTATACGGAACTGAAGAAGTGCAATTAAGAAACGGAATGAGTGGAGAAGAATTGCTTTTTGTAAGTCTGCACGTCCTTTAGCGCTCAGGAGTAGTAGGAATATGAGACGGAGATTCTGTAATATTTTGAGTGCTTTAATTAAAAAAAAAATTGATTTTTTTTTTACGCTATTATACGCATAGAATTTTTTCACTTTTCATGTTGAATGTTATTAATTTTCCAAAGGTCATTTAATATTTTCATTTAACGTCAAGAATTATTTGAACGGTATGAATTTTTACCCCGCTTTATACATTTAAACATGTATATTTTATAAAATATTGACAAGTGTGCAGACCTGAATTGTATAATTATATACTAATTTGTACATATTGTACGTATTTAGTTTCATATTTTATGTGCCTTAGTAACGGCCTTAGTCGTTAAACTTTCCATAAGTACAGATCATCAAAAAAAAAAATCATATTTTAACTACGTAGTTATAAAAGAAACATCCACATATTGTTTATAAATTACGCTGAAATTGACTCCGTTTCGTAGACGGAGAGAGGGGAAGAGGAAAGCCGAACTTTGTGGTGGTTGGATGTAATGAAAAAGTGTTACGAAAAGGTCTGGTACGAATGTACAACGTGAGTAAATGTCATGCGGGAAATCTAGTTAAATCGAAGTTAATAGTGACTTTGACGGTGGTCGACGTCAAGTAGTCGGTAAAGAAGATCAAGGGGTAGAATACTTTATTTTATACAAATTAAAAAGTAAATTTGTTTTTAAACGAAAAATAACCGTTACATAATAAAAATACGAATCTAACGAGTAGGCATTTGACGTAATTACCAACAGTTCAATTATGAAATATATTATCATTATTTTACACATATAATAGTAACTTAATATTATATTTTCGGTAATTTTTTAAATTAAGTTTACCTATAGTAATTAATAAATAAATCGAATCGACTCTTACCATATGCCGTACGTACGTTAACCAGACTCAACCGTTGTGGTTTACGCAGTCTATATTATAATATCGTAACGGTTACCTAAATACTTCTTGCAACGTATGCGATGACCACAGGGTCGTGCACTGTGACTTATGGTCTTGGATTGCGGAGACGAAAATACTACTGATCAACACCATTATTTAACGTATTAAAAGGACGGAGCGTATAAAATCGTCTCACATTAACGTTGATAAATTGCGTCTACGAACGCAATGCGTTCAATATTCCCGATTCGTTTAAAATGTTTGGAGTCAATACACTGAAGAACGACAAACGGAAACCGTGAAAATAAATATTTGAAAAACCATTCGTTTTAGACACCTACGCACCTAATTTACTTTACAATCAGACCGAAAATCAGCGATTGATAGAACTTGTGACGAATACGAATTCAAAAGGTGATGGCGGTAAAGGGGGAGAATGCCTTCAAAAACGTCCTTAGTTGAGGTTTTGCAAAGAAATCTCGATGTACACAATACGGTAAATATAGGAATGTGTCTCGGGAAATGAATTCCGAAAATTCTTCGTATTTATTTTTGTTCGTAGTGTTTTTTTTTCTCGAAAATTACACTGAATAACTGATACATGTAGTACACCTGTTTACCGATAAATTCGTAAAGTCAGTAAAAAAACGGTTTTCTTTCGTCGATCACGATATTATTTAAGAAATTTCGCACGGACTCGATTTTCGAGGTGTTGTAAAAGAGAAAAAAAATCCTCGTCTTATGCGGGGCGTTATTCGAATTTTCCAATTATTATTTATTTTTTTATATTATACGTAATTAGCCACGGCGAGTTTTACGTATCATATCATATATTTTTAATATGTTATTTTTGTGCGTTATTTATACGAATATAGTCTGTGTTTGGCGACGGGTTTGGTGCGGCGTAGTAAATAAATGTGAGTGTGTGTGGATACAGAGAAAGGCGTAGAGAAATGAGCGTTTGTGTAAAAGAAAGAAAAAAATCAATACGGAAAACAATAAATCGCGGCAGTCGAAGACGCGTCGTATATATAAAAAAAAAAATATATGTATCGAAACGTTTGCACACGAACCTTATACATACACAGAGTTTCTTCGTTTAGAAATATTTGTTTTTATTGCCAAATGAATTTCACTTTTTTTTTATCTCGTAAACGGCGAAGAGAAAAAAAAGAAACGTCGATTTTTTTTTTTAAACTAAATACATTTATACTCGACGTATCGACGTTGCATTTACTCGTACGTCGAAGTGTGCTTAAACAATCAGAGACAAAAAAAAAAAATCTTAAATTTTTCCCGGGCAATAAGATTTTTACGTCACGTCTGCACGTAAACACGTGTTAAGCCATGATTTAAATTTAATTAATTATTTACTACGGACGTCATATATATTATGTCGTTTACTTCGTGTCCAATAAGGCGTCGTGTTGCGTAAAAAAAAAATCATTATAAAATATTTAATTTTTAATGTAATACGCGCGCTGCAGTGAAATCCTGTTACAGTGCACTGCTGAAATTCCATCAAAATATACATTAAATTATATTTGAAAATTTCGAATATCCGTATAAATATTATCGAATGATTAAAAAGTGATAATTATATTATAGGAATTGGTTTCGTTTTCAATAGACGCAAACATAAAAGGATTCTTGTAAATAAACATTCGTGTGGTCATCGTTAAATATTGATGTGCGACACTTCCCCGCATACACCGTACGTTTTGGAAAATGAGTTGTGTTTTACAAGGAACGAATTGCGCGATTTTGACAAGACGTGGATTTTGACTTGTTTTCTCTATACTTTATTTTAATAATAATTAAAAATATAGACATTTTTCGGTCTTCCGAGCCCCGGATCCGCATTATTTCGTGTAAACCGAAAGAAACGGTTGATAATTTTAATACGCGTAAATTAATTTCATTACGAAAATTGTATTTCAGGAATTATTCAGCGTCGTAGAGTATATCGTTTAAGTCGGAAACGATTGAAAACCGTGTGCCGCTCGAATGATGCGTTGACATTAATATTAATGGTTTTGAATGAAATAGGTTCTCAATACGTGAATGTACTCGAAATTTAAATACAAACTACTATGAAAATAGCATGAACCAGTAATAAGCAATGCGCGAGCGTACTCTTTTCGATTCTCAATAATGAAAAGAATTAAAAATTGGCTTCGAAATACAATATTAAAATAACGTTATTTGAAAATTTCTATAATATTTGATACGTTGATTGTTGATTTTGATAAACATGAAAACAATATTATCATATTGTATAATGTATGACGATAAATAGTACAAAAAATAGAAAAGAACGAATTGTTCAGTGTAAATGTTGGACGATTTTATTTCTCGTAACTTCTTTGATCTCGACGTTTTACTACATTACTTATATACTCTAACTTTGTATAAATTGAATATTTAAAATTCGGATTTCGCTTATGACGACACTCGGTCGTATGGGGGTTTTTTTATTTGTATAAATTAATACATAGTATATAAATTACGAACGTTATTCTACGGTAAAATATTTTTTTCTATTATTCCATAAAGAAATTTATCGTTAAAACTGAACACGGCAACATCGTATTCTTGTCAAATTAAATACGTTTTCTCTTTGGATTTTTGTGTTTTATTAAACTGGAAATTATGTAATCAACCACAAATATTTATTTATGATTGAACGAATGAAAATATTTGGCATTGATAAAAAAGAAATGTATATAAAATATTACAAATTTTTTTTTTTAGAAATCGAAGGTCCGCTCTCTTGTTGTGTCCTGGATTTTCATATACGCCGACTGGAGCATATTTATACATATTATAATATATTTAATAGCAAATTGGTGTTCCTACTATTTATACTGTCCTCGCGAGTGGATGTCGTTCTTTGATGTCTTGCGCCAAACCACACAGAGTATAATATTATTTAATGCGATGAAATATCATAGGCGTGCCTATAACTACACGCTGTAAGAGGTAGTTAATGATTTATTATAATCCTACGGAACAACAAATATCGGATGAAAAAAAAAATCGCTTCTATACGGATAAAATATTACAGTGAAAATAAATAATCGAAATAAAAAATAACGAATTTCAATAATAATAATAATAATAATAAACCGTTCGTTCGAAAAATACTGTATATAATACTAGTCGATAGTGCGTAATTGTATAGATACGTACTCTTAAACGATCCATTGTCTGTATTAATTCCGTTCTAAGTCAAGACGTTTGTGGAGATGAATTTACCGTTTTGATGTAGACGACAAATAGCCGGTTGTTGTTTTTTTCCCATAGTTGTTGCCCGTTAACGGAGTGACAAATCACATTCAAGTCAAAAAGTCGTGTTCAAAAGAATTACGCGAATAACTATTTTATTTTTAAAGTATCGAAATCGAGTTAAATTACGTCAAAAACTAAAGTTTTTGTTTTTCTATGCGTTTTTCATAACGAGAAATTATTAGTTACAAAAATAATATATATGTGTTAAGTACGACACAAAAATATTTAAAAAATAAAAACGCAATTTTAGAAATGTCACATTGTAGGAACCGTATTTAATAGTTTCCCGCTATGCACATAAAATCACGGCTAAAAAATATTAACGGAAAATATATTATTTACGGACCAACTGTCTTAATACTTACAATTGAATGTATAGTGATTAATATTGAAAACGAAAAAAAAATGAAATTTTGGATAAAGTTTTATTGTAGAGTAATGTAGAGGTAAAAAAATTTTTTTTGAGATTTGTATTTCGAGATACGTTAAACATAAACTACTTTTTTTTTTTTAAACCGAATTATGTTTTTTCAATGTTGGCTTCGAGTTATTGCAATCGTACCAAAATTTATTTTAGATTTTTAAAGTATTCAACTTAACTATTAACTAATAATACGATTATATTTTTCTCCAATTAAATCGGCCCGTAACACAGGCGAATTTAGGGTGTTATTTAGATGTCAAAATATCCCTTTTCGACCGTGCGATTTTTAACTTTTAGATTTTTATAAACACTAGAACGTATCAAAAAAAAAAAAAAAAATATTTTGAAATAACCATTGTGACCAATATGTTATTTTTAATTATTCCGATTGCGTATTTGATGACAATAATAATGTGTATATATTTTTTTTTTTTTTACAATACTTAGCATTGAAACAAGCAGTATTATAGAGCATATTTTATTTGTCTAAATAAATCGTTTGCAATCGATTGCCGTCGCGCCTCGAGTTTGTTTGGTTGTATTTTTGTTAAAATGACGTTTTATAATAAAAATGTAAAAAAAAAAAAAATGTCGAAATAGAAATTCCCGTTGAAGTTTCGAAGAGATGGGCATGGGAAAATATATGAATGTCTTTAAAACACCACTGTAAAATTATTTCTAGACGCGTCATATCGTAATACTAAACGTGAATTTATAAAAAATATTATTTTATACAGTCGCCCGTACAATTGTGACGGCCACCCTCCTCGTTCGGCACGCGCAACGCACACACGCACACTCGTATATATTATTATTATTATTATTATTATTATAATTTTGACATACGTACCGAAGAAGGTGACATATTGTTCGTGACTGATTCCACAAATGATTGTATTACTCACGGCGTATAATCCCTTTAAGGGGATGGCTCTCGACGTTATACGTATATAGCAGAAGTACGCGTATATATATATACGTATAAATGTATCGTTAAAAGTTTCCTCCCTCGCAGCATCCGCGGAGTGAAGAGCTCCTCGGCACCGGGCGGCGCACGGCCGCACATTATACACAATGAAATGATTAAAGTATTGTTCAACCGACCATATTATTACTACTGTTTACTAATTTTAATAATAGCCGTGCAAAGAATTTCACGTATCGGGCGTCGGAAAATAGCTGCGCTCCGTACAATTATTGTGTGTACGTACATACGCTGCGCGGGTATGAACCAAAAAATAAAAAAAAACGAAACGATTCGTATACATAAATTCATACGTAAATCGGAACGAATCCGATTCGTTTCGTTCGCATCGTTACACAGTGCGTTGTCGTATATACGCGACACATTAGCGAAAAATTAAACAAACAAAATGTGTAAAAAAAAAAATAAAAAAAAAAAACGTATTAGAAATATTTATTCGATATAAAGGGACGTCGTCGTCGTTCCGTTGAAAATTACGACTCAGAAAACTCGTCCACGCGGATTAATTAAAAAAAAAAAAAAAAAACGGAAAAAACCGCCCGTTCTTTCGTCATTACAGTAATAAAAATCAGTGATTCTCCACTCGAAACGTCTGCTACAAGCAGAACTCGTAAAGATTTCAAATCGTTTTCCGCGCGTCGGTTACAAAAAAAAAAATAAAAATAATTTTCTGAAAGTGCCGTTTCTCTCGTATTCGATTGTCGATTTTTCGAGAGAATACTAAGACGAACGCGAAAAATAGATATCGAATACACACGTAATATTCTTAAATCCGGATTGTGAAATCCGGGGGAAAGGGATTAACAGCGGAATTTTCTTTTAAAAATAAAAAATATTTACGTTTTCGAAATGACGACGGTGTTTTTTTTTTAAACGTTTAATAACAAAAATATACGTTGCGTAGGTTAAAAAAAAAATTGAAATTAAATATCCTTCGCGATATATCAAACGTACTTAAATTGGATGCGTAAAAGAAAAAAGAAATCACATAAACTCGTTTTTTCCAATAGAAATACTACGTGAAATTTAAATCGAATTATAATATATATATAACGGTATTAATTATAAGTTTTATTAAACGTTTGAAAAAAAAAAAAAACAAATTGTTTGTTGCTTTGATAGGAGTTACGGTTTCTAAACGAGTAAACACGTACTAAATTCGCGAAAAAAAAGCAAACAGGTATTCGTACGGTGCCGATGTAAACATTTCAGATTTGTTCGCCTCGTGTTATATCGAAAACAATTCGTTTAAACGCGGTGTAAAGAGTGGTAAAAAAAAAAAAAAAATCGTGTAATGATTACACAGTTTTAAATTAGAAAATAGAAACTAATTTTTGAAATGTCTATTTATGACAAATAAAATCGTTTGTAGATTCAAACGTTAGCCAACATTTCATTTGTTTGGTGTAAATTTTCGATAATTAAAAAAAAAATTAACTATCGTAATAAAATATCCATAAATAAATTTGTTTATTCGTAAATTAACGAATTATTAGTGTAAATTATTTATATGTTGTATGTGTTGGCGTTGGATTTAATAATAATAATTTCTTGAGCCTAACGATTGATTTATATTTAAATCGAATTTAGAATCGATTCGAACGTTATAGAAAAAGAGTATGAATTTTTATCTCACGCTAAACTTTGACAAGTACTTGTACTATAAACCGAAAGACCGAAAAACGAATTTGCATGTCGTTGATAGTTTTGCGATTAATATTGACGTGCAGTTATATACATGTATATAAGAATAGACTATTATCGCGAACGCCTAAATTGAAAGTTAAGGGCGTTTTTTTTCTTCTTCAAATTATCAAAGTTTAAGTTATCGAATTTAAATTGATTAAAGTGAACTGAGTGATTTCTTTTTTATCACGTTCTTGTACGACGATAACTCGAAAAGATATCAATCGTTTTAATTTTATGTATTTGCAAATTCAATATTTTTTCATAATTATCGCCTTCCACCTCTTATTCGTCATAGTCAAAGCTTGGATGTTATTTCAATAAGTTATTGAAATCAATTGCGGTATTGCATTAAAATAAGACTGAAAAAAATAATAAAATTGCGCACGGAAGATGGTCGTCTTTTCTTCTTTTTTTTTTGTATATTCGAATAAAATATCGAAAATTGCAAAATTTTGTGGTAAAATTTTTTATTTTGTACATACATAAAACGAATTTAGTAATAAATTCGAATAGTAGAAAAAAAATTAAATACAAATGTAACAACATCCCAGCGCGGGGAGTTAACAACTTTGTGTTTCATTTTACCATTTTTAAGCAAACTAAGTACACTATTTAATAATAAATAAGTGTTAATTTGAACTTTAGATAAAAATTGAATTCTCTAGCTGATTTCCATTACATATGAGACACCACTATACGTAGAAGTTATCTTGAGAGTTCCTAAAAAAAAGTTTGTTTTTTTTATTTTCTATTTAAATGATTCAAACTTAATGAATTCAAGTCAAAATGTTTGTCATTTATTGAATTATTATTTTAAACGAGTGAACATTTAAACGACACGGCCTTAATCGAATAATGTTATTATTCTTGAACTTCGCCGTTTATTCTACTAATACATAGTAGAAGATATCTTTTTCGACATTGTGTTTTGACTTCTTACTAATTTCTTCACTTCTCGTTCAAATATATGTAGTTCGATTGCATTTCATTGTGTTCTTCAATGGAAATTTCACAAAAAACAGATGCTGGGTAGAAAATAAACCATTGAACACCGCGTGAAATTACACACAACTACCTATTGTACGATTGGATTTTTGCTGAAAAATCGCGGGATTCAATATGCCGCTTTTGAAAAACAATGAATTCATTACTCACTCACCAAATTTACCTTCGTTCTCCAAAACTCAATTAGAACTTTACTACATTTTATTTTTAAATGGCGAATTGGCAAACTACGATTTGATTTATAAATTTTATTTGTATATATTTATTTGGGAATTTTTATTGAGTTTTCCTTTTTTCCGCTAATACCCTTGCGTACAAATAATTATTTGCGATTATTTCTTAATAATTTCTTTTTTTTAATTATAATTTTTATAGTGAGTGGGGTGACAAGATAATCATGTTCATATGTCAACGCTTTTCGGGCCTCAAAATCAACAAAATGTATCATGATCGACTCGTGGTCTAGCGTCGCTTCGAATATTTATCGAGAATTTGCAGATAATTAAAATCAATTATTTATCGCGTTACAAATAGTAAAATAAAAGAAAAACAAATCTCGATTTGATTAATAAATGACTATTATTAAAAGTACATACGTATAATTCGTTCTTTGGCGGCCGATGCTTTAGCATAATCAAATTGCTTTGTAATGCGAATTATTATTTTTCATAGGATCTTTTTGTTTTAAATATTATTTTTTTTTTAAAAAAAAATCCAACGCCGGATTTGAGATGACGAATAACCGAACGTATCACCGAACGAAACGAGACGAAACAAAATCTCGCGGCACACCATCCGCGGCCGCCGCGAGGGATGTATTCGACGAAAAGTCGGTTTTTATAAGGGATCGGTAGAAACGTAAACGTTTTAACCGTGCAATTTAACGAAGAAAAAAACTCGATTTGCACGCAAACTATCTCCTACTCACATTTAGCTCAACTTCCAGTTTACATGATATTATCGTCGAAAAATTATACATACCGCCATACCTATGGGGGCACACATTATCCGATTTGTTTTTTTTTTTTTTTTTTTGAGGAAAACGTTGAATTGAAGAAACTGTTTCAAATGTCGTCCCAAAGAAGATTCCCCCGTCCCGAGTTTATTCCTATTTACGCCGGTTCATAATAATATGTGCACACAGAATAAAATAAATAAACGAAGCGAATCAATACTTTGAATTACGGTTAATAATTTACGCTTAACGATAACCATTTCAATTGAAAAAGCGCATGACCGTGCAGGCACATCGTCACAGCCACAATTACTAAGACATTTTTAATCGTACTTTCGATGTTGTTGCAAGCGTAGTTATTACTGTTGATCGGCCGAGAACGTGGATTTAACACAGTGTGTTTTGACCGACGGGTGGAATTAGAATGATTTATAACTATTCAGTATTTATATATATATATATATATTTGAGCACGAATCGTGTCGGCTGCCTTAACCGTCCGGCAGCAGACGGGCCGTTGTAAATAATACAACAGTTCTCACGCACTTCGGTTTTGTCCGTACTCGTTTTCGTCTTATTGGCCGCCGCCATGGGCGTTCCTCGAAAACGTTATTATATCCGCGTTTAAGGCTTTTCTCGAATCGTTTTTAATGATATCGTTTCCATGGAAATCGCCATTTTATCAAGTCAATCGTGTCGTGGTGTCACAGATTTATATCGATATTACTCTTGCGCTCGTGTCAACAACGGTAAATGTCTTAATATCTGACGGAAGAACGGTTATTATATTGTACGCATACGGCGCATGAGAACTGATGTAAAACGTAAAACGCGCGACGTTTCTCGACACTCACGGACGGATAGTGATAATAGCTAGAAACCGCTGTTAATAAAGAGGGCAAACGCTCTCGCTCGGACACGGATTCGGTAGGGGTATTATAGTAGGGGCTTCGGACGCGTCACCTGAATCGTCGATAAAAAAATCAATATTCATAGAGACGCAGTGTGAATATCATCGTTCGGCGAAAAGAACCATACGAGATAATCGCGTTTACAGTACGTGTGAGAAATTAGCGTTTGAAAAACGAAGTCGGCTCTAATGAATTGTAAATGTGAAATGAAAATGTATAACGTGAATTTTGTTTTCCGAGCACTCCCCGTTAAAATTTCCGCGCCTGTTGCACACTTCCTCCCCGGCGCGCGCCGCACAAATGAAGGCCAATGTGAAAATCGTACGGAAAAACGGACGACAGAACGCGACCGGCGTGTGGTGCAGGTGTGCGCGCGCTCAGTTGTCGGCTTGAACGTGTCGTCGACAAACGGTATTTCGAACGCCAACCACCACCACCACCACGTTCATATTGCGTTGTGTGTTCCACACGATATCGAATCCGAATAGCGTCGACGGCGAAAAATTAAACGCTCGAACGAAGTGACGAAGGGACGAATGACGAAAACACAACGTCGCGGATTCGGAGGACGCGGCGTTCGAGGAAAACAAAACGCAATTATCGTCATCCGTGTAAGAACACGATAAACGATAGCGTAGGTGCGTATAAATACACGCCGTGTACGCGTACGAAGAACGTTAAGAGAGACCGGGACACGGGGAGAGAGAGAGAGAGAGAGAAAACGCGTTCGTTGCGGAGACGGTAATCGACCGCGATTTGTTTACCGTGCGGTCGTTTTACTGTTCCCGCACAGCGTGTGGCCCCCGCGACGCGCGCGCGAAAATCTCGTCGTCGTCGTCGTCGACGGTGGTTTTTTTCCTTCTTCTTTTTCTATTGAAGTCGTCGAGTATACGACACGCGGATCAGTTCTCCGCGTTTCACCGACGTTTATCGTCGTCGTGTTTACCGCGCGACGACAATTCTCAAATTTTTTTTCTTTCTTTTCGCGTTGCTAAATCGGAAATATCAGAGAAAAATATTATTATCCACGCCTTATTTTGTCGGTAGACAGTGAATTGTCAATACGCGAACTTCCCCATTCGATTTTGCCCCGAACGTTTACGACCGAACGAAACTATTCAATTTCCATTATTATTGATATTATTATTATTATTATTATTTTTTTTTTTTTAATTTGTCGTTTTTTCATCTGTTTCGATAATTTACGTAGAATAGTGTTTGAAACTGTGCCCGGGTAGTCCTCGGATAATACGAGAAAACCTCATATTACGATCGTAATATAACGAAGACTTTTTTTTTTTCAAATCTATATCGGGGGAATATTTTATATTATATTACGTGAATTCCATAACGGGCGCGGAACGCGTTATTTTTTCACGTTTTAAAAAAAATATGTACTGTGAAATCAGCTGCTCGTTTAGTCCGGGCGAAAAAGAGTAGAAAAAAAAAAAATAGGAAGTTTTGCCACAATTATTTATATACACTAAACGCTTATTTTTTCGATAATTTCTCGAGCGAATAGCGAAAAAGAGGTATTCAGGTTCGTGGACGATTTTTAAATTATTATTTATCGAAATCGTATATACGCAATAACTAATGAGCCGAGTATATTAATTTATTATAAAATATTTTTTTAAAAAAACCCCCCCCCGTGTAAACGACTTTTCAATACCACGTTTTAAATTATTTTTATAAGCCTAATATTTATGCGATTTTATTGAGAACTTTAATTTTTCTCTACTTGCCTCTTCCTATTTATACGATTCGACTAAAACACGTCTACAACAGATATGGACGTATACCCTTCACAAGTATATATTTGTCTCGTCGAAAATAAATTCGACATGATCCCTCTCTTACACCACAGAAAAAAACCGTCTGGTACCGCTCTTGGATGTCACGAGGTAAATACTTTTATATGTGCATAGGCAAATACCAATATATTATGTGGTGAGAGTAAGCGATTTTTCGATTTTCGGAAAAAATTTCTACGTACTTAAACCATTATTATACAGGCGTTAGAATATTAATGTCATTTTTAATGAAAATTGTGTTCACTATATTAAAGTATTTCAGAAATTGTTTATGAATAAAACGGTTTTTTTTTTTTTTTGTTCTACTGCACTTTATTCTCTACACGCCTATTCATTTATCGATGTTAATAAGGCGACGTATTTTATTCTCGTTGTGCTTTTCTATAACACGGCCAATATAGTTTTTGAAAATGTTTTTCCAGATCTCTTAACATTTCTATGATTACGAAATTCGATTCAATTATTGGAAATCGTCACTTGGGTCCACCTCGCAATTCTCGTGTTGAAGAAAAAAAATAAATAACGAGAAACGTGGATAATCACGACCCGTTTTTTATGCGCGTGTCATTTGCCGAATTTCTCGTTATAGATTTGACGTTTTCCGAGTGAATAAAATAATAGTGAATTTATTAGTATTCAAACGATCCGACAACCTTTGTTTATATATAGAATTGTAATTGAACGGATGGAAAAAAAAAATTCACATTTTCAAATCGAGATTAAAAAAATATTAGGTGTGTTATCCGCGTGCCAGTAGTCTCTATTTTAATGGCACGAAACGCAAGAGAAATTTAAAGTTTTTTTTTATTTAATCCGCGGCCGCATTCGGGTTATTTATGTCGACTTGTCGCCTTTTACACACGCCGTACGCATTTCGGTGCCAATAATTTGACAGATCAATCAATACACAATATATTCTCTATCGCATATTATTATTTTCTCCCATATATTATTGTGCAATCTCTCTCGGCCTCTTCTCCTCGCTTGTCACCACGTAATATATATTATATATACTCGTATATTAGTTTCACGTGACGACAGTTATTTATTAATACACGCATTTCAAAACAATAACAAATCAAAGAAAATCGATTTTCATCGAAATACGTTTTATTTTTTTTTTTTGTTAAACGTCGAGTGAGATCGCTTGTGTAAGTAGAAAACAAAAATTATCGATATTATTTTTTCGAACTCATGTGACATACATTGCACTAAACCATAATATTTATAGTAACCAATAGATTTATTAATAACGCTCGAATTTTTATAACACTAAAAAGTATTCGGAAGAAATCTTAAAATACGTCCGTAAAACTGTAAAAACAGAAGAAAAAAAATTATTTCATTTATTTATGAATATTATTATTATAGTTAAGGTCACGCGCGCACTGCGCCGAGACGATTTAATGAGTAAAAATACAGATTGTAATATCATAAAATATTTAATAAAACGGCTATTCGTGTAATTTTTCTTGACTTCTAAGGAGTTCGAAATTTACGTATAAAAAAAAAAAAAAAAAACGGAAAATAATTTTAAATTTAATATATACCAGCAAAAAGAAACACAAGACAAATTTGTAGCTTGCTCCGCAATTCTCGTCTTTATTCAAATAATAATAATAATTAGTAAAAAAACTTTTAGAGCAGCGTGGTTGAGTTATAAAGGAAATATACGGATGATTATTTTTTTTTTATTATTATTATTCGAAAGAAATTCTATGGCGTTAAATTTTGACAATTACCTATCCCGATTTCCGATATGCGTTTGTTAAAAATTCGAATGTTCGTCGCGAAATACGACGGTTTAACGACGGCGCATTTTAATTGGAAAACTAACGAAACCGAAATATATTTACTTCTACTCGAACGAAAAAAAGTGTAAAACAAAAAAAACTTACAATCGAAATCTCGACAATTTTACGAGCAATACAAAGCGTGTTTCGTAACGAGCCCTTATATAATCTGGAAAAGTGTGTGTGTGTATATATATATAAATATATATTTGGTGAATTCGATGACCATTATTATTATATAAGGTTCAGTACAACTGTGTCCACTTTCCAATCAATAAATATATATATATACACATATACGATGGGGTGATGTACACCGAAACGTTTGAAGTACTTTTACTGCGTCCCCAAAAAGTGTTCTTCCTAACGAAAAAAAAAAGAGGAAGAAAGAGAAAACACATTATTGTAAAACCAATAGCTTAGAATCTAAACGACCCCTCGTATAAAGTACATATATTTTATAGGTATGTATAGTAAATATTATACCGTTAAAATCGACTACACTCTCTCTCTCTCTCTCTCTCTTGTACCTAATACAAACGGCAATGAATTGTTTAACGATTCCTCGTCGATATAAAATGGTTAATACGAGTTTACTTGTGTTCGTCCTTCTATACGCATGCCATCGGACGCGAATTCGTCGAAGACGAAAACGCGTGGACCGTTTTATAATGCATTTTTATAACTGCGATTACCAATGGTTCCGCAGGTGTATGTGGATTGTTAAAACGAGATTTATATTGCTAAATCGTGCCACGTCGTAAAATATACATTCTCGCTGAACGGTGTATTTGGCAAAGAGCTCGACAAGTGAACGTTATTTCGTTATCAAGAGGCACATTCAAAGTACTCGAAATTTTTGTGTAAACATAAAAATTCAAAAAACCTAATACGGTACGCGTTTACGGACGTATATTCGAGTTTTATTATAACTATAAGAACGTAACGCTCAATAAGACTTTAAAAACTGCTTTTAAAAAAAAAATTCTTTTAAACTTCGATAATTCGAAACTAAAAAAATGTATTAAAAGATTGTTTATTTTCAATAATTCTGGTATAAATTTGAAAAAACGTTTTACAGACACCTAAATTTCATCCGTTTCGATTTCTTTTAATCTGAAAAAAAACTTTCATCACAAAATTATGTGCTTTACAATTATCCGCTTTATAATTCGTTATACGAGGGCTATCTCGAAATTAATCTCCGATTTGTTATAATTCGCTACGTACACGGGCACTTTGGTAACACGTTTCTTCATTTAGCAACTTGTACATTGTCCTCTTATAATATTCCAAGTTTCGACCGTTTTCGTTCAATATTATTCTAATAGTTGCCGTAACAACACGGACAGTAAAATTCTATCGATAATGACCGAAAATGCGGTTTACCAAGTTGATCGATTTGTTCGAGAAAACCGGCGTTTTGCGATTCCAGACATTTCAATAAGATTTCTCGAAGTACTCTAATCGTGTCTGAAACCTCGGGTTACCATCAAGTTCTGTGCCCGTCATAATCGATTTGCACCTCTACATCTGTGGATCCGTTTTTAAATTGTCTACACCGA
Organism: Chaetogeoica ovagalla; assembly: GCA_032441825.1. Lineage (NCBI taxonomy): Eukaryota > Metazoa > Arthropoda > Insecta > Hemiptera > Aphididae > Chaetogeoica > Chaetogeoica ovagalla. The sequence continues at coordinate 585,988 of CM063749.1, read as the reverse complement.
TCACGTACCGAACCATCACTCACCACTGTGTTGCCGTAAACAACACATAATCGACGATGAATTTGAGCTGCGAAATTTCCTTCGGCCTCCAAAATAACGAATTACACTTCGCACCTCACAGGCGGCGAAAGATAAAATTGTAACACATCGGAGGATAATTTTGAGATAGCCCTCGTATTTATATAAAAAGCGTATAGGTGCGTAAAAATCTTTACTCAAATTCATATTTTATATCCAAAAACTCTGAAATGTTTACCGGTACCGGATTTTGTAAACGTCTCAACACGATTTTTTGTCGAAATTTTATACACAAAAATAATAAACAGCGTTTATGGTAACAACCACTAGCTTTTTTCGCTCTGCTCTCAAAATCTAAAATTCACTCGACTTAGTGTAAAATTTAAGAATTATCTAATTACCAACGAAGACAAAATTAGCGTATATACAGTAATAATAATAATAATAATAATAAAATATTTTCTCCGCTGCGTGGAAAAAAAAACGTTGAATTGTGGATTGTATTGTAAATGTAGTAAATGCGCATTTAATTACGACAATCGACTAGAACAAGGTATTTAAATGATACTGATTAGAGAACGGTGCTTTGAAAATGATGAAACATACTGTGAACTAATTTGATTAACGACTGACGCACGTAAAGTTTCTCGTCGTTATTGATGTGCCTGAATTGAACAAATTTTTCATAAATGATAGAAATTTCTGTTCCAAAGCGCTACTGAAATCGACATTTAAATCGCCATTGAAAAATAAGAAAACCTCGTTTTCTTTAACAACGTCGAACAAAATTTTTTTAATCACGTCAATAAAGTTAACATGTTGATTTAATCGCAATCTATACGAATTTTGAAGTTGTTTATCTCATACTAAGTATCACTTGTACTTGTGTCAAATTTTATTGATTTTTTTTTGACAAGACATTATCACAAGCAAATTTTTGGCAATGAAAATTCAAAAATTAAACTACTCGCGTTCGAAAAAAAAACCATTTGCACTATGTTGACATTAATGCGAGGGAAAATAAATTCCGTTAAAATCGAGTTAATATGAAACATTGGAGTAATCCTTTAAGTTAAAAAGTTAAGCTAATTTTAACTTTTTAAATTATTAACTCGTTAACGTCTAGCGTTGCTTTTAAGGGGTGGTGTATAGAGATCGTTTTTTTTTTTTACTCGCTTTTTTTTTGTTTTAATTTATTGCGTATACCTACAAAAAAAAATAAAAATAAAAAATTACGTGGTTCCGTTTACACGGTTGTTAGGTGGCGTAAACTACTTTTTTAACATTTTTTTTTTTTTAAGTATACGTATTATCTCAGTGTTACAATGTGTAATACTTACACAGTAGCGTATTTGCGGGGAGCGGGGTGTATTTCCAACTTGATTTTTTTTAAACATATATGGTTATAAACATATAACATATATGTTATGGTAACGTTATCCTGTTATTAACATCAATCATCTGGAATCGCAAGAACTCGTATGGATGGTTACCGATCATCGCATTCAGCCGTGAAATTACCGTTGAATGTCCATATTGCCTAAACTCCAATATGTCATCTTAACAAAAATCCGTACACTGAAAAAATATTAAAATCATGTCAACTACGGGACGAATGTACGAAGCTTGTGCACAAGCAAAAACAATAGAAGCGCTACATCGTACGATTAACGATTTGAACGGCTCTTTGGTGACGCTCTCGTTTTATTGTTCGGTAATTTCCAACAAACTCTCCAAGTAATACCGCGTTCAACGTTCGCTCATTAATTTAACGCATTTCTTAATTTATCATTTTCTTAATGACATCATGAACGGGAATCGACTTTGACCGGGGCCAATATGAGTGTGTACACTTTACGACATGATGTTCGAAAAACACATACAATTCACGACCATGCCGCGAACATTTTGTCGAATAACAGCAGCAAAGACGACGAATCGATCAATGACGTTTTCACAAATATTGTACAAATGATTGGCTCAGTGCACGTACCGCAATTGGCAGCCGAAAATAACGACGCAATCAATTTCTCCATTCAACATGCAGTACGAGGCGAAGCCACAAAGTATAAGTGAATCGATACCGTATAATGAATCGAAACGAAATAATCGATTATCCAATTATTATTGAATTCTCGATTTGCCGCAGATGCGAAATTTTTAAAAATAATTCGCGCCTATCATACTTCTCCGGGACGTCGTGGCAACACGACTTTGCAATAGAACCAGGCTTATAGTGAAAAATACGATCAATAACATCGTCGAGACAACGATATCAAATTTTATAGGAGAAGCGTGTGTACCGTGTTGCCAGATGATTCCGACAGACGTAGTTCAAATGTTCACGGGCGAAGCCGGTTAATAAATAGCTAGCTATGCTACGTCATATAACGTTTGTTGGCAGAGGCGAGGATTTGAGTAAAAAATAAAAAATAAAGAATAATAACAGAAAAGTGACGTGACGTTGCTGCTGGCTAATGTTTTTAACGCTAATTTTTTTTTTTTTTTGCTTTTGTTAAAGCTCCTCTCCCCGCCATAGAAATCGCCCGATTCCACCACAGTAGTAGCTGAACCGGTAACGAAATTAGAGATACGACAATAATGATATTGTAGCGTAGTCGTTCCAGAGGAGACTGCAGCGGGAACGGCCGGCCACGGTGTCGGCGGCGCAATCGATACGTCGAAGATTAAATTACGGACGCGACGGCAAAACTATCCGGAGACCGTGCGCGGCGGCCGGCCGCGTAGAGAAATAAAACGAGGGGGCGGGGGCGGAGGAAAAAAATAACAATAATAATAAACCATTGTCGAAAAAGCGGAAAATATAAAAAGGAAAAATAAATAAGGGGAAAAAAAAAAATAAAACGCCGCGCGTACGCGTACTCGTGTACGTGTGAAAAGGAACTCGGACTGTGAGTGAGAGAGGGGAAAAAAAATTAACTTGTCAACGTGCGATGTAATTTACATTTGATAAACAACGGGGCAATATTTTATGTAAGAAACGGCTTGTCCGGGGCCCGGCCGGGTCTCCCGCGGGAATACGACGCGCGGTGTAAATGCGTGTGTACGCCGGCCGGCGCGCGGAGAAGGTCCGACGGGCCCCGGGGAAACGACGGCGGGTGGTGCATAACACGGTCAAGGGTCCGGCAAATTATTGCCTGTCACCCGGCGGCGGACCGCGGGCCCCGGGGGCAGTCTCGGACGACCGTAACCCGCCGCCGCGCCGCGCACTGTGCGACGACGGTCCGTTTAATATTTCACGAATCCGCGTGACTTTCTGCCGAAATCGCTTTTTCCGCGTAGTACCCGTTATCCGCCGTCGTCGTCCGACGAGAGAAATTCTCCGCGCCGCAGTCCGGTGAAATATTTTTCATTACAACGCGCGCGGCCGACCGTGTATGCGTATAACACGTGTGTAACGAACGATGAGTCCCCGCGCTGTTTTTTCTCTCTGTTCTGCCCCTCGTCGTGCTTTTACTCGTACCAAATCGTGCCCCGAAGAAACTGTCCGTGAATAGTCCGCGTAAACGTCCCTGCCGCTCACCACCGCCATCACGATGCGAGAAATCGTCCTCGATTGACGACGGCGTTCCGACTGAGAACGCTCATAACTAGATCCAGTGATTTATAAGAGTTTGTTTCTCTCTCTCTCTCTTTAACAATAATCGTTCATAACCCGTTTCGCATTAGTCAAGGTTTATAGCGAAAACGCTTTCTTTTTTTTTTTTATATATTTTTACTTCTTTTTCACGCGTCGATGTATATTTTGTTATATTTTAATGTTTTAAAAACGTATTATATATATATATATATATATATAAATCGGTGATTGTACACAATTTAAGAGTATATATTTGGCGATTTTTTAGGCCTTGAAATCCTTAATACTACGCACGACTAAGGCTCCGAAGTTGTAGAGAAGCTGAATATTTTTCTATGTGCTCTTAACCCATAGCAGATCAAAGTAGTAATCCGTTTTGTACAACGGGGAATTTAAAAAAAAAATGCGTTATTTTTCAGTTTTTAATCATTTTCTACGCTTCGTTCATCGAATGTGCAAAAGAACCGTTTTCGAAATTCGAAAATATATTTTCCGACCACCGTCTTCGTTTGACATTGAAAATATCATAAACGTTTCGGCTGTCCAACCGAGTACGTTGACGGGTATGAAAATTACAATAATTTATAACACGTTTACTGAATTAAGAGAAAAATTAATATAATTAACTATATTTATTGTTTTATATATATGAATTGACTAATCGATATTCACTTTCGTTCTACGTTTTTATTTTTAGATTGAAAAAATTACGATCCGTCAAACAATTCCGAATTCAACGGAACTCTTTTTTTTTTTTGTGTACTCGGTACATTTTTTTCTTTTTTTTTGCACATTCATCGATTATTCGTTAAACGATTCTTTCGCGCGTGTTTCGTCTTCTTCTTTCGCTCTTTTATAACTTCCGAGCCCTACTCATAGCATAAGAACTAGGACCGGACACTGAATTGTACGCGAATTCAGTTTCCGGCTGCCTTGTCGCGTGTATTTTAGTATTCGCGCGAAGACCCTCCGAGCTCAAGAGGGCCACGCGTCACATTAAACGGCGGTAAATTAGCGTCATACGCACACGAAACGGGCGGATCGAATTGTGCACGCGGCCCCGCACACGAACCGTTCATTCGTCGTTGTCCACGCGCGTTCTCATGTATCCCTCGCTGTTTCTATATCGGAAACGTAACGAGACATTAACGAGTCAAAAAAAAAAAAAAATCAAAACAAACGTGGGTTTTGCGACTCCGCGATACACGTCGCGTTTTGCATTAATGGCGCGAACCGGTATTTGAACGCCGCGATTCGTAAAGAAACGCGCTCGGAATATTTAAAACTTATACGGATTACACGACTCGTGTCTGAATTTCACTGCAGACCGATCCCGTTCGTTCTTGAATGCCTGATTTAAAAAATTTGCGGCCTCGTTATGAATACCGTCCGCCGCCGACACGGCCTTCCGCGCGCGGAAATTCGGTCGCGCATTCCGTTCTCTAATGCGAAAATAATTACCCGTTTTACGGCGCGTCCTGCACTGTTGCGGGACGGACCCTCGGCGACACATACTCCCGCGCGGTCAAAACACATGCAAACGACTCGCCGCGGGACCGTAATACGACTGGAGACGAATCGGTTGGTTTTACGGTGTCTGTTGCGTAAACTTCGCCGTGCGGGCGCAGAGTAGAAATTCAGCGGCGTGACGAAGCGCTTAATTCGAGTCCACTCGATGTGTGTGTGTGTGTGGGAGACGCTCCGGGGAAGTTATCTCACGTTAATTAAACGTGCACGAGAAGTCATGGCGAATCTTCCTCCGTCTTACTCCGTTGTGCACACACAATACGTGTTTGTTTCTAAAAACCCGATTTTGTAATTACGTCTAACAAAACAAAAAAAGCGTAAAAGTGGAAAACGATACAATTCAAAACGAACGCACGCAAATAAGACAAGAATATTTTTTAGGAGTTATTATTTTTCATTTAACGGCATCAAATCGTCGGACGCGTAACCTCCCCTCGGACCTGCATCGAGCGAGTGTCGTTGACAATAATTATTGTTTCGGCTGTTTTTCCGCGTACACGGAAATATCGTTTTCCAAAATAATTCTACTCGATCGATCGATTCTCCTACTGAAATAAATTCGTTTACGATCTCGAAATCAGGAGTCCCCCATCCAATCAGTTGCCTCTCGTGTAATACGATTTTTTTTTTTTTAATAATAATAATAATTTCCCGCGTTTAAACGTTGTGCCGTAATATTTTATAAGAAAAAAAGCGGTACGAAAAAAAAAAAACCCCCATAGTGCCTTCACGCAGACGGTGAAATGACGATAAAATCGCCTAACGTGAAATTTATCAGTTGCGAATGTATCCGTTCGAACGTCTCCGATTCGAAATAAATTTTGATTATTTTTCAAGCCAGCGCAATAGTATATTATGATTTTGTTTATTATATGAAATATATTGTTTACGCGATAAACAGTTTTTGTATATAAATCGACAGCGGACGAATATTTCAAAATTAGTTTGTCGCCGTTCGAACGAAATTGAAAAAGAAATTTTTTTTTTTATAAACGGTTCTTATTCGATCACCGTATCGGAAAACAAATTTTACACGGAACGAATATTACACGTATTATAAATAGTATCGAAATCTGAACGGAAAACCGCTGAACGTCTAGGTGAACGAGAACGACGATATGGATGAGACGGCCGGAGAGAAACAGCCCCAGGAGAACGCGACGCCGGAACAAGCAAAGGACAACGTCGTCGACGTCCAAAAAGACTTGGCCGAAGACTTAGAGCAGAAAACGAATTTGTCGCGATCGGACGTGGACGAATTGAACTTGAAAAGTATCGACGAAGAATACTTGGATAAGAGGGAAACGGCAAAGTTAATGATGTACTTGATAGGTAAGCCGTTGTGTACAAAGAATACGGTACGTCGCGTGACGAGCGAATGTTCAATATTGAATTTCCCGTATAACGCCAGATATTACACTAACAAAATGAATTGAAATTCACTGTCTGATAATGATTTTCAGGTCGATTTCAGGTGTGTTCAACGCGTTTTCGCTGTTTGTTTTCGCGCTTTTACTCAAAAAAAAAAAAAAAAAAAAAACGGAAATGATTTTGTCGAAAACGGTTTGGTGCCTTTAAAACATTATATTAAAATTTCGCGAATTCCGCTTTTTTCTCCTTCGCAATTTAATAATAGCTGTAATGGTAAAATATTTTTAAACGACATTTGTAATAGTGCGTTCAGTTGGACACACCACTTACCCCCAGTCATGTAACTAAAATATTGATATCGAATACAATTGCGTACAATTGCGCCAACACCGCCGAGGCTTAAATTCGTAAATGGCGTATTGTCGAAATCGAAGTCGATGTTTTTGCTAAAAAAAAAAAAAATTGTAAACGTCTGTTTTTGCACGTTTTTGAAAAATCGACGCAAACGGCGAAACGGAACTTTTTCCTTTCGCAAATTTTCAATTTCCGAACATAAAACTTATAATATTCGTTATCGATGGTTTTCCTTTTTCAATTCACGTGGTCGCACGTCTTTCGCTTCCAGCGTATAAAACTTTTCCGCAACGCGCTCTCTACAAAGATCGAAAAAAAAAAACCCCCCCCATCGCTTTTTACTTCTCGCGTTTTCCGAGGCCGCCCCGCTCCCCCCATCCCCCCGACGTAACACCGAGGCAATCGAACGCGCGACAAACGACAAATTATTATACGTTTTCGCAGACGTCAGGGACCGCAAGAAGGTGACGGAATGGATCAAGAAACTGGACAGCATGACGGACGAAGAGGGTCAATTGGAACGTTTGCTGTACGCCAAGTACTTGGTGATGACGCTGAGCGGTATGTTCGGTCTGGTCGAGCCGTTCACGTCGCCGCCGCCGGAGATCTTGAGACCGTTGCGGTTGGTTTTGCCGCCGCTGGTGTTCGCGGACGTGTTGGAGGATCGACCGGAGCGGTGTCTCAGGACGGCCCCGGTGTCGAAAATGACCGTGAGCCCGGACGAAAAGGACGAAGAGCCGCCGCAGCCGGTACAGAACGACAGACTGTTTTACACGCAACAACTGTTTCCGCCAGAAGGCGTGCTGTGTTACGCGGCCGCCTTTAGCACACCGTAACGCGCAGTGTACGCCGCGGGTACGACGTCAAACGTCGAAACACAAAATGGAAAAATATAAAAATCTTTTTAACTTTGAAAGAAACAAAAAAAAAAAAAAAAAAAATCGCAGGAAAAACGTCTTGTTCTCCCCCATTAAGGCGATACGCTTGTGTCATAAATTCTCGGTTCCCGCGCTCCACCCGGTCCGTCTCCCGGATATTTTACAATACGAACGGAATCGGCTGACAAACGAATAAAATTGTACCGCACTCGTTTTCAATTATTTGTGAATTAGTAAAAAAAAAAAAAAATACAATAAAAATTTTATACGACAGTGACGACCGCGCTGACGAAGTATTTTATATTACAGACGAGACAAATAATATGTCTTGATGGTGTACGAGAATAATAATAATAATAATAGCTGGCAATGATTACTCGTTATCCGTGAGACGTTAGACCACCCTCCAGGCTCCGTTGCTGGCAATCGGCACACGACCATCGGAATACCGTTGGCATCTCGTTCGCGCGAACATAAACCAATAATTTCAATAACACGATATACGCTATATGCTTTTGAAATTTTGTTAAAAAAAAAAAAAAGCACCACGTATACTCTCAAGCAATTCTCGAGAAAAGATGAATATATATATATATATCAAACGATATTGGTTTTAATTATTGGGACTGACGTTGATTTTTTCCATCGCCGGAAAACCGTTGCGTTATACAATGACATCATTAATAAAGATCGTAAATATAAATAGATGATCATTTGCTAAAACCGTTTTTCGTCAGCTTACTTTAAATTACATTAACTTTTATAATTTTTTTAAAAACTCTTTTGTTATTTGTTCTCATTATAAAATCACTCTTTTTTACTATTATTATTATTATTATTATTATTAAAAATAGTGTATACATAATAAGACAGTCGAAAGCGTATAGTGTATGCTGTCAAAAAAAAATGTGATCGGAACATCATTGATTAGATGTAATAACGTATATTTATATATTGAAGTTTCGACTTCAATAAATTTTTTTCGTTTTAGCGTTGATTTTGTAATATTACACTGATGATAGACCATCGTACAAAGGCTGTTCAGTTTAAGTTGACACACTTTCGCGCACGCCGACTGAAGCAATCCTCGGACCCCACTCCTCAAGTCGATGATAGGAGCTCTGTGATTCGTCGCCGGTTTTATGGCCGGGGATGCGCGGTCACCACCGGTTTTCGTCTGACCAACGTGTCAACTTAAACTGAACAGCGTATAAGGGACGCGTGGTGACTGAGTTTACATTTAGACGGATGGTCGATAGCTGATGTCGTTGACATAGTGCGCAAACAGTATATTTCTTAAATAACAATCGCCGAGTGTGTACGTTTCTCACGTGCGGAGAAATACGTCTGTAGTTACATACTTGCCCAGCACGCTTTTAAATTCAGCGCCGGCAAGAGGCATTTTAATAAAATAAACGAGAAAAAATTAATACACTTATTCCAATATATTAAATTTCATAGTAATTTTATACATTTTTTCCCCGTATCACTTTGTTACTATAAAAAATATTATCTGGGGACGCGTTGTTTACACAGAGTCCCTATCCCCCGCAGTGTTGTCTGTTAAACTGGAAACAAAAATATTATGACCGTAAACAATTTGGTTGTTTACACACCTCCTTTCCCCATAGATAACAAATTTAAAGTCAATCGTCGTCACCTCTTGGACTTTGCTTATTCTTTTGGTACAACACCACGTTTCAAACGCCTTTGATCACTTTTGTTCTTCTATTGATATCGTTTACACATCCATCATATCGTTAGATATTATTACGCTTTAATATGCCAAGCAGACTTTTATGCGCCAATTTATTGTTGAAAGAACTGTTTAAACTCGAATCTCGCGTTTTACACATCTCTCCTCTTCTTGTCTCTTCCGTATTCTCGTTACTGGTTACGTAACGTATAAGTGTATCGACTCGTCCACTTGTTCTATTTTTATTTGTTGTCATCAATAACTGCACGCTTGATTTATTTAATCTTTAATATATATATATATAAAATGCGCATTCTATTTTTCTGCAAAAAAAAACGTTTAACGCGCAAAAAACATTTTAAACATATTTTATCACCACCGCACCTTAATTATTACGAATTGGCGCGGTTTCGGGTTATTATTGTCTCAACATTTCAATATTTACTATAACGCGTATGTTAATATTGTAATAATTGATATTAAAATACCACGACGTTCTGTACGTACGCGTTAAGAGTTACAACTGCGCGTTTCTTAAATTAGACCTGCGAGGTATTCGTTTTGAAACGTGTTGTTGCGCACGTTAAAATAAGCTACGAGTCGTATATAATAACAGATTGTGTGTGAAAAAAAACGTTTATGCTATTTGACCGGACGCGTGTGTTAGTTTAGAATATTATATTTATAATACGTTTTATATTTGACCGAATTTTTTTATGTTTCTCTATTGGAAATACGCGTTCCGGAACGTATTATTTACGTTATACGTTAACGTATCCACGCGTAGTATATTTTCGACTAATATCGAGAATCCTATTTTATTTTTCATTTTATTATATTCGTATCGCGTACGTATTATGTAAATATTTATAAAACTAAAGGAAAAAACCCCCCCCCTCGAAATTATATGGATAAAAAAAAATAAATAATATTCGTTTCACACAAACAGCTCTTCTGGTCATGCCCCTCCCAAACGCTTTTATAAACATCGTAAGTAATAAATGTAATTTTTACAACATTATAACTATGTACGTTGTACCGTGTTTTAGTTATTGAATTAAATCAATTGAAAAAAAAAGTTTCAAAAACATAGTTCTCATCGCGAAAACGTTTTTGGTTTTGCGCCAAATGTACGACCGTTCGTTTTAACACGAATTACCTATTCGAGTAAGTATTTCTATTATTATTATTATTATTTTCTTGAAATAATAATCGTTTGTTACAATACGGATGTCCGATACGAATTCAGACGAACACGCGGGTGTCCGTCGATCGATTTCTAATTTTCTGTTTAACACAATATGACACGCGCGTATTTATTTCTCGTTCAACACACCACGCTTTGACGGCAAAATTTTTCTTTTTATATATATATGTATATATATATATATATATATATATATATATATATAGAAAACATTCGTCGGAGGGAGAAAAACGATTTTGTATAATATTTTGAAATAAAATTAATATTTTTTTTTTTTTAGCAATAAATTAAACGAAACGAATCCATATCATTATAAATCACAAATAGCAATAAAAATCACCATTCGTCTACTATACTGGTAAAACTCGCGGTTATTTCGATAAATATTTATTAGAATCCGAGGTGAACGTCTGTTTCCAAACGGTGCGTTCGGTCGAGAACTCGTTCGGGTTTTCATCCGTCAACTGTTAGCTAAAACCGTTAATTCGATCATTCCCTCCCCTTAGAACCGATAGCGACCGATTTTTTTTTCTTTTAATAGTAAACGTAATACACGTTTAACGCGATAAATGAATGTGAACCGATTGACACAGTGCAGTATCCGACGCAGACGCAGACCTCAATATACGCTTTTTCGCGTGACTGTACACGAAATACGTACACAGATGTGAATAATAAACGGTGATTCGAACGGCACCGTAGTTGACAACTGATCATTGCGCCCGGGGCACATATCGTTATTACGATAATTTTTTGCGTAATTTTTTTTTTTTAAATTTCGCGCTCCGGGCGCAAGCACGTTTCCCATCACTCGCCGATGCGGCGAGAGGTGGAGAGACGGTGAACGACGAGACACGTTGTCACCGGAACAGTGGATCGCTACTGCGCGTAAACGGTACAACACGAGAGAAGAGCGAAAGAAGAAAAATGTCCCCAATATAACGGGCGTTCGTTATTTTCGTTTTGATTTCGCGAAGTATTCTTCCGGACGGCGGTGCGCAATGGTACGCGCTATTATAACGCGCGAGAATTAAAAAAAAAAAAAAAACGGCGTCGGATTTATTTGTTTTTTTCGCGCCCTCCCGTGTACACGTACGATTTTCTTCCGAAACACTTACCCCCGCGGCCGGCGGCGAGACAACCCCAGCAGCGTGTAATCTAATCTCTCGATTTCATTGTCGTACAATAAGAGTTATTGGCGAGAGAATAATAATAATAATAAAAAACGAATATAAAACATCGGACGTTTTGAAACAAAAAAAAACAATAAATTCGATTCCGTTTTAGGGGGGGGGGGGCTTAAAACCGCGGCGACGACGTTAAGAATAATATGTGTGTGTGGACGAGGAGTAGAGATTCGATTGAGGGAGAGGAGAGGAAAAAAAAAACACTTTGTTAATCGGAGATCCGTTGATCCGCGCGAGTTTCTGTGTACAATATGCGTACGGGGACTAACCGAACGATGAATATATTATATACGACGCGTGTGCGAAGGACGGAGAAAGAAATATAAAAAAAAAAGTGTATTCGCGGAGAGGACGCTGTGACGGGGCGATACGACGACGGAGGGCGGTCGCGTGGTGACACGACGACGAGAGTGGTAAAACGTACGAAATTAAAAAAACGAGTATACGCCGCGTTTTAATATAACGTTCGGTTGTGTGTGTGGGGGGGGGGGGAAGGGAAGAAATAAAATAAAATAACAAAAAAAAGAAAACACGAAGAGAAAGTAATGATAACGATAATAAAAAGCTCCCGTCCGCGGGGCCGCCGAGGGAAAAAAAATCGGAATTAATAAAGTTTGTATCGGTCTCGTCTCGTCCGTTTAAACGCTCGGTCGACGGCATTGCCGTACGAGAGAGAGAGAGAACGAGGAACGACCGGCGAGCGGAGAACGGTCATCGTTGCCGTTTTGTAAAAAAGTAAAAAAAAAAAAAACGGAGACGAGACGAAAAGAAAATAACTACTCGGCGCATAAAAAAATCGATATATTTTTGTGTACACGGAAGATTTTGAATCCGAATCGCGTCTTGTTTTACATTCATTTTTTTCCCCCCGATAATTTATATAGGAGGAAAAAAGTCTGTACGTATATATATTTTTTTTTTATTATTTATGATCATATAATATTCGATATACGGTTGATCGCGACAAAAAAAACAGAAACACAAACCCAATGCACGTACGCGCGCGATTGATTTTTTTTAGTCCCCCCGTCTTTGGATTCATAGCGAAACGTCGATATTTGGTTTTACCGCGCAGCGACGATGTGTTGATTACTTAAAGCCCTGGTTTCCTACAATCACGCATCCGTGATTGCGTGATGCGTGATCACGCAAAAGTCGAAATACCGAAAATCAGTTGGTTGTTTACTAATAATTCACGCGCGTGAATCGCGCTGTGGTCGCCACAGTGTCGACATTTGCGTTCCACGCCGTGTGAAAGACTATATTGTTATAAAATAAATTTTTAATTTTTATTCAAATTTATATAATTTTGTTTATTAAATTTTATCACTATTTTATTAGTCCCTATTCCCCCTTGTTTGGGAATAAACAAATTAATATTTATAGTATTAAATATTTTTAATTCGTTGCAGTGTTATATATTATAGTAGTTAATATAGTTAATTATAAACACAAATCAATCAGTAGAAGGCAAGTATCAATTTCATATATTTTATTTTACAAACGTGCTTATTTATTGTAAATCATTGACAAATTCAACAAAATCTTAAATTAGTTTTCGGGCGTGTTACTAAACACTAACTTATGAAAATTTTCTAAGTCCAAACCACGCACTCATAATCACGCATATTGTAGCAAAACACCTCCATCACGCATCACTCAAGCGTGATCGCGCAAACGCGCATCGCGCACCACGCAATCACGCATGCGTGGTTGTAGGAAACCAGGGATTTATTGTTTTTATTCTATCCGTGAAACGACTTTTTTGTTTCTTTTTCTTTTTTTGCAAACACAACGAATCCACGCCAATAGTTTTATACACACTACTAACAGCACGCGAATTCGACGAACACACAAAAAACAAAAATTGTATTAAAAATGAAACTGAGGATCTCGAAATTCACTTGGAATACGCCGTAATTTTACACGAATACGCGCACATAAATTTTCTAAGAATTTTTTTTTTTTTTTTTTTTTGGACGAGTTTCATCGCGATTATTATAGATGTTGAGCTATTTAAGTACCTATTACGAAATCGATTATTTTTGGTTTTTAAGAGTTGAAAATGTGTGTGTTTTTTTTATACGATACAAGAGTCTTACGCGTTATTTAAAAACAAAAAAAAAAACCGTTGAAAATCCTTATAACGTATTTTAAATTCCTCGTCAAAGTTTCGACGGAAAATTACAATTGGAATTAAAACGTTTTTAACTACCTAAATTTATTTTGTAAAAAAAAAAAATAATAATAATAATAGAAATTTTACGCCGAAGCTCAAATTCGATTTATCGAAATCCAACGATTTACTTTCAAATTTATACACTAACAACAAACATGTACAACATTATCCAAGTAATTCGTTTCACCGCAGTGTCAACCACAAACATCTGCGATCGGCCACCCCCTTTTTTATTCATTGGACGAGTTTATTATTATTCTTGTAATAAATATGTTCGCGAAACTCTATTTAATATTTCCGATCGATTACGTTTTTTTTTTTTTTTAAGTGTAAATTTTTAAGAAATATTTTATAATACATGTAACTCGTAGACAAATTCATACGCCCCGCATTATTTCTGCCGTTTCGACGGATTGTGCTTATATGGACAACAATTCATTTTTTCACGTACGTTACAATGTTTTTCAGAGATATCGTCGATTCGATCACGAAAATTTTCGCCGATGTATTGTGGACTCTGTCAGTACGACTTCATCACTACGAGTGAACAGAAAACTTTCCACAATTACCTAAATCCTTTACGTGAGATTTTTCGTCTGTAAACTGCACAACGTATAACTAAGAAGAAAAAAAAAAGATAACGAGCATAACAATGCCAGTCCTTAGATCGTTTACTGATAGAAGAAATTACTTGAACTAGAAGAACTTGTCAAATGAAGCGTACCGACTAAATACGGTCTGAGTCGACTTCTGGCCCATCTTCCACACGAAAAATAACGCGAATAGAAAAAACATAAAAAAAAAAATTAATCATTAACACTACAAGTTGTAAAACCACCATGTTTTCGTTTCATACGGACTCTGATATTATCGAATAGTTCAGTTATGAAAAACAAATCGATATAATTGTAATCAATTCCCTTAGGAGTTTGTAAAAATCGCGCTTTCTTTCTACGTGGTATTTGTAAATTATACCGCATAATGTGCATTCAGTCAAAATACACTCGAAATACGAAATAAAGAAAACCGTCGAAGGCAAACGCGTTGTCGATAGAATAAAAAAAAAAATAATAATAATAATGAATTATTATTATTATTATAGAGAACGACGGGAAAAGAAAAGAAAATCCCTAGAAACTAGATAGCGCTTTATAAACTAAAACGGATATATTATTTTTTCCGAAATATTCTGCAACGGTGTTTTCTCACGATTGTCTATACAAAAAACGCAAACCCAATGAATGCTATTGGTATGTAAATCGTTTCTGGTAGACATTTTTCTCTAATGTAGTTTAAAAGAAATTACAATTTTACGGAGTAAAAAAAAATAGTATCGAAACACAAAGGATTACTTTATAATTGCGTTAGGTTGGTCATATTATTATTATAATTATTTTACGAAACAAAAATATAGTATAAAACGATTTCGTCGGTATTATAATGATAACATCCGCCGTGTTTAAAACGCTATTTCGTCGTAATCTTATTACAATCATTTACCGAATATAATTCGTAAAAGTTTTTTTTTTTTTTGTTTTCATTTAATTACGCGTAAAAGCTTTTTAGCGACACGCGAACTAAAACGCTTATTATTTTAATCCATACACAATGTAAAAAAGAAAAACAAACAAACAAATTTCAACGTTTAAAATTGATTTCGCTACGTAGCAATTACTAACTCGTTACTAATTCGTAACTGGTAAGGCGAATATTTTTTTTTCCAATACTACGTATATCGCGTAAACGTGTGCAATACGTCCAAATAAAAAACATTTTTTTTTTTTATTCACGCGCACGCGTTCGGTCCCGTCATTTGTCGCACACGATTTTCGTTTTAAAATCGTATTTTTTCTTTCTTCCTATAAACATATCGTTTGTTTTTTTTTTTTTTTGTAATTTTCAATCAGTTGCGAATTACTGTTATGTTTTTTTTTTTTTTAATTATAAAACAAATACGGCACCAACCCCTTTTTCGTCGTCATACATGTCATTGACTTCCATTCACTGACTGCAACGGACATTCAATCAACGCGTTAGACGTGTCGGAAAAAAGAAAAAAATGATCCGCCGTATAAAAACGAAATGCAATTTTGTGAAAATAAACTTTTCTCTCTTCTTCCCTCCTCCCCACCGCATGTGTACATAAATGTAAAATGAAGATTATACAAGTGTCGTAATATGACTGGCAAAAGCCGCGAAAGTGAATTCACGTACTTCTTTCCACCCCTCCGAAAAAAAAAAAACCGTATTTCTATGTTATACGTAAATACACGCGATTTACACGATTGCCGTTTAAACATTTAAATGTCGGTATAGACCCTCTTATGATGAGTAGTTATAAATATTTGAAAGCAAAAAAAAAAAACAATCGATATGGGAAAATATATATATATATATTTATTTATTTATTATGGATTATTTGAACGCGTTAAAACGTAATAGATTTTTTTTGTCTTTTAATTTTAATTTAATTTTTCATCGTTATACAAAACAGCGATATATTACATAGAACGTTTATACAATTTTTTTTTTTTTTTTTAATACCATAAAAAAAAATCCGAAAAATACGTTTCGGACGCGTCTGTTTTTAAATTTTATCCTAGACATTTCGAGAAACATTTTGTCACCGAAACAGATGACAAAGTCGCGGATAAATAATAAAATTAAAACCGATATATTTTCCGCTTGTACTGTGTTTGTATACACATAATATTGATTGTAGTTTTACGCAAATATAGTGATAAAAGAATACAAATACGACAAAAAACTTACGTCCACACATTTTGCGTAGAAGGAATCGACACTTCGTTTACGTAATAAATGTGTGATTTCAAATCGGTGTTAATAAATTTGTTTTTAATAACCTAAAACACAATGCAGTTAAAAGCGTTATTGATAGCATATATTATTTATTTTTTTTTTTTAAATCGTTACGACGTAACTGCGATTATATTAGACAATTCATTTGTCGGATTATTCGATAATCGACGTTAAGTCGACAATGCGCGAGTCAACATAATCGATTACGGATTATTTAAATATTTCGTAATAGTCAACGACGGGAGGCTGTATATACTTTGCTACAGACCGGGGGCGGTCCGGGGATTTACGACACTCTCTCTCTCATTCTCTTTCTCTCTCCCGCTCCCGAAAATATTCAAACATTTACATTTCCATTTCGAAATCCGTATTAAAATAATTATAATTTCGTTTTATTATGTGTGTGTGTGTGTGTGATGTTTCGCAAATCTCGCGTTAAGACGAGATTTTAGACATTCACGAACATTCACACGTTTGTATTTCGTCTCGGTGAAATTCTATTCTTTTGTTAGTCCTCGAGCGAACAATGCGTGTTATTCATGCGTCAATACAGTGAAATGTAAAAACAAAAATAATAATAATAATACAATCTTTCCGAAATCGGATAGTGCTTGCTACATGTTAAAAATGTTAGCGTTCATAAAAAAAAAAAAAACATAAAACCGAGTAAAAATTGTATATGGTTTTCGAGGACAGATTCTTTGCTTGAAATATATCATTACAAAAAAGAAATTTCCGGGCACGTCATTCAATTCAATTGTTTAAAAAATTACTACTGAATTTTACAAAATTTATCATTGTAAATTGAATATACGTTTGTGAAAAGATTACTAACTCCTACATTACTAACGTAATGATCGATTCTATTATAGGACATACAGAATTTAGGCGTGAGGGGTTCAAGGTGATGGTCGTTGAGACCGTTTTGTCGAACGCAATATCTTTTTACCCCGCTCTTCTCCGTTCCCTGCTACTTCTTTTAAATCCAAATCGCTTTGGATCCGATCGTGAGACGTTCTCCTTGTTCTTACGATACGCACGATGTTCCCTGAGAAACCGTGATGGTCCACTCGCCAGTGGTCTTTTGCGTCTCCCAGTACTCGTTTTAATCTGTTTTGTTCATCCAGTTGGTTTTTATTCTATTCATATCGTTCACGCGATTGCATTTATAGTCATCGTTCGTCAAGCGATATGACCTGTACGATATGGCCGAATGAGACATTCTCCTCGTGATAAAATCCTTGGTCGAACGCAGACCATTACTGCAATATTACATGGTAATAATACGCGTTTTACCTATAGGGCGAGGAGACGGATAGACGGGGTGATACGGAATGACCGATGATGGATAGCGTACGCGTGTTTTGAGGGATGACAGAGAGCGGGCCGAGGTGGCAGGGATAAAAGAGCGAAAAGGGAGTTTTAAGGACTCTGCGCGCGTGTATACACGGACATTGGTCACTAGGGATGGAACGTGTCCGGAATTTTTTTCGTCGTTTCCACTCTCTTCCGAAATTACTTACACACGCACGAAATAATAATACGCGAGTGCGTATATGGGAATAGACGGCCGCGAGGACGAGACGAAAACGGAAAACGTCATAGATCCGAAAACGATCTATACAAACACACGAATTCACGCGTGTTCATCGAAACTCTTTGATTTCTTTTTTTCTACGTTTCCCTACGCATTATTATTATTATTATTATTATTATTATTATATGGGGAGCCGGCCGCAGTGTTCGTCGGGACGTAAACACGCACACAACACATAAGTGATTTTATAAAACACTCGAATACTTTTTTCCTCCCCATTCCAAATATATACTCGTATATATATATATATATATATATATGGGAAAATGGCAAAATGGTTTTTTTTTTCGCCTCTTCTTTCGCGAGACATTCCCGGGGGACGTTTGTTCACTTCTACACACATATCGCATATACGTGTTCCAGAAACTATAGGTAGTACACGAGCGTAATAATACGAACGGCGCAGTTTCCCGCCGCGCTAACTACGTCGCGTAAAGCTCGCGCACATAAGCTGCAACAATAGTAGTTATCGTCAATTTTTTTTTTTTTTTTGTTTACAAGGACGATGATTGTGAGGGGAATAAAAGAAACAAACGTGAAAATACATTGAAATTCTCGTAATACGTTTTTTACTCGAAATAAAAAAAAAAAAAAATAATAAACTCGGAACGAAATAATTTCCCGGAACGATTTCTTTGCTATCGTTTTATATTGTATTATTTCACCATTTCGCATTTGCGTGTCGTAAGTCAAAAGCACTCAATATAGCAGTAGTAAAAAACCCATTTTTTTTTTTTTTAAAATATGTTATTTCGAACAAAATTATTTAATCCGTTAATTTTCGAAATCGAATGGGTTAGGTTAATGGCAACGTCGACAAGTATATATTATTATCGCAGACACTTAGCAAAAACAAAAAAAAAAAAACTCCTTTTTATTATAATAGCCAAAGATAATATTTTTATTAAATCAAAGTGTATATATCGCGGTATGCTTTATCCCGTGCTCAAAAAACAGTTCTGTCTCGATTAAAAAGGAAAACTCAACTCATTCGAACGTTACACGTCTCTCATCCGTACGATAACGGGCATGTCCATTATCGGCTTAAATTCGGTCATCCGAAAATCAACGAATTTTAAATAAATCCAAGACGCTATTCAATCTCAATCCAAAACGATGTTCTACAAAAACTCCTTTTCCGATTATGATCATAATGGTCTCGTGGGTAAAACACACACTCCTCCCCCCCTCCCCCAACAACCACCTGACACATACTCAAACCATATCCACTAACTTGGACAGACCGACTTACAAACTTCCACTTTCATCCACTGCAGTAGAGGCACAAGCCTGGTATAACAGTTTAACGGCATCCCTCCAAAGCAAAGCAAAATATCATTTGTTATACATTCCTAGCGTTTTCGATAAACTCATTGCAATTCAAACCGAACTCTCTTTTAACTTTTAAAACCGGATTTTATTTCGCCGGATTATTATTATTATCGCGCGTTATTGGTAATTTTTTTTTTCTTTCCAAACAACAGTAAAAGGCACAGCATCACATAACTGTACAATTCGCAATGTCTCTGCACGACGTGGACGTACACTTGAATTTCACGAGAAGTGTACGACTATTACAGGAGAGCGCATAAAAATAAATGTGAACCGATTAGAAGAGGCGATAAAAGGAAAAAAAAAAATTTGTTTTACTAGAAATCCTTCGAAATTGCGACCATCGGGTCGGTTGTTTGTCGGGATGAGATTCTGACGTTGTTGCAAAGAGCATTCCTCGAATATCACAAATAAATTATTATTATGAAACGTTTCGGTTTTGAGTTTTCTTACAACCTAACCGACCGTCGACGATTGTTTTCTCTATTTTTATATTTCGGTGAATGCGGCATGTGTGTTTCTCTCTCTCTCTCTCTCTCTCTCCCACCAGAAGAAACGACAACAAATAAGATAAAAAAAAAAAAATTCCCTTTACATACCGTCTACTCGTCCGAAACGAGATTTGAAATTTCGATATTTCGCGACAGAATAATATAATATAATATAAATAATAATTTATATTAATATTTACGAGCGTGCGCGGTAGGTCTTTTGCGATATAATATGTTTATAATAATATAACGCGCGGTCGACATAAATATTTGTTTGGCAAAGAATGCGGCGGACGTTAAGAAAAAAAAAGTCGAGTTAAAAAAAATTGATTTCCCCAAGTGAAAAAAACACACAATAGTCATCCGTGTAAACATCGCGTGTATTTGTGCGTGTGTGTGTATACGAGTTAAAGATAAATAAAATCATATTATAATATTATAACGCGCGTATTTGTGTGTGTGTGTGTGTGTGCGAAGAAGATCGACTATTATACAGAACAACTGGATGCGAGCCGGCAAGAGACTGGGGCTGAGGCTGAGCTCGCCGATAACATCAACAAAAAACTCGCGCGGTTAATTTTTTCTCACGCGATTCCTCTCCATCTCGTCCGTGTGCCGTCGTCGTTTATATCTCGTACGATTATTATTATTATTATTATCATCATCATTATTATTATTTATATTACTACGCGCATTACGATATTTACTCGTTTTTTTTTTTTTTTTTACACATATAAACATTCGGAAATAATAATCGTCTCGGTCTTGACGGTTTATAAATATGACGTTTGTATGCGTACGAGTCCGAGTTTCGAAACGCGGTAAATACCATAACTACGAGCGATCACCGTGCGCGTATTATAAACACACGCGCGTTAATATAATAATAATAATAATAATAAAAAATAATAATATATACACGCGCGCATTTATGTGTACGCAGCGTTTATCGTTTACGTTTTATTCATTATGGCTCCGTAGCATTATGACGGGTTAATACGTTCGTGTTGCACATGGAAAAAAAATCTCAGCAGATGTTAAAGAAGTTAGTTGCCACAAACGCGTGAAATAAAAACTAATTACGGCGAATGTTCGGCATCGAAAATCGCGTGTACCATATATTATACCGTGGAATAATCGGTCACAAAATACGTTCGAAAAAATAATAATAAACGCTAAAGACGAGAGAGGTCGGTCGGACAGAAGAAAACGAAACGAGAACCAGACAAAATATACGCGTCGTCTGTAACGCGGAATACGTACTACTCGTATTATATTCATCACGGACCGAGGAAAAACTTTCTGAAGGCAACAATACGATTATAAACGCCTGGAGTTATATTCAATTCAGTTTGAAATTACACGAGGGCGAAAATTGGTTAGCGCAAACCGAAGTCGTTCTGATTGTCGGAAATCGAATAGAGTTTAAAAGAGTTACGGACTCGAAAGAAACCTATTACCACTTGGGTGAGAGTCATCTACCGTAGACATCAATTGGAATACGAACAGAAAAATGGAAAAGACGTAAGCTGGCAATATGAAAAAAAAAAAAAAGAATAAAGGAGAATTCGAATATGCAGGTGAGAAGCACACCACCTCTTTGCATGCTCACCGCTAGCGACCGAGTGCGGAAAGGCTGATTATGACGACCGCCGGTACCTCAGACAAGACGAAACGAACAATCGACTCAAGCGATCCGAAATAGATCGCTCTGTACATTATTACTGCATGACTATAACGCAGAATCCGCGTACGAATAATTCTCGGATCACGCTCGCGTGCGTCAAAATTAAATAAAATTCTGAATCATCATTATTATATTGACTCTTTCGTATAGAACATGAGTTGTTGGCACTCGAAGAACTTTGATTGAGTCAATAATCTTTTTTCGTCTGCTTGGAAACCGTATAAAATTTTATACGATTTACGAATTATTTCTAAACAGTACCTGTGTATAATATCGTCCGTGATAAATTCGTTTTTTTCGCCACCGCCGTCGTGTCGAACAATTGGAATATTAAACGGATTTATTTACTTTTGAATCGCTTTGCTGGTAGTCGTACCGATACACACTACGATCAGTATTACATTGTTTTTGAATTGAATTCGAAAGACGAATGATTCGAATGACTGTTTTGACAGGATTCGGCACCGAAAGCTGTTTTGAGTTACGCGTCCGAAAATTGTACTTCCGATTATTTTTCACGTAAGACACGACTGTAGGCGCTAATATAGGGACTAAAAGAAAAATAAACATAAACACCGCTCTACAGTGAAATAACCTGCGCAATACGAGTGTTATATATTTAACGTTTTCCGTAAAAGAACGCGAGAGTGTTCAAAAAAAAAAATATATATAAATTTTTTACCTCTTTTTTTTCCCCCCGTCCTCGCGATGAGTAATTTCAATGATTTAATTGTCAGAGAACGTAGTCGCTTTTATTGCTCGCTCAGCCGGTGTCCCGTGTCTCCGTCGAAGGGTTAAAAAGTTGTACATTGAATTACACAAATAGTTTTGACTTTTTCCGATGCTCCCGCGCGCAATATCGTCTCATTAAAGGATAATAATTCCATCTGCGCCGCGTCTTGTGCGACGTATAAATTAACGAGTGCGCGCGCGCCGCCACTCGCAAAAAACAAGAAAAAAGAAGAAAATAAAAATAACTCGCGAAAAAGAACGTTTCAATTATTTTCGCCGTCTGAACGTCTGTGTCCGTCTGCAGGTCGTCGTTCCGCCCGTTTATCGGAAACCACTTAACGCCGACAATATTCGGATTTCGGTTGTGTTCCGTTCTCGGGGGAGGGTTTTTTTTTTTAATAAAACGCAAAAGAAAAAAATAATAGTAGAAAATGTAATGAAACCATTTGCTTGCGTGTTCGAATTGGAAATCCGGTGCGCGCGTCGCAGCACCGCATTTTAAGGAATTTTCACTGGGCGACATTAAAAAAGAAATTTAACGGCTCCGTCTGTTTTTATCGCGCAAGACTGGCACAAAACAGGAATTTCGACGGTGTTCCGTCGCTCGAAAAACACTACGAACTCTTCGAATTCTCGACAAATCGCGGGGAACGTTATTCTCAACGGAGAATCGCGTCCCGTCAAATTTTCAACTTTCGTTCTCCGAATCGCGTTCGCGACCAGGGCTTATTTTCAGAGTGGAAAAAATTTCCTCGTAATAACTTTCGATACGCATTGATGATGAGATCGTAGTGATTTTTTTTTTTTTTGATGGGGGGAGGGATAGGGATAAAACTCGGATAAATCTTGGAAAACCTCCGGGGTTTCTTCCGATCTTATTCGAAAATTAGCTACTGAAATAAAATACCAGGCGAGAATGCTGAAAACGAAATCGCGTTCTTTAATATACAATAACGTTACGCCGCAACGTTCGGGCAACGCCGGGGACGAGTAGTAAATTTCAATATAATGCGACTTTTCTATATCTAAGAAACGCGTCTCGAAGGATTTTTCGACGAAAAGGGTCGCAAATTCAATGTTTCCGGGGCACGAGAAAGTGATTCGGCAACGTGTAGGACTCGAAACCGGGGGGGGGGGGAGGATGAGACGTATAAATTTATGTACCGATACATTCGAGAAATTCGATTAGACGCTCGTGTCGCGGAAACCATAAAAAACAAAATAAAAAAACAAAAAGGAAACGGATCGATAATAATATTATAAATCCGAATTGTTTCGCGGTTGGTTGTGGGGGCGGGGAGGAAAGAGGAAATTGTTTTTCGTATAAATTAATTTCATTTCGATCAATAACAATATATTTTAAACGACGCGCGAGCAAAAGGAATTCGAATGAATCGAAATTCGTCTATTTACAACGTGTGTGAAGTCAACCCCCCCCACCCCTATATTGTCAAAACTCTTTCAAATAATTTGTAACCTACTTGTCTTAACTTGTAACTATTTGCGACCAATATTTTATAGAATTTGTAACCTCGCCAAAGCAGAGTTATGCGAATAGTTTTTCAATGAAGGGCTAACTTCACGGCAGACCCCCCCCCACCACCGAAATAAACCGAATAGTTTCGAACAAATTGCATTATATTCATTTTGATTTGTAAAACTATTTGCGACCAACTTTTCAGAATTTTGTAACCTCGTACTTTACGAGATTTCGATTTTTGAAAACGGGGGGAGGGCCTTATGTTAATAAAATCGTCTGAGAAATATCGTAACCCATCCTACTCGATTTGTAACCAAGTTTTTATAATTTCTAACCTCACCGTTTCCGAGTCATGATCGATTTATCAATCAGGGGCAATCGCCCGTCACGTTAGAAGTAAAACTTGTAAACGCATTTCTGTGTTACGCGAGGGGAAGTATTTAAAACCCGTTTGCCGTTCGACCGCAAAACGTATTCAAATCGGTGCTATCAAAACCCGTAAACCGCGTGAAATTTTTTTTCTTTTTCCGTCAATCAACTTATATTGTTATATTATTGAGCACATGTGTAAAAAAAACATACATTTTTTCCCATAACTTTCTTTGACTTCGAGATTAAAACATTAAAGACAAATTCTATGTTAATAGGGATACGATTTTATATATATATATATTATATATAAGAACAAATTATGTATTGAAAATTCACATTGTTTGTCGAACGAAATTCCACTCAATTATTATTTATTATAAAAGTGTCCGAGTTGAGTAGAATTTCATTCGAAAAACAATGTAAATATATAATTTGTTGTTTATAATAATAATAATAATAATAATTATTATTAATTTATTTAATTCTTTATCACAATAACGATAAAGTTTTTAAAAAAAAAAATTAATTTTTTAAGTGAAAAACTTAATTTCGAAAAATATAATAAATATTATAAAACGTTCATTTGTTCGATTGTATTAATTCGCCCCGCACCGTTGTTGACGAGCAATGGCACGAAAAGCTCAAACGTGACAAAGTACTATTTTTTGACGGAAACATTTTAACGGTTTTTTATTCGAATATAGAACAACGGTTGTCGTCCGGGTGTCATAATAAGACGAATACGTGACTGTAAGAGGCGACGACGAAATGAAAATCCGTCGCGTGTTCGATAAAAAAAAAAAAAACGGTATGCGGAACGCGGCTTCGGCGCAATAAGTCATTTGGTCGAGAAATTCTCTTTTTAAAATTTTCGTTTTCACCGCGAAAACGGGATACGTTTGAAGAGCGAAAAGCGCATACGAATCGGAAACGTTTCCAAAAAGAGTGGATTGAAATCTAAAAAAAAAAAAGGCCCGTTTCGGCGATTCGTCCCCCCCGGCACGATCGCGCGGCGAACGCGTCTTGCGCGGCCCGAGAAGAGGCCCTTCTCGATGTCACACAACTCTTTTTTTTCTCGTCTCTCTCTCTCTCTCTCTCTCTCGTTCGTACGCCCCTGTCTCGCCCCAGGGGCGTATACAAGAGGGGGCGATGGGGCGATCGCCCCCCCCCCGTAGATACTTGTGTATGTACCTATATATCTACTGACAACTAAAATTATTCGAACTAAAACTAAAATGTAATAAAACATTTTTTTTATTTGAAACTTATTATTTTCATATAATTTTTCGATAATTCTAAGTTAGCAGCAGATTCGACGGGCCGTTTTTCTACTCGCCTCCCCCCCCCTCTCCTTAGGGGATAAAGTAAATACGCCCCTGTCTCGCCCTGGGATCGGCGGCGGACGAGACTGTGTTAATAAAAAGCCAACGGTCCGATCCGGGGCCCATTTTCAACGAACCCGGGGAGTGTGAAGCGTCCGTCCGGAGTTTTCCGAAGTGAAACGGACACGCGGACGAACGGCACGCATCACGGAGGAGTAGATATAGTAGTGGCGTACGCGCGACGGTTGCGTCGTTACCGGGAGACACGCGGAGGCGTAAGAAGATTATTTTCGACGCGGCGCGGTGGTCGCGCGAACGGGCCCCGCGTACGCCGGACGACGACGACGACACGTGTGCGGCGGGGCGCGTCGCGTGAAAAAAAAAAAAAAGAAAGAAAAACGAGAGACGGCCGGGAGACTTTGCGCGGGGCTTTGGAAAACGCAGCGCGCGCTCGCTCGTATTATAATATAACGTGTGTGTGTGTTCGGTGCCGACGACGAACTGCACGTGCCGGTGTTTACACATAAATCCCTATTCTCACGATTATCGCGCAAATTGATCGCGTAGGCCGCGGGCGAGTGTCTCCTCTCTCACTCGCTCGCTATTCGCCGTTACAACAACAACAACAACAATATAACGGGCCGTCACGTCGCAATAACAACAACCGTAGTAGTAATAATAATAATAATAATATATTATTATTCCACGGGCGGCGAACTATACGGTCATATTGGTTTATACTTAATAATAATTGTCATAGTCCGATGTCGCTTATTATATCGCGAACAGCGATCGAGGGCGTGTTGGGACGACGACGACGACGACGATCCCTGCGAATTCCTTATTATAATATTTTACATTTTTGCAGCGTGCGTTTCGGATAACAACGACGACCCTCCGGAGTCGGGGCCGCATTCGTCCGACGGATTTCCCGTATAATGACCGAGTAATGGTTATCCGGCGGGCGCGCGTCGGACTCGTTCCGGCCTCGAAGGGGACGCGGACGACGGCCGTGCGCGCGCGTGCTCGTGTACACGACTTCGTAATCGGCTCGGCGCAAAAAGAAAAGCATAAAACTATGCGCGTTTTACCAAAAAAAAAAAAAAAATGAAATAAACGTCGGAATATCGAATAATAATAATAATAATAACGGCCGGTTGTTATATAGTAGAATCATAATATTTCCATTTCGATTTCCCTCGTCGTCCGGAATGTTATTTTATTATGTGCAAAAATAACGAGCCGCGCTGTTAAGTGATGTTGTGCGACGACGACAAGACATTTTTTCTCTCTCTCTCCAAAAGAAACGGTAAACGGGGAGTTCAAACGCGTAGAGATTTCGACTGGAGAAAAAAAAATATTATAGTACAGTTATAAAAAAAAAAAAAAAAATAGCTAATTTACACGAAAATGAAAAGTTTTTTATTTCGGGGGGAAAAAGTAATACGAATAGGCAGCAGGTGTTTAAAATAACATTGAATATCTTGTAATATTTGGACACAAAGCGTTAATTAGTATAATCGGGTGTATTCATTGCGTTCTATACGAACAGGATTTGAAAATACAAATTATTATTAAACGCCACGCGATTACGTATCGACGACTACGTTCGATTGAATAATAATATAATATTACTATTCGTATTATTTTATGAAAACTAGTAGAAAAAAAAAACTGTTTGTAATATTTAGAAAATACGATTTTCGCGAAGTATGCGCGAGACTCATAATTCGAATAGGAAATTCAATAGGATAAAAATTGTATTTCATTACATTATTGAATTCACGGAGTAAATAATTCAAAGACGTTTATAAGCGCCCGGGGACTGATGCGTCCATCTGTCGCGGACCCCGTCAGCTTCGAGTCGATTTTTGATTTTACGATATTTCCGCTTCGATAATACTACGGGTATCATCGTTACAATTAACACATAACACATTCGCCGATACAAATATCCCCGAAGTGATTTATTATTAGCGAAGACGATAACACGTATTAAATACAAGTATAGTAAAACGTTATTACACGAATATTCAGGTTTTATCGCCGTTGTGCGAACCCCCTGTTGTGTAAACTGTTGATCTATGTAAACGATTTCTCGTATAAACGTTTACGAGAATACGGTTTTTCTCCGCTGCCAGTCCACTACGTGTGCCTCTTTACAATCGTAACAACACTGTGCAAGAGATTTCGTGCAAACGCCACTGTAATACGGATTTTCTCCGCTGTGTGACCTGTTGACATTCATTTGTGCGGGCTTTTGATTGTCCGTCTATCAGTTGAACTCGTAGTCTACCGCGAGAATACTTATTCTCGTAACGTTCAAGTCGGTTTAAAGTCCATGGATCACGTCTCGACTTTATCCTCCGAGTAGAACCCCGTAAACGTTTTATTAATAATTGTCGTCGTTGCCAATTTCCGTGTTACGATGCAAAACAAACCGTTTGTTAGTTTTTTCGTAGTCGCAACAATAATAATATATCATACGCGCTATTAAATAAATATTACGTGAATATTTATAATAATAATTTAGTATTTTTCCACCCCGTTTGTGAAATCGGACCGGCGCCGGTGGTCGCAGTGCGGAATTATCCTTTTCGAAACATACGAATTCCCCCCAATGCTTGCAAGGTTTTCGTTATGGACATAAAGCGTGTAATCAAAAAGGATTTACTCGCGTTGTTCATAAGAAGACAATCGAAAAGCCGATCGATTTTTCGCTCTCTGTAATTTAATTATTAGAACTCGCCACGAAAGCCAAAGTATTCGTATTTTAAACAATCAAATGTATTCTGTGCATTTATATACGGATGGAATACCGTGCACCGGTGCTTTTATTACGCCACAAAACGAAACAGATTTAAAAACATATTTAATGCGTACTCGTCGATTGTTGTGTATGCACACATTTCAAAGACATTAGCGCAATAATTAAAAGCCGTATTACACATTATCGGACTGTGACTGATGTTATATTGAACTGCGATTGGATTCGAGAAATCATTTTTTCTTACTGCGCAGACTTCATAGTTTGACTCGTACACATTAACGAGATGAAAGTATATATACGTTTAATTAAACTTACGTGTAGAATTCATCTTTATTTTTATTGGTATTATCATCATTGATTTTGTAATATACAGATGGACCATTGTATATTGCAGGGATATTTGGCGATTAAATTTATATTTATACGAGTGGACGACAGATGTCGTTGCCATTGTGTACAAACAGTATGTAACAATCGTCCAGTGTGAACCTCCTATCCAATACGTTTGCAGTAATTTTAAATTTAACGCCGGCTTGACGTATTTTCTCCGGCAATAACGTCAATTTCGTACGTTTTAGCTATTTTATACGATTAATATAAATACAGATTTAGAGGAAAACGGACGCGTCCCCTGTTTGACCAATTGAATTTCAAACGTAATGAAAGTTTACCGAAAAATATGCAAAAGCTAAAAATCTATAGAAAAAAAAATCGATTTTTTTTATTTTGTTTGTTTTATTTATTTATTAATTTCAATTATTCAGTGAAGAATAACGGACACATACACAATACGAGTAGACACATTTAAACGAACTTGTGATGGTTTTCTAGTTTTTATCGTTTCATAATTCATTGCCATTTCATCTCTACGTCGTAATCGGTATAATACTATTCGAATAAATTATAATATATTTATGGTGTATTATTTGAATATGTTTTGGTTTTAATTAAATTATTATAAATAACAAATAAACACGTAGTTTATATGTATACATATTAGTGGTTTAAAATTAACCGTCGCAGTTTTTTATTTTTAAATTGAACAAGCAAAGAAAAACATCGAACGTGATAAACTCCCGGTATATCAATACTTTATTTATGAATTATAGATTATAAATACGAATATTTTATAAGTATAAATGTGTACGCGAAAAATATATTGTAGCCACATTGATATTGGTGGTAATCATGGGAAACGGACGTCGGAGAGAAGTAAAATGATTGCTTCGTAGGGGAATTTAAAAGAGTAAAACCTAACACACATATGAAGTAGAGGCGGTCGGTCCAATATCCATTTTCAAAACCGTTTAAAAATTTATGATAAAAATGCAACTTGCGTGACGAAACGATTGATAGAGACGAGTATCCGAATATCAACGGGTTTCTCTCTTTTTTTTTCCACCAAATACTCAATATTGTATTTTATGCGACGAAATAAAAAGTCTGCCACTGCATTCATTTGAAACATTTGATTCGACGACGGATTGTTTATCAAGAATTTATTTCGATTGCCAGAAATGCACATGTATATTCGTTCGTATTTTCAAAACACGCTCCGAGATACTTTAGCCCTTATTTTTTTTTTTTTTAGATCACTCAAATGATCCACGAGAGATTGGAACT
Organism: Chaetogeoica ovagalla; assembly: GCA_032441825.1. Lineage (NCBI taxonomy): Eukaryota > Metazoa > Arthropoda > Insecta > Hemiptera > Aphididae > Chaetogeoica > Chaetogeoica ovagalla. The sequence goes on along the minus strand of CM063749.1, from coordinate 555,744 downwards.
TGCCGTGAAACATTCGAACATGAGTTTAGACAATTGAGAATTTCATCGAAAACCGATAAACTAAAAAAACGGATCTTGTTTTAACGCGTGGTGAATATTTTTACGTATTTTTATACTATTCCAGTTTTTAACGAAAGAATATTTTTCACAAAAAAAAAACAAATTTTTTTCTGAGAATGAAATCAAGAAAATTATGTCGGGAATAATATTATTTTTTTTCAGAGAAAAATAATGTCATATGACCAGAAAAAAACTACATGTACGGTAAAACACCAGCGATCGGGCACGATTGAAACGATATAGTGTACAAATATATATTGAACAACGCGTGGCGTAGTGAATAATAATGAAAAAAAAAAACCGACACGCAAATACATACAATGCAGTATTTTCACGTTGAATTATAATATTTTCACGACGATTGTCGATCCGAAAAACTCTTTTAATACTTCCGTCGTGGTATGTACGACAACGAATATCGTTATAGAAATGTTGAGACAAGTGTAACAGCAGATTACCCGATAAACCGTGAAAATATAAATAATAATTTTTTTCCCTCTCGTTTCTCCCATCGGACATCCTATGCCAGTCGTTTTTTTTTTCACACAGCTCTCGTACTACTGTCTAAACTGATACTGTTGTCGAAACAATGAGGACCGCACTGCCGCCGCATCGTCAGCGTAACACGCGCTGTTGATTTTCTTAAAACTTCTTAGTCAACCGTACACGACAGAATTTTTCGACGGATTTACACGCCCTTGGCGTGATTAAATCCTCCGAGAAAATCGTATAGCGCGAGGAGTTCAATGGATTCAATTCTCGTAAAAGAAAAATCCGGCAGCAGAGCTTCTCGACGGGCCCGACGAATAGTATTTGTCGGACAAAATCCCGCATGCGATTGCAGGCTATAAAAACTATTTGTCGATTAGTAAATCCCCATTCACAATTCTAACAGAACCACGTGTACACGAGCTCTTCTTTCGACGAATATTTTTCCGAAATATCGTTCCTCAACAAACCTTCATCTCAATGCGCCGGTAAATGTCAGTTATTCATCCGTATCTATGGTACGCGCGACATGTTCGAGACGCGATTTCATAATTGAAACGAATATTTTATTATTAAGCGCTTGTAAATGATACGGTAGAAGAAGAAGAAGAAGAAGAAGAAAACAAATAGTTTTTATTTTTCTTTTAAATTTACCGATAGAGTAGGTCGGTCATGTCCATCGTGTCGCGTGACACGGCGCCTCCGGGCACCGTTACGACGCAAACGTGCGCTAATCTTGTAATAAAATTATCGTATTGTGCAACGGCGGTCGTCGTCCGAACAAAACGTATCATTTCATGAATTTATTATTATCATTACAATCGAATATAAGTGGAATAAGAAAACGCGAACGAGGTCTCGCAATCCGTTTTTCACACACGGTGAACAAAAAAAAAAAATTGTTATTCAAGTTCTTTCTCGTGAGAAATTCGTGATTTATGGCTATCGTACTTTTCTTTCTTTTTTCTTTTTTTGCGAAATTCAATCAATAGAAATCATAATAATTATTTGAATATTCGTTTTTTTTTCCACCTTTCTTCTTTTAGTTTAACACACTTTATTACTTCCTACGAACATCATTACGAACATCCACCTAACCAACGCACATTCATAATAATTATGACAAGTGCTTAAAATTATTTAAATATTTAGAATTTCTCTCGTTTATTACGTTTTCCATCTTGTCGAATAAGAATCAATGCAAAACGTACAGGCGACAAATGCTACAATATTATTATTATTATTATTATTATTATTATTATTATTATTATTATTATTACTTTAAATTAATATTTTTCAGTAAATTTCAATCGCTTTTCAACATTACACGCGGTTTCGAACGCGCTCTGTATTATTTTGTAAATAATTATACGGATCGATTTAAAACCCGTTCATTTAAGCACAATCGATTCATAATATCGTTGCGAATTCGGTAGAAATAAATGTACAAAAACGATATGTTTGATCGAACGCGGAATTTTTTTTTTCAAGTTCAATTTTTCCCCCGATTTCCTTGTACGCTGAAAATGTGCATTGCGGTTAAACGCCCGTTTAGTGTGCCGCTAAAAATGATTCGGTATAAAGATAACTTATAAAATTTTCTAAAAGCGTAATTAAGGCGGATCGCGCCGGACATCAATACGAAAACGATTTCGACACGAGAAAACGTGAAATTGACAGGAATACACGAGATTCGCCGCTGCTCGGCAATGGAATTGTCGAAACACGCGTATGCCGCCTTCGCAGTTCAAATACACAACTGCAGTGCGTTCGAAACGTTTCAAGTTTTTTGTTTTCTTTTTGAACGCCAAAAACTTTTATGGAAACGGCCCCGTTGTATCGAAAACGAAATCGAAAACTTACAATATTTTGTGTGTGTGTGTGTGTGTTGTCAATTCGGACGTCTAAAGCCGCTTTTACGCGATTGCCATACCAATATTTTTATTTATCGCAACGCCGAATGCGCCGCGAGATGTTTCGGACCGGTAAAATCCCTTATTTTTTTTTTTTGATATATCACGTGATTATTCGGGGCGATTGTACGCGCGATTTTACTCCGGCGGACCGAAAATATCCGTTTATTTTTTCTCCTTCGTATCGAAAATACGAGGTCAACGAATCCGCGGCCGTCGAGGCACATTTATTTTTTCATAAAAACCGTGTGACACACAAAAATATATAGATGAGATTATTGAGGCGGAAGAAAAATAAAAATCTGTAATAATCGCGTAGTAGCATTCGCCGCGGTATTTCGCCGTAAACCGAAAATCAAAATACAGCGACTATGCTTTACCTATACGTATAACAGTGGCGAAGGAAACGCGCGAAATTATAAATGAAAACTATTGTCGAGTTCATTTGAATTGTATGGGAAATTAATAATATTACGATTTCGAAAAGACGCGGCGAGCTCTTATAATGTAATACGTTCCTCGCCGTGCAGTAACGTTATTAATTTAACGCAAAATTAACTACGGTTCGGTATCACATTTTGTAAAAGTCCAACGGAATAAGTTTCCATAACACTTCTAGAGTTTCACGTGGTTCTCTCCCTCGATTATTTGCACTGTATTTTTGAACAGCCTAAAATATAGAGGGAGCGAATTTGTGTTGTCGCTCGTAGCTGCAGACGACTTGATGCTTTTCGTCGGAAAACTCTATTGTCAATATCGTAAACGGTTTAAAACGGATCATCCATCTACTGTATCTAAAAGCGGTTGCTTCTCTGACGGTGGACCGATTTTCGCTCGAATTTTCATAAATATCATTATTCAAATCTCGCCTATCGATTATAATAATAATAATAATAATAATAATAATAATAATAATAGCTGAATAATCCGGCTTCGTCCGCGAACTGTTTTTAAAAACGTTCGAATTTAAATTTACATAATTAACGGATATAGTTCACTGCTGTTTGGTGTATACGGCGTTGTCCATCCATATTTTTAGACGTTGACGATAAAAACAATCCTAACTATATAGTTATTGAATTATTGTAGTTTGAATTTCGAAGAATATTCTCGTCACGTGTGTACGTGACACAGTCCTCGGTGTTTTGTTTTTCTTACGCGATTAAATAGAAAAGACGATACTAAGAACAAATTCTCGCAAAATTTATATTTCTCGTGCGAAATATTTTTTTAAGAGTTTGCGCGGATGTTTTTTTTTTTTAAAAAAAAACTATGTTATATGCCTAAAACGATTAAAATTACTACGAATGTAAAAAAAAAAAAATATCTCCTTATGTTCTGTACACGAAGCGGTTTACTATTTTGTTCGTTTATCGTAGAAAAAATAATAATAATAAAAATTCATTTGGGCGAGTCATTTGAATGTTTTCGAAAACGGTTCGTACGCCAGATAGAACTGTTGAGAACCTTTTGCGTTTAGAGTGGATAGCAAAAAAAAAAAAAATTTTTAAAATTCTCTGCCGTTCGATGACGAGAAAACGCCGTACGTTTCTGTTCAACACACCGACCGGCGGACAGTTTAAAGGTGTACTCTACGCAGTTAATTACTTTTAATTGGCATATGTTTACTACTCGTATACACACACACGAGTATTGTATCGTAAAGAAAAAAAACACACACACACAATTATTAAACGTACGACGACGATAGGTATTCACCAGATCGCAATAAACACATACACGTATAATAAAAATAATAATAATAATGTACGTATTAAACGAACCGGCGCAATGATATACTTCACGGACGCACAGGTCTCGTGTATAGCAATCGTGCGGCGAAAAATAATTGTAAGAGAGAAGTACTCTCTGGCTGGCCGAGTACAAGACCATTTTATAATTTAATTGACCGATTGTCGTATAAAATACAAAACGGTTACTACGCCAACGAGACGACGATTGTTTTTTTTTTTTTTTTACAGACAATTTCGATGATCCCGTCGACCTGCACTCACTCGCGTCTCGCCCCGCGTGCGTTTCTAAATATTATATTCCAAGTAATAGTAGTATAGGCGATCGGAATTAAATATTATTATTACTGTGAAACGCAAAAATACGAGCGCTCATGAGATCTAGACGTCGCAAAAGTAATAAATCGTTAATAATAGCATTAAAATATTAAAAATCGCATTCTTATTGGGAGTACGGGTTTATTCGTCATTATGTAATATAGCGCGAGAAGAACTGTTACCGGCGTCGTGCGAAATATTTTTTTTGTTTTTTTTTTTTGTAAACGTTTAAACAATCACTCGAGACAAATGCGCCAATGCCGCGGCTGGGAAATCAACGCATGTCGACTTTGAAAACGCGATAATAATCTTTGTTAGCGAAATGCGTTTTTCTGTTTGGTAAATTATTTATTCGTTTTTTTTTTCGATTTTTGTCGATAGAATGATATTTTTTCCCCTCCGATATACGCCGTTAAATATCGCAGCAATAGTAACCGAGAACTCGTAAGTTTATGACGGAGAGACCGGGAGAGGTTGAGAGTGTCGAAGAGGAACACGGCTTCCGTTTCAATTGCTTCGCCAGCCACCAGCGTCGTTTATTTTGTAAAGAATTAGAAATTTACTCGAAAGACCGTTCAAAGGCATCGAACGACGATTTCGTGCGTCCGTCCTCGCCGACTGACCACGCTGGACCGCGCGATGAAGCCTTTTGAATAAACGAAAAACTGTTGAACGCTTGTGTCGCTCGTGCGCGAAACCTGAGTACTCGTATTATTATCATCGAGTTACGTGTGTGTGTTTTTTCTTCCTTCTCGTCCGCGTTATTATTAAATTCGTATAATAAACGTATTATAATAATATACGCGTGTCGTGCGCAACGACGGACGAACATGATTTTCTCGTTAAAAACGGGGGGAAAAAAAAAATCGTTCTTAACGCTGACGGACAGGTGATATCGCGTGACGATTATTATACACGACCGCCGCCGCAATTGAAACAACAGATTTTCTGTAGATGATATGCGTGCGTGACTGTTATCATAAACGATATTATAATAATGTGTGTGTGTGTGTACGCTGTAGGGGATAGAACACAAAAATTACACGCGTCGAACGATGTTATTTTCGAGAGTTATATTAAAATCCGTCAGAAGAAGAAAAATCAACAGATGACTGGCGACACGGATCGTGTAACTTTTTTTTTTTTTTTTTTTTAATATTAACAATAAAACAATAAAAATGAACGAATCGGAAAAGCACTTCTCGACATTTTATTATTCGTGAATTAATTAACGAAATATCGCGAAATAGTGCGATTTGACGAAAAAACCCCGGTTATGAAAATTAACGGAAATATCTCTTTTCATCATTTACTCGGCCGGTTTCGACGCAAAAGTCATCGTTGAAGTGTGAGAACGAAAAACAAACGTAACACACACACGACGGAACAACGAAAACGAACGGATTGCGCGTAGAATAAATCACGATTAAAAGAACACAGAGAAAAAATAAGAACACGAATATGTTTAATAAATTAATTATGTTTAATAATTAAATGTAAAAAAAAAACAATTATGACGTGATATTAATATTATTTAATACGTACGATTCGACCAGAAGACACTCTATTATTTTTATTGGAAATTTTTTTTTTAATCTTTCGCGTATTCTTTTCTATTATTTTATATACGATTAACTTTTTTTTTTAATTTTATTGTCGAAAAATATTTCTATGTATGTATACGTAAATGTTGGATAGAATGACTGGAACTTTTACAATGATCTCTCTACAAACCGTGTAGTTACACAAGTTACAAACAAAAAAAAAACTATTTATATAATATGTTATACCTATAAAATGTTTTTAATTTAATTTTTCCAACATAATTGCGTAGAAAAAAATATATATATATTATTATAAAACGGTGAAAAGAAAAAACGTTTTTTCAAGTTTATACGTTTAAATTAAATAATAGGTATACAAATATAAGTAAGATTATATAATATATGTTTAAAGCAATATTATTATTAGGTAAAAAATACAATGTTTTAAACGTTACAGTAACGTATTATTTTACAACGGATAATTTCCAAAGCGTACAAAACGGAAATATTCAATAAATAATTACCCCGTAAGACAAGAGTTCAGTTCAGTTCAACTGCACGTTATTATTAATTTTTTTTCTTTTTCATTTTACACTTCGAGATGTACTTTATTAGTCGAAACCGGTATCAAATTTAATATAATTCTTATATTTTTTGTTTATTTTTTTATATATATAAACGGTACACGTTCGTCGAAATAATTTACTCGTCTGAATTAAAATAGGTTTTGTTAAAAAGTCAAAAAAAAAAAAAAAAAACAGCAACTTATCCGTGTTAATATCGTACACATTTTTCACGCGGCATTCTTTACACACACACACACACATACAACAAAACAGGTGTTTTGAATATTATTATATAATATTTCATTATAACGATTGTTTCACATCCACCTATGCGCACGTACAGCTGGTCAACGCGATATTATTATATTGAATACGATACATTTATAATAATAATAATAATATTATTATTATTATTATTATTAGTATTATTATACCGCTGTTTATACGTATAAAATTACGAAAATGATTATTTTTAATATAAAACGTGCTGCAGCTGCGCAGGACGAAATCGAGTGTTATATGACATGAAAAAACAATAAAACAATTTGCTCGTTTCCGAATCATCTGTTTTTGTAAAAAAAAAAAAATACGCACGCGTCCTTTGTAAAAAAAAAAAAACCAGCTGTCGCGTCAAAATTATATAAAAATTATGTGTTTTTTTTTTTTTTTAATTTATTTCTATGTATACAAAAACGACAACGGCCGTCAATATCGTTTCCGCACGGAAATCCGAATATTATTTTATTATAATTCTTTGAAGAAATAAGCGATTTTTTCCCTCCCGCCTCACGTTCAGATATTAGCCAATTTATTTTTTAAGCGTCGTTCTCACGCAATTCACACCTTATACTTATACTAAATTTTCTTCCACAGAAATATGATGTCGAATATTATAACAATCTTTTTCCCCCGTTTAACAGCGTTACCCGCATACGCGATTCAGCGATGTAAATTTGCCGATGTTTTATTTCCCCATAACGAAATACGTTATTTTCGCGCGGAATAAAATTTTGAAAGTCGTCGAAAAATAACGGATCGTATAGAAAAACTTCCGTTACAAAATTATTATTATTATTATTATTATTATTATTATTATTATTATTATTATTATTATTATTATAAGGATTCGGAAAATTTAACGCGTAAAAACATATCGAAATATAACGACGGTTTTCAATGCCGGTAAAATATTAATACGTTAAATGCGCATTTTATGAAATCTGATTACGAGAGTTTTACGATTCGACGCGCGACATGAAAATGGAATGGATTTGTTCGTAAAACAATATCGAAACAGATTATCGGTTATTACATCGCGTATAAAAGAAAGGAAAAAAACAATCGAAATGTTTTAGTGTAATTAGAGAGAGAGGGAGAAAAAATCAATATAAATCGTCGCATAAATAATGTAATTATATAATATATTAATATGAGATTGGATCGCAGAAAGCGGTAGTAGTGACGTGTACGTACGGCACTTGAACATTTTTTTTTTTTGGGGGGCAGGGGAGTCGTGTACGAATTAAAATAATGGACTCGTAAAAAAACGGAAGTTTTTTCTCTTTCCCCCTATGGCCGAGGGAGAAGAAAACCCGGCGGACAATTTCCAAACAAAATTAACGTTCGGTATTATTCGTATATCGTAGAGAATTGTAGCGTTGAAAAGGAAAAAAAATATATATATATATCATAAAAATCGATACGCGTGTCTTTCGCTAAATATTGAAATATGCAAACGAATTCGAGTGCGTGGGTCGGAGTAAGAAGAGCTTAAATCATTCGGAGATAATGCGTACTCCTCAATGCTAATTTCGTACGCTTTTTTTTATTTTTCCGCCGTTTGAACACACACGCACACGCACACAGGTCGTTGTAATAATAATATTATTATTTTAATTATTTTCGCGTCATTACACCGGTGTAGACGGTTCACAGCGCACACTTATATTACGTAAAAACGTTGGAAAATTAAATGATTAGGCTCCGCGGAATCGCGAGTAAATGGTACTTGTCGATGTCTGCGATTGAGTGCGCACTGAACGACGACACTCAACTGGTTTTCAAACGCACAAGGCCCGCGGGGGGCGAGAAATCGCATTAGAGCGTATCATCCACGATTTTTATATGAAAACTTTTTTTCTCGTTAAAACCGACACATAATTTTTTTTTTTTTAAACGACATTTTATTATTATTTAATACACTTTATTTCTGTAACGGAGACGTTAAATCAACGTCATTTTATTACGAAATTCCGTCGCGTAAAATATTTATTTATTTACAATATTATACAATCAACGTAAAAAAAAAATAACGTCATTTCGTAAAATTGGACATTTTTTCACAATAACGTTCGTGCTAATCGGATGAATCCGTAATGCGTACCGTTTTAAATCGACTATTCGACAGTAAAATAAATCTATTGATTTCTAGAATATACGATAATAATAAAAGGAATTCATTTGAAATCGCATTCGAAAACGGAAATCACGAATTCGTATTAAATGCGATAAAATATGTATATTGATTGAAATTCAAACGATCGTTTTTCGTACACTTCGACAATTCTCCCCGGTCGTGGAATGTCGTAAAACCGATAAACGATTTAGCACAAGCGTTGTGTGGATCGTTCGGTGTTCACCAGTCACGATATCGCATAGATCCGATCAAATGACAAACTACACGAGCGATGGACGAATTATATTCAGATTCCCGATGAACGCACAATAATAACGTAGGCGGTTGAAAATGATCGAAAACAATAAGTTCAATGTCGAGTTCTCGAAAGAACATCAATCGGTTTCGTTCATTTCAATGTGAGCGAATTATTATTATTAATATTAAAAAACGCGTTTCTAGTCGCGCGAAAAAAATGTTGTTAAATTTAAAAAGTAATAACGCGCGTACCTTCCGCTTTCAATAAACCGTGTTTGGTATAAACGTTCGTTTTAACGTTAAAACGCTATTAAAATGCAGACGGCATTACGCGCGTGCACAGTATAATATAAACTTATCGTTTTCCTTCGTATCGCCGCTTGTAAAATGTTTCGAATAATTAAAAAAAAAAAAAATTACGCTTATAAATAATGGACATATTTTTTTTATTATTATTATTATTAATTTCGGTCCAGCGGGTTATATAATATTTCTCGGTATTTATAAGGACGCGTTGATTTTTATATAGATATAAGAAGAAGAAGAAGAAAAAAAAACTAATCTCCTCGACAATGCGGAATGAAATTAAATGGCGAATAATAAATCACGGACGATTGTATTGTCGGTATATACGGTTTTTAATCGGCCGGCCACCGTTGGATGCGCGTCGTGTAAGCAACGCGCAAAAGATTGAAAAATGCGAAGAGAAAAGAAAACAAAACGCTAGCGATCGACGCGATTCGGAATTGCGAAAAAATAACCGATTAATTAAATTCAATTCCACCGTTTTTCCGTTGAGATTGCGTATAAAACGCGTTTCCATAACTGAGAGCACGCGCGATTTACGAGCGAAAATAACACGTGTAATTTGCATGGAATTTACAACGTGCGTGTTATAAACGTACAAACACAACGACCGGTGTGCGCTCCTCGAACCACAGACAAATGCCGACGGATAACGTTGTTGATCGCGAAAGTCAAGTCGTTTGAGAATTGTTTGTTTCTCATCGTAATCTTAGCCGAACGCGATGGATTAATTTCCTTTATAAATTGTCGAAATCAACAGACGACGATCGCGTCTCCTCCCCCCGTTTTGCCGCAAACGTTTCGCCAATATTCACCGGCTTCTCTTTTTGACGCGTGATATTCACAACATTTTTTTTAAAACCGAAATTCACATCGCAAACGTCGGACGTTACGAGGCGGGGGAAAAAAAAAGAAAGAAAGACGTCATTTATTTAACAATAAATGACGTACTCGCGATTTTTCTCTCGGTTTATTATCGAAAAATAGTTTAAAAAAAAAAAAAAACCGACCGTTATTTCAAAAAAATCGCTCGAGTCGTCGGATCGCGTTTCTACACCCGGGCGAAAGCGTCACCAAAGACGTTTTAGCGAAAAACCGAAAATGCAAAAGTCGTTGACGTCCGTAATTATGGCCTGGTTTTGCCGGTCCGTGTTCGACAGTCGTCGTTATACGGACAACTGTTTTCTTTACGTTTTCGGCTCGGAACAGTCTTGAAAAAAAAATAAAATACTCAGCGGCGCACACGCAAACCGATGGATAGGAAGAAGAAAGAAAAAAACGTACGAACGCGTATATCCCGGGGGGAGGGGAAGAGGACTGTTACTTTTTATATTATTACACGACATAGAGCGGAAAAGAATGAGAGAGAGGAAAAAATAAAATAAAGCTTTTTTTTTGCTATATAGTTTTGTGCGAGGTACGCGGAATATTAACGAGCCGTTGGCGCCCCGGCTCGTGTGTGTCGCGAGAACGCGCGCGGCGCGTGTGTGGTCCATTCTCGTGTGATTGTACCGCCGCAGCAGCCGAATCCGTCAGCCCTTTTAATCTCTCTGTGTGTAAAAAAAAAAAAAAAAAAAAAAAAATATAATATCAAAACTTGACGTCTGATTAATAGTACATCAATTACGTCAGAGACAAATAGTTCGCGAACGGGTTTCGGTACGTTTTTTACCCCCTTCGGATTTCGCCGTTGTCGTCGGACGACGGAAAAGTAAAGTAAAGAAAAAAAAAAATTCCGTCTGAGGACGAGAGGCGTTTATTTTATTTCTCTCTCTCTCTCTCTCTCTCCGACTCACTTCGGTTATTATTATTATTTATAACAGAAAACATAATTTTGATACCGAGAAACTTAACGGAGCGTTTAAATCATAAACCGTTTTTTTTTTTCATTCTTCTTCTTCTTTTTTTTCCAATCCTATTCTTTGTTTCGTGTGTGGTAATTATAAATTCTTCGACAACGTTTTTATTTTTTATTTTTTCCTTTTCTCTCTAATCAGTCGCATACATCTTATACGCTCTCGCATGTGTGTGTGTATAAATATGTATGTATACACACACACGTGATATATTATAGTCTCTAGCGTACACATATTTGTGTGTGTGTGTGTGTGTTTAATATACGGACGACAGACGATTGGCATCGAAGATTATGTACCGGGAGAAACGCTGCGTTCGGTTTAATGATGCCACCATTAACGGATAATTATTATTATTATTTAATATTATTAAATATAATTATTATTATTATTCTTACGAGTGGCTGATTGAATGCGAACGCGTTCGCGCGTCTAAACCGTGTTCGACAGTTAAAAAACGATTCCGTAAACGTAATATAAAATGAGTTTACAGCATTCACGCGCGTAAATCCGTTCGCCTGCAATCCAAACAATTTTTCGGTCGAAAATATTCATTTTTTTTTTTTTGCCGCGCCTTCTTATTCACGGTACGCGTGAACGTACAAATCAAAAATTATGTGGTTTCCGAATTTGTTCATTTATCCGTACGTCAATAGCGCTATACAATCCAATTGCAATAATAAAAAAATAAATAAAAAATTATTATTGAAATATTGCGAACAAATACGAATCACGAGAGAGAGAGAGAGAAAATTATCGGTTTGTAAAGCGCTCGCGTTAAAATAACAAAGAAAAATTGAATGTATTAACAATTTGATTACACAATAGAACGCAATACCGTTTTTCGTCGCAATAATGTGTTAATTAGAATAGAGGAGAAAAAAACTCCCCGCATATTATGATTGTATAAGAAAAATAAATAGAAATCTCCCCGGCATTGTGTGAAATTACAAATATTTGAAAACCGATCAGATTTTGTATATTTAGAAGCGAAAAAAACGTACTTTCGCGTACTTTTTAACTTTTTTTTTTTTAATTACGATTATTTAAGGTACATAAAATATTATTCGGAACGAGGAGATCTGTTGCGCGTTTAAAATAATCAAAGCTGACAATTTTTTTTTTTTTCGACCGTTTTCCATCGTAGAAATATCGACAAAAACGTAATGATCTGAAGATTACAAAAAAAAAAATCTCCGTACACTCCAGTGTTTTTTTATTTTAGCACGCTCTTTTTTTTTTACTCTACGTCTCTCTCGATTTTTATTCAACAGAGCCCACGCGTATCACTCGGCTAATTTTCATTGAAAACTCGTTTTTGCCACGTTTTAATCGAACAACTTCGACCGACGTATATAAAGTTTAAATAAAAAAAAACATTTTGTTATTGGAAACGAAACGGAAAGAAAAAAACAAATCATTTTAAACACGCGTGTTATAACCTTTCGAATAATATGTTTACCAAATTTATAACGTTAACGAAAACAGAGGAAAAAAAATCACAACGTCGTATTATGTAATAAAAAAAACGTGACAGTTCGTTTTATCGGAATACGCGTAGAAAATAAATACCCGACTCTTATTTCTAAGTAAACGGTACATTTTCGAATACATTTTAGTTTTAATATTTTTTTTTTCATTTACGAAAATTCTAAAACTGAGTGTATGAAAACTGATCGTTGTACAGTAAACAACGACGGACAATGTTTTCTCGGGTATCCAAAATAAACAGACACGATTACCGTTACGCGGCGATGAACACAAGGGCGGTAAATGCCCGCGGCTTTGAATCGCGGAATCCCTTTCCCAGATTTACACTCTGCGAATCCTGGACGTGTATTCGATCCAATAATCAAAAGGCGAACAAGAAAAAATGACGATGGTCGGAAAATGTGTATTTTGCCCGCAATTCAAACGTACCGCGCCCGCATGGACCACTGACATCATCACATCATCCTCAACAATATTACACAGCGTCGAACCGAGTCCGCGTGATTCCGGCGTGCGTTTACCGCAGGGAACACGAAAGGCCTTTTCTTCTGACTGTTTCGACTCATATTATTATTATTACTAATATTATTATAAAATACAATCCAAACGGTAATTTCAAGAAGTTTTCAAGCGAAATACATTCGCGTACTTATGACACGCACACACACAAAGTTTCAAGCGAAACTTTTCGCCATTACACAAACCGTACTGCGACTATACGGTATAATAATAATAATAATAATTCAACACGCGATTAAATCTTTTTTAGCTTTAACACTTTATTACGCGAACAAATGTGTGTGTGTAAAGTATCCGCGCGTTGATTCGCGCCGGGATAAACTCGAGGAGTTATTTTCAAAACGTATTATATAATACGAATGCGACTCACGCGGGGATTTCGAACGGCTATGACGATAAAAGGAACAATAATATCGTACACGACGTGACGACGCGACTGAACTCTGTTTGTACACTAATGTCAATATATTATGTACGAACCAAACGATTCGCGTATTTATATATTCGTATGAACAAACCTCTTGTACGTACACGACAGAAGCGCGCGCGAGACTTGCTATTGTATGTGTGAAAATTCCAATCCGAATTCCAAAACGCTTTCGACGACGATGACGACGAGAATTTCGCTTTTTCTTCCGCTTAAACTTTTCTAATTAAAATAAATGAAAAAAAAAAAAAACGGATTTCCAATATTTGCTACGCGTACGCTTTTAACACAGAGAGCGCCGTATGACCAACGCACGCGCGCCCACCACACTCCGCGAAAATAAGACTTATCAATTATTTATACATTTCGTAAATCGCGCGAAAAAGAAGGAAAAAACGTCTTTTTTATAACTCCTGTTTTTACATTCCCATTGACGATAGACACGAATAATGTTTTTCATAGCGTTATCACATGTTATTATATAGAATCATTCGTCGATGCGATTAATGACATCTCAACGGAAGACGCGTTTGATGACAAAAAAAAATTAAACGTTGCGTTTTCGTTTTGGACGCCAACGAAAATCGAATGCCAAAAAAATCACTTTTCAAACCAAACGTTATTACATTATTTACAATTCTATTTGTCACTACTCTTATTTGTGCGCGAGAGCGGATTCACTGACCTGCCGTATTTGAAAAATAAGTGTATATATAATATATACGTATAGTCTCGATATTCAAAGTGATTTACGAGCGAGAATAATAAGTGCTCGTACTTGTACGAAATAAATAACAACGAATTTCACGTTAAATTCAAAAGTGGTAATTAATATATAGAGATTTACTTAGAAATTAAAAATTTTTTTTTCTTTACTTTTACGAATAAAATACAAAAAAAAAAACGAATTAAATAACAAACAAAAAAAAAAAAGACATATTTTTATTAACAAATTAGACTCTTCTGATTTAGTTTTAGAATTAAAGTGTTTATTGATCTATATAGAGGATACAGCATACCCACAAAATCGTAGGATACGTTTTTTTTTTCATTTTTCACTCTCTTCGACACGTAAATCCATAGCCAATCGTACTTAAATTTTCGTCTCGATAAACATACGGAATAAGAAGTTATAAACGATCGATTGATTTCACATTTAATCTCAATATACACTTACAACACGTTGTTCAGTTTATAATATTATTTCCAATACCCGTAGAATTTGTTTATAATCGTCGCAATAATTGATAGGCGTTTTAAAATACCGCGTGTCTAAACTTTCGCTATGATTTTCAAATAACTAAAGTATTACACATATCGTTTCAAAAGTAATAATAATAACCGTTCCGACGAGTCGCAATAGTGTGTGTCCATTTTCCGAAAACACTTTTTCAAGTACAGTACACTTTTTTTTGGTTTTCAAAATATTTATAAAAAAAAAAAAAAGAGAATAATTTTTATCCAATGTGGCTTCCGATTAATTCCGACCGTGTCCGATGCACCCGAAAGTTGAGAAAAACACTAGTATGGAAAAAAAATAACAACTCTTTCGTCATAATACAATATACGATATCGTATTTTATTTAAAACTTTTATATATATATATCGCGCGTTTAACGATTTTTCATAAATACAATACCGACAAGTTTTGTGAGACGTCCGACTAAATCCAAAACTAATTCAAAACAAGAACGGTTTGAAAATATAAAAAAGTGAATCACTTTATACTTAATTTCATATTGAATTAAAGCGAAAATTTTGATTTTAAATAACGATTTGCTCTTGTACTCGTATTTATGGTTTTATAAGACCGATTGTTACATATGGAGCAGAAACTTGCGTAATTCGAAATGCCGACGAGAACAGACTCCTCGTTTTTGAAAGGAAAATTCTGAGAAAAATTTTCAGACCTGTGAAGGACAGTGTAACTGGAGGCTTAGGAAGAACAAGGAACTAGAATCATTGTATCAAAAACCAAACATCGTTGAAGCAATAAGAAATAAGAGACTACAATGGGCAGGACACGCCTGGAGAAACCAAAACCCATTGCTCCGTACAGTGCTAGAAAAGCCTAACCCTGCAGGAAAAAGACCCATTGGAAGACCGAGAATGAGATGGGATGATGTAGTGAAGAATGATGTGGAAGATCTAGGAGGAGCAGAAGTGACTGGAGGGCGCGAGCGGCTGACCGAGATGAATGGAAAGCGGGATGTATGATGTGGGATGGATGGTCCTAGAGGCCGTTAACACCCAAAAAAAAAAAAAAAAATTTATGATTTCATTGAATGAGAGATATTTTTGCTTTTTAATGTGTATCTAAACCACGAGACGTCAAATCGGATCCAATGTAAAAACGGAATATATAATATACGTTCATATAACGTTCGGATTCGCGGGAATATAACAAAAAAAAAAAAAAATGTAAACCGTACAATTCGGATCGCGTGTACTGTTTTATCGTCGCAGCTTTGTCATAAAAAAAAACAAAACGCACAAAATCGTTTCACATAGCTGGTCGGAATCGTTTTGTAAATTTCGTTTCAGACGCGAATAACGTTAAAAGACGAGAGCGGTGAATCCGATGTTTCGTTTCGCTTATTCTATTTTTTTTTTTTTTTTACGCGTTATCAACGCGTTCCGATTCCGTTCGTCGCGCTTGAAAAAAAAAAAAAATGTAAATAAAATACGACAATGGAGACATCGCGAATTAAACGTATTCAACGCGGAACAAAAGTTATTGTACGTCCGTCAGACGTCCGCGCGCTGCACGAAAATGGGAGGGACGGACGTTCCGCACTATTATTATTATTATTATTATTATTATTATTATTATTATTATTATTATTATTATTATTATTATTAATTTTCACGGCGCGTAATTTTCAAATTCGTCGTGCGCGCGCGTAAAACGTATAAAATACACTCGCCAATAATACGACGGCCCTTTTTATGCATTCAACCGTCGTCGCGTACGCGTTATAACGAGTAAAAACGATATTGTCGGGCCGTACGATAATTGTCTTTTATTAATTTTCATTTTTTATTTTTTTTTCATTTCGTTTTCTATACGAGCGCCGCGTTACCGCCGTAGGCGTCTCGTCCCTTAGGGCCAAAAGCAAATTATTATCGTCGTCACTGTGATCAGTGGCGTGTTTATCGGCGGCGGGCCGACGACGAGATTTCGGACCCCTTCCCAGCTCGGGCCGACGAATGCGCGCGGACACACGCGTTGGACGGTAACGCGACGGAAATATCGCATGGAATCGTTTACGAGTCCCTCCTACGTTTTATTAACCATTGGAATCTTTTCGAAACGAGTAGAAACGAATAGTGACTTGCAAACGCTGCGTATTCGCTGCTGTACGACGCAACGATGTTTGTCAACGTGGGCGAGGGACAATTCGAAAATCGTTTTCCCCGTCACTCCGTCCGTTCGGCCGTCGTCGTGCCGAATAAAAAACAAATCATTATTGCTTACTTGTGTCTGCAAATCAGACAATTTCAGCGATCGACGCGCAATTATCATCGTCCAACGTACAACGATTATTGGCTCATATGAAAATACGCTTTTTTTTTTTAATTCGCACTGCTCGTACGCGTCGACGGATCTCGTCGAATCCCCCCCGGGCACGCGTCGTGTTTTCACGCTGCGGACTCTAGTGAAAATTCGTCTACGGGGAAAAATTCTCGACGTCGAATCGAACGTCGTGTCGAATATTTTTTTTATTTATTTTTTTTTTGTAACGGACTTTGGTTTACCGAAACGCTTAGGTTTTTGCAAATTTTTTTATTTTTTTGTTTTCGCGCCCTGACCAACACAACGTTTTACAAACGATAACGGAAAAACGAATCGACGAAAACCATTGGTTATCGAGTCATTGAATTTTGAAATTCGCTCGTGTTTGAAAAGAACACGCTAAAAGAGGGACGGGGGGGGGGAGGGATTCGTCATTTTAACGTTACGGACGAAGGCGCGGCCGCGGCGTTCGTACTCGTCAGACACTCGGTTTCAACGATTATTCAAGACGAATTTTTTGCATTTTCTTTTTTTTCCGTTCGTTCTTTCATTATTGTGAGAATTACACGTGATTTAATGAAAAAAAAAAAAAAAACCACTTCCCCCCGACGAGTCTGAGCGAACTCCTGTCGGTACTCATACTGAAAATATCCCTCCGTCCGTTATGAAAAACCACCTGAAGTAAATGATTTTCGTATAAGTTCATTAAAATTAATAATTATAAAATCGTGTAAACGTATTGCGAAAAAATGTACATACATATATATATATTTGTGTTATAAATCAAAAAAAGCCCCCCGTCCACAATTATGTTTCCGAAAAGAAAAAACGCGGCGAGTCGTTAAAAACGACGATGAATAGGCGATTTACACGTCTCTGAATCGCGTCAAACAGATGCGTTACACGAGTAGGAGGAGAAAATGAATAAATTAGAACAAAAAAAAAAAAAATTTTTTTGTTGAAAACGAGTAGGAGGAATTCGCTCGCTAACAAAAAATAAAAATGCCTCCTCTCCTCCGGGACGATCCTCCCCGAGGATTAGTCGATATAATATAAATATTATAAAAATGTAAATTGCGCGTGAGATAATAATTTATATTATACACTAGCGAGCGAGTGGCGAGTGCTAGCCGTTCGTCGTATCAAATATACTATTATTATTATTATGCGCGAATGATAAAAAAAAAAATAAAAAAACACGACGCACGAGATATATATTATAATATACGACGCGTGTACACATTGTAAATATTCGAGGATGCTGTAAGGAGGAAATTAGAAAGCAATAACCTATAACTCAATTCGGTCTTTGGGCGTTTCGACGACGTTTTAACATGACAAAAAAAAAATGTACATACATATCCGTCTACGGAAATATTATTATATGTATATTACGTCGTTTAATGCGTATGTGTGTGTGTATTAATAATATTATTATAATAGTCGCGTGTATAATAATACATACAGTTTTCCATAACAATATGTTATCCCTTTGGCGCGTGTAATAATAATAAGCGTGTAAAAACCGAGAGGGAATATGTATAAACAAGAATATATTATTATATTTTATATTGTAATGTAATCGATGAATTATGATCCGTACGGTTAATGTCGTGTGACTGTCCGGGATATGGGAAGGGCTAGCAGCATCCTCGGATACGTCCTCCTCGATTCTCGTCATCATCTCCTGCTTCTGTATACTCTTGCACGCCGCTTCTCGGGCCGAATTATTATTGTAATAAAACAAGCTTATTTGCGCAATATATTTTTATTTACATAATACGTCATTAATAATAATATTGTGTTTATTTTTTTGTTGAACGCGTACCTATTTATTTGCTATTTTTTCTATTTGCTTGCTACCTATTTATATACTGCAGTGCCGTACAACTCGTGTGTGCGTGTATTCGAATTTCTTAAAAAAAAAAATAAAAAAAAATCAACGAATCGTTAGACATTCCGAGGCGAATATCTCGTATATTTGTGATTTCATAGTGATTTTTATTTTTAATTTTTTCCGACTATAATATAGAGGACAATGAATGGATATCGTCATGCTCCCCCCCCCCCCGTTACGTTTTAATTTGTGATTTGCTTATTGTTTTTCCTCTTAATCCCACAAATTCTCGTTTTCGTTTTAAAGCGTAAAACCATAATAATAATAATATCGCGACGTGTACTAGTATGATTTAGAAAAAATCATGAGAATAGCCGCATTTTTATTGATTTTTTACATATTCATACATGTTTTAAATAAATACATAAAATTGCTGTTATCAGGACCGGGGACTGGGAGGTTTTCGATCCCACTGTTCTCGGTCAAAATAACGGGCCCGAAAAATCCAGTTGAAATTTGTTGTCTAACGCAACACAAATCTAAACTTATAAACGTAGTACCATGTATGCGTCAGTGAAAATAAATGTATTTATTAATAAACTTCTACAAAGCGAATTACTTTTTTTAATAAATAAAGTTTATACGCATATTTTTTGTCCGACGCGCCTACTAATACGTACGCGCGGCTCAATACTATGCCAAAAAATTATTTTGATTATGAGCGAGACAGAAATTTCGACGAAGTGTAGGAAGACGGGTTTATAATTATTTCCGAAATTTCTCCGCGTCGTCCGATATTTCTTTTTCCACAGACACAAGCATCTAACCGTTGACTAGACGATGAAGCTTATTGTACACTGATAATACTGACAAATAAATTTGTAGTTCTTATTTCACTGATTTATATTACGTATAATATTCGACCATTATACGTGTAAATAAATAGTTCGACATAATCGAATTAATTTCAATACGATTTTTTTCTACATTTTTTTTTTTTGTTTAGATCAAAAATAAGCGGCCCACTGTGCTATAGAATAGTTATTATTATTATTATTATACATGACGACAGGATGCTATTAGGCCGTCGGTTTGAGTGTACGAGCGTATAAATTGCGTCGAATATTACAATATGAAATTACAAAACGATAAATCGCCCGGATGGTACGTACGAGCTATTAAAAAATAATTTACATACGACAATATTATATTATTATTATTATTACGATATATGCGCGAGCAGTATGGGCGCAGTTTATGCGCAATTGTGTACCTATTTACATATATATTATAGAAATTTAATTTAATCAGTTTTTGGTGGGAGTATATAATAATAATAACAATGACAATAATTATAATAATAATAATAAATCAGAAGTTCCCATTAACGTTGTGCGTTTATGATGAACAACGGCGGCAAGAAAAAAGTGAAAAGAAAATCGCCTCCATACACTTTTTATCGTAAAAAAAAAATATAAGAATAAACGAATATAGTAAGCGAATTCTATTATTTCAATTTCAATGCGAATCGTTCGTATACCGTACAAAATAATAAAATTTGGATGTAGTTTTTTGTTTTGAAATTATAGTACACCAATAGTCAAGGGACTTATTCTCGATGGTGTAAGTATAAAAATTCGTTCCCAATGTGAACAACACAAAGTTTCGAGTGGTTTATTTTCTTTTTTTTTTTTTTGTAAAAAGTATAAAACCAGATTTATTTCATTACAATTTTTTTGTTCTATTAAATAATCGAACATTAACAAACGACGAATAACGTTTTACTCATACGAGCATTTTGAAATTCGTGACGTCGTGAATAAATTGCGAGACGTTCGCAAATTCTGCGTCGTTCGGAGTTATTCCGCGTGCAACGACAACGTGGTGGTGGTGTCCGATAATAATCGTTCAAAACCTCTCGGAATTCCTTAAATAATTATTTTTCACTTTAAAAACGACACCGTTCGGCCGTAGCTGTTTTTTCAATACAGCCGCACCCTGCGATATTTCTCGTAACTCGGTTTTAGTTCGGCGGACTCAAAAGCGATTTTTTTTTGCAAATTTTATTTTGTCACGTTGAAAAGGCGAATAAAATTACAAACGTTCGATGAGCTAAAAACTGCGTTCGATAAACTCGAAAGCATTCCGTTTGGAAAGATTGCTCTATGTGCGGTGCGAAATGAATCAAAATTCACAAACGAGAGAATTCGTTAAAATATATTAAAATTCGCGTATAAAATCATTCGAATGTCGAACGCAGATGACGACATTTGTCGATATTTTCGGATACCGTTTTATTTTTTTTTCGAAAAGAAAATTGTACTCAATGAAACGATTGGAAAATCGGCCAAAAACGTACCGAGGATTAGATTTTTATATACCGAAACGGTAAACGCCAGAGTCGAGATCGTGCACTGTTCGTGCGGAAAAAAAAACATTTAACAAAAAAAAAAAAACGCGCGTCGTCGTCGTTTAACGGAATCGAAAAAAAAAATAAAAATCGAAGCGACAACCGCGTGCGGACATCGCGAACGAGTCGCGGTAATTACTACTACTGCAGCAGTTAGTAGACGGGGGGGAGATGAGATTTTCGACGTTTCTGAAATGAGAAGGAGAAAAAACGAAGCGAAAAACAAACGCACGCTCGAGCGGTGTGTGGTGTTATTATAAAATATTTTCATACGCAACCTCGGCCTCTCCCCTACACGTCTTCTTCGTCCGTAAATCACGCGGCGCGATAATTATTTTGTCTCGTTTCCGCGTCGCACTAATTCTCGTGACGGACGGGGTGCAAGAAGATATACACATTTTCTCTCTTTTTCCAAATTACAGTATTATGACTAACGCGTGTTAGTAGCGGCGTCGGGATAGCTAAAATTAAACACGCACATCTTTCCGTCCGAAATTAATAATAATAATAATAATAACAGCCATCGTTCGTGCGTACGATTCAGTTATTTTATAATAGAGACACGAGCGCGATAATTATTATACGATTCGTAATTTCGAAAGATTCGCGAGATCGGCGCGCGCAAAAAATAAAACGAGTACACACACGGTCTCTCGCGGTCGCGTTACGCCGTATTCGCCGTTTCGCGCGATTATTTTTTTACTATTTTTTTAATATTTTTTTTTTTTTACTCGCGCATACACCGTTTACACCGCTCGCAGAATCGAAACCTGTGTTTATGGACCGGACGATAACGTCCAATTACATCGTCAAAAAAAAAAAAAAAAAGAAAAAAAAACCGGCGAAAGGGGAGGAGGGAATTCGGAAAATTATAATAAACGCGTTATCCTTCCTTCCTCTGCTACGCGGCAACCCGTCCGTCCGTCCGCTTTCCAACTCGTCCGAGATCTCACGGGTTGTCTGTCGGCCGCGTATTATTATTATTATTATTTCTGTTTCTGTTAGACGAGGCCGTGTCGTGTACGCGGTTTAACGAATACGGAAAGAGAAAATAACGACGACGACGACGACGACGAAAAACGGTAAGAAATATACACGAATACGGGCGTACTGGAAATGATTTACAACGAAAATGATCACAAACCGTCAGCGCGGCGCAATCGCGTTGCACAAACGTGATGAACGTCCGCCGTTCGTTTTAAACGTTTTAAACTGCACGCGCGTTTATGATTTTCGGCTTTTCGCCGTCGGTTCGTTATGCGATATAAACGCGATTTTCGCGCATTTATCGCAACAAACAGCGAAACTCAAATCGCCATCGTCCTTTAATCCTCTTGACGCTTCTACGTTTGTAGACGACATGTGTTGTAATATTTTTTTTTTTTCGTAATTGGAAAAATTTTATTTAAATCCGATGCGTACGACGATGTGTTTCTAAACGTTTCCGCCGATCGGTTTCGATTCCGATCGCGAATTATTAACATGCGTAAATCCCGTTTGTATAAAAACAATCCGATAAATACAACGCGTAATAGAAATTTGACATTATTCCGTCGGTGCGATTGGATTACATTTTTATTGATTTACGAAAACCCGCGGAAATTTTTCGACTAGACCCACGGTCACGCGACGCGCGTTTCGTCTTCCGCAACGATATTGCGAATTCTAAATGTTTTGTGAATCGGAAAAACGAAAAACAAAAAAAAAAAAAAAAAATTCGCATTTGAATTACGTGCGCAATGTAATTTTAGCGTTTCGAAAATTTTTTTCTTGACTAAAAGAGGCTTCTCCATTATAATTTTCCCGATTGAAGTTTCGCACTGATGGAATTAATTTCATTCCGTCACTGATGCAACGGAACGAAATCAATTTAAAAAACGCGCGTTCTATTTCCCTAAGAACGTTCGTTTCGCCGTGCAGTGTAAAGCTGTGCGAATGAAAAATCGTTACAAGGAACGAAGTCATAAATTTGAATTAATTTTTCGCCGGGGGAAATTTATGTACAATATCGTCACCGTTCCGTTTTTTTTTTTTATATATACACTATTCGGCCAATTAGCGGTGGTCCGACCGGAGATATTATTACAAATGTATTTATTATGACTCGCGAGACAAAATAAAACACACTTTACGCGTCGACCGGACGAAACGTCTAATTTATACGTTTTTTTTTTTTCTAATATGTATTTTATTTATACGCGTTTGTTAGCTCAAATACGTTTATATAAATAAAATATATTTATGAATTTATGTGCGCGCGTGTTTTTTATTTTCTATACGGACACTCGCGAGCGTTTCTATAAATAATAACACTATAAACATAATTTTTACGGTGTAAATTGTTCATTTTCCGTCGTCCGGCCTATTGCACAATTCCTCGTTTTTATAAGATATTTCATTTCCCGCCGACGACGTGTCGCGCCGTTATTTATAATAATTAACCGATTATTCCGTGCCGGTTTGCTCGCTCGCACGGGCATTTTTTCGAAATCGCAACAGCGCGTGCGAATAGCGCGGACAAACCGTCCGCGTCAAGAAAGTCAAATAATTATCGTTTATTATTATTATTATTATTATTAAACGTCTTGTGCTCGGTAAAATCGCTCGCATTTATTGCCTCTTGCGCAGCGCACAATTGCCGTTTAACAATTATGTGCAATATATAAAAAGCGTATTGTTTTCGTATCGCGCGCGTGATAATATTATAACGTCGTCCCGTGTTTCCTGCTCGTTTCACAAGGCGTTTAAAACAAAAAAAAAAAAAAATTATAATACGCTATTATTATTATAATATACTGCGCGTTGTTCGTACGATATATTATTATTATTATTTTGTTTTAAAACGCGCGAATCGTTACGAACAATAAAATATTTTACACACGCACACCACGACTCGGACTTCCGTTTACTGTAGTGCGCATAGAGACTGATCCGAGCAACGAACTTACCAGGGAGTGCTTGGATGTATTATCTCTCGGATAATTTCACCACGTGAATTTCATTGAAATTCCCAACGTTCAAGTCTCTGCTCATGACCTCATATATATATGTCATTATTATTATTATTATTTTAAACGTTGAACGAGAATTGAACGTCGACCGTTTTGACAAACAAATCATGTATGTACCAGAATTCGATTACAATTCGCTCGTATGTGCTATACCACACGCAGTTCCGTCTTAATGGGGCGGGTTTAATAATTCTTTTTGTACAGTAATGCGACGACGTGATCTCTATCTCGACTTTGTCCCGTCAAGGCTAATAATTGTAAAGTCTCAAAAAAAAAAAAAAAATGATTTCATTTCATTTGATTCGAAATTTAAATGATACATTTGTAAATACGATAATTACGCGCTTTTTGGATTCCGCTGTTTTTGTACCATTCGCCGAATTCGAATAGACATGCGTTCGAAAAACAGCAGCGTACTTCCGATTCGATCGAAAATTGTTTGATTTTTTTTCCCCGGAGGTGGTTGTTCGAACGAACTGTGGAAGATATTGACAAATAATGTTTTGGCGCGAATAAAGTTCCGAAGTCCATCTGTGAAACCAGACGGTGTGTGTTTTCGTGCGCGGTGACGCATATTCTTCGAAGCTTTTAACACCGATCGACCGGCAAGAAAACAAGAAAAGACGCTCAAAAAAGCCTTGCAAAAAATAGAAAAATAATAGAGATTCGAAGACCATTTCGGTTCGTTCAAAACACACGAAAAATAGGTGGGAATTTTTTATTTTCGCTATTCGTTTCGTATTGAGACGCTCGTAATCGAAATCTGTCGGTCCCCATTGAAATGGGTAAATTTTAATTATAAGCGAAAGATTTTTTCTACTGTACGCTGAAAAATCGTCGGACGCGCAGTGGTGCGCATAACAAATTCACATTTTATATAACACGTAAATACGCGTGTTCAAACAGTAACAATAATATATCGTTGCGTAATAAATTACGCGCGTAGTCCGAACAATAATAATTCATCGGAAACGTGTATTTGTTTTTTTTTTTTATGACATTTGGCTTGCGCTGTATACATATTACGTCGTATAATATATTATAATACAACGCGTAACGGGCAATATATTAAAAAAAATTTTTTTTCTCTCTTTTTTTAATACGCACCACAACGATATCGGCTCGGATATAAACACACACATACACACGTCTTGTACGCGGATGTATTTTTGGACCGAAACTGGGTCAGAAAAACGTTAATCATATCGCGTACCACACTGGAATAGCGCACGCGAGCTAACGTGGCGTTCGTTCGTTAGTTTTCCAAATCGTATTCCGTTTTCGCACGGCAGAAATTCGATTATATTACGAGCGATTATATTAATAAGAAGAAGTCTTCCTGAAAAACTCTATCCGTCCGGAAATTAATATTTATTTTATAATATTTCATCTCGAATAATATGTTTCGTAAATTCGTGCGACGGTCGTGTAGAAAACGACATAAGAACACAATAGGTCGGCTGAGAAAAGTAAATTTTCTCGTACGACATCCGAACATTGCCGGCGTATTTGTGGAAATGATTTTTACGGGGAGTGTGTTTCGAAGATATTTATTTATTCTACCGCACTACCTCCCCTTTAAAACTCTGTATCAATACAATTTCTATTTTTTTTTTTTTTTATAACTCTAAAATTATTTTTAAGAATACAATAATACTGTGAGTTCATCGATGCAACACCGTTTAATCGGTTCAAACTGTATTAATGACAATTTGTAAATTGTTGGAACGAATATTTATATGAACTTTATAATTGATTTGTTTATACTTTATTATGATACCGCTGGATTCCGTTCGAAAAATCAAAGATCGACTTTTGAGAACGTTATTTTTCCGCACTCGTCGTCACTTCGGCGTACCGATAAATGTTAGAAATAATGGTAAATATGAATTCCGCGAACAAGTCTGGAGGAAACTACAGCGATTGGATTTCTCCTACCCCGTGATCGGAATATAGTTTATTTTTTTATTATATTGAATATCTGTATAATACTCGTACGGGGTTACGCTATAATTTTGTTTCCATCGAGCCGTCCGTTACGACGACGATATTTTTTATTTTTTACGTTCACTACTGTCGTCAAAATATTTTTATTACTCTCAACAGTAGTTCTGTTTTCTATGTACACATGAAATCATTTGTTTTTTTTTTCTTTTTTCGCACAACGTGCCCTAACTGAAGCCGTAGCCCTCTG
Source organism: Chaetogeoica ovagalla (assembly GCA_032441825.1). Classification (NCBI taxonomy): domain Eukaryota; kingdom Metazoa; phylum Arthropoda; class Insecta; order Hemiptera; family Aphididae; genus Chaetogeoica; species Chaetogeoica ovagalla. Next base: position 528,882 of record CM063749.1, on the reverse strand, counting down.
GATCCGCCTACAATACGATATAACGCGCACGCTTGTTTATTTATATTTACACACACACACAGTAGTCGTCTACAGAGTATTTAAAATTTAAATAAACGATAATATTCCGAATTGCTTTTTTTCAAAACGCCCCGCACGTGTCTCGTCCAAACGTTTTTCGCAACCGACTTATAATAACAATAGTCCGCGAGATATCCCGTGTGTAAATAACGATTTACGCGCGTGTTTTAAAAAAGTTCCGTTTTCTTTTTTTAAAAAATCTCTACTGAACTCGTAGCGACATAATAGTTATTTATTCGGCGCGGCAATACGCAATCGTGCCGAAGAGCACAATATCATGGAAAATAGAATCGCGTGAGTATTGGATTTGTGTTTGTTCGCCGCCATTGGTATCCGGATAAAAAGTCATCGTCAAATAAAACGTACACACTCGTGTAAAATCGAAAACGTACTTGTGTATTCGTTCGCGTTATTTCGCACGCGTTGTTTTGATCACGTCTCAGTCTTTTAATTATAGAAACAGTTCAGTTGTGTAGTTTTCAATATTCGACTGTCCGAAACCGTGGAACTTTTTTTATTATTATTATTATCGTATCCTTTTTTTTTTTTTTTATATACGTTAAAGATATTAATTGTACTTGTCGTATTCGTTTACGCCCATAAAAACACGCGGTCGCCCCGGGAGAGACAATCGCGCGTCATTCGCAGTGGTCTCCTCTCTTGAACACCACCGCCTCGCCGTGATTTTGTACGCGCGCGCGTGTACGCCGCGAACCATTCTGAACACTGGCGGCGACGGTTAAAAAAGGGCGACCGTCCGCGGCGGGATACATCCAATATAATAATCTCATAATCCCGGACGACGAATTTCATTATAGAGTCGATTTTTTTTTCCGATTTTTTTTTTCCTGGACCGAAAATAACGATCGCGTACGCGTTGACCAGCGTTCGTCTCCGCCGTACGCGCGCCATTCGCTCGCAACTCGGCATTGGCTTTAGGCACGCTCGCTTCTCAACCTTCTTTCGATCGATTTCTAATTATTTTCACTATGCGCTTCGGCGTGCTGTTCTATACGCATTCTTCCATAAAAACGTGCCGACGACGTTCGCGGTAAACGCGTGACTCCTTTATAGTGTTTTCGTAATTCTGTATAGTATTAAAAACGTATAAACCGCGGTATAAATATCGAATTGAGAAAAGCGAAAACGAATTGATGAAATTCGAAATATTTTCTAAATCCGTACTTTGTGTCGTCGACGAGACTACGGGAAATTATCGTGTACGGTGCCCGCGGCAGAGAAGCGTATTTCGTTTCCCGCGGTCACTATACCGCGTGGACACGACATAAATATACTCGTATATATATATGTCTTTTATATACGAAATCTATTAGATTTGATTATTAGTTTTCTCGGGACTCGAACAAAAATACGGGTCGGTGGGCAACGCGCGGTATTAGAACAAGAAGAGTGTAATAAATTTTTCTCTCGATCATATTGATCGTTTCAATCGTTTACATCCGTCCCCAGGAGATCCATGTCATCTCGGAACGCCCAGTTTTATTTCTCGACGGTCATTTGTGTCGAACATGTCACTGGTGCCGATCGAAACGCGGTCGTACGGAGCTTGTAGGACGACACGGACGAATGTGGCGTTCATCAAATATTATTGTCGGATGACCGATGAAGTTAGAGACAGGTGGCAACAGCGTTGTTCCACGCGGTGTCTGAATCGGAGCGATCCGAAGGAATACGAATGAAATCAAAAGCGTCGTCCGGCTTAGAGGTTTCGAATGAAGACCGGATCGGTCCGATAAAAACGTGACGCGTTACGCGTGTGTGTACGCGATCCCCGTTCCGTTTTCTCTGTCGTTTGAGCCGCCGGTGGATATGATTTGACGTTAACGCGGAGACGTTTGGAAATTCGTCGACCGGTGATTTACGCGCGTGAACCACGCGTGTATTATTCACGTTTGTCTCGGTGTTTTATTGAACCCTTGACAAATTGGATTTGACTTGTCAGTAATAACAACAAACGTACGCGCGGCGCGCGTCCACGCCGTACGGGACCGGGAGAAAACGGCGAACAACGCGTGCCTTATTATAATATATACGCCGCGCGCTCTCATGTCTGCACTGCGTGCGGTACGGCGGCGGGTGTACCGCGTGTGCTTTCACTGCCGGTGCGGTGGATATCATCGCGTTGCGACGAGAATACATTAACTCGACGAATACGGGAGATTCGACTGGCGTCGAATAAAATGTAATTTGGACACGCGTTCAATTTAAAAGCAAATAATTTCGGTTTAACTGAGATTTATGGGGCCGCCGGATACGTTCCGGGGTCGAGACGCGCGCGCGCGCGCGCGTGCCGCGCCGGCAGAAGTAGTCGCGAATACCGGAGTGGAAAAGCCGATGGTGAGACGCCATCCCCGATGGCGGCCCGTGGAGATGACGGGCCCGGGACGCGGCGAGCGACACCGCCGGGCAGGAAACGGACGACGACGACGATCAATCTTTTTTTTATTTAGACCGTCCGCGGCAGCGGAGGGGGGGAGGGAATCAATAATAACAAATAATATAGTTAAATTAAAAACCAGCGATTTGTCTTCTCTCCTCCTGTTCTTTAACCGTCTTCTTTACGCGTATAAAACGTCCTAAACGTCCTCCGCCAACGCTATTATTATAATAATAATAATATATTTACGTTGTTTTATCGCCGCGACGATTGTTTTTTATATATATATTAAATTATTATCTCGTTAAACGCGCGGAACTCGACACCTTCTTTCGCGTTCGATATTCGAATTATTTTACGTAAATCCTATTATTATTATTATTATTATTATTATTATTATTATTATTATTATTTTAATAACATATACATTTCTTTTATTATAAAAACTCAATTATTTTCGATACGCCGGCGACAATGGCGTAGTATTTGGAGAGATGCGTTGCGCCCCTTCGCTGTTAGGTTACTGAGAGTTCAATTACACGCAATTTTCCGTCTTCAAAAAATATCACTATGATATTTCGCATTTTGTTCGACTAATATAAATTCATGAACTAAAGTGTACTTTTTGTTTAAATATAAATTTCCGAAATATTGATATTATTATTTTATTTATTTTCTCACTTTCTCTCTCTCTCTCTCTCTCTCTGGAAGTTGTAGTGATGTTTAATAATAATAATAATAATAATATTTGCATCTCCAATGTCCAATTCTCCAAAATCTCCAGTTACGCCACTGGCCGGTGAATAAGTAATTTTGACGAAATCGTATTTTTCCCCGTTTTTCAACACGATTTTTCGGTAGTTATTTTTGAAACGCGTTTAAAACCCGTATTTGAGAAAATCGAAAAACGACGTCCCCCCTCGTAGTACCATCGCTCCGTAAAATTAGCACATTTTCGCGTATTAAAAACTATCGCTGTTCATTTTTGTGGGATGATTCCGGCAATCGTTTTGAAATTTTAAAAACAACAAGCAAATAAAAATGTATCAAATGAATGGCGTACAGTAAATAAAACTACGCGTTAATAACTCGGCGTTTTTCCGATAAAATGTGTGTTCGGGCGCGTTCTCGCGGGCCGCCGTCGTCGACGCCTCGAACACGATTTCATAGGCAATTTAAAATACAAACCGGTAAATTTCGGGACGCGCGCCGAATTCTTTCCAAACGGCTGAAAACGTATTTTCAAAACGTTTTCATCAAATACTCTGCGATTCGAACACGTCGTCGAAACGTTTTAGGACTTGTGAAACTGTTCAGTTCGTGATGTTATCATAATTGACTCTATACCAACGAACGTAGTTCGGAATTTTATTACGAAAAAAAAAAAAACCGCGACCAACGTCGGGATTAGAACGACTTCTGGAAAACAGTGCCGAAACGCTACGCAATCGATTCGGACGGTAATTTATTAATTCATCTAGACGTAATTATGACGATGGAAATAAGGATATACATATATATCCTATATTGGGAAAAGACGAAAGACATGGACGCATAAAGTCGTTTTCACATTTTCAACGATGTACTCGGAGGAGTATTGTAAAAAAAAAAACTGCGTTATTATTTTTTTTAACAACTTTTTATATATATATATATATACGTAAATGTGAGTGTTATTAATGTTATATATATACGCTTCGATCGTACGGGGAAAAAAAACTATTATTCGGCGCAGTGGCCTTTAGTTAAATAATATTATAGAGGATATCGCGTGATCGTGACTTGATTTATGAAAAATATCGAACGCCTACAGAAAACGTATTGAAGAGATTCACTCGTCGTAAATTATTTTTCTTTTATTATATTTAGTCATAATAAAAATTGCATTATTTCACTTAAGAGAAACACGACGACGACGACAAACAACGACGAGAGCTTATAAACGTTATTATTTTTATATATATATATATGTGTGTGTTTCGTGCGATCGTAAAAAATGTTTGAAAATATATCGTAATATACGAGTTATTTTATATTTTATTCGAATGGTGGTTTTTAATGGGGAACATTTTTTTTCTTTTCATTTCTTTAACGATTACGGTCAAAACGAACGCGTTGTGCCGTACAAAAACGAAACGAATTCCAAAAAAGAAAAAAGACAAACGACAATTCACGCGTATACGTGTATATGTGTATATGAGAAAAACACCACCGGCTGCGGCCACGACGGTATAGTGATTTACACGTACTCGTGTGTTACTCGTATATTGGATGTAACGAGAAGATTCGTGTAATTATTATTACAACACTGCGTTACAACGTCAAGAGTGTCTTTGGAGTTTGCAAAAAAAAAAAAATACGATTACAATAACGTGTCGTCGTTTTGACGATGAGAAAATTTTTTCACGATTCGTTTTCGGGAGGAAAAAAAAATTACGTTTTTTCGCAATACATTACGCGTAATAATATAGTTTAATAAATTCCGCAAACATACCGTGCGAATGTATTTACTAAACGTTTTGTCTCGAATAATGTTCAATTTGGGTAAATTATACGATATTATATATATTCGAAAACACCTGATATACGGTTGCACTAGTGAGATTCGTATTATGGAAATTCTCTCGATTCGTGAAATTAAAAATCATAAAACTTTTTTTCAACAAAAAAAAATCCCTCCTCCCGTAGATTTTCTAAACGTTTGCAGTATACGACCCATTTCACGATTAACTTTTAGCTATAGAAATGAAAATAAAACGAACGAAATCGCGTTCCTTTAATATATATATATATATTTTTTTTTAAATAAAACATAAAGTTACACAAGTACTTCGAATTTATTTATTGTAAATCAATATTAATAAAGATAATTGTTCGGAAACGGTTATTGCCCATCGAAAATTCCATTTCTTATACGCGTTTTTCAATACGGTATTTGAATTAGATTCGTATGATATACTCATATATATTAAATAAAAATAAATTTTTATAATAACACTGGTCGACAAAAAAAAAAAAAAAAAAATGTAAAAATATTGTTGCCAATGTTTTTTTTGTATTGATTCATTTGAGATTACTAAATTTAAATAAAAAATATTAATCATAGTGTCTCATATTCTCGAGATAACTATGAATATCTAAAAATCCCAAATCCTTATTGAAGTCGTGGTGAAAAAAACGTTTCTTGTAGGTTTTAAAATGTGTGGATGATTAAATATATATATCACTTTTTTATCATAAAGTAAAAAAGAGATCTAATAGAGGACTAACATTGAAATTTTTCCTAAACTTCGAGAAGTCTGAATTAATATAAAACAATAATTTTAGATTCCGACATGTAGTAACACTGCTTTCAGGGCTCGATTGTAACAACTATCGATTCGGATTTTTTTTTTCGAAAACCATCGAATGCACAATCTGGTTTCATCTGATCAAGTGATCAAGTTACGAGAAATTCGAAAAGTAACGTTCGAAGCGTGAAAATATTTTATAATACACCTAAAATTCCTCGAACCCATTACTTCCTTTATTCTTCTTCCGATTACCGAAGTAATTCGAAGAAATAATTTACAGAGTGTACGTCGAGCGATTTTATTAGTTTTTAAATATGTTGTTAATTAACGTTTCGCGCAGTTACGAATTCGTATTAAAATAATTTTAGCGAACGTTTTCGGGTAAATCGTGATAATAGTGAAATTGTTATTAGTCCCCGTGCAGTTTTTTTTTCTTTCCGGTACGATTTATTTACAGAAATATGAGTTCTTTGCGAAGACGTCGTGTAAACAGTCCTAATGTATTCTCCTACGTTTGTGGATGGGGGGACTGGGCAGTATTCGGAAGAAGATCAAAGATTTTAAAACATTATTAGTTTTGTAATGCAAACTTATTTGGGAATAATGCTTGAAGATCGGTATAAGTCCTGGGCTTCCCACAAAGTGTGTACTTTTTGTGTAGAATGCTTAGAACAGTGGAAAAACGAACAGAGAAAATGTTCGATATGTACCTATACGGTATGGAGAGAGCCAACAAACCACCGTGATGATTGCTATATTTGTGTGGTGAACGCGAAACGATTCAATCGATACATAACAAGTAAATGGTATCTTGACAAAAGTATCCTGATGTGGAAATATCGAAATGACGACCTATGTCGCATGTAATGGTGACGTTCCTATTCCAATTATACACTCTTCCTGGTGTTCCATTATCGAATGTCGAGAAAACACAAGGCTTAGAATGAAATACGATGAGATGTTAATAATCTCAAAAAAAAAAGATCAAAACTTCACAAACTAAAGCCAAAATCATATTCACGGACTAAAAGTAATCGAATATTCTCATAATAAAATGAGTGTTGTTGACCGGTATAATTCTTTCTTTGTACGTCACACAACTCGCAAAGTGACGGAAAATTCACTGTGTTTGTCTCGTGAAATAGACTATGTGCTTAGCGTAATACGTGTACCGTTGTACGTATTGAAAACGGCTCTGAGGATTATGACGGAAAACGTTGAATCCGTTAACGTTTTCGCCGGGGAAACGTGTCAAAATCGAGAAAACTCATTTAGAGAAATCGCTGAAATTCAATTAAGGTGGTTGTGCAATAGGTCTTTACACGGACGGAGAGTATAGAGGCAGTAGAATAGAGAATAATACGCAATTTATATTATTTATATTTCTCAGTGTATCCGCGGTGTATAACGCGAATTACAAAAATTTTTTTTAAAAAATATATTCTAATAACGATATTAATTGTATGAAAATTTTGATTCGATCGCTCGAAAGTTGAATAGAATACAAACGATTTTTATGCACCATTGAACGATATTAAAAATCATTGACGTCAGATATGCAATAATGAAAATGATAAAGTAGACGGAAAAATATTGTTTTTTTTTTTTTTTTTTTGAAAAATACGGGGAAAAAACCGTTGAAGAATTTCCATTTGAAAAACGTGCATTACACGATCAACAAAAATATTCAATCGATCTATTACAGTAATATTTTGTATTTTTTTTTTTTTTGTCTAAATTATTTTATTGAAATTCGCGAAAAAAATCGATTTATAAAATTCGCATTGATAAAATAGATTTGCGAGGATTTAAGTTTCCGTACAACTGATTGATTAAGTATGGATGAGTATCGATTTCGTTCGGTTGCACGTCGAAAATTCACAGACAACGCAACAATTTCACATTTCATCCGGAATACTCGTGTCTCGGAACGAACGGACGGGAAAAATGAGAATAGTGTCGGCGGCGGTGTACGTGTTCGCGAACGGTTCGGGGGGAAAAAAAAATTATTCCGAATATTTCAAAAAAGTATCCCGGTCGGTTTTTTTTTTTTAATTTTTTTTTAGTTTTCATCGTCAGTCGTGTGTATTTGATTATTCGTTTCTCGAACACTGTCTCTAACTGAATTCCAAACGTTGTCCGTTTTGAAATACCTTACCTAACCTGTAAGTATACGAAAATCAATATGACTTGTGCATTGCACGCCGCATTTATCCCCGCCGTAACACCGGATATCACGTAGGACACGGCGATTATTATTTTGTTGTACACGATGAGTTAAGAGAATTATTCTGGGAAGTTTTATGATTTTTAAAATATATATTTTATCGGCCACGACGGTTTACGAAATTCTATGGAAAATAAAAAGAAAAAAAAACCATTTGAAACGTATTATTTTTTTTTTCTCCCGCAAATCGATAAATCTTATTCGTGATTGACGGGGGCGGGGTAAGAAAAAAAAACCGATTTTTTTGCCCAATACAATAGCAAAAGAAGTATTCGGAACCACGTATTCGAATCATACAAAACGAAAAAAAGAAAAAACTGTTCAAATAATTTTAGTGGAATATTTTTACGAGTGTGGAAATCGGTTTGTAAGAACAACCAACCGATTGTACCGTGTCGTCCAATATTTAATTTCATCGTAAAACGGCGATTCCCGGACTATTTGATTCACTCGATTTCGCCATTGCTGTTCCGAGTTTCTTTAATTTTTTTTTTTTTTTTTTGCTTTTCTTCCTTCGTTTTTATCCGTTTCCGAGCATTCCGAGTATAAAAACAAAATATGTACACACGCGCGTTTCCTACGTGATCGGTGTAATATTTTCTTTTCACGTCTGTATAAACGAAACCGACTGTGTTTTGTTTCGCTCTCTGCGTAAGAGCGAACAACACCATAGAATACACATTATGGAGACGCGGTTTGTTCTTCGCACTCACAATTGTGGTAAAAATAAAGACGGAAGAAAATGGGAAACGGTGCGATATTGTTTTAAAACATTATCTCGGAATCGTGGGTTCGAGAATCGAAGTGTAGCAATATATATTTGTTTGTGTTAATAATAATAGTAATATGTTTAGTTATGTCTTACCCGATATGGCCGTCGGAAATACATTCATATTCGGACGATACTGAATGTAAGAAAATTTCAATTGATTGAGTTTATTTATTATATATGTTTTTTTTTATTCAATAATGTTTTGTTTTACAAAAATTTTAAACGAGTGAATTCTATTTTTTTTAATTGTCGGTTAATGGACTCGGGGGGAGGGAATGTTATGAATTACAATAATACGTGTATTAATACGAATTTCGGGCGAAAAAACAAAAAAAAAACAAAAAGTATTATTATTCTTATTAACTCGTTACAATATTACGTATTTACGCGTCAGACAATGTGTTTTTTAAAAATAAATGCTCGTTAGAAGGGGAGAAGATTCGTTTTCAGCGCACCGGTATCAATAATGAAATTACGTGTACCACGCAGCCGTGTACTTGTTACTCCATTATAATATTATATCGTCCACGAAAAGACAAAAAAAAAAAAACATTTAAATATCCTCCACAAAAAGCACTACTTTATTGTAAAAAGTGAATTTCATCCGCGCGCGGTTGTACACGATTATCACGCGCATATAATTTGTACATATTTATTAACAGACGCTTTATGCGGTATTGTGCTAACGACACACGCGAATAATTTTAGACACAACGCCGCAAATTTATGCTCGACACTTGCGACTGTTTTTACACCGATATTATACGTAAAATCACAAAATATACACGTTTTCTTCTTCTTTCACTACGCATATTTCAACAACTGGCAAGGTCGTCATCATCAGCTCGTACGCGATTCGCGCTGATCATGACGACTTTGTATTGTACTATTATAACTGTAAATATTATATATATATATATTCGTATTACATTTTAATACGATTTGAGGTTATATTCATTGACAATTTGTACACATATCACCTACTACGACATTATGTCATACAAGTGAATTAAACGCATCTGTAAATAGATATTACATTTTGTATTTACGTTTTTTCGCAACACTATTAATTTTCAATAATTGTCATACGAGTTGGTGTAACATAAAATACACGACGAGTAAGTATTATTCCATTCGAGTATTCTCGAATTAATTTTAAACAATATTATTATTAATGACATTTAATAAATAAAAAATATGTGTGTAAAATAAATAAATATACACATATATAAATATATATCGAAATATATATTTAAATATAAAAAACAAAAGCCGATGAGTATTAAATAAAATAAAAGAATGTTGTTGTATACGTTATTTATTACTAAGAGTATTAACTTATAATTTTTTATTTCCATCTTTTTCATTATTTATTTTAACACATCCTTTTGATTTTTATTTTTAATTTTTATTTTGTAAATTTCTCTTTGACATTTAATAGTTTAACCAAGAATGATGATATTATATAAGAAAAACGGTTTTTAGTTCGACTCGGCGGCGGTAATAATTTTACGTAGAATTCAAATGAAATTCGTATTTATAATTTGAACGCGTGCCTCTAATTCTATTCTATTTATTCGTATGCAATATTTATGTTGGTTTTCGAGTAACTGAAGCAATTTTCAGAACTGGGGAAGTATTATGCCGACAATTTATTTTTTTTTTTTTTTGGGGGGGGGGGGGAGGAGAATACTCCTCTCACGTTTTAAATAAGATATTATAATAATTAAGTTTAATTTTAAATGTCCGACCGGGCCATTTTGTTATTTTTTTTTTTAAATCCGCCATTGCCAAAGACGTTAACGATAATTATTACACTTACCACGGCCGTAGCACATAGAAATGAAGAAAATTGATACACCTGTGGTTTTTCTCTTTTTTTCTTTCTGTTCCGTGTTTTAAAGTGACTATACGAAATAACATTGCGGCGTAGCTCAATCATAAACGATCGTTTTGTCAACGTTTTCGTTGTTTCGGTTTATGACAACCCCCCCCTCCTTACAAAATCCCTGCCACTGCGCCCCGTCATCAAAAAAAAATTAGCACCCAATCACGTGCCTGGTGTCGATCACTTAAATTGCGATATTGACTTCGGGGAAAGGTTTTTACAAATTATTATCGTTTAGTAAAATTACATTACGTTTTAGTATGTCCCCTCTTTTCATTTAACAATTGCGCGCCACTGGGACGGGCAATATAAGACAAAATACAAAAATTTTCATTTCGAATTTACGCGAAATTCTTCGAAACGTTTCTGACCGAATACAATATTATTCAAATTTAAAATAATAATATTTTAATATATATATATATATTATATTTAAAAATTATATTTAACGTGAGACGATATAACGTTATTATTATTATTATAATCGTTTACGACGTCGCCGTCGTCTCGACACTTAATAAAAACGAAGCGCGACGGCAGAGCCCACTATACGATTATTTATGATACGGTTAACGCGGTACACAATAATAATAATAATAATAATAATAATAACAATAATAATAATAATATATTTACATATTATTATTATATACACAAAAAAAAAGGAAGAAGAAGAAAAGAAATACACGGGAATTCAATTACTCCGCGTACGGCGGAACCACCCGTACATTTGTCATCCGGCCACAACACACACTCCGCGACGTTCAGCTCGCCGTACGTAATACGCGCTGTGTAGCAGTGTATGTACGCACACGTGCACACACGCTTATTTTGTGTGTCGAAAATTTGTTCGAAACGCTTTTCGCAATAGCCGTTTTGTGATAATATAAAATAAATAATGTACGCCGCGGCGTATTTTTATTATTATTATTATTAACACGATTTTATATTTTAACTAATTGAATCGATGATTGCAAAAACGACACGAGTCACATTTCTTGTGAAATTTAGATATTAGCAAAAACACATGCTAGTCATGTGTTGAGTGAAAAACTTTTATGTACGTATCAGTGCATAATATATTTCTACAAATCAGTATTCATTTTTAAATAAGAATTTTTTTCAGAATTATTTAAATTATACACTTTTTATCAATTATCCAAAAGTTTTAAGAAATTGACTCATGTCGTTTCTGCAATCATCGATTCAATTATTACACACGATTCGTAGCGGCGTTATACTTGTGATTCTGAATACCGAATCGCGGTTAGAGAATATACCGGGTTAACGATTTTTTTCAAAACTCAATTAAGTCAAAGTTCGTATAAATAATTATGTCAAGGGTGGATCGATATTTTTGTGTTGACTTTTAAAACGGAGAATAAAATTTGGAAAAAAAAAAGCAACTCAACTTATAGACTTCCGAGTTGAAATTTTCATTATTGTCTTTCTTCGCCGACAAAAATGCCCGCACAACGGAGAAAATTCGTATTTCTTGTGCGAGATGTGTTTTACGAAGAGTGGCAATTTAACAAACGTCACGACGGAGATAAAACCCGCGTGTCCGATTATGACGTTTGATTTATAACGTTTCGAGTTCGTTTTTTTTTTTTTTTGATATTACGCATTTTAAAACGAAACTGGGGAAGAAAATAGCGTCCGGTATATGTTATAAAGACGTCTTGACTGTACAGAAAAACCCGCAGAACGCGTTCATTGCCGTCCCCTTCGGTAAAAGTGTACGAGAAAAAAAATAAGCGCATTATTGTAAAAGAGAGAAAACTATTGCAAAACGAATTTACGTTTGAAAAACTAACGAGTCACACCGAGTAAATAAATAATAATAATAATAATAAAAAAAAAAAAACACGCGATATAAAATACACTTTGCTGAAACGGAGCGGTATGGATTTTTTTTTTTTTTATATATACATATATATATATATCGTTTACAAACGCGCGTTTTATCGCCGCGACCAATGTGAATACGGAGAACAAATTTTTACATATTTGAAAGCGCATTAAAACGTACCTACATAATATAATTATAAAATATACAAAATACAATACTTTCCCATGAAATTCGTAGCGGTTACTGACCGCGGGTACACTCTCGTTATTCGGTAGCGCGTTCGCGTCATTATCATAATATTACAATACGCAGAACGCCCACAACGCGCGTATTCCGTGTCGTCCGGCGGCAAAAACGTCGTATAATAATTACAACACAGACTTGTACTTCAAAACTTACATTTATAACTCATATATACGAGTCGTGTGCCGCCCGCCTATACGGTCGTACGAATAATCGTACCGAGTCGGAGACGACACGGTTTTGACATTTAATTTCGAGAACGTTTTTCGTACACTCCGTTAATATCCGTGTTAGTTTTTTTTTGTTTTAAAAAAACAACGTTTGTAAATAATACGAAATAACAATCGCGGCCGCCGGGTGTACGTACGCGACGTATTAAGAAAAAAAAAAAATACAACGCGCCGTCGTTTAATAATAATAATTTGTCGTAATCATTCGAGTAGAATTCGGCGTAGAATTTTTTTTTTTTTGTTGCTATTTTCATATTGTTTTTTTTTTTTTTTTTAATTCTCATTAAAATCTCGTTTGTTTGAAGTGCATGTAATATTCGACGCCGGTTCCCGCCCGACGACGCAAAACCGTATAAAATTACAATATTATTTCAGACGTTTAATCGCTAAGTGTTAAACGTGCTCGACGGAGTCTCGGGCGCAATGACGTTTAATTGTGGGTTTTAATAAATCACACACAATCCGTTGGTACTCGTGTATTGCAAAACTCGTGTGTTGTTCAGCGTAATTACCGTAATTTTCGATTTCCGATCTCGTCGTAAAACCGGACCGGAAAAATATCACTTTTCGCGTCGGATCGAGTCCCCGCGGCAATAATGTTTTTGTTTCCTTTTTCGCGCGAAATTCGAATAAAATGCGTGTCACGTATCGCGACAATCGTCGCGTCTTCCGAGCACGGTGAATTATATAAAGTACAAGTCTCGAAATCGTCGCGCACGCGCGCCCGTCTAAATCATTCGATTATTCCGGGAACGGGGGGAAAAAGTTAAATTTATTATAAATCGTATTATTATTCGCGCGTCAGGGCCGTGTGCGACACAACGCACACTCGAAACGTTCGAACGGACGCGAATGGGGTCGGTTGGTGGTCGCGACCACACTCGACACGGTTCCCCGGGGCCGTGCGTACGTACGAGTAAGTGGGGAAAACGTTCGGAAAATCGCGAAAGGAAAAAAAGAAACGACCGCGGGTTGTGATTCGGTTAATTTCAAGACGCAGCACACCATCAGGCGAATACGTGTCCCCCCCCCCGTACAAGCGAAATGAATTCGAACGTTTTTATTACGCCTCCTCCTCGATAGGAACGAAAATTTCTCGGGCTAAACAACAACGTGAGAAATATTTTGCGCGATCGCGACACGTTACGAGAATCGCCGGCGCGGCGGAAATTTGATTTTCTCCTTCGCCGCAGCCAAACGTCCGTCCGTCCGCACATAAAATATGTAACGCGCGCGCGAGAGCCGCAACAATAATCGTTCGTTCGTCCGTGAAATCGGTACGGGGGATAAAAAAAAAAAAAAATCGGTATTTATTTATTTTTATTTTTTTGTTATTATTATTATTATTTTCTTTTACTCCGTCGCCACGCGCGTTGCACCGAATACGTCACTCGTTTCGTGGTGCCGGGAAAACGGGAGGAAAAACGTTTTTCTTCTTCTTTTTTTCCTTGTTTTGTTCCGCACAATCCGTACGTACAGAGCTTTACCACACGCTCCGCGGTGCGACGTTATGTTTATGTACAATCGAACGTTTACCAGCGTTCGTTCATGACCCCGAAGCGTTTCTGGACGTTTCGGGAGAGAGGAAAAAAAAACGGATTTTCGTTCCCTTCGGTGACGGCACGCCGCCGCCACCGGATTCGCGAGCTAATAATAATAATAAGCCCGTTAACGTTACACGCGTAATCAAAAAACACAATGAAATGCCGATAAATATCGCGTTTATTATATTTGGCACGGAGGAATTCGATCGGATCGAACCAAATAAATCTCCGACGAGAAATACTACGTTCCGGTTTTTTTGCTTTTGCAGTGGTCGTACGTAGTGTGGGAATATTTCTAAGGTACGAAAACAGCGCGCGAAAGAGGACCCTTTGCCGAAGAGCAATGCCGGTGGTCGGTGTCCCGTACGAGTTTATTTATCGCGAAACGGACACGTGTCCCCGTGGATCCACTTCACAATCCCCCGAAACCCGCGGTGACGAATCGGTTGAAATCCACGGGCAGCCCGTTTCGGTGTACGTAGAATGTGTGTGATTCATCACGGCGAGCACTTGGATCAGTGTGAATTCGTGACGAGCACACTTGACGCAGTCGTTCGAAAAACGTATATCGGAGAAAATTGGTGTTTTCCGCGATGACGAGCGTTCCGATTCGCCGTCTCTCTCTCTCTCTCTCTCGAAAATTCCACGAGGTTTACCGCGAGAAACGCTCACGAAGCCCGTGTTTTCAGTACGGACGGGATACGCTGTGACCGTTGGCCAGTGACCGAGCGATTTGGACGAACGTGACGGATGGGAGGGAGTATCTACCTACCGGAAAACGGTAGAAAATCCGAAAAACCGCGTGGAAATCAATACGGCGCGTGCGGACGTATAACGGATATTGAATTGATCGCCAATGAAAATTCCGTTTCAAAATAACAATTATTATCCGTTATGGAAACGAATATTTATTTCCCAATTGCGCGTTTAACGTCGTCGTTACGGGAGAAAAGCCCGGTAGGTACACGAATGAATAAAAGTGACTGATCGAATTCTCTCTCTGTGTACGTCGTCGTCGGCCCCTCGTTCTCGACGATGGGTATATGAATCCGTTCTTTTTTTTTTTTTTTCCTCGGGAACAGAAAATAAAGCAAGCGCACTACCCGGGGGTACATAAACAATAAACGCGATTCGCTGCTAATTTATGAACGCGCGTCGCAGTCAACGCGGTTAAAGGTAAACACTGTATACACACGCGGAGATCTTTACACTTTCGCAGATGATCCCACAATATCGTGAGCGCGTTGTTTGCACACGAGGTGGTCGGCAACGGGAGGAGAGGACGACGAAAAAAAAAAAACGTCTCCGCCGTCGTGTCGTCGCATTTAAATATTTAAACACACGCGCGCGCGCGCGTATAGCGGAGACAACGAGATTTATATATATAAATTTTTTTTTTTCCTCCGTATTTTTTTTCCTCCGTATACAACCGCGTCGCAACGTTGATCTTCGTGAGCTGATGAGTTCGCTCGCGCGCGCCTCGTCAGTCCGCTTGGCCGGCCGGCCCGACCGAGACTCCTCGTCGTCCGACACTTGTACATTATACTAATATACGCGCCGCACGCGGTGTGTCTATAACGTTCGCGATTCACTAACAACAGTCAGTTATATACGAATACGACAAAAAAAAAGAAAAAGAATAAAACGCTTACATACGGATCTCTCGCCGTTTTCCTCCCTCTCCGAAACCATTTGTTCGCCAATGTGTTTGATCTCTCGCGCGCGCGCTCTCTCATATCTGACCGTTCGCATCTCGTTCGTTTTAATTGTGTCCCCGGCGCAGCAGCGGCGACACGACCGCGCGCGCCCACCGTTTTCAATAAGACCATATTTTTCCCGTTCACAATACAATATAATATATACGTACCAACTTCAAACGCACGCCTAGACGCAATTGATCATAGATTCGACGTTCGGCGAATATTTCCGAACATCCCCCTCGCCTCGCAAAAAAAATATAATATCGTATTTTTTTTTTTTTTTTTTGAACCGAATTCGTTTAGCGGTTAATAACCACGAATTAAAACATAACGAACACGTCTCATCCACCACAACCAGTCGTAATAATTCCGTTGAACGCGATAATAGTCGGCCTAATTATTTCGCTGTAAATAAAATCGTCAAATGCTTTTTTTTTTGTCAAATCAAGAGACGTTTACGACATAATATTCCGTTGAAATTTCGTTATATATATAAAAAAAAAAAAAAATAATTACACCGGTTTCACTGACCTTCGTCGCGTCGTAAAACGCAGTTACGGGTTCTTTCTCACACCTGATATATAGGTAATATATACGAGGATAATAGCCAACAAGTGATAACTTTTTTAAAATTCTCGTTGGTATTTAATACATCAGTCCCTGCAGTCGTTTCGGAGCTTCGCGGCAACGGAACAACACTTTCCCAACAGCCGTTTCACTGTCTTTTCGAATTTGAGATTACACCCGAAGTGAACGCGAAACGCGTTTTTACTTCAATCGCTTATTTCCTTCTCACTTTTTTCTTTTTTTATCGCGCGCGAAACGAATTAGTATTGTAAAATATTTGAAATTTCTCACCGCCCCACACGTCCGATTCTCTCTTATTCCGTCCGAAACACGACGGGACGATACTCGATTTAACGTGTTTTTTGTTTGTTTTTTGAAACCGATTTCGCAAATCAGACCGGGGTAACGTTTATCGTACGTTTTACACTCATAATTCCATAGAACAAATGACGAATAATCGCGATTATAACAAACAATTGTCGTTTTTATTAAACGTGTATTTATATATATATAAAACCTACAACAAAACACCGTAATAATGCGGTTAATGTGATAAGTGTGTTTAACAAATACGCGGCGCGCGTATTATTATTATTGTACGACCAACAGTCGCGCGCGACCTCGTAATATTATAATTTACGCGAATATTACCATATTATTATAATATAAAAAGGTATTGTTCGGGTGTACACAGATATTTGTTATTTATTTTTGTTTTCCACGCGCATTTACATAAAATATAAATATAGTATATTACATTATCAAGTTATGGTAATGGGGGAGGGGGGAGGCCATCGTCGCACGGCTATCGGCCGAAACGACGAGTTTCACCTGACCGGGGACGACGACGTTGTCGGTCGCGCGTTATTTTATTTTTAACAATATATTGGGCGTTTAATTATGTATTTTGTTTTTTGTTTCTTCATACGCATTATTTCGACTATCGCTTTCGCGCGGAGAACAAATGAAAAAAAATAATATATTTTAACGAAAATACGATACAATAATAATATGTATATCGGCTTACCGACGACGCGCGATCGAAGCGTATCCATCAACGGACGTGCTGCGGGGCCGCGCGCGTAATACAATAATTACACGACCGAGCGTCGTGCGATCCCGTGCACTCGGTAAACCGTCACGGAGAGAAAAAAAAGAAAATGACGAGAAATCGATTCTCTCTCTTTTACTTTTGAACGCGCGATTCACCAACAGAGAACTGGATTTCGCTATGATAAATAATAACTATAATAACAACGACGCGTATCACGTGGTGGTGTCGTCGACAGCGCTCAACTGCCGCGTCCGTCGATCGCCGGTAACAAGTACACGCGCGGCGCCGCAGTTGATATCGTCACGAGACCGGGGATTCCGGGAAGATTTCCCCCCCGCCGACCCGGAACGGGATCGGGCGCGAACGCCGGTGAATTCGACGCGCGCGGATTCCCGGAAAAACCATTCCCGGCGCTAATCGTTTTTCAACAATTAAAATCCGGAATTCCCAGAAGACGCCCATTTTAAACGCTGCCGGACGGAAACGTCGTCACAAGCCACGTGTGCCCCCCACACTGTGGTGCCGCACGGGGCGATCGGACGAATGTGTGTGGTTGTGTCGTCGCCGCCGCCGCCGCCGGTTTTGTCGATTCGCGAGTCGTGGCGGTACGGATCAATGAGACGGATCCCCGACAACACAGTAGTGGTGCGGGGGGGGGGGACGCGTTGCTCAACTCTTAGTCCGCGGTTCTGTTTTGCCGAGTGCGTTCGTTTCGTTTTCCGTTTTAAGTCCGTCGTCGCCAATTATACGTGATCGATAATCAATA
This sequence comes from Chaetogeoica ovagalla, assembly GCA_032441825.1. Lineage (NCBI taxonomy): Eukaryota > Metazoa > Arthropoda > Insecta > Hemiptera > Aphididae > Chaetogeoica > Chaetogeoica ovagalla. Next base: position 510,288 of record CM063749.1, on the reverse strand, counting down.
ATAATATCGTCGCGCGCGTCTCACGACGAAATTCTTCGTGTGCGATTCGAGTGTAAATAAGAATTCGCGTCGAATGGGGAAAATCTTGATTCCCCGCGGCGCCTCGTCGCGAGTGCCTCCTACTAAACGAATAGCAATAATAATACGGTTGACGACGACCGCGCGCGAAAAACATTATCGGTGACGGGGTCGTGTCTATCGACGTCTATTCGCCGAACGAAAAACGGTAGTAAAACGACAAAAGAATTCCGCGTTCCCGTTTCGGGCGAACGCGCTGAGGAGCCGCCGCCGCCGTCGCCGTCGTCGGTGAGTGTACATAAAACAAAAAATACACGTTATCCTCGTGTCGGCCACACGTATATTATTATATTGACACGCGTTCGTTCAGATGGCGCGTGAACGTCTCGAACGTAGAAGAACCCTTAGGAGAGAAGTAGTCACTCGCGCTTGTAGTGGCCTGGCGCGTTTGTTGCGGTCGCGCAGGCAAGTGGTTGCTCTAAAACCGTCTATGTATATCGTATTGGAGTCTCGAATCAGTTGCGTTCGTCCGCCAGTTTACAACGTAAAACGATTGTTGTAGCGCGTGTTGTTCGAGCGCTTTTTCTCAGGTCGAAACACAAAATGTCGTTGTGTGACGGAATAACGTTTTTTTTTCTTTCCCCAATGCCAATGCGGATCATCGTCTCTCGACGAATCTGCGCGTTTTGCGCGAATTCCCGTGTCGACAATAAGTTCGGCGAGGTGGGGGGGGGGGAAATCGATATTTTAAACGTATAAAAAAAAAAAAAAAAATGACATTCGTCGATCCGTTTCTCCGTTCGTAGATGTCTCGTTTAAAAAAAAACAAAAACAAAACTGCGTGACTATTATAAAACGCGTTTTTAACCGTCGACAAAACTCACGATCGAAATTCGTTACGTACGCGTAACAACCCCGACACATTTGTGTCGATTTAAAATCGTTTCATTTCTCGCCAATTCCACGCGCCTGTTTTTACGGCGCACGCTACTCTCGAGTACGAGAGCGAAAATAATATCGCCTTGGCCGCGACTTCGTTTATCATTTAAAAATTGCGCCAATAACGTTTTTTTTTTTAACATAAAACCGTACGGTTTTGTGTGGTTTTTCGAAATGTACAAAAAGTCTCTTGTATAAATGCGTTCGTTTCGAAACGCACGTCCTCGTGAACGATATCGCCGAAAGCGTTTTTCACGTGAATGGAATCCAGTGCCCCGGGAATCGAGGACACACGGCATTGCGGGGCTAATAAAAATGTTGCGTCCTCTATTAGCGTACACGACCCCCGGTCGGGAAAATCATCTGTTTTGTAAAATTCTTTTTTTCTAAAACACGCGTTGAACACAACGACGACAAGATATTATCGTCCGACAGTCTATTTAAAATATTTCCCGTCAATGGTTCTCCGGCTTTTTGTGTGTGAAAAATGTAAAAAAAACTTCGAACAGTTTCGTTATTGTTGTTTCCTATGACGTAACTCGAGTCCCCGTCCGTTCGTCGTGTTAATTGTACAGTCGAAAATATAATAGTATTTCGCTCCCTTCGTTCGTCTATCGAATTTCTTCTTTTACCGTATTCGTTACGATGTCGGTATAAAAAAAAAAAAAAAAATCGTTTTGAATACGGGAAGAGAAAAAAATAAGGCAATAGAATTTTTTTTTTCCTTTTCGAACGTCCATTGCAACACCAGCACACTAGACCAATCGAATTGAAATGTTTCTCGCTCTGGTCCGATATTACCAAACCAACTCATCTGACCTGACTTAATAAAAGAATTCGTCCGAACGGTACGCGAAATTCGCCACCGACTGTTTGTAGGCGCGCGCTGCGTTCTCAAATGACAAAAATTATTATAGAAATATATCGTTTATGTATTTACAAAAAAAAAAACGTCTCGTTAAATGGATTTTTTCGCGCAATCCGTAGCGGATCGGAAAACACGTGAGCGCATTATTATTGTGAGTGAAAATAAAAAAGTGTTCTACAACAATTCATCTCGATATAGTAATAGTGATAGTATGCTCGTATGTTATGTGTATAAAAATTTAAAGCGTACAATTCAAATCGCGTGTGTTTTAAATCGCAATAAATAAGTCTGACGGTATTCCGCGGATGAAAACCTACGAGAGATTTTTTTAATCTCTATCGATTTATAAACACTCATTTATTATGTGTACGGCGAATGAAGACATTCGTATCCATACCGATGGAAAAATATTCGATTTTTTTGTTTTTTTTTTTCGGAGAAATGTCGTCGTACGCACAAACGAAAATGGATTCCGTTTCTCCGGCCGCGATCGTGTTCTCATTACAAACACCCGTCCGTTGAAATTGTTCGATACGGCAAAAATAATAATAATAATAATAATAAAAAACGACTTAACAAAACCGCATCGTGTATCAAGAGTCACGGATTGTCTGTGCGCGACGCGGTCGGAATTACGGAGGAAATATTTAATTATTCTTTGGTAACGCGTTCACGCCTCGCTCGGTTCCCCGTACAACGACCGGCCGAATTTCCATACGGTCCCCCGCGATGCTGTAATCACCGTTGCAACTATATTTAATAACGCGTTATATATATATATATAATATATTATAAGCACGTATTGTAATTCGCGAGTTTTTTTCCACTCTCCAGATTTTCTCTCCTCTTCGTCATCGCCCTTGCGCAACAACAACAATATCGCCTAGGACCGAGTGTGCCTGAGTAAACACGACTACCACCGAGTGTTCCAGTCCATTTCGCGGTATTATAACACTCGTACCGAGCCCGTCGTGTAGCGTGTATCCACGGCCACGTACAAATCGGATTGTATTTTCGAATTAAATCCGCGTGGTGAAACAACGACCTACAATTACGCGCGCGTTCTACCGGGATCACAACGGGACTTCGCGGCGTTAAGAGATTCCACGCGAAAATATCGTTACGGACATTGCGACGACACACGACGAAAGTTATTAGAAAATGGGGTAACGACTTAAAAAACCTATAGAAATATTGTAAAAAAAAAAAAAAAATGAAATGTATTTATACGACGTCGAAAATTCCCTGAGTACGGGAAACACAATCGTTTCGGAGTCCGGCGAGGAGTGTTTCGTTTAAGATCGTTGTTTTTCTTCTTTTTTTTTTTTTTTTTTGTTGTCAACGCGGTACGAGTTTCGCGACGAAATTCGATTTCTCACTGGACGACCCACTACTCGTACACACATCTCGCTGCGATTTTTCTTCTAGACTTAAGACTTTGAATACAGCGAATTCGTTTGGCATACGCGTCTACGCGCGCGCCACCTTAACGCGCTAAAATCGATTTCATTAATATTTCTCTGCGAACACATTTTTCGCGTCGCCGTAATCGCGTTCGGCCCGAAATTAAGTCGTCGTGTAACGCGAATGTAAATAATATTTAATTCTACCGGTATACTGTTTTTTTTTTTTCTAATGACGTTTGTTTCAACTCTGATTGGCCTATATATTATGTATAAATCGTGGGAACGGATGTATATGGATTTAGAATCGTGAGTACCGTATAAATTGTTGTGTCGCCATCAGCGCATTAAAGCCAAAGTTGTTGTTACAGACTCTGACCACTGACGACCGTGTATTCAGATATATAATATTTTGTATATTTTAATACGTGTATAATACAGCTAGAGGTTCAAATAACGTAGGGTGGACGAAAAGACCAAACTGGATGCTATTTATCCAGTTTTATTGAAAGACTTCCTTAACAGGAAATTTACATTTTCGATAACATGAAAACTAACATTTTTCATTTTTTTTTTTTTTTCATTTAAACGTGAAATTTCATGTTTCGACAAACGGATAAAATAATTTTCTAACATAATTCTGTGTATTTTTTTACAATAAGATCTGATTAATGATAAATAAATATGCCGTCAACGCGTGTTCGAAAAAGTTTTTCGTCTAGTTCTATGACGAATTTTCGTGGTATTTAAAAAAAAGAAGAGTCGTCATTCGGCAATTTCGAGAGCGTTTGGTTGTATAAAAATAGTAGATCAATATCGACATATAAATAGCTCCATGATTAAACTATATAATTGATGAACCTAACATTTATGCAATTTTAACGCAATCGCGGTTTTACCGGTTTTTTTTTTTTTTTTCGTAATCTATCGGTGACGAGTTAAGTTCTCTAAAGTGTCGATTAGAAAAGATATAAAACCGCTACCGAATTCGTGTTAAACGCGTAAAGACATCGGAGCACTGCTTTTAGTAAAAAAATTGAACGTGTACAAAAGAAAAAAAAGAAACGGGACATTATTGTGAATAACGTTTGTTTCCCCCAAAATCTAACACGACGAACAGTTTTCCTTACATCTTAAAACGTCGAGTATATTACGTTATTGTTGTGTCGTTGGCGAGGGACGATAGAAGGGTCCGGGTTAAAGTAAAAGTCCGTTTTTAAAATTCTCAAGTGTCCGTCACCCTACAATGGTTGATGGCGCAAAGCGCTGATGAAATTCAAACGAAAATCTCCGGGCCTGAATCTACCTATAATATAATATATCGTCGCTGTCAGACACTCTATTTATCACATTATTGTACTCGGAATCGGAGTACGTTTTGACATCATCGGAGTCCAAATGCGATTTATGCCCCAAATAATAATGTAATGAAAGGTTTGCGTTCGGGCGGGTTTTCGACAATTTCAATGCGTGCGGGCGATTTATAACATAATGTGCTCGGACGAACGGTTTTTAAAATATTCAAATGTGTTCGGGCGATCATTTATAATGCATATGCGCGTTTGAGCGAAATTTCACACAATGCGTTTTCCCCCTCGTGTCCGACAAACTCGGGTCTTATTATAAATTGGTTGTTGAACGACAAAAATATAATAATATACGGAATATACTCGTGTTCCGAACGATACACGCTATGACGGATTGAGGATTTTACTTAGATGGAAGGAGCTTCTAGAGTTTTATAGTCCTGTTTTCATTCCGCGTACGTGAGCCCGGCGTCTATTTTAGGAAAACGTGTATATTTAGCTTACGAGAGTTGTACTTGAATTTTAACGCATGTTAATAAGTCAACGACCAAAAACCGAATTAAACGATTATTACATTTCGATTGAAAATAATGATTTTAAGGAATAAACCATCAAAAAAAAAAAAAAACATTCGATATTTTTGTTTTCGCGTCGTTTCTCATTTCGTTTTGAATTATTTACATTAATTTATTTTACCGACATTACACTGTACAAGCTCGCACAATAAATAAAATACTTACAGTGATTTTTTTCAATAAAAATGAAACAACGCATTTTTAATCATAAATTTGTAGATATTCACAGACGGCTAACAAGACTTTTAGAGAGGGCTAAATGAATTGATTCAAATTTCACTTAAACAGTTTGAATTCTTTGAAAAAAAATTTTCTTTCAAAAATGTTATTGGTCCAAACGGATTACGCCCTTACTGATAAATATATATATACATATACACGTTTGTGTGTGTGTATATAATAAATCCGGAGAAATTTGTATTTTTATTCATATCGCTGACAAATTTTTATATCAAAGAACCAGTTTGGATTTAATGCAGCAAAACCGTTGTTTCGCATAAGACAGATTGTGGAAAAGCGAAAAATGAATAAATTGTATAAAATCAAGAATTTCAAGAGGGGATTTTGAGGGGTACGGATAACCTATATTATATATCTCTCTAAACAATCCTCAGTCACATACCGAGGACGCGTGTAACGTAAATGAGAATGCTAACGTGATGGACGTGTGAGGTAACTATAAGAATTAAAGAACAAGAAATGAATGCGTAAGGGATGATTAGTGGTATGCACTGTGAAAAAAATTAAGGATAATATGTCGAGATGTGAGTTCGAACGTGTTATACGCAACGGGATGATTGAGAATAGGCGATGAGAGCTGTTCAGAAAATGAATGTAGAAGGGGAAAAGAAAAACAGAAGAAGAAATGTACGGATGGAATTGACGGCGATGTGAGGACAGTCGGTGTAAGTGCATAACAAGAAGAGGGATATTGCGCTTTACGGAAGTGTAGGACTAAAACGGCCTACTTCACATGAATGTTCAGAATGTATGGCAAACGAGAATGATTTTTTTTTTTAATAATAATAATAATAAATATCCTCGAAAAATTGTTGACGTTCTCCTGCAGCACACGCGAACGGAAGGATTTTGAAATATACGAAAAAAATTCCGTTGTGTCACATAATTCTGAACACGAATTCGTAGTCGAGATTCGCGATTGAAACAAACGGCGCCGTTTTGGATAAAGACGGATTTTTCATCGGAAATACGCAAAGTATTCGAACACTACTTTTTTTTTTGTTTTTACGCGCACGTAACGCGCAAATAAAAAGTCATTCCGCCGAATGCGTTTCGAATAACGGTTTTTTTTTCTTTTTCTTTTTCTTTTCGTTTCGTTCGACAAGAAATCTAAAAACGATAATAATTAGTTATCGCGTTGTATTTGTATATGAAAAATGAAAAAAAAAAATCATTTTCTCCTACGTCCGAAGCCAGCTGCTGCTGCTCTACGAAAACGTCAAGAAATCGGCGGCGGCTAATGGACACGGGGATTTCACTTTTCCGCGATATCACGTCGTCGTGCACACGGTTTATGGTGTGCCCGTCGCTTTTCACACGGTGTGTGTGTGCGTGCGCTCGAGTTGTATTATATTATGTGGCGTTTGGACGGAAACAAGATTCCGCACTCGATCGACGTCCATATTCCTTTCGTGATTATTTTCTCTCTCTTTTTTTTCCAATATATATATTATTTCATATATATATAAAAAAAAAAATATATATATACACACGTTGCGATGTATTTAATTAATAGATATCGATCTCTCGCGAGAGAATATTCTCTCGTCTCCGCCGCGGAGTATTATTATTGTATCGTACACACCGGCGCGCGTGCAGTACGTCGTATTACACTGTGGATTTTATTCGCACTGTCTGCGCCGCCGTACACGTTATTCGTGCGAATGAAAAAAAAAAAAAAAAAAATCGAAAAATATTTTATATATATAGAAAAAAAAAAAAATGTTTTCCGTCGGTGGCACAAAAAAGTATAAAAGAGAAGTTCGGCCAAAAAAACGCGAAAAACTCAAGCGGGCCGCTTCACGCCCGTTCGGATTAAATTGACAAGAATATATCGATATTATCGATAGATGGGGATGTAAGACGCACGATTTATTTTGACAATGTTTCGGCGAACGATTGAAGAGAAAATCAATTTTTTTTTTCATATGATTTCGTCTTTACTGCGCACGAATCGCCCCTATTTATGGACGAGACGAAAAATAATTCGTCTAGACGCGGACGACTCAAATGTCAACAGTTCGCGTGTGTTTAAAAAAAACGCGTTCTCGTAAAACATTACCGAAACTATAAATTACTATTGTTTGGTTGATTTTCCGTAAAAAAAAAAAAAAAAAAACGAAAGAAACGCCGCGCGAGTAACCGATCGAAACCGACAGATATCGTTACGTTTCTGCGCGTATTTTATAAGAAACCCTCATCTATCGGCAAAAAAAAAACCATTTTTCCCCCCACACGCTTATTGTGTACAAACTGTGTGTTGTAATATTGTCCGCTTTTCGTGCGTGCGGAAAAGAAAATCGCATTTATTTCGTTGATATTCTTTATCGTTTTAGGCACAAAGAAGTTTTAGATAATAATATATTGTAGTACGCGTAATCGACGGCGTTGGCGAGCGAACGGTTTTAGAAAATCGATGACGCTAATTCCGTGACGATTTCCCCACCGTCCACGAATCCGCCGTATCCGCGCGTTACGACCTCCAAAATGTTTAAATCCCATCATATATTATTGCGTTTATTAACACGTTTGTTACTCGTAAAAACATTATTACATTATGGTCCTCCTACGCGCGTTATGTTTTGTGTCCGAGAGTGCAAAATCGAATAAACGGAATATTGGTCTCGCGTTGATTTTCCGATTACTGGACGCCTGTACTCGGGTTTGTATGGCGTTTGTGTGTGTCCGAAACGCATTCGACCGTACGTCGGCGTAGGGCGTCGAAACCGAATGCGACGGAACACCACAACACACACAGGGTGTTCTGACGAACGCGATAATCCATCTTCTTCTCTCTGTTCGGTAATTTTAAGTTTTTGTCCTCCCGTAATAATTCTTACCAGAATAAACCCGACGACGATCGTCGTCTAACGATACGCACGTATATTGTATTTCTCGAATCAAAATCGATTCGAATAACGGAGTGCCTTGGTTTGTTTTTGTTTTTTTTTGCGATTTTAAATCGTTTTACGATCGAATTCGAATTATAAAAAAAAAATACGTTCGTTAAGATAAGAAAATTATTTAAAAAACGAGAAAACGTCGAAATTTCGAATGCGACTCCTTTGCAAACGCGTTGTTTTTGCTTTCGTCAGATTTCCGCGACACACCCTGTATGTTATGCGATTGTTACAATGTTGTTCATAAAACAAAACGGAAAATACTTTGTTCGATGGTGTTGGCCGAGCATCCGTATATGTGCGATATTTCTAAAAGCGGTGTGCGCTTTGTACGCCGTCTACCCTCGGGATGGATTTTGTTCCTGCGATACACTTATAGGATTAATTTTGCCAGCTGGCCGCCGCCCTGCAGGGCGAAACGCGCGAGTCCGGGTGATAGACAGCCCGCGGGCGCTGGTCAGCAAGAGATCGCCGTCGCCGGCTGTACAACACATAATATTGTATACGAACGTGGTCCGCTACGGGCTCTGTACGCGTACACAGGCCCCGACGAATAATATAAAATATAATATATTGTTATCATCTGCTGGGGGGGCGCACAATATCTGCACGCGGCATAACGAGAACATTTATCACATATTGATCCGCGAAATTTATCGAATCTTTCGTAAAAAAAAAAAAAAAAAAATGTACCGAATTCCCGTTTGATTTTAATTAATACCGAGCGCGGCGACGCGTTTTCGATCGCTACGGACGAAATCACGAATTATCCCTTCACTACTTACATACCGACGTTATTATGATGACACAAATGCGTCGGATCGCTGTTGAACGAAAAGTAATAATACACGTTTATCGAATGAAAGAGTTCATGAAAAAAAAAAACACGGTCATATGACGTCTATCGTCGTACGCGTATTATATTGTATTTTGTGTTATTTTGTTCGTAAAACTACGATACTTTTTCTTTTTCTGTTAATTCCTTATAGTCTTCTCTGTAAAACTCCCGGCAGTCATTCCGAATATATATATATATATGGAAAAAAAGAGTATCTCGATGTATTATTATTATTTTACATTCACAGTAGGTTTATCTGTTACCGTATTAATTCGAAAGGGGAATCGCGAACACAACACCGGTCCAATTACAGTGGCTGCGTGCACGCCATCATCCATCTATTGTGTATAATTTTCCATTTTCGAAACGACAAACAACATGGGAAATCGGTATGTTTCCAGATGTGTTCTGCTGATATTGAAGTCTACACGAACCTTTTGACGAAACATAATAGAGAATATTTCTCATTGGCCGTGGGTGGAGGAGAGATCGTTGCATTTCAAACACGACTTTTTCGAGTCGCGTCTGTTCCGTTCAAACGGAGGAACTTTAATAATACATGTTTTTATTATTATAAAAAAAATAATTGAAATTGTAATCAATATTACGATTTAGCTACACACTAACGCATCCGAATCAACATTCAAGTCGTATTGACTGCAATAAATCTAGTTTTATCGCGCGTACGTCTATTACGCAAAGCGTTTTTTACTCGTAGTTCCATTTACGGCGGACCTAGCTGATATTGTTCCCAGACGCAGAATTTTCTAATTAAAAACCAAACTCATTGTATTTCGTCGCATCATTAATTGCAGATGTCATCTGTTCATTTATCGATGAAATTTTCACTTTTTACTAGTTTATTGTTGTTTTCGTTACATAAAAAATCGGACTTTTCGCCGAAGAGAAACAACCGTTTGGTGGGCTCGCATGCCGTCATCGAAAAACGTCTATAAATATTCAACAAACAAGAGATAAGTGTTCGGGGGGAGGGGAATGATTTTAGTTCGGTGACTTCGTTCGTACACCGCAGACATCTGAATACGAAATTATGAAAACTATTTTTGGATGCGCGTTTACAAAATTATATATGTGTACGCGGAGAGACGCGATGCGACACATGGCGGGTTATCCAGCCTCCCGAACGTTATCCGTAACAGTAGCGTGACGAAGGACTTAATTTGAGGCACATGTCTCGACTTAATCGGTTGAGAGTGCCCCCCCCCCTTTGAGTACTTTCTCATGAATAGTACGTATCATACGTAATCGGCGAGCGAATATTGTTCGGTCATATTCCATTCGCACAAAACGAATATTAAATAAATTTACTTTAACGAAATTACCCAGGTTCAAAGCGAGCCAAATTATAATTATAAAATAAAAAAACACGAGTTAGAACTATAATTTATTTTCCTGCAAGTATATATTGTATTCCGACGATAAAATCGTTTTGGGAACTGTTACAGAGTTATTATTGTTGCGCGTTTGCGGATAGATCATTTTCCAAAGTAAGTTCGTTATGTCAACATTTAATCTTAATATATATGTATGTTTATTTTGTGTTTTAAAAGTATTGGGTTTTCATATTATATTTTGATTTTTATGAAGTTTCAAATCGTTTATAGAGTTTACGATTTTTTTCTTTTCTTCTTATACGCTTTATGATATTTTAAAAACTCCTCCCTTTTATCATCGGATACCTTCAGAAACATGATATTATTATATAAGATTAAATTATTTCGTAATTATCAGATATAAATCGTTAACGATTTTCGTGTCGTTTTCGTGTTAAACTTGAAAGGCAAACACGTTTTCGACGTATCAAAGACGTTCGGATTCTTTAATTTTGTTTTCGATTTTCCAAAAACGTTTTCGTTAAGCAAATAATTACGAGAGTGTAAAATTTTTTTTTTTTTAAAAATAAAAAATGTAAATTAATTTTCTCCGCATTTGAGAAAAAACATATTTTTACGTCGGTTCCGTCAATAGTCAATAATCGTGACTCGAATATTTTCTCGAGTTCGCCACTCCACTGATCCGTCGTAATAATAACAAACGCAGTGGCGCCGAACACGAAGTAGAGATCTGTCAAATGCCAGACATGATTCTAGACGTGGCACTGTGCTGGGTGATTATAATATTTTCTGTTGGAAATTCTTATATTTAAAACGGAAAATGTTGTTTTTTTCCACTTGTAAAGAATTAAAAAGTATTTATACTCTGACGCGAACGTCTGCCCGCAGTCAGTTCACCCCAGGGCACTTGGCATGAAACGATAATTGTAGTCGAAAGCGGTCTTCGAGCTGACTCTTAAAGTTTTGATAATTTCGCAGAGAAAAAAAAAATTTAAAACGTTTACACGCGATAAAATAGAATTTATTTTTCAACCATTCGTATAGGTGGTTCATCTTCTTTAACAATCAAACCCAAGGTCGGTTTTACAACATTCTATTTCCGTAATCCCTCTCTATTACCGGCCATCCTCTTCGCATAGGTTGGGCGCACTGAGCGAAATTTAGAATAATTAAAGCGCCGTAACATCGTACGAAAACGGTTTCTCGTTTTTCACGCAGTGAATTTTCATTTTTCCAGTTCCGCCCCGCACCAGTATAAGCATCGCGCGCGGTGCACAGCTCCATTCACAGTCGATTGTTGTATAAAAAAAAAATTTTTTTTTTTTTTCTGTTTTTGTCGGACGAAAGGAAATAAAGAAGAAAAATCTCGAAATGTGTTGTTCGTTCAGAAGAATATTTTTATACGCACAAATGAATATAATATCGCGCGTGTACGTGCGAGATCGTAGAGAATTTCTTATATTATAGTGGTGTAACAGTATACGCGCGCGTGTGTAACGCAACAGACGCCGCAGACAGACGACAGTACGACGACCGATTATCGCACATCGGCTTTGGCATTGTGTAAAAATTTTTTTTCTCTCCTCCCGTTTTCCTTCTTTTTTTTTTTCTTATTCTTTCGCGTACGCGCCACTACGTCTGCCGCGCAGCATCCTCCGCGGTCCGTCCGTCGTTGCCGCGCAGCATCCTCCGTCACACAACACAACGTTATGTCGCCCCGCGTGCGTGTCGATGATACATTTTATTGTACGCGTGTAACACCGCGATGTCGTCTCCAACTCACTGCCGTTCGTCTCGGACGACGTTCAGTGACGACCAAACGTTTAACGGTTTTTTTTTTATTTTTTACTTTTGTTTCTCGTGCGGTTTAATTATTTATTCGGGGAGGCGGGGAGATCGACAGCGTTTCGAACGTTTGTGGAGCGAATTAACGACACGTCGTTCGTACGAACCGTGAGATTTTAACGGTGGACGGATGAAACGCCTTTACGGAAAGAGTAACGGTTGCGCCGAGTCGTCCGCGATTCTATAAAAGCAAAAAAAAAGTCACTTACGACGCGTTTCCGTCGTTTAACGTCAAAAATGAAAAACCAAAAATGAAAAACCCCCCCGCGAAGAAAATAGAAACGCTTGTATTTTATATCTCGACTCGATTTCGCAATACTCTTGTAAAAGAAAAAAAAATTCGTCGAATTTGAGTCATCGCGTTCGGCTGAGAAAAAAAAACTATAACCCGTCAACGGTAAATTTTTGAAGAAACCAAAAAAAAAAAAAATATATGTAGTTTTATTATTATGAAATTCGAATTATTCAGTTTGTCTCTGTGAACGGTTTTTCCTACGAAATTCGCGGTGTTTTTTCACCGTTTATTCAATCGTAACGCCAATCTCCTATTCGGTGATTGTTCATTGTTGTACAGACGAATGGCCCGCGGTGGATGGAAATCGTCAAATGAGGTCTTGAGAGCGTATAAAACGACGGAGTTATATATTTACCAGTTACGATGTGATGTACAGTGGAAAAGGACATTCCGGACAGTTTAAAGCGAATCGTTTCCGTGCGAAAACGAATTTCCGAGAGAAAAAATGAAAATAACGAAAAAAATTGAAGAGAAATTCCTTTTCGGGCCGTTCGATCGTCGCCAGCGTACCTACCATAAAGATCAGACGAATACATTATATTAAAATAATTTATTGTTTTTACAGAAGACAACGGCAACGGCAGATGTGTCCGACGGCAAAGGTGAAGCGCGTGTGAAGCCGTGTGTTGGGCAGGAAATTTCGAAAAGTAAAAACACAATCGGACCGCGCCTGTAAACGTTCATACGTGCTTGTATAATGTATAAAAACGATAATGTAAAACGTGTTTTATCGTATATAAATACCGCCCGGGCTACCACGTTTTATATAGAAACGTAATACTGCACGACAACAATTTATAATATTATATATAAAACGCTTTTAAAATTTTTTATTATTATTATTAAATACGAGACGCGCGATTTCCATTATCGAGAGATCTTTACAACGAGCGTTTACGATTATTATTTTTAATTTTGATTTTGTTCTCAAAGAGTTTTATCGAATTTATTCGACGTTCGAGTAAGGATCCGATGGCGTTGTTTAGTTCGATTTTTCCTGTATGAGTTGTTCGAATACGGTAGTGGTTAGAGTTAATTATTCCAAACGCATCCATTTCATTTACACGAATCGTTCAATTATTTATATATAATTAATTCATTATTTTCGAAGACGCTAACATGTATACGCGATTCGAAATATCGTTTAAAATTGAAAGAGTTTTTTTTTTTTAAAATAACTCATTTTTTTTTTTTTTAATCCCAAATCATTTTAACACACGCCTGAAATTATTATTGAATTACTCGTAGCAAATAAATCATTCGAATTTTTATTCAATAATTGTTGAACAGTTTTGTATTTGACGTTGACTCGGATGAGGGGGCAACTAGAACGTATTACGTCCGTAATATGTAATATGTTTGGTCAGTAAGGACGTTTTTATTCCTGTTGTACGCGAAACATGTAAAATTATAACAAACGAACGCGCGTTTAACACATTATTTTACGTACGGGGAAATTGTCTCGTACGAGTTAATTTCGAGTCATTTTTCCGAAATAAAAAAATCGTTTTAATGAATTCCGAGAAGTATACACTATACATACTATAAAATTACGTATACATATATATATATATCCGAATAAACTCTTTAGATTTTTATTCTCACACATAAAACAAAATAAAAATTTCGCGTTGCAGGTTGAAAATATAAATCGTCTCCGTCGTTCAAAGCGAGATTATTAATAGCGTTCTCCGTCGTTTGCATCGCGCATTGTTTTCAATACGAAAATCGATTCGCCGAGTGGAATTCGATTTGTTTCGCGTGTATTACGACGGGTCTTTGGCGTTAGGTTTTTTTTCTTTTAATTCTAGCTACGTAATAATACTGTTGTAAAAAGGGCAATTTGTTTTTTATTCGATTGTAAATGTACGGTTTTATGGATTTAATCGCGTTCGTAAAAACGTTCTTCTATATTGGAAAACACACCAGCGATTTAGAGATTGTCGTCTGTCGACAATAGGTCGTATAACAGAGCGTAAAATTGTGCTGAAACGACGAGTACACAAGTCATATTGTTGAAAATTTCGAACGTGATTTCAGTGTTATTAAATTTATATAAACACGAGCATTTAAATATATTTTATTTTTTTCGAATACGAAAACAATAAAGATTTCAACGATTTTATACTCTCTTTCTCCCCCCCCCAAGTCTTTTTCTCTCGAGAAAAATATCGTTCACCGTTCATTCGGACCGATTGTCTAAGACGTGTCGACTAATAGAAAAAAATGTTTAGTTAATACTACTATTTTTTTTTTATCCCGTAGAAGTTACGAGGCGTAATTTATTCGACCGATCGTCACTGATCACGATGAATGTGATAATACGTCTGAATAAAATTCTGATTTTTTAAACCAATTTATTTTAATAGTTTGTAGTTTTTTTTTTTTCGAAAAATATCACAAAAGTATTTTCAATGCCCATCTCTCGAAAGCTCTTTTAGTGGTACCGTTGATTTTGTAATAGACCATTGTACAGGTGGAGGGATATTTGGCGACTAAATTTATATTCGTACGGGTGATCGATAGCAGCTGATGTCGTTGACATGTGAGACTAGTAAACGAACAACGAAAACATATTCAATTATTAAATAACAATCGCCGAATGTGAACTCATCGTACGTTTACAGTGCTTTCCTTGCGGTACTTCTGAATTAACGCCGGCGAGAGGTTTTTTATGCGACCCGCGGGAGCATTTTAATAAAACAAACGAAAAAAATCAATGCGATTATCGTATTTCGTATTAATCTCATGGATTTTTTTCCCGTATTATTTTGTTAATATGAAAACAAAACGTTTGAAATCAATCTGGTAATCTGCTAATATAAGTTCCTTTTTTTTTTATCTAAGCTTCTTCCTGGACGGAATTTTACGTACACAAAATAAACCGAACGCGCGCACCCATTAGTCACCGCTACACAATCGATCCGGTTTTATATTACTCGTATCCATAGATTTTAGTAGCCAGCCATTCACGTATAATATATGATTCGCTTATTATTATTATTATTATTATTATTATTATTATTATTATTATTATTATTATATTAATGTACATTAGTAATTATTTATAATGACGGTTTTATTGCCTCCGTCGATGACCATCGAATTTACGAGTTCTCTTAATATACTCATGTTGTGCGCGCGGTGTGCGTCGGACGAAGAAACGTTATAAAACGAAACAATAATAATAATAATAATAATAATAATAATAATAAAACACGTTATTTAAAGGAAATAGAAAAAAAAAATTTTTAAAAATATTACATAAGCTGTACCGGGATTCATATTATACACAATAATAATCGAAAACCAACTCTAATTAGGAACGTCCATATTTGATGTGCGTATGTTGTTGTTGTTGCTGCTGCTGTAAGGTGAGCATCTTTGACGAAGCAACAGCTTTATGGATTTATGTAAATTCAGAAGTCAATTAAAAAAAAAAAAAAAAAAATGAACGATTTGTGTGTGCAACGTTTTATATACTCGTTCACTAAAGCCTGTACATGTCACGGTATAAATACGATTTGGCTACCATACACGGATTGAATTCCAAAAATATAACGGAATAATTTTTCGTTTTTCTTTTTTTATCACAACGGATTTTTTTGTTTTTTTTTACATAATATTACAACAAACCAAACGAAATCGTATTTTTATTATAAATATATATATATATATACGAGGACTGGTTTTGTTGTGCACTCATTGGAACGAACATATACGAGCGCATAAAACAAAAGCGTTCTTTTAGAAAAAAGTTATTGTTTTTTTTTTTTTTTAAGATACACACAGGATAAATTAAAAAACGTTCGCGATAAAAACCGCCGATTTTTATTACAACGACGTACAAGATTCGAACGTCCTAGTCTTTTGGGGGTTGAGTGCGGGAGAGAATTTATCTGGGAAATGGCATCGGACAAAGATTTCTTTTTCTTAAATATTAAAATACATAAATATACACATATATACATATATAGCAAAATATATATTTAAATATACAAAAAAGAAAAAAGCCAATGAGTATTAAATAAAATAAAATAATGTTATTGTATAAGTTATTTATTACTACCGGTTTCGACAAAAAGTCATCATCAGGTAAATTAAAAAAATACAACAACGATATACGAGTATGTATATATGTGTATATTTATTTATTTATTATCACGAGTATTGATTTATAATTTTTCATTTCTATTTTTTTTTTCGATTATTTATTTTTACATATCCTTTTGATTTTGATTTTTAATTTTAATTTTGTAAATTCCTCTTTGTTTTCACTACTTTGTTATTAAAATACTATTAAATTATAATATGATTTTAAGCTTGACGTAAGACACTTAAGATCAATTAAAAATCAATTTTTTTAAATTCAAATTTCTAAATTCTCCTCGTTCGGTCATCGAGTTCGTTTTGAATGATTACAATTCCATTGTATTTTACGATTACTTTTACCACAATATATCGTTCTCGAGCTCGTGTATTTCAAATCGCCATAGAATTTATATTTTGACGATCTCGGTGATTTAATGTGATTTTTCTTTAGCGACGTTTTCGATAATAATTCACTATCGATAACGCGAATTTACCAAAAAAAGAAAACATTCCACGCTATCGGCATCGTCGGAGCAAATACTATTATTATATATTGTATACAGACTGGTGCGGATGATACGGAATTCGTCGTCTGGCAAAACGCAAGAAAAAAAAGACATAACGTTCGCCATACGAAATACGATATTTACGACTAAATATAATAAAAATTTAATACGTCTTTTTTTCTCTATTTAACACACGTATAAAATACATAGAAAAATGTAACTTATTTATTGTCGATAGTTATTGTATTTCTTTTTTTCCTTTCCGTCCCGTATACCACCGTACGTATATAATAATAATAATAATAATAATAATATTCTCTGAACAATGTTGTTATTTTCTCAAGACGGCCAATCATTCTCATCATAACTCGTCGTAACGCAGCCATAATGTACTTTGTCATATACGTACGATTGCTGCGCTGCCACTTGGCACGACGATCCCGCGCGTTGTACAGGTTTCCAGTTTCGGGATTATGGTATCATCGACCCTATACATGCGACATATATAAATGTATATCGATCGTATTTAATTATTTAGTTGTTTTATAACGACTATGATATGCGCGTGTTTGTTTGCTCTGCCGTACGCGTACGCATCGCAGGACGATAAACAAAAGTATCGCGCAATAGAGTAAAAATAATAATAATAATCGTACGTAACGAGCAGAGGAGAGAGACGTATTTAAAGGAGGTTTAGAGTTTTTTTTTTTTTTAGAGGCAACGAAATAACACAAGCCTTAAAATTGACCGGCAGCGCCCGTTTAATTTTAATTTTAAAACGAAATAAACTGTGCAGAAAAAGAAAAAAAAATCCGATTATCAATTGTTGCGTTTCGGACGGACGTCTATAGAGAAAGTGATAAAATAAACGAGCGTATAACGTTAAGTTATTGATGATGGATACGTCGTAGCGCGGAGAACGTTTTTAAATATTGTATATGCTCTGTTCCAACTTCTAAATGATTTTCGGAAAAATGTTCTTGTAAACGTGATTAGGAGGACGTATCAATGACGCGAGATGATACAGACGCGGAAGTCTCGATTAGACGAAATACTTTACACGGTGTCAGATTAAACCATCGTCGTACGATATAGTGGAAAAATAATTCTACGTATCCGATTCAATGATATTACTATTAATGGAAAAAGTCTTATAAATGTATTATTTACATGAATCTGTTATTGATTGATGTAATGATAACGCGCATTGACGCAGAAATTATGTAAAAACCAATAGACGTATAATAATTTTCCGGTATTTAATAAATCTCATTATTTAATGAGACGCGATTGATATATATATATTACAAACACTTTTTCAGCATTTCCCTTGAACTCCACTCATGTCTTCAGGTATACTTATCGAGAATTTTATTTCTTTATACAATTTATCAATATTAAGTGAATTCGACATTATAATAACAATAATAACGTTTATATAACGTTATATATATATATATATATATAAATATACAGACAGTCGCAGTGTGAAATTTTCGGGACCATTTCATTAATTTTGTTTCCAATTAGAATTTAAATCGTCCAGTTTTAATATAACGATTTTATTACAATACTAAATTAACGCGTATTGACAATTTTAAAATCGTTCTTATTCGCAAATATTTACCTTTGCTAAAAATTTTTTCGCGGTAAATTCTACGACGACTTATTCGGAATCTGCTGTCTTTTTTAATAATTATAACAAGTATAAGAATATTTTCTGTTTTTTAAAAATCGAACTTGTCTAATTCCGAAAATCGGAAAACGAATCATCGAAAACGTCGTTTCGATAATCACAAATACGGGCGGAAAGCTCTAAACACGACGAACGGCGTACGATTTCAAATCGCGTGTATTTCTTTTTCGCCATATAAATCGGTTATTCTGTTTTCAAACCGTTTATTGCGATGATAATAATCGAGGAATTCGAGAAACACTTATCGTCCGCTTCACTATAACGGTCGATGACGTAAATCGTATATAATCCTGATCTACATATAGATCCTTAAATCGTCTAGACGATCCGGACACATCGCTCCGAATTCACACACCTGTCCTCTTAACACATACTTGTTAATGTACGATTTATCGCGGCGAGTCTATGACAAACGGCCGTTATTATTTTTAGTAAACGTCCGCGTTATTTCGACTAGCGACGCGTATAAGAAGAATTTTAATGTCATGTTAAAAATTCTGAAACGAACATTTTACGAATATATTTGTGACAATTATTTATAAATATATATTAGACTCGGTATAAAAACACGGAACAAGTGTTGGAAACGGCGTGCGAAGACAGACCGTGTGCGGCGAGAAGTGTCGTTTTGTGGGGCTTTGTAATATTTTTTTCTTTTTTTTTTTTTTTTTGGACATTTATTAGACGTTTTCTATACATATTTATACTTTTTTTTCGTTTTTCGACTCAAATTACACACACCTATAGACGTATTCATAAATGCGTAAAATACGTTTTATGATAAATAATTTAATTGAACGGAATTCTTATGAACCTGTTTATAGAATCATGAAATTTACAAATCTCCCGCCTGACGCTTGTAGCATTCGAATTGTTTCGTTGCCCATCCGCAGGAAAAAAAATTATTTTTAAAATAATTATAAACGAACCATAAATTTATTCACGTCATCGTATAAATCGAAATCAAATATTATTTTATTTTATCACAGTTTTAATATTTAATTAATTAAAATAGATGCGCGCGCACACGTTATTATTATTTTTATATAAGAATTCATTGGGACAAAATAATGTGGCGCAATTTGGTTTTCAGTACCCATGCGAAATGTAAAATTTTGATGTTTGAAAAATAAAATCGAATATTATATTTCATAGGAAATTTATAATTAAAATCTAAATCTGATTATCTGCGTATTAAAAAAAAAAAATTTAAAAGACATTGAATAAAAAAAGTGTATAAAAAAAATATAATTTCCAATACGTTATATTGCCATATAAAATGTTAAAAAATAATATATTACTGTTAGAATTTTTTTTTTTTTTGGGTGGTAAGAGGAAGTGTGAAAGGGGAGACGCGAGAAAAATCTAACAAGAATCTTAATCTCCCAAACATAACGGAATTTTCTCTTTTCGCGTGATGACGAATACAATTAATTATCGATTACGATTTGGGCTGAGCATGTAATATGTTCAATAAATCTCTAAAAAAAAAAGTAAAAAAAATTGCTCTTAAAAAAATTACTTTTACGCGACCGAAAATTCAAAATAATACACTAAAACTCTTTCGTTTTATTGATTTTGGTACGAATAACGTAAATTTTATAAATGTT
Source organism: Chaetogeoica ovagalla (assembly GCA_032441825.1). Classification (NCBI taxonomy): domain Eukaryota; kingdom Metazoa; phylum Arthropoda; class Insecta; order Hemiptera; family Aphididae; genus Chaetogeoica; species Chaetogeoica ovagalla. Next base: position 489,801 of record CM063749.1, on the reverse strand, counting down.
TTACAGACGGCTACGATTATTGTCCGATGGTATAACGTACGATTCAATTCACTTTAAAATATTTTTTGATATTTATATAAAAATCGTATTTTTTAAATCCACACTGTATACTTGCAAATATTATTTCTCATTCGATTGAAACACTATCCAAACGTTTTTCGACTATATTTATGCTGTTTCCGCGGCCGTGATATTTGACATTCAAAACTACATATTACTAATAATAATTAATATTTCACACAGTATCATTACATGCAACTCGACCAACAAGTATGATGTATTCGATCGCTTGTCTGAAAGCGTCTCTACATGTAATATAATAATATCTTTTCGTTTTTTTTATTATTATTTTCTAAATAGTTTTATTACTATAATTGATGTCCTAAACGACTCAACAGTACGATTATATTACGTTTGTGATCATAATACAAGTGTGTAACTCTATTTGTATTTATCATTAGATTATTGTATATATTATTATTATTATTATTATTATTATTATTATTATTATATACTGTTTTCGCTTATAGATGTATACGGCCCAATAATATTACTTGCTCGTACGACGGGTTTCATTGTAGGTTTTATTTTTTATATATATACACACTCGTCTACGTGTATATTAACCAGACTTCAAACCACTTTGATTTTTTTGTTTTTTTTTTTTATTTCTTTTTATATCACTCTACATTATACGTTAAATCAATGATTTACGAATAATCGTTCCATTAAAATGTGTTTGACTCGGCTGCAACCTTCTTTTATTATATATATATATATATATATATATATATATATATATATATAAGCTGAACGTAACATATTACGTTATAGAATAATAATAATAATAATATGATATTTAACGAATCGAAAATAGAAATCGTTAAAAACGCGTCTATATAACTACTGTCACCACGATACTCTTATTTATATATATATATATACATATCTCGTTTGAATACCGTTTGGTCTCGTGGTAATACATTCCTGAATACGTAAGTATTACTTAGGTATCGTAAGAGAAAATATAATTTTTGAAGAAATTTTCAAACGGATTTCAAATATTTCACGGTGGTAAAAATTGGTGAAGTGTCACATTATCACTGATATAGTTTCGTGGTAAAGTCACTACATTACACAGATATTTCGGAAGAATTTTTTTTTTTTAACAACATTTATTATATTTACTTTTATATTTACGATTATTATACGGCATGTGCGACGTATATTATAATAGTGTATTTATAAAATTATTAATTCTAAATAAACGAATGTTTATTCGATTTATTAATATTAATTTCGTTAATATATTTTTTATACGCTTAAAATTTTGTAAAATTAAATCGGTTTCTTATTTGATTTATCACTGGATGTTAAAGAAAAACTGAGTGTGTACAGGCAAACGCGTTCGGATGAAGCGAAAATTCTTTTTAGGACTATTATTATATTGTATTCGTGGATTGATAAAAATGCACACAAGACATTATTATTAGATAAAATTAATTGGTTTTATTTTATTATTATTAATATATATTACAATATAAAACAATTGAGTTATATACAATTTGCCATTGGAAAAAAAAATCTATTACAGATCGAAGCACTATTTCTGGTAGAATTTTTGCGTACAAACATCGTTGTCAAACCAATACTCTACAGTTCGAGTTAAAAATGAGTCGTACGTACATTTAACTCTGCTTTGCTTTTCGCGTTCGTAAATTTTTTCTCTACGAAATTTACCGAACATAAAGTAATAAAAAAACCGTCATCGCCTCGGAACAGGATAATATTTGGAAACATCCACGTTGATCGGAACGAGAGATTTTTGAGAGATGTCGAATCCACACTTAGAGTACGTCAAAAAAAAAAAAACATTTCGGATTTAATGAGAAACCCGTTTACATGAAACGTGTCCGATATAAAATTCGTATGTTATATTCATATAGTAGAGATATTGAATTGAGTTTTTTTTTTATTTATTTCCCACCGATTTTATTCACCTGTTTATTCGCCGTTTTAATCGCAACAAAGCAAAAGAGTAGCGTTTTTTCAACGATCCTACAAAATCGGTTGATCGTTTAAAAGTAAATACTTTCCAATCGATCCCTGACGCACAGACGAGACGCTGAATGCAATTTCATCGCTCTACTCGATATTTTAGCCGTTCGTTTTGATTACTAACTTCACTAAACGAATAACGACTGTCTCGGTTTAAACCCGGGTTAACAGGACGACAACAACGGATCGCGTCGTATAGTTTCACTGCGCGCGGAGTCTGCAGTCGTCGTTGATGAAAAGTCCGCCGACGCGACTTCGGGAGACGACAGTAGGCCGCGACGAAAACACGAGAGAGCATTTCAATTTTTCGGTTCGTCGAACACGCATTATTTGTGTGTGTGTGTGTGTGTGTGTACGTATATTATATTATATTATACGCCGGAGAAATACGTAAAAAATATATATATATATATATCATCGTGCATTGTTATTATTGTTGTCGGGGAATCTGCGTGCAACCGGTGACGGCTACTATATATTATTATATTATATATGTGCGTATGTGTGTGTGTATATATAAAATATATGCCGAGAGCGCGGCATCTCGTTGAATAAATTATTTAATAATATACGTATACGACCGATATTCGTCGTCGTCTTTGCAAAAAAGAAAAAAAAAATATTACAATCGCGTACAATAAATATCGATTTCGTCGTAACAGTGGTAGCAAACTAATAATAATAATACGTATAATACGAATATCAGGTTGTTTCGTTCTCCCCTCCCCCGCCTCTCGTCGTCCATCAAACACTCTCGTATTTCACAGCGCACGAACGCTTTTGGATTGAACGCGTACGATTTTTTTGTTTTTTTTTTTTCCAACAAGTCCGAGATATTTTTTTTTCGCCCCGAAATAATTATTTTTTTAATAAGTACCGTCTTTTTCTTATTCTCGTATAGTCGACAAAAAAGTCATACGCCTATCTCATCCGACAAATATCCTACGAAATCGATTTCTCCGTCAGTATTACGCATTATGCAGATCGTTTTTTTTTTTTTATCTTGGATAGTTCGTATATGGTGTATTCGCGCATTTCAACAGTCGTCCTGTAGTTCTCCGCAATCGCGTCTGGGGGTTTTCGTCGGTTTTTCATCCGTTTCGCGAGATTTATCCGTGTCCTATGCGTATGCGTATGCGGTTCAGCGTTTTCCAATTTCGGTAAGGTGGTGAGGTTGGTATCCAGAAGGTAATGTCTCTTTAATCACGTCACGGCCCGTTGATTCCTCTTACCACTCTTCTGGGCGTTCGTCTGCTGATCATGTTCGTAAGTAAGCGCGTAGCGGGAAGTCATTATTAATATTAATTTTTTGAAAAAAAAAACTCCCGATTCCGAAATCGACGCGCTCCGATTTCTAGATAGTAAAAATCCACAAAAAAAAACAAAAAAAAGTGACGCGCACAAACTCGGTTCACATATGTACCGGGGGATTCAAACGAATATTTCGCGAGCGATTTGCGAATTTCGTTTCTTTCTCCCGCCGACTCCGTACACGTACGAATCAGTATTTTCGACATTGGAAACAACAAAAACAAAAAAAAAAAAAAAATGCTTAAAAAGTGAAACATTTAAGTTTTTCAACAATTCTCGCCCTTGGAATTGAATGCGTACGCAATCGTCACATTGATTCACTCGTATCGATCAACAATTTTCCGCTAATACTATTTGAATACGTGTGTTAAATTTTTTTTATGACCGCGTGAATTCGTAATTTTTTTATCGTTTTACAGTAACGTGATATAAACGTAAATGTAATTCGCGTACGGGTTTATATAATGTAATCGTTGTTCTCGCGCGTCTAAATTTATTAAGAGTTTGTCGTACAAAGAACAAAAATCAGTATTACTCAAAGAGTGGTATACACGTGCGCGCGTTGCACAACCGATTTTTCGCGAACAACATCCGATCGGTCTCCGGCAAAGTCGCACCAGTGACGCGATTTTGTCAATGGGTGGGCACGTATTGAAAAATATGACCCGAAGACGGTCTTTCGCTCCATCGCTCTCTCCCATCACCGCATAGCCGTAAATATATAGCGATCAATATTATTATTACACGCGCGAATTGATTAAAACACATTATTTTTCCAAAATAATAATAATAGCGATTGACAAAGCGTCTTCGTACATCGTCCATTCGATTGTCCAAGTGTAAAATCATGTCTATTGGCCATTCCGAATAAGAATATCGAAAACTTAAACCCACGTCCTCGGAAATACGCCACCGCCGAGTCGTACGCGATTATTTATGAACCGTTTTTAGTAAAACAGCAATCGGCGTGAAAAGAAAAAAGTAAGAAAAATCCGTCACTCTACTGTAACGATTATCACTATCGCGGAGAAATAATAATAAGAGACTCGGAGGCCGTACGATACAAATGCGGCCGCGGCGTATGATAATAATAATAATAATAATAACAATAATAATAATAATAATGAATGGCGGCTGTCGCGGCGTGGACGACGGGAGGAGGAAAAGAAAAAAGTCTCGGAGAGAACAACTCACCGCCCGGTAACACAGAAAGAGAGAAACAGAAGAAGAAAGAATACGTTTTCCTCGGCCGCGGCACAGCACCGTCGTCAAACGTCACCGCGGCGGAGACGGTTTCCGATAGCTAGTAGTCCGTCGTCGCGCGTCACTCCACTAGTTCGCGTACCGCAACCAAGTGTATATTATTGTAAAAGGCGCATAATATGATACGTCCGTTTGTTTTTTATGTTCAAATATCCGTTTTTTTTTTATATATATCGCATAAAAATATACGTGTGCGTGTGCGCGCGCGCACACACAGCGGCTCGTATAAAATATATTCGTATACGACGCGCGCATTTATACTTATTATGTACGAGTTTCGTATTTTGTTTGTTTTTTTTTTTGAACGTTATTTCTGTCTGCTAAAGAGACGGCGGCGGCGGCGGTTAGTGGCTGCTGTGGCGGCGACGGGTATTCATAAATCGACGACGACGACGACGACGACGAGCTATGCAAATGCGAAATTGTTGCTGCCGCGTACGACGTACGACGACTTGGACGAGGACGACTTGGACCGACGGTCGGAAGAGTTTCTTTGTTGTCGTCGTCGTCGTGCATTAAACTGTGTACTTTCGAGAGAAAAAAAAAATATCCGTATAATAATAATAATAATAATACGGTTGCGTGCGCGGGGAGGTGCCTCCGGTGTATTTTATTCGCCTCGTTATTTGTGAAAATACCGCCGGACTGTCGTCGACGAGACGAGGAATATTATCGTTTCCACGATTTGATCGGCCGCGGCGGCGCGTTTCTTATTCTCCCGGAGCCGCGCGGGGTAACGGACGAAATTCTTCAAACGGCCCCGGCGGGATTATTCAAATATTTACATGTACATATATATATATATTTTTTTTTTGTTTTTCTACGAGACGCGTTACACAAACCGTTTCGTCATCGTTTTGTCCCCGTCGTCGCTTGTTATTATTATTATTATTATTATTATTATTCGTTATTGCGTATTTATATTATTGTATTGCGTTTTTGTGTTACGCGATATTGTATGACGCGGCGCGTGGGGGGGGGAGGGGGAGGGCAATGGCGTATTCCACAAGGAGACAATCGGTTTCACGTTTTTTTTTTTTATTTAAAAGCGACAAATTAACAAGTGTTTCATTCGAATACACTACACAACTATCGTTTTTGTGCGTTGCGTTCGACGTTGTTTTCTCTTCTCGTTCGCAATTCGGACAATTTTCCATAACCGATTTCGGCTAATTTTTTTACACGTTAGTATATACAGTCGATTCGCGTCGAACGGGTGTGTACGATTCGTTGTAATCGCGTGTGTAACAAACATTTCGTTTACCGGTCAGTATGACAAACCGCGTGATAATTCCCTCGGGATTTGTCTGAAATGAAGAAAAAAATAAAAACGTACGAATCGAACGGATTCGTTAATAGGAGGTACGTTAGCGAGAGCGAATCGTGACGGGGAAAACGTAATATTTTCGCACACGTTATCGCGAATAAACTTGGTTTGTCGACGGAAAACGGAGTGTTTTTTTTTTTTTTTTTTTTTTTTTGATAATTCGCTCCAGTAATTGCCGTCGTCGTCCATCACTGATTATTATTATTATTATTATTTTGCTTTTGGATTATTAGAAATAAACGATGCGGCGTAAATTCGCGTGGCGCGTAACGTTTTTTTCCGAGACCCACTTGTCCCACGGTATCTGCGCCGCAGCGGGGATTCGGCGAACCGATTCGCCGGAGATCGACTGAGTTTCGACGTTGAACATAGTTCAAAACGCGTTCAAAACGCGCGCTACGTGCGACAACCGTTCGATAACCTCGTGGAAAGCGGCAAACAAACAAAAAAAAAAAAAAAACGAATTTTCATTTTTATCGTTCGGCGTCCCGCGAGATTACGATTACTACGCGCGCGCGCGCGTGTGTAAAAACGTCTTTTTCGTCCACGCGTTCCATTCCACCGGGTCCCGTAGTTATACGATTTGTAAAACAAAAATAAAAATCGTCCGGAAACAAAAAAAAAAACAACAGTAATAGTAATAAAACGGGAGGAAAACCCTGCTTGTCGGACGTCTCCGTATTATACGCGTACTGTCCGACGGCATTGACGACGTCCCGTCGTCCGCTGTTCGCGCGTGATTCCCGTGGGAATAATCCGGAGGACCAGGCGCTAGGCGGCGGCGAATCACTGCGAGTTCTCTTCCTTTTTTACTCTTGTACACTCTTATGTGTACGCGCATTTTACATTATCCCGGCGGCACGTATTGTATACATTATTAACACGTTGTGTAACACGGTGCAGGCCGATCGCGCAACGTGCGCTGTCATCGACGCCCAAGTCGCAGTGGCAACGGAAAAAAAAAAAAAGGAAGCGAATTCGCCGTTTGTAAAATTCGATTTTTCGATTCCGTTTGTTTTTTCGTAACAGACGCGTCCGAGCACTCCGGACTCCAACGAAACACTTTGAAATAGACAAGTTTTCACAGTACTTCGCCCGCCGCGCGTCTTTCCCCGATCCGAAAAACTCCGCAAAAAGTGTTCGAAATATATTTATTTATTTTTTTCACCAACACGGACGAGCGAATAATTTTTATATACAATTTTTGTTCAATCGAACACTTTACGTATTCGCTGGTTTAATAACGATTTTGTGTTTATAAATTAATTATCGTGTACACAATCAAATTCAAACACGTGCGTGTTGAATGAAAATAATAAATGACAATTAACCCGCGTTGTTTATGGCGCACCGCGCAAAAGTTTTTATAAACGTCATTTTTTCGTGACGAAAACGCTTTATTTTCTCGGTTAAACCTATCCGTCGTACCTTTGTCTCACATTGAACTCCGTTTCGTTACACACGTAACACACACACTCTCGTCCGCTGTTATTATTAGACCATTTGAAATCGGTATTTCGCGCCGAAAATCGTTTTTCTAAACATCGATCATTGTGGGTACCAATCGACGTAATATTTGCTTCATTCGAAATCATACGCGCGAATTCGTTTACAACCGTTCGGCACGTCAACCGGACCTAACCGAAAGTGGTGTTCTGTTCATATTTCTAACTCCGTTCGCCCATAATCCGATTATAGCCGCGACCCGTTATTTCTGCACGTATTATTTGTAATTCGTAAAGGGCGCGGACGAATTTTCTCGTCTTGCGAAATCTAAATTTCTCCACAATCGGAAACACCGTATTATAAAATTGAAAAATAAACGCGTGTGCCATCGATTCGTTTGTAATTCGCCCAAAAACCAATTTCATCGCACGGTATTGCGTATCGTTCCATTGGCAGCGGCAAAATAATAAGACATTAAATAGTACGCGTCGCGCGGCCGATTCATCGGCTAAAACGACATTTATCAACAAACGTTTGGACTGAAACGCGCTGTGGACGGTTTTGCGCATATCGCGCGTACAAAAACCGTGTATATTACCATAATAATGTATCAATTAAACGTTTATTACCGCGTCGTCAGGCACGTCGTACGCGCGCGTGTATAATTTTTAAACTCTTTCAATGTCGAATATGGCGACGGGTTTTCGAATATTTTTCTGATACTTTTTAAGAGTTCGTGACGAAATCGTACGCAACTAACTCTACCAAATTTAGACCAGAAAAACGGTATGGAGAAATCGTAACATTTTTTTACCGCACAATTCACAAGCGCGAAGAGAAATATCCGAACGCGAAACCTCAGAACTCCGCGAGTGAACGACGGCGGCGGTGAGGAGTTAGAAAATGTGACGGCCACCATATTTCAAACGTCGAAACACCGTATTTCAAAATAATCGCCCAATACATAATAATACATTTATTAACTGCTTTCGGCTACGGCGAACGAAACAATCTAACGTTATACATTTTACGCGTTATGTGTACAATAGGACGTTTATTTTGTGACCTTGTCACGGTTAAGCGTTGTTTCACAACGTTGTGCGTATTAATTATTTAACAGCGCTTAATTACAATACAATTGAAGAAATATTTTCAAAAAAAAAAAAAAAAAAAAAATATAAGTATTTACTATATTTATAAATTACCGCGTTTATTACCTCGGATATTCGTAAAGAAAAAATAAAATACACACGGTTATTATCGAAATCAATCATACCCTTAGTGATGAGCTCGACATACGCGCGCATTTGTATTTTGAAGACGAAGGAAAATTGTCCGTTATCGAAGGCGAGAAAAACTCCGTCACTAAACGTCGGTCTTCGACGGAATTATCGATTTTGAAAAAAAAAACGGATTCTCGTAAGACGCGAGAACACGAATGCGTCTCACAAATTTCGATCGAGACGCTGAGCTTTGGACGTTTGCTTTTTCGTTTTTTGATTTTCCCTCGAAATTCCCATTCCGTCGTCGTCATTTCACACCTGCGCACGTACCGGCGAGAACACCCGAGATAGTATTAGAGCGCCCTTTAAATGATTTAATCACTGTACTAAACACATGTGTATCGTTTAAAACTATTCGCATTCATTACATTTAGGATAAAATGATTATTCGGACTCGATTACGGATAAACGCGTTATTATTTCTGTAAGTAAATGGTTATTTTAAATATTTTTTCTTTTTGATTTTAAATTCCGTGTGCTTTCATTTACAATAATTTTGAAACAGAATCACTTTCGATGCCAAATCCTTAAGACTTTCTTCTGTCGTAAATACGTTTTCATTGACTTTGTAAAATTTTTCTCACGGATTCACTACAGTCGCCGTTGTTGCAATTGTCGTCATAATTATTAAAGAAATCTATTATAATTATTTTTTTTTTTTTTTAAACGTTTCATAACGGTTTATACAAAAAACACGTGCACAAAGCGTACGGATTGATTAAAAAAAAAAAAATTTTACAATATACAAGGCGAAGTACTACTAGAACGACTAAAGGATTTGAAGAATAATATTTCGACAATGAAACATTGTTGTTGAAATTTGTTTCCTTCTTATTACTCGTGACAAATACAATACATGGTCATAATTATGCCGTTGAGTAACAGAGAGAGAGAATAAAACTTTTAATATTCTCGACGCGACAAGTCGTATAATAATAATAATAAAAATAATAATAATACGCGCGCGCGTCGTTATTTACAGAGACGACGACAACGACGAATAGGTGCACTGCGCTACTTGCGGGGATAGGACTGCAGGAAAGTGGATTAGAAGGATGTTAAGGGGTGAGATTTCAAAGGATCCCGCTGTAACATCAGCATCGGCAGCGTTGTATGCCGGTTACAATCGTCGTATAATAATAATAATAATAATGACGGCGGCAGTGTGATGGAGAAGGGCGCGAAACGGAGAGAGAAGGAAAGGATAATCGGAACGGAGCAGCATCGAAAATCATAATTACTATATGTTTGTATAAGCCGGCGGCCCCCGCCGGATCGTATTCTCGACGAGATCTATTATAATACGTATATATTTTTATAATATACTCTTGTTTTTTTTCTTCTTTTCCTCTCTCGTCCGCCGCATATTGGGAAAACGGACAATTATTATTATTATTCGTTGTCGTGCGCGCGTGTATCGGCCACACATACCAATCAATCTCCGGTTTTTATCTCACTCGTTCCCGCGCGTCAATTGTTGTCGTCCGGCGGGGTACGCCGTGTGCGCGCGCGCGCGCGGGCAATTACGCGAGCGCGCGAAACGAAATGATTGACGTATGAATCGCGGCGCGCGAGGCACAACGGCGGCCACGGCGATGAACCGGACGACACGGCCGCGGCGTTTTTCATCCACACAGCGCTCGACCAAAGCGGAATGACCGCGTCGCGCGCGTATACACGCGGAGATATTATTTATTTTTACCCTTGTTCTTATTATTATTATTTTTTTTTTTTTTTATGAAAAATAATTTCTCAGATCATTCCGATATAAGATTTGTGATATGGAAATATGCGGGTATAATTTTTTTTGACTTTTCAACGGACTCGCGTTGTAAGTGTCCGACGGTCTTATATGACAAAGCATAGATCACGATTTACGAAAAATTAAAAAAAAAAAAAAACCTACAGTTTAAAAACGTTTTTCTTTTTTTTTTTTGTACGGAAATCCGAAAAAACCCGAACTCTTATCGAACGCATGAAAATACATCACATTTAATACGTTATCACAAGTGTTTGACATTTACGCAGACTCTTCTTGTGTCTACGAATTGCGGCCAATGATTCCGTTCATTTGGTAATTCAATGATGTTCTCGCTCTAGTGAACCCTCTACGAACCAAGTCATCCTCTCCTGGAAATTATCATAAAAACCATGCACCGATTCTGCCGATCACAGAAACCGGACACGGATCCTGGAACTCTTTATAGGTCCAAGGCCGACCGTCCAAAGCAGTGCAAAAGCAATGTTCCTCTAGCAGCGCTTGAGTCGTCTGTTGCACAGACCCAACAGTGTTTCGACATTGTTCGAGTCCTGTGGCAAGGGATCGGAGCTCCTCTGTACTCAATTAAAAGAAAAAAAATTAGCTTTATTACAATTTTCAAAGGGACTCGGTGGAAACGTTTATAACCGGTATGCTTGAACACCGCCGCAGACTGAAAAAATATCTGATATTATTATTATTACTATATTGAGTCTGTAACGGGTATTTTCATAATGGCAATTCATTATCGTGTATATATCACTTACCACGGAAAAAAATGTTATTTAGCAATTGTGATAGCGTTTTATCATTTTATTGATTTGTACATATTATTATTGTTACTTTTAATTTAAACCCGTTTATTAGTTGCTTATTTATATAAAATATCAAAACAACTTGTTCTAAAGAATACCATTTTATTAAATATTCTAAAGGAAAATTTGTTTAAATGAAAAAAAAAAAATAACACGGATAAAAATTGGGTTATGTATTAACGTTGAACAGTAGAGCGTGAATAGAAAATTTCGTTCGGAACGCTATTCTAAAATTTCCAATCGAACTCGATTACTTTATAGTTTTTTCCAATTCTTTATATTTTTTTCCAAAATTGCGTCCCAAAATTTCGAGAAAAAAAATACGAATGGCCCGCAGTGGTTGATAAATACGATTATTTTTTTTTTCACAGGAACTTTTTAAAAAGTTTTGTTCCTAACCGCGATGATTTCATGGTCTTTTTTTTCTTTACAGTATACAATATAAATTCGTTAATAATATAGTAAAAAAAAAAATAAAAATAGTTCTAATTATAAATAAAATATTCATTCATACATATAATATGTTAACGAAATATAAAAAGAACTATAAATTAATAGTCGTAAATAAAAAATAATAATACGCGCGTGAAATATACAAATACACTTATGTATATGCGAATATACCATTAATCCAAAGAATAAAATTAAAAATTAAATATAATTTTTATCGTGTTAAATATGTTTACTACTATAAATTTCGACAAAATTCGTTAACAGATAGAATTATAAAAAATAAAACGTGCGCACCGACGAAATGAAATTACAAAAAAATTCTATACGACAATTACGAGCAAATCATTTTTAAGGTTTTTTTTTTGGGGGTGGATGGGAAAAGTGTGGTAAAAATCATATCGATTACGACACAAATATCAAAATCAATTATGAGAAGAGGAATCGGCATTGAAGAAGAATTGGATCGTCGCTCGGGGCGACGAAATCCTAAATAAATTTCCGTCTGCATGATCGAAAACGCAAACGTTTCGGCAGAAAAATTGAAAAAGACGAAAGAATAAAATCCAATTTAACGAGAACGACTCGGTCACAACAAAAAAGACGCGTCCGGCGGTGTCCGACTTTGGACGATATTATTAATCCGTCCGAATGTTCGTTATCTTTCGGGTGGTCCGCGGTGAGAAAAATCTCGACGGAATTGGAATTGTTTCCTCCTGTTCGGTCCAGATAAAAATGGGAAACAATCAAAACCGAATGCGTGTATGAGCTTAACAACACAACACCGCCGATCTTCGTAATCCGCTCTCTTATTCGTCTCTCGCGCGGCTTATATAATATACCAAAGATATTCTCTATGAAATTGCTTACCCGTCAGCAGGCTCGTATTTACGAGAAGGCCAGGGTGGGCGATTGCTTCTCCTGACGTGACTCTGGGGGCGGTAAATTTCTATGTAAACTTCTTTTTTCGTGTTTAGATAATATAGTTTAATAATTAAGTAAAATGTTTTATTCCTACGCATTATATTCAAATATTGTCGATTCTTTTGCGTGTGAAACTCAGTAGAAGGACGTAATTCATAATAATATGTGTGATATGCGTTTCCCAACCCGTTTGACGGCGCACACTAATTTCAACCGTCGTTTAGCCGTGACACACTTCACGCTGACTAATATTTATTTTTATCAATAATTGGCTTTTATCGTATTAAACGCTACAAAGCAATTGTACATCAATGAATTGCTAATGTAATGACTTATAACAGGTGCGTTTATTCGGGAAACTCGTGTAAAATCATGTTTTAATTTATTACAAATATTTAATTTACTTATACGACGAAAATACGTGTGTAATTTCACTGTCTGCAACTTGTGTTTTTAGTATTTTATTTGACGATACAGTGGCATAGTTGTGGGAGAAGGGAGGCATGATGAAAATAGACCTCTCTCCAAGACGTTTTTTCTTTTCATATTAAATGTCCGTAATTTATTATACGTAAAGTAATACAGCGCAAACATTTCGTTTTTTTCTTCTCCTACTTTGTCAAGACTGGTGGAATTAATGATGAACTTTTAGGACAGATTGTTGTACAGTTTAAAGCCCTAGACGAGTGAAACAATGTTAAAAAGGTTGCGCATAGTTGAAATGATTAGCGTAAATCTCCGAAAGCCGAACGTCGATAATTCAATATTTTTTTTTTCTCGTAACCACCAACTCCATCGGTAGTTTTTCTTCGACCGTCCATCCCGTGAACGGCGCACGGCTAAAGTGTAAACTTGAAAGTGTTGGACGTATATTAGATGCAATGTGTACTCTGACATTTGTTTATGACTCGCGATGGTGTATAAGGTTAGGTGAAATAAACCTCCCCCCGGCGACGACCGCAAAACGCGGTAAATGTAATTTAATGTCGACTGGACGATACATATTACAGTACAATAATACTATACGAGTTTGGACGAACTCGTCTAAATTTCAGACTAATATCGCGGTCACGCGGAGTAGGAAACCGGGGAAATCGTCCCTCCGTCTTGACGGTGGTATTTCACTGTTTACGTACTGCGAACTTTTAAGTGACATTATATATGGTATAGAGTTAAATTCTAAACATTTCTCGTATCCACACATTTTTCGTTATTGTTTTTCGATCGTACACCTATATTTTATTCTTATTTTTTCTAACGTTATCAATTTACGCAATACATTCGCCGCGTTTATTATTTCTCTATACACGCAGAGAACATTTCTATTGACAAAAAATAATAATAATAATAATAATAACCGCTTACTCGTAATAATAGTATTGCGAACAGTTTTGTTCTCACGCGTCCGTATAATTGTCGTTAATTACGAAGGAAGAAAAAAAAACCACTAAATATGCGAGGAAAAAAATCAGTTTTCAATAGGTTTTTCAGATAAATAACGGTACAATTAATTATGCGAATTAAATAATGACGTTAATTTATTCAACAAGACAATATTGATCTTATTGGACAGACGATATACGTATTCTTCCAAGACAACAAATATATTACGAAAATGTTAAATATATAATAATTTTTTTTTATTCTAATTACGTATTGTTAATCGCAATAATTGATTGTGCTGTGCGAGGGGATTAATTAATCTCATAGGTCATATTACTCGTAAAATTCATTGTCCGGTTTTCACCGCGTTTTCCCGCGTATCAGAACGTTTCCGAAATTTTAATTCTGTTTTGGTCAAAAAAAAAAAAAAAAATATTTTTTGTTTTACGGCGTATAGACGACAACGATTTCGTCTACGGATCGTGTAACAAGTCTACTATTTACTGCGATCGTTTACGAAACGCGACAAAATTCACGACGACAACTGGGAATCCTATTTCTACCTTCAACATGACTACACGGAACGATCGCGACCAACTGTGAGAGAATTCCATAACGGCCGATCCGTCGGTATCCGCAACAACACGCGAGAAAACGAATAAGTAAACAAAAAAAAAAAAAAAATAAATAAATAAATAAAAATATGCTTCGAATCGATTTTTTTACCGACGAAAGAGAGAAAGACCGTTCGCGTCGTCAGACACCGTTTCCCCGAGCACGACGCGAAATATCGAATAGCAGCGGGGCAGCCCCGGGAGCAGTAATTGAACGCCGTTGCCCGGACGCAGCAGAATGTGGTTGTAATTATTAACAACGGGTTTTCGCGCTCGCGTATTTCGGACGGATTCGCAAAAGTTTCGTCTGACTCCCTCCCCCCCGGTGGTCCGCTTGCTGTTATTGTTATTATTCGTGTGCGCGTAACCGAGAACGAGCGTGTTTTCTACCCGTTTTCGCGTCGCACGGCGAATACTTTACGAACTGCCGGGAGATTTTATAAAACTTACACGTTTTATATATATATTTATCGTCGCGGTTGTGGCGCGATAGTCATTATAACATACATCGTGCACGTGCGAATTTAACATAATTAACGTAAAGGTATTTCACGGACGGTGTCGCGAACACGAGAAAAACCGAGTTTTTCATCTCGGCGAAGAGAAATCGTCGTCGTCGTCGTCGTGGCGGACTTTTGGGGAATTCGCGAAACTATTTCGATTAAGGATTATCGCACGGTCGGTGTCGTCGGCGTGTGCGACAATCGACCATCCACCACTCGCCATCGGCCCGCGGATGTCGTTCTGGACGACCGGCTGAAGCTGGAGTCCGCCGAGACGGACGAAAATTCGTTCTCGGCAAAAATCGCGCATTATGAAGAAAAGTATCGAAAATCTCGCGATAACCCGACGCACAGAAACTGTGCGCGAACCAATGAGAGTTCCTTCCCGTCGTCCGTCCGGCCAAGGAAGGACTCGTCGAGTTCTTCCGCGTCGATGCGGAGACGCGTGTTAAACAACGAACATTTCGGTTTTTACACGCAAACTTTGACGATTTTAATATAATAAAATCGCGTGTAATGTCGCGCGTCGCGACTATCGAAACGATTCTTCGATGAAATAGAAATAGGAAAAAAAAACCAATATAAATCCGATTAATGTCTTCCGTTTTTCGACGGTCATACACACACACGTGACGCGTCCACCGTGTCCGCTAAACCGTTTCGCTACGGATATTATACGGTCCGAAAACGGCGTCTCGTCGTCGTCGTCGGTTACACGTGTAAAATATACTATTATACGGCGTGTAATATTACCGTGATCGAGTTATAGAATACCGGCCGAAAGCGTTGTCATCAAGTCCGAAAACGTTTTTTTTTTTCCCTCGGTTTTTTCTAATCCCAAAGAGTCGACAAGACGAAAAGTGCCGTATCTATACGATATAACTAAAAAATATATATACATATATATCCAACGCCGGAGATAAATCCGAATCGCGATTACACGGAGCGGTCACATAATATTATTATAACGCGCGCGTGAATTAATACGCGAATTGAATTCGACGCAGTCGTTTCCGTGTGGCGGCGCGTTGGAAATTACAAAAAAAAAAAATAAATAAATAAATAACATTTCGGATTTTATCGCGTTTTGTCTTTCGTCGGGGGAAATATTTGCTCTTGAATGTCGTCTGTATTATTTTTCATATACTGCATACGATTTTTTCCCGGCGGAAAGGAGCCTTTTTAAAGGAACTTTTTTTTATATATATATATAAAAATACCGATATTTTTGTATATCATACCGATGCCGTGATATTATTTCGTCGGTTTTCTGGAATCCGTTGATAATAATTAGTTTTAAACGGCAAAAAAAACCGAGCTGTTCTTTAGATTAATTTTTTTCTAGAGAGTGAAAACCTCTTATCGTTCGCCTCCCCGCATCGTATATCTTTTAGTATCTTGTGCAGATGTCCGAAAGCAATACGGTCGGCCTTTACGAATAATACAACACGAAGCACCACAACCATACACTGTGAATTCCTTTCATTCGTGAAAAGTCGATTTTAATATTTTTACGTACTTCTCTTTTCATTTTTTTTTTTTTACGAACTGTGTGCACAGTTATTTACCTGCTTTTAACAAATACATATATTTCTTTAACATCGTATGGGCGTAAGGGACACTGCTTACAATTTAATAGTTTATAAACAAAAAAATGTTATAAAATTTTCTTTACTTTCAATCATTTTCCCGTCATGAATCGTAATCGATATTTTTTGTTAATTTTATACGTTTTTTAAATTAATTATAATCAAATAATTTTGTTCACTGCGTCGAAATTTACGATCAGATACCAATCGTCTTGTGCACGTCGTGTACGCCGGTATTGCTCGCGATATAACGTTTTATAAACACACGTTTGTCGTACGTTTTTCATTCGTTTTTTCTTTCGGTTTCATATATTTATATTATATCGTATGAAACACGCCTCAAATGAATCTTTTGGGCCAATCGTTCGTCGACTAATTTTTGGCATTTTAATTCAGTGTCGTATCACTTTAAGAAAGAAATTCAATGAAATCGGAGAGCGAGGTTAAAAGTGTTTTATATAATCGGTAATTTATAGATTTAGGTTAATTTTTAACCATATTCATCGTTATAATTTTTTTTGCGCTTAAATAATAATCACTCGTTTTGTTGAGATTTAAATTTATACCGCTCTTGACGTATAATAACTAATTAAACGATATTAATTAATGTTATAACTTATTGGTTATTTTAAATGTCATTCATTTGTCTCCAACACGAGCATTGGTTAATCTCGAGATTCGTATTTTCCACTGGGACATTGCATTGTAAACGTATTGCGGATAAAAAAAAGAAGAAAAGTACACTTCAATCGTAATTTCAAATTATTTCCTTACTTTTCATCGAATATTTTTGTTTCATTTCATACCGGCGGTAACGGAATCGTCGTGTACAAATAAAACAGGCGACCGCCGGACACTGTGTCGCGCGACGTCCGAATCGACCGCATCGAAAGTGATGCGCGTCGAAACGACTACGTCAAAAACGACGTGCCTGCGTGTACATACAAATAATACAAACAGTTTTTGTGTATACAACCGAGTCGGATTATTACAAACACGGTGTATACGCTTCCGTGTGTAAACGCGTAAGCCACCGGCCGGGTGTACACCGGAATCGCTATGTAAAATCGCTTCTCTCGGATTCTCCGTTTTTCTCTACACCGGAACGAATGCCCCCCCAGGTGTGTGTACGTCCCGCCGCCGACGTAATCGTCTCCACGCGTCACCGCAACGTAGCGGAAAACACATGCGCGCGTCCATATGAAGTCGTTATAAAATCATTTCTACCGTCTACTGTTTTATTTCAACGTTTTTTTTTTTTTTTTAAAAATATAAATGTATTTTTCAAGTCACGAAAATTTCAGTCGTATTTCACAATTGATGGCCAAACATCGAAATCCTAAATATTTTTATGAAATCATTATGAACACAATTTCGGCCCCTACCACAAAAAAAAAAAAGCACTAAATCCGAAACTGTGCGCGTCTTCGTTTTTTTTTTTTTTTTTACCAATCCGAGCGTTGATAAAACGTGTAAAAAAAAAAAAGAAAAAAAAAGAAAAGAGGAAAATATAAACGGCGGCAACGTTTGAAGTCCCCCTCGAGAGACGCGCATAAACGGGTCACACACACACACACACACAAGATCGCCCTTATCGCGTCTACACCCGTAATGTTATCAATACAAATAATAACGTAATATATCGCTTGTAGAAAAGATATTCGTGGTACCGTGTTGTTCAGGCGAATTGCGATGCGAGGTTAAAGAACAGCGGATGCTGCGCGTATTTCGCAAACAACGCGCGCTCGTCCCGCGCCAATAGTGACGACCGCACAAAGTCCGTAACGTAATATATATATATATAAGAAAACATATTCGAATTGAACACACACGGACGGACGATAAAATAAAATATAAGAAATAAAGAGAGAGAGAAACGTTATTACATTCGCGTGTGTGTTTCGTCGGGAAAAGCAACGCCACCACGCGCGTATATAAAAAAAAGAAGGAAAAAAAAACAAATAATAATAAAAGCTCGCGCGTACATATATCTAGGCATTTTTATTATCGAAAGAAAAAAACACTGAAGGGTAACTGAGACACGTGATATATATTTTTTTTTATATACGTTACGTGTGTGTACTCAAGTCGCGTGCTCTTGTGTATATAATATAATAATAATAATAATAATAATATAAAAAAAAGAGATTTTTTCTCTCTCTTCTCCTTCACCTTTTCGTACATATGCCCGAACGACACGGTCCGACGGCCGCTTTTTAACTATTCCGTTTGTGGTGCGTCCGGTGTGTGTGTGTGTGTGTCGCGGTCGGCCGGTCGGGCGGTGGTCGCGAAACGATCGTACTATAACTGGTCGAATTGAAAATATCGTCGGGCGGCGGAGTTCGTCGCGCCGGAGAGCGGACGAAAAAAAAAGCAAAAAAAAAAATAAGAAGAAGAAAAAAGCGTATACTCGTCGTAAATATTTCACCGAAAAGCTTTCCGCGTCGCTATACACGCGTGACCGTTATACACACACACACACACACGGCATCCATCCAAAAACTATACCATTTTTTTTTTTCATCTCTTCTTCTTTATATATATATAAACGCGGCGTCGTAGCGATTTCGTTTGACGGAAAACGTAATTTCGAGACGTACGAGCCCGAAGCGGAATATTATTACCGCGGTATACGTGTACGGCGCGGTTGATGCAGGTCAAACGTTTCGTTTGGACCGAAAGTGAAACATCTCGTCGAATATAGAAAACATTATGGTCCGATTGCGGCGGATGGATCGAAGTGGCTGTTAAAAGAGCTGTGCACGCGGCGCGTTAATGAAAAAAAAAAAATAATAATACATATGTGTGCACGTCCGATTTTCGTTACGAAGCGATATCTAAGGGGAAACACCGTGTGGAGGGGGGGGGGGGTGCGAAGGATTCACGATCTGCTCAGATGTGAATCGAAAAATCTTTCACGCGGTACCCCCCTTTAATTTTTTTTTTTACGTAACAATATTTATAAGTTTAAAAAACAATCACTTTTTTTTTTTTTTTTTTTTAAAAACAGAAACTGAAATTTCTACTTTATACTCGAGGCCGATCGCAGTCAAAATGAACTTTGTTTTTCGTTGCATTTCGGGTAATAAGCGATAACCCCTAGTGGTTTGTACGTTTCATCGCCTTGCATTACAATGTGTAATTGCCGCGAAGAAAAATTTGATCACGCACGATTATATTTAATAAACAACCATTCCGTTTTCGATGCTAACGGTTATCGAGACTTGAAATTATATATATAAAAAAAAAATAAAAAAGTAGTGAAAATAGAGCGGAATTTATGAAATTAAAATTTAAAACAAAAATCAAAAGGATATGTAAAAAAAAAAATAATCAAAAAGATAGAAATCAAAAATTATAAGTTAATACTCGTGATAATAAATAAAAAATATATATATGTATATATGTGTATTTATTTATTTTATATATATTTTTTATAAAAAAAAAAATGTTTAAAAATAACAATCACAAAACGCGTCCTTCAACCGCGTATACAATAGTGATTGTTTTTTTTTTTTTTTTTGTAAGTAATAGTGTGATACGTATTTGGTAGGTAATAATGACTCGGTAAGGCTCGTGAAGTTGAATTTAACGTAAACTCGTGAATTGTATCACATTCGTTTAAATAACACCGCCGCCATCGACTAAATTCTGGCCGAATACATCATATTATTATACTGTTTTTACCCGATCGAATGGCGATGTCCACTCTTTTCGTGAATTTCTTCCAGAAATATTATTCGGCTCGATTCGCGTATACACGTGCGATAATATATATATATATACTATACATGTATTGCGTATTATTTCTTCTCGGCAAAACGATTATTTGAATATCGTTTTTGTTTTTTTTTTTTTTTCTTCGAATTTCCGAAACGTTTTTCCGCCTATCTTCGCGGACGCAACAACGACGCCAAAAGCGCCGTCTCTCTCTCTCCCGGGGCCGTCGCACGACGTTTCTCTCCTCTCAACGCGTCTCGCCCTCGCGCGCGATCCCTTCGCCGCGCAAACTAACGCGATTGCCGGTGAAACGGCGTCGCGCGAAAGAAATTACT
The DNA here is from genome assembly GCA_032441825.1 of Chaetogeoica ovagalla. NCBI lineage: Eukaryota > Metazoa > Arthropoda > Insecta > Hemiptera > Aphididae > Chaetogeoica > Chaetogeoica ovagalla. The sequence continues at coordinate 469,021 of CM063749.1, read as the reverse complement.
GTTATTATATTTATATATATATACAGCGCTCGCGGAGGGAAAAAGTCCGGTTGGGACTTTAATCGACAAATGTTGTATACACACGGACGGACGGACGGGCGCGCGCGGGAAAAATAACGGCGGAGTAGAGTGGAGAACGGCCTCGGCCGCCGATTATTATTATTGCCCCCGGTGACTAAGACGCGGTCTTTATTTCTGATGACGAACAAGTGAAGCCAGCCGCGCTTCTTGCGCTCGTCGCCGTCTAATGTGTAACGCGGGACTAATAACCATCTCGATGTACACGGGGACAGGTGCACGGGGCGGTGGCGGCGGTTATTCCGTTCGCGATGATTGCCGCCCATCAACCGGGCGATTTCTTCGTCGCACCCCGCGCCGACACGGCCGTCGTCCCGCGTTATTCTATAAACGGTGTGTATAGGAAAAATACGTTTTCGCCGCGTCGAAAATTCCTTCTGCTCGCAATAAACGTTTACAACGAGACGGTTATAAACGCGATTTTACACGCGCGCGCGCGTGTGTGTGTGTGTGTGTGGACGCAGTGGCGGATTTAGCGTCAGGCAAAGTAGGCATTTTTAGGGGCGGCAATTTTAGGCCAATATTTTATTGAGAATACTCTAGGTTTTTTAACCTAGTTTTAACTCTAGTTTATTAACATAACCGCCATTAATTATTGTTTAGTATCAGTCTTTATGATTTATTTTTTTAGTAGTTATGTTAAATAAGTATTTAAAAATATGTTTTCTCGTTGATAAGTTTAATGGGGCGGCCAAAAAAAAAATTTGCCTAGGGGCGACAATTGTGTAAATCCGTCTCTGTGTGGACGAAGAACGAAGAACGTGCGCGACGGGCTCTGAACGGTTTCGGACGCTACGACGTGGACGAACGCTTCCCACTCCACTCCACTCACTCGCACGCGAAAACGATAAGAAAATAATTAAAAACGATTTTGTTTTTTTTTTTACATATATATTTCAAGTTTTCCGACGAACAACGAGAAACGCGTTCTGTCCTCTACTATCGTCGGTACGACGCGTCATTGCGAATTTTATTATTCGACATCGGCCGATTTCATTACGAACATCGGCGGCGACGACGGCGTGGTGAATTCATCGCGATGTGATCGAAACGCGCACATCGTTTCGCACGCGAGAAATTGATTTCGTTTCGGACGACGGACAACGAAAATCCGAATAACCCATCCAATATTTCTTTTCGAACAATGTGTTACGACAATTTATTTCGTTCGTCACTACTACGCGTTTCTGTTGCTAGTGAACTTCCCGAATGCGTTTAACAATTACGTACAAAAGCGTGTCGGATATTCGATGTAATTCACGAGTGGAAATCAGTTAGAAAACTAGTAGAGAATAATCGACGACGTATTGAATTAAAAAAATTTAATTTTTTTTTTTTTTTTTGTTTTTACCCCGCAATAAAACCTAACCTTTAACCGGTTAGTTAAATATTAATAACAATAATATGAATCTGAACATTTTCGAGAGCGTAGTTGTTTTTATTTCCCATTCAGCTACATATCCAAGTAGCCACTCGCTAACGTGGAAAAAAGAAAAGAAAAATTCATCGACATTTAATATTATATGTGTGGAAAATATTTTTATTTTTTTACGAACAAAAATACGTCGTCAACTAAGGCCATTAGTACGTATAATTATTTTACATGTCGTGTAAAATATGTTTTCTATAGATTCAAATTCAATTAGATTACATGATTTGGAATTCTTTAAAAAATAGTCTCGTCGAATTCGTATTGTCTACGACGTTCGGTGCCAATGCTCGATCTATTTGATCGGCGATGGTCAAACTGTTTGCTGTTATCTTCATATTTATAGCGTTCGGTGATGATGTGTTGGATATTGAGGGCGAATATTTCACAACCTAACCTCCCGAATATTTCACATGATGGGGGAGAATCTTGTTTGGTCTTGTTTGACGATATTATTATGCCGAATCATAATTCGTATTCTCGTAGATGTCCGGCAGTGAAGAACGGTCGAGGGAGGTATAAAAAACTACTCGTTTCTTATACACGAGTCGGCCGAAACCGATAAATATCCGTAAAAGAACCGTTTTAGGACGACGAATACCGCGGGTGCGCGCGCGCGATCGAGTGAATAAATTATGGTCATTAGGTCCAGACGTACAGCAGCATCGCGCGGGATGGTAACACACACATACACACACTATATTATATAAATTCACCTCGACTTCACGCGCGCCGCACACCATTGATGCCGGTTATTTTAATTACCCGAATGAATTACCGGGTAATTATGTACGTATATACACGCGTCTCGTTCGTCTCGTTGCAGCATCCGTCGCCTCGGGGATACTCCGCGGTGGGGGGGGGGGTGGGAAAGGGAAGAAACGGCGCGTACAGAGCGGTGGTATAGTTATTATACGATATGTATGTGTGTTGCGGACGGGAGAAAAGACGAAACGGTCTGGCAAAGGTCGGCCGTTATAATGGCCGGTGGTGGCGGTCGTTTAGAGTAAAGTTTCGGCGTTTTAAGACCCTCCCCCTCCCACACTGTGCAACAGCATCCTCCGGTCCAGGCGTCTGCAGTAGTTAAATTAATTGCGCGACGTTTCGCGGGTACGACGGCGGCGAAGGGATATTTTATAAACGCGCGCGACTTTTGAACGGAATAACTTTAGTCTGTATATGTACGAATTCGCGCGTATATAAGGTGGTACCCCAGAGAGAGAGAGAGAGAGAGAGTGAGTGAATACGCGTACGCTGTGAAAAACGGGTTATTATGGAAATAAATAACCGGGGAAACGATCCGGGAGGTTTTATTTGTTTATTTTTTTTTTTTTTTTGTACGAAATCAAATAATTTCGTTGAAATATTAATAAAATCGGTTTTAACATATTATATACCACAGTACGGCGCACAAGTATAGTGAAATATACGACGAACCGTTTGGTTAATACTCGGACGGAAAGTTTTTTTTTTTTTTTTTAATTTCGTTACTTACTCGCATACAGTGACGTGAGGGGGTTAGAATATCGAATTCCTCTCACTCCCCATCCCCGGCATTTTTCGTTATTCGGATGGAATTTCGATGCGTGTTTCTAAACGAATTCGTACGTACGATCAGGCGGTCGAAACCATCTAGCGCCGTACGAAATTCGGTCGGAAAACAGATTGTGTAAAAGACGCGCGTTTACGGACAGAGAATATCCAGAAAACGGTTTGCAGAGACGACGAGCCGCGGCACCGACATAGAACTTACGAGATAGTTCAAAAAAACGTGATTTCGATACATCTCGAAGACGTGTACTCGACGAAACGGATCGGTTTTTTCGTGTAGGTATCCATTAAACGAACACGAATTTACTTTAAAAAAAAAAAAAGTCATATTTGTTCTTGCGAACAAATATCGCTTTCCTCAATATAATCCCGATCGCGCTACCGACCTATTTAATAACATTCGGAAGCGCCGGATAGCAGTACGTTGGTTAAATTAGGGTTTTATTTTTTTAATTGTAAATTGGAGGGAATTAAATAACTTGAATTAGACTTTTTTCGATTTAATACGGTGGTTTAAAGATATTTATATATTTTGTTTATAATTACACGTTGTGGATAGAATTGAACCGTAAACGAGATATTTCGATACGTCAACAGTACAGTTTTAAACTGGGTTTTGTTGCTGCTTCAAACGAAATCTGCTCATTTTTACAAAAAAAAATAAAAAAATAAAAAACCCCCCTCGCTGCAAGACGTATTATATTTGCAGCGGTTTAACAGTAACAACGAAAGTTATTTCTCGTCCGCATTATTGGGGAGGAGACACCACCACTACGTGTACCGACACGTGGAATAATAAATAATATTCCGCCGGTATAAGCCGTGTACGACGGATCCCCTTAACAATATTTTCTTTTTACTACGCGTCATTCCCCTAAGACGACAACGGCGGTGGCGGTGGTGGTTTATCACTTTATCTCTCGTTACAAAGCCGAACGCCGTCCAACGAGTCAAATAGAAATAAGTGATTTTTATTTATACCTATATATTATATATATATAAAGCTATTGGTATATATATTTCGAGTTATTATTTGTTTTTTTTTTTTTATTTTTGGAATTTATGGTCACCACTCGTTCGTCGTTTATGCCGTACGATAAAACGAGAATCATCGATTTAATATCTGTATCGATCGCCGCAATAACCGAGAAATACAAAAAAAAAAAAAATATATATATATATATATATATTTATTATCGTTAAATGATTGCCGAAGATAAAATTCAGTTTTTTCTTTTTCTCTCTCTCTCTCTCTCTCTCTACTCTACTCTATAACGTCCACCCGCTGCGGTACGCCGCCGTAGTAAACGTTTTTTTTTTATTTTTTACTTTACGGTAGTACACGAAAAGTCCGATATTTTTCTTCGCCGTTCACGAAGCGAGCGTTTAAATTTTTATACTCATTTCGCGCGTATTAATAATTCACGAATCGGGATTCGTATATCATATATGGATTTACTCGATTCGATCAAAAAACATACGGAGAGTCAAAAAAAAAAAAGAAATACATATCAACGAGACCGTACAAAATTATTATCGATTACGCCTGGTTCAACAAAACAAACGCATGCGCTCTACAATATTATTATTATTATTTTTAATACACATATTGTAAAGTGTTTAAAATCCAATCGTTCGTGTTTTTTTTTTTTTTTGTTTTTAGTACGTCGCCGAGCGCAGTATTTAAATCCACCGTAAATTAATAAATAATCGAGTAATTATATATAAAAAAAATTTTCCCCCCCCTGTTCTGTCATAATCACATCGACAATATTGATTCAAACGCGTCCCTATGTAATTCCAAGCTTTGCTACGTCGTTTGCAAGGCGCATCGATAGACGTTGAAAATTGCGAGGGAAAAGAGAAAACCGATTAAAGCGACGACACCCAGCGAAACCGGATGAAATATTATAAACAAGAAATAAATATTTCATAATGCGTTAAGAGTATACGAAAATACATTTCACAGATAACTAATTATTTATATATATATGTATATGGAGTTATGGAGGAATTCAAGATTTCTGGTCCTGCAATCATTCCAAAACACGATATTTGTTTAGAATTTAGACATCAATAGCGTCACACGGCGGCCACATTTCGATTAACAAACTTCATCGATTATTTCCGTAACACATAACGGGGACATCTTGGTTAGTGTGTTGCCAGTGGCGAGGAGAGAGGTTATTCGAAATCAAAACTAATAATATAAACGTACGGGAGCCGAGGAGTTGACGTCTCTAGCACAATTCTTTCTGTTGAAAACGAAATCGTTCGGAGAACGGACTTCTCTCGAGATTGTTGAAATTGTTCCGCGAAATCAATAGCGAGAATAGTCGAGATTCAGAATCCTCTTTTACACGTTAAAATCAATATATATATATATATGATAAATAACTAATTAATAACACTGTAATACGACGCGGATTTTTTTTTTTTTTGTTTTGACGTAGGAAAAAGAAACCGTCAAACGACGGCGTTCGAATTTTAAAATAAAACGACTACGATAGACATTCGTGTTTATTCGCCCAGGGCGCCCAACGACTCTATTGCCCCCCACTCGTATACCCGAATAGATCTCTACCGCGATTGTATAATATTATTGTACCCGAGTTCGCGGAGATATCAGCGTGAACGGAGTATTGTTTCCGTGCGGTGACGGTTATGATGACGCGATTGACACGTCTTGATGAACACACACGAGGCCCGTTAAAACGCGGCGACAAGTACGGGGTATAAGACGCGATTGCGGCGGAAAAGCGTATTGAATGCGCAATGACAATGTGCGACCGGACCGACTACGGACCCTGCCTGGTTGATTGTTATTATTTTTATTAACGGAAGAAACGTGAATTCGTTCGCGTGAAAATCGCGGTAAAAAAATAACATAACCGGACGAACGACAAGTGTATTTGGAATAATTGCAGAATACTTCGTCGCACAGAAATTAAATATTTATTTGTTATAACCGCACAACGGGCCCCCGCACACAGTAAAAAAACGTAAAAAAAAAAAAAAAAATACTAATAATTGTTGAGCCATCGGTTAAAACAACTGCGACAACGCGATATTAAATTTATGGAAAACTCTATGTAACAACAGACTTAAAACGACACTACGCGCGTTTCGTAACGTTTACGGTCTCTTACCGTTCGTGTCGACGTACGGGTTGTTTGAATCGAATGATAATAATATCGACGACATATGCCTACGTCTAAAAAATTAATTCATAATATTTTTAATTGATAATCCAGCGATACGGGACTTCGCGTTCGCGAAAGCGTGTGCAACGCCGAGACCGTATTATACGGGAACGCATACGGAAATGACATTTTTTTCGCGCGTCCTCTGATTTCGTCTAATTACCGCCTCGTTCGCCAAACGGTTTTCACGGAATTGTTTTTAACGCGCACACGCCCGTAGTGTGTACACCTCAAACGCAACGCGTTTGATATCGTATTGGAAAAAGACTTCGGTGGGGAATGGTGTTAACGATAGATTCTGTACGTTTAAAGGAAAATTACGGAATGAATCGAGAGGGAAAACGAATTTTTTGTTGTTTTTTCGTCGTTGTAGGCGGCCGGACCCGTGGTTTTATCGCCCCGGAGCGAGGAGTGTAATAATAATAATATTAATAATAATAATAAATAAACAATAATACAAACGTCGGTTGGAACGTTCGCGTCTGGGACGTGTCGCCGCGTGTACTACGCTTAGAGTACGGGGCCGCGGTCGACGTCGCCGCGGGCGTATTAGATTTCGCGCGATAAACATTTTCCGTTTTGTTTCGTTTTACATTTTTTTCTTTTATCCGCATAACGTTTTCATTCCGTTTATTTTATTTATGTTTTTAATTTATCGTCGTATTTATAATTAATCGCGAGCGCGCGCATTTCATAAAATTGTGTGTTATTATATCGTTTCGTGGGCACTGGCGCAGAGGGGCGCGCGCGCGCGCGTGTATCGCTTTAATCGCCGTTCGCGATATGACCGGAAACGTTTGCGTGTCTTTCGCGCGGCGTACCTACGCGCCAAGCGATCCGTGAAATTATTACTACTCGTTTCCTGCGGTGTGCGTTTGTAAACGATGACCGAGTGTCAGTGTATATAATATAAACATTTTGTTATACGAGTGGTATTATAACAATAATACGAACGCGGTCGTACATTTAGTTCGTTTTCTTTTTTTCGTGTGTTTTGCGGTACGGCGGGGGTGGCGACGTCGGGCGGCGAATCGCCTTATCTTTCTTATCGGCCCATTCCGATCTGGAGAATAATTCCCTCGTCCGTTTTGTTCCACGTGCGTGTGTGAACGTTTCATAATCCGCCGTGTCTGCTTAGGTACACACACGCCGGTGATAATCGTTATTTATAATAATAATAATAATAATAATAATATTATTTATATATAATTATTGTTATTGTTGTTCGTAACGCGAGCGTGCCCTGGCACTCGGGCAAGAAAACGCCTGTATGATGCGTACGGGCCGGGGAAACGATTTAAAAAAAATGGCCCTAATTTAGAAAAAAAAAAAAAAGTAAATAACAAACGCGTGAGTAGTCTAGGAGGACCCTGGACCGAAAGCGATAGAAGCTTTGACATTCCCCGGTAAACCCGCGTGAGGCGCGACCGAACCGAGAATAATTGTCCAGCAATGGAACACATACTTTATTATTATTATTAATTATTATTATTATTATTGTCAAATATCACTTTGAGATAAGTATTTGTCGAATAATAATAATAATAAAAATCATTAAAACTGTCGCGTGGGATAACGATTCGCGCCTGTCGTCGTACGTGAACGATAAAAATCGTACGAATACGATAATTATCGTACGTCCGACGACATTGCCTCGACAACGGTGTATACGGTTTTTTTTCGGTTTGCGCTTCGTTTAAAGGAAAAAGAGAAAATATTATTTTCCAGTCTTATCGCGGGAAAACGTAGAGTACGCGCTATCCATTAAAGGTTTTTGGCGAGAAGGTGAAAAGTTCGGAAAACAATGTCGGTTTATGTGTCTCTGTGTGTATGACGTTCGCGCAATTCGCGTCTTCAGTTCCTGAAGCGTTGTCGGACGAGTGTTTTGTCAAACGACTGTCGTCGAATTGAAAACCTTTCGTCGTGGTCTTTACAATCCGTTCTTTCAACACTGCCCGCAGACAATCGACGACAGTTTTCCGATAATCAAATCATCTCGCGTCCTTTTTGGTTTTGTAATTTTTTTTTAAATTTATCTCATATAATTCAGAAATTTCGCGTTATTCATAAAAATAACAGATCTCGATAATATATTACGCACGAAAGCGATCCCATACACCGTGTAAAATAAATAAATAATATTACGCCGGAAGACCGACGACACACTCCTCTCAGCGCGCTGAATGTTGTTTTATATAGTTAAACAACAAAATTATCTGAGCACGGAATTTTCGTAAAACACGCGTTTTCTCGCTTTGTCCGTTCGAATTTTCTCGCTGGCTATATTAACATTAAATTAGGTATAGAAAATTTACAACAATTATAAATATAAAAATTTAACGAAATAACACGGGGGGGGGGAACATTCGAAGTAACCGCTCGTTTCAAAAACCGAAATAAATACAAATTGCAGTAGTACTCTCTCTCTCTCTTGGTTTTCGCATATACACACGCGCGCTTCAAGTGTTTATATATTATTCGACTGGCAAATATAAATAATAAATTATTACTTACGACGACACAACGCGCGGTACATATTCACATATATATATATATATAATTTATTCGTATTGAAATGATTTTACACCGTCCTTTTGCGAAATCAACTCCATTGTTATGTGGCGGGGCTCCGAGGGAATCGCGACGGAGCCTGCGGAAGTGAGAGAGAGAATAGTTTTCACGCGATTCTGATGGAAATATCCGCGCACAGAATCCGTTGACGAGGCGGTCGCCACTCGCGATAAACACAAAACGACACGCGAATATTACTGCGCAGAGCGTATATGTGGAGAATATTATAAATGCGCGTTGGCAAACTCGCTCGACGAACATATAACTACTTTGCAACAGATTTAAAGCTAACCCTTTCAATTATGCAAATGGTTTGGCCCGTTTAAAACAGCGGCGGCGGCGGCTTTTGTGAATATCGCGCACGCACACTTTAGATTAAAGTTTTTCCCCGCTGCCGTTGGAGAAACGTTAAATTTTCTAATTATACCGAGTCGTATTATTATTATTATTATTATATTACACATACGTCGTCTTGCCGCCGCCTTGGTTTATTATAATAATACGTATACGCGCGCGTTTTGATCCGGAACGCGCGCAATCGTTAATAAAAGGAAAATCGCGCGGAAAAACGAATTCTCGCGTATCGAATGTATAATATCATATGGCTCACCTTAATTTTTACACATATATATATATATATATATGTATATTGACAAATTCGGGAACGGGACTGAGACGATTAGAAACAGACAAAATGATAAGTGAAACATTTGTGGACAGAGAGAAATTGGTCTCAATTGCCTATATATATATATATGAAGCCTGTATAAAGCTGGAAAAGAAGAAGAAGTTGAAATAATTACGTTTTCGTTCAAATGGCTCACAAAAAAAAAAATAATAATAAATACGCCCCTACTATTATACGATACAAAAAATGTATCGTAAATGTAATTATTTATGAAAATAATAATAGTAATTCGTAAAATTATTGCAATGCTTCGCCGGAAAAAACGGTAAAGTTTAAATAAAATACATCTCCTTTCACGCACAAAAAATGGGCGACACTCGAAGAAGTATTCGCGGAACAACTCCGTGACAAATAAAAAAATACGTAAAATAAATAAATAGTTTATGTTGACGCGCTATGTTTTTAGTAATAATTTTCATCGTTTTTTTTTTTTTTTAGAGGCTTTATCGGAATCGCGGATTCGAAAACCGTAAAAATGGACTCTAAAAATATATATTTTAATATCGCCGTTCTTTTTTCTTCTTTGTTTTTTAATGCTATATATAAAAACGAATCAAATAGAATTCGTTATTTTTTTTTTTCTGAACTTTGAAGCATTTAGAAACGATTTTAATTTTTAAATATAATTCTACGTGCGTGTGACCTGTTCGAAAACATATCGTGTCATTTCGGTGTGTATTATCTACCGCGTGTAAAAACGTTCAACGAATAATAATAATAATGATATGTAAATTAATACGGTAAAATTAAAATTCTATTGTTTTCGTTTATCTTATACCGCTTAGACATTTTTGATATTATCGTTTTAATTTAATTCGGGAAAAAAAAATTATATTATTCGTATAAGAGATATGCCGGTAAGTTTGTAAAACAAAAAAAAAAAACAAAAAATCGTTATAATTCAAAATTAATTTATATTATGTAATAGACGCAAATAACGCTTTGTGTTTAAAACGTCATCTACAAGTATGAATTTTTATCAAAATTTCACCTCGCCTCGGGAGAAACGTCCGTTGCCGCCGCTATTTACAATGTCTTTGAATGCGTGGGAGATTATCGAAACCTCTCCTAGCTTATCCCTCTTCCAGGCACGGGCCTGGTCTTCGCGTGGGTGCACACGAATCGCGTCCCGAAATCCCTTAGAACCGTCAATTGCAAATTATAACTATATCGGTGGCGCTTAAAAATATTGTTTCTTTTTTGTCATTATCGCGCAATTGAAAGTACGTAAATTGAATTAATATAAAAAAAATAAATAAATTAAAAGATCGAATTACGATTTAAATAAATATTATAAGGCTGATGAAAAATCGAACGATATTTTGTTTTTGTTTTTTTTTTTTTTTTTAATATAATCGAGGAGAGGTTAGTAGTTGGCCATTTTCACATTGTTTTTCGAAAAAAATCCTTTTTCGCACGCCATTCGCGGTCTGTTTTTTCAATCGCGTGAATAATACCACGTCGCTCAATACGTGTTTCTTTTCGTACGTTTTTTTTTTTAAAACATCGATGAATCGGAATATAGCCGCCGGACGCAATTCGCGTACTCTTTTTATCGATTTTTTTTTTGTTGTTGTTTTATTTCAGGACGCAATTCGTGCGCACACACACACAGTAGAAACATTCCGCGTTTCGTATCGCGCGCGAAAACAAAAAAAAAAAATCGCTGCGCGGTATACAATATTATTATTATTATTATTATAACGGAAAAACGTCAGTGTTATTTCTCTATCTTTCTCGACGACGCGTTTCTCTACACTCACACACGCGTATAAAATATCTCGCGAGACGAGATTTATATTACGTTTAACAGTGACACGTCACCACCGCGCACCTATGCCGCCCACGTCGTGTAGCCGGTATGCGTAAGGGGGTATAAAAAGTGAGCGAGAGAGTGAGTGTGAAAAAACGAGCGCGTTGAGACGACGACTGCGGTGGCGTGGGGGGCGTATGAAAGTAGAAAGAGAAAGAGAAAAATTGAATAAATCGCCGCCGCCGCCGTCGTCGTCGTCGTCGACCGATATTATATTGTATCGCGCGTACGCCAAACCGTTTCCGACTGTGCACTGGAGTACTTACGAAAATATTGAGTGACGGATATCAATAGTGTGCAAAGTGAGTTAGTTAGTAGTGGAAAAAGAGAAGGCGGAAAAAATAACACTCGCGTGAGTGGTAAGGGGGCGGTGGGGAAAAAGCCGACCGAATCCGGCGGTTTATTATACGTGCGCGTCGTATACAGCGGGCCGTCGTCTCGCGGACTCCCCGGAGACACGGTGTACGCGGTGTAAGAGAGAGAAGCTACTTTGTCGACACGACGCGGCACGCCGCACCGGATTCACCGCATCGTCGCCGTCAAGTCGATATTTTTCCGTGTACGTAGTAATGCACCTTTACAACCGATTCCCCCCGCCTCTCTTCCTTCTCCGTTCCGTTCGTTCGTCGAACTCGCTTTTTCTCTGACGATACGCGAAAGTTCGAACAGTTTTTTTTCTTTTTGTCATATTTCATATTTTCAGCGCGCTGCTCGCGAAACTGCGGATCGCCCGCGTTTTCTCCCGGTTCCGTATCGCGCGCACTATGACGACGACTGTGATAATAGTCCCGTCGAAATTGTCTATTTCACTTCACTGCCCGTAAAAAGGAGCGTTTCGCCGCTCCTGCCGTGCTGCTCCCACCCACCACCACTGGTCGCGGTTGTTAGCGTTGCAGTTTTGCACGCCGGCCGCCGCCGTCTACCGTTCGCTATCGTCTTTCTCGTATTTCGAACAACGCGTCCTACACGCGTTTGCCTTGTGTGTGGAGAAAACATTTTAATATTTGGTTAATTTTTTTTTTTCGTCTCCTTTCCTACTGTCCGCAGAAAAATTCGTCACTCGTCCGATTCCCTCTAAACACTTGATTTTCCAACGCGAGTCCAATAGCTTTTCGAGTCTTCGACCCAGTCTGTCACGATCGTCACTGTTGGGGAGCGTGACTGCGTGAGTACGTCCCTTTGACGCCCATGTGAGAAATACTCGCGTCTCGCCTAAAACGACCGACTTACGAATATAAACAAATATAACCCGAAGTGATATTTCGTCATAAAGTCTGCACTTTGTGTTTGAATTGTGAGGGGATGGTATACGAGAGTTATACGTGAACAGGTAAAAAAGTAATACAATTCGATGTCTAAGACAAGTGTAAGGTAAATGTGCGATAATCCACGAATTATATTTAAACAATATATCCGAACATAATTAATTAATGTATCGTTTTTAAATCGAACATTTTTTTTATATGATTAGCAGCTTTGGGGATCAAAGCTCTCCGTAAATTTATCATACATTTCTTTTTCTTTTTTTTTTTACATATCATATTTATGTACCGTGATACAACATGTAAATTGTATACTCGAAACCAGAAGAAATTGGTAGCTCCGAAAAGATGAGTCGAGTGCGTTACGTTAGTTTACGCGTATTCATTTATTAATAAATAAATTATCAAAACTGTTTCGTTTCGACGTCCGAGGTGATTTTTCGAAACTAGTCAAACTACTGCGCATCGGATAAACTCATATCGACGTGCGTTTATTTTATAGAGTTGTCCTCGGGAATGCGGTTTTACTCGTAGTCAGCTCATTTTGGATTCGGCACCACAAATTCAAGTAATCTTCTTCTATGCATTAGACTGTTTTTCAATTTTTTTTCGCATCAACTATTGTCAGGAGGATGGCCCGGCGTGTGCGATCCGTATACATTATTTTCTCACCGGTCGTCTGTCGTTCCCAAATGAATTTAAGCGATAATTGAAATATCACTGCATATATTTCACACAAACTGTTTGATTTGTATTTATGTCGATTTTGATCACAAAGTGAAACGTTTTGTTATTAGTGCAAAGGAAAAAAGTCAGAAACTCCGAATCAATCAACGAAGCATTAATACTCGCAATACGTTCATCAGAGAATACAGTATCAATAAGTAGTGAATATCTGTGTAATCTGCGACAATATGCGACGCATACTTTTTTTCTTTCTATAAAAATATGAACAAATTGTAAAATAATTAAAAAATGATACTCTCTGCGACCGGCGAATTCCGAGTCGAAAGACACGAGATCAGCTCTTACGAGTACTATATACGTGTCCAGAATTCGTCTTACAGTTCTGGCTAAGAGATCTGTATTTGCTACTTCATGAACGATATGTTTTCTGTTATATAAACGACACGAAATTTCGTTATTAACTTTTTATTAAAAACCTATTTTAACTGTTTAAAACGTTTCACCTGCCATTCGTATAGTTTTCGGCTGTGTGGAAATATTCGTACAATGTTTTGTAAGTGATTTTGTTCGTTTTATTCGGTTTATACAGTCGTGGACAAAATATAACGCTGGAAGTTAATTCATAAACCAAAAATCGTACGAGTCGTTTCACTAGTAGCGTAATCATGGGAATAGGGAGATATGGATGTCGAACCCACCCTTTGACCTATTTATTTATTTATTTTACTAGTACCAAGTATGGAATCTTGAAACGAAATATAACTGTTTCAGATCAAATTCGTACGATCGGATAAACACGTTTAGTATTGTTAAAAATATGGCGAATATGCCAGAAAGATGCGCGTTTATAATATTTTGACGTCAACAGACGGCGAATACGACGAGAACGAGTAACGGTTTCGAAGACGACGGGCTAGTGTCGTCGACCAAACGTTACGTTTACATTACGAACGATTATTATTAACTCCGTTGAGTCTACGCGGACAATTCGTGAAGAAAAAAAAAAGGTGTCGTCACCGATTCGTCCCGAGGATATAATAATATATTAACGAAACGGGTGTTTGAAGCTAAAAGCAATAGATTCGAGACGTGAACTGACATTTTTTTTTTTCTAACGTCGACTTTTAAATTTACGCATATTTTTTTTAAATCCCATTTCCTAGACGCCAATCGCGCCTATAGGTGCCCGTTGTACTCTGACACCTTCTCTAGAAATCAAAAAAAAAAAACGACGGGCGTTAAAAACTTCCTCGCCAGCCTCCCGACAACACAAGATTTCCACTAGTCATACCATGACGCCTGCGCCTGGGCAGTGTAAAGAGTCCGGTGGAAAAAATGTGTAACTCTCTCGCGTGCACATCGATACAATATAATACGTGGCAAAGCGTATATAATATTATGTGTGCGCGTGTTCGTCGTACACTCCGGTCTTTTCTGCGAGAGTGATTGATTATAAAAATTCGCGATTTCGGTGGCTACGCAGTGTACACACACACACACGCAGAGGCGTATGCCGAGCTTCAATTTTATTAATGGCCATTCCGTCGTATATAACAGACCACCACCACCACCACCACCATCGCCACTACTACCAATAACTGCACTCTAACATTTTGGTCATCTATTTTCCCGTTATGCGCGCGCGCGCGTGTGTTCGTGTGGTACGGAATATATTTCTCGTACCGTACCGCTCGTATCCATTCCGAATAATATATAACTGACACGTTTTAACTCTCGATAATATAAATCGTATAAATCGCTCGTATATGGCGCGCGCGTTGCAAATAATATATTATATTATTACATACACACACATATATATATATGAATTGGTGTAAGTATAGTGCGAGTTTGCTCGTAACGCGTGTATAAAGATTTCATTAATCTCCCGCCCGGCCGTAGCGGTACGCGAACACCGCACGTGTGTGTGTGTCGCGTATATATTATTATTATTATTATTATTAGCGCTCGAGATTTATAAGTTCTCAAAAAAATAGAAAAAAAATCTAAGAAATATGCGCTATAAAAAAAAAAAACGCTATTATTTTGTAAAAACATGCCCTTTAAAATAATAATAATAATAATAATAATAAAAAGGTAACGAGCCCGCGGGGCGTTGTGAATGACGTTGTTGAGCGAATTACTCGGATAAAAAGATTTTTAGAGTGTATCGTATGATAATCATTAAAAATATGAAAGCAGTTATTGCGTTCGTTAAAACGATCCCGGGCGGAGCTTCGGTGTAATATGTTGAGTGTACAACAACAAAAAACAGTTATATATTATTAAAGTTTACATAGTATTTGTGATTAATATTTCGAGTTTCAGGCTTTCCCTTTAAATTGTCTGTTTAAAAGTGAGTGGACGACAAAAATTTTACGCATTGTTGCCGGACGGGTGTTCAACCGAAATTTCAAAACGTGCGCAGATGACTTTTCAATATTTTGAAAATCCAAATACGGGACGAATAAAAATTAAATAACCGTGCCGGTCAGGAATTCGATTTTGCCATAAATGCAATTCAAAACGTCTCGTTAAGTAACATTTATACGCGTGCAACAAAATGATTTCTTTGTAAAATCATTGCGTAAAACGTGATAGTTTTTTTTTCTTTCCAATGATTGATAAATAATCGTCTTTTTTGTCTTCGATCTCTTCTACTCGTTCCAGCCTCGATCAATTTCGCCCCTTAGTGTATGAGCTAATTCAAACGAGTCTCATAACCATTCCGTTTTTCGAATCGTTGAAATCTCGATAAAAATAATGAGCGCGCGTGTTGTAAAAGTCACACCCCGAAACCGTAATATTATATTAAAATAGTATTTATAAATAAATTGCAAATAATTACGTTTTATTTTAATTCGGTGCTTGTTTTTTTTTTTTTTTTGCTTCTTAGTATTTAATATGTATATACGAGCGCGCGCGTATTATTTTTAAGAGCGAAAATTTGGCTTTAAAACAGGGACGAAACTATGTACACACACAAGTGGCGTGAAGTGCTGCAAAGTTAATTCGACCAGACTGATTGTATTCAAATGTACCGCCCCGGGCCGACGTAGGGTGATCCGATGAACGTAGCCTCCCACCTATTATAATATAATATGCGTTTTGCATTATTATTTTATTAAAGCAAAAAAAAAAAAAATACATAAAAAGTACATTCCCCTTTTAACAACTTTTCCCCTCCCGTATCAAAGGGCGATACGAAATTTCCACTTTTATACATCGATCGTCTTCGTCGGCGGACACGCGTAAGACTTATTAAATCTCATTCTTTTTTTTTCTTTTTAGTGTTTTTTAATCGAATAACGTCGTAAGGGCTCGTAAAACATTATATACAAAAATCAACCAGATTGCATTGAAATTGTACAATACCGTAGGTAGGTCTCGGAATGTGACGCGCTTTTTTCTCCCTACAAACACGACGCCCAGCAACGATCCCTCTCAAGCTTTTTATTCGATTTGCCGAACGATTTTTGAGTAATTTTTTAATGTCGTCACGGCAACGAAAACAAACAATAACTGAAACTTAGAGAAAATTAACGAAATTGAAAAAGGCATTTAGTTTTGACTGATCGAATACGTACGTTACGAGTTGCAATTTTTGAATTCCCACGACGTTTCGCGTTTTTTTTGTTTTTTTTTTTTTATGAAACACGAGTACCGCACACTTGATTGAGAAATTTTACGATTCCTCAGCACACTAATATTTTAGTCATAACATAATAATTTTATAAGAAGAAACACTCATACGTGTTTTACAGTGGCAAATCGTGTATTCGGAGTATATATATATTTATACGGAGTATTATATTTTGTTAAATCAATTGGAAAATATTTATTGATATATTACGTAAACGCGTTAAAATTTTATTTTAATCGCGGTATTTACTTGAATACTAGAGACCCCGGAAAATTTGTGTGCTGCATCCCAGTTTCTTAATATTTCGATACACCCCATTGACGAACGCGTGGAATTCGCTTACGACCCGTATAAATATTTATCGTATTATTCGTTGATTACGATAAATTACTATAAAATCGCTTAGAATATTTTTTTTGTATAACCGGCGCATACCGATTTTGGCTGTCGACAAATTTACGAACACTTCATAATATTGTAGTACACGAGATGGCTTCGAATATTTTCATTTGAAATTAATAATAACTTTGTAACTGTGATTCGGATCAGATAATGTCCGAGATAGGAACAGAGGACGCTATCAAACCGGGTACTTATTGTCGTTCAGTTAACAAACGTTTTAAACAGTGCCGTAACTCGCGGTTCAATGGAAACGAATATCCATTAGCCCCCTTGTTGAGCATTGTAAAACAAGTGAATAAAAAAAACACTAGCAAGTTCTTAGTCATTTAAAATGTTGTTGAAATTGATTTGCTGAGTTATTAAAGTTTGAGTTCAAATACGAAATTTATTTTGCCACAATATTCTATGTAAGTTAAGAAAAAAACTTTCTACCCCGGCATAAACATTGGCTCGTCCGTATTTATTTCATCGGTTCGACCCCTTTCGATACTTAACACTGCTGTATATTACTTGATCTTTCTTGTGAAGCAAAATTTTCTATGTATTTTTTTTATCAATTTCATCATTGAAAAAGATCTCTGAGCCGAGGCTATAGTTACGAGAATTATGAAAAAAAAAAGAAAATTATACTGACGATTGGTGCGTGATAAAAACCAAAAAAAAAAAAAACCGTTCATAAATCGTTATTTACAAAAAAATCGAATACGATAACATTTTTAATATTTATAATTTACCGTTTATTGTTGGCTCCTATGTCTTTTGGACCGAGGGACGCGGGAAAACTATGTAATTTTTTTTTTTTTGCTTTTGAAAAAAATGCGATTTATTACGCGACATCGGTCGATGGAGAAATTTGGGGTGAAAATAATAATAAAAAAAAAAAGAATCAGGAAATACGAGTTAAAAGACGTTCCTCACACACTACTGTCCCCACACGCGTGTGATGCACAGAATCGAAAGGGGAAATCGTTACCGAAGCGAACGCCGTCCAAGACATATTACACGGATTAAATCGATATTTAAAGGGATTCGCCAAAAAACTGACCGGTATTCAGTAAAGATTAAATCGTTTTAATTGTCGTTGTCCGTCGAAACGATATCGAAACGTTTTATCCGTTAAATCAAACGCGCGGCATGTAATCCGCGACGTTCGTCTCGAATGTCGGCCAATTTTTCGTCGGTAACGACGGAAAAATTAACTGTAAAAATATCGATTTGTCATTGTGCAGCGAACAAAAAGAAAATGGTTTTTTTTTTTAATGCAATTGTGAGATTCAAATTTTTCATTTACTTGGCAACTTTAAACCATTCAAAGAGTTTAAATTTGTTTGTAACTCATGTTGTAAAACAAGTGTTGGTGGATAGATACAGCAATTAAGAATATGGGGCGGTAGAACTCGGTTTTATAATGTTGTAGCTGTATTTTAAGTATGTCGATTGACCGATTTTTATTGCACGCAAATGTACTATTTCTGAAAACAATGTTGTCGGGGAAAAATGTGTTTGGTAAATAAAACAAAAAAATTGTACTTTTCTTCTTTCGAAACTCAATAGTATTTTAACGTCGAAAAATGTATCGAATATTCGCACAAACGAATAATTTTATTTTTGTTTTTTGTTATGGTTTACATTATTACGTATGTAACTATGGATTTTTAAGCTTTTTTCCGTGCAGTAACTTGTGTTATCAAACGAACTAAATTCTAAACCAAGTACAATAATTACTTTGATCGCAAACATAATTTTTTTTTTTTTTTTTCTAATTCGTCAATTCCTGAATAGTTTTCTCAATTCGTTTTTGGACAGTAACGAATAACGACGACGGACATAAATATAAAACCGTATTTAAGAAAATAATTATTGTTTCCGTTCTGAAAAAAAAAAAAATAAATATCTTTGTCTTCCCTCTACTCCCAAAAATTATTCGAGCACTGAGATCAGAAAGATATTTTATTTTAAACACATTCCGATATATGAACGGTCGAATGCGCGTATGTATACAGTGTGTAAACGCTAATTGAAAACACTCAATATTTTTGCGTAGAGCAATGCATTTTGAATTCTGTTTTTTTAGATGGAAGTTGTACTTAATAATACACATTTTTATGGTCTCTGAACTTAAATCTGTTTATTATATTCGCGCATGCGCAATGCAACTTTTTTTTCTTAAATGGCAACCCCCACTTTTGAGCACAAATTATTTTTTTTCATATTTTTTTATGAATTTTAGTGGTTCAACCAACTTTATATGTCCAAAATTGATTGAATTACAGCAATCTAACGAAAAATATCGAAAATTTCGCGATTTTCATTTTTGTCCCCTATTACTCTGAAAAAAGTCCTAGATACTTGAAAACTACCCCATCTAATTTATTAAAGTTTTATTTCATTTCGAACTACCCATTGTTAGGTCCATAATTAGCTGAGTTACGGATATTTCAATTTATTTGAAATTTTCCGCAAGAATTTGTAATAATTTTGCCGTTACATGGACATTTTTTAATTACAGAGGTTGATTCTGTCACTTTACCATTTATTTTATGTTCTACAATTGTTTTTTAACTTGTGAATGAATAGTGCGACACTGAAATGTCGATTTGTCATAATTTTCTTGAATAAATAGGATTAGGAAAGAAAAAATGTAGGTATGTAATTTATGTATTTTACTTTACTTTTAACAGGTAATTAACAGTTTAATTGATAATAAACTTAACTCTAGTAACAATTTTATTTAATTATAATAACTTTATTTTAAAAACTGCTCAAATCGTTGTCCGTTGTGCTCAATACATGCTTCAGCACGCCGTATAAGTTCTTTATTAGTTGCAGCTGTAGTTTGTGCTTCAGTCAGTTCGTTACATGCTTCTTTTATTCTATCTTTTAAATGTTGAAGATTTATAGGAGGATCGGCATACACAATAGTTTTTAAGTGACCCCATAAAAAGAAATCTAATGGAGTAAGATCAGGTGATCTTGGTGGCCACTCAATGGGTCCGTGCGTTCCTAGCCATCGATTTACAAATGTTTCGTTTAAATAATTTCGAACAATAATTGCATTGTGAGCTGGAGCGCCATCTTGTTGAAAAATTAGATTTTGTCTAATAGCTAACGGAATATCTTCAAACATCATTTGTAAATCATTTATTAGAAAATTATAATATTTTCTACCATTAAGTGTTCCATCATAAAAATATGGTCCCAACAGTTTACCACCAATTAAACCACACCAGACATTTGTTCCCACACGGTTTGGTTGTTAGTTTCAAATGTGCAATGTGGATTTTGATCGTCCCAATAACGGTTATTTTGTTTATTAATAACACCATTATTGGTGAACTTAGATTCATCTGTCCATAATATCGAATTTAAAATAAATGGATTTTCGTCTAATCTGTCCACCAACCAAGCAACGAATGTAATTCTACGAACTGCATCACCCTCGCGCAAATGTTGAACTATATCAGGTCGATACGGATGCATTTTATACTTTTTTAAAACCTTATGAACCATAGTATGAGATATTCCAATTTCTTTACCAACGTGACGTGTAGATACTGAGGATTTAATCTGACGTACGCTAATACTTGGTTCTCGACCTCTTCACCTAATGAATCACTTAGACTGTGTTGTGGATTGTTACTTCTTTTTGAAATTGATCCCCAAATTCTAAGATTTTTTTCTAAGTTGAAAAAAAAACTGCAAGAAGGGTGTTCTCTATCTGGAGTAATTTATAAAAAAAATTAATTTAGAAAATTCTCTAAATAAAAATAATAAATTTAACTAAGCATACCTGGGTAACGTTGAGCATAAGTTTGTGCTGTAAGACGTGAATTTTACGGCACTCCCAATAAATCAACTTTATCCTAATGATACATATTTAAAATTGATTTTTAGTCAAATTTTACAAAATGTTGTACAATATAAATGAACAGTGAGAAATATTGAACTATTTGCTTATTTCATTTATTTTCTTTAAATTAGTGTCAAAGCAAATACATTTTTGATATGAGGCCATTAAGATAAAGTTTATCCAAAAGATACTGTAGAAGGCCCGATAAAATTTAATGATCAATGTTAAAGATAATAATGAAACAAATTATTTAAGTTTCTGTTGCAATTTTCAATAGTATAATTGTGAAAAGTAATATTGAATAGACATTTCAGTGTCGCACTATTCATTCACAAGTTAAAAAACAATTGTAGAACATAAAATAAATGGTAAAGTGACAGAATCAACCTCTGTAATTAAAAAATGTCCATGTAACGGCAAAATTATTACAAATTCTTGCGGAAAATTTCAAATAAATTGAAATATCCGTAACTCAGCTAATTATGGACCTAACAATGGGTAGTTCGAAATGAAATAAAACTTTAATAAATTAGATGGGGTAGTTTTCAAGTATCTAGGACGGTTTTTTTTCAGAGTAATAGGGACAAAAATGAAAATCGCGAAATTTTCGATATTTTTCGTTAGATTGCTGTAATTCAATCAATTTTGGACATATAAAGTTGGTTGAACCACTAAAATTCATAAAAAAATATGAAAAAAAATAATTTGTGCTCAAAAGTGGGGGTTGCCATTTAAGAAAAAAAAGTTGCATTGCGCATGCGCGAATATAATAAACAGATTTAAGTTCAGAGACCATAAAAATGTGTATTATTAAGTACAACTTCCATCTAAAAAAACAGAATTCAAAATGCATTGCTCTACGCAAAAATATTGAGTGTTTTCAATTAGCGTTTACACACTGTATAGTATAAAGAATATTTGTCACGATAAATGGTTGTTCACCGAAACAACCGAAATGTTCGATTTAAACGTATATGACGAGTTACCTCCCCTAAAAACTTGGCTACACGCCTGAATTATTGTACGAGATTACATCTAGAAAATAACTTTATATACAGTCGTAAAACTTTCATACGTATCGAATACGCCCATCGATAATAGTATATTATCCGATTTCTCCGCGTTTCTACATTCTATACCGTAAACAGTATTTTTCTGTTAGTTTTCCACCGCCTCCCCTCCAATACGAAGTAGATTGGAATTAATAATATTAGCGTACGATTAAAATTAATTTTTACATCCTATCGTAGTCGGCACACCTGATCTGGGGAGAGGAAAACGCCCCTTTTTGTAGAATATTTTGAAACAGGCATAAAAAAGAATACAACATTATTTTAAAAACCAATGATTTCGTCGCTCCACTCAAAACGTAATAGTGAAATTTTACAATGTTTTTAAATCGTTTGCATGCGTATTGTTAAAACATACGTCGGATACAGTGAGATTTCAACGTTCCACTAGTCATAATTTCCTTCGGGTCGAAAAAAACGAATTATTTCGCACAGGCGGCGAGGTAACACATCGGAGGTTGATTTCGTAGATAGCCCTCGTATTATTAATTTCGGATTGTGAGCCAAAACTCTTTTTTTTTGCCTACGAAAATTCTGATCGAAAGCAACGTTTAACGAAAATCGTTCAATTGGTACATTGTACGACGAGAGTGTGAAGATTTTTTTTCTTTTCATTTTCCCTTTGCTGGAGTGGACGGCTTTCGCCTTAAACTAGACCAGACGCGAGTCTATGCTAGTAGTAGAGGGTAATTCGGAATTATTTAAGAAAGTTATTATTATAATTTTTTTCTTTTGACTTGAATATTTATTATTTCTTTAGTAGTAATAGTAATTAATAAGTTTTATTTTCGCAATAATATATTAATGAGTAGTAGAAAAAGCACATATTAAACAATAAAAAAAAAAAAAAACCAGCGATTTCTTCATAATCTATTCGTACGACGTTCGCAAATAATGATTTTGAAATGTCTTATGAATTTTTCTACTGTCCCACGATTTAACGCATCTCCTTCGCGTTTATTTCATTGGTTTATGACTGAAACGTTGTACGGAGAGGAGAAAATTTTCAAAAAAGAAAAACTCTTTTCGAATATTACGGCGATTTATATCAATTATGGACACGTGGATTACGCGCGTCCGTTGACAGTAATAATTTTGTAAATTACATTGAAGCTCCGCACAGAATCGTTTTTCGAATTCAACGATTTATCACATTGATTTCAAATACGTATACATAATATATAAAACCCTATAATCTCTGTCTACGTAGAATGTCACTTATACGCGACATCGGCGACACTCCTCCCCGGTTGTTGTGGAATAAAACGAAAATTAATTCTATTTTAAAAAAGTCTGACCGTTTAACGTTTTCGTGTGTTTTTATACGCGCATACAATGACTTTTGAATTTCGCGGCACTTTCTAACAATTTTTTTTCCAATCTATGAAGAACCGGCTGGGGAAGAATCACATTCTATATACGGTTTCTTGTTATCAAAAAAAAAAAAAAAAAAATTTAATTATCTTTCCGGATAAATAATATGTATTGTACTGTTATTGTTACGCTAAGAAAATCGTAACGTCTTTATTTGAATTTGGAAAATTTTTTTTTAAAGAAAAGTATCATTTGTACGTGTTTATACAGTAGAATTTCGAATAAATGCGTATTCCCGCAGAAATTGTTTTTTATTCCGAGTTGAATATTCCAATATGATTTACATTTTATACATATTTTTCTTTAACGGCTCGAATTTCATTTTTATTTCCAAATTCAAAACCACTCCGTTCTGTAATACTGTCGCGCATAACACATTAACATTTGATAAAAAAAAAATCAAATTCACAAACCTCGGACGTACCTCGGTGTAGTCGATAATATTATCTGGTGTACCACGCGTAATACATTATGATTGGAACGAACGCGTTCATCGGAACTCGCTAGGTCGTGGTAACCTTACCAAACCTGATTTAACCTTCCGATTTTGTTCGATTTTCAGTTGACGTCTAGGGAACAAAGTTCCTTTTTTGTGCGAAAGAACTCATTGGAATTTCTTTGGATTTCAAGATGAATATGAACGTTTTTCTTCGTACCTTTTTTTTTCCTAAACATAACTTTAAAAATTTTTAGAATTTAGAGAAGAGTTTATTGACGTGTACAATTCGTCGAAGTCAGAACCCGAGGAATTCGTTGACGAAAAATAAAAAACCGCAACGGTACTCGTTTTAGAATTCATTGAAAGTCATAAATATTAAACGATTACTAATCACGGGTAATTAATTAAATAGCTTGTAGTACTTCGCGTGATGCAAGTTTTATTATATTTTTACATAAATTATCATTATTTTCATATGGTATTGTCGATGTGAGTTAATTTGTACGCGATGTTTTAAGCGAACCCACCGCGGACAAAACATGTTTAGTACTTAGAATTTGAAATATTCACGTGTTTATAAATGTTTAGAATTAAAACAAAAACAAAATGGCAAAAATAAAAATGACAAGGGAAAAACGAAAAATGTTCCCGTTTTAGGAATGAGGAAAGGGGCGGGAAAAGATTTAGTTTTTTTTTGAAAAAAAAATGACCGTGAACGCGAATTAATTCTTTTTTAATAAGAACTTTCCGAGCACTGTACACGCTCGGTCATAATCGCATCAACCGCTGATAACGCGTACGCACGTATAGGTTAGCTGGTAACACGCGTTTATAGCGTCATCGAATTGTCTGTTTTTTTTTTTTTTTCACTTTTTTTTTCTCGAGACACGCGTTCAAAACAGCTATTTTTCTCTCTATAAAAGCAGTCGTATTTGATATATACGCGCAGCTCTTATACACGTATAGGTGTATATAATATAAAGTTCATAATTTTTTTACTCGCGGTATATAAACCACGACGTCCCCGGAGGAATCCGGGTGACAAGTAAAATTGAAACGTATGACCTATTTGCCGCCGTTGCCGCCGCTGCTACTGCCGGCAGCATCCCTCCCGCGAGGCCCTCGTTATATGTATATATATATATATATAAAAAAAAAAACAATATATATATAAAAAATAGGTGACCCCTCCGGTCCCTTTCTGTATGATGCAGCATCGTCCAAACATGATGTATGACACCCGATATTTTTTTTTATTTATTTATTTTTTTTTCACTTTTTCCTTTCCTTCGGCTTTTCCAACGGCTATTCGTTATATTCTCTGTACACAAAAAACGCACATATAACGGCCAGAGAACAGTAGTCGTATTATATCTATATAAGCTTTAGAGATTTCGGCGAGGTGAGCCCCATTTATTGTTAATTTTTTCCCTTATATATATATTTACGTTCGGTATGGCTCGTAAAAGTTTTCACTATTTTTTTTTCCTCCTTCGTTGCCGTCCTGCGACCTCCCGCCGGCTTAATATAAGGTGGTTTATAGCTTAGTACTTTCGAAGATTTTTTTTTACCCTCGCTAACGTAAAAAATATACGCGGGTTGTTCAGTAACGGGAATATTTCGGAAAAAGTATGTCGAAAATGACGGATTGATTTCGGCGCGGCGCAGCACAGTCCGTAATGGAAATGCGCCCGTCGTACACGTACTTCGTCGCGGCATCACCCCCCGCGTGCGGCCCGATACAGATTTATTAATAACGGACATTTAAATAACACAATAACATATTTAAACGTTGCGTATCCCTTCTCGCAAGTCTTGGACGCGGTGGGAGCGAAATTGATTAGTAGTAAACGAGCCGAACGGAAGGAGAAGGACGTCGCCCGTTTTTTTTTTTTTTTTTTGAAAAAAAAAAACCACGAACAACTGTCGTAATAGACGTAGTTACGCTATATTTCTTTAAAAAAGAAAATCATCGTAAAATATTGTAAACATATATTTACATTGAATTGGAAAAACGAAAAATTGCAATAGATTTTATAGTGTTCAAGTGATGATTTCAAATAGCTAAATGCCTTTGAGCGTGGCCAGTGTATTATCCATCAACTCGGTTTTTTTTTTCTCAACAAACTCTCGTGTCTTCTTAATATGATCTTAACGTTTTCCCGTCAAATCGAATACAATATTACGGTTTGCAATGCGCGTTTTGTACACCCGGTATTTGTTGTGGCACACGCACACTCGAATCAGCGGCGTCCAGTGTTTATTTCAGACTTAATGCAGTGACGGGGTATCGCAAATGGCCGGAGTCCTAGAAATATGTGTAGTACCGTTTTTTTTTTTCTTTACTTTATTATTATCGTTTATTTATTACATTATCGAAATTGATTACGGAACACAGAATTTTTACTGTTTATTAAAGAATAATGAATTAAAATTAGCGTTATTACATTACTAAATACTTCTTCTTCTCCTTTAACAACAGCTCGGCGGACCATGTAGGTCCGTCGCTGCCACCATTATTTCATTCCATCGATCCCTATATCATTCGCGTCCTCTACTTGCTCATTTTCAAGGACCATTATTATAATATCTGTTTTTACCACGTTCTTCCGTCTGGTTCCGGGTCTTCCTTACAGGCCCCGTTCCCCACAATTTCTCCTTCCGTAACTCGTTTTATAGTTTTTCCGTCTGTCCTCCAAACATGTCCAGCCCATTCCATTCTCTTGCTTCTTCTCCTCCTCCGCCCCCCGGGGCAACGACGACGGGTCCCCGCGTACAACGGACGCGTCCGGTGAGCAATGGACAACAACGGGTTCTTCCCTATTTTCGTTTTTCTTTTCGCGCGCCGCGAAGATCAACGGCGGAGGAGACTCGTGTGTACCGTCGTCGACTGCACATCCGTTATTATCGATCCGCCGCGAGATAAAAGATATCACTTTTATAATATACAATTCTGTAAGTACGTGTCTGTATGCGTGTTCGGTACTGAAGACGAAATCTTACGACCACTGGTGCGGGACCCGGAACGATTTCGCGAAAAATATTATTTTTTTTCTTTTTTTTTTTACGGTTATCGATTTCCCCGACTATCGTCTCCTCGTTCCGCGGATTACGCACGTTTTTTTTTCTTCTATATATCTCCACCGTCGTCTTTCTCTTCCGCGCGCCAGGGCTTATATAGATTTTTATCAACGGGCCGTGTATATAAAAATAATAATAATATATTATTTTATACGTGTACCAATATATATATACATATATAGTATATAGTATTGCGATGCTGTGAACGGAGACGCGTATTTTTGTTTTATTATAACGACCCGAAAATAAGCCGCCGAGCAATACGTCGATATTTAATCAAAAAAAAAAAAAAAACCCGTATCCCTTTAAATCTCTACAGTACACTATATAAATAATATCCGCGGCGACGTCCGAGACAATAAATAAGAGAAGAGAGAACAGAAAAAAAAAATGGGATTCTTTTATTCTTACGAGAAGAAAAATAAATATTCAGTGTCGTGCCGGTCAACCCCGCCGTTGCGCGCCAAAAACAAAAAAACGTATCAATTTTTTAAAAAAAAAAGCCGAAACCGGGTCGAGGGAAAATTCGAGAAAACTTGATCAAAAGTCAAACGGTTTGTTCTATTTTTCTCTTGTACCAATCGAATTTTTTTTCTTTTTACAAAACGTGTGTGACTTATAAATTTCGTTTTATGTGCGCATTAATACCTGTGTGTTATATACAATATTAATACAAAGCAGGGCGATTTTTTATGTTTAAAATAGAGGGGAAAAATACATATATATAATTTATTTATTTATATGTCGTAGAAAGTATTGTACGTGTAAAATCGGTTTATTATACTTTCATTATAATATATAATGTATTAAAAACGAAATATCCCGCTGTATATCTTCGACATTATAATACATTTTCGTATTTCTACTCTAGACCATATTATTATTATTATTATTATTATTATTATTATTATTATTATTATTATTATTATTATTATTATTATTATTATTATTATTATTATTGACGTCCGGCAAATACACATTTTTAATCCAACACCTTGTGTATGGAACTGCAAATGATTACTTGAACGATTTTTTCTTTATTCGTCAAATTACAATCGTTTACAATTAATGAAATATATGAATAGGGTTTCAAAAAAAATAAAAATAAAAAATTTTGGGGCACAGAATAAAAAAACAAAAAAAAAAACCAAGAAATACGCTGTAAAAATCGAAAAATAAAGAATTACGCAAAATAAAATGAAATAAGTAATTTTTTTTTTTTTTTTTTGAATTTTCGACACGAAACTTTTTTTGTTTTTTTTTAATACACTCCGTTACTCTCGCCACTGTGAAAAATCCAATACGCAAACGCTACAACAAGTCCCTACATTAATAACGTCGTCGTATTCATTATTCTATTAACACGCGTAACTCTGTATAGTCGTATTGTACGAACTCGCCATCGATCTCTCCGGCAGACGATTTTTCAGTAATTACGAGTCTTGTTATAAGCATCCGCGTTATGTCGTTATCCGCACAGTTACACAGGGGTCGGTGTTTCAATCTTCTAGTGGACTGCAGCTGATGAATACGAGCTCGCCCGTACACCTATGACTCACATATTTTATGTACGTATATATAATATAATATATTATCGTACGGCGACGCACTTTTGTAATACTCACCCTTGCTGTATACTCCTCGTGTGGTCATCTCGTGCACATTTATATATATTACAGTACTCTTCTTACACACACACAAAAGCAAAAGCTGTCAAGGACAAATTTATCGTGTTAGTGTGTTTTATTGTCGTGTATAATATGTTTATTGTACAGTCCGCGAAAGTAATTACGGGAAAAAGAATATAGGATTTTACGATATTACGCGAGCGCGTTACATCCTATAACAATAATAGTAATAATAATAACAATAATAATAATAATAACAATAATAATAAGAAGAAGAAGAATAAACGGGTAATGTGCGTGGTTTATACAAAACGTGTGTGGTATTTAAATACTCCGTTAATGGCGGTATATTCGGTTTCATAACGTATTAAAGCCGATCGATAATCATCGATTATAAATTGCATATTTCATTATTGTCAATATTTGGAATTTTGGAATTATTATTGATAAGAGTAATTACGAAAAACAACTAGTCGAGTGAGAATAAATGTCCAATATAACACTCAATACAAGAATCAATACGAAAATATTATTATTATTATTTATTGCTTTTGTGCGACACGAGTATTATATTAATAAATATATATATATATTGTTTTATACGATTTTAAGAATCCATACGATAGGTATACTATTTATTTGTTATAGGTTTTGGCTCGTAGTCCAAACGAATCGTGTACAATCCGAACTAGGTCCGTCCAAATGAAAAAAAAATAAATGTAAATAATGTAAAAACGATTTTGTTAATTTTTACAAAAAATATTCTATGGATAAGATCATGACGTATGATTTCGTGGCGTTTCTTACCGTCATTTCTCTATAAAAACGCTGACGGATTGAACGGAAAAACGTTTCGTCCATACACTAGATTTGCGATAAAACGCATCGCCCCGTTGAAATACACGAAACTTGCTGTAAGGTAAAATAAATGAAATGCAAAATGTACACAACGGTATTTTCGTCTGCAGATATTATTGCGCGATTCATTTACAATTCACGACATTTTCTCGTTGAATAGCTATCGTTTAAATGCATACGCTTTTATTGAAAAAAAATGTACTTATTGCTGTAATTTAGTGGTACGGCAATGAACCATTCAAATCGTACAAAACCGAGTTGAACGCTTATGCGGTTTTTCGCGACTCCGAGCAATGCACTCGTTTCAAAAAAATGAAACTGACAGATAACACGCGTTATTAAAGATGTTTCGAGGTGGAATCCACTGCAGACTCGTGACTTATGATATGTGATCTCGGCGAACCAGGATGACCGGAACGAATAAACGGGAAAATCGCCCTGTAATAAGACGGTAGAGTTTAAATCCCCCCGTACGATTTCGATCGTTTTTCAATTTTAAACCGAACAAAATATAACGAATAAAAAAAAACTATACCGATTATTATCCACGCGATGTTTGACGAGTGAGGGAATCGGCCGAATCGGTAGAACGTTCCGCGTCGTTCCGGAACGAAAATTAAAAAAATTAAAACACTATTAACGTCCGAATGCGCTGCGTAATGCGTAAATAATATGTAAATAATATTATCGTGACAATACGACGTATTTGGTATCCGTGTATCTGTTGTTTGAGATGACCGCGCGATTAGTCCTCAACTATTGTTGACGCGGGCTTATTAAAATCGCGTTAAAACCGTCGGGGAAAAAAAATTATTTATACGTACACACGCTATAGCACAGTGGTCCGGTCCGAAGGACTAAAAAAAATCGAATCTCAAGGGCTTTGTAAATCGATGGATTTTGAAAAAAAAAATCCAATCCTATCCCACTTCATATTCATATTTATATATATATATATATAATCGATTCTGTTTGTTTCAGAAAAAACTTATTTCACTTCAAAGTCCTGCAGTTTCGGCCGTATATCATTTCATAAAACGATTTTAAATCATCCCTCTATTTGAACTGACTTTCGTCGAAATCGTCACTTTAGGAAATTAAAGAACCCTGTAGCGCACTGCTACAGACACACACACACACACACGGCATCAGTGACATTAAAACGGTAATTTTTTATTATTATTTTTTTTTGAATATATTATTATGATGAGTTCGTAAACTTCCTGCAGTCGCGATTCACCGAGCGCGCGCACGAGCCACAGTTACGCCTCCTCCGTTAATATCCGTTTGTAATTAAATATCGTACGGTGCGCGGTATACCGGAATGTACTGCCGAGATGAATGGCGGAAAGCAGGGAAATATTCGTGCAATATGAATAATCCAACGCGTTCAGTATTATAAATTCACTGGTGTATTATATATCGACTGGTGTATGACTTGTGTGTACCACGCGTATACTCTCATGTACACTACAACATGAAAACGAACGGGATAAATAATAATAATAATAATAATAATAATAATAATAATACGTAATAAAACCGCGTCTACGTGTGTACACAAACGCGGAAACTTAATTTCCTGTACACTAATAGAGCATTGTATATAATATATTTTATGTTATTGTTAATATCATCATACGTTGATGATGATCGTACACATATATTATTATATCGAATAATACGCGATAGGTACATATACAAATATGCGTAGGTACATATATTATATATATATATATATATATACTAGTACAGAGTATATGTATACTAATAAAAATAATAATAATATATGCAGCTAATTCGGGCGTTTCGCTCCGTCACAATAAACCGATTGCGATAAAAAAAAAAAAAATTATAATAATAATAATAATAAAACGTGTACAATACGCGTACAGAGCGTTCAAAACGTTCAATATATATATATATATATATTCAATAGGCTATGCAAATGACAGGGACTCGAGTGATGTGGAGAGAGACGAGAATAAAAAACATTATACGATATTATACGATTGAATTCCGGGAGAACAGCAACAGAACAAATTTAATTACTCCGTTTCTCCGTTACACGAAGAAGAGACTTAACGAAAATTCGACAAAAAATACATATAAAAAGGAAAAAAAAATAGCGTAGACAAAATCCGTGCGCAGCTAATAGTGTTTATCAATATAGGTACGTGTAAAATATGAGGGGGAAAAACGGGAATTTAAATTTGTTTATTGACCTATAAATAAATTTGAGGGATTGACATGTTAACAAATCGAAATAATTATTTTTTTCTTACTTAAGATATATTTCGAACGAAATTAAAGGCATATTGAAATTAGGCGCCATGTTTGGAATTGCAGATGAATGTCATCTAATTGCTATAATGCAGAACGTTATTTTACACGAATATCTTAATTTTAATGGTATGATTTTGAGAAGAAATTATTTGTAAATTGTTTTTTTAAATACGCGTCTTAAACTACTAAAACGACGGCGAAAACGTAGGAATGTCAGTCGGAAAATATCGTGCGAGATTTTTTTTTTTTAAGATTTTTTTAAATATCTCGAATTTTGAATCCAAGCCTCGTTTCAATAAACGTTACGTAAATTTCTTTTTCGTGATTTTTCATTAAGAGAATAAAAACTGGATATATTATCGTTGTATAAGTATAATTGAATTGAAAAAAAAAAAATGATAATTTTCACGTTTAGTTTCAAATTTCTTCTGCAGAAACCAGGAAAAATATATAATGTACTGGTATATTTTGTAAAGTAAATAAATTGATGTTTTTATTTAACCAGATGTGTCGTAGAATCGAATCGTCGATATATATACATATATTTATATTTTTTATATATTACGAGTATGTTAAAAATATTATTTTTACCAGTGTAGTGTGGGAAAACATAACTTTTTACGAAAAAAAAAATATATATGCACTAAATATACGTAAAAATCAAGAGATACGCAAATCGTTTTCCAAAATTGGCAAAATACGCATTTAAAATTTATCACAAATGACTTAAGGGAAAAATGCGAATTTTTTTCGCGCTAAAAACCTCTCCAGTTCAGCGTGCCGAACATCGCGTATTTTTATGTTTAAACAAAAAATTCCTATGTTTCTTAACTAATAGTAACGATTTAAATTTTATAACGTTTCGTAAAGCGTTAAACACATAGCGCGTGTAAATTTTCTTTTTGTACGGTTGTTTCCGTGTACAACACGGCACTGCAGTTATTAAATTATTCAAAGTCTAATAAAGTAAAAAAAAAAAAAAGTAATATTATTTTCGACTTTTCTACGCGCATAATAATTGATAACGCATTTTTTTCCCCGTAATGAAATAACGTACAATTCGATTGATAACATAAAAATGTGGTTGTAAAATAAAGGAAATTTCGGTCCGGAACCAACAGTGGTCCGGCGGATCTTCTCGGATATCGGGCTACACATTATTTGCTAAAAAAACCCAAAAAAAAAAATCGGAGCAAACAAGCAGTAAAAGCGCAAAAATTCTTTTGACAAAAAAAAATCCGTCTACTTCGCCAAATAATAATTTTTACACGCTCCGTATATACGTTTAATACCGATCGTGTGTGTGTGTACATTGTGTTTAATGTATGCTTGTTCGGATTAAATTGCAATGGCAACAATGAGGTCCTTTATAAGATATTATTATTATTATTATTATTATCATTATTATTATTACGATTATTTAAATATGTAGAAAAAAATAAACAAAACAAACCGGATTGAACGATAATAACGCGCCCGCAGTATAATTACACAGGTAAGTACTACATACACACTACGCATACGCGAATCATTTACAATTTATTACGTACACTAAATATTCAATTATTAAAATAATATATGCGCTCACGGAACACGCATTATTCATTTGGTTTGTATAAATATAATATATTATTATTATTATTATTATTATGCTCGTATCCGGCCCGAAATAGCTGCTTTCTGTATTCCGGCACAACAAAACAAAAAAAAAAAAACAAAACGATATTTTATACACTTCGTATCGTTTAAACGTGTAGCGAAATTAATTTTCTGTAAAACCAAATATGCTGTGAAAATTAAAAAAAAAATTAAATGTATGACGTATTTACGACAAATGAAAAAAACCGCTAAAAATCACCGAAAACGTTTTACTACTATTAAATGATTTAAAAAACTGCTTCTTCTTTTTCTTTGTAATTTGAGACACTTGAGATAAAATTATAATACAGGACTACGTTTTTCTACGCGTTAATAATATTTAAATTATCGAATATTTTAACGAATCCCGCCGTACGATACAAAACGAAAAATGCAATTTATTCGGCATTTACGATATAGGAATATTCATCGAATTATTCATAACTAATTAATGACTTTAATGATTATACACGTTTTAAATAATCGAGAACGGTCGAATTTTTTTTTTTTTTATATTATTATTAATTGCCTAAATTTCAAAAAAAAAATTTACATATATTTACGCGTTTTTATTATCCGTACAACTATATGTATTATATATATACATTAGCATAGTGTTAACTTTCTAATAATAATAATAATAATAATAATAATAATAATCGAATTTTCGAATAAATAACACGTCCGGGCACTAGACGAAACGCCCGCGATTTGTCCATGGTGCGTAATTGCGAACGTCCTTTTTTTTATGATATATAACGACGTAAAAACAAAACATATGATTATATCATTCGAGTGTTTAATGTTTATAGTGAAGTAAAATGTAAAATTGTATGTTTACAGTGTGTACACTAAGCGTGTGTCGATATTCAGATTTTGGTAAATTGTTGAAAATCAATTTTATCATATTATGTTCAAAATTAATTCGTATTATCATTGTATATAGTTATAGAGTCGCCGGAGGTATAAAAAAATTCCACGATTCCACAGCTTATAAATATATATACATATATATATAACGTAATACTATGTAAAAATATGAGTGATTTAATTTATATAATAAATAATTTCGTTATAAAACTGATAGTTAATAAAATGTTATAGATCAAAAATTAAATTTTTTTTTTTTAATTGTTTTCACCGTAATCTTGTAAACATTTAAGCGTGTAAAACCATCGAATCTTATAGTAAATTTTACGATCTTTAATTTTCGTTCTACACATTATGGTCGTAAATTCAACGGTTGACGAGTTATGAAGAAAATAGTGGGAGAGTGGATTTTCTCTCTGGTTTTTTTTTTCTTTGACGTCATGACTCCTAAAGTGTTTAGTATAGAAACGCATACCTCAAATATGTACCAAAATTCGTTTTACGATTATATAATTATTTGCAAAAAAAAAAAAAACATTTTTGTAACATAAAAAGTAATATTGTCAGATCTGTAAGACGACGGCACACACCCTGTACATTTTATTACATATTATTATGTACCGCGGATGATATTATCGATTCTTCGGTGAAGTATAACGCGTGTGTATACCTACTATACTATATTGTAACAGTTTTTTTCCCCCCTCGTTCTCTCGAGATTATCCGTCAATATATTTTATATATACAGTTGCCGGTCGATATTATAGACGTGTATATTATAAAACATTTATAATAATATGTATATATATATATATATATATATATATAAAAACACACACACATATATACGCGCGGTGTTCAAAAAAGTATCTCGTGTAAATAATACGCACTTACGGGCGTTGTACACATAAATTGTGTGTATACACACACGAATGTGAAGAGAAATACTATTTTATATTATATACATATTCCACGAACGCGAGTTTATTTTTTTTTTTTTTTTTTTAGAGTTTTCGACGTGTAAAAAAAATATATATAAAAAATACCATTTGTCATAGGCGTTTATGTAATACGCGTGTGTATAGTGACACATAAATGGGTCGAAGTCGAAGCAGCGGTGAACGATTTTATAATGGGAGTTCGTAAAATGATTTTTTTCCCCCTCGTTTTTTAGCAAATACAGAAACAAAACAAAAAAAATTGGTACTACACTTTTTTAATTTCGTACGTATATTGATGTTAAACACGATTTTTTTTTTCTTTTTGTGGAGGAAAAACGAGAAGGTTTGGTCTGGCGTACAACGTATAATGTCCCGAAAAACTGAGTGTAAAACGACCGTTAAAAATATGATTTAATATCGTAACGATAAAAAAAAAAAAACAACATCGAATATTCCTCGTACGTACGACGGTGTTTTGATTTTTGGCAATCAATTTTATTTCATGTTTAAATAATTTAATATTACATAGAAGACGAGTAATATCGAATTACTTATCGTAAAAGAACTCGAAAAGTCGCAGCGGTCAGAAATATATTAGATATACGTACTTTTGGTACAGCGGGAGCGCTCATTGAATTTTCGACGTTTCAAAATGTGATTCAAATATTTAAATAATACAATATTAATATTATACGCGCAATTATAATATTATCGTTTAATAAACATTGATTTATATTTTTGTGAATTAAATTTATTGTACGCGCATGCAGCAGAATTTCTTTTTTCCACCTCAATCGAAACGTCTATGAACAAATACGGACGCAGTCCCCTTGACGAAAATTCTGATTGCCCTACTGTCTGATAGTACGTATATCGAACATTTAAAAATCACTCGGATACAATATCATCCGTTATAGTGAGAAAAATATTAATAAACCGCTAAATAAAATGAATATTTCGATTATATTTAAGTATATAAATTTTTCAAACGTTTTATTCTACGCCGAAATGTGTATGTCCCGCTCCGAACGCTTAAAGTGAAAATATACTCGGGAAAAATATGAAAAAGTTACAGAAAAGTGCGAGATAAAAGTTTTATTTTCACATTTTCCGACATCGTATAAATCAAATTTTGTAATTGCGAGTCAATTGTCAATTTAAAGTTATGCGAATCGTCTGATTTTATGTCCGCGGCACAATTGAAAAACGATTCGGGTTTCGCGAAACACCGAGCCGAATTTTTTTTTTTTTTTTTGAAGTATTAACCGAAATCACATAACGCAAGTCGGAAAAATTTTCGAATTACCGATGAAATGTTATCGTTTCGTGCGCGTCACGGCCGTAAAATACCACTTCGGATGTCCAACCGCTTAATTCATACATAAGTAATTGTGTTGAGTTTGAAATTCAAACAACAACCGTTTAATATCCTAAATTGAAATAAAAAAAAATTTAGACTACACGGAGTGTAAAAGAGTTGTATTGTGAGAACGACTAAAACGATAAACGCGTATCGTTTCAACGCGTACGAATTACATTTATAATACCGTTTAAAATATAATTTTTTTTTCTCCCCAATAACGAAATAGCGTTGAAAAACGGAATTTTTGTTTTATTATTATTATTATTTTCATTGACGACTCGCGAACAACACATTTTGGAAACCACTCGTCTAGACCAGCCACGAAAGAATTTATTTTGTATTATTTTTAATTCGCGCCTCGGTATTATATGAGTATACAAATTTTCAATCGTATATATATATATATATATTATAATGTGCGGTGCAGACATTTTGAACTGTGGCCATTGCCACAACGTTTTATTTATTATCACCATGTATATATATATAAATTGGCGAACGTGTAATATGAGTTTTCGAGTTGATGATCTTTTTCTTTTTGACCAGCGGCGCGACGTGGTGGAGAATATTACACGAGCGCGGCCCGTAACGGCTTATAAATCGACTTTTTGCCAAAAATGATTTCGATACGTTTTTTGGATACACCCCGCTCTACGTTTCAACGGGACGGGAAATAAATTATTGTCGCTGCCGCCGGACCCGTAGAGGAATATATGTGTCGTTGTATCGCGTTTAATATATCCCCCGAGCGCGACGAAAATAAATAAATAAATCACTTTCGAGTCAATTAATAATACGTGCTCGTCTCCCGTTATTTCGCAGCAGAGAGAGGGCCCGCCGAATCCGTTTTGACTATTTCTTGCACGTCTGAGTACATGTGTACATATATATATATATACACACTACACGTATATAGTGGACGAAAAGAAAAAAAGGACTTGGGGGATTTTGTGAACGTTATTTAAACAGTTGATGTGCGCTTCGGCCGCGAATAGACTACGATAAAGAACAACAAAAACAAAACTGTACGCGACTGTTTTGGAGAAAACTGCGAGTTTTAAATTATTCGATGTATCTATATATATATATATTAATTAAAGTCAACTATAGCAGTGTCTAAGGGGAAAACGTAAGAATCGTTGTGTTAAATTTATTTTTTCACTGTCGGTTTGGAATGAAAACCATCGTCTCGGGTTCTCGTAAAATAAACCGCCGCCGAATCGAGTGAAGAATTGAAAAAAAGCCACTAATTTTACCATGAAAATCGGTATCGCCGCCAGAGGTTTTATACTTTTTAATCGCGTAGTATTCTACGGAATAACAATGCGTTTCATTTTTTCTAACCGATACTTTTAAAATCGCATTCAATACCGATAATCAATTCAACAGGTACCCACAATGAAATAATACAATCTCCGAATAATAACGAATATGAATTATCTGGGGGAATTTACAAACTCGAATGTCGGCGTTACTAGTGAAGGGGATTGAGCACTCTAAAAACGTTTCTGGATCCCGTTGAAATTTATACCAATCCCTATCGAAAATCGGAACAATTTTTTTTTCCTCGTTACTTTCATCGTGGAAAATTGGCCGTATGTAGGCCACGAAATCGATTCTTATGAAGTCCACAACTCGCGTAAACATTTTAATTTTCTAATATATATTTGTTTTTTTAGAAAACAATTACGAAACGAAAAATGAACGCACGCACACTTCGATATTTCACAGAACGTGTTCATTTAATAATTATTCAATCCGAGATCACATTTTTCGCGTTGAATCGAACTAAAAATGTAAACGAGTGCCAGCAATTAGTCGCTGAAAACAGCCCGATGAAATACGTTCACGCGTGAAATTCTTAATTTTTTATTTTTCTAAATACGTATAGTTCGACGAATCCGCAAATGGATCGGTAGTACAATTGAACCCAAAATACACATTACGGAGGGATATCATATATTCCTCCCTTTTCTGTGCGAAATTGTCCTCTCCGCGCCACTGAATCCATACGATATTAAACGAAATAAATAAATTAATAATAATAATAAAAAAAAGAACGAAACGCGCATATGGAACGACGTTTGATTAATCGATACGTAATATTATATTTTTTAATTGCTTAGAATAATACGCGCATATTGACAGCCGATACAGCTGCGAGGGGGAGACACGCGTGCTGGTCTGATTGTTTCGTGGCCGACGAAAAATTTAAAAAAACGATTACGTTAAACATTCAATATATTATTTGGACATTATTAAAATGCGATCCGTGAAGATATATCGCGCACTTTTAGAGCTTGAATTAAAAAAAAAAAAAAGTATTAGGAAAATAGTTTTTTCAGATATACTATACGATTTTATGAAAACTACAATCGAATAGTTAAAATATACCGTAATGAATACTGACAATAATTTCCAATAAAAAAAAGAAAAATTCAGCGCGTTAGAATATATATTTTTTTTTAATGAAATACGACTTTTTAACGATTGCGTTTTACTGTAATATAGTAAAAAAAAAAGTCTAAAATTGCCGTTGAACGGAAAACACATATTTTACGACCGCGACAAGAAAAATTATATTTCCTGTCGCTGTAATTAATTTTTTACATAAGTAGCTTTTTTTTCCTCCCAAAAAAAAAAAAAAAGTGTATTTATAGTTTTATTTTTCTGTAAGTTCGTATGCGGTGCCGGGGGACACGAGTATAATTATTTTTTCAACACTTTTTATTTTTTCCTCGTGTTGCCGCCGGCGGTATTATTTCCGCGTTAGTTATTTCCGTACGCATTTTCCGCTCGTTCCGCGCACAAAATAATAATTTAAGCGATTCAGACGCGCGTTTTAACTCGGCGTCACATTGCGATCAGTTTGAATAACGCAAATTATTTCGTTTTATATTTCATTCGTTACTCCACTAACGAAGCGGAGTTTCGAAACTCGTAATACAATAATTATTGTACAAATATTTCCGCAGTGTCCATGGCAATAATAACGTTTTTTTCCCCTGCGAAATTTTAATCGAAACTGATAACAAACGAGTATTTTTATAAATCGTGTGTAACAACTAATAACCATAATTATATAAAATTTGCACGAGATTCTCTCTATCGCAACATTTCAAATCGTGTTCCGACGAAAATTCTTGGATTAAATTCAAGTTATTAAAGAAGAAGAAGATAAATAATAAATCGTAAACGCATGATTTAAAAAAAAAAAAATCTACTTCACGATTTCGTCCGCGTATTTTATTTTTTTTTTTTTTAAATTATTACATACTTAAACTGTAATAATAATAATAATAATAATAAAAATCTTAAAAATGTATTTTAAAAATTTTTATTTCAAAAGAAATATTACACGCTAATTATATTGTAAACAATTTGCATAGAAATTACAACACATCAATTACATTTAAAAAGCTAATTATTGTTATTATTATTTTTTTTTTCAGTAATATATTACGCTATTATATTACGGAAATACGACTTATTTACATATTATATTATACTTGGATAACATTAACGCGTATAATTTTATTTAATCCGAATTAATTATTATTATTATTTCAAACGAGACGTCGTGATTGTTTTCACTCGCTTATATCGCGTTAATATTAATTACACGTAATATTATTTATTACTTTTCATTATACGAAACATACATACGCGGTTGCT
This sequence comes from Chaetogeoica ovagalla, assembly GCA_032441825.1. NCBI lineage: Eukaryota > Metazoa > Arthropoda > Insecta > Hemiptera > Aphididae > Chaetogeoica > Chaetogeoica ovagalla. The sequence goes on along the minus strand of CM063749.1, from coordinate 428,621 downwards.
CGAGTGCGTTATTTATTGTTTAGAGTATAACTGAAACGATCGTTTTGAATTTGATTTGTTTATCGAAGTAATTTCCAAACCAGGAGTTCGTGTTGTATAATTTAACAATTAACTGTTTACGTTGAAAATTCGTGTAGGGTTTTCGTATTTTATACGCGTTTGAGGAATTTTCTTTTTAAACGCGTTAAATTTAGCGATTCGCTCTTGCGTATCCCGAACAAGAAATCTAACGCGTGTACGTTTGAAATTATTTATACAATTCGTTTGGAAAATTGTACCCGACCAAATACATTTACATAAATCTGTACGTGTAAAACAAACGATTTTATTGAGAACGCGTGTGTGTGTGTGCGGTCACCGCAAAACAATCTAATAAAATATTAATTAAACAGCAAATGGGAGCATTGACGACGAAACGTATACGAGTAAAAACCGGATTTAATCGCAATGAAATTATACGAATTTATATTTTAAATTACAAATAATTTTATAAATTTCGATGAAAAACACGTTAAAATTGTATACATGTATATATTTGTTCTAAAACGACTAGTGCGAATTGCGAAATAACAATTATTAAATCGCATTTAAAAAAAAAATTATTTTAAAAACGAATTAAATCGTTAATTAAATAAACATTAAAATATATAATTTATAATTATATACGCGTATACGTTATTTTTTAAATTCCGTTTTTTTTTTTTTTGATTTGTATCGTCTGTTAAAATTTGTTTATTATTGAATTATTTAAATCAGTTTCTGTATATATGAAAAAATGAAATAAAATTTAATGCCGAATTAAATTTATACGGAAAATAATTTATAAAAATATATATATATATAGTTTTCCGTTGTTGGTTTTTGATATATAAATAATATAATTTTTAATTTTAAAACGTTAAATCTCTTTTTTTTTAATTTTTTTTTTTTTGTTAGTTTTTATAACAAATCGTTGACAATTATATTCGGTAGTAAAATGATTTTTTTTTTTTTTTTTTTACATTTTTCAACAATAAAACAATTTTTTTTGTCATAACGCATATTTTTAAATTTCTTACGTTTTTTAAAACGCTTTTTTTTTTCTTTAATCGTCTGTAGCGCCTCAAGATCTAAACCTTACACCGATGCCCTCGGATTCTTGACAAAAAAAAACCTGGATCCGATCGCAAAACACTGGTCGGAGACAACAGTCGATCCAGAGCGAAATCACGCGTCTGGGGGGGGGGGTCGATCGTGAAACGCGTGAACTCTCGTTATTATTAAAAACAAAAGAAATCGTTGTTTTTATCGGCGAGAGAGATGATGATCGTTTTACTCCGTCCTGCACCAGCGTCGTTCTATGTACTCGTGCCGTGAAATTAATCGAAAAAAAAATAAACGTCGAACGAAATTTATTTTCAAAACGCCGTCGTCGACAATCGGACTGCGGGCGGCGGCGTCCGTTTGTTATTCGCCGAATACGTCCGTCTCGTGCGCCGTCAGTTCGTCGTCGTCCGCGAGAGATTCGACGTCGTGGACGGCGCCGGCCAGTTCCTTCGCGTACCCGCCGATTTCGAACTGGTCCATTTCCGTCCACAGGTTGTCGTCGTGTACGTACGTTTCGATGCGACTGGTCGACCGCACCGGACTGGCGGACGACGCGACCGCGGGCGCCGCCGGTGCGTCCGTCGCGCACGAAGCCCTCGCGTCGAACGCCAGCCGCTTTTCCGGCACGCGCGGCAACATACCGCGCACGATGGGCATTATCTGGTACGAGACCCAGATGGACTCTACGCCGTGGGAAAAATCAGATCAGACGAGCGATCCATTTATTACGTTATTATTATTATTATTATTATTATTATTATTATTATTATTATTATTATTATTATTATTATTATTATTATTATTATTATTACTATTATTATTATTATTATTATTACTATTATTTGTCTGAGGAGTGGGCACAACGAGCGGGGCAATTACATCAGTAGCAGTGGGCGAAAGATTAATTTTAACGTTACACCAACATCCGATATGGTACGTTATTTGTACACTAATGAATCGATATTGTCACGAGCAGCGTAACTATAAAATCAATGCGATCGCCACGGGCGCGCGCACAGACACACGCGTTCCACACGTGGAAACGATGCGCTAAAATTGTCGGGAAGTGCGTGCGAGGAGATTTCAAAAGCGATTTGAAGATTTCGGAGGGAAAACGAAAGCGGCGTTGTTACGTCCGAATCGAATCGCGTTGAACTGTAGAAACGTGATTTGTGAAAAACCAAAGAGTTAAACCAAAAAAAAAACTCGTAAAAAAAATTAATTTTTTTTTTTTTTTAATTTTAATAAAATGATCGCGAAATAATTAATGATTTTGTACGACTAATAGAAATATCGGTCGTAATATTATTTCCTTTTTTACAAAGCGTATAAATTACAAACGATCGTGGGAAATAAAATTACTTTTTTCTTCTCGAATATCACAACAACAACAACAACAGCAGAAATAAATAATAATGAAATCGCGTAAAACGATATTGGGAATCGGTGAAGCGCGCCGTTTTTCGAATCTAGAAAAGGGAGTGAAAAATATGTTCAGAACCTCTTCTGGTGATCCTACCTATAGGAGATTGATTTCTGAATTCACGTTTCGTCCGATCTATCCGATGGCGGACTGGGATGAGAAATTTCAATGAACATTTGAACGCGTCGTGTAGTGTACGTGAAAATTCAAACCAATTAGAAAATATACGTATATCGTTTCAACTCGATTCTCGAAGATTTTTCTCGCGGAATCAAAATCAAGTGGAAATTTCTTACGCCGGACACAAAGAGAGGAAACACCACGAGCAGTGGCCCTCGACGGGCGATTATTATTCCATTCCGCAGCCGACTTACTAGTGATGTTTTTTTGTGCTCGACCGGATCTCGCTGATCTGTAAGACGGATTCTTCACGTGAACGCCCCTTTGCATGCATTTCAAATCGTCGAACACGAAGTATCCATCGCCGGCGGCCTTTCATCAAACAATAATCGGTCAATTCGCGCGATTCGCGTAATATCTAGAGTTATTATTATCACACGGACCGATTCGTCGTCGTCCCACGTCCCGTGAAACGCGAATCCCGATCCCGGCGACGTGGGGAAGAACAGTTGAAAGTTGCCGACCCTTTTGTCGTTCGACCACGTGCCTTTCAAAACGGCTCCGGTCCTGCAAAACGTGTACGTTCCCAAACCGCGTTTAACGTCGGACTCCCACGAGCCCGAAAATCTGTCACCGTTCTCGTACGTCAACTCGCCGTCGCCGTCTTTTTTGTTGTCCGACCAGTGGCCTTTCGAAATCAGTAAAACACCCGCGTAGTAAGCGCCGTGTCGTTCGATCATTGCCGGAACGCGCGCGCGGGACGGTTGACGCGGTCCGAAAATTGACGGGAGCAAACGAGAGAAACGGTCTACAAGCGCGCGTTAATCGGCCGTGGTAAAAAAAAAAAAAAATAGAAAAAATAGAAAAAAACGACGCGTATGTACCTGCGTATTTCGACTTGTTCGGATAACGCATGACTCCTTTACCGTTTCTCAGCCCGTCTCGGTAACAGCCCTTGTACGTGGCGCCGTTTTTGAATTTGTAAATCCCGCGGCCGTGTCTGAATCCGTTTTTGTACGTGCCGACGTACGTGTCGCCGTTCGGTAAAGTCGCTTTGCCAAACCCGTGCCGCTCGTCGTTACTGTTCTTTTGGCCTTCGTATGTCTGCGGCCAATATAACGGAATCGATAAATATCGTTTAAGCGAACGGAGTTCTATTTTACGTTGAAACGCGACCAATGTTCTCACCCCTAACGCGCTGAGTGTAATTTCACTTTCGCCGTCCAATTCGTCTTCACCCAAGCCTTCATTATAATACTCGTACAATCCCTCCTCTTCGTTTCCATCGTTTTCTCTATCCATGCTCAAAATCCGCCTTGACCCCCGGGAATATTTCGATATTAATTCGTACGAACGGAAAACTTCCACTGAATCTTTCTATGCGTTCAATAGATCTCCGTTTGATCGTTTACGCGATGAAAACGAATAACGGTATTAATAATAATTATTATTTTGCTAGGTAACAGTTGATATTTTTTTTTCGTCTACAAAACGCATATTCGCGGCGGAATTATTATTACTATGTAATTAACTGCAGCCGCCGATGTCTTAAAATACAAAATCGATATTGACATCGACAATTATTTTGACAATCGCGATTTCGACGTTAAAAACAAATTTATACATCGTGGTAAAAACGATAATAATTTAAAAAAAAAAAAAATAGCAGCCTTGGATAGTATTCCGAAAAGAGTATTTATACATACTTTTTTTTTAACCTCGATCGTGTTTTAAACAGTAGGAAACCTATAATATAAAAATAATAAAATTTTACTAAAATGTATAAAAGTAATTATTTCAGAATAAAAATATGATCAGCGACGTTGAACAGTAGGTGTTTAGAACGATATAAATATTACTGTGTCATTAATAATTTTGTGTTTGTTTGTTATATTTGCGTTTATTTATAAAACACAACGAAAATCTTATATCTGAGTGTTTATACATTTAATAATATTATAATGACTATAAATTTGATATACGCGCGTGTATGAATGAAATGCCTAACAGTACTCAAAAATCGTCGATTGTATTTTTTTTTTTTAAGTGTTTGAAGTCTGGGTGAGTAGACACTCGGTTTCAGTATCCGAGTTCAGCAGTATAAAGTTAATTATTTATATCGATTGATTGAACAACTTCAATGAATCGAGTTTCTGTTTACTCATAAATAAAAAGCAACCGACGGAGGTTAGTATACTTGCAAATAGTTGATTTTTTTTTTCATTTATTTTATACCTAAATAATATAAACAGATCAAAAATAAACATACGTTTCCGAGGTATAGTTCAATTTTAATTTCGAAAATTAATTCGGTTTTCATATTCCCTTGGTTTTTTTTTCTAATTCGGTAATATTTTATTCCTAACACTATAATTTTGACTTTGTCACGATTTGTTTTCTTTTGGACACGTATTCTACGTCCATCGTTTGATATAATATTTCGGATATTTTTTTTTTCAAATAAATTTTATTCAATTTTGATCGGTTCGTCAATCGCGAAGAATTCTTTCGCATATTATTTCGATACAAATTTGTTTTTTTTTCAAATAGCTAAAAAATCGAAGAAATGTCTCGGACGTCTCAATCCGTTGCTGCATATACGGTGTATATTACATGTAAAACCGCTTGAAATACTCCGGTAAGAAAATTATCATAAAAGAATTTATTTACGTAAATTGACAACGCGCCATAATATTATGAGTTCCATATGATATTTATAAACTCGTTATAGACTCATATATTATGTAAATATAATATTTCGTGTCATTCGTATAAATTATAATATTTAAACTGATTTCAGTTAACGAGTTGAAAATAATTTTCGTTAAATTATTCATATATTCCCGTCTGCACATTATTATTATTATAGAATTTTTAAATTTGGTTTTTTAAATTTATATTTGACCTAAAAAAAATGTATATATATATATACGAGTATATAAATGTATACATATATTGAAAAATTATTATTATACACAATAATTATAATATTATAATTAGTACCCGGTCGGCCGCCACAAGTAATGTATACGTTATTACGATATGATATGTTTGTGTACGAATCTAAAAATCGAGTATTTTTTTGTTAAAAAAAAATGTTTATAAAATTTAAATTTAAAATTAAACGTTACGGTTAAGCCAGACCAATTGTGGAATTTGCTGACGTTCGGTATAAAATTGTATTTACGTCAAACGAATCTAATGATATTATTGTCGTAAAACAGGTTAGGAGATTTATATATATATATATAATATTCTGCGTTATAAAATCATAAAATTAAAATATACAATTATATATTATACGCATATTTATATATTATGTCGAAACGACGCGCGTTATTCTTCTTAATTTATAATATATAATTGATTTCGAGCACACATTTCAAGATGATTTAAAACGATTTTATATATTTTGAGTATATTTAAATTCTTACAAGAAAACTATTGATTGGAATTATAAGAGATAAAACGACGATTAATTATTATTATTATTATTATTATTTGACAACGGTAACATTACGAGACCACGAAACGTTTATACTGATCTTCTGAGCAAAACGAGAAATGTATTGGTTTCGTATAGTGTCAACAGTTTTTTTTTTTATTCTTTATTTTAGAAAATTTTCTCCTCTGTAGACTCACTGGTAGTATATAATTGAATAATTCAGATGACAATAAATATCGTTACATAAAATTACACAGCTTTTTGGTGGGAAAATTTCATTGGCCTTTACTGGGCCAGCTTTTGGAAATTAACATATCATTTTCTACCTATATACGATCCACCGGGCAATATTAACATTATATACATGTATGTAAATCCAAATGTTATAAGTTTCTAACTTATTATCCCTAACAGCTTCAGGTATCGCACACATGAACTAAATAATTAATTTTAATCCATCGCGCGTATACTCGCATACATAATATATATTTCATGTGTACGTATTTATAACCTACAGATATATAAGACCAGATATATTCAGACACAAAGCCAACCTTTCCCTATATACTACCTCGTAATATTTATATTAGCAATATTCAGTATTTACATAAATCACGCTGCATTTCTACATACCGTCGCGAATGCCGTAATACTATAGGGCCCGAATTCAAATGCTCGAATAATAGTGGGAAAACGACTTTTAAAGTTAAAAAAAATGTCACAAAAAAAATTTTTGTTGTTAGAAAACCGCGTACTGAAATACAATATTGCGTAGTTTAGAAAGCATCGTGTCGAACATTCTACAAAAAAAAATATATATGCAAACGCATTGAAATCCAAGTCCTACACAAAACTAATTAAATCGATTTCATTATTATCATTGATAATTAATAATAGAAATAAGTTCCGCGGACGCCGTGCGAGATGATGTTGCGTTTTAAGAGGTTTTATAGTTGCGTATTACGCGAACAATCTCGTACAATAATTATATAAATAATAATTCACATTTAATAAATATGTACCTCTATTACACTTTTTCGAGCTCTTTGATACCGATGATATCGTCTCAGGGCTGAATCAATATTTATAATATTAGAAAAAAAATCCAGTCGTAACGATAAAAGCTAAAATATTTTAAAATAAATATAATTCAAATTCGTATAGGGTATATGAATATTTATCCATAAATGTATACAACGTAATGACTAAATTATTATTTTATATGGACTGTTCGTACATTAATCATACCCTGAAAAGTCTTTTTTCTTTTTATAAACCGTTTAATAAATAGGAAGTGTTTTTTTTTTTTGTAACGCACGCGCTACGTCCACGCCTCCGAGATCGTATAATTTACTATATAATATTATATACGCGTGACTTGCAACTAATACTATATACGGAGCATTATTAATAACGACGGTGGAAATTCGATAACTCGTTGAATTCTATATATATATATACATCAGAAATTCATTATAAAAAAGATTCGACATTGACTGAATTGAAAATGTCGAGGAAAACGCCATATATTATATGTAATCCGTGGTCGGAATTTTAAATTTTCGCCCTTTTTAACGTTGTTATATTACGAGTATGTGCTATCCCACGCGTTTTCTGAAAAAATTTCGGAAAATAAGAAAAAAGAATTCGATTTTTTTTTCACTCGCTTGTTAATGGAAACTCTCTTGTTTTTTTTTTTTTTAAATTTCTATCGCAGCATCCAAACACAAACGTATATGTGTATATTTTACTACCAACAAATCGTTGAAACATATTAAGTAAATGCGTGTCAGTTGTTTGTACATTTTACACCCGTAATCTAATTTTTTCAATTTTAATTTTTCCAGAACAGAAAAAGAAAAATATATTGTTAAAATGATCGTATAAAATCCAAATTAAATAAATTATATATATATTACATTTTTTATAACTATATGCATATACGCACCATGCGTATTGCTTTCTATTATGTAGTCTACAAGGTTGCGATTACATATAACGTAAAAATTATCTGGATAAAGTTAAAAAATTATTTATGACTTCAAATGAAATTAACATAATTTTTTAACTTATATATTTTTTCAAACATTTTGAAAACACGCATTATATTTTTTACCCATATGTATATAAATATATATTATTTAAATGGATCCCCGCAGACCTTCCCGGTATTTCAATTGTGGATTATCTCGCGGTGTCACTATACGAAATATTGGAAATGCGTCACTTTTGTCTCGCGTTAATAAACGAATCAATAAGAAAAAAAAGGCATGTTAAAAAAAAAAAATAACGATTTCACTCTCCTATGATTTAGAATTAAGATGCGTATTGATCATAAAAATGTATTTTCTACAGTGGTATTAAACTATAGTGGTGATAGATAGAAACGCAATACGAACACGCGCTATTATATGTTATTATAATATAATTTTAATACAATTACGTTATATGATTTATGTGTATTTATTAAAAGTTTATACAAAAATAAAAAATTTCTCGCATTTTTTACAAATGAAATCTCCCCCGGGGATTCATTATTATATCTTTGACGTTTCGCGAATTCCCCCCAAATCCAACCAACACTGGTATTATTTAAAATTAAAAGAAACTCGTGTAATGAGCCTAGTGATTATTAGAATATATATTGTAATTATTACGTTCCGTCAAAACGTTTGTGCGACGGACGGCGAGTGCCCCCTCTCACCACCACGCGACGCTTCGGAAAAAGGAAGGGGCGGGACGGACATAAATAATAATGTTTTCTTTTAATTTTCCGCCGCGGCTGTTCGTGTCGCGTCGTCCGGTCCGCCGCCACTGCAGTCGCCACCGTCGCCGCCGTCAACGTCGTCGTCGTCGTCGTCGTCGTCGCCGTCGCCGCGGCGATCGCGGTCGGCCGACGTCATTTCATTGGACGTGGCGGCGGACACGCCCATCGTTGAGCCACGTCCCCCCACTCACCGCGGTCCCGTGTGTTCAATGCGCGCGCGCGCCCGTCACCGCCACCGCCGCCGCCGTAGACCCCCGTCCCGTCAGTCGCGTTCGGGCGTGCTTACCGGTCGGTCTTCCGCGATTCCGTCTCTGTCCCACTCTCTCTCTCTCTCTTTCTCACTCCCCGCAGGCGTCCTCGCCACCTCAAATCTCCCCCCCCCTTACCGTACCGTCGCCACCGACCGCGGGGACTAGAACGGAGCCGACGCGCGCGCGCAACACGCTCGTCCGCTCTAGCGCGTCCCGGCACACGGAGTTGTCCGCACACACAATCGCGCGCGCACTACGTACAGTACTGCACGACCGTCGCGTATAACGTTTCCGACGATACGGGCCGCACGCGCGCGCGCGCGCGACACACGCCCGGCAAAGGCGAGAGGAGGAAGGACGAGAAAAAAAAGTGTTATTTTTTTTTTTTGTTCTCTCCAGCGTGTGACTGTATAATTTTTTTTTTTTTTTTATCCGCGGTTAAAAGTGAACTCGTACGTGTACAATCGTCGGACAAATTTCTCACCGAGTTCGCGCCGCGTAATGGGAGGGGGGCTGTTGTCGAACGAGTGGTGCCGATAACGATGCGTTCAGCCCGTAGGCGCACTGCGGTTTTGCGTTATTACAACAATATCGTTGTATTGTTGTCGCGATACGAACCGTACACGGTGTGATAACGAGAAAGAAAAATAAGAGCGATCCAGAGGTGACGAACGGACACGCGTCGGGGAACGACGATCAGCTGAACTTTTGCGCGTCGCGCGGGACGTATCGCGGAGAGCGCGGCGGGCGGCCCGGTCGCCGCTGCAGCTGCGTAAAAATTGAGCCGAGCTCCGTCCGCATGTCCCGCAGAAAGCAGTCCAGACCGGTCAAGGTCCTCGAAGACGGATCCGAAGAAGAGTGTTGCGGCGGTGACGACGACGGCGGCGGCGGCGGCGTCGTCGTCGTCTCGCGCGGCACGGAACCGGGCGGCGCGGTCGTCCAGCTGGTCAACGGAGGCGGACACCACGTCTCAACGTCCACTCGACGGTTCGACGACGGTGAGTAATCGTTGTTTCGTCGAGAAATGGGGGGGGGAGGGTTTTTTTCCCCGTTTCGCTCGCTCTCTCTCTCTCTTACGCTCTCTCTACCCCGCCACTGAGTCACTTGGAGGCGACAAAAGAAAAAAAATCGCGCGTTTTTCTCCTCCATTGTTATTATTCGCGAAATCTCAACGGTTTGAAATTCGCGCGAGACGTTTTCCCGGGAAAAACGACGCTCGGAAATCGTTCGAACGAACGCGGTTCCGTCGACAACGCGACGACGGGGATTTTCGTCGACGAGAGACGGTGATTTGGACGTATTAGCCGCCGGGTGGTAATTCGCCGTGATTTTATCGGCGATTGTAAAATAATAGTCGTTTAACGATTGAATCATTTAAGACCGTACACCGTACGACTGCTGGGCTACCACGTCGTCGTTGTGCGCGCGAAAGACAAACGCGGACGTTTTTATTTCGTTAAATAACGTTTTGCTCGGCTGCTGCGAATTCCCCGTGGTCCTCCGCCGCACGACTAGTGTATTATATTATTTTATCGTTTCTAAATAGAAATCCGTCCGGTGTCGTTCGCTTGTGATTACATTGCGTCCGGGGTATGTACGGGAGAAAACAGTCGATTCGTTTTTTGGATTTCGATAAAAACGACGCGTCGGTGGGCGACGACGATACGTTGATTTCACGCGGACTTTTGTTCGTTTTCTTTATTTCTAGATAAATATTAATTCGGTCGCGTTAGTCGATTCGAAATCCGCTCGTAAACCATACGTTTTTTTTTTTTTTTTTTTTTGACAAACTCGGCGTATATTTTTATGTTTTAAAATTCGTTAATAAACGCCGAGGGGGGAGAAACGAAGTATAACCTCGAGGAAAAAACAAATACGTTTTTTATAATAAAAATTTTACCGCAATTTATATGTTCAGTGTTCAGTGCTCCTCCAGTCGAACGCGTTTATTTATAAACGGAAATTTCTATTGTATTTTCTCTCTCAAACAGTAAATACTGTGCGAAATCTCGTTTTCTTACGCAAATATTATATTGAAGTATAGAGAAATTTTCGCGATTTCCGCAGTCATAACAAATATTATGTCACCGTGTGGTGTGTGTGTGTGTGTATACGTCCACCGAAGTCATATTACGTTCCCGGCGAGGAGGGGAAACCGTTATATACTTTAAAAAAAAAAAAATAAAAATATTTTCGAGTAAATTAACGTTTTATTTTTCCTTTAAGTTTCCATACATATTATGCGGTGTATATATATTTTATAAACATATTTTCAACGCTGTTTCCTCTCGTTCGTATAAAACGCGTTTTAATAGCGTGAAAACACCCTCTCATATTATATACGATTATGGTTCAATCGTTTCTTCGCCGTATATTCATATTTATTCAATGAGGATTTTTTTTGCTACGCTTTAAGAAAATCCATCGGGACGAAGTGCAAGTCCTGCGTATGTCGGTTATCGAATTTTTCTGGATATCATCCATTGTTGGACTGCGTTTAATACAAACGTATAGTACCAAAAACGTTTTTTTTTTTTTTTTTTTAAGTAAAAAATCCCTCTTATATCAGCAAAAAAAAAAAAAGTCTTTACTAAAACACTATAATAATATAGTAAAATATATAATAAAATCCCCCGTGTATAGAAACGTATACGATTTTCAGCGGATAAACGCGCGTTCGGTATTAAAATACGAATTACTATAGATTTTTTTCCGCTATTAAACAATCGCGTCGGAACGGTTTTTCGCGAAAAATACGCGCGTTTACGTGTCCGCACGAGGTTTAACGAATTTCCAAAACGTGCGAATAAATAAAAAAAATAACGTCGTAGTACGTAAAACGTATAACATACGAATCGCGACGGATTTTTTTTAACAAAAAAAATTGTTTTTTTTTCTTATACATATAAAATATATATATATATTTGATTGGCAAATAAAATGGGAGAGTATACGTTTTCCTATTCCTTCTCATTATACTTTTATTTATAAAAATCGCTTTTTTTTTTTTGGCATTTTTTTGTTTTGTTTTACATTTTTCTCTCGGTTCGTTTTTTTTTTTTTTTATGAGCCTGCAGTACGCACACGCGTGTTCACAGTACGGATGACACGTAATAATAATAATAAACAACCGTTGCGCATAGGTTCGGAGTTATAATAATAATAAAGAAAATCGTAGTCGTCGTGACCACCGCCGCGCGCTGCGGAAATCTCGTAACGGCGCGCGTCGGCGGTAGAGAAAACGGAAAAAATACACACCACACGGCCCCGCGTACCCGGGACCCTGCACGTCGTCCACAGTCTTATACCGTACTTGAACGTATAGTGTACGGAACGAGCGGAGTTATAGTAGTAACAGTAGTAAATCCGTATGAAAAACCATATATATATATATATATATGTATACCAGTGCTGTGTACAGTATTATAGTGCGTTGTCGTTATTTTACACGGACCGCTATTGCGGCGTGCAGCTCGCTCGCGCTCGCGCTCGCCCGTCCTCAGGTCCGTCAGCTATTTGTGTTATTCGTCCCGAGGGCATCACGCCCGTTGTAATAACGTATACGCCGCGCCGGTGCTGCGATGACTTTATTCATTGCGCCGCAGTTTGCCCAGCCAGCGTAGTATATTATTCCGATTTCGTTTCCCCGACTGCGCAGCGCGGACGAAACTCCGAGTTGGTCCTATACAAGTGTGTGTGTATTTATTCCCAACGGGCTCGTTTTTATTATTATTATTATTATTTTTTTTGCCGGACTTTTATGGATAAAAGTCGAGTGAGAGAGAGAGAGAGAGAGATCGCGGTCACTCATACGCACGTCGTTACGGCATCGAGAGTCGTCATCGGGGCCGTATCCGCGTATTATACTACGCGAGTTGTTCACGTTTCTCGGCGAGGAAATTTCGAAAAAATTTCTTTTGCATTTATACGCGACGGAATAACGATAAAAAAAATAATAATAATAAATGTATTTAATCGGTACGGATTACGAGTATCTCTTCTTTACGCGTACCGCGCACGTGAACTGGCGTTCGGCATTTTTTTTTTTCGTCATTTACGTACCGGAGTTTTTGACGAAGTTTTTATTTTTTCCACACACACACACACACACACACGGTCGTTTCTCCGACGGAGAGCGCGAAAGGATTTTCGGCGATGCGATTTTTAAACAAACGATTTTTCGATCGAAAACGGTCACCACCACCCCCCACCGGTTAATTCGGTTATTATAATATGTATTTTATATACGGACCGAAATGATAAAAAATTTTTTATACATTTACAAATGAATTGCGGCGAGATGCGGTTTATACGAAGAGTGAAACGCGACGAGGGGGGAATCGGTTCGATTGTTATACGGCGGCGACGGTGTAATAAATTTACATGCGGCGCGTCCGGCACGGCTACTGTAGCGAAAAAAAAATTCACTTATATAAAAAGAAGAAGTGGAATATATTTTATTTTCTCGAATAACGACGCGGGATTATTCGTAAATCAATCGATTTCGGTATACGTACAACAGTATAATAATGCGGAGGTCAGTCAAGTGTATGGGGAACACGTATATTAGAACAAGTGCGTAGGAAAGAAGGGGGAAACGATTCATTTCTCCCTCCCTCTCTCCCCTTACAAATTTTTAACGATACGTTTAACCGATAAAACGTTATTAAAATAATAATAATATAAGAGTTTTTTTTTCTCTTCTCATTTTCAACGATTCATTCTCGCTATACGCGTACTGCGGTTTGTACGTATTCGGGGGAAAAAAAAAATAATAATTTTTTTTCTATTATTGCGGTACATAAAACGATCGCGTTTGTGCACAACGACGCCATTGAATTTTCTCCGTTTCCGGATATAACTTCTAACGTATACGGAAAACGACAAAAATTTTCATTCATTTTTTTTTTTTTGTTCTCGTCTTTCCTCTCTTTATAACGCGTATATACTGTTATTAATAGACGCGGCGCGCCGTACAACAATGGAAATATATAGAAAAACGTCGGAAAAAACAAAAACGTGTTCCTTTTTTTTTTTTTTTTTACGTTCGTGTGTATTAACGACGCGTAAAACGTTTAGCGCGATGACTCGACGGTTTTCATTCACGAAAATCCGTGGACGCCACCACACGCAGCATCATCATCGGCGGCGCGCGTATCATAGAAAAATTATAATGCATACAAAAATGCTCGCTCTCTCTCTCTCTCCTCCGGAAAACGACCCATTCACATTCCATTCCGCGTCGTGTTATATATAAAAAAAAAAAATTATTATTTCTTTGTTTTTTTTTTTTATCCGTTTCGTTTCCCGATAAAACGTTTACGTATACACATACAGGTACGCGCGTTATTCATTCATAAAATATTCGTGGGAGTTTTTATTTTTTTTTTCTCTCTCTCTATCTTCCTTCCTTCCTTCCTTCCTTCCTTCTGCTCCCCCGTCGTTTATTGGAAAATTAAAACACAATACATTTACACACGCACGCACGCACGCTTGTTGTACACACCGGAAAAAGGAAAAGGAGCGGAAGGAGAGAGAGGAGGTAAATAGAAAGAAAAATAAAAACGGGACACGGACACTGGCATCACGTCGGCAACGGAGAAGTGCAGAGGTAACCACTGGGCGGCGGCGATCTACCGATTTTGTTTTTGAGAAGAACGAACGGACGCGACGGGATAGACGACGGAAGAGATCTGTATGAAACTGCCCGGGACGCGGTCACGCACGGATTTCGTCGACGACGACGGATAAATCGATTATGTACCATCTTCGGCAGCTGCAATTGTTCTTGTACTATACGTATTGGATAGTATATTAAAAGATTATTCCCTCGGATCTGCAGCATCCGATCCGTCGTTATAATATTGTTATTATTGTTGTAATAACGCGCGCGGTCGTACGTTACACGCGTTCCGTGGCGAGATCGACTGTTATTAAACGCAGCATCTATTATACGCGTACGACGACGAAGGATTTTTTTTTTTTTTTTTTTTGATTCTCTTAAACTCTGCAGTTATTAATATTATTATAATTTTTTTTTTTTTATGAGCTCTTTGCGCGCGTGAGCCCGTTAATCGCGTCATCGCGCGTCTTCTGCCCGCGATCTAGCCGTACGAATATATTTGGATATTATACGATAATATTATATTTTATTAATATAATATATAGTAGAAACGATGGCACGGCTATCGTGGGAACGACGACGGCGACGACGTTATTTTATAATAAATTTAAAACAAAAAAAAAAAAAAAAACACTGCAGTTATAAAAATGTGGAAAAAAACGCGCTTGAACAGTCGATTTCGAGTTTTCAAATACCGTACGCCGTGACGCTTTTTTCGAAGATTTTTTTTGTCTTTTCGTTATACGTAAAAAAGGAAATATATTTTTAAATACAAGCCTTTCGCGTGTGCGATGAACAGCGTCGAAAAATTCATTTTTCTTTTTTTCTATTCATATTTCAATTCCTTCGTTTTTAGTGTTTATATAATAATAATAATGATGAAAAAATATCGTGCGTTGCAACGCGGTTGTGTATTTTCAGTCACGAAATACGAAACGTTTTTGATTTTATTCAATTCTCATTACAGAAATTCAATATTTATTTTATTTTTTTTTTCGATTATCAACGAAATGTTTTTCGGTTACTCATTGTACTACTCTCAATAATCGTCGTCGAAATGTAACTTTTTTCACCTAAATAATACACTAAATTTGTGTATTACATTATGTGTACGACCGCGGCCGGTGGAGCTGAGAAAGAAAACGCGAAAAATGTAATCTCCGCGTTACAACAACAACAATAATAATAATAATAATACCGCGATTAAAGCGTAATAATATAAAATATAGCTTTTATTGTATATAAAAATATTTATTTATTTTTGTTGTAAATACACGGTTTGGTACACCGTAATGCTTTGTAATATTATAAAAACGCGTGTACATATACAGAAAACGAAAAAAATAATGATAATATCGCTATTCGTATTTTGCGTTCGCGGATAAATATAAAAATCTATTTAATATAAATATTTATAGCGATTTTCTCTTATTTATTTATTTTAAGAAAGAAAAAAAAGGCGTCGTTATATATACAAGCGCGTTTATTATTTTACAATAACGACAACGACGACGTATTGCAATTAATAGTATTCCGTATGATATACGAATTTCCGCGTACATGACATATTATTACAATAATCATAATAAAATACTCTACTCTGCGATGTGATGTGCCGGGTACAATCTGTCGAGATTTTTTGTTTACGGGGGGAAAAAGAAAAATTACTCAAGCGACGAATATTTTCCAACGATCACTTAATTACCGGTGCAAAAGCGGAGTATAGAACGATATTTAAAGAAGACATTATATAGCGAAGTAGTGTCTTATTCGGAATATTATTAACATTACGGATTGTCGCGATTGATTTTGTGGAGAAATTTGGAAAAATATTTGGTGTTTTTCTTTCGGTTTTACACTGTTATGATGAGAATTTAAAAAATGTTCACGTTTTTCTCGTCGTCCTACGATGCAGTGTATACGTTTTGAAAAAAAAAACAATTCGAAATATCAATAATTATAGTGTGTAAAGAATATTCCGGTGCAATACTTTTTCGATTTTTAAATCTCACATCACACATATCGCTAAACAATATAACGATCAGCTGATATTGGCGACGGATTTTTCGCTCTTTTCAAAACTATACACGATCCGAAAAACTACTCTTGTAATCTTCGCAAAAAAAAAAAAACAATTTTTATAAACGTTAATTATTATTTAGAATTTCGGCGAAGATTCAATTTTTTTTTTTATATACATTTCAAATGGATCTAAAAAAAAATTTACAACGTTTCAAAAACATATAATGGGAAATTCGTCGCGATCGCCCATAGATCCATCGGCCGACCACGGTGGTACCGCGGATTTCGGTAATACACAATAAAAATTATGTTCCCGACTAAATACGCGTTTAGAGTTTTAAATTATTCTATAAACTCAACGTTTTCCCCCTTCGTCGTTATTTTCGTCGCTTTTACTCTTAGGCTAATAATAATAATAATCGGTAATTTGTTTTGGATAAAAACGAAAAATTGCGCTGTACTTTTTAAACACATATTACAATAAGTACGTTTTAAACGCTTGTCGCCTCCCCTTCCTTCCCTTTGTGCAAAAGAAAAATCCTCTTATAACGCGTGGCTTACACTATACACACACACACAAGATTTACGTGTTTGTATTGCGCAATAAATATTGTATTATGTGTGATTATGTTACGGCAAGATGAGGAAAAAAAAAATCGCTCTGCAAAAAAATTTCTTCGCGTCCGTGTGCCGCGTTCATATACGCGACTTGCCCCCTCGACCTCGTTATTGTGCGTCTACTGCAGTGCGGTGTCTTACGCGAGTACGTATAAATATTTAATCTTTTAAATAATATAATTCACAGCCTCTTCTTCGGCATATTATTATTATTATTATTATTATTTCAACTATTCGTTCCGTCGTGTGCAGCGCGTGTACGTGTATCGACACAATATACCCGCGTAGCCGGTTAGGTTTTATGTAATAATAATAATAAAAATCAGTGGCGTATAAGACGTCAGTCAGTGTTTCCCAACGTAGGCGAGTCGCTATTTGACGAAACAAACTGTTCGTAAACTACAATGGTTAAAAAAACGAAAATATCTTTTGGAAAAAAAAAATGAATAACGATTATGTTATATTGTAATATATATGTTTTACGGTAAATTCGAATTTGTATTTCTTTTTTCGCGAGGGAATTTACACGACAACACGAGTAAATTTGTGGGCAGGCCGTATAACAAAATAAAAAATTTCGGGAAACGCTGCCAATAATCCATATTCGATGTTGTAAAATACTCTCGAGATATTTTTTCTTCCCTTTTAAATCATATTTTCTTTTTTCTCGAGTCTCGATGAATTCGCGTGGATAAAAAAAAGTAATAGTTATTGTGTTCGCGAGCGCGGCGGTTTCGTTCTTTTTTTTATCGAAAACCGAATGTGCGATATTGCGTTTATGATACGGAAACCGAAAATACTGTGCTCCGTACGACGAAAATTTGTTTGTTTCGATTAGAGACTTTAAAACAAATCTTAATTTATGCACTTAAAAAAAAACTCCACCGAATACGCCCCCCTTAATAAAATACGTGTAAAATCACTAAAATACAAATACGCGTTATAAAAACCAATTCATTTAAATGATTTTATCTATAGTAGACAAATAAACTAATTAGTCTTTAGTCAAAAAAAAAAAAAAAATGATCGATTTATATTGTTGAAAATGTAATAATAATAAAACTGGAAGACAGCATTTAAAATACGAATACAACAATGAAAACGCGTGAAAAATAGCCACTCTAAATACGGACGAAGAAAAAAGAGGAATCTCTTTCGGCTCTCCTCTACGCGTCAATGGTATGTCGTGAGTACGGAAATACTTCCGTACCGCTCAATGAATGTAACCCACGTTTTCAATGATTGTTGAGAGAGAGAGAAAAAAACAAACCGCGTATAAATTCCGTAGTTTTTTTTTAAATTCCCGCCGTTTGATATTATCGTTAACACGATCCTCCCCGTTATACGTACGCCGGAATCGTATATACGTATCCGATAATACGAATAAGATAATCTTTTTTTCGTTTCCTCCCCTACAGCGCGCGCTCTAAACTTTTTTCATTTGAATCTCTGAAATTTCTCCGATTACTCATTCAACGGGGAACGTCTCGTTGATTGATAATAATAATAATAATAATAATGAATATACAAGAGCGTATTACACGTATAAATAAACCGCGGACGGGGTTTTTTTTATAATAGGGACGGCAGGCCCGTACGGGATGACGGCGTCGGAGAGAATTTGCATGAGCCTCGTTTTGCTTAATGGACTCGAAAATTGTATGCGCGCGCGCTCGCTTCTGAAAGACGACGCGGCGACGTAGAGGGAAAATGAGACGGACGAGGGGAGCGACGAACGAGAGCGAAGAAAAAAAAATGGGGAAGACGACGATTTCGCGAAACCGTTTTCCGCCGACGACGTAAAATGACGTTTATCGACGCGGCGAGCGGGAGACGAATGCGCGTAATATTATTCCGCATTACATGCCCCGCCGACGCCATAGGAAATATATTGTCGTAAAATAAATATTATATTATATTTCCACTCTTTTTCCGTGCACTGTGTAGAACCGGTAGACTGTTTTCCGCGTGCGAATATTACGTTTTAACGTCGATTTTTTTATATACATATATATATATATAAATTCCTCTTCTGTACACCGTGTGCGAAAAAATGAACCAGAACGTCGTTTTCGTACAAACGGAAGCGAAAAATTGTCAGTTTACGAAATAACAGAAAAACCGAGTTCGTTATTATTATTATTTTTTTTTTTTCGAGTCGTACTTTTCTTTTTGCTCAATTACCCGTCGATCAGATTTTTCTCTCTCTCTCTCTCTCTCTCCGATAGTGAAATAAACACATTTTTCTTCTCCGTCTTCTATTCGCATATTCAATTTTTCCCATTTACGAGTGTTATAATTTTTAGTTTATTTCCGGTACTATTCTCTCCGACGCTCCTCGTTTATTCGTTTTACTATATCTATTATGTATAAAACGCATTCGATCACCGGACATTGGAAATTCGATTACTACAATCGCGTAAATATCTCGCGGCGAATTAATTTTATTCGTTAGAAGAAACTTTTTTTTGTTCTCAGTGTACACTCTGTTTCGCGTTTTCCTAATCCCGGTGTACGTTTTAACAACGCGTTGTGCAGGCTATGGTCGAATGTTTCGAACGCGGGTTTTACGAAAGAAATCGCGGAGTTTTTTAATCATTTTTCCACGGAACGCGCCAATCGCCGGCACAAGTTTTTTTTTTTATATATATATTTGTAAGAGATTTTTTCTTTTTACGAATAAATAAATCTATTGTTAGTGATTGTAAAAAGTTCGAAGGCTTTTATAAAAATCAGTAGAGTTTAAAACGAATCGAATAGTCCGATTTCGTATTGCACACACACACACACATTTTTATACTACACAATTTTATCTACTTTCCTGAATATTATGTCGTATACCGGTGGACGGCATATTATAATCGTTTCGTAACCAGTTCGTCGACGGCGCACCAGAGGTAATATTTATCGAAATCGATTTAAACGTGGACGCGTTAACAAATTGTTGTTATTAACGAATTCGCGATTTAAACGTTTCGTCCGTTCGTTTTTCCCGTACTCGTATTATTTAAACGAATCTGTAATAGAAAAAAAAAAACGGGCGTAGGATTTTTTTTACTCTTATAGATTATAAAACCGGGGAAAAAAACGGAAATCTTTTTAATTTTAGAGTTAATATCGTAAGGGGTTGGTTGTGCGAAGAGCTCTCGTGCAATCGCGTCCAAATTTGTTTGTATCGACTGCGGTGTTTAAAGTTCATCGCTGTTGTAATCCCTGTACTACGGCCCTTCGAATAATTAGGCAAAAAATAATAATATATCAATAATGTTTCACGCAATTGGAAAAAAAAATGAATTCTTTCATTACCCGTAGCTATAATTATTACTTATATATTATGTTCGGGGATTTATGGTGCCGGAAATCCGTGAAATACGCTCGTTTATTACGAAGCTGGTTCGATTGTGCGACAGTAATTTTTTTTTTAATATATACGCGTAAATGTATTCAAATTTTCTTTTACCGGACAATACCGTTGGTTAAAACATACTTTAAAATGTCGACACAAAAATTAAAGACGTTTTCGGAGTTAAACAAAAAAAAAAATACAAAATTTACTAAATTTTTATATATTTTCTGTTAAACAGACGAAACGTATATAAAATCGTTGTTACGTTTTAATGTAAAGGGAAATAATTGAAACTGATCGTTACGAATGTATTCATTGTGTTGCAGTGTTTGAAAAAAAAAATAAAAATATTAATGTGAATATTGAACGTCTTTTCGAAGACCGAAAAACGTGTGATCGCGATGGACTTGTAATTTTGAAACGATTACGTTTTTTTTTTTTATTATTATTACTATTATTCAAAAATCACAATATTCGTATTCAAATACGTTCGATGAACGACAGTGTGGTCTCGCCATAATCTGGTTTTCAAAGTTTCATATTTAATTTTTTTACATCCGAATTCTAAATTTAAATTGTCCAGGAAGTAAAATAATCCGGTTTTCGGACATAATTATATAATTTTTCACGAGTTACAAAAAAATAAAAAAAAATCTGTTAAAAGAAAACGAAAAACGTCAAATCAATGCAAAATCGTCTGTAATGTGTTATTTCGTTTTTCCTTTTTTTCCTACGATATTTAGGTAAATTTTGTAAGAATTAGCCGCTTCCGTTTGGTAAACTGTATATTAGAAAAGCGACGTTTTTTTTTTTTTTTGTAAATTCAAAATAAATAAACTTTTACAATTCTATAGTGTATTAATCTCTGGGCGTTTCGTTGCCGTGGATTTGGTTTTTTTCGCACCACGCATCGATTCGCGATGACGCGTTCAACTCCAGTTAAAAAAAAAAAATCTCTACGACACAGATAATACAATAAAAATAACACGCGGGTTTGGCACGTCTTAATCAAACGTTCTATTTTTCTCCCTCCCCCCCTAAACGCATATATAAACGTTGCGTAAAAACATAAAAAAAAAAAACGTGTTCTCATCTCGCGCACGTTCCGATAAAATATGTTTAATTACTACGCTTCCGGCGCGTGTGGACCAGTTAATTGATCCGTTAACGATAATATTTGTTTAATTTCTTCCTATTTTTTCTCTCCTCCCGCGTTTAATGGTCCTATGATATATTTATACACGCGTGCGAGTATATAAAATAGTCCCTGTTGTAAACGATCGATCCGAAAGTGATTTTTAAAATAAAGCCAATACTCGCGTAGTAGGACTATTAATAAAATTATACTTATTTGACGACGTATTATTATTGTTTCCTCGTTGCGTCGCATCGTTACTTGTTATTTCGCGTGTTTCTATAATAACTCTGTCGGCCCTTTAAAACGGTTTTCTCGTTAACGCGTACCGCAGCGTACACAACGCGACGATTTTTTTTCCCGTCATTTAAACATGCGTTATAATGATTTTATAAATATATTATACTCGTGCCGTTCAACGAATTCCTAAAAAAAATATATAAGACATTCGCGGGCATTTCAACAAAATTAATCTATCGGTTTTGTGCACCACACACACGTTTCGTATTTTTACTAAAACGCCGAAAACCGACGACGACGTGTCGTCTCATATCGCGCGCGTACGTAAATACGTCGTTCATTTTTTTTTTTTTTTTTTTTATGAAATTTTTATTTTAAAATCCTATTGAATCGCATGAAATAATACATTTTTTTTTTTTTTATTTGTTTTCGCGGTTTCCGAATTATAACGACCGTCATATTATTACACATATTGTTCCATCGGACGTCGTCCGCATTCTCATTTCCCGCTGCGTGAACACACGTCACGACTTACAGTACAGAGCGTATACTCCGTGCACACTTATATTCGTTCGCGTACTGTACACAATACGGACTTACGCGTATACGTACCGCCGACTGACCAATTAGTAACCGCTTTTAACCGCGTCCCCGTTCGCGAAATACCGCGCGTTTATTAGAAGAGGGTTGTCGCAGGTGTGTGTAACGCGCTGGTGGTCCGGGCGCGGCGGTTGTTTTTACCGCAAGCGCGCGCATCGTTAAATAATATATATATAATATAATTATATATATAATTTATAATGATAATAATTTATAATAATTATAATTTATAATAATAATAATAATTTATAATAATAATAATAATAATTTATAATAATAATAATAATAATAATAGTTGTCGTATCCGAACGGATTATTTTCACAAGTTTAATTATTTTTTATTTTTTACGCGCGTGAAAATCGTTGACAATAATTTCCAATAAAGGAGGATTTTTTTTTTTTTTTGGTTTTTTTTTTTTTAATTCTCGGAGAACTGAACACGGTGTTCGAGGATACGTTTCGAAAACCCTGGAGAGAAATTCCACCGTGCGTTTTTAAAACGTGGCAAAAATTTTTTTCGTCAAACAAAAAATTAGTGTCTTTCTCGCGTGTACACGCGAGAGCGACTGTTTTTTTTTTTCACTCGTGTTCTCGTTTTAATACGCTTCCACGGCACATAAATATATTCATTTATAACGTGTTTTGTTTTATTCGTTTCCATCAGTTTCTCGATTCGAATAAGAAAAACGTGTTCAAACGGAGATCCAATTGAAATTCGGTATAATGGTTTTTTTTTTTTTTTATTCGTTTTCTCGACGCGCTCCTTACAATCACAGTGTATACAGTCATTCGGTTTGTCATGAGACGGCCGGTTAGACAACTAATCGGCGTTTGAAAATTCGCGATCAACCGATGATTGCGTTATTATTATCGAGTTGAAAATCGATTCTCGCGTTCGACGAACTATATAAACAACGTTTATACCGCCACCGGGTTTCGCGATATCGTTAAAAAATAAACAATAAAAATAATACCGTTAATATATAGCGATATATTATTTTTACGGGTATAAAAAGTATAATATTATATATAGTGCGGAATCGAATAATTTATATACGCGTCTGTCGTCGATAACAACGTCTATACGCGTGTTATGAGAAAAAAAAATAATAATACCGCGGCCGTCTACAGGTTATAATGAGAGTATATTATTAACGCTATTAAAACATTTTTCACTCGAGCCACCACCCCCATATACAGTTCATTGCATGCACACACATAAAAAAAAAAAAAAAAAACGCGTGTGATTTACTCGCTCGTGGCACGCGGTGGTGCTATGTGTTTCGATGATAGTAGTAATAATATTAATAATAATAATAATAATATCCCGTTTCTGTACACTCGGAAAAGCTAATAAATATTGAACAGAACAAAAAAAAAAAAAAAACGAAACGAAACGGAATTAAAAAAAAATAATAATTCCCACTGTCGTCCTGTTGCGAGTCGCCTGAGCGGTCGTTGTCGTATATATTCGATTTTTGACGAAATACCATCAAGAGAATCTTTTTATTTCTCGCTGCTAAAAAAAAAAAACGTTAAAAACAGTTAAGAAGGTGTTAAAAAAATGACCGATTTGTATATATTATCGCTTGTATATCTATTTAGGCTTTAAATCTCGACAACACTTTTTTTTTTTATAAACGCGGGTTTCTAAAATTCGTCTGACGATAACCGTTACGAATCGCCTTAATCTTTACTGTTGACCACCATAAAATAATATTTTTCGGTTTTTTTTTTCTTATTGATTTTAGTCTATCTGCACGAGTAGACGAGTTAGTTATATGTATTATTTTCCACCGAAAACACCATCAACCGCGCTCTTCACATAATAATAATAATAATAATTTATGTTACCTTTAAATATTTGTTTAAAAAAAGACAAAAGGTAAACAACGGAAAAGTTAAATAATTTGGAGAAAAAAATACTCTGACGTTGGAGTGTTGAAAATGTGTTGAGCAAATGATTGACAGAGCGATTCGAAGAGTTTCGGAAAATCTTATTGAAAGATCCGAAATCGTGAAACGCCTGTTTTCTCGAACAAATCGATCGATTCGGTGAACCGCGTCTTCGGGTCATGATCGATAGAATCGATCAACATGGACAATCAACAGGGACAATGTCCCTGTTGTTGAACGCAGGTTGATGATGTCCGTGCAGAAACATGTCACGA
This sequence comes from Chaetogeoica ovagalla, assembly GCA_032441825.1. NCBI lineage: Eukaryota > Metazoa > Arthropoda > Insecta > Hemiptera > Aphididae > Chaetogeoica > Chaetogeoica ovagalla. Next base: position 403,774 of record CM063749.1, on the reverse strand, counting down.
AAGCGCGTCCGATGTACGCAACGAATTGTTAACACGTCGGAGGTTGATTTCGAAATAGTTTTCGTATAATAACGCGAATTGTTATATCATACGAGTTCACGTTTTAAAAATTATGCGTAGCGTTTAAAACGGGGAAAATTTACCCGTTTTACTTTTTTTCTTTTTGATGGCTATTTTGTAATTCGCCGTATTCCGTATGATTTATTACAATTAAAAGAAACGATATATGACGTTCGACCAATATGATATAATGAAATACTTTTCATCGGGTTATTTGACCCGTGTAGTTTGGTGAAATTCGAGAATTTTCGGCTCGAAAAATTCACGATCCGAACGTTTTTGTAGTACACGAAAAACTCGAGAGACGTTTCACGGCAACTACTCGCGATATCGCGTAATAAATATCGCGTTGTACGCACGAAACCTTGTAAAATATTACACGAGACTTAATTAAATTTTATTTACTTTTACCAAAAATAAACAAAAAGTTAGTTCGCGTGCCTCGTAACAATGACTTTTTCCTCAACCCCCCGAAACAAATGGCTCCGCGTTATATATGTATACGGCGTGGTTATAATATGTGTGTGCGCATTCGAAAGACATTATCTTGTTGAATTGTATAGTTTTTTTTTTTCGTAAAACACAAACCTCGGAAATGTTATTTCGACCAATTCGTTAATGAGCCGCCGTTCGACTCTTCCGCGATTCCATAACACTGCGTAGTGGCGGACCGCGGGGAGAAAGGAAAATATTATAACGACTTACAGCGGGGATTGCTCTCGCGGGGATTGTCGACGGCAATGTAACAATTGAATTTTCCTACGTTTTATTATGACGACTGAGACGGAAAAACTACGGATCTTCAACACTCGTAATTAAACGCAAAAAATTCATTTATAAATAAATAACAAAATGTTTTTAATTATTAAATATTACGATTAATATACATATATATATATTGAAATTTGTCTTTGGAAAATATATAATATACGATCCCCGCAAAGGTGTATAAAAAATCGATCGCTGTTCGATTTTTAATTTTTTTTTTTTTTCAATTAACAAACAATAATCAATAATCGTTGTTAATATTCGCGTTCATTTACAATCGACACGATTTGTATTATGTGTCGAAATAACGTAAAATTGCTTTTGAAAACTCTCATCAAACAGATATTTTAATAGTACTCCGTTGTGATTAGGGTAAAATGTATTCGTAGTTTTTTGTTTTTACAAATAATAAATTATCACTAACACAATCGAATATCATTGAAAATTACAATTAATACGGAGGTGATATTTTTCGTTGTTGTCATTGCGTGTATATTATAAGCCACGAAACGTGTTACATATTACAGCCATATATACGCAATATGATTAACAAAACGGTTGTTTGACACGATTTTTCGTTTTATTATGAATGGACACGCTACGAAAAATTCTATTTTCCCCCCTCCCCCAAACTATTTAAATTATTTTTTTTTCTGTCATACGTGTTGAGAATATTATAGAAAAAAAAAGTTATTACGTTAAATAGTTTTTACTGATATTATTTAACACGATATCCGATCGTAAAATTGATTTTATAAAATCAACACGAATAAAAATGTTCCGGAAATATTTATAAAAATTGTCATTTGTACAGCGCTTCTTTATTAACCGAGCATATCGTCGGTGTGTGTTACGTGATATTTTTTTCCCTTTATTATACGAATAATGAATAATATTATATATTGAAATGTCCCCATTCATTCGAAAATCGCGGACATCTATTTAGCGTATCGAATACCGTAATAAAATGTACGACAATATTAAAAAAAAAAACTTATTTTTCGTATATATACGGGGAAAAAAAATAATAACTAGAAAAAAATAAATAAATAATTTAGCCTTATAGCGCACAGAAAACTCCGAAAATCCTCTCATAAAATCTACAATATTCGCATTTTTCGATTGTGTAAAACGATTTATAATTTATACACGTTTGTACCTGCGTATAATATTTATATTATACGAATATTAAAACGACGTTTTTGAATATTCCGTTCGATTATTATTTTCATTGACGCACGTCCTGTGCGTTTAATGTTACTATACAACACTGGTTTTTTTTCCTTTCTTTTTCTCTCTCTCTCTCTCTCGAATAATAACGATACCAATAGTATAATATATGTATATTTATATATACAAACGAAATGTAAAAATCTTTCAAAACCGTTAACCGCCGTGATATTATAATAAATACTTTATAACTATAAGAATTTATTTAACGAATAAAAAATAAAATATATATATATATACGTATATAAACGTGCGCGTATTATACGACTATATAATAATTTAAATTATATATACGAAACAAACCGATATTAATATATGAACGCGTTATAAAATTATTATACCGCGTATAAAGTAATAAAAACAAAAAAAAAAACACGAATTTTCGTTTAAAAAAAAAAAAACCACCGGCCATTTTTATTATTAATATTATTAATACATCATACCCGACTCGTATATTTTATCTCGGTTCGAGTGTAAAAAAAATGTAATACGTACTGTAATTTGTTCTTTTTTAAATGAATAACGAGAAGAAACAAATGACGAGAACGTGATGGAATATACACTATTTTTACTCCCTCGTAATTATCATACAGTTCGTAGTATGATTATTTTCCTAGTACATATTTCCGAGTTTTGAAGTTAAATTCGTTAAGTTCTCCGCGCAAATCACACTACACAATAACAATATTTTTACGCGTTTTCTTGTTTTTTTTTCGCGCAATTTCCTTTTTACACGTACGCGTAGTACGTGTATTGTTTCATAAAACGGGTTTAAAACATTTTTTTCTCTTTCTCTCTCTCTCTCTCTTCGCTTTATAGCCCAACACGTGTGCGTATAAATGTATTATCATAATATTATTATTATTATTATTATTATTATTATTATTATTATTTACGCGTATAAAAATACCAATGCGTTCGCAATGAATTTTATTACGTGTCGATTTAAATATAATAATAATAATAATAATAATTTTATACAAACCGTAGGCGGGAGTGCGTCTGCAGACAGCGGATATAAAATTAATATCGTATACATACGATTATCGTGCGCAGTTTCGTTCGTTTTTTTTGTTTGTATTTTATCGAATTTTTTTGTTTTTTCAAGCAATACGCGAATCCTTTCCGATTCCAATACGCAACGGAACGATCCCGTTTTTTTCCTCTCTGTTTTGTTCACGACAATTTACATACGTCCGATAATATTAACGCGTCGTCGTACGTAAGAAATATCTGGAATAAATTTCGTGGTTAATGGTTAGAGAAAATGTTGAAATATGATTCGAATTATTTGGCGGCAGTAAGAAAGAAAAACGAAAAATATTACGCAAAATTATACGGCAATAGATATTTTTATTGTTATAAGCAAATATATATATTATATACATATAAAACTCTCTCTCTCTCTCTCTCTGTAACGAGCGCGATAAGTATGATATGGAAAGAGAATAAAAATGACGGGCGATGAAGGAGTCATTCATTAGTAACACGTTTGTTAGCTTGAGAGGTGAGACCGAAGAAAAAGTAATGGGTTAGAAAAAATCGATAATTAAAGCGAGAGATCTCTGAACACCGTCTCCTTTTTCAAAGACCGGGGGGAGGGGGAGTTCAGATATTTTAATTCGAGGAATTAAATTTTTTTTTTTTCACAATAGGGTTTTCGTGATTTCCAAGACGGGAGAAGAATCTCGCTTGTAGAGAAAAAAAAAAACTACGGATTCTTCTTCGTCATCGATTCGATACGCAAATCGTTGTGAAAGGGTCCAAGTTAGGACACGCGAGGCGGAACGTTTGCGTATAGAGCGATGATTTTGTGGTAAATCGGAATCCCGTTAAAATTCCTATTTCTCCCCCAGCGTTCCCGCAGCTGTACATCAAGAACTCTATGAGATTTATGAAGTAAAAAAAAAACAACGCCGAGCGTTGTGTTATCGGATTCGGACGAGCTTTTCGTTCGTTATTATAAAAGAAGCTCTTTTTTGCTGTCCAATCGCGCTGGATCAACTCTTTGGCGGCGAATATACACGGTGTTAAGAAACGGGATTTCTCGTTTTAATAAATAGATAAATAGACGACGAATTCGTAGGCATCTCGAAATCCCTTCCAAAAAAAAAAAACCCCCCCTGCCATAGAATTACCACGCGATTTACATAATACGCCGTAACGATGGAGTGGGAAATTCTCGCGTGTCAAGAGTGGCACGGTGTCGTCGAGTGCTGCTGGCTGTACACACACGAGTCTCGTATAAAACATATTATTTTGTACGCGTGTAGTGGTGTACAAACGCGCACGATTGAAACGTGAACGGTAAGGACGGCGCGAAAGCAAAGGGACCAGCAGACTGCTAAATACCGCACGTCGACAGAAATAATAATCGTAATAATAACGTAGCGCGGGCTTTAACACGCTGTATACACTTTTATGCACGCTCGGCAAATGATAAATGCGCGCTCGCGTTAATCGCCCTCCTAGTCGTCGTTAACTATTACCACCGGAATCGTATAGGTAAATGGATTATTATTATTATTATTATTTTTCGTTCGGTTTTCTTTTTTTTTAAACATACGAAACAGCCCTCCTCTCCCTCGTCGTCGTCGTCGCCGCAATAACGATTATAACACGACATCGGCGTATTACGCGCGGCAGTTACTATACATATTATATATTATTATAATTATTAATCAATAAACGAGTTAAAACGCGACGCGCAATAACGACGAATAATTTGACTCGACGTGCCCCTGTGTACCTATGCGGGGAATTTAAACAAGAGACCGGCAAAAAAACGAACAGACCGAAATAAATGAAAATAATAAATACTTGAAATATTCCCGTGTCCGTTATTAACGTTGATCACGAAAGCAATCATCGCGCGATTTGTTAACAACACGATTGTGACTTTTACTTTATTATTATTATTTTTTTTTTTCCCCTCCCACTCGACGAGACTCCGCCGTTTTATAATTGTTATAATCCGAGCGCACACGCGATATTGTACAATACGCGCGGTGTTACCGTCGAATTTTATATCGTTTTTCTTTTTTTGATGATGATGAAAAACTATCGAAACCGTCGAACGACTCACTCTATTGCGTTACACAATATTTTCAGACGGAACGGTCTTTATTATTATAATTGATAAAACGAAAACGAAACCGTTGCCGTATCGTTCGGTGTACAGCCCTAAAAAACGAATGGGACGGTAAAAAAGAAAACGGAAAGAATTATAAAAATTAATTTTTTCGTTTTAGTGAAATATCTCAATAAACGTCCTCCAATCGATACTAATGAAATTTCGCACTTCAAATGACGAATTCGGTAATATTTGTTATATTTTCAACGCGAACGGTAAATATAAAGTAGATTGTCGTACACGTATTCTACGAACGAAAAAATTTGTATTTTCATTCCCGAATGGAATTCAAAAACAAGGCCACGGGAAACGTTAATAACTTTCCTGATACAGTCGATAAATAACGTTGTCTTAACGGGGAAAGAAATATTTATGTAGACCGCGGAATCGGACGTTCGAAGTTTTTTTTAAAATTTCAAAATTTTTCCCCAAAAAAAAAAACATAGTGCAGCGCGTGTAGACGAGGACGGGGTAAAGAAAAAAAAATTGAAAATTCTCTTCACGGAATATACTCGTTTACGGTTTTGTATGTATATCAAAAAAAAATAAATAAAAATATTTGCAGTTTCTCCGCGTTTTTTCTTTCTTTTCCTCTTTTGCCGGACTCAAACGCGGGATTTTCAATCAGTACACAATATATTTCGGACGTTTTTTCGCAGGCAACGAAATACGCTTTACGGTAACCCGTTTTAACACGGTACGTGCGGAGTGTTTCCAAACCGAAAAAACAATTTATCTGGTGTCTGTTTTTAGATCATTGTGTCTTAAGTAGCTGTGTTGGCGTCAATAAAACGCGTACTATGTATTGTATTGTATATAATGACCATTGGGAATAATACGAATAATACGAATGTAAAACGATTATTTTTAAACACAATCTTCTCGGAGCACACGGCGAATATCCTACGGGCACACTATAGTGTATACAAGTACACGGATCGCTGTGTATAATAATAATAATAATAATATAAATACCGTTTCGTAACAGTACAATGTCTCGTTCGATTTAAAAAATTGTACGACGAACGTATTACTTTCTCCTCGCACACGCGATTCCGTCCGATCGTATTGAAACGACGGACCGTTATGAAAATCTCGACATTTTCGAATTGGAACAACGCGAATCGGGGGTATACGAGATTCAGACGAATCAATGGCGCATTTATCGCGGGAGGAAGCTGTATCGTCCGTTTGGGAGAGGAGGAGGGGGTGACTTATTCGTCAAAAAATTAAAAGTGACTTAAAATTGAGAAAAAATGTAATATATCGTACAGTAGTTATCTATGAATTATTATAACTCTTAAATCGTTAATGTTAATTACAGTGAATATATATTTTATCGTTGTTATTATTAATCAAATAAAAACATATACAAGAGACTCGATCGAATTCAAACGTATTTTAACACAATAATATAATGTTCGATCGATGTTGTTCTACTCACAGTTATCCATAAAAAAAATTCCAATTGGATATCACGAATTTCAAAAAAATGAATTGAATTTGCGAACGTTTAAAATAAGTTTTTTTTTATTAAAAAAGACATTTAACGTGTTATAGCAAGAGAGATATTTTTGTTACGTTAAAAAACAACACAAAGGTTGAATTTCTCCGAAATTGTTCTTAACTCATATTTTCAAAATAACGAATTCGTCGAAATCTGTAGCAACTACTCGTTTTCTAAATGTTTTAAACTAGTTTCAAATTACGGAATTTACAAATTCATTTATAATTGTAATAATCGATTATCATGCGAGTATTTTTTTTTTTTTTTTTTTTTTTTATAAAAATATACGTTTTCAATTCATTTACTTCGAGTAATTGATACTATGTGAAAAAAAATAAAAATTATTAAATCTGTCGATTTATATTTGCTAAAAATCGCGGAACACCGTACATAAAAAAAATCCTAAATCCACTTCTGGACAATATCTCTGGTAAGCTAATAAAAAAAAATTTTTTTTCAATTCAATTTCGCGCATTGCTGTTAATATTATCGACGTTGAAATAATTATACGACGGGTTTATACAAATGGTAATACATATATACTCGTATATGTATTTTTTTTATAATGTAAACCAATGATTTATTATTGAATTTCCGTATTGATCTATTTCTGTTTCACAACATTATTGGAATACGGGACTTTTGGCTCGCAAACAAATTTTCGAAGGTATAAATTTAGAATTGTTATTAAATCGATCGTTACAATTATTGTTATTTTTTTTCTTTACGTTATATATTATATAGATATAGTTATAATTTATATGAACGGGTTAATTTCATTGGCTTTCGATAAATTTCACTGTCGATTCCTGTTTATCATCATCATCAGAACGTCGGAATCATTATGTAATATATTGTACGCATTTAGTAGATCATAATAATAATAATAATAATAATAAAATATTACAAAACGTTTACGGGAAAATATCGCGGAAAACAAAACTGTAAAAAAAAATCAATTTATTCGCTGTCCAAAGACGATCGTCCGGTGCGCTTTCACTACATTTATATTATGTATATAATGACAAAACTAATTTTTCCATCTAATATATTCGTAAATTACACCACAATTTCTCGCTACATTATTTGCGCAATATCTGTAGGACTTGTGTAAAATAGTGTTTTTTTTTTTTTTTTTTAAAGATATTTACAATTCATATGCCGAATATTTCGAAAAAAATTATTTTCGTAATATATATATATATAGTTATATTATATTATGATTTAATCGAATGTCGTTTTATATTTGTCGCTACTCGTTTATTTTTTTTTTTTTTGCCGAAATAACAACTTTTTTTTTACGTTTAAGTAACAAGTCGTTATATGCATGCGCTTATCATTTAAAATATGATTTTACCATTGAAAACACGGTCTTTAAAAAGTATTCGGAATACTTTTTAGTGTACACCACTCCGGATAGAGACACGGGGCGTATTCGGAATAGCAGCCTGCAATGACTATAACGACGTTATCGACACATCGGCGTTTATGAAAACGATTGCAGAACTCGAAGCGAATTTTAATAATCGCCTACGTATCGTTCGTACACCGGAAAATACTAAACACGCGATAATATTAGGAGAATATTTTTTCCATCTCAAATAATCGTATAAAACGAGTGACAGTGGCGTACGCGGGATTTTTTCTTCAAGGAGGGTATAATAATATATATATATGAATTTGATAACCGTTTTTTCTCCTCATCACTCTAAAAAAAAAAAAAAGACTCCTGAAAAGACAGTTTAAAGTATTTAAGTCATATACCTGCCTGACACCCCGTTGCGCACGCCATTGGCGGAGTAGACGAATAATTATAAAAGAGTTTTTACTCGGACTCAGGGACGAGTAGGGAAATCCTGTAGCCGATGTCGCGACGCGAATCAAATAATAAATTCGTATATATATTTATTTTTTTTTCTTGTCTACAAAAATCGATTTTTTTTTTTTTTGATTCGTTAATTTTTTCCGACGGATTAAACACGATATTTCCTGCTGCTCGTCTACCGGCGCGCGCGGCCGTTCGTGTGATTATTTTTTATATATATATATATGATAACAACAATAACACAACGCGCATATAATACTATTATATCGTTGTTATATAAAAATTCGTTCCGTCCCTCCCAACGTCTGTGCGCTGCGAACGTAAAAATAATATATATATAACACGACTTACGCTGATGACGACGACGACGGCGGTTTCCTCTCACCGCGCGCGCGCGCGAGCGAGCGACCGACCGACCGAACGCTCTCCTGCCGCATAGCTAGCTGCCTGTTGTCGGGCGTGGTAGTGCGGATTTCCAATAACCGTGACAAATTTTATAATTAATATAGTTAACGGCGGACATTTTTTATTATTTTTTTCTATTATTATTATTATTATTATTTTTTTTTTTGTTACAACGCGTACAAAACAAAGAGAGAGAGAGAGAGAGACGTGAACTGGAAATTCACGGAAACCCGAGTTTACTGATCCGTCAAGTGCAACGGAAAAAAATCCGCAATTGTGTCGCGCGTACCACGAGACCCGGGAAAAGCGTTTGCGTAAGAAAATTATTATTATTGTTATTATTACTACAGAGCCGTCGGCAGTGGTCCAAACGAGGGAGGAGGACACCATATCATCCCCGTTTTTTTTTTTTTTAGTCAGCGTTTACCCATCCCTCCATTCCACTCGGATTTTCGGGAAACAAACCAAATTTTTGTTTCAAATAACATTTCGTGTCGGTCGCGAGCGAAAATTCTATTTTCGATAACGCGAAAAAAGAAAAAAAAAAGTGATTTTTTTTTCGTCACGTGTGACGGTCGTGTGTTTGACGTCGAACGAGACAGAGACGTTTGTCAGCGAGTCGTTCATAGACATATATAATCGTTCGGATGCGTACATAACACATAATATTTTCTATACACTTTTAAATCGAACGGTATCTACAATATACGACGTGTGCGTTTTACCTTTGCGACGCGTTTGCCCAGCGTTTTCAATAAATGAAAACGAACGACAGCAAACGTGTGGTGTCAAGGGAAAACGTATTTCATCGCGCGGTTTCAAGTGAAATTAATCGCGAGTTTTTGGAAATGATCATTTTTTTTTTTTTTTAAAGACACCTCGGCTCGGGGATGATTCTCTATATAAGCGCGTTTGCTATAAATTATAACCGCAGAATAAGCGGACAAAAAAAAAAAAGAAAAAAAGAAAAAATATAATATTATTTTTAACGCTATTTTTCACAGTTCTGGCAATATATTTATTTATTTTTTGTAAATACGCGTTGTATTTTAATTATTTCGTGTTTTCTATAACACTTAATTATCCGCGATTATCGCGCGATATCTTGCGAGCAGTGAGAACTTTTACTGTAATAAATATTCGTGAAAAAAAAAAGGAATTTCTTCTTTACTATTTTCACATGTTGAGATACATTCCGATTGTTTACCTTCTTGCCGCTCGTTTGTACCGCGAAATTCTAAACGCGTAAACGCGTTTAGGAAGAAAATTAAAAGAAGAAACACAAGAGCTAAGATTCGGCGGTATAGCTAGTTAAAATCATCCGCGGCGTTGTCCTTCGCACGGTTTTGAACGGACCAGCTGAATTTTTTCTCAATTAATACCCTCTCGATTTTTATTAGTGTTTTGAACGTTGAACGTCTGTGGATCGAGTTTTTTTTTTTATTTTGTTTGGCCGCCGTCAGTACTGTGCTGCTCCGTCACGACGTCGACAACGTAATTTATTTACAGATGAAAAGTCGTTTAGTTCTCTTTATTTACACGCGTTAAACACGGCACGAAATGATCGCCAAACTATTTGACAAACCGCTGTTCACGATATTTTCCGTAGAATAGTTTTCGCACGATTTTATTCACCCCGAACTCCGTTTACAATGGCCGTTTCGTGACAACAATAATAATATTTATATAAAAAAAAAAAACTAAATTACCAAAAAAAAATCTTGCGGTTTTTCTATCAAAACGATACGCGCTTAAGTCGAGAAATTTTTTGAAAACGGTAATAAAAGTATTTGCGACTCGAGTTTTTCAACATTTTTGTCGTATAACAAAAATGTCCGTCCATTAAAATGAAAAACTTACGCCTTTCATGACTCGAACGGATCAACGTCTAAGAATAAACAGCGTCCAAAAATTTAAAGAAACCTTTTGTATAATTGTTGTTGTTTTTTTTTTTTTTACACGTACATTTAACGTAAATGTCGAGATCTCGGTTCAGTTTATTTTCTGGGAAGTTTCGGAGATATACAAAAAGGAATTTTGACGAAAAATCGCGTTTTTTTTCGCCTTTTTTTAAAACAATGTAAAAAACCGTTGAGCGCCAAAAACGGCTTACCTAAAGTGGGTATCGTCACCACAGCCGAGTACTGTCTCTTAGTCCTATAGTCGTACGCGGAAAAAGACGAAAATCTAAAACATCCGTTTGAAATATTTCAAAACGGTTTCAACTCGTCTTCTCACCTGTCATAATCACACTACACTGTGTAAATAGACTAAAAATATTTAAAAACAAATAATAATTGAAACACAATCGTATACGCAGTGTTGTGCGTCGATTGTTTTTTTTAACAAACATTTTTTTATTATTATTATTATAATTTCTCGCTGTTCCGTTGTGACTATGACGGGCTGCGCGCGATGGGGGCGATTACCACGACGGTTATTTGTAAAAGCGTTCTCCGCAAATAATAAAAAGCAACGGGGGCCGTTTTCCGAATTCGGTTATTTTCGTAATTTTCTTTTTTTCTTTCTCAAATCAACATACACACACGTTATATGTAAATTGATTAAAACGCGCGTATCGTTTTATTTATTATTTTAATTGTACACGCGAGCAAGCGTATATTTATGATGCGCGGAGTGAATGTGTGCCATCATAACACGAATATTATACCGACTCTCGTATTCATAATATACAGTAGTGGTGCTCAAACCGCGTAGGCCGCGTGAATTGTATTACCGCGAAATACTTTTTTTTTTTTACCTATCTCAAAACGCGTTTTCGATAAAAAAAAAACAACCGAATTTCACGAAAAAACGAACTAACGGCGGATAATTCGATGTTAAGACGAGACGAGGCGAAAGTATTTGATTTCGAAAGCTGCCCGTTACTTCATATTAAATTCCTTTTGTACCTTTTACTACAACATACCGCTTTTTACGACTACGATTGACAAAACAAAAAAACAAAAAAATCATATGTCTCAGAATATAACTTTAGGAGCAGAACTCGCTGTTTATATACTCCTAGTAAATAAAAATCGTTGAAAATTACTGCTTTCATCGCGTCGTTTCACGGTATATAAAAGATTAATAATAATTTCTCGACTTTTGCGTTTTCCCGGGTTATAGTAATTATTGTATTTTCTTTTTAAGCTCACCTAGAATCATTAGTCGTATAAATGACGCGTATTACGTACGTTTTTAACACCGCGCTTATATCGAAACGAGTCATATCACTTGCACGACGATAGCGTTCGCGATGAAATGTAACGAAAACACCCGTATTGCAATTCGGTGGTGTAGATGGGAGAAGAAAAAACGATGGAAATTTCGCGTCTAAAAATTACAAGACGGGTTTCGGATAAAAATTTAAAAAGGAATGTCTTCGATTCTGACCGCTTCGCGTTCGAATTCAAAACGCAAATAAATGAAAAACTAAACGATATAATCGTCGTACGTAAACTGTATACATCATATACGATTTTTAGAGAAAGAAATGGTATTTAAAAATCCACGTCCATCAAAGAGGAACACTGTATAAACGTATACACATATTACTTATTTCTATTATATAAATAATATACGCTCGTCGTATATTATATGTGTACGTGGTGAATTACATTCAACTTGATTCCACAAAATATCTTTTTCGACCGAACACAATCATCATCTCGCCGTTTTAATTTTAATATATTTTTTTATTATTATTATTATTATTATTATTATTATTATTAATAGTTATACACATCGTTTTTATGTAGATATAAATATTTATACACATACACACACACACATATTATAATATACCTGAACCTATATAAGGAAGAAAACGATAAAAAGAAAAAAAAACGTCACGGATTTATAATATTATAATAAATATAATTTTAATTTACGACAACGCGTATATTCACTGCAGCGTTATGAGATGTGTAGAGATGTAAAGATTAATAAAACGCGCGCGCGCGCGTGTGGGAAAATTGAAATTTTTTTTTTAACAAAAATTTCTATTCGTCCGACATATATAATACGCGTATATTAATAATACTAAATAATTGTATAAATATATTTAATAATAATAATAATAATAATAATACGCAGGTACATATAAAATATATCTCGTGTGACTACAGGAACGGATAAACGGATTGTGAACGCGTATGTTCTGTGCATGATACGATGGCGTTTTCTTTTTTTAATACTTATTCGAAAAAAAGAAACCGAAAACGATTTAGTCGCGGTCAACGCGACGTTACGTTAATGAAATGATTTTTTACATCGACTATACACATACATAATATACCGCTTCTCGATTGTTGTTAATTCGAGGAGAAGATTCATTTTATTTTCTACGCGTTTCCCAACCAAAAAGTGGATAAAAATACAATCCACACGAGCGGAAAGCTCAAAACACTATTATAACGGGGTTAAAATATTATTAAAATTAATAATATCGAATACATATGGTTTCGGTATACGGTTTTGTGTTTTCTACTCTTCGCAACTCCCTCTATACACACAACGATATTAAAGTTTAAAAATTCGTATTCGGTATTATTATGTGATATTAAAACAATCGCACGATATTTAATCTTTAAAAAAAAAAAGAAAAACACGCGAGTAAAAAGATCCCTACAATAAGTAATCCCTCCTATACTTCTGATTCGTTGACTGAAGAAAAAAAACAACTCCATTTCTTTTTTTTTACAAAACCCACGGACTAATAACAAGTTCATATCGCGAACAAATTAATCATTAGCGTACGATATGACAAAGTCGCCTCGTATAGAAACGCGTTTAACACGATACATTAACTCCGGCTGGAAAATAAAAACGTTTCCTGACATTATAAATTGACAGAAAACAAATAAGAAAAAATACTTTTTCCTTATCGAAAATATTATTTTTTCCGATGTAATTCGCCGCCGCTTATGTCCTATTTCGCGTAAAAATTTACAAACAGAATAGCGTTTGAATCGCTTATGATATATTCGATTGAATGTATCTATATAAAATGTTTCGACGTGTACACAGAAAATTTAATGAAAATCTTTCTCCTTTAATTTTTATTTTTTTCCCCCATCGTTTATATGTTATGACGCACGTCTCGTAAGTAAAACCTACTTTGAAGACGAACAAAAAAATAAAAAACTCTTACCGCGTTTCTCCCGCCCAGCGAGCTCCCCGCACGCATATATCGAATATCGTATTTTATAAATATATTTAAATAAACGATAATTTTACTAACATATAACATTAATACACTGCGGTTACGTATAATAATTATTATCTCTTCGTCCTGGTCAACCGTATAAATTACATAAGCGCACACAATAATCTCTCACTATATTATACTTGTACAAGACGCACTGAAATCGTCGTCGACGAGACGAACTCGTTATTCATAAATACATATCGTCTACACCGCGAGCGTCACCAATCCCTAACGTCGCGTAGCTCGAAGCTTCCATTACGTTTCTTATTCTTTTTTTTAAATGTATTTATAATCGCGCATATTATAATACGAAACTGTGCACATTTCCGTTTGTATTTTTATAATAATAATAATACGATTACGGGACGCGAACGGAGGAGACGTCTTATTTTTTTCAATTATTTCATCCGTATAAAAACTACGCGTTCTTATATCGGGTCCGAGACGTATTAAGTGCAGTGTAACGTGAGATATATTTTTAAATAATTCTTATATGTTATTGCGAGTGCAATAAACCAATTTTTCAGGAGAGTGAAAAAACCGAATAAATATTAACAAGCGTTATACAAAATTCATTTATTTTTCAAATTTAAATTTACGTTATTGTTTTTCAACAATATTATTCAATAGAATTCTTTAGTTCTAGTTACTGTACAAAACTTGGTGTAGTTACTAAATTTTCTGCGAGATACGTGTTTTCGTTCAGCGCTCTATAACGCAATTGAAATAATAGACACGTTATCGCGATTCGTAGGGAAAATAATAAGTTTTTAGGTTTAATTGTAAGTAGATGTCGTTTTATGAAAAATGTCGGTATTGTCGTTAGCGTAGCGCATATTATTTCGATGATTGAGCGACGCAGTGTTGGATTATCGTGGATGAGGGTGGTGACATGAATAGAAAAAAGAAAAAAAAAGATTGAGAACCGTTGCAAACGCGCGTATTACTACCATTATTTATTAGTTATTACGTTGTAACGGGGAAAAAATGAAAATAAAATCGATTCCCAATCGATTTTGTCGGTATTTTCGTAGGAATGGCCGTTTGTACACGCCTCGAATACGACGAAACCGCGAATACACTGGCCGTGCATTGTCATCGCGTTATTTTATACACTTTTTTTTTTTTTGCTTTCCACTATGTATCCAGAGACGTGTAATAAATAATAATATTATTATATATTATTGTAAAATCGAATATAAAAAAAAAATACGATTATATTTATATATATATATATACAAAATGTATTTTTTTTTATATTATAATAATAATAATAATAATAATAATACGAGAATATTCGCCTGCGCGCTCCGTGTTCAATTACCCCGCGCGGTCGGTGCGGGTCCACCGCGACAGCCGCGCCAACCGTCGCGGCGACGACGACGACGACACGGAGGAAACAATACCCATTACGGCCGCCCGCACGGCAATTAATAACAGTGCGTTTCGAATTCACGGTTCGCGAGAGCCATCGGAGGTTTTTGGAGTATTATAATAATAATAATAATAATAATAATAATATAATAATATTATATACGTGTATAGCCTTCTCCCCCCCCCCGCCGCCACCGTCTCTATTGTTATTATCGCGTCGAATCGACGAACGAAAAGAAAGAAAAAGCGAAAAAAAAAACAACCGAGTAATAATAATAAATAAAAAATAACGATAAATAATACGAACGGATATATAATACTAAGTGTTTCCTCGAGTTCTGTAAGTGAGTATTATTTTTATTTTTTTTTTAAGTAATTTTTCCACAACGCGTATTTTCAATGCGGCAGGTAATACTAGTAATACGAGAAGAACAGAACAAAAAAAAAAATATATTTATATTTAGCGTTCGTCGCCGAATTCTATACGCGCGCGCTACGTCTTTTTAATTATTATTATTATTATTATTTTAAGAAAATTAACAATCGCGTAACGACGAGACGCGTATACTACTCGTTCTGCGGTCTCAACCACCGTTCCGCGAGTAGACATTTATTTTTTCGAAAACGATGTCACATAACGTATTTAAAAATAACGAAAAAAAATTATTGTGATTTTATTTGAACCGCGATTGTTTTTTTTTTTTTTTTTGTGTAGGACACATTTGAACGAGACGATTTTTTTTTTTTTTGGGGGGTGGCACGGGCAATTTTCATCGGATCTCTTTTCCGAAGTGTCACGTCTAAACGTTTCGTCTTTGCGGTTAATATTAAATCATTCCGCCGAATTATCCGACTTCGTCGGCCCCCGTCTCCAATTTCGAACGAAAACGTACTTTGTTTTTTTTTTTTTTTAAATACCTTTTATTTATAAAAACGGTACGCGTAATTACGACACGGACGTTCACACGGTATTTACGAATTTTCATTTTGATTTACGAACGACGTGATTTCTGACGAATTTCTTCGACAATTGTCTGATGTACACCCGCCGTCGTTTATTATCGTTTCGAGTTCCACTACCAATCCGTAAGAATAATTTAGGAAATTCTTCTGCTTGTGTACATAATATAATCTCCCGTCAATATTTACAATAACAATTCACGTACGATGCCGTAGTGCCCTCCTCAGACAAAAACAAAAAAAAATGGATGACACTCGGAAAAGTATTTGAAACAATTGCAGTGTGAGGGAAGAATATCGTAAAAAAGTCCAATAGTGTCGTCGGAAACTCGGTACATTAGAAGAAGAAAAAAGCACGTTTATTTGTATACGCATGAAGGGATTACAATTAGAAATTCGTTGAAAACGGTGGAAAACTTCCACGTTATATTATCACAATCAATACGATTATAGAGGGACTCGTGATTCACCTGTGGAAATAATAACAAGCTTATGCCGCGTCCACATCGAAATTGTATCCGTTGTTACAGTATTAATTTTTTTTGAATAAACTAATAAACGCCATTCGTTGCGAGTTGTTCGTGTTTGCCTCTGATGATTTTTTTTTAAATCTAAATTAGAAAAATGTATTTATACCGATTACGATCCGGTCTTTGGTCAGCGCGTTTGACGACGCGCTCTTTGGACGGTACCTTCGGAAAGCGATTTTTTCTTTTTTTTTTTTTTTTTTTTTTGAACAGAAACGTTCAATGAAATGGTTATTTGCGAAAATTTTATTAGACGAGTACGTGAAATTGCGATAGAATGGAGGGGGGAAAAGATGGCGAACAGTCTCGATAAAAATATGTAATTTGAAATGAATTAAATACGAATTCGTATGGCGAGACGAATTCAAAACGGTAAAAGTAGAAGAAAAAATACTAATCAAATGACATTCGAGCCTTATACGTCGTCATAAATACAACCGGATTTGCATAACACACGACGCTGCCGTGGTGCTACCGCATCGTATTCGCCGCAATAACGCGAAATTCAACGTTGGCAACGAAAAAAATAAAATTCTCTCGTTTTATAATAAACGAAGAAAAAATAAATGAATACATAACGGTTTACCGTTATAAGACATATTTTCATATTATATTAGGTGTTCGCCGTGGTAATTCGTCTGGGGAAATCTGTAACACGCCCGGGGGGGATTATCCGATTCGATTTATCGTTTCGTTCGATTCGTCAATGTAATCGTCTATAAAGGAAATATTTACGCGAAGTTCAATACGGACGATTTCACGTCCGATACACCCACAAGTGTCTTGAAAGAATATAGATCAAACCCCCCTATCGTTTTTGAAAATTATAATGATTATCTCTAACCGGAGAAGGAAGAAGAAAGAAATCGGCGGGATTTTCTTTTCCATTCGTGTATACCGCGACGCGATAGTGAAAATTCGCACAATTTTTTTTTTTTAAACGCTTTTGGCGATAATCGTATAAAATGTTACACAAAATATCGCGAAAAGAAATCCAAAAGCAAATGGCGAAGCCGCGGTAGTGTATCAAACGTCGGAAATCATACGTGCTCTACGATAAAACCTGGTCTAGTTTATTTATACTGTATTGAAAAAGGAGTTTGAAAAGAAAAAAAAACCATTTTCCAACACGAGAATTACACCGCCGTGATGTTTGATCACTCGATCATCCGATACGATATATTATTGTACAGGGACGAGGGCATATAATATCCCTGAGGGACCAGCACGGACGTAAAAGGGGTCCGCGCCGTTATGTCGTCAGTCTAAAATTAAGCGAAGAGTGGTGTATGGTCTGTGGTATAGCTTTATACCACGGAATAACTAGAAAATCGGGAAATTTCCTTATCGTATCGTGTTTTTCGATCGATTTATTATTATTATTATTATTGTTATAACGGTTATACGTGATGGATAAACTAAGTATTACATTAAAAACTCTAAATAATAACGCTCGCGATTCCAGATAATATGTTTTTATTTGATTTTTAAAATAATTAAAAATATATATATATCAAATCGTTTACAGTTATTACAAAACTAGTATAATTTCTGTCCACGCCGCATTAACAAGAAAAACTCATGTGAGATTTAAAAAAAAAAACCATAAATTTGTAACGTATTCACTTTTTTGGGGAGGGAAGGGAGGCCTTACAAAACTAAAATTATAGAAATTTCCGCGTAAAAAAAAGAAAAATTTATTAATTTTACCTATTATTAGAAAATCTTATGAGTTTAAAAAAAAAAAGAAAAATATATAATTCTTCTTTTTTTCCATTCGAACAAATATTTAAAAGCGTCGATTCGATTCGATTCGTCTAAAAAGAACGCCGGTGAGGTGTTCGCGGTGTTCGTAATTTTATCGCAAGATAATAGAAAACCGGAACAGAATTTCAAAAAATAAAATTGTTTCACGCTCGTTTTTCAGAGCGATCATAAATGTTATCAACTTCTGAGCACATTATTCTTTAGCATTGTATTGAATCCGAATTGTTTGCGTCACGCATCATCAGCGACGGTTCTGTAGCCCGTACGGGCAGCTGACGGTACCGAAATTTTTGTCGTTCACCTCTTAAAAAGTCCAATGTCATTTCGACGAGTAAAGAATTAAAATACGTATATTGGAAATTCGAGTATCAGAAACGCCAGTACCGCGCACGTCGGACGTATAAATAAATAATGGACGGAAAAAAACGGAAATGAAGTCAATAATAAGAGCACAACTGTAACAATAACACATTCAGAAAACCGCGTAATATTCTTGTCGTTATAGTATTCCAAGTATAATAATTATTTCGTAACGCTATTATTTTCGTACCGAATAATACGTTTACATGGCATTCCGATCGTTCGGGACAATTGGGAGAGGAACTGAAATTCATTGAGATGAATTTTTACTCTTGCGCGCGTCACTCTACCGAATTTTCTCAACCGTCAAAATCACCCGAACGTGTGACAATTTACCATAGGTAATATAAAAACGGATTGATTCCGTAATTCTTTCCAGGCCTACATTGACAACACACATAAGCGAGCTCAGGGACGTATTACCGCTTAGGCTGTGTAGGCTAAAGCCTAGGGCGGCAAATTTTTTTTTTGGTGTGACCCAAAAACTACGTTGAGATATTATTTTTAAATGTAAAATATAAAAACATGCAATAATATAATATATGAAATAATATTATTAGTTATAAAGTATAAGAAAATATAAATTTATTTCAGCCTATGGGAGTCAAAAACCTTAATCCGGCCCTGAGCGAGCTACAACAGACGGTATCGGACGGTATTCGAAGAGCGAATTCCTTCCACTCTTTATGCACACACACACGCAATCTAATTACAAATAACCGGAGCGCGGATTCGAAAATATTATTGTCGAAATATACGCGTTACAATACGACCGGGGGGAAAAAAAACAAAAATCTCTTAAAATATACCGTAAAAACATCGCGATGTTCGTGTTATTAACGTTCAAAACGTTTGGGAACATTGTAAATTCGCACGTACGGCGGATATCATTGAAAACGAATTTCACACGTCACTCCTTTTTTTTTTAAAAATTTTTATCATTCGATAATATTTAATTAATAACAACGCTCTAGTATTCCGACGATCCGATCAGTTTTTTTTTTTGTTGTTTTTCAACAACCGAGTGGTACCGCCGACCGGTGGAGATTTACACACACACACACCGGTAATATCTATAAAACCGCGGCATTTTTGTATTATTCGCGTTGATGCTGTTGCTGGGATGTAATCCACGCGCATAAAAAAAAAAAAAATGAAAAGTTCGTGCGTAATGCAAAAATGTGTTTTCTCCTCCGTGCGTCGACGTGTTAGCGGGGAAGAGAGAGAAGAGTAAAGCAAAAAAATAATAATAATAAACGAGAAAAGAAAACCGCTCGGTCGGTCGCGTATACATTTATGCGCGAGGCGTGACTTTATATTTTATTTGTTCGTTCATTTTATATTGTTTTATCCGCCGCCGTTTGGAATTAATTTTAAATATTTTACTACCACCACCGCCGCCGCCGAACGGCGAAGAGAACACGGGGGCCGTATAATAAAATATATATATATATATTACTCGTTTATACGTACGTTTTTTTGTTTTTCTTCTTTTTTTTTTTTTTTTAACGGAATGAACGCGAGCTCGTTTTTATATATATATATAAAATAAATAAATAAAATACCGACGACCGTCGTCGTGTTATTTGCTAACACATTTAAATAATAGGGTGTTTGCCGCCCGAGACAGCGTCGAAGCGCGATATTCTTGTTTTATTTCCTTGGCGTAAAAAAAAAAAAAAAAAAAAATAAGAAATATATATATAAAAAATAAATAAATTATATATATATATATTTATTCCGAATTTAACAGCGGCGGTTAGTAAGAAGAAGAAGGAGAAACAGGAGAGAGTGAGAAAAAAACGCTTTCCTTCCCCTCCTCGCTCCCACCCCGTACAAACGTAAATCGTTTCTTTGTCTTTGTTGTTATATTTAATTCGATAATATTGTGAAGAGCGACTGCGGGTTCGGTGTGTAGAGACACCGCCGCAGTGTGCACACACATAAATACATTACGCGTTTATTGACAATACCAAATTTATTGATGCTGCCATCCGTACCATCATTTTGTTTCCCTCCCTTCTTTTTTTTTCAAAAAATAAATAAATATACACACACACACACAGTCTCTGCCGTTTCGCGCGCGAATATAAAACAAATATCCGAACGGATCGCGTTGTCGTCGTTGACGGCGCGAAACGAGTAATTTTTTTTTTTGTTATATATATACATAAATATCGTCGTCGAAAGACATTGTCGAAAAGAAATCGCTATACAATAGATTCGAAGTACTCGGAACGTTTATTACGGACGATCGTCATTTTTTTTTTTTTTACCACGGAATCCGAAAAACGTCCAAAGTAGATATTTTAAAACACTCGGGCTAAAAACGATTTTTTTTTTTTTGAGGGGGGGGAAGCGGAATCTTTCGAGATATTTATTTTTATTTTATTTTTTTTTTCCCCGAATAAACGATTATAAAACGGAGGACGTTTTGAACGTATTTCCAGGGTGATGTACGGGGGTTTGAACTCTCAAAGCACCACAATAATGAAATCGAGTGTTTGTTTGACCCGCGTTGTCGAAACAAATTCGTTTCGCGAATCGAAAAATCGACGAATTACACATCCGGCGGCACGTCCTGAGCACCGCCGCATCCGCGTGGACTCTTCGAACAGACGTTTTTTTCCCGCGCCCATCCGGAAAGAATGCGACGCAAGAGCCGGTGCGCTGGGCCCCAGCGTACGACGACGACGACGACGACGACCCGAAAAAGAAAATAAATAAATGAAATATATTCTTGAAACGGAATTATATTTCCGAAATGAATCCTTTCGTCGCGCAGACCCCCCTCGTACAGGTGAAACGTATTCACACAACAATACGAGCACTCGCTCTCTCCCCAATCTCCAACAGGGTTAAATCGAAATATTTCATAAATCGTGCATATACGCTCGGCCCGGGGACACGTGTTATTTTCCGACTGTACCGTACACCGCCGTCGACGGTTAAACTATACATTGTATATAATATACGAGATTTTTATTATGTTTTCTTCGAGACGTCGTCGTTTTTTTTTTTCTGGTAGTAACACCACTACTTGCAGTATGTCGTTATTATTTACAAAACCCCGGCGGCGGCACCGCACGAGAACATTGTGCGCCAGTCCCGGTGTATTATATTGCGCAATTCCATTATTATATACATATATAATATAATAATAATAATAATAATAACGATAATACATACGGTTCGACACATTCTTACATATTGTTATTATTACATATTTTATTATTGACAATTTTACGGCCGGCCGTCCTCGCGTTATTTATTGGGATTGTGTGTATTTTCGGGGAGACCTTGACACGACACCGCGGCATTGGTGTATACGCGCGTACGTCATATTATTATAATATTATGCAGTGGAGACGAGGTTCGCGCGTCGTCCTTCTCCGTAGGCGGCTCCCCGGCGTCGGGGACGTGATTATTGTGTGTGTCCGCACGGCGCGTCCCGCGGTCCTTCGAACCGGACGGGAAAAAAAAATCCGTTTTTTTCTTCTGGTAGTAATACGTTCTTTTATTTTTCGTCACCATCGCCGTACTCTCGTACTCGCGCGCGTATAATCGAATTTCATTGTAAGAGGCCTGTGAGAACATTAACGTTTACTGTGCTTTCTTTTTTTATTCACATATTTTCGTAATGTCCCCGACCGATACGACGATTTCTAGGACTACGACATTAAATTTAATTGAGTTTTACATCAAACCAGCCAGTGTCTATTTATGTAAAAATTACAAAAAAAAAAAAAAAAACTAATTTGATTTTGAATTGTTCGCATAGAAAAGATTTTTTTCAAAAAAAAAAGCGAAAAATGTCGAAAAATTGATAGACGTTTGAAAATATTAACAAATTAAAGCGGATCATTGGATTTATATGTCTTTGAAGATATTTCTACGTAAAATAGGTTTCTTTTATTTACGTAAATTCTGTGTAAATATAAACGGAAGTTTTGAAAATAATATCGGATATATTTCTTAAAGTCAGCAGGGGTATAGAATAAAGTTTTGGAATCCGTTGAATCTAACCCTGTCAACTGTGCAGAATACTTATGGCAATATATCGATTAGCCGAGAAATGTTCTAACGTTAACAACAGTGTAAAGAGTGACGATAAACTTACAATGGTTTATTCGAACCAGAATGGAACTTCAAAAGAAGTTTAAAGGGTTTAACTTTTAAATTAAATGTTTAAATCAACTAAATACACTTGTAAAAGTAAACTCAATTAGTTATTAATTCGTAAAATAAATATAAACATGGTATAATATTGTATACGACAAGAATATTTATATATCGCGCACCTTATTGATCCATTACGATTTTACAACTATAGTCATCTACCACTGGGTATTGAAAAAAATAACCGTCCACTTTCGGTCACTAAAATTCGGACACGAATATCGGTATAGGATTATAAGAATAACGTATGTTTTGTGAATTTTCCGTGTAAGTAACCCGTTTCCGACATATGAAAAAAAAACAATCGCAGACTAATCGATAATTTAATACATTAAATCTCTGCAAACTAGTTTTATTACAGAACGGGGAGGGAGGGGGGAAATTACTTTTTGTCCAAGAAAAAAAATAGAACTCTATTTTTATTTATCGAGAACGATTTAATTGAATTCTTTTTTTGATAAATTCGGTTTGGATTTCTATTTTCAAAATACGACGTTCGATCTATTCCGCGTTCACTTCGGCGGTGTTCGAATATTTGCAATTATTAAGTCCGCGTAACGTCAATAGAAAGTATATTATTTCACCGGAACAATTAACCGAATAGACGAATTATTTTTTTTTCGCCGCGATATACTACGAAAATAAAAAATTTTTTTTTTTGGTAAAATTCCTATAATATATAAATCGGCTACTTAAATACACGAAAGTATTCGACAAGCGTATAATAATAATTCACGTCTTACGACGGGATAAGGTACCGTGTATGTGAAACGAAAACCCGTACACACTGCGGGATCTCGCGTATAGCTATAAATGTGCGCCCGCCGAATAAGAGTAACACTGAGCACTGTTCCGCGTTTGTCATGACGACGTGTCCTACACGACGACAATGTTTACTTTTACTCCTCAGAAAATAAAACGCGTCGTGTGATGAGGACCAATTGCATTGTGAACTTCGTATCTCGTATCACATGGCACTGTATACATATAAATATATATATATATATAAACGGATATTTAGACCACCGTATTAGTCCTTGTACAGAATCGGAGACGTCACGCAGCAGCAACAGCAGCAGCACGGAATAACTGTAAACCCGGCGGTACGTACTATTATTATTACATTTATTTGATCGTATTTTTATTTCATTTTTTTTTTTCACAATGTATTATTTACTTCGGAGAGGACGACGGTGTGTGCCGGTGGATGCCGATAATATTATTGCCGCATTGGTCACGTCAAATAAACCCGTTCGGCGCGAACGATATGATGAGTCCCCGTATAAGGATATCCGTCGTCGATCGTCATTGTCGTCGCGATATATAATAATAATAATAATAATAATAATAATAATAATGGTGGTGTGCTATGTCGTTACACATTTTTATGTATTTATGTGTGAGATACTTCCACGTTGTCGTCGTCGTCGTTTGGGAGGAGGGAAGAAATTCGTTCAATTACAATATATATATTATACGCGCCCCGTTTAAAACCGAGTATTTTCCCGATAAACTACAAAACGGCGAGACCCTTTTTCGTTTTTAGAAATAGATCCCTTTTATTTTTCGTTTTTTTTTTTTTACTCATGTATCAGTGGCGTAATCGTGTGAAGGGTATCGAATCGGCCACTCTTGGTCTTCTTCTTTTTTTTTTTATAGTTCAATGAAATAGTGCGAGACAAAAACATAAGTGTTTCTAATCGAATTCGTACAAACAGACGATGAAAATGATCAAACACTGTTCATAAATCAATATCGAAACAATCTGCGAGCCATATATTTGACTTAAAAGTCGCAATAGTCTTTTACGTATTTTCGAGAAATATTTCGTCGAGTCCTTTCTATCGGGAATGCGACTCCGTTCTTCTTCCATTTTCGTATCGTCCGTATGCAGCAGGCGATTCGTGTAAAAACGACAATATTACCGTGTCGTCGGTTCTCAAACGTCTCTTCCTGACGTAAACGTCACGTTGAAATTTCTAAATCCCACTTGTGGAAATCTAATATGATATGTCATAAATTTCGAATTTATTACAAAATAATATCCGCGTAATTTCGAAACTACGCTTCGTACTGATTGTGCGTTGAGGAACGAACGATATTCATACAGTGTGTTGGATACCCGAATTTTCAATAAAATACAAGTCATCCCTTTTGTATATATTCGATTCGAAAAAAAAACACGTTATCGATTATATCGAATAATAATACGATATAACGGATACGGATGAAATATTCTCCTGTTCGGAAATCCTATTCGTATAATAATAATAATAATAATAATAATAATAATAATAATAATAATAATAATAATAATAATAATAATAATAATAATAATAATAATAATAATAATAATAATAATAATAATAATAATAATAATAATAATAATAATAATAATAATAATAATAATAATAATAATAATAATAATAATAATAATAATAATAATAATAATAATAATAATAATAATAATAATAATAATAATAATAATAATAATAATAATAATAATAATAATAATAATAATAATAATAATAATAATAGTAATAATAATAATAATAATAATAATAATAATAATATGTATTTTCCTTAATATTAATAGGAATTGCCTATACGAAACCCCTTAAAATGCGTATAAACGTCGTATTAAAAAAAAAAAAAAAATTCCGCACTATATATTTATATTACTTATGATCGCGGTAAACATTATGCGAACGAATCAGAAAAAAAACGCCCTCAAAATGATCTGTCTGTCTGTCTCTCTTTCTCTTTCTATAAACGGTTTACTCTCTCTACAATTATACGAAAAAAACGGACAAATAAATAAATAATAAATCTCGTTTATTCCCAAAAAACGTCATAGATCGATAATTCGTATATAAAATATTATTATCGTTTATGGTCTTCCACCGTGTGTGTATATATATATATTATATAATCGTGTACGGATGCTGCTGCGTGTACCTATTCATGTGGCCACGGACTTACTCTATATTATATTATACACCGGCGCGATCGGTTTACAATATTATTATAACGGGGCCCCGTAATGTATATATATATATCATAATTATAACGATCTCCGGTGCGATATATTACCAAAACCATTCGCAAACGGTTATAAATTCGTAATTTCATTAGGAAATGGATTTCCGCGGCCGCCGTTGCATTATTGAAACGGAACGACGTATTTTATCCGTCGGAGAAAAACGCGGTTTATAATAAGAGGGACCGGCGGCGGCTCGCGCAGGAACGATACGCGATAATATTATATACGAGAACGCCGCGCCCATATTATTATTATTATTATTATTATTATAGAAGTACGCGATCAGTGAATTATATTTTATTCACCGCCGAGTAGTAATAATGAACGCGCTCGTGCCATTACAACACCTTGCCGGTATAAAATTTGATTGCGAAAAAAAGAATACCGACGACTCGCCGGGAGTGAACAAGTCTTTTTTCTACACAACAATATTGCCCAATATCTTATTCCGTCGACTTTTCTAATATTTGGTAAATTTTTTTCCGAAAATCTCTCGGTGGTAGGACGGCTTTCGTCAAGCCGACGGACAGCGGAGGGATAAGCGGCGTTAACGCGACGAAAACTGCTGGCGCGAGTAAACGAATAATCGTCTCGCATAATTCTGCGCGAAATTATTGTTCGACGACAAATGTGGATTTAAGAGAGTGAAATTTAAAAAAGGGATTTCGCTATAATAGTCATTTTGCTTACGGGTGTTGAAATTCGTTTTCGTAAAAGCAAAAAATAATATGTCGTTTATTCGGCAATGGATATTATATTAAAAAAAAAAATGTAAACTTTTCGTTAAGAGCACACACTAGCAAACGAACCCATCTGAAAATACAGAAAATGTTTTGAAAATTGAAACGTTCGCGGTAAAACCGTAAGGAAATAATAACTCCGAAAGCTACTCGAGACACCGAAATAAATAATTACAATATTATAACAGACCTGTTTATGAATATAACATATCTTCAATTGTTCCTTTGGAAGTTACGAGATTTACAGAAAATCGGTAAAAATTGTATTTTTAAAATTAACTTTTTACTATATTAAAAAAAAAAAAAAAAACAGTTAATGCATTTTGTTTAGAAATTTCGTGTCTTTAGCGTATTATAAATAGCATTCAGAGTTCAAGCAATTATTTCGATTGTAAATCGTTACAAGCGTCAAAGTCCTCTGCCATCGTACACAATCCGCGTACGGTGTTAGTGCGGAGAAAATAATATAAAAATAATAATCTAAACCTGCACTATACAATATTATATATATATATACGTGTGACAGACACGCGAGACTGTAATACTATTAAAAAAATATGTATTCGTTCTATTGCCGTATAATAGCGGTCGAGAGGAAAAGTCGAATTTCTTCTTTGCAACGTCCGCGTCGCGGAAAACGCGTTTCACTCTCCGTCGACCTCGCCGGTGTGTTTTACATAACCGGCGCGCTCGTGTCGCTCCGAGACAAGTTCCGCCCGCCGTCTGCAGGCGTCTTCCGTGCCGATGGCGTATTCTCGTTAGCGCCGCTGGCAAACTTGGAAAACAGCGCATTTTCGCCGATTAAAAAATCGACGCGACGGTGTATTTACCATAACATCTGATTTCAGACTTCAAAAATTTACTCTTTTTATGCTTTAAGACTGATCATTTCATCGTTTTTTTTCCTAACAAATTCGTCTGCTACGAATAAGATTGTCACTTTAAATTTTGCGCCCGTTTGCGATATGCGTCCCTGGCGCGGGCACAATTCGTTACGCCACTGCTTCGGTGTTGTGTTACTATAAATGTCTTATTACACAAACCCGTATCGGAGTGTAAAAGGATTTTTGTTTTTTACTCTTTTCGAACGAGTCGGCAAGAGATGGTCGGATTTTGAAGATCCGTTAGGAAATCACCGCAAACGCGGTAGTTATCTTCCACGAGAAGCAAAAACCGCTCTTTCAGCCTCTATACGCTCGTATATTGTAAATAATATCCTCTCGTTCCCGCAGTCGTCTCACTACGCGTATCGGGCGGGACATTTCTCCGGCGTTCTGCAGTACCTACTAAGAACTTTTTTTTTGTCTCAAACTTCGTACACGCACCCGATGCCGACAATATTATTTTCGGATACTTTCCGTGCGAACGGAATATCGTTTCATTTTCCCTCCCGACCCCCTAACGGCGGTGCCGGTCGCCGCGACATGCGCGCGCGTTTCACATTTTTACCCGCCAGCGGAATCGAGAACAACGACAATGACGCGCCGCGTCCCGTTTACTATTTATCCCGATGAATTAACAACCGTCCCGGTGGTGATTTCGCCCAATGCGATTTATAGGTGCGCACGCGTACGATCGCGCACATCTGCTGCTACGCACCGCGCGTTCGTATTACTGGCGGTTTATAGAGATTTTTTTTTTTGATGAATTATATCCGAATATTTTTAACGGCTTGACCGCGGGTCAAACGACAACGGCGTGGCTGTTATATATTGTCATTTAGGCGCGGAGGGCTTTTATGTAATTTACAGTTTTAACGTCAATTTCGCCCACGCACAACACACCGGTGTCGGGCCGCTCCCCAGCCCCCGCGGGGCATTGTCACGCGCCCGCCGCGCCGCGGTGTATTGTCGTGTCGGTCTGCTGCGTTTGTGTGTGTCGTCCACCGCTCGGTGTGACGACGACCGATGACCCGTGGCCGAACACAACACCCCCGCGCCGATAGAATACGAATAGAATAGAACATTTTTGTATTATATCGGACATTTTTATGGTATTAAATACGCGGTGTTTGTTGACCAGCGACAACAGCAGCAGCCGTAACACTTTATATAATATAATAATAATAATAATAATAATATGTCGCCGATTATAAAACAGCGGAGAATTTATAATATTATTATTATTGTGCGTGTGCAACAACGGTGGCGGCGACGACGGTCGTGAACAACAGCAGCAGCAGCAGCAGCAGCAGCGTTAGTAAAGCCCGTGCCGTGAGAGAACGGGAGAGAATATTGTTGTGGGCGACGCGCGGTTAGAGGAAATAAGGGGCGAGTAAAATATTATTATTAGGTATTATTGCGAGGAGGGAGTCGGCGAGTGCTGCTGCTGCTGCTGCTGTTGCGACGCTGATTCACGCGACGTTTTATACGAATCGCGCGCGCATTTAAAACCCGGTTTTCCGGTGTTTAAAAAGCGAATTCCTCGTTTTACGGATTCCGTGCGGGAAACGCCAGTGTGTTCGCCGATCTCTTTATTGCGGCCGTACGAGTTCTAATTTGCCGAATAGCCGCAACGCGTGCTTTTTACAGAGGAATTGGTTTCTCGAAAAGAAAAATATAATTCTCTGAAAACAATCGAGAAAAATAATAGTAAAAACGCGATTTCCTCGAAATCGATTATTTCTTACCAAACGGATTTGGCTCGAAGAAACTCGAAATACATTCGTCGAACAACTTATAATTAATTATTATTATTATTATTATTATATAAAAACCGTCGAAAACTTTTCATTTTTTTTTTCCTTTTTTCGTACAATTTATAACGATTTCGATAGATTTTTAGGTATTTAATTCGTAAGATGTGTTGCGTAGGCCAACGAACAATATTATCGCTGTTTTCAAATTTTATAACGACAAAATTATAAGTTTTTATCCGAATACGATTCGCTTAAGCGAGGTTTACAGCATCCCGCGACTCGCTACCTCTCCTCCCACGACCCTGAGGCGTCCGACGCGAATTATTATTTTCCCGTATCAAATGAAATCACACAATCGGTATAAAATGAAAAATTAATTTCGATCCGTGCGCGAAACCTGAGTGTTCAGTGTGCTCGCTTCGATTCCAATATTTTCAAACACTTTTTTTCCCAGTCACCGACACCAAACAACCAAAGACGATCCGCGAAAACATCGTAATATCACATAATTTTAAATAAATGTATTTCGTATTTAACATTTTTATTATCGTTATTTTTTAAGAATATCACGAAATTTATTACGACAGTCTTTAATTGAAAAAAAAATAAATAAAAACGTTTTAACACGCGTCTTATTATAATACGAATAGAAACAAAATATCAGTGCGAAATTCGTGTTATTATGTAGTCCAATGCAATAATCTTTCGACGTTCGGCACGCGAAATGTATGTGTAACGCCACAATCTTTATAAATTGTCGAACAACACTTGTTTGAAAATTTTGCACGTGTAATTCTTTGCGGGAAAACGTTTGCTTGCGGTAAAAATCACTCGAAAAAAAAACGTTTTATTAAAACAAAACAGTGTGCGTGAACATCTCTGATTTCCGTAAATAATAATAATAATAATAATAATAATAATAATAATAATAATAATAATAATAATAATAATAATAATAATAATAATAATAATAATAATAATAATAATAATAATTTGTATTGGCCGCAGTCGAATTTATAAATTCGAATGCGTTTTCAAGTCCGTAAAGACCGTATTTTTACGTATGAGTCGCGTAAAACGAAGAGGAAACGATATCGGTTTTTTTATTTTTTACGAATTTTTTTTTTTAAATATACATATATATATATAATCCCTCGACCTGCGTTTAAATCGTTTCGAAAGCGTGCCCTCTACGCGCGAGTCCTATGTCTAAGTGCGTACGTAATTAATTCGTATATAAATGTCCCGGGGGAAACAAG
Organism: Chaetogeoica ovagalla; assembly: GCA_032441825.1. NCBI lineage: Eukaryota > Metazoa > Arthropoda > Insecta > Hemiptera > Aphididae > Chaetogeoica > Chaetogeoica ovagalla. Next base: position 372,787 of record CM063749.1, on the reverse strand, counting down.
ACGCTTATCCACAACGCGCTGTTAAGACGAGTAATAATAATTTACACAGTGACAGACGAACGCGCGTCGTACGCACGTGCGTTAAGTGGAAAAAAAAAAGTATAAAAAAAATCGCCGTTAAATTTAGAAAATTCGATGGAACCGAATCCCGACCAGACCCGTATTAAAAGGGGAGCCTGAGGGAGGCTTGAGATTTTTTTGTTTTTTTTTTTTTTTTTTTACCAGAATTAAATCGTATAAATTACGAATATTGAAATGCGATTTACAATGAAAATATTTAACGATATTATTCCATAAGTGCAAATCGGTTTTGCCGAAAAGGCTTTTTCAAAACGCGTATATGAACAGCAAACGGATTCAGAACCGTGTCGTGTCGGTTCACAAAGACGACAATCTAATACGGTATTTGGCACAATACGAAAACGATATTTTAGAAATAACACATTTCGACGGTGCGATAACTGCCGGGGTTGCAAAGCGAATTTTCGTTTTTCATTTTATCGGCGGGGCACACACTGAGCCTCGGCGGAAAATGTCAATCCGGACTTGGTCACGACTGTCCCGACCAGACGTATAATAATTCCCTCTGCGCGAAATAATGAGTAAAGGTTACAGTTTAGGGCGATAATAGTTTTTCCCTTGCAGTGCATTACGTACACACCGTTTAATTTCCGTTTCTATCCATTCATCGGTTGGCGATCGTTTGTTGCGATGAGACGCGTGCGCCGACGAGGGTTACGAAACGCATACGCCGCCGTCTTCGTCGATGACCAAACTACTTTTTTGACGGTTTACACGTGCAACACGCTCCGTTTCGTCCAGTGTTCCTTGAAATCGTATACAATATGCGACCACCTCCCTTAACCAACGATCACCTAAATAAATATCGGACACCTCCGAATAACGGACGTTTTACAAAGAACGTTTTCACTACTACTTGTCTATAGGAAAACCTCTAAATACGGGAGCGAGGAGACACTTTAACGATTCGATTCTGATCGTTTTCTTTTTTTCTTATCCGAGTATTACGGTCCATGTTCATTATCTATTATATACGACGATGCAGTGTTCGAATCGGAAAGAAAAGCAGAGCTCTGTTAATAGCGACAAAAAAAAAAAAAAAAAAAAGCGTTCCATACAAATAGAAATTCACAACAATATAATGCGGCGACTACGCCTTCTCCCATCTCCTACTATGTTTACATAGTAAAAGTCCCTTGAGTCGATACGTATCGTTCCAGTTACAAAAAAAAAAAAAAAGTAGCTGAAGTAAAAAAGCTAATTTTTGGAAAAAGCTTTACGGTTTGTTTAGGAATTAAATGCAAATAACGCGGAGCCATTTCAGCGCGTTTTATACAGAAAGGTTTATGTAATAATATTCAAGGCAGACAAATTTTTTGGCGCTGAGAAGTGAAAAAAATTCGAAACGAAATAAAACGGCGGAAACATACGTCTCGAATCGTAATACAATATTATTTCGGTTTTCCGGTTTGTTCTTTACGCCTCGAAATAGTCGCTTAAAACGTGTCTCGTTTCGTTTTTCAATAACCGCGCGGTGAATGGACTTTAGAAAAAGACGAACACGCGAGAAAAAAAAATGTTCGACAAGATTAATTGTGTTTTACGAATGCTTTGTCGCGACAAAACAAATCGCGTAGTCCCCCCCGTAGTCCGAGCCCGCTAAAACGGTGCCAAACGTTTTCTATTTAAAGTCACAAGCGCACAAAACATCTCTGTGTCGCGACGGCCGAGCAATCGTTTGCCGCTTTTTTATTCTTATTTATTATTCGATAAATGATTTTTAATAATAATAATAATAATAAAAAAAAAATCGTTTAATTTTTTTTTCTTTGAATCTTATATTATTCTGGTGTTACGCGCGCGTTTTATGGAAACTTGATTGCCGCCGACATTGAAGTAAATTTACTTTTCCGTAAAAAAAAAAAAGAAACGCGTTTGCCGTGCAGCGATATTCGTTTGTAAACTGAAATGATTTTCAAATATATTTAGAATTTTTTTTTTTTTTACTTCTTAAATAATCCGCCGACGAATGAGGTCTCCCGGATCAACTGTTGCGAAGATTTTAAAATGATCCGAAATCGTCTTGGGGGACACATGAATAACACCTATAAAAATTCAATTGTCAGACAACAGTGGCTATGACTTTCATTTGTGTTTTACAGAAAAAGAAAACGGCGAGTGTAAAAACATTTTTCTTTATGCGATTAGCGTAAAAAAAAAAAAAAAAAATAAGTAACTATAATATTCCTTGACAATGAGAACTATGTAGTGTAACCGAATTCAATCGTTTTGCTTGAGAAACAAACGAAAAAGCAAAAGTCGAATATACCGAACGAAAAGAATAACGTTTTGAAAAATGTCAACAACAACAAAAAAACAACTTTTAATACGAAAAATAACTATAAATATATAAAAAAATATTGTATCGCTCTTTCTACATATATATTAATATATAAATACATATATATTAATAAATATATACATATATATTATGTATATATTTAATTTCAATACATTCGTCTTTTTATTATTATTATTATTATTATTATTATTGTTAAAACCACTTGTAAAAATAAAACGTATATAAGACGACGATTAACGGTAATTTTAGCACTTTCCATTTCGTTTTAAGTTGTTGACGGATAAAACAAGCCCATCGACTATAATGGATCGGTCGACCGGGAAACGATTAGAGCGACGAATGGATTTGGTTTATTTTTAAATATTATTTAACGAGAAAAAAATGTATGTTTTTCTTTCTAAAAATATTACACCCATCATCGGGGCGATGTTTTAGCAAAACACAACGATAATGGAAATAATAAGGAATTCGTTTATTTTCCTCTCGACCGATGGAGTAGACGTGCAGAAATTGATCGAAATTATTAAAAATCACTTAAAAAGTAACAAAAAAAGCTAAGAAAATTTATGATTTATCAAGTCGCCTGTTAATTAATTATTTAAAACACATTTTCAGCTATTAAAACATCGGACTAAGTGCGTTCTAAAAAAAGAAAAGAAATGTGTCGATTTCCATGCCTAATGATTATCAGTTTTTCATGTCGAAAAAAGCCAAAAAATGCGAAAAATAAAAGAGTGTTAAAATTGATTGATTAGCTGTGATATACGCGAAACGCGTTTTTATTTAGAAAAATAAAGTTAAAAAAGAAAAAAATCCAAAACGGATAGATACTATTCCGCCGAGCTCAATAATTATTATTAGTTTAATGGTGTAATATTGTTGTTTTTCTCTTAAATGGCTTTAAAATGTCGATAAAAGCCTAGAAAATGCTAAAAACATAAAATTTATCATTTATATATACGCGCTGTAGCTATGTAATACGCGAAACACGTTTTCTAGTTAGAAAAGCAAAATTAAGAAAGGAAGAAGTAAAAAAAAAGAACGTTTGCAAAACGTATGGCGACACTTCCGACGAACATTATAATTAATTAATTTATTATAATTTATTTTTTTTGATATTCGAATTGCCTCGGACGCAATGACGACTTTGGTTCTTTGCCCGGGGATGGGGGGTAATATTTTTTGATATATATTTATGTACTCATATAAGTTTTCACTTTTCGATACGGGAGCGACAATCGAACCAAATATTTTCAAGGGTCGCCTTTTTTATACAGATTTAAGTCACCATCACGACAAAATTATTATTATTAAAATTGTAATGTTTATAAACGAAAAATAAAAATTGGTTCCAGTGTAACCAATCGAATGTTTGCCAATGGAATAGAGGACAGTGGTGGATACTACACGTTTTACATTTTGAACAAATGAAATTTTTTTTACAGATTCTCACGTTGAAATGAAACTGTTGAAAAGCGTAAAACGCCTCGCCAAACGGCGCCCCCCGCCCTGCTCGGACGATAATATTCCGACGCGCTCTTTCGGTCGTCCCGCGCAATATTAACGTTACGTATTATTTTGTTTATATAATAATAATAATATATTATAAAAAAAAAAAAAAAAAATACGGTAAAAACAATATAAACGTATTTGAAACGCGCGCCGAACGGTTGTGCGTCAGACGGCTGTTCGCGTGAAATATTGTGTGAGAATCGTGCGAGACGGCAAAAGGAATCGCTCCGAGCCCGGTCCGGCGCGTTCGTATTTTATGCGACATTGCTCGCACGCGGCCGTGGCGGCGGCGGTTGGTTTATGTTCCGTCGCCGTCCGTGGTCGCGGTCGCGTCCGATGAAAAGCCGTATAAAAACGTCGACGGCGGCGGCCGCCGGTACGGGGGAAAAAGTGCTCGCGAGACGTGCGGCGGCGGTGGCGTACGTCGTTAACGCACGTCTGCCCGCACAAGTTTATAAAAACACGTCATAAAGAAATCACACGTTTGGATCGTAGCAATGGTGTGCGCGCGCGCGCGCGTGTGTAGGTCGGCTTGTGCGGTGCGGAGAGAAGTCGTGCGCGCGCGATGGCGGCGTAAAGAGAAACATTTTTTTTTCCCGTTCTCTCATAAAGACTTTTCGCCGGAACATTTCAAAAACCCGATGCAGATAAATTGCGTTCTTTCCCCGCCTCAAAAAAAAAAAACGAACGGTTTTTGCGCCTATATGACAAGTATACGTTTTACCGCGTACCACCGGGTTCTATAGGGTCACCGCTATGGTGAGACACGATTGCCACGGGTCTTGAGTTTACACGATAAATCTGTTTATTTTTCCGTGTTATTCCGTTTTAAATTCAAAACACTACGCGTGTGTAAATTTGGCGACAACAATTTCAATTCGTATACAAGAGCGGACGACGTGGTAACCGTTTTAAATTGTTTTTTGAAAAGAAACAATATTGTTCTTATCGTTATACAATTTCGATAGGCTGTAAATAATAACAATGCCGTATTTCGCTTACCAGTACGGTAACCCGTTGTATACCTGACTAATGGTAACACGTAATTGGTTTCGCGCCGAAACGTATCGTTTTGGACTTTGTATTTTTAAAAAAAAAAAAATCACGGGTTAAAATCAATCAGTATAAAAAAAATGTTATTATTTTTTCACTCGGGCCAATTTTAGGGGAAAATGCGTTTGGAAATTGTTGAAAGACTCCGTTGCGTCCCGGGGCGGAGGGAGGATATTCTGTTTGTTTCCAGACTGCTGTACGATGTATAAAATTTTGCGTGTTTCGAATTAAATGAAAATGATCGTTATGTAAAAAAAAAAAAAAAAAACAGATATCCGACATTGATCGCGTGGGTGTTAGTGGTTTTTTTTTTCCGTTTAATTTAACAAATTCAATATATACGTGCAATAGATAGTTTTTGTCGACATAATTATTCACTAAAAAGAAACATTCGAACGAATGTATACTCGTATACTCGCACCACGATAAACGTCATGGATAATAATCGTTTGCAAGTCGATCGATTTAACCGTGACTGTAAACGACCACCGTGTGTATACAGAATTGTCTTCTCCTTACAAATTTCAGTTTGAATATTTATTTTTTTTTCTGTTATTAACCTTGGCTGATGTGTCATCTGGAAATGCAAATCGCGCGTTGTTCAAAGGCACGCGCGTATATATATATATAACATATAAAATTAGTCCGACATAATAAATATTGCGTTCCACGATGTAATAATAATAATAATACTTAGGGTACTCTCGAGGGTCCGTTTCTCCGCGGTTTCCCGCAGTGTTATTATGTGATATAAATATTTTAAGAATTACGACGATGGTGCATTTTTCGTGTATGTTCTTCTTCTGTACGCCGTGACCTCGTGACGCGCGTTCTCGTTCTTTCTGTCCCCGTCCGTAATATTATGAACGCTCACGAGGACCGCGGGGATGATAGGGGGAAAAAAATAAGAAAAAGAAAAACACACATTACCCAAACAACACGTGGTAGTCATCGTTAACTAATAAACGCGTTATTCTCGGTATACAACAAATAAACGCCTTGTGCGTTTAAACGAAATTCAAATGCCAACAGAAATCGCGCACACGCGCACATACGAGAACATCATACGGACGTCGTTATATTATTATTATTATTATTATTATTATACGAGTAGTGTATGGTTTATTGCGTTTTTGTCTCGCTTCGAATCGTCCCGCTCGCCACTAAACGCGCGCACACACATTATATGAGTCGGTTGTGCGGCGCACGTACGGGTCTAAAGTCTCGCAAGAGCGACGAGCGGACACGACGCATTTCTCGCGCACGGGCGATCAGTGCCGCGATTATTTCGATTTCCGAAGCCTGGTGCGTGCGCGCGTGGGAAATTAAATTATCACTTTGCCTTCGATTGTTTTTCAATACGAGCGCGATTTCTTTATGCGTAAAAAAGAAAAAAAAACGACACAATGCTCAACGGCTAATGTTTTCCGACGGTGTGATCTTGTGTATACGAGCTCCGGCCGTGTATAACTAACTCGGGTATTAATGCGAAAAATCCGAGCTCCAGAACAGGCCGAACTTATAAGAAATTATTAAACACGAAAATCGTATAAACAAAAAAAATTATTAACCGAATTCGAATTGTAAAGACTGAATACGAACAGGTATTGGGAAAACGGAGAACTTCCGAATCGCAATATTTCTTGCCGAGTAGTTCTGATAATAATACTGCGAACTTTTTGACAGTATTTCTAGTGAAGGAGATTCATAATGTGATGTTTTTAATTCGAATATAATATGCGACGTTATGTGTGTGTGTGTGTGTGTGTGTGTGTGTGAAGAAAGCCGATTGGCGCGTAAAAACGTCGACGAGAAATAGAGAAAAAGGACGACGAGACGTATACAAAACGTAGTATAGTGAGGAAAAAAAACGACCTCGGGAGAATTGCCAACAAAAAAAAAAAAAAAAAAAAAAAAAATAAATCAATCGCCTGTTTAAATATAATTAATTATTAAAGATTATCCTCGCTCTTGTATTCTCGTTGTGTTATACCTAAACGAGATGATTTTCGTTTTTTTTTTTTTTTTACGCGGAAAAATCCGAATTTCGCGTTTTTTGTTTGTTTTAATAATATCGATTACGAAATCGCGATGATATAATATTATATTACAATTAAACAATAGTTAATTGTGAAGTAATAATAATAATTATTATTATCGTATAATCTCGTCTGGTTCGGGCGTACGTAATGCGCAATATAATTACGTACGATTTTCGTGACGTCCTGCGCACAAGATTCTCTCGTACACACATAATATTGTATATTTATTACTTTATGGCGTCTAGTGTCCGGGGAGGACTAACGAAACGATTTTATACTCACAAAATAATAATAATAATAACAATATTATTATCATCGTTATTATCGTGTTACATATATATATTCGAGACTCAAAGCGTTAACGAGCCAACGACAACGCTTATAATATAATTCCCCCACCCCGTTTAAAACGCGCACATCTGCACGTCGTGGACCGTAAACGCGTATAAAAAAAAAAATAATAATAATACCTCTCCTCCGCGTTTATATACGTACACGAGTGTGTGGTATAGAGGAGAACCAACAAAAAAAAAAAAAATAATAATAAATCGTCGATTTTATGCTATTTTATACGTTGTAATATCGTTTTTGTTGTCTCTCTAAATATTACATATAGTTATACATTATTATACACGAATCCCGCAGGTATGTACGGTGTTTTATTATATATCCATAATATTATTATCTCGTCAAAAATCGTGCTCGCACGCAACTCGAGCGTATAATAATAATAATTTTTCATAATAACTCGTTAAAAACGCCGGTTAACAACGCGTTTATGTTATTACTATTATTATTATTATTATTATTATTATTATTATTATTATTATTATTATTATTATTATTATTATTATTATTATTATTATTATTATTATTATTATTGTGATACGAATTGAAATAGAGAACGCGGCGGTATTTATTGAATGTTCGAACGAGTGCGTTGCGAACGCTTGTTTCGAAATAGGACTCGACGAAAATACGCACGCAACGGCCTTATCCCGTTCCGCAATGATTTAGAGAAAAGTAAAATCAGCAAATTACTCGAGTTTATTACATTTCGAACTGTAATACCAAAACCGTTTGTACGATTTCCTTACGTTACTTTTTTCGAATTCGGTTCTTGGACATCCAACGAGTTCGCCCGAAGAAACTATATATTAACACTATACAGTACACAAATAACGAATCAGTACGTTATGCGGTTTTATATCAACGGATAAGTCCTCTCTATTCGTGTCCAAAGATCTGTTACGATACTTATTGCGCTACGTATATACGGATTGTATAAATAAAATAATAAGTTTTTTTGTGCTAGGCCATTATATATATATTTCTTACATGTATATGTGTGTGTGTGTGCGTGTTTCGATGGTTTATTTCGATATGTTTTTCCACATATATTATATTTTCGCGAGGCCCAGGCCATTTTTTATTATTACCGTTCGTATTATATGGCGCGTATACGGACTGAAACTGAGAAAAATAGCAGCGCACTGCTGCGCGATGTTATTTATTACACGCACATTCGGACTCGGCCGCGCGTGCGGCAATAATATATAATAACAAATCGATTACGACGACGGGATTTCAAATGAAACGTAGTAGAAAACGCGAATTTTAATACGTCCCGGACATATTCTCGGCCGCAGTGCGCGAATTAAATATAATATATTTATATTGTAAAATCGATTTCGGCGGTGGAAATAGAAAAACAAATATTTTATCGTAACTCGAGTGAACCGAATCCGCGTATTATTTTTCCATGCACACGATAACGCGAACAACTGCAAAGACGATTTACATCGATGACCACTGAGTGTATAAAAAATATTTACAAAGTTTACAAAAAAAAAAATATATATATATATATGCGTTAATAGAGACAATATTTTATCAAATTCATAAAAAAAAAAATAAAAAAAAATACCGCGTATGATAATCGATCTGCCGGTGGTACGCGTCGTTTCAAAAGGCGCGGAGAAATATTTACTACATTTTGCCGGTTAAATTGAAAAATTATTTTTTCCCCCGCCGATTTATGTGAACACGTGACGCGTGAAAAATATCGATCGATTCACATTACTTGTAAATGCGGTTTTACAGGACGATCGAAAATCGCGCGTATACTTTTTACATTTTTTTTTTTTCTTTATACATATTACCATATAAGAACAAACGTGTGCGGGGATTCGCCAGCCCCGTAGCCAGTCCGTCACTTTAAATCAGTCGTTGAGATAACATTTGAAAATAAATGCGTATCGTATTATAAAAAGAATTCTATTTTTTTTTTTTTTGTTCCGTTCGTGTAATAAGACGTTTGTTTTATAATAATTCGTATATAATACGACCTACGGGCGCGGGGACGAACCGCCTCGGCCGGAATAAATCCCCGACGTCGGACGCAGAAAACGCGAGAACCGACGGAATCGCCCGGTGTGTGGGGGGGGCGAACCCGCGACGTTGTGTTTACAACGCAGCAATGCTCGTCGTCGTCGGCCGCGTCTGCCGCAGTGCGCGCACGGCTATTATTATATCGTAGTCGTATTATTATTTTTTTTTCTCCTCTCTTTCTTTACGGCTTAATATAGACCATTACAACAACCCTTCACGCCGCGAACGCTGTTTTCGTTCCGTCCGTTGTGCTTGAAAACTTCTCCTCCGTCGCTCGTTCCCGTACAACGTATATATATATATATATAGAATATTCCCGGAAATTTTTCCACCCGCCCGTCGTCGTCGCGAACGAAAAAGTGTTTTTTTGGTCCGTGTCCATTTTGTGACGCGGCGACTTCCTCCTCGATTTGTCGCGTCAATTATACGACGTGCACGACGCGCCGCGCAGTACTCTATACGTTAAAACGCGCGGTAACTGCACACTTCTTTCCGCTTACGGTTTGTTCACTATAATGTACGTATATATATATATGTGTATATTGTGTTTCCGCGCGCGCGTTGTCGTCGAGATTTTATTAGAAAAAAAAATCCGTAATACGTGTCGCTCTCGAACGCCGGTCGTGTCGACAACGACAACGAAACAACCGGGTCTCGTATATTATTTTTATTAGCTGCAAAGTCGTTTACGATTAGCCGGGTAAACCAAGAGTATAATATATAAAAACGTGTATTGTTTTTTTTTTTTTTTTTTTTGTATAAAAACGAAAATAAAAATTCGTTTAAAAAAAAAAAACAAAATCGTCTCGTACGGACCGCGGATAACGAGGAATTATTCAAAAAAAAATAAAGATTATTTTTCATTTCGTGTGGGGAATATCGACCGTTTTTCCCAGCTCGTTTCACGCCGTTATCGGTTATAACACGTATAATCCACTATAGTGCGCGGTACGAAGAAAATCCCGTTGTCGTCGATGTAACCGCGTTGTATGAACTCTTTGCCTTCGTCGTCAATTCTCTCTCGCCACCGCGACACACAACAATGTCCGTTTAACATTTATTTGTACCCTCGCGGGCAGTGTTGAATTCAGACATTTTTTCTCGGGGGGGGGCACCCGTTTTTTAGTCGACTTTTTTTAGTGCAATTCATATACTTCGATTTCGGCAAAATATACGATTAGATAGGTATTTATTAGGTGTTTTAATGTAAAATGGATAAATTGTATGATATGCATTATTGAAGATAATAAAATCGTAACGAGTATTAAATATTTAATAAATATATTTTTTTCACATTAAAATTATCAGGGGGGGCAAATGCCCCCCTGAAATATATCCGGGGATTCAACACTGCTCGCGGGTACACTCGCGTGTCCGCGGGGGGGGGGATTCCTAAACACAAAACCTATTTGTCGTTTGCGCGCGTGGCGGAACGTACGCGTCGCTCGGATGAGACACGCCGCTCGATTTGTGCCCGTCCCCCCGGCCTTTGCGCAAACCGTTTTGCGCTGTCGCGCGTCGCGTATCTACCGGCGGATTGTGCGCTCCGCGACCACAACGCGCCCCGGGTTAGGTCGCGCGTCGCGCGGAGTGGGCGGCGGCCGGAGAAACGATATTATAATAATAATAAAAAAAAAATGAATATATACGTATACACGCGTTATGACGTTATAACGTATTATATATTCCGTGGCGGTAAGGCGGAGCCGGTGGTACACCAATGAGAAAACGCGTGGCGCGTACGACGCACGCGTGTCGTAAAATATTATACGAGTGCGCGCGCGCGCGCATACATACACACTTTATATACGTGTGTGTCATAACTTTCAACAATAACCGGCGGCAGCGCGTTATTATTATTATTATATGTGTTTTGTATAGGCGCGCACGGGTCTGTTGCCGCGGCTTCGACGGCGCGGGGATGGTGGGGAAAGAGCGCGCGCACGCGTGCGAGGGGCGAGTGGGAGAGGAATAAAATATGACGACGGCCCACCACCGCCGCCGCTTCAACTACAACAATACGCGCGCGCGCGCACGCCGTATTATAATAATAATATACACCCGTTATTTATATTACGACGATGTGCGAGCCAGAGTGGCGCGTGGGCTCGACGATGCGGTCAGTGGCGTGTTTTTACCGAGGGGGGGGGGGAGGAGAATAAATCTCTCGAAACCTTTGGCTTCGTTTTTTTTTTTTTCAATAAAACAACGGACATTTCGATGAACGTTTTTAACACAACACGGAACAGCAAAATAATCTTAAAAACCTTATATTGGTGTATTTTAGTGAAAAACGAAAACGATATTTATTCTTTTTCCTCCTCCTCCTCCTCCGTTGTCGGTTTTCTCCGGTCAAAACGGTTTCTCTAACCCACTCTGGGTTACGTCTATCCGCACGGTCCACGGGCGCACAACGCGGTAAACGTCAACTCGCAAAATATTTATTACGAAATAAACTAACTAACTACCCCCCAAACGTAAAACGTTATGCTCACCCGTTCTAACGTTTCAATAGTGTTTGGTCAACAACAAGAAAAAATAAATAACAGTGTGTTTCACAAATCGTTTTCTTATCGCGAACCGTAACCGCGGCGACCCGCGCAAACGCGTTCTGAGGCCGGATAAACGACCGCGGGACAAAGAGCAAAAAAATTCGAATCACACAAAAAAAAAATATAAATCGTACGTAGTACATATAAGAACAATTCTTCTCTTTTTTTATATACATATATATGTAAACAATTTTTATCATTTGCGCGGATGAATTAATTCTGGCGAGAAAATTCCGTTGGAAAATATTACGGCAAATCAATAATGGTTTCTACACTTTGCGCGATGAACGGGATGTCAAATAAAGGCGTAATTTTAGAATAATTTCTATAATTCGATTTGCTAAAGAAATTCTCGTTCTTATGCATTCGTCGTTGTTTTCGACGATATTAAAATGTTTTTTTGCCTTGTAATCGGTTTGCCGATTTAGCGTCCCTCATATAGATTTCGGGAAACACCGTCCTATACACGAAACCGAGGGAATCCGTCGTGCGCATCACGTAGAATAAAAAATAAATGTACGCGAAATCGTTCATTTTCTCTATTCGTTTTTTTTTTTTATTAGATCCGTCATTCCAACTCGAATCGCTAACGTTAATAATAATTGTCTGGATACGTCTCGTAACACTAATATTTTGTATGATTACGATGTGTGGCCGACGAATTAAATTCAATTTCGCGTACCTAATAATAACCGTATTATTTATAATTCTTTTGTTTTTGAAAGCAAAATGATGAAAAATGAAAACACCACCACCCCCCCCCCCCTTATAATACGTATACCACCGCAGTCGGCGCAACGGCCGCGCGAATCCGGAACGAGTTTTCCGGGAAATTGTCTTTTTCGAGAAAAATGAAAAATCGTCCGCGTCGAGTGTTCGAAATCATAAAAACAAAAAACCGATACGCGTCCAATAACGACTGTGTCCAATACCTACGGCTGTGCGATGATGGTATAGACCGTGTACGAGCACCTTAACCGGGGACGTATGAACTTATCATCGGTCTTCATCTTTGTATTGCGTTATCGACAACACTGTATAGTATTACAACAAACGTGTCGGTTTTATCGATTGACGATAAAATAGAAAAAAAAAAAAAAAATTAATAAAATAAAATGTACTATAAAAATATGTTATTATAAATCATACGAGACGGTATGATATAAATATTATTGTACAATGTGCGCGGCGTTTTATGTTACGCGCATACGAACTCGCGTTTATATTTCAAACACTTATTTCGAATTATTTCTCTATACGGTATATTTATACACACGGATTTACGACTGCCAGTGATAATTTATACGAAACAGATTTTTTCGATTTTTTTTTCCTTTCCACACACACACACACACACGCATATATAAATAAAACGCGTATATTTATATATTAATGCGGTGTGTTATTAATACGTGTATATAGTGTCGAACATTGTACAAGTATTTATTGTATTATGACTTTCTCCGCGCGGATGTTTACCGTTTTTTTTTTCCGATTTTTTTTTTTTTGAAACACGTTAAAATATAAATCCGTCCGTTAACCACGCGCGCGCTTTAAGTTTATGCGTTTAATAAAACGTATAACGCGCGCGTTTATAGTTATCATATTATTATTACTGCCATTCGTCTTTTACATGAGTTATTAAAAATCGAATAACGTACGGTCCGTTTATAATATTACGAGAAAAAAATATACGCAAACGACGACCGATCGATAATAAATTACCGTGTTCAATAATTCAGTTTTTATACGTCTAATACAGTATCCGCCGGTGGTCTGACCTTAACCGAGGTTGATTCGGCCATCGAGAGCGATATCGTTGCCGCACGAGCAAGTATTATATAAGTCTACATTTCGCAAGTGGTCGCCGCGATGAATGGTTTTATAATTATTATTATTAATTTAAATACCGAACGATATTCACGAGTGTATTACCGACTATTGTTACCACTGTGGTAAGTATCCCGAGCATGACTCGTGTGTATGCGTTTATAGATTCGACTGAATCGGATGAAGTGGAAAAGCCCCATTCGTATTCTGCAAATCGTACACGAACGAAAACGATTTTTATACATTTTTCTCGATTCGTACGAGGAGTTCTTCTTCTTCTTTAATAAACACCAAACCGTCGCGGTTTGTACACTATGAATATCAGTCACACATTTCTTTAAGATGTTCCACATAAAATTATTGTGATTGATGTGAGATTTGTAAAATCAAGACTTCGCGTGTTGTGGTCGAACAAAACCCACAATTACTAAGGACTGAAAGAAAAAAAAAAGTGCGTCCCCGTGATGTCACGTTATACGCGGTGAAACTCAACTCACGCGTGACAGACTCGACGCTTTAATCGCCCAGAAAGGATATCTTGACCGGAAGAAACGTCTTCGGAACTTCGAAAAAAAAAAAAAATTAATTATAATAAAAATCACTTTATTCTCTTCGTATTGTGAACGATTTTTTTTTTTCGACGGCCATTGAATATAACAAACGAAATCATTCAAACCTTCGATTTCGTATCGATAATAATATTCCGAGCTCTCTCTCTCTCTCTCTCTCACTCACTCTCTACAGGGCCCGGTAAAGTCAAAAAAAAAAAAATAATAATAATAAAAAATCCCTACACTATCTCCTTATATGGTTTGACGTTTATATAGAGTTATACGCATTACGAAACGTCCGAAATAATCACCGTCGTTTTTATTATTATTATTTTTTTGACAAAATTTATACATACGATACATAATATATTTGAATTTTTAACCCACTCTCCGTTTTACACACAATACACAATATGTGTTTAAGAGTATGTGTGTGTGTGTGTGTGTGTGTGTACACCCAGTTATCGTATAACCACACCACCGTAATAAATTAACCGAAAAAGAAAAAGAAATAACGTCCGATTTCAATATGTATACCGGTTTATATAGGCATTATTATATCATTGTATCGACGTGTGTATATTTTAAGTAGCTTATTTTTTATTATTATTATTTTTTGTTTTATTCACACGGTATAAAATATCAAAAAAGCATTTTATCCCCGATCGTGGCAATAAATTTCATTAGCCGGGTAAACCGTCGTACGTTGTCGTCCACGGACACCGCACCGTAGTGTATACGACATACACGTACGACAGACCAGAAATATTCGAAGAATTAAAAAAAAATAAAATATATATATATAGGTACACAAGTATATTGCGTGTATTTAGAGATCTAGATAATAAGGCTTTATTATATAGCATTAAAATATTACTCATTTTATATACCGGTTCGAAATTGATAACTATTTTATATATATATATACGTATATATCGTATTCACACACACACACGCGCGCGCGCATATTTATTTATTTATTATATATATATTATTATACGGCTCGTGTACCCGCGTATATATTATTATATTTATATAATATAAGTTTAAAAAAAAATACATACACACATCTTTTATATATATATATATATATATTTTTTAATTGGACCCCGTGTTTATTCCGAGACCCATTCACAAGGCGACCGCACGTTTATTATTATAATAATAATAATAATAATAATAATACGCGCCGCCCGCCCGCGCGTGTGTGTGTGTCGTATTATATGTATAGCCGAGTTCGAAAACCAATAAATCTGTCTGGGGTTAATGGAAGAACGAAGAGCGAATGAGTGAGAGAGAGAGAGAAAAGGATATTTTATTTAAATTGTCTCCTCGCTTATATTATTATAAACCGTTGGCGACTCGGCTGTTAAGTTTTACATTGTGTGTGGTTATACGCGACCGCAGTCGTATATACACGGGCGTATAGAAAAGAAATAAAAAATTAAAATCTCCTCCGATTTCCTCTTACACGCCATATTATATAAACGATACGTGTAAGAAAAGGGGTATAAATATTTTCACATGTATTATATACGAATTTCGGTGTGGAAACAGATGATGGGGGTGGCGGCATTGCTATTGGCTCCGGGACACACGAAGAAATGTTTTGTTTTGCTATCAAATTTATTTCTACTTTGTGTTCCCCGAATACGGCATTAGTCTGTTTATTGCTCAATCGTATTTTAAACATAGCGTCTACGCGTAAAATAATAATAATAATATGTAACTTATTTCGCTTAAATGTAAAAGAATAATTAATACGACAGTACCACCGACGACTCGTACAACAGGCGTTATTTTTTTATTTTGAAAAAAAAAAACCAACGACGCGTCGATTTGTTTCATCGACGTCGTTGAGCCTTATTCGAAGATTACGTCTTCACGCGTTACATGTATTATTGCCGTTATAATAATCGTATTATATTTCATAATCAACCAGGCGTTATTTTCTACATTTACTTATTATAGTTATTTTATAAACGAAATATTATTTAAAATCTTCTTCCCGGACGCTCGATGTTTGTATTTGATTAAATAATAATATACACGTATTATTCGGATTGCGGTAAACCGGCGAACAAATTTCATGTATTTTCAAAAAAATTATTTTACCGAGTCTTTAATACGTATTCGTTCTTCGGAAACGTATAATAAATGTTACGCTGTAAACAGCTTTGCGTAAATCCGAATATATCGGCCGTACGTTTTATTTTACACGTTATAAATAATAATAATAATAATTGTCGTTATTTCTTTGGTTTTGTTTACGATTAACGCGGCAATGAATCTCGTGAAAAACGAACGCGTTACGATAAAAAAAAAAAAATACGAATTTTCTTTTCTTCGCATAACCAGAGCCGTGGATTAATTGATACAAATGGTCCCGGGCTGATTCAATCTGGGGGTGAAAATTTTACAAAAAAAAAAAAAAAAAAATTCTCACGTATACGTATAACGTGTATTCACATTTAACGACGCAAAAAAAAAATTAAAGTAGAAGACTTTAAATCAATTGAAAATTTGTACTTATTATTATTTTGTAAAAGTATTTGACGTAAATAACTGTTTTTCAATGATGTATTTATTTATTAAATTTTTAAAAATTGCGCCATAATTTAAAAAAAAAAGAAAGAAAATTGTCATTTTTTTCCCAGATTTTTTTCAGGGCTCTGAGTTATAGCCCTCTTCGGCCCCCGTCCCTCTTAATCCCCGGCTCTGTCGTATAACCGTTTGTTATTTACCGGAAAATTCGCGGTACGTAACCGCGCGTTTACGGAAGACAAAACGGCGAGACGCGTGTTTTTTTTTTTTTTTGGCAGTGGGCTGGAGAGGGGAAGGTAAACGGTAAAAAAAAAAGAGAAATTAATAATAAATCCGCGACACATCACACGCACACCAACGCGATTTCGGACCGATAGCCGACGACGACGGGGGATTGAATAAAAAAAAAGCGGGTGTTGTAATCGTCGCGTCTCCCTTTACACGTCGTCGCGATGGCGTTTAATAAATATTTTTTTTTTTTTTGACGTTCTGACCCGCGTGACAGCCCCGCCGCCGTCGGTTATATTCTCCGGTCGTTTTTAAATTTTTTTTTCTCTTTTTTAATACAAGTCCCACCCCGAGTGGTTTTTAAGATGACACGAGTAGATATCGCCCACGTCTGTCCGGATATCGTGTCCGCGGATCAACCCGCGGGTAGGAGAACGGACGCTGCGTGATAAATTTTTTTATCGAAAAAAAAACACTGCGCGCGCGCCGGTGGTGGTTTTCAGCGGAGTAATTTACGAGCAACCCCGAAGCAACTCTGTCCGTTGTGCAGTGTGTACGTTCGTATAAAAATATAATAAAATATATTATAAAAAAAAAAAAAAAAAAAACTATATAAATTTTATACGACAACAATAATAATAATACGTGCTCGAGACCCCCGCCCCCGTGTAAAATGTTAAAATGTTTGGCGCCAGACGTATAAAATACACGCGCTATAAAAATATGACGCGTTCTCCGACCGCATTTGACGACATCGAGAGAGTTAAAAAAAAAAAAAAAATAATAATAACCGAAGATAAAAATATGTTTTTTTTTTTCGCTTTTTATAGTCAAATGTACAACGGTGGTATATATTAAACGTCGTCGTCGCGTTCGAATATATATTTTTATTGTTTTTTATTTATTTCGTTTTGACGTCGTCGTTTTTTTTTTGTTTTTTTTGTTTTAATAGGCAACGCGCAAACGCCCGAACAACACACACGTACACTTCCCGTTGAACGCATCACCGACGCAATAATTACATTATTTATAATATGTTGATTCGATGGGTTTCCGTAAATATCGCGTCCCGTACACGTCGACAACACACGCCCTGCCAGCGTACAATAATAATTTACTTTTTTTTATATTATTATTATTATTATTATTTTACCGCTCGAAATTCGATAAAAATCGCTCGTCTGCACTACGGGTTTTTTTTTTTATTCACAATCGTAACCCGCGGCCAATCGGCCGTGGTCGTCGTACATTTTCATACACACGTCAAAACGAGCATTTAACGATATTTTGTGGTTTTTGAAAAAGGATTTTTTTTTTCTTTCACTAGACATATTATAGTCTAGATCGTCACACCGGCTCGATTTGAAAATTATTGAATTCCACGATCGGACGATATACGGGAGGAACTCGTTCGTTTAGCCGTTCGTCGATGCGCGTAGAATCGGTTATCGAATGGTATTGTAATATTCGGGGTTTTTTTTTTTTTTTAACTTTAGTTCATCACGCGAATTGGACAATTTTTTTTTCAACTATAACAATTAATAATTTTTATTTTTTTAAATAAATACTTTATTAAAAAAAAAGACACTAAACAGTTATAAACGTTTTATCGAATCATACACAATATATTAGAGCTTAAAAATTGCTTGCATTATCGGCTGTTAGTTTTTTTTCGCATTCGTCGGCGTAGGGCCTAGGAACTGATGCTGAAAACGTTTCTAGAACCCGTATTGAATTATTTAAAAAATCGTTTATCTTTAGTTTTTTTTATCCTAAAATTATGTAAATTTATATTATTTTCCTTTTCCTTTTTTTTTTTTTTTCAAAGAATTTTGGCTACACGGCTAAGTTAATTCTCATTTTTAATCTTTAAAACGCTCTGAAGTCACGACTGTAGCGCCCTCCCTAACTATTTAATCCCACTTACTTACGCTCATGTTCGCATTACGAATGTAAAGACACGCAAACCTATTGTGAATAACAAATACAACGATTATTACGTCGAAAATTCTCTTAATATTATTGTTTGTAACGTACCGGAATTTTTTCTAAAGCGCCATCTCATTATTTTTTTTAAGTATAAACGAAAATAAATTATACATTTCGCAGCGTCTATGTCCATTTATACTCGACCTGAACATCGAACATAATATTTTTTGACAAGTATACAAGAGACAGGTGTGGTGATCGAGAACCGTATCGATCGCCTGAATATTATACTCTTTCTACAATTTTCGTTAAAAATAAATAATACGCGTGTTCAATGTCTGTGTTCGACGGAAACGTGCGGCATAATAAGTTTTGCGATTTTCACTTTATAAAAATGAATGAACAGAGAGTTCGTGTTGTGTTTTCTGTGTTAAAATAAACGTGACGGAATAGTGAAAACGTTTCCAAAAAAAAAGAGGTTTTTTTTTTTGGCAAAGTCTCTGCGTCTACACTGCAGTGAATGATATAAACGTTTTAACGAAGGCGGAGAGGACGTTGACGACGACAATAGAACCGGACGTCCTAACACGCGTCGATCTCCGACGAAAACTTTGCAATAAACATTATTTTAGGGGTGATTTTCATTTGGGCGATACTTATGGACATTGTCGAATAAGTCTATTATACATAGTTTGGGCGAAAATATATATTTTATATTAGATATCGTTTTGAAAAGACATTTTTAGAAACTCTAGTAGAGTTTTAATAATAATAAAAAAACAATATTGCTTCTCTATTTCCATTTGTTCGCTCGAGTTTTGTTTTTATAATAATATTCCACACCTAAATATGATTCGAATAAATTGTTTTTCTTCTCTACTTCGCAACGGAATATTATAATAGAACCTTTTTTTTCTTCTTTACTTTTAGTATAATAAGTCGGCAAACGATTTGTGCTGCACTCGGGTGAACTGAGGCGAAAACCGCCAAAAAATTTAGTGACATTGACTATAATAATAATCGTCTATGTCTAGGAGAAGTGTCTGAAAAGAGTGCAATTCACGTTTTATAAAACCCGATGGAGAGGACGAATATAATATTAGCATTTGCGGATAAAATATTCGAAAAAAATTCTCGTTATTTATTCTTTGATCTCATCTCGTACACGAAGTATTTAAAAAAAAAAAACCGCTCGGGAAAATCGTCGTTTTCGATTGCTCTCTCTCTCTCTCTCTCTCTCTCTCTCTCATAGTATCTCGCACGTGTAATACATTTTATATAATATTATTATTATGTAAATGAACTCGTAGTTATATTCTTCTGTATACTACATTGTATATATATATATATATATATATATACGGTCGTGCACAATATATAAAAATACGATATATCGGATTAAAGGGGAAGGAGGTACTGTTTATATATATATATATATATATATATGTATTATATTATATTAATTCGATCGCTCGCGTGAATTGGATTACACACGTATTGTAATAATTTATGCGTATATTATAAATACGCAGTTCTGTGTACGCGATCGATATATGCGTGTCTCTCCCACGGTCTCGTATAATATATTTAAAAAAAAATTTTTTTTTTTTATTTTTATTTCGTTTTTCCGTTCGTTCGTTGTTTTTTTCTTCTTCTTCTTCGTCTAAAGTTATCCTTTTGTTGTAATTATTATCACATTGGCTCGAGAACAAATACACGTATATTTTTATTATTATTATATATTAAAGAGAGACAGAGACACTCGGAATAGCAACGACTATCAATAATTTATTATAATTGCCTTGAGAACCACTGTCGTCGTTCTGTGTGTGTGTGTACGAGCACAGGTCTAGACGATAAATCTATGTAGTATGGGTTCGTCTTGTTTTTATTATGTCCGCACACGAGCGTACGCGACGGCGAGAGGCTGCCCGGACCGCGTTTGCGTATATGTGTGTATAGCGTGCGCGTGTGACAAAGACAGTTTCAGGTTTTTAATTAAGAGTGGTATATAAAATAATGTCGCGCGCGCGCATATAATACATTTCTTTGATGGGTATTGTTGCGCGCGTTTGTTATATTCAGATAATGTGAGACGATAATATTATATGAAAAAAAAAATAAATAAATAAATACAAGTATCCGCGCGCGGTATTAAATGAATACGAGTTTTAAATTATTATCGGAAAGAAAAAATAATAATAATAAAACAAACGAGAATTGATAAATACAATTTTTAGTATTTTTTTTTTTTTTAATACCGATGATTCGAAGTCATATTAACCGATCGTTTTCGATAGATAAAAAGTCTCCTCTTTCTTTCGTCGTCGTCGTCGTTTCCTTTTTCGGTCGTTTATTTAATTTTTTTCCCACTATTCTTTTTTTCTTTCTTCGTAACTCTACGCGACGTCGCGAGAATGTCGCGGCGGCGGACGAAGGACGGACGGCCACCACCCCGTGGTTGTCCGCTACAGCACGGTGTTCTCCTCCCGCGGTTAAAACGACCAATATTATTTCGTAAATATTATCGGTTATTCGCACAGTTCCGAACGAAAAATTCTATTTACGGGGAAAAAATGGAAGATGGTGGTGAAATTATTATCGAAATGCCTCCTCGTTCGGGAAAAAAAACCGTATCCTCCTGGACAATAAATATATGAAACGAGCGATGTCTGTATCGCTCTCGGGGAAGTATTCGCAGAACGATTATGTGAAGAAGAAAAAGAAATCGTGAAAAAAGTTCAGTAGTGTCGTCAGAAACTTTGACGCATAAAAAAAAGAAAAGTGTCTTATGTGTTAGAATATAATTTCGCGAGCATTTCTATTCGATTAATAATAATAATAATAATAATAATAATAAGTTTTATTGTAATTCAAACGAATATAACAAATTATACGATTTCGGCGCGTGCAGATTAGGTGGTGAATTTAGGGGGGAAAAATCCGAATGCGGTGTGTGGACTGTATAGAGAATTTCGTTAGGAAAATCAATGGTATAGTTAAAAAAAAAATAAATCGATTTATATACTGTTCTGAATTGACGTTTATTAAGATAAAACGATAAAAATGATACGTGTATTTAAAATATTTCACCGTTCGGCACCCCCAGACCTCGGTTTACGAATTTTGTTTAACATGATATTCGACATACAAAAATATTTTACGGGAATTTTCATAAGTCCTTTTCATTCTAAAATTAAATATATTACGTCAGAACGAGGTTTGGCTATCGATTTGTTTAAACGCGTTTTTTTTTTTTGTTCGTTTCTTTTTTTTTTTCTTTTTTTTCCGTTAATAAAATGAAACTGGTCATGTGTGTGTGTGTGTGGCTTAAACTCGCGTTCTAAAAGATATATATTATATATATACGCCGTCGGACTTAATGTTATGCGCGTTCGACGTACACGATTATCGTTTAAAACAAAACACGTCGTTTGTTATATCCGCGTCTGGTGCGTGTATCATCCCTGTCCGTATCATAATATACGAATACGATATTGCGGTATATTTATACTTATGTGTGTATACTTATGCACGGCTTGTTCCAAAAACTATAAAATAATATAAATTACGGAGAATCCGAGTTGTTCGTTTTTTCGGTTATTTTTTATTTTTTTTATTCTTTAATCTTCGAATTATCTATAACCGTATTGACGCAGACTCAGACCATCGTCATCAACACCAACCACCTACTCGTCGTGTCGCGTTTTTTTTTTTATATTAAATACACTATATCGTATATCGTTTTTCTCACGCTCGTTGAGCGTATACACGCGTGTGTATATTACGTGTATTTAATAACGCGTCGAGAGGACGCGCTGCATTAACGGCAGTGAGTTTTTTTTTACTATTATTTCCACCTGAAAGACTACAATAATAATAATAATAAACGGGACGGAATCGTGTCACAATTGGAAATTGGGATTTCATACGTGAAAACGGATTCGGATGTATTATTATTATTATAGGTTTGCTGCAGTCCGTTCTATCGATCGGAGGCGTTTTTGCGTGATCAAAGACGATCGTTTTAAAATTGAAAAAAAAACTCCTCGTAATTTTTAGTAAAAAAAATCACTTTGAATTTTTAAATAATCGATCCTAATGTACGCGTAAGGAGGACAGATACAGATTGAATATTCAAAACAGTTTTCTGGATTGAAATCGGACTGTCCAAAGTGTTTTATCTCTATTATTTACTATTATATGTTTTCACGTCGCCCGTTGGGAAAATAAAATAATTGTGTAATATTATGTATGGAAATATCGCGGAGAAATTCGCTACGAAAAATAATGGATAATATTAAAGTCTCTGTGGTCGAGTTCTGATAATATTAAAGTCTCTGTGGTTCGTATTGTTTTCTTACTTTTACGTTTAAAGTAAAATGACTCAATTATTCGGTACTGTTTAAAACACGTATCCAATGAGTATTCGCGGAATACTTTTAAAGAGTCGTTATTAATTAAAATACCCTCTCGATAACGACAATGACCGAGCGCCGCCGACATTCGTTTCGCTAATAATAATTTTCCGTATATTTTTTTTCTTTTCCCCGCCGTCCGTTGTAAGACGACGCGGAGGGGAATGGAGAAAACGTTTCTACACGCGAAATCGGCTGTGCAAACATATTATATTCGTCGGCGATGTGTTACGTATTTATCAATAAAATATTATACCACCGTCGTTTCACTCGAAATACAATACCGCCGAGGGCAGACGACGAAATGTGTATATATACCGTAACACCACAATAATAATAATAATAATAATAATAATATGATGTCATACAACAGAGATTTTCTATTATTATTACACATATTATATGTATTCGTGTATGACAGGATTTTTATACAAATAATAAAAAAAAAAAAAATACAATAGTTTTCGGTACCGATGTGTATAAAAATATATATCATATCGCCGATTGTTGGTCGTCGAGTATAATATGTCATCTGTGTGCAACGGCGGCGACGCTTTCTCTACGCCGTTGACGGCTCGTCGTCGTCACCCCCGGTCCCCGCGGCGCGTCTATCGCGGTCGTGTACAGAGCTATAAGTACGACGACGCGCGCGCACACCACAATAATACATAAACGGAATATCGGACGGTTTGAAGGGATCCGTGGATTCTCGACGATTATTATTGAAAAAGAAATAATACCGTCTTTTCTCTCTCTCTCTCTCTCTTTTATTATTATTATTATTATTATTATTATTAGACGGATGTCGCGTATCGTCGTCATCGGCCGAACGAGCAAGCAATGTCAACATTATTGCACACAAGCACACACCAGTGTCAATAATAATAATAATAATAATACGCCGTACGGTCATCAAATTCGATGTCGCGTGACGTTTCGTGCCATTGTAAACGCGCAATGCCCGTGTTACACGCGCGGACGATCCCCGTTCGCATCCACCCCCAGCCCCACCAATAAAGTGTACGCGAAAAACGACAAAAACCGACGACGTGCGCGTAACAGAGTGCGCGCGTCCTCGTCGTGTATAGACGCACAATCTCGCGCGCTTATTGTAAAAAGAGATTTGAAATCGGAGATGAGGACGACGCTCGTATACATATATATATATATATGACAAACTATTGATATTTCTGGTATATTTTTATTGTGTGTGTGTGTGTGTGTGTCGTCGGCGTTTTTCCGATTCGACAAATTTCTCGGTGCGTATTACTGAACATCATTTTTGTCCTCGTTTCCTCCCTCCTCACTGTACGCTCGCGCTCTGTTCTCTTTCACGTTATTATCGTGTACCGTATATAAATAATACACAGTAGTAGTAGTGTCTCATACGTGCGCAGAGACGCCGCCGCCGTCCCTTTATAGTTTTTTTTTTTTTTTTTACTTTTCTTGTCATCGTCGTCCGCGGCCCTGCCGCAATGTTTTTCTGCGGTAAATTCCTTTGTGTGTGTGTGTGTGTGTTATAAAAACTAAAAAAGAATTGAATAATAATAATAATAATAATAAAAAAGGACTCTGCGTATTTTAGACGACGTTTATCCCTCCCTTCCCCCGGGATGAGGAAGGGAAACCGATTTCTATTATTATTCGCGATAAAAAAATTATATGTATTTCTGTGCGGATGGAGGTTAGCGCGCGTAAAAAAAAATGAAAGAAATTGTCGATTAAAACGTTTTTTTTTGCTTTCTTTGAACAGATGTTCCTAAAAATTTTTTTGCATTAACTGAAATTTAAGCGACACGAAGGAATCGATTTTTTTTTATATATACATAAAATACGGATATGAGTAATAAATGTTGAATAAAGAAAAAATCGGACTTCGCAAGATTGTAAATATGAAGAATCGGAGTACATCGAATAGAAAACCGGAATATACGATTGAATCTCGTTTTTATTGAATATTGCGTCATCAACATTCCAAATAGATTATTTCAATAATTCTTTGTCACCGCGTGTCTCTCGTGCGAAAATGTTTCGCGACCCGCGACGAATTCGGAAACCTCCGTTTCAGAGTTTTCACTGATCGTATAAATTTTCAATACGAAACGATAGCCAACAAAATTCTACGTATTAGTAATGAAATACGCATTAATATTCGATGGAATTTTTCAACAAAAAAAAAGAAATAACCCGAATAGTAATTAGAAAAAAGTCACTTTTTTGTCGGATATATGTAAGCGTGAGTTTGCAGGAACAACTCTGTGCTTCATATTATACGTATAGACTTTTTCGAAAAATCTTAAATGATAATAAAAAAATAAAACAATTATAACGATTTTCAACGCTTCTCGAATATACACACAGTAAAAGTAACGTAGGGGAAATTTATTTGTTTTTTTTTTTTTATGAAAGTTTCAGCTCATAAAAACTAAAATTCACACGACTCAAATAGCTCGACACGTCTAATAATATCGCTATATGAATAGCGAAAACTTTCGAACATTATTTTATCCGGTATAAATTATATAAAACGATTCTTTTTTTTTCCGAAATGAGAGAATATAACGGCCGGGAGTTTCTTCGTATTGTTTTTAACGAAACAACAAAATAAAAAGTTCGTACGGATAGTTTTTGTTTTCGTTCGTCCCGTGGCGTTTAAAAACTATCGAGGAAAATCGTCGAGGCAACCGCGAAAAACGAAGTAACGAAGCGGCGGAACACGACTTACACTATGTATATAACTATCTACGAGCAATCGAAAAGTTGTACACAAAAATGAATAAATAGACGTCGTCGTAAGACTTGAGATAACTAATGCTGCAGATTCCTCTCGTCGTTCGGAATATATATAATATATATACTCGTATATATATAAAAAAAAACCTATTCGAATCAAAATGCAGGTGAAACGCGGAGAAATCATATTATATTATTATGTATACGCGTATATATATAGTGTATCTTATAATATTTTTATAATAACGAGATGACGGCCGACGACGACGACTAATACGCGTTTGTACCGTAATAGGCAAAAAAAAAATATTATATATATATAAAATTCGTGTTAACGAACTCATCGGGATATGTTATATATTATATATATATATATGTATAAAAAAAAGTATCGTTACACGTATACTGAACGCGGAATATTCGAGAAGAGTATAGAATGTACAAAAAAAAAATTTTTTTCTTTTGAAATATTCCACTTTTATATATATATATGTAATATACGGTTATTAGTTTCTAATTTTCATATTTTATACGCGCGCATTATCGCGTATAATTATATACGTATTATATTAAACTAGTTTTTACGTCACGAAAATGTTTAACACGTAGCTCTATTTATAATTTTTCCAATTTAAAATAACCTCTATAAAAACGAATATTAATTAATCTAGTTTTATTTAAATCTCGAAACGATCGAATAATTATACAAATTATTATCTGGCCACGATAAGAAAAAAAAAGCCGCTCGTTACATTGTACGACCAGACTGTTTCCCCTCTTATTACTAATTTATTGAAAATCTATAATAAATTCCAACTATATATTTTATTTATAATATAAAATATTTGGTGTCAAAAAAAAAAAAAAAAACCAAATGTACAACAAAGTGACGCATACGACTTAAACAGTATATAATTATTATTAATACACGATAACGTCGAGATAATTTATAATATATGCGAATCAATTGTATTTAAAACGAATAAAAAAAAAAAAAAATACGTATATTTTATAGCCGATGTAATTAGACGCGATTGTGCGTCTAATTAAATTATAATTTTTTCCCTATCATCATCACCTGATCGATCCGTTAACGCGTTTTTTTTTTTATTTACAATATTTTGTAGACAAGAAAAAGAAAACAAAATTATTTATTACGCATAGAAACGTCGTCGGTGACGGGCACGTCGTCGCGCCCCGAGTGTCATATACTATACGTATAGTCAAATGAGTTAAAATAGGAAAAAAAAATATACGCGCGCGTATAATCGGATTGAGTTATGTGCTGCTCGTGTTTAAAATATAAATACGGTTTAACTGCGCAGTTTCCAAATAGGTTTAGAGTTCTTCTTTTTTTTTTTTTTTTTTGTTTTTGAGCATTATATGTATAGTGGCTCATATTATTTTCCAGGACTTCCGTCGATAACGCGGGTGAAAAATTATCTAATTAAAAAAAAAAAAATACACTCGTATACGGGAACGTATCAATATTTTGATGTATTGGGTTGCACTGTGACTGATGTCGAAGATAATAAGGCTTCGGCGTGTCCCCGCTATGGGTTGTTGTAATAATTTGACGTACAAGCACATATTATTATTATTATTATTATTATTATTATATGTACAAGTGCGTGTATTATTATTATTATTATAAAACGTATATTTTATATAAACGGGTCAACGGAGAAACGCGATACTACTAATTTGAAAACAAAGAGGGGAAAATTTCGAAACCATACGAGTGTTATGTATACGCGTGTATATAATATAATAATAATAATAATTATTAAACGTCGTATTATTATTTTTATTATTTCCCCTCCTCCTTCTCCTTTGGAATATGTGCTTACGACATACATAAATATATATATATATATATACATCGAACGAACAGTACGCTATTAATAAGGGGGCGAATGCTCTGTGGAGTTTTGAACTCTTTCTCTGTTTATTATAAGCTCTAAAAACGTTTTGGAGGAACGGGTTTTTATAATAATATATTATATCATAACAATAATAACGCTCACGGATTATTTTTTTTTTTTTTTTTTTTGTTATCGCACTAAAGCGAGTATTGAAATACGCGTTATAAATACTCAAAAAAAAAAAAGTATCGTTTTAATTACGAAAATACCTACTATACGTATAAAATATCACACACGAGATATCGCGACAATTGCAGTGAATAACTGATTTTAAATAATCGGTAAATATATACTAAATATATATAAAAAACCTTCTAAATAGATTATGAGATTTACGAAAAACAGTGAATTTAACGGGTATTAAAACACGCCAAAACCGGGATAGAATAACGTTAAAAAAAAACCCGTTTCGAATACGCAATTTTTTTTTTTTTTACGCATCGTGCGTAAAACGTTATTTTATATAGTTTATATAATTCGCTATTTTTTTTTTTTTTTATTCGACAATTACAATATCAGCGAACTACGAGCGGAGAACCCTCGGGTGCTCTGATTATAACGCGTAGAAAAACGCGAGCGTGTAATCGAACGCGCATAATACTCATACGCGACAATAACGCGTAGGCGAAGAGCCGAAATAATAGCGCGCCCCTCTCGGATTCGCTCTTTTTTTCGTTTTTCGTTTTTTTTTTTTTTTTTTTTAATTAATTTCTCCCATACAGACTCGTAAAATCGAAATCCGAAAACAAGTCTGACAATCGATTTTTTTTTCTGATTGAAAACGCCCGCGTCCCTCTCATTCCGGTGCCCGACGACCCTCAGAGAACTAACCCGTCAATGATTTATTCCGCGAGACGTATACGACGCGAACGTTAAATCTCGGTTTTTTTTTTCTCGTCCCGTACGCGCGAGAACTCCGGTGTTCTCTTTGGACACCGGGAAATTTTCTACAAAAAAAAAAAAAAACGTCTATCGTACATCGTTATTTTTAACCAATTGAAATAATAACGAAAACGAGTGGTTATAACGCACACGAAATCCGTGTTATCGTCCTAAAACAATGCGGTAAACCTCATAAAACACGACGTATCACAATAATCGACATTTTTTTTTCATATTTAGATAACATTTCACGAGCTGGAATTCTTTTCGTAAAATTTCTATCGAATACCGTCTATTATATCTACTCGGCCGTTCAATTAACTGTGTTACACGAACGGTTCAATTTATTTTTAAAAATCTAAATCGAATCGTTTTAGATATTTTTAAAGTCTATTTGAATTATATATATTTTTTTTTTTTCGAAATTCGGGTTCGCGCCTGCAGAGTTCAACTTGTTAAAACTCTTGTCGCGCAAAAGGAAAAGTTAGATTTGATCAACCGATTTCGCGCGGTCGCAGAACTCGTGTGCGTGATCGATTAAATATATATTTGTATAGGTATCGACTTCGTGTCTTGTGGCGGTTTTATTCGAAATGGAAAAAAAATATGTATACGAAATATATTTTCTCGTATTACTTGTAGTTGGCGAATCGTTGTTACGTTGTTACAACCTATTTACGTATTGACATTCAATGTTTGAAATCAGTAAAAGTAATGGTAAAAAAAAAAAAAAAAAAAACCAGTGAATCGTCGTCAGAGTTTGCAAGTAGCAATTGAAAACGAATATTTTCGTTTATTGATTTTGTCCGTCCGTTTTTTTTTTTTTTTTCAAAATCGGCCGTACAGACCAGCCGTGCGCAAACACAATACGGTTAAAATAAAACGATCGTCGCGACGCGCCCGAAGAATGATTCGTCGAAAACGATTTCCGGACGAGAAGAGAACGAAGACGATATTTTAATTGTATTAAAGTTTTTATCTATCGTGTATTTGACTAATCGTTCCGAAAATCTAAATTACTACTCGACTTCGTACAATATCATTCAATCGATGTTGACGAATTTTTTTTTTCTTTTACCCCGTTTTATATATATATATATATATATAATATGAATTCGGGGACTCTCTTATTTTTCCCTACTCGTATCACATCTCCTCGAACGTTACGTTTCGCGTGTACAAACGCGCAGCGGAGCAAAAGAAATTATTCGAAACGAGCCCGTCGTGCCGTCTCGTGTAATGAAACGCATTATAGCGATATGACGGGTCTCTTTCATAACGAAACGACAGCGTTTTTATCACAGA
The DNA here is from genome assembly GCA_032441825.1 of Chaetogeoica ovagalla. Classification (NCBI taxonomy): domain Eukaryota; kingdom Metazoa; phylum Arthropoda; class Insecta; order Hemiptera; family Aphididae; genus Chaetogeoica; species Chaetogeoica ovagalla. The sequence continues at coordinate 342,509 of CM063749.1, read as the reverse complement.
AAAACGAAAACCAGAAAAACCGAAATTTACCCTTCAGCATGTATACACGCGCATATATTACGAGTATTATTATGTTTTTTCGGTTATTTATAAAACACCGGAGTCGTATAAGTTCTCTCAGTCGCTCCTTTCCTTTCCTTCCCCGGACCCAAAGCACGTCAGTCCGAAACGCCTGGAGAATTTCAATTTAACAAATATACACACACACACGTATTTATATATATATATTATTAATAATAACACAGTAGTAGTAAAAGCCACGCGCGCAGATGAAAGACGTCAATGTTAATGGTTAGCGGGACGTAAATGATGAGACGGTAGCAGGCAGGATTTCTGTCTATTTTTGGAAATATATTCCAAAAAGACGGAAACCGTGCGTATAGTAATAATAATAATAATAATAATATAACCGCGGTATAGTAGTAGTTGTAAAATATTGGGGGAGAAAAAAACATTTTGAAATTAACAACACAAAACGAGGGGTCGTCGTCGTCGACTACTACTACTACGACGACGGTGACGGTGACACTTACCGTCTCAAGTGGGTTCGTGTCAAATAGGCTATAAGGAAAATAATAGCGTTCGGTTGCGTATGAGAGAGCGCGCTCCGCGTGTCGGTGAGGCACCCCGCGTAGCTGCAGATTTCCCGCGCGCGTAGCACGTGCCGCCGCCGTGTCGGTCTTACGCGGGGCGAGTAACGCGACACGTATTTATTTTGTTTTCAGAAATTTCCGTTGTTTTCCTCTCTCTCTCTCTCTCTCTCTCTCATTCTATCTAACTCGTGCGCGTATTGGTCTTTAACGCTTTTGTAATTTATTGTTTATAATTTAAAAAATTTTTTAAACGTATTTTTCGAATACTTTCGATATTATTATCGTTCGCGCGAAATTTCTTCCATAACGTTCCGATTCAATCCGTGTAATAAAACCGTTAGAATTGTAAACGTATACCCGTCGCCAGCCGTAAAAACCTAATATTATTATTATTAGACTGTTGAAATGAAACATTTTTTTTTTTTTTAATTTCGATAAAATTTTTATTGAAGAATATTATTTGAGAAAAAATGAAAATAAATGTGAAATTATTGTTTATTATAAAAAAAAAATAATAATAAAAACCGTTTATTCGAATTATATTGTAAAATGTAAAGAAAAAAAAATTTAATTAATAACGACAAATTGAAAATATTTACAACGTGTATTTTTTATTTTTTTTTTGGAAAATTTTTAATTCTTTGAATTCAATTCTCGGTGGTTTTTAGTGCGCGATACTACAATCAATTTTATACTATTTTTTATTTCTACTACTAAAACGTCCCGACTACGAGACATGTTTTTTTGTGTTGTTTAAAGGGCAATTTTCGGTTTATTCCGATGCTGTGTTAGTTTGTTTTCCTTTTGTCGTTAATCGCGCGTATATCTGAAAACGAACGCACAACATCAAATGGTGGTTACGTTACGAGCTTCGAACACACATAAAAAAAACCTGACGTCGACATAGTAAATATTACACGGTTTTATAAATTACAACGCCGAATCTCCGTTACGAATCGTTTTTTTCGAACACGACGGTTTTAATGCTATTTTATTGCTTTCAAATTCGTACGGTAATAATTTAAAAAAAAAAAAATGAAAAACACTAAAAATTTTCTGTCCTCCACCGTGTTTTATTTATTTTATATTGCTCTACTGCAGTATAATGTTGTATTTCGTATATAAAATGAACTCTGAGGTGATTAGATCGCGGATGAATTTAAGAATCTCAATCTTAAAAAAAAAAAAAAAATGAAATTCTTTGATATCTTAAATTTTTCGATACATAAAATATACGTATAACACGGATTTTTTTTTCCCCCGTCAGCAATCTTTACGAACCGTAACACGGTTATTTGATTACTATAAAATGACGAGGAAATTCTTCATTTTCCGCATGTTATGAATTAAACGATCAGTTTGATTCGAAAAATCTAAAACCGTGTAAAATACGTAAAATTTTGACGAGTAGAAAAATTCAAATAATAACGTTCTGCAACTGAATAGTAATTTGCGTTTTTATCGCAAACGTCCGTAATAATTGCCGTGCGCGCCACAGTTTATATCGGATAAATAAACCGATATCAATTTTATTGGCGAGGAGGGAGTAATTTTTACTAATTACCTTATCGCGAGCGATCAAATTTATTTCGTGTAATTTAATACGTTCTCAATGTACAAGCTATTTTTTTATTTTTTTATTTTTTTTTAAAACTACAACATTCAATATTGTCGTTTGTCGGATTTATAGGTGTTCTCGAAACCCCGTAACCTGTCGAAAAGACCGAAATACTCGGCGTCCAATTCTAAACGAACGAAAACAGTGTATCCGATCACTTATCCCTCATCTCTTCGAATAATTGTTAATCGACGGTTGCGATATTTTCGTTTAATTTCATACGCGTCACACGCATAATGTGTCGCTATTAAATTTTACAAATAAATTCAAACGGTATCCTTTCAATCGTACAATTTATAACAATTACGGGGGAGGGGGGGGGCTTAACATTTTTGTCATGTCCATTAGTGTAAACAGACATTTCTGGACGCTTCAACGTACTAACTAATGGCTACTCCTACGTTACACACACACACGGCGTGTAGTTGCAGCCGGCGAACGCAAACAACGTTGTTGTTAGCTTTTGACTGCAGCAAAAACACCGTGTGTTATAACACAGACACGGTGTTTTTGCTGCGATCACACGCGAACAAGGTGGTTCGCGTTTGTCCGCCGCGGCTGGACTGAACGGTCCGTCCGTTGCGGACCGCTATTTATACGTGTTTTTCTATGTGGCTATCCCCACTTTTGTCGTGCCGTATCGCTATCCGATTTATTTTCCGGTTTTATTGCGTTCGACGGCCGCGCTCCGTTTATTTTCACGCTGACCGAGCGATCAATCGTACGCGCGCACGCTAAATCTATTATTATCATTTCGCGCGTTTCAACGAAATGAACTCAAAAAGATTCATTTTTCTCCCCGTTCTACGCTCGTTTACACGTTTACTCGTTTATTTTACGTAGATATGACTGCAACATATAATTCAAACGTGGCGTAACTTAAATTCCGTTGTACTTACTGTTAAAATTGGTCGCACGGTGCCTGTTATTGAAGTTTCCAAGTCAGAAACGACATTGTTTTCGTCTACAGCGTTTTCAATACTATTTCGTGCAGTTCTATCAATCACTATAACGATATTTAATTGTCCGTTTTCAGATTCTAGCGTTTGTTGTTGACGAGGAATCAGTAACAACTTATTACATTTTTAAAATTCAATAATTTTACTTACGAAGCTCAATTTTTAGAGGGGCTGAGTTTAATATAATTGATTTTCGCGGGGACCAAGTTCTCCTAAGCTCCCCCCGGATTTCCGCCGAACCCTGTGCCTCAAAGGATTATGATGGACGTGGCGAATATTTGCTTTTACACGAAATCACGTTACGAAAGTCAAACGGATTGATTCTTCGGTCAAAAAAAAAAAAAAAAAAGAAAAAAAATCATATCGGTATTTTGGGAATTAAAAAACAATTTGTCCTTGGGCTGAAAAAATGCGCAAAAGAATTTTCGCGAAAAAAAACACACACACACACATGGACTCCAACGTATTTCGTTTTTAATTATAAACGTTAATTACTACTCGATTATTTACTAATTTACCGGATTGAAATATTATTCTTAAAACCGGCTCCGTGATATACCATATAGTTTTCGAAAAAAAAAAACATACCTCAAGACGATTTTACAAGTATAGTTCCCTGCAGAGCAAAACAAATATGTTCGTTTTGGTGTAATAATAATATAAGACTTTTTTTTATATATACCGTCCAAAAAATAAGACGAGTGTTGTTAGAATTCGTTCGAATAATGTATAAAACATTAACATTGACGAAATACTGTTAAATTCGAATAAAAAAATTAATATAACACTGTACTAAAATCGACTAAACATCGCGTTTTGTTGTAATTTATCCGTTTCGTGTTTTTTTTTTTTTACCTATCGACTGTCGAAAGTCGATATACTGTTAAAAGAACTGCCGCGAATCAGTTAAAAAAATCACCAGACTCCGGGGGTTTATAGCATTCCGAACAATTTTTGGACGCCTAATAATACTTATTAAATACATAAGAATAATAACTTATTCGACTTAAATGTAACAAAAAATAAATTATTTAGCAGAAAAGAATTACGAATTTTTTACCCGAGTTTGAAAATCGGTGATGATTGGCATTTTTGGGACATTTGGTTGAAAAAAACACTCTATTCGTATATTTTCTATGGAAAACAAATATTTAAAAAAAAATTTTTTATTTTCTAAACAACGTTCGTCATCGATGTATACAATAATATCGCCAAGAAATACGTTTATAAATCTCGCGTATATTATATAATGAGAATTCATGAGAAACGAGAGTATATGTACATATTATAGTCCGCAGCCGTCTGTTATTTATTTTATATATTATTATTATTATTATTATTATTATTATTATTATTATATCGTACGAACCGGTTTTTGGAGAGGGCAATCTCTACGTGGCTGGCACGAATAGTGTGTGTGTGTGTGTGTTCTTATTTGGATATCTTTGAATCTCTTTTTTCTTTTGCACGCACGCACGCGAAAATAAACGCGTCACAATATGTATGTAAGCGACTATGTCTTGTTGTATTTGTTTTCTTTTTTTATGCACTGCGTACACGACGTTACATGAACAAAAATCGCAAACGTCACGACCTGCAAACATTTATATATAATAATAATAATTATTAATATAAACTCGTAGCATATATATATATATATATATATATATAGAAAATAATTTATTTCTAAGCCAATATAATATGATATATTATCGTGTTGGAAATTTTTGCATTTAAACGCAGATTCGGTCAAGTATTCCGAATAATTTTTAAAGCTCGATCATATTTTCAATAATAAAAACAATAACATATTACTTAAATGTAAAAAAAAAAAAAAAAAAATAAGTGTTTCAGACAAAAAAATGACGAGTATAGCAACTTAATAATTAGCCATATTCAAAAAGTCGAGTACAATTATTTAATTACACCGAGTTATTATAATCGTGTTATATTTCATATAACTACTTTTGGTACTATTAATTTACTCGTTTAGTTATATTTCGTTAATTTACTATTTAAAGAAAAAAATCCTAATACATATTTATAAACTGTTTTTATATTAATGTTGCTGAAAAGTAGTAAAAAATAAAAATAAAAAATATTCTAAAAGTACTTTGAAATGATTTTCGTGTGAAGTATTCGAAAGTATTTAGGAAATATTATTTGTCACGAAGTATTCGCATTATTCGGAACACTTTATTTCGAATTGTTCGATACAAAAGAGTCTGTTCGTATGCGAGAACGTGGCTTTTACGACATTCGAACTCGAATTCAGCGAAACGGAGGTCGTTTCGATATTTGCTTATTTTTTTTTTTTGCTCTCAACTTCTTCGAGTCTGTGCCTCGGTGGAAAACGACGTCGTGGCTGGCCCGACGTCAAAAGCCGCAGAGAATGTGTGCAGCTATACGTGGCGCTATCAAAATGGATTTAAAAAAAAAATTCTCTTTGCATTTCATGGACTAATGCTTGCGGCAAAAGATTATTGAATACATCACGCTACGGTCCTTAGGAATCCTTAGAAATGATAGCGCGATGGGACGTGCGAGACATAATTGATTATCGCGTTGAAGAATCCGAGTTTAACTGAAATATTTTCTTCTTTTTTTTATATACACAAGTTTGCAACACCGACGACGAATTGAACGGAATTCGAATCGTTACAAGAGATCGGATTTTTTTTATCCACTCTACGGGCAACGAACGGGCGCGGGGACGACCTAACCCCGTCGTATCATCCGATACGTACGGTTTGTGCGACGCGCGTTTATAACCCCGACGAAAACTGTCTAATTTTATTTATACATATTACGCGTACGTTTCTCTTTTTAAAAATATTCGTCTTTTCCGGCACGAGGCAGATGTCAGAACAGTATATGATATAATAATAATAATAATAATAATACGAACGCTCGCAACGGGTTCCAGATTTACTGAGGAATTCGTCCCTCGCGGCAGCCGCCACTGTTTGTACCGCAGCACGAAATATCGCCCGTACGTACGTAGCTGCTATCGCGGACGTATTCCCCGCTGCTGCTGCGAGTGTGCAAAGCTGCGTACCGGGGGGGGGAGACGCGGCTTATGTGCCGCGTACGATTCAACCCCAATATCGTCGCTATACACACACACACACACACAATAAATCACCCCACGATTTTTCGAGAGTCTTATAAATATGTCAAAAAATCCGCTGAACGTTTCCTGAAATATAAACTATATGGGAGAAGAGAACGTATTGCGATATATATACCGTGTGGTTGTGTTTTTTTGCTCCTTTCCTTCCCTCCGCGCCGAACGGTTTTTTTTCCGTCGTCGTTATTGTCGCGTATGCGTGTGTATAATTCTTTTTTTTTCTCTTTCTTTCTCTCCTTTCCACCCGTCCATTCCGCGCGAGAAAGAAACGAAGAGAATAAAATATTAAGAACACCGGCTATTACCGGCCGGTACGTATTTTAATAATAATAATAATAATAATAAGCGTCTGTGCACACAGCTACGACGGAGTTGTGTGCGCTTACACGCTTAAGCGTCCGCGGCGAGACGCTAACTTTTTTTTACACGCATGGGAATTGTTTTTTATCGATTTGAAAAATAATAGTTAAAAAAAAAAAAAAAGAAAAAGAAAAACCGATAGCGAACGAGAACGCCATCAGTATCGAATATTACTTGCGGACAAATAATTCCGTTATTAATAATTATTGGTAGGATTTACAAGCGATCGAAAAAAATATACATTTTATTTACAGAAAAAAAAAATCTGTACACCGATTGCTCAATCATAAATGACAATTAACAGTTGTTTATTATTTATGATTATAAGATATTTAAATATCACACATTGTGATAATGTGTGTTGCTTAAAATTTTCGAATATACCGACAAACGACGATTGGGGACTTGTGTTGATTAAATGACTCCTCCTGTCCGCATCGCACAACTGAGTGTTTAAACGATGCGATTCGGCGAATTCTTTTGTATTAATATATTTTCAACGAATTAAGATGTAACAAAAACATTTATCGAATATAAATACCGTTAGATATTCGTTTGATTTTCAAATAGTCTAAATACGCATTCGTACGCGTTTCATATGTTCAAAATATGCAAAAAAAAAAAAATTGTTTTTTCTATCTAATTGAGAATTAGTCAAATCGTAGGCGTAACTGACAACCGACGTATATGGTCTAGAGGAAAAATAAAACACACGCAAATGCGTACGATTTCTGAGCCGTATACGGTTATTACAACGTTTATAAATCCGAATGCGAGGCGATAAATCATTTTAAAATTCCAATACTCTTAATCACGCGCAAAAGTAATTTTCCGCGGGGAAAAAAGCGAATGAATTCGTTTTGTCGAAAAACTCGGAAAGGTTTATGTAAAAGAAAACAAAAATGTGACTTTCGATTTTTTTTTGCAAATACGTATGTTTAGATGAAGTAACACGTGTTATATAATCGTATTAAATTTTTTAAGTCTAAAAATCAAAAAGAAAATTATCTATTTGTTGAGCGTCGCGAGTTTTCTATACGGCCCGTTACAGTAGTACGCGAGAAACGCACAATAATAATAATAATAATCGATTTCGACGACGAAATCACGTTTTCGCCTAATTTCTTCCTATTTTTAGGCGCTTTTGAGTAAATCGAGAAAAAAAAATGATCTCTCTAAAACATCCGCGTTTTGTTATCGCGAGTGATAACGAACTGTGCAAAGACCCGCGAAGAACAATTTCTGGTAGAAACGTTTTTTGGTACAAACGTCAAACAAAAAAAAAAAATAATAATAATAATAATAATTAATAAATAACCGATTCGTATTCGTCGCTCCGTTCGCGGTATCCGTAAAACGCATTTCAAACAATCTGTCGGCGGCGGAAAACGAACGGCGACGTTCTCACAGTTTACAACGCGTATAATTTATTATTATTATCAATAAAACAACCGTTTTCCTTAACAACCGTTCCACGGGTCGTTTAATAACAGTTTCGTCGAGTGAATAAGAATTCCGAAGGGGTTTGTTTACGCGCGCGCGCGCGCGTGTGTCGATTAATAATAATTTCCCTCTTCCCCCGAGACGGGGGGGAAAAAAAACAAAAAAAAACAAAACGCTTATTATTGCATTCAGCCATCCACGTCGCGCGAGAATCCGTTCGTCGTCGTCGTCGTCGTCGGCCGCGGCGCAACAGGCAAACCAGAGGAGTACCCCCCCCCCACCCACCCCAACACAGTCGTCTCGCCCGGAGATTTTTCGGGTGGAAAAAAAAAAAGAAAAGGAGAGAAAAAAATTGTTTTCGTTTCGGGGAAAACCGTGCATAGCAAATCACACGAAACCGTCGTCGAACGTGAAGAAATACGACCGCGGCCGGTATTTTTTATTAGAAAAAAAATAAAAGAAATATGATAATAACCAACGTGCGCGTTCCCTGCCCCCACAACAACCCGGCTACGGGAGGAAATCCGTACGAGGTTCAACTGGTTATTATTTATTATTATTATTATTATTATTATTCGTCACCGCGTTATCGTCGAGACACCCCATCCACTGGCAAGCCAAGCAGTCCCAGGCACCGACACTACGAGCATACGAGTCACTGTCGTTATTATTACTGTTTTTAATACAGCGTTTATAATAATAATATAAGGACGAGTCATATTTATTGATGCATGCGGCTATCGAAAACCGTCTTTTTCTTTTCCCTCCCCCGAAATCATCGACAGACGACGGCGACGACGACGGACGGGGCGGCAGGTGACTGACAAAACCGTCGTAGACCGATCCGCGACGGCGATCTATTCATCCGAGACGCGGACACTTTATGCTTTAATTCGTATACTTCCGGTCCGCGTTTGGCTTTAGTCTATAACATTATAAACGCGCCACACACACACACACACTTTTTCATTGCAGACGCGGCGGCGATGGCGGTAAAACGCGATATATACTTTTTCCTGTGCGTCTGTGTAGCGTTTTACCACATCGGATTCTTCTTCTTCTTTTTTTCCTCCTCCCCCGACGTTCTGAACGGACCGACGAATGTGTTATTTTGATTTTACCCACGATGCGCTTTTTTCTTTTTTTTTTTTTTTTTTATATCCGTATCCGAAAATTCAACCAGAATGAGCACTCCTCTACGATCTTTCCGGTCGTAATACGTTTCAGTTTTCTACTGTAGCGAATCGCCGCATCTGTTGTAGTCGGCAATTTGAAACGATCGTTTTTCGATTTTATCAAATAATTTTTTGTTCCCAAACGTTTCGGCGGCGGGGGGGGGGCAGGGGGAAACGACAAAAATATTACGTAAAAACGCGATTCCGTCGTTGTTTTGAAACTGACGGCGTTTCGAGAGAAACGTGAAATACACGACTTCATATATATTATATAAGGGGGGGAAAAAAAAATTTTTTTTTTTTAAAAAAACTTGCTTTTAATTTTCGACTATTTATTGTATACGGTAATTATAGGTTTTCACGTCTGTTCGTGAAAACAATCGGTTTTCGTTACGTACACCGTTTAAAAATTCCTCTAACCGATTACGACGACTCGCTCGTTTTCCACATACGGTGAATATTACCAGACAGACATTAGACACCGGCAACATCCGATTTGTTTTGGATGTGAAAACGGCTCGTTTCATTTCGACGACGACTACACGCGAAAGACCGTCGAGAAATTAACGTTTTCGTTTTCCTTAAGAAGAGGACACGCGCTACACGGGCGAACGAAACGGCGCGAAAATTTAAATGTCTATAGAAGTAATTGTCTAAAAATAAGTAATGGACTGTGAATAGGAGTGAAAACGAATCGCGCGAAAGTCGCTTATTTAAAACGAATTACGATATTATTACTACGACGGTTTTTCGAAATTGTCTTTAATTTAAATTGTTATGAGATTTTGTTCTTTTTTTTTTTTTAACGAATCGGCACAAATCATATTTTTAAGTATGTTTCGATATACATTTCGCATAGACAATATTGTAATTGATTTCGTGTGAACATTTGGTGTTATAAATAATAATAACGTTCGGAATTCTTTACCGCTTGAAGCGATGAAAATCATAGAAGCGTCTTGTTCGAATACCTACGAAAAGGATTTTAAACGAGAGAACTTTTGACTTCCACGCGTTAGAGAAAATCGAAAAACCTTTTTTTCTTTTTGTTTCACGGATTTCGTGTATACTGCGGGGCAAAACGACTCTTCAGAAAATACAAATGCTTTTGAATAATTCTACAGATATTTTAGTGGAACATTTCCGGAATACGCGTTTAAAAAAAAATTCTTTTCTTTTTTTTTTGTGTAATTTTTTCGTAAAAACCAAATACGTTTACGATGACTGTGTCGTGAAAAAGAGATTTTTTTTCTTTATCCGTTAATGCAACGGCGTCGATTTCTTTTTTCTTTTTTATACCGCGTGTGAAAATTTCTCCATAAAATTCGACTACCACCGCGTGCGCGGACGTCCGTCGAAAAAACACCGTGCGAAATCCGAATATTTTCCTAATTCTTTCGGATTCACGCGTACGAGAATATTTTCGATACAAAAGAGAGAAGAAAAATAAAATTCGCGAGATTTCGTGCTACGGAACGCGTTTCGTTCGGTCCGCGACCGTTGTCGGACGACGACTCGCGGAACAGACGTAAAGTCCGCATTGTGACCGCGGGAGGCTGCGGCAATTATTGCGAGATATTTGCAAAAACGGTATACGAGAGATATAATAATATATCACGGAAATCATCAGCGCACTGCCCCGTAATCGCACTGCACAAGAATCACACATTATTATTATTATTATATAATATCGCGTGCGTGTGTGTGTTTTTTTTTCAACGATTGTACCCGATGAAAATGTTTCTCGGAACAAAAAAAAAAAAGAAAAAAATTCAAACGGTCATGCGAAAAATGCGTATTGAAAAGAAAAAAAAACCGAAACGAAATTAATAGATTTTTAGTCTTTGGTGGTATGACGCGAACCAGTTTCTTTTTTTATTATTATTATTATTTTTTTCCTGTTCTTTTTTTTTTTTTTTTTTTTTTGTACATCGCCGCACGTCATGTTATACCGCCGCGGCGACTCCGATGACAACGATGGCAAATATGCTTCTTCGAAAAATGTACAATGTACACGTCAAATTGCAGCCTCGTATCACGTTATGGACCTACGGCCATACTACTTCACTCTTGGAACTCGTCGTCGTACACAGGAAATACGTCTCATTATTTTGACGTCGATTGACATTCTTGCGATTATATTAATAATAAATTAGCGTTTTCTTCGTCGGTTTTTTTGTTTATTATTATTATTTTTTTTTTTTTCAAGAAACGTTGAATATAATACGCGCGCGAAATACGAACACACTCGGCGAAACTCGGTTTGTCCCGGGCGCGTGCGGCCGCGCGGCGTAAACGTATCAAATTTTATCACGACAATTCTCAAAAACAAAAAAAAAAAAAGGAAAAAAAACCACTAAACATTAGTCGACGACAGATCGTTTTTTTTTTCTGCACTGAAAACGCGATTCAAGGTAAACAATTTAATAATAACGATTATAAATAATATATTGTAATGACATCGTTTGTCCTGTTTTTTTTTTTTTTTTTTAACTCTCGGAGAACGAGTAAACGCGCGCAGAGCGTTTTCAAGGCGACGAGCGGTTAATCTCGAACGACATATGTATTTGTTTTTTGAAAAAAAAAATGCGATTTTGGAGAAGGAAACGCGTTAGGTTTCCATATAAATGTGCCATTACGCTGAACCGAGAGAAAAACGACGAGCGTCATCGCCGAATACGTCAAAAAACCGTCAATCACGAGTTATGTTTAATCTGCACAGATATAAAGACAAATAATGATGGAGGGTGGGGGCGGGAAATCGCAATATCAGAGTAAAATATTTTACTTTATATTATAATACTTTAAAAATGTTTTTTTTTTTTTTCAAAACCGTTAGTCTTCGTCCTCCTGTACCATCTGGTCCGTTCTCAATCGCGAATACATATAATAAAAAGGATCGGGTTATTTTTTTCGTTTGTTTTCATCTCCGTACTCTTACCGAGTGTATAAATACACGCGACCGAAAATTTCACGCAGAGTAATAGAGAAATCACATTCCATGTGTGCAGTATTTGTAATACGCGCGTTTTGTTCGGTACACGTCGTGCCGAAAAGCGCGTGGAAAACTAAAAGGAAAAAAACTAAAAAAAATATACATTGCCTAGGGGGGTTTGTTGCGACGCAATCCGAGACGAGGACCGCGTTTTTAAAAATACAACGACGCGGACCGAATTACACGTTTTGTTTTTCACTTCGTGGCGGCCGCGCGACGGGTGAACAAACGCACGGGCCGGTGGTTGTAATCCTATTAAAAATTTATACGCCGTTAGGAGGGATTCCGTGCGTTTTCAAAAAGTTTTATCTACCGTGGCCACAGTTTTCTTGTGCCGCTTAAATTAGCGACGATAATTGTATTACACACGGGCGTATTGTACACAACACGAGCGTTGTTCGAGTGTATTTTAAGAGCGTATAACATTTATCTCGTTCGTGCTCTGTGTGCGCGCGCGTGTATTTATAGTTTAAACCGCGTATTCGTGTACTCGCGTGTACAGTAATGACAGACCGACGGGGGAGGACAAAAAAAAAAATGAAAGAAGAGGAGAGAAACGGGGAAAAAAAATATGCCATCGGATGATAATAATGAAGGTTTGCCTTGACTGCTGCTGCTGCTACAGTCAGTATATACTGTACAGCGATGAGTTGACGCGCACCGAGAGTAATGTATACACAATTTAAAAATCGTTGTACTGTGCCGCTACCTACTTATTATACGTGATTTAATGCCAGTGCTCTGTGGGATCGGTATTAATGACGTCTAGACACTCTTACGGAAATCGAAAGCCAACGTATCGTTATAAGTCATTTCTTTTTTTTCGATTTCTTTTTTTTTTCACCCCCGTTTGCTGAAGACCTGTTGACGGCCGTCGTTTACGTCTCTATCTGCATTCACCACGGTTTTCGTCCGTTAGTTTACATACACTCGGTGTTCCGGATCCACTGCGAGAATTATAAAGCTCTAACGTGTCTCTTGTCCGTTTCCCCCACTAATTTACCCCTTCAAATGCGTCGTTTATAACGTGTCCTGTGAATTTTCAATTCCTTTACAATAGTATCCAATTAAACGTATAAAAACCACACAGTGAGTTTTTGGTCCGTGTGTGTTTCACAGCCTCCAATCTCCCTTGCATTACATTGCGATCACACGTGTATCCGACAGCGTCTGCGCGTCGAACGAACGTAATGCATCCTTTGGCCGAGCTCAAAAGGGTTTTCGAATTCGGTTTACGTATTTTCCTCGCAAGGGCTTTTTGTAATTTTTGTTTTTTTTTTTTTTTTTGCCAACAGGTACAATGACTTCGGACGATGAGAACGACGAGGAGAACGGTCCCATACACGGCGAGAAATTGCCGAGGAAATTGTCGAACACGTGCCGTCAGTGCGCGATGGGATTCCTGAGTTTTTCCGAGCTGTCCGAGCACAACAAGACGTGCGTGCTGCGCACCGGTGCGGCGAACAACGTGGCCACGTCCGACGATTTCGATCATCAGAACGACATCGACGACGAAGACGACGGGGACGAAGACGACGGGGACGTGGACGATGTGGACGACGTGGACGACGTTGACGAGTACCATCATCACCGTCACGGACACCATTACAGCGCGACCAGTCTGCAGTCCATTGCCGCCGTGGCGGCCGATTTGAGGAACAACGGCACAAACCATCAACACTTGCACCACCACCACCACCACCACCACCTCAACAATCGTCATCATCACAACATCAACGACAACAACAACGACAACGGCCAGCACAACAATAACAAGGGACACGAAGAGCAGCGGAGACAGCGGTTGCAGGACGCCGAGAACAACAACCGTCGTTACGGCGGCGGCGTCCTACAAGATACGACGGCATCGGCGGTCGGCGACGACGCGATGATCGCCGTGGCCGCAGACGAACCGCCGTCGTCCGTCGCCGCGATTCCCGCCGGATTCCCGTTGGCCGCGTACCAGGCGGCGGTCGCGGCGGCCGCGGCGGCCTCGTCGTCGTCGTCGTCGTCGTCCGACCCGCACCACGCCGCCGCGTCCGGTCACCACGTCACGCTGGAAGCGTTGCAAAACACCAAAGTGGCCGTGGCCCAGTTCGCGGCTAGCGCGATATCGGCCGCGGCCAACAGCAATCCGGCCATCCTGCAAGACTTGGCCATAGTCAATTCCACGCTGTTCACGTTGCAACACCAGCAGATGATGCAGCTCAGCCTCATCGAACAATTGCGCGCCCAGTTGCAAATCAGTCGTCAGTGCTCCGGCGGCCGAGACGACGCGCTGTCCGTGTCGCCGCCGTTGCTCAGCGACGGTAACGACGAGATAATCGCCGCGGCGATGGCAGCCGCCGCTGCTGCCGCCGCCGCCGGCGTAGTCACCACGCCTAATCAGACGTCGGCCGCGGCTCAGTCGCCGACCGACATACCGCTGTCCCTGTTGGCCATGTCCCGGAACGGAGCCGAACTGTTGCAACACATGCAGCAGCAGCAGCAGCAGCACGCGGCCACCGTCTCACCGCCGTTACCGCGACAACCGTTGACGACGGTTCCGATGCGAACCCCGACGATTTGCGACGCGCAAACGGCGGTCGGCCCGCTCCACAGCAGACATCAACTCAGCCGTTCTACGTCACCGGCGTCTACAGCGTGCACGCCGACTCCGCCGCCTACCGTTCAGCCCGTCACCACCGCGTTGCCCGAAACGCCACAACAACAACGCCGCTCCCCGTTACACGTTTTGCAATCGTCGCCGTTGTCGTATTCGACCGCTATCACGGCCACGACCACCAACACATCGACCGCCACCACCACCGCCACGTTACAACCGACGGCTACCGCGGTGCACACGGCGACCGGCACGACGCTCGTGGCGTCTTCGTCGTCGTCACCGTACGTCTCGTCGCCCATAGTCACCCATCACCATTCCATCCCGTCGTGTTCCGTGTCGTCCGCGTTCGCCTCCTCAATCATCACCAACCTGGACCCGCCGCCGTCGCCCAGCGAGCCGAACACGTTGGAAATGTTACAGCGTCGCGCCCAAGAAGTGCTGGACAAAGCCAGCCAAGGGCTGTTGGCCAACAACCTCGCGGACGAGCTGTCGTTCCGGAAGAGCTCGTCCGGCGGCGGCAAGGGCAGCTCGCTGTCCCCGTACGACGGCAAGTCCGGCGGCGGTTCCCGGGGCGACAACTTCTACAAACACCGTTGCCGGTACTGCGGCAAAGTATTCGGCAGCGACTCGGCGCTGCAGATACACATCCGCTCGCACACGGGCGAACGGCCGTTCAAGTGCAACGTGTGCGGCAGTCGGTTCACGACCAAAGGCAACCTGAAAGTGCACTTCCAACGGCACACCACCAAGTTTCCCAACGTCAAAATGAACGCTCTGCCCGTGCCCGAACACTTGGACCGCGAGTTCCCTCCGCTCATACCTCCGCACTTGAGCAACAGCCCGCACAATCAAAACAACGGCGGCGGTGGCGGCGGATCGCAAATGCCTCCGTCGAACTCAGGCGGCAATCCGCACTCGCCGCATTCTCATCATCAGTTCTCCTCCGCCGCGTCTTCTTCCCCGTCATTCTCCACCGCCTTGTCCAACCTGTTCCGATCCGGCCATTCTCAGCAGCAACCGCATAACCAGAAGTCATCCGACGTCCTCCTTCCGTCCAACATCCAAATCCCGTCGTCGCATCAACCGACCGCGGAACAGTTGTTGACCATTAACCACCACCGTCATTCGCAACACCGCCTGCACCCGTCGAACAATCACCACCACCACCACCAATCGGCCGCGGCCGCGTTGCACCTGTTCCAACAGTTCAAACGCGAACAGGAACAACCGGAGAACCTGAGCAAACCCGCGAACGCGTGCTCGTCCCGTGAATCTTCCGTCCCGTCGCCGTCACCGTTGTCCGAGTCAAGCATGACGCACCGTCACTTGTTGCACAAAGACGACGACCCGCCGTCATCGGAGTACATCGACGACATGGCCGCGGACATGGACTCGGCCGAAGCGGACGGACCCCAAAACGACATGGACGCCAACACGGACGAATTCAGCGTGGACACGAAATACTGCAGCGGCGAAGAAGAACGCACCAACAGTCCGATTATTATCAATGACTACAGGCTACAGGACCAACCGGAAAATCTGTCCAACAAAAGTGAGTGTGGTCCCGTTTTCGAAAATTCCGTTGAGACCTTATGCGCGTGACGAGTTTATAGTCATAAACTTTTCAAAATCATCGCGATTTCCGTTAGTAGCGCTTAAAATTGTGTCAAATAATAATGATTGACGCTGATTATTATAAAAAGTATTAAAAGCTTTTGGCGTACACTGATTTCGTTGATTCGCCGACACTTTTCATCAACAAAATCAGTGTATATAATTAACTAGATTATTTCTTGTTTAAGAAAATTCAAACGGTACTACTTACCGCAGCTGTGAGTGAACGTTAGTTAACCACTGTAAAAAAAAACTAAACTCAGAAATACAATGCTGCAAGAAAAGTTGGAATCATAGCAGCTATTACTATTGTTTCTTTGAACATAAATAATATGTAATGAACATTAAAATTGAAACTGTACAATAACAGACGAATTAAAAACAACGGTATATTGCAGACTGTAATATTATGAGTTAAAAAAGTTACACACTAGTAACATATAATTACAATAAATACGTGAAATATGAATGGGAACAACTTTGTACACGAAGTTTTGCGTAACGCGCGTTGTCGCGCGTAATACTAATAAAAAAAAAAAAAAAAAATAAAACGAATTTTTAACAATAAAAACGCGGCGTTTTTATTTTATTTCAGGCGGTCGCGCAATGATGACTAGTCCGCCACTGATCACTTCGGACGAATCGTTCTCGCCGCGTCCCACGTCTTCCTCGTCCCGGCATCACGGTTCTCGTCCCAGCTCGCCCGTCTCCATGTCGTTCAACAACAGCCGTTACTCGCCGCCCTGCGCCCTTGACTTGACGCCCAAACAGCCGACGACGACGACTACGACTCTCGCGGCCGCCAGCCACATCATGTCCGCTTATCTACCTCCAGCGTTCGCGGGACTCATGGTGGGCTCGGCCACTTCCGCGGCCGGACTTCCAGGACACGGGCCGTCATTCGGGCCGTCCGGTAAGTGAAAAGCGATTTTTTACCGTCCGCGCAGCGAGTGTTCGCCCGCTGACGTTTGGCCCCGGCACTTTGAACGGCGGGACAGCTCGTCTGTACAGGATGGTTGTTCTGTATAGCGCAGTGAGAGTTGGATCGTGGAAACTCCACTGATTTTTTTTTACACTCCTTAAATTTTTTTTCCTTTAAAAAAAAATTCCGCTGAACAACCTTCCGGAAAATCGATCCCGGGAAAAACAAAAAATTTCTAAATGTTCTAAAGTATTTAAAAACATATTTAACACGTGACTTTTAATCGCAAAATAGTCCGTCACGTGTTGTCACGTGAAATAAATCGAAATTTCCGACGCGTAACAATAACGGATAAACGATAGTTGATATTTTTTTAATATTATAATTAATAGAGGTGAATTTCTTTTTTCCCAAAACGAAATTCGTTCTACGAGTTTATAAGTTCGTAATAATATTAAATCGAATTTTAAACATAACGAATAGAAACGTATGTGGATTGGCATTGTAATTATATGTAAATTTCCTCTCAATCTCTCTCTCTTACCCTTTTGTCTGTAATAAACACTTTTTTCAGACGTCGTACAAACGCTCTGATTTTCACACGCGCATAATCTTTACCGACACAGAAACGCGAACGCGGATTTTTTTATGTTATATTTTATTTGGTAAATGTTTTTTTTCTTCTCTCAGCAGCTCTCTCGAGCGTAAAGAAAACCTATCGAAAAATCGGAACGTCCGTTTCTCACGAGACGTAAAACACTCGAAAAATTATAAAATTCCGACGATTAAAATATTCACATACACGATACCGTTAAAAACGTTTAAATTTCGAAATTCGCTGAAAAAGGATTTCCGTTTTTTTTTTTCTCAATAACTTTTCGATAGTGACTATCACAATACGCCAAATCTCGGCGATTCGACAGATCTTGTAGGGGAAAATGCACGAAAAACGCCGCCAGGGGGGGGGGAATCTTTTCGAATTCGAAACGTTAAAAAAAAAGATTTGACTAAATATCCATACGAATTGAAAAAAACGCGCGAATAAAAAAGTATAATTAAATATACTCATGATTGTAATTTTAAAATACGAATTTGATAATAGTCACGATTTTATCGGACAATTATTATTATGAATTAAAACAGCAATCGGTCCATAGCGTTGTGACATAATATGAAAGACTTAATATATTTTTTATTATTGAAAATAACTCAGCCTGTAGTTTTTCTGATATTTTTACTGCGCGTTTGATATTTCCTACAACAACTGCAACAACCAGCTTTGCACTCAGAGGTCATTTTCAAAAATGAAAACTTCTTAAAAATCACATAGAAGAAATTCCATATCTCAAGTTAGACTTAACGATATTACAATACTAAATATCGAATCGTCGAATCGTTATCAATAAATACTTTGTCAACGATGAAAACACATTTTATTTTATTAAAAATGTGCACGGCAATTAGTTTGGAAATTATCAATACGTGTTTATCTATTTATTCTCAATACATTTTTTTTTTTTTTTGTAATATTTTTATTTTTATACTTAATTTATCGGTACATCGGACTATGGGATTTTTCTCTCGAACATGATACGACTCCGATGGTTTCCCTTGGTAGTCGACCAAGTCTCATACAAACAATGTCGGCCCTTAGACGGCCGGTGTACAGGGTTTTCTTTGTTTCTTATAGCGTACATTTCTTTTCTTTTTTTCTTTTTGATTCAAATAGATTTTATAAACTGTAGCATTGGTTTTTTATTTTCTCGGGCATAATATTTATGTAGGAGTTTTGTATAGGCAATTTAAAATACACGAGCATATATGATCGGCGAAAGAGTGTGTTGTATGTGATAAAATATTATCTCTTGTACTCGAATAGGTATGTTTCTTGTACGCGCGTATTGCACAAGTCAACAAAATGTAATAACATTTAATCAAAATATAAAAAATTCTCTATTTCCAAACGTTCTCTTGTAAAGAAGACGTTGTGTAGAATCTTTCTATCGGATTAACAATTTTTTTTTTTTTTTTTTTGGAAATACTCGTTGAAACCGACTTTTATACTGTCGGGGCATAATCGATAGGTGGTATTAGGCCCGTAGTAAGGAATTTTTGTTTCGTCAGGAACAGCTTGAAAATCAAAAAGTAAATATAAAATCTCTCACAAACAAACTTTAAGCAGTTGAATTATACTCGCATTCGTTGCGTGGGAAAATAATGGTCATAAATGATATTGTAAAAAGGTGGTTCATATCGTCGATTTTATAATATATTATAAAACCAATATATATATATATATAACACGAAAATTATCAGGGTCCAATCCCTCAAAATTACGATAGCGGCGGCACGTTTTCGGTAAATATGTGTGTATTTAATGAATGATGCGGGGATCGATGACTGCGAAAAAAAAATTCACATTCGTTATAACGGGAATCTATTGAAAAATACTTTCTCGTAGAAAAGCACGACTTCGTTGGGATTTTATTTATTTCAACCGAAACGGGGGGACTCGCTGCGCGGCCAGTTCGAAATGAAAAATTTGGTTGCGTCCGAATCGCTTCTTAAATAATTTCCAATGTCGAATAAAACGACCGTGTTGGAGACACGGTAAACCTGTAATTTCGTTTCGTAGCGAATAGAAGTGTAATAAGCGTATTTGTTCGACAAATGTTTTCCATAAGCGGTATTGATAATAATAATTATCGTCGATAGAGAACGGATTTACATAGGCGTTTTATAGAATGAATGTTAAGAAAAAAAATCCAACACCGATCGTTCGAAGTGCATCGACGAACATTGGACATTTATCGTTTCCGACGAATGAACAACGGGATGTTTTCATGAACTTTTGAAACTCAAAAAATTTCACGGGTAGTGTGTGTGTGTGTGTGGAAAAGTGGAGTTCTTTGATGATGGATCATTTGTTAATGGAATTTTTTCTAGCTAGAAACACGAGTATGAGCCGCCGAAAAGAAAAATACGCGCAGAGTCCGTAACTCGCGGCGGTCGACTCGGTTTTTCGGACGAGAATAACCGCGGCACGTCGCGCGATTCGATGAAACGCCCGAAAAATGTATTGTATTCGCGTTTCGACCGAAATTTTTTTCCGTCGTATTGTGCTAACACACGGATATAGACACGCGTCATCGGGCGGGACGATACGCGAACATTATTATTATTTTTATTTTTTTTTGTCTTTTCTTTTTTCGCCTTTCCGTTGAATTCGATTAAAATCCGTGTAGCGCATACGTATTCCCCTCGTCCGATCAACGGGAGAATAAATTGCACGCGCTCTTTGGCACCGCGTCAAACACGCTCGGGATGAAAAACGCGTCGCGCTCATACGAATATATAACATAAATATATATATATATACGAGCGGGCGGCACACGCATCGCTGTTGAATTCCTCGCGTTAATATTATCATCGCGCATTATTGTTGCGTCTGCCGCGGCGTACACACGACGCGCAATTGACATTTAAAAACCGTTGAAATGTCTCCGTCGCGTCATTACGTTTTATATTTAGAAAAAATATACGCCGCGCGCGTATTCGCTCTGTGGCTCCGCAATATTCGCAAGACTATCTATAAATCAATAGAATCCCCCTGCGCATTTTATTTTTATTTATCCCTCTCTCCCCCACGTCCGTCCGTCGTTTTTTCGCCGCGGCTCGAGAAAATCCGCAAACGCCGCGCCCGCGATACGTTTTTCTTTTTCTTTCCAAACGCACAATATGGAATTACCTAGGAAACGCATCCGTATCGTCATCATCATCGTCGTCGTCGTCGTCGTATTCTAACGCCTCGTTGATTCAATCATGTGTGTGTCTGTTTTTTCGCTATTTCTATTAGTCGTTGGATACGATGTGCCCGTCTTCTCTTTTTGAAACCATGAGAATAATTAGTTCCGAGTCTTCCACTCACCACTAGAACCCTTTCATTTTCGTCTTTCGTCCCATCCGTTCGTTCTCGATCGCCTTCTTCCACAACCGCGTCTCCGTTGTTTTTCCAATTCGTTTTTATCATTCTGCGTCGTTGTCCACGTCTCGCCGCATGCTATTATACGCCTCGTATAACTAAAACAAAAAAAAAAAAAAGTAAATAGTTATCCGCGAGACGAATCACTCGCGAATATAGAATACAAATAATAAATAGGCCGGAATCAAAAGAAATTTTTAATATTCGCCTCGTCGATACAACCCGAAATCACGTGTTCGGTGAGCATTTCGGGTTTCTACGACCGCATACGTTTCAAAATTAAATAATGGCAATTTGATTTCGACGGATTCGCGGTTTTTGTATGCAAGTTTTCGGTAGTTTATTTTCTGACGCCTAAAAAGGAATTATTGAGAAAATCGGTAAACCGCCTCTCTAGACTAAATACAATTTTGTATCGGAAAACAGTGCGCTACGCGTGAAAATCGGAGAGCACTCGTTTTCTGCGTACAGACATAGAAATCGAAGGATTTCATTTCATTGTCCCGCGAAACGAACGAGATATTCCACACGAGTTTTCCGTACGGGAATTTCAAGGGCTTTTCAATATTGCCAATATCATTCGGAGGCTTATAGCACCATCAGCTTACGTTCGCCATTACGAAATTCAACTACATACGGTGGTTATAGGTCGAAAATACTTATTAAAATTGTGCGTTGAACAACGAAATATTATGTTTAGAACGATTGCAACATTATTCCTAGTGTTATCGGAAATGACAGGTACAAAATATCGTGTGTAAATAGGTATTTTCAAAATATACGTTTTCACATTCTACATATAACACTTACGCTTTAGAACGATTAAAATATGAGTTACAGCGATGCACATAACGCGTTATGAATTTAAATAATAATAATAATAAATTGACTTAGAAAAGAAATGTGGCGAAGTCTCTGTTATCGTAAACTCTCCGAACACACTGATTATCGATAAGAAAATTATCCATCGGAAAAAATCGATAAAATAAACGTTGGATCGGACGGGAATTAACGTTGACGTTTGAAACGGTATTATGGAACTGTTGAGTTTTGCGATGTACAATATTATCGTTTCGATTGTACACCGCTAGATTCTGGTGGAGAATATTACACGAGAGGACGAATAATACTACAGTGGTTGCAGCTGGGTCGTGTCGCGAGAAGAAACTACAATAAGAGTAGTTATGAAATGGAAACGGGGGACGGGAAAAAAATCGTATAGAGGTGGATCGAAGAAGTGGATCTTAAAAGATTGAAAGGAAATTCAATCGCGTATGCGAGTAATGACGTAGTGCGATGGCGGCAGTGACTCTAATAGAATTATTATAAATGTCGCAGTGACGTATTATTTAAATTAATCGTATCGGAAATATTATATACACCTATTCATATTTCTAATAAATTGTTTATACACATTTTTTTCTCGATATTAAAATAATCTAGTACGGATACGCCTGTATAGCCGAGGGGGACAAAAAATGTGTGGGTAACACCGTTTAACGTTCGTTTCGACACGTCTGATAAATTGTCATTATGTGTAAAATATCTTGGTAAAATTTCTTGCGTACTCGTTTTTTATTTTCTAAACGCAAAAATTTTCGTATACGAATTTGTGGCATAAAAATAAGCGAGAAAATATCACGGAAAAAAAAAAGAAAAAAAGATATGATTGATGCGCGCGCGTAATTATTGTCATCGGTCGTATATAATTAGTGTATTTATTAACAGATGTTCATATGCGCTGCTGTCGACGACGTCGCGTAAAAATAGAAAGCTAACAAATGTAAATATTTTTTTTTTTTAAACAAATAAATCGACTATATTATTCACGAAAACGAGTTCTATTTTAAACAAAATAAAAAAATAATAATACCGATCATATCGAGAAAGAGTGAGAGAGTGCGCGCAGTCTTTCTATACTCGTCTTTTGCTAAAAAACGATACATTTTTCAATTTATTTATATATATATTAGTTGATTTTTTTTCTCTTGCTGTACGCACAAACGGTATTGCCGTTAGAAAATACGTTTTTTTTCTCGTAAGTTCACACGCACTTTAACGGACGACAACGATAAATATAACAGCAAAAAAAAAAAAAATGTTTGAAAAGACTCGAAAAGGGCGTAATAATATTACGGTAAAAGAAATACAAAAAAAAAAAAACTACGAATTAATAATATTCTTAAATAATAAATTCGTATATTTTACGTGCGCGTATGCGAATCGTATTATTTATTAACCGAGGCAAAAACCGCGATGAAAAAAAAAAAAAAAAACTTAAGAAATATTTACGTGTCCGCGTTGTATTGGAAAATATTATTATATTTATATTATCCGGTTTCGAATTGTATCGTCGGGCGTTGGGAAAAGTGGAAAAAATTAAATAAACGATTAACGAAATTGATTAATACTATGAATATAGCGGAAAAATGCGAGGAAATCGCGCGAATTAAACGCAAAATTTAATATTATATACGTATCCGATATATTTATGTATCATATTAAAAACGTGTAATTCTTGCAAAAAAAAAAAATCGGATTTTCACGGCGTGCGCGCGTGTTTAAAATGTCCCCGGGTATACAAAAAGTACGATTATTCTCGCGAAATTCGAGAATTCGAGAGTATTTTTTTCCCCGTTCCCGGGGACAACACGCTCGTTTACGATTTCCACACCCGTTTCGCCTACCGGATTTGTTTTTGTCTTTTTCCATATAAATTCTCGACGCGCGTTGCCCGTATCCGAATATCTCGTTATTCCGGTGTACAATTTTTTTATTCTGCCCCCGCCCCGAGGTCTTCTCCGAGAGAATCGAAACAGCAATTAAATAATATATTATACACACAAGTCGTTATTTATCGCGCTATTATCGTACACATAACATATTATAATACACGCGAGTATTAACCATCCGAGGCGACGGTCTCCGGGCACATGTGCGTCACGTGTCTTTTTTTAAAACACCCAAATAATATACATATAACGTTACTATTATTTTCATTATAAAATATATAAACCACACGCGCACACACATATCGCACGTCGAATGACACAGTCGTGTATCGGCACGTTATATTTATATAATAATACGCACATTTTGTATTTTAATTAAAAAACATAAATTATTATAAATATCGCGTCGTCGTCGTCGTCGTCGCTTTTAACGGCGACGGAGACGTTTCTGTTTTTGTCTTTTCTCCCTCCGCCGACAACGCTGAGATTATTCCTCGAGAAATTATCGTCGCGCCGTGTCTCGATCGTCGTATAAATCAACGGGCGAATTTACATTTCACACAAAACTCTCGATAACCGAAAACGAAATGGTAAAATAATTTATTGGTCGTTTACGGTGAACGGGAGGCAGGGGAGCAAAAAAAAAAAAAATCGAGTATACACTCGATAACATTTCTTTTTTTTTTTTTTTTTAATTTCCCCTCCCACGTAATATCACATTTATCGCGAATGAATTTAAAAAATAAATACGTCTCGCGCGTATAAAAAGCATTTGTAATTTTCCTTTTATTATGTTCCTTTTATAAAATTAATACACGTGAACGCGTAATCTCGCGTGCGTGTGGAATTCGTCGTAAATATTATTCGATGAAATTATTATTCGGAAAAAAATCGAAAAAAAATTCTCGTCTGATCGTTGCGGAATAGGTGCGCGCGCGCGCGTTTTGTTGGCGTCAAACAATAATAGGTATTTATTACGAAAAATTTTACAATTTTTTTTCCCACCCTCGGCTCTCCTACACGTTGACGCGCGGACAAGGTTAAATCGAACAGTATACTGGGAAATACAATTTGTTTATATTTATGAAATATTTATTGTCTAAGATTATCCGCGCATGTAAAATTACAATATCTCGAGACAACTGCAATATATACTGCGTTGCGAAATATTAATAAATAATGGTAAAAAAAAACTCATTTTTTTTCTACGTTTATTATTTTATAAAATTTTCGTATAAAACATCGCGCTCTTAAAACTCGCGTTTTCGCTTCTATAATGTTTTTTATTCTTTAGGGCTACTTTTCCATAAAACTGCGGTGTAAAACAAAAAACCCGATCGTTCCGCGTGGAAATTTCTTCTTTTTAATTACATAAAAAAAAGAAAAAAATTAATTAAAATCCGTCTCGTCGTCAGCAGTTATCTGCGCCATCACGACGCTTCATAATATATCGCGCGCGCGCGTGTCGTTATAATTCACTCGATTTTAAGAGTCCTAAATAACGTAGTCTTTTTTTCTTTTTATAGGTACTACTACGTCTAATACAAACCATACGGTGGCGTTTATCCTTTATAAATTATCGGTGTGTGTTGATACATTTAAACATCAAATAACGAAATTTGTTTACACCATCAAAAGTTTAAAGGGGGAAAAAAGTGTCACGAACTAATTACTAATACGGCCATTCTTCGAATTTTATTTTTACTTAAAACCCGTGCTGTCTTAAAACGGAACAATTATTATTATTATTGTTACACGTGAAATATAAGTGCACAACACAGATCCGTGCACAGGTTTCTTCAAACGTTTTATTCAATATTTCCTACTGTCGATATTTATTTTTGATTTTTCGAAATAATTGAATATCTATTATACCTAATGTTTAGTCATAATTATAACGATTTCATAAATTCGATCTTTGAGTTGATTTTTATAAAAACAACGATGTACAGAGAATTCGATCGCCAAAACACGCCATTGAGCCCGGACACAACACAACACAATACAATTTATGTTTATAAATTCGACGTTAAAAAACCTCGTCGGTAATCGAAACACGCGTGTTGTTATTAGTTATAAAAACTCTGCGAACGAATTATTAAACCACGTGTTTTATTACCGAAATTCACAAAAAAAAAAAACTAATTTATACATTTCACGTTTTTAACGTAAACTTCATTCATACATCAATACAGTTGGCGATGAGTACGAAAAATGTATCGCTGTTTTCATAAAAACAAAAAAAAAACCTACATTTCATAGAACTTTTTCTGTTTTTTTTTTTTTTTTTTTTACACGCCAGCGTTAATCGTAATTTATGTACGACTCGATAAACTCAATATAAGTAATTCATGAGAGACGATCACCCTGCGCAATATAACGTCGTCTTCCTCAACGAGAAATTATAACTTTTTTTTTTTTTAAATTATTATCATTATATAAAGTGTATCGTATAACGAAATTCGGTTTTTCTTTTCTTTTCCGAATTCAATCGTCTCGGATTAGTTACACTGCTCAGACGCAGTTTCTTCATTTTTTTTATTTTTAATATGTTTCAGCGACCCGCGGCAACACCACGTGCAACATCTGTTTCAAAACGTTCGCGTGCCACTCCGCGCTCGAGATCCACTACCGGAGCCACACCAAAGAGCGGCCGTTCAAATGTTCCGTGTGCGATCGAGGGTTCTCGACAAAGGTACGGTCAAATCATCCGAGTTTATTAAACATCGTGTCAAACATATACGCGCACGTTTAACGGAATTCATTACAATTATTTGGACACGTTTTAAAAAAAAAATTTGTTTGCACGTCGCGTGGAAAATGTATACGATAAACCGATGTAGGCGTATTGCAACACGGATGTTTATAATACTATTATAATTTAATATCAATTCTTACGTATTTTATACGGCGTTACGGTGGTGCGAGTGAAATGAGTTTTTTTTTTGTTTTATTCTCAATTTTCGCGCGAATATTTTGGCGGTGAAAAAATGTTTCGATTATACAGAGACGGGTCGAACACGCCGCTTCGGAACACGAAATAGAAAAATAAAACAAACATCAAAACTGTATAAAATTATAACCGGTAGTGTACGGAGAAAGAAAACCGATTCGTACGCGCCGTTAGACGGGATAGTAAAAAAAAAAAAAAAATTAGTGAAAATGTAAAAAAAAAAACTGATTTCCGAAAAATTATTTGAAAATTTTAACTTTTTTTTTTCTCTCACTCTAGTCGATCGTCTGATTTTCGTCTTTACTGAATACAAGTCCGCACAATGCGTGTAAATATCAATCAAACACCTCTTCCCGCCCTCCGATCGTTCATGTCGAACTGAAAATATTTCCTATTGCGGTGTATTCGTTACGCGTATTTTTGAATGAACGTTTAAAACATATTTGTATGAATTCGCCGCCAGAGAAAATCGTATTTCATAGCAAATGCAATATCAATTCTGATAGAAATTAAAAAATTACTTTTAACCGAATAAATTACACTATTTGATAGAACTGCCTCTGCACAGTTTTTTTTAATTAATTATTTATGCGAGAACAATGTCAGTCGGCACTTTATCGAGTGAATAGTTTTTTTTCTCACGACGAATAATAAATATTAATAAACGTAACATGTTTTCGTAATAATTATAATTTGCGCGATGCATGGAGAAGTTTCGACAAGATATAACGAAACATTTTTTCCCCCACTATTTCTTCTATATATTTTCCAGATTTTTCTCTTGTCGCGTAAGTCGAATTTGAATATTCGTTGTGGTTGAATGTCTCGGCGATTCGTTCTTATAGAAAAGTAATGCCGCTATTTCGTTCAAAAATCGCACCAAGTATTCGTCTGTAAAAAAAAAAATAAATAAATTCTATTACAATTTTATAATTAATGTGTGTTTTTGTTTTAAATAAATGCGTGTTTTTATATTGTCGCGCATAATATTCGTAAATTGTGAATAATTCGCTTTTCTTCCGTTCACGTATTTCAAAGCTAACATACACTATTTATTATTTCTAGAAATTGAATACATCAATCATTTTTAATAATTCAAATTGTAAAATAGCGAACATGTCGCGCGATTGTTTCAAAAAAGAAATCGAGAGGATACCGATACACCGTTATTGACCAAAATAAATATAAATTTTTCGTTTTTTGGCGCGATATTATATAACATGGAAAATAAACGTTTCGCTATTGAATTGAATTATATTTAATACGCAATTTATTCGTGACAACAATAAACGGTAATAAATGGGTTTTTAAATATTAATATTTTATTCAAATAATTTGTAAGAAAAAAACATTATAACAACTACAATACATACTTATAGTATTTAACCACATGAATTAATTAGCGTATTCGATTTCTCTCTCTCTCTCTCTCTGATTTATGCAATTCTTTTTACGAATGCTTACCCCGCGATAACGTTTATTTAGTAAACAGCGTTTCGAATGTCCGATTTAAAAATACTACGGATTTTCAATTTTTCAACATTATTGTTTTCCTTCGACGTTACGAACATTATCGTTATTTATAAATTATTATTATTATTGTGTTTGGCAAAGATTGCAAGTAAAAATTTTCTTAATATAGATTTTCGAATAATGTACTCGGATTACATTTCCTGCCGCCATCAATAATAATATTAATTTTCGCTGTAAAAAAAAAAAATAACAACGAAAACCGATCGTTTCATTAGTTTCACTCGTATGTGAGTCACCAGATGCGTTTGAAATGAGTTGATATTTTGGTCCGTAGACATAATTCAAAATTTTTTTTTCTCCGCCGTTAACAAATTTTCATACAAATACCGTATAGTTCGATTTATCTTTCCGTTTTGTTACAATTGCGATTAAAATTTTCACACGTATTTTTACGTGGGAAAACGCGAACGAGAATTTCGAATTCGTTTTAAAATATCCAAAAAAATGTGTCCCGCGGAGCGGTATACGATATTTCTCATTTCGATTTTCAAATAGAAATTCTCGATAAACATTCGTTTTGCACATTGTTCAAACACCGTGGTTTTTTATTTTATACTTTCGTTGCGTAATTCTTATATTCTAAACGAGATTAGTTTTGTTTTCAACTGTAAAATTGCGCAATCCGACAATCGTAATAATAAATTATTACGGGTTTTTTTTTTTTTTTATTTACATAATTCGCGAAATAATTGTGAAAAAAAAATAGTGTGTATTTTTCGTTCTTTTAAGATTAATTAGTTATTGTATATACGTTTGTAAAAACATTGCACGCGTGCAATAACATTGTGAAATTCTACACGTTATATTACAATATTGTGTTCAGAAACCGCGGTACGTAGTGGATTTAAAATAATGTAATATTCGCGAGTTCACGTTTAAAAACGTATAATTCTTTTTTCTCCTTTTCCCCTCTCATAAAAACGTTTTCACCATTCAGTGAAGATTTGATAATTTTTAATTTTTCAAACGATTAAAACACATAAGAGTTTTTTTTTTGCATTTTAAACAATACGAAATGAATTTCAGATTTGTGTGCCGACATAAAATCGTACTTAACCGACTTGTTGTACGCATGCCGCTGGTGTGTATAATAAAATATTGAAACCCACTCGTATTATTAATTGTCGCGATATTTCCGGGATACACGTGTTATATTATACGTATATATATATATATCAGAACACGTTTGAAATGCGGTTTTTATAAAACAAAAAAAATTCGCAGGAATTATGAATAACATTTTACGTTTTATATTATTATTATTATTATTATTATTATTATTATTATTATTATTATATCGTCTTTCGATAATTATTATGAAAATATTCCTTCGATTAGAGTATATACATAGAAACGAAAGAAATACAAACGGTGTATTTTGTGAAATAATTTACGATAAAATAATATTATAAACACGCGCGTGTGTGTATTGAACTATGCGATGAACAATTCGTGTTGGAAATTATTTTCTTCTTTATTTTTTTTTTTTGTCTGTGTGAATGGCGAGAGAGAAAAAAACGATCGAAACCTCGTCCGTTTCGAACCATAAAACACATTTGTATTTGAACGATAAACCGACTCCATCATCATGTAAAATCCGTTTATTATTATTTTTTATTCTCTCTCTCTCTCTCTCTCTCTCCTTCAAATCACACATTAACGCGCTCGTCTTATTTGTTATTATTTTTTTCGTGTCTTTTTTTTAACAATTCATCGCGCATTTTTTTTTTGTCTCCGCAGAACCGTGTAATAAAACTCAACGGCAGTGACACGGATTAATTTTCATACAGTCATTTTATAGAATATATTTTCGTGTGTATATACCTACGGTAATTTTTATATATATATATATATATATTTCTCGTGTAAAAAACGATAATATAGTCGCAGTTTTTTTTTCTCGTTTCATTTACCTACTAATTTTCTCCTCGGTTTTTTTCTATATATATTCCTCCCTCACACTTGAATACCTCTAACACACACACACACACACACACATATACATATTTTTTTCTATTCCTTTCTGCGTTTCGATGTGTTTCGCTGGGATGCGCACATATAAGCAGCACACTCACTGTAACACAACGAAGAGGTGTAGACAGACAGTAGTATATATTTATATTACCGTGCGGTAACGCGATTGTTGTATACGTTCGAAATTATTTCCACTCGATATTTACCGGGCAAATCGACCGTTTTCTGTGTTCAATCATATCGTCGTCATCATCATCATCATCATCATACACGGAAATGGAAATTTTTTTTTCATTATTATTATTTTTTAAATTGAAAACAATAAAATGTGTCACGGTTTGCATGCGTGATTGGATTTTTTTCGGCCGGATTCACGCTGTTTACTTTTTGACCGTATTTTTCAATATTATTATTATTATTCGTTTAAAAAAAACATATATATATATATATATTCGTGCACGACCATTTCACCGCGTATACGTCGTCGTCGTATACGAATCGGTCTTTTTTTTTCTGTATACACACGAGTACGTATTCGCGAATCGCGCGCGCTCGTCACCGAACAATTTCGTTCTATGCGCTGCGACCGTTTTGCGGTTACCGCAATTGAACGAAATTGTCGAATTACATTTTCTTAGTTTTGTATATATAATCGTCGAGCTGTAATAGTATCACTAAAAACTAATAAAAAAAAATATAAAAAAAAAATACATTTTCTCAGGGGAAAATTCACATACGGCTTTAAGAATTTCTCACACGGTTTTTACTGACGCCTATATACGGCATTTAACGCCACGCAGTAGGTTGTGTTGTCCACGCGCGGTTTAGAGACGGCGTCGTATGTGTAGACATTCGAAGGGCTACGGGGAAAAAAGATAATGGTCAAATTTTTTTTTTTTATAATTTTTCTTTTCTTAAATTCAAAAATAAATCGAATTTTCTTGTTCATTTCGTCGAAAATTATTAATATAACTAAATTATATTCTTTTGAATTATCTTGTACTTAATTTGTTGATATTCTTTGAGTTCCGAAACTATAAAACTGCACTACTGAACATTTTAGGAATATTGAAAATTATCGTTTTTCCCCGTAGCCCTTCATTTCCAATTGTCGTTTTGCAGATTTTCCACGTTCCGAAAACCTTTTATTTTCGTTTTTTCTTTCTTTTACGCCTTCCATCGTTATTAGTCACGTGGACTTATTTTCAAGTTTTTTTTTTCAGTTAAAAAACGAAAATTGAAAAATCATTTCGATAACGATATGTATGTCGAGCAGAATGTCTATTGGTATTTGCGGATTTATATTACTGACGGTCGGTCGTTTTTTTTTTTTCCTGATTTCCCAACGAACGAAATGATATTACGCGAAACAATATGAAATTCTGACCTAAACGTAACAATACGCATAACATTATTATTATTATTATTTTTTTTTTACATCTCAAGTATTACAAACCCCGTTATGGTATCGCAAACACGGTGAAAAATTATGTTTCACGCGATTTCGGTAGAGAATTTCGCACCTGGTTCTCAGCGATTACATTATTTACGTTGTGTAATCGAAAAATTATGGGGCAGGGAGTGGGAACACCACTCGTAAATTTATTATAGTAATCATTTTTTTTTTTTTTTTTTTTTTTTGAAAAATATGTCCGAATTCGTTTTATGCACAAGTCGTGTAAATCCGCAGACACTTGGATTTTATAATATATTGCCTGATTTTCTACAATAAAAATCTTTTAAAATTTTTACAGTGAAAAATAACTTTTGTACACCGTGCAAGAAAAATCATAAGGAAAAAACAAACGCATATATTTGATCAATTTTGATTTTACTTTTCCTATATATATAATATATATATTATAATATATCTATATCTATATATATATATATATATATATATACACTCGAAAATCGCCTTCATTTTGAAACGTTAAACCACAATTTCCACACTAAACGCGACTACCGCAAAGTGCGTTGAACGCATAGAGATCACTCGAGTCGTCCTCCAACATCGGTTTACCGCTGAAATGACAAACCGTTTAAGGAAAGAAGACGAATGCTCGCTTTTTTTTTTTTTTATTCCACTCGAATTCTCAAAATCATACTTACTCCCCTATCTCTGCAGTTACACGACAAGCTGTTGTATGTATTTTAATCGATTAAAACGAATGGTTTTCGACGAGAAAACAAACGTGCTCGCACTGTATCATAAGGAATAATAATTCTTCGTCTGCAAATGTGTCTGAAATTCACGACCGGTGATATCGATGGTTCGATTTAAGACACTGATTTGCGGTTTTGATTTTTTGGTGTGTGTGTGTGTGTATGTGTGTGTTAGGCGTTTATGAAAATTCGGTCTTATACTGAAATTATTATAAATAACTGCTAAGCGTAAATATCGAGTTCGGTTTTAAAATTATCATTGTATATAAGTGACGTCGTCATCGAATTGTTCGTTTAACTCACGTTATTTTAAATTTCCCTATCGTTTTATTTCAATTGTTATAAAATAATATTAATAAAATACGATTTAATAAAACTACTGTTCGGAGATATCGTTTTGGTTTAAAAATGTACAGTCACCGATTACAGTCGTGATAGCGAGAAAAAATGAATCGCCCGTGTCGAGAAAATTGACAAAAATCGTCGATAATACGCGTTTAGATTGATTAGGTAAATTCGTATTTTAGAAATGAAAAATTTAAGTAAAAAAAAATAATAATAACGTATAAAATCGATGTAAAAAAAAAAAAAAAAAAAAAATTGAAAACCAATTTCCGTAGATAGATTATTCGTTGAAAACAGAATTATTTTATAAATTTTAAACAAAACGACTGCGACGAATGGAAAATGTTGACTGTTAAAAACTATAATATGAAAAGTCTTGAAAACCACGCATGAACAACGTAAAACGTGGACACGCACTACGTACGCGTGTGTATATTAAGAAGTATACGCTAGCAGGCGGAACGATTCGGACACAAACGTTTTCAAAAAAAAAAAAAATGAAAATATTAATAATATTAATAGTAAAAAAATAAAAGTTTTTGAGATGAAATTACGATAATTTTCTTTATCGCCGGGATCAACACCGGTGCACTCTGGACGATGAGACACGACTGCGCACAGATTTTCAGTATGTATTCTGCACGTGTTGCAGGGTAATATGAAACAGCACATGTTGACGCACAAAACCCGTGACATGTCGTCGTCGGTGAAGGCGGGCGGCAGAGGGAATTCGTCGAACAACGTGTTCGACGCGAACAACTCTACGAGTTGCGGGCACGAGGACACGACGAGCAACGCGAGTTCCGAGAGCCGGGACGCGGCCGGCCAACACCATCAGCAACAACACCACCTACAACAGCAACAACATCACCACCACCACCACCAACACCAACACCATCAGCAAATGATTTTGTTGAACGCGACGGCCGGAACGGGAACGGGAACCGGTGCCGCGTGCCGCGTGCCGCCGTCGCAGCAACAGCAGCCCGTCGTGTTGCAACAGCAGCCCGTCGTGTTGCAACAGCCGCAAGTCGCGGTCACTACCGCGGTCAACGCGTCAACCGGCACGAGCACGGTAACCGCTGGCGTCCAGTCTGATCTGTCCGGGCCGCCGCCGCCGCCAACACCGTCAGCTGCACCGCCGCCGCCGCCGACGACGACGACGACGACGACGAAGACGCCGTCGACGAAATCCGCGATCTCATCGCCGCCTCCGCCTCCTCCGCCTCCGCCACCGCCACCGCCAGCACCGTCGACGACGACGTCACAGGTCACTCTGTCCGTGCCGGCCGTCGGTCAACCGTACGCCGGCGGCAACAGTAACTCCTCCGGCGGCTCATCCCGAAAACCTTCGGCGACGAATCCCGAAAAACCGTCGTCCACTACCGCCTCGTCGCCGTCCCCAAAACGCCCTCTGCCCGATCCCGAATCCGGACTGCCCACGTCGAAAAGACAATCGAGTGAGTTGATTTCATTTCTTTTTCAATACACTTATTTGCGCGGAATTTCTTCTTTTTTTTTTTCACTTTTGACTTGTCGTCTCCGAACGCGTTACGACGACGAATCGCTTATTTTTTTTTTTTTTTTGAAATTTACAACAATTTTTACTTTTTTTTTTTTTTTTTGTAAGGTTCGCCCAAACACTTATGTCACGTGTGCAACAAGAATTTCTCGTCGTCTTCCGCGCTACAAATCCACATGCGGACGCACACGGGCGACAAGCCATTTCGGTGCACGGTGTGTTTGAAGGCGTTCACGACCAAAGGAAATCTCAAAGTGAGTGTAAATCCCGTTGTTGTGATTATCGAAATACGGTGATTTTCCGTGAAATTCCGTTATTACAGTCCGGTCGCGCGTAAATAATACTGGGAGAGTGCATCGCCCATTAAACACTTCAAAATCGTATTTCGTTAATATTGTGAAAGCAATAATTAAGACATTACTATAAGTATATCTCTACGAAATACACAATCAGTGTACGAGATAATACAAGTAATTGATTTCTTTTTTTTTTTTTATTTCACGCTTGACTGTAGGAAACGCGACGAAATTCTGCGTACGAGAGAATTCGATAGTTTTCTTAAACCGAGTCAAGTATTATATCTTTTGCAAAAAAAAAAACCACACTTTTTACTACAAATCGTATACTGCATTAAAGCGATTAATGCTGAAAAAGTTTTACACATACTATATATAATAATCGGCGAGTTGTCTTTGTTTTGTAAAATATGGGAGATTCTTATTTGTTAAAAAATGACTTAATGAATACAAATTTGTCTAAAAATTTTCAAAGTCCCCCTCCTACCCTAGAACGCTCGGGAAAAAAAATCGTATCCACGCTACTGTTACTATATCGTATTTTATGAAATAATTTTGTTGCGTCCCAGGCAGTACTACTACTACTACTACACGGTGACACTATTTTATTAATTAATAATAATAAACGCGGACAACGCTGTGTCGTGCACGCCGTTCATAGAGGCGTACACGTTTTTCGTTACAGTGAATTCGAACGGTGTTAACCTTTTGGTTTTTTTCCAAATTTCTTCACGGAATCACGACGAAATCAAATATAACGTAATGAAAAAAAAAAAAAAAAAATGTTGTTTCTAAATTTAACTGCTCCTCGTGAAACGTCCGAATTACGCCGCCGGACAGAGACGCGTGCTAAAAAAACGCGGACGACGTCGACATATTTGACGTGCTTCGATCGCGTTACAGGTGCACATGGGAACGCACATGTGGACGAACGGGACTTCGAGGAGAGGACGGAGAATGTCGCTGGAGCTACCGCCGTTGCAGATAGCCAACAGCGTGAAAGAACCGGACTTCATCCAACGGAGACCGGACATTTATTACCATCCGTTTTTGCCCAGCCCGTTCTTGAACGGTATTCATCAACAAAAGGTACGTGGGAATAATGGGGCGTTTGAGCGTTTTGAGTGTAACTTAGACATTTGAAAACGGGACGCGAGTGGTGAACGAAATTTTCGCGCGTACACGATTTTTCTTTTTCCTTTCAAAAGAAATTACAAATTTCTTTTCTTTTTTTTTTTTTTTTTGTGGATTTGTTTTTATTTTGTGGCTGGACGCTGTCCGCTGTCCGCGCTACCGGAGCACAAATCCGACGGTATACAAATCTAACGGGAAAACATTTGTTCCGCAGATCAACGAGATATCGGTCATACAGAACGTGAACAGCAACGTGAACAATCACATCCTGAGCGGTTTCGGCAGCTTTGCTGCTGGCGGCACGTTCCCCGGCGACATGATGAAATCCGCGACGGAGCCCGGCGGCAACGGTACCGACAAACAGAACAACAGCGTCGTGTCGTCACCGCCGCCGCCGCCGCCGTCACAACACCCCCATCACCATCTCCACCACCACCATCACCACCACGTGAGGACGCCGCCGTTGTGGGACCTGCACTACGACCGACAGTCCGCGGCGGTCAACATCAAGTCGTCCGCGGACGACGGCCATCAGCTCGACGACTGCAGCTCGCCGCAGTCCCCGCAATCGTCGCCGATCGCGCACGCCAATCACATCTCGCAGAACCGCACCGAAGGACTGGCCACATAACGTTTACTCGAGTATTTGCGTTTTAACCGGCTATAAAACACAAATCGTATTCATTTTGAATTATTGCTTATCATTATTATTATTATTATTATTTCGTTTTTTTTTTTTTTTTTTTATTTTATTATTATATTGCGATTTATCGATTCCGCAGAAACTGCCTGTTTTCGAGAAAGCAAAAAAAAATTCCTACTAAATCTGTAGGTACGCCACTTACTATAAAATCAGTGGCGACTCATTCGCACAAATATTACGTAAAACGAATAACGAGTACGTGACAACAACAATAACGAATCTATCGCTATTAAAAATAATTAATAATAATATATTATATATATATATATTTTTTTTTTTAACATAACATTTTATTCATTCGCGATATTAAAATACGTTTAAACGGGCGTTTTGAAAAAATAATTATCGGTAAAAGAAAATATTATAAAGGAAAAAACATTTCTTCCGTAATATTGTATTATGACTGGAATGAATATTATAAAAGTAATAATAACAACGGAATAAATTTATAATAAATATATAAAGTGCAGTGAATACAGGCGGGAGTTGATTTATCGCAATATATAAAACTTTTTTTTTCCGACGTTTTTATCTTTAATCTATAAACGTCCACGTTTTTATATCGTACATTGTGTGTTATTAATAAGTATTATTATTGTCGATCGAACACGCGAAAATCGATCGGAATATAAAATAATATATTTTATTCGCGGGCATTTATTTTTTATTATTATAATAGAATACTTGACGTTTTACAATCGCCGCGTATACGCGTCGATGGAAATTTTAATTAATTTTACTGATTTTTTTTTTTACTCCATTTTCGTTTCAAACGTTATACTATTATTGTATCGCTCTGCACCGTGAGAATTCCTACAGATGAGTGCGCGTGACGCGCTGCGTGACCAAATCGGGTATTCGTAGAGTCGATTTTTGTACTATGAGAAAAAAAACCGAACTGCCTTTTAAATATGACTACTAATAAGAAATTAATTGTAATAGAAAAGAAGAAAGAATAATAATTTTTTATTTCATTTTTCACCTTAAAAACAACTAAACGCGTATATAATTTATATCGCGTCTACCTATATGAGTTTATGTTCCGTTGTACATTTAAATTATATAAAATACTCGAAAAATATCCTCCTTTCAGTTTCTGTTAGTGTAATATCGTCATTTATTATTATTGTACTCGTTATAGTGTCGTGTCCTATAAAAAATACGTATATATATATATATAGGATATGTTAACGGTTATGATCAATCGATTTTATCGAAGTGATCACATAAAAAAAATCATCGTTTTCCACATACCCTCTCCTTTGCAGGGACCAAAATTGTCCCTATTATGTATTTACCACGTGTTTACAAAAACTATATTCACTCGTTTTTAAACATTTTTTTATTTTTAACGATTATTACGTATCAATTGTATAGAACTATTTTAAAAGTGTTACTCTGCTCGTGTACTGCAGGTAATGCTCGTTATAAAACGTATAGCATTATTATTATTATTATTAAATATTAAATCGTAATAAGTGATTTTATGTAACGAAAACAAAAAGCAAAAAAAAAAAAATCATGTATTTTTTAATAATAATTGTTATTGGATTTCGTGTGATTTACTTAAGCCTATTTACGCCTGAATTGCGTAGAACAGTAATTTATACGTTAGCTTTTACCTCCCGTACAACAATAGTGTGTATATTCGTTTACGTTAATATTTAAAAAAAAAATATTACGTTACATTAGCGTTGTGTGCGTTTATTTAACTATTTATTTATGTTTCTAATAAAACATTCGCAAGTGTCTTGCAATACACCGGAGGGCGAGGAGACGAACAAATAAAATTATCACGTAAAGGTGTATATATTAATACCGAAAACAACGAGAGCCCGTCACGGAATATTCGTTTTTGCTTTTTTCGACCACTTATAACAAGAGCCAATGCCGTTTTGATTTCTTTGTCTGAAGACAATATTAATAATTTACGATTATTTTATTCGCGTATTATAAGTGTGAGTTCGATTGTATGGCACAGTGCAACTTATAAATCGTAATTTTCTCCAGCGTGTTTATCATCGAAATGTCCATCGACGGAAATGCGTTTGGAATTTCGGATTTCGAGTAAAAAAAAAAAAAAAAACACCGGCGTTTCATTTCGAAAACTGCGTTCGTACGAATTGACAACAATGAAATAGAAAGAGAAACAAATAAAGATTTATTAATATTATTATAAAATCGTATTATAACGCAAATTAAATTTCATTAGGTGTTTGAAATCGACAATAATCGAAAATATAATAAATAATCCGATCAAATCTCCCGTCGACGGTACTCTTTACTGACACATTATTTTAATTATCGCCCAACATTTGTGTGTACATGTATTATTATTATTATTATTATTATTATTACTAGTGTATATAAGACGTCCTTAAAAAAAATGTCTCTATATATTATTATTATTATTATTATTATTATTACACAAATCCATTACCACCTATACGCGTAATATTATAGAGAAATCGATTGATGAATGTTCCTAAATTTACTAGTCCGATAATAAAATTGTAATTTTGAACGACTTGTGTAAAAAAAAAAACATATACTTAATAATAATTTATCATGATTTTATTGTATAAAAAATAAAACTAAATGTATTATTTTAATTATATATATATATATATATATATATATATATATAAATATATAAAAATATGTGTATAATATTTATATTATTATTATTATTATTATTATTACACATAATATGCAATTAGTATTTAAGACATACAAATATATATATATATATATTTTTTTTTTTAATTTACACTGTTATGACTACCTGTACTAAGACGGTACGCGTAATATTGTTGTAATGACACTAGGAAAATTGATCTTATTCTCATCCCCAATCATTGTCCATCTCCGCTTAGATGACAAACCACACTGTTTTCAGTCATATTATTATAATTTTTATTATTATTATTTTTCGTTCGTTTGTTTTTATATAATATTATCTATTTATAAAATTGCGAAGCATTTATTTGTTATATGATTTCATTTGAATATTATTATTATTAATCCCTACGTTACACGGTTACTATTGTACCTACATAATTTTATAAATTACGTATATTTTACAATTTTCGATTATAAATATTTTGAGTTTCACTGTGATAATTCAAAAATCACACTCCAGAAATAGAAAATGTAATTGTCAAGGGGGTGTGTAAATATTGATTACTATTGATAATTTACGACCATAACAATTATATTATTTTATTACATATATATATATACTTTTTTTTTAGTTAACTAGATACTTAATTTTTTGTGTGTTTTTGCGTTTTACAGTATTAATATTATTGTGTATATCATGTATTGTGTAAATATAACGTAATTACGTAATATTATGGTTTAACAATTAATTCGACTTATTCATACATATTATTATAAAAATAATATATAAGTGTGTACATATTTACGTTTTACGTGTACCCAACTTGATTTATTTAGTTAATCATATTATATTATTATATGTATATACAGTATACCATATTTAATACAGTAAACAGAATTACGAGTTTACTAGGATTTTTTTTTTTTAGTACATAAGGATTTTATTGTTTCAATATTGTAAACATATTTCTTTGACATATTAATATTAAATTTTTTGTGCAAAAATAAAGACAATTATCATGAAGTTTTTGATTTGTAAATGATATGAGACCATTTCTGGTAATGATATTATTTATATAAAACATTACAAATTCGATAAAAAGGTGTACAGTATACGCGACGTGCGTAAAGTCAAAACGCCTCTACACCGCTTTATCCCATCGATTTGAAACCAATGTCAATATTTTGCAAATATTTGCAAATTTTTTAAGTCTAGAAAATAAAAAAAATAAGGTTGACGAGATGATTTTACATTTACCGATGTGCACTTTTATTTTTATAAATCTCTGGAATGTGTAATAACTAATATTATAAAACCAGAAATTTTTAGAGTAAGCTATGGTATTACTTATGGTCAGAGTGATTACATAGCGTACAAAAACAAGGGCTATGAAAAGACATCTGCACCCCTTTTCATTCCAGTCCACCATTGATTACACAACAATAATAATAACTATAAAATAGTGAAGAGTATACTGTAATTTGTAAATAATCTAATTTACAGTTTAAAAAAACACTTGTTCATTACTCCGTGTGACTGATCATGAGATATAGCTCAGGGAAAAATTTCTGTTATCAACAGATTAGTCGTGACTCAATTGTATGGATTATTTCCTCGAAATCCGATTCTAAAATCTCTGGCTAGGCAATGGAACGTAAATATATGTTTTTCTTCAAACATTGTCATTGGTATTATTAAAAAAAAATATAATTTTTTAATAATCTTAAAACTTTTTTAACTACCTCCAATAGGTTAGGTTAACTCGTTTAACAAAAAGCCATTTACACTAGTTTTTTAAATTCTTTTTTAATTTTATTATTACTTTTTTATTAAATTCATTTGCTAAAAAACAATAGTGGATTGGCGTACTTAATTATCTATCCTTCCTCCCTCTTTTTGTTTTCAGTTTCTTTTAATTTCTCTCTTATTATTTTATTTGCTATTTTTATTTTCTTATTTCAATATACTTTTCAATCATTCACATTCTCTGCCGAAGAATTCTGTATATCGATTGTGTGAATACGATAAGTATCGAATCCAATTATTTGCTAAAGTTGCATGAAAAGAAAACGATTTTTCTAGGTCTCAAAATTGGTGAAACTCATTTAAAGAGAATGTATGGCTATCGAGTAAGTAAAAACGTCTTTCTATGGTAACGACAATAAAACATTCTTTGTGTGTGAGTAAACAAGAAAGTATTTTTTACAAATCTTTGTCAGAAACTATATTTTGGTTTACGAAATTTTATATCCAAACTTTTTTTTTTTTTTATGTGAATATTAAATAATTATCATAATGAACAAACTCGATAATGATGAAGTCTTCGTTACCAGTTCTACACCAGTGAAACAGTGTACCGCGGTCAATTACCGATCGGCGAAGACCGAACCGAATCGGAACCCGAAGTCGTTACCAAAACGCTTGGACAGAAATTATCACCCGAGGTTCCAATCGGTGTGCAATTGCCAGATGAATTATCAAAATAATCCTATCCTGAAAACGTGTGGGAGTGTGGAAACGTACCGATGCCAGTGTAACACGCAAATGGACGATACGTTCAGAGAAAAATCTATCGAAGCGAACGATGAAGAGGGACAAGAAACGGAGCAGCCGCAAATACGGCTTTCGGCTGCTGGTGTGGACGTTGACAATATCAAAACGATTGCGGAAAACCTTAAAAATGCCATTAATCATCAGGTATAATTTGATTTTTACAATTTACCCAAATTGTAAATAAATATAACGTTTTGCGATAATTATGTAATTATAAGCCTCGGCTATTGATTACCACCCGCAAATCGTATCGTGGGAATTATAAATATGAATATTGCGATAATGAAAAACTTCTCTCCGACCGAGCTGTGACAACGTTCGTAGCCGTCCAAGAGTAGTGATCAGTGCTAATTTGTTATAATTTTATTTATTTATTTTTTGAAAAATAACGCGTCGTTACACAACGCAATATACGTCCAATTGGTGAAATAATCATATTCTTTATGAAACACATGATTCGTGAACTGTAAAACAATTTGCCCATTTCACATACAAAATATTTATATACATATATGTATATATATATATATATATATATATATATATATATATGTCAAATTTTTTGTTGATTAAGCCACCCGCAGTGTCTGGTAAAATACATAAAAATTTTAAACTAATAATATTACACTTATGATTTTTATTTAGCTTATAGGAATACCTTTTTAATTATATAATTTTGAAAAGGAAGAGGAAAATGATGTTTATAAGGAATTTCGCGTTTCATATAATTATACTTTAGTTACACCAAATATAATTTTGAAATCACAAGTGCGCGTTTTCCGCCAAATTATGTCACTATATACGGGGAAATGTTATGAAATACAAATTTATGACTCACGCTCAGCAAAATATTTATATATAACAATCGTTATTTCTTTTTGACTGTATAGTTGATACAGTTAAAGAAAATAAAAATTCCGCACACAGAAAAACGTTTACTGAAAAAAGAATACAATGACGTTATGAAAAATTTGACTAAACTTCTGAAGTCGTTGAATAACCGAAATCTGAACACGAATAATTTACACGAAACAATGAATTATCAAAAAAATCGTTTTCAATCTTTACGATACAGGCAAAGCAAGTTAGCACAACGTTTCAAAAACCACAGCAATAGCATATTTTCTTGCATACGTAAATTGTTATTATGTGCATGGTTAAGGTGATTAATAACGACTACATACATATATTTAATAAATTTATACATGACGTAATTTTGACACTTTATTAATATTTGTTAAAGATAAATATACTAATACGGTAATTCAAATGTATTGATTTTATTTCAAATTCCATACAAAAAAAAGAAAAAAAACGTACATACTTATTTTAATAAAAATTATAATTCAACGAATACTACACGTCTGTGTTTTCATTTTAGAAATAATATATATGTTTAGAAATGCGTTGTTGATATGAAAAATTATTTTTTTTTCTTCTTGATTTAGCGTATAAAAAATATATTTGTGTTAAAATAAAAATAGGAAATAGCTTTGCTATCGCATAGATAAGATAGTATGTAATACCTAAATTATTGTATGAATATTCCGTGATTATATCCACGCAAAACATTTTTTTTTCTTATGTAAATTTCAAAATTATCTCATTTTTATCACTAGCCGTTGCTACAACGCATGGACAATAACAATAGCTAATTTTCTCGACATTTACAAGGATTTGTTGTCACACATTCGTGATACGATACAAATTATCACAAACATTATTTTTCTTTTTGTTATAAAGTTCAAAGTGAAACGGACGATTTTTATAAATCTTTTAAGTCTTTATTTACCGAAAAAACGCATTCAGAACGTGTGTTAATAAATCAATACGCTACATTTCTACAACATAAAAATTAGGTATTTTATAAAATATCACATTAACGTGTTAATTAATATTATTATAATAAACGATTAGCATATTCGCTTGAAAAATGCAAAGATATACCAGTATATCCGCTGCTGAATAAAACCTGTCTTGAAACGTGTAAAATACAATTGTTTGTTATGTTCTCTTTTATCTGGTCACGCCATTCGTACATGCGTTCTGTTTTTAATTTAATTTAATTTAAAAAAAAAGAAATTAATCTCAAGTGGTCTATAAGTGTACCGCTAATATTTTTTTAAACTTTATCAAAAGCATGTGGATTGTCTTTGAAACCAACGAATGGACAAAAATAAAGATGCAAGAGAAAATTGCTATGGGTTTAGTTGTCAAATGAATGTAAATTTTTGGTCTTACTGTTAGGTTTTTACATTTTTTTTTTTTTTTTGTTAATTGAACCGAATTAGTTAAAATATGTGAATAAAAACAAATTCAAGTCATATTGAACATTTGTCGATTGAATTGATCACTAATGACCTTGGTAAGAACG
Source organism: Chaetogeoica ovagalla (assembly GCA_032441825.1). NCBI lineage: Eukaryota > Metazoa > Arthropoda > Insecta > Hemiptera > Aphididae > Chaetogeoica > Chaetogeoica ovagalla. Next base: position 298,205 of record CM063749.1, on the reverse strand, counting down.
CCATTAGCAACAGATTCAAACAGTAGAAAAAAATAACGACTGTCAAAACATTCAAGTTTCATTAAAAATGCTTTCTAAAAGCTAGAACAGATACTAGGGTTCATTTGTTATCCAACCGATTGGACACCTTATTCCATTTTTTTTTTTTTTTTTTTTTTTGTAATAATACCGTATTATTATTATCTGATATATTATAATACTAGTATACAGTAATCAATAATAATTAAAATCCAATCGACAAAATACTTGGTATTAAGAATTCAGGAAGGTAAACGCCACACTAACCGATGCGGCTAAGCGACTATAGCGACCAAGATACAAGTGGACGACCATGCACTACTTTTGTATCAAACTACTTTCTAAATCAGAATTTAGTAACTAGGAATTCATGCGATACAGTGGTTTATATCCGAGGAAAATAAGTGTTGCTCAAGCAATCAGATATACACGCTGCGACGTCTCGTTGAATCTCAGATGGAGGAACGTCTTGTGACGACTTTATACTAAAAAGAACTTTTTAAAAAAAGTTAGGTTTTTCTAACCTAACCGTGGCCGAGGTTTGAAAAACGGAGCACACGGATTTTTTTTGTATAGTTAATGAATGAAATATAATAAAGTAAAATACATGTTATAGTGTTCCGGCCACACAAAGTTTTTATATTAAACAAAATTTGAAAGAAAAAAAGCATTACATATTACCCTGTGTTCGCGCTTCAGCGCGAACACATCCGTCTATCAATTATCGCCGTAGGCGATATTCGCCCCAGCAAACGAATGGAGGATGACTACTTCATTATTTTATATAAATTAATGAATACAAACAAAATTTAACAAAAAAATAACAATAAAATGAGATGAAGAACAACCGGTGTGTTCGTGGTTCTCCATACAAGTAACATATATAAAATAATATTGTTGGCCGGCAACATACGCCCATATTTTATAGTCAATAAATGTCGCATATACTTGGATGTGTTCTCTAAGCTCTAAATACACAAACAACACTCGTAGAAAGATCCTTTGACAAAAAAAAAACAATAATATTACTATAGATAGATTTGTTATTAACAGAAGTATAATTCTCAAACGACTTTTAATATTATTTTCAGATTTAAAATAGTCCGATCAATATTGGCCTGTAGAGACAGGAAGAATTTAAAAAAAATTAATGGAAAATACATTCGGTGTATTGGAAACACCAAATGCAAATTACTTTAATGAAAAAAGTCGAACGCGTGTTCGTCAATTCTCTTAAATTAAGAGATTTTCCCACGTTTTTATTTTAATATTATGCGGTTAGGTCTTCACCATGACAAAAGGCTAACTTGAGCAACCCACATTAAAACAAAAAGGAAATCTCTAAACTTCAGATTTTACAAATTAAGACAAATCATTCTATCAAAAATTTCAGCTAACAACAAATTACTAATTTATAAATAATTGATACGTTCCGCTATGTCGTACGGGATCCATCTCTGAGGAACCACAAAAACTTCTAATTTAAACATTTTCCAATCAATTTATCTTCGACTTCTCGCAAATGCTCCCTGGTATGTCAGCAACCATACCTTACATAAGAATATTAATGTTCCAATGATTTCTCCACTTACATCGAACTACGCTATGACAAATTACATAGAAATATCCTTGATCACTCAAATGTTCTTATTACAAACTATCCTCTGTTATAATACTCGATAACTCTCCTCGTCGTCTCAAATGAAATCGACCACATGATCTTCTACCTAGAAATAACATAAATATCTAACTTGTCTTTAAAAGTTCATAATTGGAAGTAGTGTTGGTGGATACTCTCATATTATCACATCTAGTAATTAATTATCTTGTTTACTTATTGTATTATTGTTTATACAGATGGTAAATTTTCTTCTTAAAAAAAAGTTACGCGATTTTGTAATCTGATTCTGAATTCTAATAGCCAATTTCGATTATTAGAATTCAGAATCAGATTACAAAACCGCGTAATTTTTAAAAAATTTTTTTAAGAAGAAAATTTACCATCTGTATACATAATAATACAATAGGTAAATAAGAATTTCCTTCTTCTAGAAAACAACGTCTATTTTTTTTTTGTGTTTACACCTTTTGAGTAGATCAACATTTTCTTCAAACGAGTTAAATATTTTTGGAAAAAAATGAATACTAAAACTTTCTTAAATCGTCTCGATCGATACATTATTTTCCACAAACCTTAGAAAACATTGATATGAAAAAAAAAGAATCTTCATGGAACGGTATTATTATTCGCTAGCCTTTCTTTTTCTATTGTTGATCAACGGAAAACAGAGAATACAATATTGTCCAGTGATGCGCGTTTTTATTGAAATTCGATTGTAATCCGTATTACGCATAAATTAATATATAATACGCTTAAATGTGTCTACATGGTTAGGTTTTATTTTACATTTGGGGTTTTATCTAATGTGAACCCACGGTCACCATTCTGATATTTCTAACTACGCTGCTTTAAGTATCCAGCTCTTATCCAGGTCTCCACTACAGTCTACAATTGTCTTTTTATCAGTAATTTCATCGTATTTAGGCCAATTTTCCAGTGCGGGGATATACGAGAATATATGAAAATTCCGAGCGCGTCTCTCGTGGCACGCTATATATATAGAAGAACATCAACCGACGATATAGACTAAGTGCGTGTATATGAATTAAGCGTATTTTATTATGGCTATTACAAATATATACATATATAAATACTATGACGACCAAATGTGAGGTATGATTTGTAAGAAGAAATTTTCCGTTTTGAAAGTAAATTTAGATTTAAAAGATTTTTAACAGTAATTTCAATAGAATTAATTTGCTGCTACAATGTGATAAACAAATGGTAACGTATCTTAAGTATGCACAATCAGAGTGCGAAAGACGAAAAAAAGAATTGGCTTCAAAACATATGTTGTACACTATTCAAAAAGGAAAAAATACCCTCCTTGAATTCCAAAATGAAAAAATGCGATTTGTGTGCTAAAAGAAAGCCCTCAACTACTGGTAGACTCGATTCGAAATGTTATGAGAAAACGGTATTTGTTCTTATAGAATAAACTACATTTAAACGATATATTTAACGAAAAAATGATGTTATATTTTACTAGGAAAAAACTGCAATGATTTCTCAAAAATCCGAAACAGCTTTCCATAAAAATTCGGGTAAACAGTCAACGCGAAAATCGTATAGACGTCATTTGTGCCGCAAAATATATGTCAGACGTCAGAAACCCAAATATTACCCGGTGGCACATCCCGTCTTGTATCCAATTTTACGGTATTTTCTGTTTTGGTGTCCGTGTTTTAAATGTTGTACAGCACCGCGTAGAAAAATTCGAGAAAACTGCTGTGTAAATTGTGTGTATAAAAAAAAAAACGTGAAGGAAAACCAAAATCGTTCACAATGTTCGGACCAAGTTCGGTCAGTGTCAACCGAGAAAATGAAAAATACTAAAAAACTAAACAAACAGTCGAATAAAAAATCAACAACAACTGTGATATCAGAAACAAAATCAAAAAAAGTATCGTCGCCAAAACAGAAAAAACACGGTACAGTTCATGCGTGTGAAAAAAATGGTTCAACTGTAAAATCGACTACCAATGTTTCTCGAAATTCTAAAGTCTGCACGTAAGTATAAATAACGTTAAATTGAGTTATACACACGTATAGACAAAAACGGTAATCGATTTTCAAGTATATTGAACATAAGAGTATGATAAGCATTTTTTTTTTTTTTTTTTTTGTTATTCGTCCAAATTTTCATTTTAAAAATCACGAGAACGCTTATTTTTAATATACCTATTAACAGATCGATAAATTCCGAATAATATCACAATTGTGCGTGCGAATAATAATTATTCGGTCGATCTACGATTTTATCACAATTTCATTCAATCTGCCTGCACCGTTTTAAAGTAGAATACGATTTGTTTTCCGTTTTCTGTTTTACACATACGTATATACACGTGACATGTGAGATAAAAATTAACATCCCGATTTAGTCGATTGACTCGTTTTTGTGACATAAATAGCTCGACGTCTAATAATTGCTACGATGAATACGCCAAAATTGGAAGGGATTTTTTTTTAAATTATGTATACAAATATGTATATAGGATAAACAGTATTACATATTCGATGTAAAATAATCCAAACTCTAGGACGATTATTTTCGAAAAGCCGAGGAGAAATACAATAATGAATTTCGACGAAACAGCATTTTTGCGCATTATAACGGGGGAAAAAAATTAAAACTTTGGCCCGCGTTTTTAATAACTATTGAGAAAATCGAAACCACCCCAGAAAAATTTGTATGAGTATACGAACGCGTAATAATCGAAGTATTTCTATACTAGACGAAAAATTGTGCACACACAGAAAAAACAAAAACAAAAATACACATCATTATAAAAGAGCAGTGGCTTCCTCGTTTTAAAAATAAAAATTCTTAAAATATTTAAAACTAGAAATATTTACACCTATAATGTATTTTGTTTTTAGTAAACGATCACGATGTCGGTGTTTTAAACGATCGTTGAACGTTGAATTCCAACGTCCTCCGAAATTCTTCAACAGACTAGGTTTTAAGTTTCTACGTAAATGCGACTTAAAACACAAGTGTAATACATCTGAAGCCAACTCCGTTAGCGGAAAATTGGATAAAGAAAATAAAAAGTGATGATTTTGTATGTGTCCATAGACGATTGGACGATTCGTGTTCATTCATCTGTATGTACCCTGTGTGTACAATAATTTCGTGTAACGTCCGAACGGCGTGAATTGTCGTGCTGAAATCGCGATTGCATGAAAGCGAAAATTAGATTAATAATAATTGTAATATGTCGGTGATGCTGTCGAGTTACGATATTTCAACACTTTACATGTACGACGTAATGGAACATTTTATATTATTATGTTATTTATTTTTTTTTTTTAATGAATAATAATCGTTGTAAAAAAAAAAATGAGAAACAAATTAGAAAATGTGTGTGTGTGTCTGTGTGTGTATGTATTATATACATATAATATCAATAACCGACTTGAGTTGTATATTTACCGTTTTATATAAATTTGTTATTTTACGTTCAAAGTCGTTAGTTTGTTTGTAACCTATGTCTTGAATATACAGACTATAATAATATACTCCCCATACACAAAATAATACGCTATATTTTATCTCCGATTCTTAAATCCTGACCTCCACCCCTAACCATTTGGTAATAAGTTAGCCGTATTCATATGCCACTGCGCCATTATACAGTGGCGTGTTGAACATTTCAGGGATCACGACCATTGGCAGAAATCGGGGGAGGAAGGGGGGTTTAAGAGGACTTAGTCCTCTCAGAAATGAACTTATAGTAAACTTAGCCTCCCTAAAAATAGAGGATTATACTTCATAAGTAAAATTATAAAATTTTAAATAATAATAATTGCTGTTATATCTTGTTTCATAAGATAAAACAATTAAACAATTGTATTTATATACAAAATAATAATAATATATAAATGTGTTTCATTAAGTAATTGCTAAACAATATTATTCACGTGTATTGTGTGAATTAATCAACTAATTTTAAATTATGATTAATTCAATAATTGCTAAAATTTGATATCTTTATTAATAAAAAACAAAAATTAATTGTTACCGATTCCTCATCAACAACGAACACTAGAATCTGAATATGGACAATTAAGTATTGGTGTAGAAATTGATATAGCTCCGCAAAAAAGTATTGAAAATACTGTAGATGAAAACAATGTCATTATTGACTAACGTAGAGGTGACTAACGTTGTTCGTCTTTGCCCCCTATGGTAACATGCCATGAGGCGTGTGTGTGTAATGTAGATGTAACCACTAGTTAGTAGGCTGAAACGGCTAAAAATGTGTTTACGCTAATGGTTAAAACAAAAATATTAAACCCCTCACGGATATGACCAAATATCCACCTATGATCACAGCTAAGAATATATTATTGTAGAGACCGGAATTCTATGCGTTGAAAATTCTAAAAATAAATGTTTTTAAGCTCTATAATTTCAATCGAAATAATATTTTATAAGCATAAATATTCTTTTTTTTTAGAAATACATGTATGACAGTACATATACATATACTGTATGTAATTTACAGTAAATGTAAAAAAAAATAAAAAAAATATGTTTCTATTTTATAATAGTTAATTACTTAATATTTCAATCAACTGTAGTGCATTCAGGTGCTTCTCCCAACCACAAGTCAAGATGTTATTTTTTTAAGAAATTTGTGAAATCTTGTTTCTACATCATTATATGGTTCAAAGTCTGCAGCAACTAATTAATAGAATGCATTATTTTACACATAGTATTATTAATTTTTAATAATATTCAAAATTCAATCATTATTATTATGTATATTTTTATATAATCAATATTTTAATAATAAATACCCATTATGTCTAAATATAAAATTATATATATATATAATGAAAAAATGCCTAGAGTATTTGATAAATATTTAAGAAAATAACACCTAGCTTCGACCATAAGTCATCATCAGGTTACAATGAATAATAATAATTATATTAACGAAAATAGGTATACAAAATAAATATGAATTTAATAAACAAAATACATAGAATATAATACTCTGGGTCGGCTAAATCAATAAGTTTTAAATGTTGTAACAGGGGAATAATCATATGGTTGTTAATCAGTTTTAATGATAAAAGCAACAAAGCGAAGAAATGTATGGTGAACTCTTTCAAGTTGTGGTAAAGTCAGATGCCGTCGACTATGGGTACCATAGCATAGAACCATATTCCACAATTCGTCTGACAAGAGTACAATAAATAGCTTTTAAAGAAGAAGATAATTTAAAAATCTAAAGAACTTCATTTAAAGAATCCTAATGTTTTCAGGGCCTTGCAGCAAATAAGTTCAATGTGAGGTTGAAAATCTAAATTGAAAGTAAAAAGGATACCTAGATCTTTTTTGAAATGTTACTCTTGTTAAAAAGGAACCATTTATAGAATATCTAATATAAATAGAAGAATGACGTTTAGTAAAAGACATAATTTGACATTAATTAATGTTAAGGTAATTTGACTTCTGAAATATGTTTATTGTACTTAATTTTAAACTTTCTACTTTTTGAAACAGTCTTTTCAATATAAAATTTATTACAACCACAAATTAGTTTATTAAGGCCATAATTATCATAATTGATAGAATTTTTATTTGTAATTTTTTAAATATTATTATTAATGGTTTAAATTTAATTATTTTTAGTTGTATAAGCTATTTTAACATTATTACTTCTATTTAAAATATTAGCAAATTTTTTTTAACAATTATGATATTTCATTGTACAATTGTTAACTGAATTACTAGATAAAATATTAATTTGATTTCACACTTTTATTTTAATTTTTTTTTTTGTAATATTTATATCAAAATTATTTTTAATTCCTATATCAGAAATTTTATTATATTACATTATTTATGATATATACTCATTTAACTATATATATTACTTTTTATAATATAATATATTTTTCATTTTTATAAGAGTATTACAATTTTTAATTTATTCATTGTATCCAAATAATTATAATTATTTTTGAAAGCATGCAATTTTAATTACAATACAATTTTCATTTGTGGCTATAAATTATTAAACTTGTATGGATTTATTTATTATAATAATGGTCAATTAAAATAACACCATAATTTATAATAGTTGCAACCAAAAATGTATATTTAAATTAATTAAATCTTAAATTTAATTAAAAATTGATTTATTATTATGAATACTTTTAATCAAACTAATATAGTAACTAATAGAAAGAAATTTGTTGTACTTTTGAAGACAAATTAAAGTGTGTGAACAGTTAAAATATTTTTTTTCAGAATTCAGTTTTAAAAATAAAACAATATCATTTTTTTATTTTAATATTAAAATATACATATGTTAATTGTTCACACTTTAATCTGTAATCAAACATTTACTCCATAATTTATAATAAAATTATAACATTAAATATTTTATCATATTTATTTATGATTCCTTGTCAAATATACAAAGATCATAAAAATATTTTTATGACAAAACAATATTTTATAAAATAATTTATGCATAATTATTATTTTTGTTTTATGATATTATAGTATAAATAGAATTTGTTTAAAACAAAACTCGAATTGTATTAAAAGATATGAAATTTTTACAATTATACAATGTTCTATAGATATTTGATTTGAAAAATGTGTATAATGAAAAAAATATATAAAATTATTTTAAACCTTAGCAAAATCTAGAGTAGGTAATATTAATCTTTTTTTAAAATTAATTAATATTACAATGAGATTTGCAGTTAAGTATATAACTGTTAAAATTCATTTTCAAATGAATTATTGATTTCCTTAAAACATGTCACTAAAGAATAAAACATTAATCTTAATTTGTAACGTTCATCACTTTTTGATCATTTAATGTACAATAAGCCTCTAGCCAGTATATCCAATAACTTAACGCTTTTAAATAAATATTTTTGAAATGGACAATTCAGTAAATTTCCAATCATTTTACATATCAAATACGCATAACGAAGGGATTCATTGTTTAAATTATATAATGTAATGTTAACTATTAGTTTGGATAGTTTATAATTGTTGTAAAGTGCTAAGGAGCAAAATGAGTAAATGAGAACAGTGGTTTTGATTTCAATATATTAACTTTTTATTATAGCTACGATTACATGTTCATAAAAAAAAAAAAAAAGATGTAGTAAATATTACCTATACATTTGTTTTACTTATTTCTATTAATTCTTTATTGGCCGTCTTTCCTTTTGTCATCTTTTTCATCGCTATAATCCACTTTACTAGTTGTCGTAACCACAGCTGTTTTTGTACAGTTCTTGCAACTAATAACCAAAACACAAATTTGTATTTTCACGTTAAATTTATTTTATAGTTAATTTATAATAAATTACCGGCTTTCGTTTATTCCATAGTTCATGCAACGATCACCGACACATTCGCAACATCCATCATGGAACCATCTGTAGCTCCTAGCACCCATTGACATACAAATTTTCTTACATTTATTCCGCAGCATACAGTTATTCATGTAGACGACAGAACAGTTGAGCGTTATCACATCTTTTGTTGACGACACATGAGACGTATAGTTTTCTAGATATCGAATTTGATCGGTAAATATTCGAATAATAACGATTTATGAATAAATTAATAATAATTTGGTTTACTTTGTAGCAGCTCTACTTTGCTTTTAGAGTTTGGTTTGAATACTTCAGCATCAAAACGAATAAGAAACGTTAACGGTTCCCATCGTTGTTCCGCATCAGGTTCCGCAACAAGAGCATCGAATAATATCATTATAGATTCCGGTAAATCCTCGATATTACTTTGTTTACTCGACACGTCGGTAATAGTCGCATTTGGTTTCGGACACGTTCCTGAACAAAAAAAACGTTAATTATTGCAAGCGTTATTCAAAACATTATATATATATATAGGTAAGTGATCGATAAAATTCATTTCTGAACAACCGATCGAACACAAAATTATATTGACTCGTCGAAATCGATTTCTACAACGCGTCAAAAGGGGGGAAAACAACGCGTTCCATCGATAATTTTATATTAAAACGTTACTTAAACGCGATCAATATTTTAAGTGGGTAATTTATTATTGAACCGTAATACCGGAAAGCCGACATTACGGCAAAATTGATAACTTTACTGCCGGTGACCGCGATATACATAAGTCAGGGGATGCTGGATAATACCAAATCGTATTGGACTCGTTTTATACAGATGAAATTCGAAATATTCTTTTTGTGCTATAAATCGAACGGCGGTATGGATCGACGACGCGACCGAACGCCCGTTTCGTCGCTATTACTCACCCATGCACGAGCAACACTCGCTGTACGCCGGGTCGAGGCACGTAGAACACCGTTGGCAACAAGCGCAGTTGATCAAATCGCACTCGCACGACTGTGCCGTTAAGCACTTTGTCACGGCGGTAGCGCACGAGGCCTCGTGGCGCGTGTAATACAACAACGCGAACGCCAACACCGACGTGGCAAAGACGGAAGTGAACAAATTATTCATCATCGCGGACAGAAACGAGAAGTGCGGTACGACGAGAAAATTAAATATGTTATAATAACGTATTAGTGGAACGCGGACGGCGATTAGATAGCGGGGCAGATAACGAATAACGACGAACACGCGGCGCGATAAGACACAGCAACGCTCGACGAGCACGTTCTTTAAAAATGAGTTCTGACGACGACGACGACTCGTTTTTATTCCGCTACAGCAGTGACGACCGGGGCGCGTCGTACGCGATTTCACATCCGACCACCCCCCGCACACCAAAACGCGCCGGCCGTTCGTTTAAGGTTATGAAATGTATTAAATTTATTTATTTATTTTTTTTCACTTATCCGACCGAAATCGGCGAAACGAAATAACGAAAATTAAAAAAATTAAATAACTTGGAATTTTACTTCTCGGTGAATTTTATTATTATTATTTTTTTTTATATATATACAATATACTGTACTGTTGATTTTGCAGGAGTAGTGGCGGCGAAGGGATGCCGTCTGGCGTTATCTCCCTCGGGCCACGGCAGCAAGATTTAAAGTGTCTTTGAATGCGATAAACACCTGCAATGATGTGCGACACGAATCGCATCGAGCGCGGGCATTATGAGAATATTTTTTCTTTCGCCTTCGTTCGATTCGTTCAAATCGCTTGTCCGTTGCGCCACACCCGCCCATCGCCCGTACAATTTTAAAAAGATTTCCGATTTCATTCGGATTTTCATTAATGAAAGATTTCGCCAAATCGAATGCGTTTTATTTTGTCTATTATTATGTAGAAAAAAATCGCGCGACGACGGATTAGCCCACCCGCTCGGGGTCCGGGATGCCGGGAAATTTCTCGACGAGCCCGCGCGACCACGTTATTTACAAATACGGATTAACGTGTCCATTAATCTGTTGTGTATAAAATAGCGATCAAACAGTTTCACCCGAGGCGATAGAGCTTTTGCACCTGATTACACGTAGCACCTGTTCACCGTGATTATTGCACTGTTATAGTACTCTCGCGTACTCGAAATAAATACAACCGGTCGGTTTTCCAGTTGAAATCGACAGAAAAACGACGTTGACCAATGCGCAATACGTTATCACGTCACGAATTTCCACGACTTTCCTTATTTCCCCCGACACGGCTGACGGCCGTAACGCCCACAGATTCCGCCAGTTTTTTTTTCTTTTTTTGTTACACCCGCCGCGTTATTACTAGCGCAGCGAGTGAACTTCCTTGTAAAAAAATATATCTCGGTCGTTTACGTATTATCGGAATTTTCAAACCCAGTTTTCCTATTCGCGATAAATAGTTTTCGCGTTATTTCAATAATATTATTACTATTTTATTCAACTAAACGTGGAAAACGAATACGAATAATAATAAAAAAATTTTATCGACTTTTAATTATATAATTTGTTGTTGACAAACCGAATGTAATACAGCTGCGCGTTCCAACAACAATATTGTGTTATAACACTATGTGGGATTTAAATTTTTTCCCTAAACCCCTATATGCATGCGAAATATAAGTAAATATTATATAATAACGAAATAAAATCATGTGTTTATTACGTTTAAAAAATATAAATAATTATAATCAAAAAACCGTAACAAAAGTATTTATTTTCTTGTTGAGTTATTTACAAAATATTCATAAACGGAACGCTTTATTATGTGAAATCACCGTTGGCATATACATTCGTATACACATTTTAACAGCCGATTTATTTGTTTTATACATAATATATATAGGTAAACATGAATTTAAATCTATTTTACCATTTTATACATTATATATATAATATATATATATATGTTTAATATTTAATCGAAGAAAACGAAAACGTTTTATCGGGGGAGGTTTTATATGAATATTGGCACATAAGCCACACATTGACGACCACCATCAGACGTATATACCCGAACGTTAGGTTTTAATAACCGAACGTTGACGTTCCCTGCGTGCGCAATGGACCGCTCTTCAAGGAATATTCTATCTTATGGCAATGGTCAAGTCCTCGTGTGCGAGACTTCGTGAGTATAATCAATTTAATAATGAAAAGATACTTTTAAGGACAGGACACTTTATATTTTGTAAGAGAATTTTATTTAACATACTATTAAAGATGGTTCCTCGTTTTACCGAAAATTGGCCCAGTCTGCCCGGGTGGGTGTTAGTTCAATATCGAGGCACAACGAGAGCAAATCGACAAGCGAAACTGTTAGTGGTCGAATAGCCTTTTATATGGTCGGGATCCAATTATTTTTGACACTTAAATGTATTTCATGACCATAATATATGGAGTCATGGAAAAAATGTGTACAGTGCAAAAATAAATATGTAATTAATATTATCCGGAGAATTACGGATGACCATAATATATGGTTATGAAAAATATGTACAGTACGAAAATTAATATAATATACAATTAATATTAATTAATATAATATAATTAATATACAGATAATTGAATGATGACCATATACGGTCGTGAAAAGTACGATACAGCACAAATAATCGATTATATATTTACAATAATATACATTTTATATTTAACAGTTTAATATTTTCCTATTTATGGTTTTATACGAAACAATATATATATATATATATTAGAAGAAAAGAAAAAAAAGATTTGAAAACTGATTTAGAAAAATTTGATTATGATAATGCGCAATGTTATATACATATTATAATGTCAATGTCTTCTTAGGCCATCACATTAGGAAATATAAATTCAATTTTCTCAATCCTAAAAGCTCCACTGACAAACATTTTTTTCTCGTATTTCTTTCGTATCAATAATGATTTATAAGGAATTCGTTTAACTTATATATTACAAAAAAAAAAAAAAAAAAAATATTAATATAAATTAGCAAAAATGATTTACTTCATTCGTTATTAATATTGTCTTATTCGTTTAGACAAACTAACAGATGTAATTAACATTTAAATTTACTAAAAGGAATTATGTGTATTTGATTCCATGTTATTTATTCTTTTATTATTATTTTCTTTTATTCAGCTTTTGTTAATTTCAATAAGTTTTATTTATTTATTACACGATTCCTAACTGTTAATGAACTACTTCAAATACCTACTAGTCATGTTGTAAAAATTATAGTAAGTGGTTCTTTGATTGACTTTGAAGTCTAATCCCTATTTGGTCTTTGTTGTTTAATACTTATTCGTGCTTATCCCTTTCGACTCGTAAAATGTTTGAACACTTTTGATTTTTTTCAATTTATTAAATAAAATCAATAAGTATTTCTCTATTCGGTTTTATATTTTCCACACCCATATTCATAGAAAAATATAGTCTTGGTCTAGTGCGAAGTCGGAAAAGCTATTAACACACTCAAGACTTAATTTTATGATTATTAATATAATTAATACCTATTTATTACTAAATTCACACAGAACTAATAATATAGTGATGGTGAATTTTTAATTTTTTTTTAACGCTGTATTTATAAAACAACGTTCAATACTGATTTTATCAGTACAAATAATATCTTCTATGCTACGCAATTGCGTAGCTTTACAGTCACGCTTAATAATAAATGGAGCAGATAGAGAAATCAGCGAAATGGCTTACCGCAGGATAGCGTACTGACACTCATGCTAATTAATATATACACAAATGACCAACCCATCACAGAAGAAACAAGGCACTTTCTATACGCAGACGACTTAGCCGTAGCAGCACAGGACATAACATTCCAAGAAGTCGAACGTAAGTTTACAAAAACTCTTCGAGAATTAACAACGTATTATACGAGAAACCAATTAACACCAAACCTGGATAAGACACAAATATGCTGTTTCCACCTCCGAATTTGTGAGGCAAAAAGGGAACTCAAAGTTGAGTGGCTTGGAAAACCACTGAAATATACAGAACAACTAGTTTATCCAGGCGTTACATTGGACAGAACCCTCAGATTTAAGGAGCAGTGTCGAAAAACAAAAATGAAAGCTCAAACAAGGAATAACTTATAACGAAAACTAGCAGGTAATAAATGGGGTGCCACACCAAACACAATTCGAACTACAGTACTGGCACTATGTTTCTCCATTGGCAAGTACGTTTTTTATCCAGTGTGGAACCGATCGAAACACACGTTGATACGGCGCTGAACTAAACCTGTAGGTTAATAACTGGATGCCTCAAAGCCACGCTATTGAAATATATCTATCCTTTAGCGGGGATTGCTCCGCCAGAAATACGGAGGTATGTGGCCACATGTATTGAGAGAACAAAACAAACCATCGACCAAAGGCATCCCATGTATGGTTATTTAGAATCCCGAAGGAGACTTAAATCAAGAAGAAATTGTATTGCTAATACAAATGTGATCCAGGACCCTCCCGACCAGCTCCGATTACGTAAATGGAAAGACAAACTACAAACTGAAACACCTGTCCCGCCTGATGAACGATTACCTCCAGGCGGAAACTTACCATGGCCCGTATGGAAAACGATAAATAGGTTAAGAGCCGGAGTAGCTAAGACAAGAGTCCACATGGTGAAATGGGGATATCAAGAAGGACCCGCCGACACATGTGAATGCGGTGAGAGACAATCCGATGAACACTTAATAAAATACCCCCTTGCCCCTCCAGGATGCACAACTGACGACTTGACGCTTGCCAATGAAAATGCTATATCAATAACCACTCACTGGCTGAAACAGAATATTTAGCACATTTATACATATATTCTAACTTATTTTTAAAGACCACTTAATGTATATTTATATTCATAATTTTATTTTTAATGCAATCAGTACCTATTTATTAAGTCCAGCACCGGACACGATAAGAAGATTCTATCCAATTGAATATTATTATTATTATTATTATTATTATTATTATATTTTGCTTAGATGTACATCAAAATTTAAAAAAAAAAAACCTAGAGATTGAAATATATATTAATTAATAAATGTAAATAATATTGGTAATTTATTAATTTATTTTATTAAAAATTATCACCGCTGAATAATAATAAAAAAAATGTTATAATTAATATAAATAAGTAAAAATCCGTATTGTCGTGTGTTTTATAACAAAAGAAAATAAGAAGAATATAGGCACGAATTTAATATATTACCAAGTAATTTCGTTACAGATTCGGATACTAGACAGCGCTCTGCGTGTTATTGCAAGGGTGCGTTTTTGTACGCAGTCGCTTATCAAATATAAAAGAAAAAAAATATGACAAGTAGGTTAGTACGAATGGGGAAAATATGAAAATATGATTAACATGTTTACAAGTAAATACTATCACCATATCGTACCGTGCTAAAGGAACAGGTGTAATAAACACTTTATTTATTTTTTCATAATATATAGAATAATTTTTAATATTGTGATTTTCTTTTTCTTTTTTCTCCAACACATTTTAATGTGCGCGTTTTGCTGATATCACTCTGAATTAAAAGGTAATTATTATTTATTATTCGTACCCATTCGTATCGGTGGTGGTAAGTTTATAATTTCTGTCGTCGTACCACGGTTCATCAGTCACTCTAAAATAACTAAAGGAACTACAATTACTGGTTTAGAAAAATTAATTGAAGATATTGGTAAGAGATGTATATGAATAGTTTGTCTTATTGAAAATGATAAATTTCATTATGTAATGTTTGTAAACACTTTCAATGACCATTGTACATACCAATATCGTTGTTGGAATAATTAATATTTTAATTGATACCTACTTTGTTCAGGATTTATTACGCTTTATTAAATTATTGCGATTTTATCAAACACAACGTCCGTTTATATTATTGTGGAGAAAAGATTTTTTATCAATAAATACGTATTCCTTTTCAAAAATATTCAATCTTATTATTTGTGCCAAAATACGATAGAAATGTCTTAAATCAGATTTGTGTAAAGTCTACACCGTAGTCAGTTCACTGTTGCATGCAAATAATGTAATATTTGTTCTCTGATTTTTTTTTTCTTATGACTTGTGGTTCAACAATTTTAGTTTATGATATATATATAATATACAAGGTCATTGTGTCTATCACCTCATATCCGAAAATTAAAATTATATCTACTACCTACATAACTTTAATAATATAATATGAACACTTATGTTTATTTCAAAACGACTGTACTGTCTGTGTTTAATTTCCAATTTGTAAAAGGAATTTATTACATTACGTAACTATAGCCGTATGTGGATTATTCGTAACTATAAATGTTCAAATATCAGTAACGTATAAAGGAATTGTTTAAACATGAATATGGTGGAATTATGAAGAATTCAAGTTGAAATTATTGCAAATATATTTATTAGTACATAAACAAGTCTTAATAATGCGTTTCTTTATCATAAATTCAAAAACACTGTCATCGTTACCACTCTCAATGTGTTTATTATTTACACCCATACATACATTCATGTTTCTAGATTTTGTTATTTGCAAAATTATGGACAATATGATTACATCTTCAATGTATCAATATTTATCTTAAAAGGTTTTAAGATATAATTTTAGAATATTCCAATCTTTATACATGTTAAACGGAATATTATCTTAACGGAATATAATATTCATCTTACTATCGTTATTTACGATTAATGAGAAATAAAATTGTTGGTTTTAACCAAATAATACTTTCACAGTCAGTCGATTGACCATACAACTACCTATAAAAATTAAACATTTAAAAAAACTAGACTATTGTGTATATGGGCCAGTTTCAGTGAGTTATAATTATTGCTTTTTCACTTTAATCGAACCAGGTACGTATATTATTTTTAAAGTATTTTACCTGTCAATATAATTATAAACAAACATGATTATAAAATTTAATTACTAAACTGTAGTATTACAATAAAAATGTTGTGATATTTATCACATTAATATTTGATATAAATATGTAAAACATAAATAATTATAGTTCCTTAAATTAAATAATTTTAACATATTTAAGTAATTTCTCTCTAGAGTAACAAATTACCCAAATTTTATTTATATATTTGTATGGCTATTACCCAAATGAAAATTTGTTTGACCATCAAAGATATATCTAACAGTCTTTTGGTAACAAATACATTTACTTAATAGTTCAATGAGGTGTAATATATTTGACCTTGATATTACAATAATAATAATTTTTTTATGCATTTAAAAAATAAATTTTTTAATTATAAACATTTAATCGATTAATATACTGTACCTAATTAAAATTTTTTTGTTTATATAAATATCACTAGTTTAATGAACATTTATCTAAAGTTCATTTTTTTTTTTTTTAATAAAACATTTCATTTATTATTTTGAAAATGTTATTAAAATTAAATGCAAGAGTATATTACTTTATAGTGTTTAAGTGAAGAATATGATTGTGGCTCTGCGCACAATAGTATTTAATAATACATTTTGAAAAATAATAATGAACCTATTTTTGTGTTTAAAATTGTAGGCTATCAATGAACCATTGAATACATATAGCAGATTAGTACTGTACAATGGCATACGCTCAGATTGTTGTACCTACACCAGGATGTATTAGCCATGCTGATTATGATAAAATAATTATGAAAAGATTTTAAGATTCCACCAGTGTTGCTCTGTATGTATGTAATGCACCATCAAAAAATTAATTATTAATTGTACTTTTTTTTAATTCTTTTGATCAATTTAATTATTTTTATTTATTTTGTAGGAAGAAATTAATAATTCGAGTGTTAACACGCCATTGACTTTAAACAGTTAATTTTGTGGTTGTTCCAAACCCATAGACAGAAATTGTTGGAAAATGGATAACGAAATTATAGAAAAAAAATCTTTATTGTCTGGTTCTATGTCAATAAAAGTTGAATCAAAAAAAGATTCATTAAATAATCAAATGGTTAATAACAATAACAATTTGTTAGTAAACAAATCCAGGAGACATTTAATAAGTATGTAAACAAATTTTTGGACAATAAATATTTCTTGACGTATTTAATTACTATCGTCAAAAAAACAATGTGCATGTGATCAAAACAATAAAGTATAAATGCTTGATGAGTGTATTCATTTCTAAAAAAATTGCAATATCAGCATTTTGTGTACTTAATAACGTACAACTTATATTTTATAATGAATGTGCACATTGACAATATTTTCTCTTTTTTTTATTAAATTTAATAAATTTGAATATTCTGTTTTTTGTTTATAGCAGATGATCCAGGAACGGCCACTAAGTATACTGATGTACCTGAATGTAAAAATATTAAACCCTTAGATGTACTTTCAACAACTTCAATTGATGATTCTACATTTAATAATCAACAATCAAAATTCAAACAATTTCGCCCTAAATCTTTGTCTGTTGGGTCTCTGTCCATTACATTAGTACCAAATACTAAATATACTGATGCACCTAAATGTGAAGATGTTGGACCAGATGATATACGTCCAATAACTTCAACTGATGATTCTACATTTAATAATCAACAATCAAAATTCAAACAGTTTTGTCCTAAATTGTCGTCAAATGATTCTTTGTCTATTACATTAGTACCAAATACGGAGTATACTGATTCATGTGAATGTGAAGCTATTGAACCAGTCGATATAATTCCAACAGCTTCAATTGATGATTCTACATTTAATGATGAATTAAAATTCAAAGAATTTTGTGCTGAATTTTTATCTAATAATTCTGTGTCTATTACTTTGGTACCAAATACTAAGGTTATTTATACACCAGAATGTAAAGATATTGCACCCACTGATGTACTTTCAATAACTTCAACTGATGATTCTATGCGTAATGATCAACAATTAAAATTCAAACAGTTATTTCCTAAATTATCATCTAATAATTCTTTGTCTATTACATTATTACCAAAAAAAAAGTCTATTGGTATACCTGAATGTAAAGATATTGCACCTATTGATGTGCTTTCAACAACTTCAACTAATGATTCTACGTTTAATAGTCAACAATTAAAATTCAAACATTTTTGTCCTAAAGTGTCATCTAATAATTCTCTGTCTGTTACATTAATACCAAATATGGAGTATACTGATATACCAGAATATGACAATACTGAACTTACTAATATACTATCAACAACTTCAACTGATTTTTCTATGTGCAATAATCAACGAGCAAAACTCAAACAGTTTCTTCCTACATTATCGTCTAATGATTCTTTGTCTATTACATTAGTACCAAATACCGGGTATACTGATTTACTTGAATGTGATGATATTGAACTATGTAATATATTTTCAATGACCTCAGCTGATGATTCTATGTTTAGTAATCAACAATTACTTCCAAAATCGTTACTTAATGATATTACATTGGAACATAATACTACTGATGAAAGTAAAAAAATATTAAACAATGAGTATACTGAAATTATTAATTCAACTGTCAATTTAAAATCAACTGAACTGACTAATAATGTGTTTAAAACTGTTTTTGTTGCTGATGCTGATAATAGTTCTACATTTGTAACTGAATATTCGCAAACAAGTTCTAAAAAAATATCTAATGACATTTTAGCTAATAGCTCTTTAAATATGACTTTAAAACCAAGAATTAAGCAGAATGAACAGTTAACAGCAATTAGTTCTGGTGAAATAGTTAATTCAACTGTTATTTTAAAATCAACATCAAAAGAAAATACTGAACCTATTGGTATACTTCCATTGACTTCAGCTAATAGTTGTACTTTACCACCTTTTTTTTCAATAAAATCTTTACAACCAAATCATGACAATAATGCAATAACTTCATCTAATTGTTATATGCCTAAGATTATGTCATCAAGTGAAGAAGAATCTGTAAAAGACACTTCTGATCAACTGTCTTCTTATACAGGAATTCATCAAGATTTTATTAATATCAATTAAATACCAATTTTATCATTTAAACCTGTCTTGTCTAATACAGATAACGACTAATTTTATGGAAAAAAAAGTGAATACAAGTTTTCCAAAATAATTTACAATTAAATATATTTTAAAATATAAATAATGATAATTAATCTATAATAATAAACTATGTATTTTGTATTCATTTTTTTGTTATTATTATTATTATTTAAAGAATATATTATTACAAAAAATATGTAATTTTATATATGTATTATTATAAATTATCTATATCAGTGCATTGTCCTGTTGGTACATTGGTTGTCAGTGGATTGATCCAAATCCACTATATGTCCATGTATTTAATTAGGATGTTAAAAAATATGTTAATTAATTCATTGGTAAGCAGTACCACAATATTACTGATAATGTCAATTTATTAGTCATTTAAAATCTATGTATCATAGCATAATGTAATATTTTTGTAACATATTGGATAAAAATGATGGACTTTTTTTTATATAAAAAAAGAAATACATTAATATTTTATTTTAATATCAAATTGGATATTTTAATTTGTTCATAGAATTTGACACTTATTTTTAGAGAATGTATTAAAATTTATTTATATTAAATAGAGTTAAAAAATATTTTAAGACATTCTTCTAATTTGACAACTATTGTTTATATCAAAAATCAAAATATGTTAATTTAATTTCATATACTGGAGTTTGAAATGATATTGAAGTGCTATAAATGTATACCAAAATATTTGAAAAACAGTTTAAAATATTTTACAGCAATAATGGCATGGATGAATAGTTGCATAATAATTCAAACTATTTTTTTATCATTGTCAATTACTAAATTGTCAATTACTAAAACTGAGAGTTTATGACCAGTAAAATTAAGTTTTTTTAATATAATTATCTATATTGATAAACTGTTTAGATTCTCGTGCCATAATAACGTTCGCATCATCACTACGTGGAAGTGTAATAATTGTTGAAGTAATAGACTGGAGAGTATAACTCTATCATCCTGCAAAGTGTAGTAAGTCCAACTACGAAATGTTGAAGACGTCTCTTAAAAAAACTTTATTACATATTGGAAAATCTAAAATAAATGTTTTGCAACATTCCACGTGGCTTTATGTAACTTCGATCTTGTAAAATAGGATTTTTTTTCATTTGATTCATTGAAAAAACACTTCAAAAAACCGTGGTGCCATATTTTAAAAATTAAGATGTCATGGCAATAGAAAATATGCTCTTATAGTTCTGAATTGGTGTTTTCCTGTTACTTATCGTTTCAATATATTTTTTGTTACGTATGCGAGTATTTTATTTACCTTGAGAGAGTATTTCGAAAACAATACATTTATGTTTCATTTTTTATCAAATGTTTTTATCTTATTTATGGTCCGCCTGTTACGTATAATAAATGAAAATAAAATGTCACAACCTATTGAAAAGAACTTAAGTAATAAAATTTGAAACGGTTGACATATTGGCTTTCATCACTTCAGAAATTACAGCATACGTGTCATCATCATCATCATCATCATCATCACTTAAAGACAAAAAAACGTAAATCCAATGAAACGACAATTTTCTGTTAAATATTCTTCCTAATAGCAACGTAAATATACTTAAAACATTTCGGATTAATAAAATAAAAACATTAATATATGTTTAAAGGTATTTTGTAAAATAACTGTTAACGAATTATTTTAAAACAAAACATACTCGTGAACGAACACAAAATGATAATCTGCATTATCTATTGCCAGAGATTGCATTTGTAATCTTTCAAGTATCTGTTGATATACTTGTGATTTTCATGAAAAAAGTAAATGTACATGAATCCTATGTAAATGGAAAGTTTTACAATATCAGTTTATCCGTGTCTTTGGTGGTGACACGTTCGGTGAAAAAAAGAACAACGCATTAATTTGGAAAAAAACAACACATATTAGCGCTGTTTCGACAACATTTTTGTGCAAGGTCTTTTTGTTTTCCATCACTGCCAATTTATATTATATAAATTAATATATATATATTATATAAGAAATTTATATCAATCTAACCCTCGTTTTTCAGCTATTTAATGTACTCATAAATTATCATATTACTGTTCTTCAGTATCTAGGCCCTTTTTATATATCTATATTTCGTTTATTCTACTTAAACTTAACATCTATTATTATATAAACGATATTACATTATGTATTTTGATATATATATATATTGTATTAATGTTAAGACAAATGATATTACTTATTGTATTTGAGCCCACATGGGCGTTTATGGAAATAAATAAATAAATAAATAAATAAATGAAAACGTTTTGCGTTATTACGCTGTAGTGTGGCGATTCGTGGACGTACAGCGACACAACATTGATAAACTCTTATCAGCGTCTAAACACCGTTGTTTGAGGCGGATTTTTTTTTTTCACCCAGGTTCGAAACCACAACGATTTTTCATATATCAATGTTGTCGCAATGCTGTTAATGGTCATTGTTGTTTTGTTCCAAGATCGAAAGTCACCTTGAGCTCATTTTCTAACCACACGCCGTTTCCCGTTGATTACTTCGTCGTTCCGTCTTTGCCGTTCGTGGTAATTAAATAGGTACCGATCTGTATCCGTTTCATTGGATTTTGCGTACAATCCGACAATCATGTACACGGTGCTGATAATAGAAGAGTGCATAGTCGGTGCGCTGATCGGCCGAGGCGGTAGGAACATCAATAACATTGAAACGGTGAGTGGTGCCATGGTGAAAATCATGGAAAGCCAAACGAAGGACACGTATAAAGTAATCGTGATAGGCGAAGACACGGCGCAGAACATTGCCACCCAAATGATCCAGGAAATTTGTCGGAAAAAGGTATTGAGTGTCGAGACGAGGATCTCGCAGCCGCTACCGTGGAGTAAAAGAAGGCGTCCGTACAGCACGGACGATTATTCCTTGTCGTCGTCATCGTCATCGCCGTCGTCGTCGTCCGCGTCGCCGTCGCCGTCGTCCGCGTCGTTGTCGTCGCCGTCGTCCGCGTCGTTGTCGTCGCCGTTGTCGACGCCGTCGTCGTCGTCGTCGTTGTCGACGCCGTCGTCGTCGTTGTCGACGCCGTCGTCGTCGTTGTCGACGCCGTCGTCGTCGTTGTCGTTGTCGACGCCGTCGTCGTCGTCGTCATTGTCGACGCCGTCGTTGTCGACGCCGTCGTCGTCGTCGTTGTCGACGCCGCCGTCGTCGTTGTCGTCGTCGTCGCCGCCGCCGCCGCCGAGTATAAAACCGGTGGCAGAAACGGAACGTGAGGAAGTCGAGGAACCGTTGCCCCCGATAGTGAAGAATTTTTACACTGAGCATAACTATGTGAAATACATGAGCGTCGAAAGCGCGAACGCGATCAGACTGGCCAAAAACCATATTGTGATAAAATACTTAAACACGGGCGATTCTCCTCGGCCGATACCGAAACCGGTTGAAACGTTTAAACATGCCTTTTATCAGTATCCGGAGATCATGAATGTAATCAAAGAACAACTGTTTGTACGTCCGACGCCTTTACAATGTCAGGCTTGGCCGGTCATCATGAGCGGACACAACCTCATAGCTATTGCCCAGACGGGCGCGGGGAAAACGTTAGCGTACGTACTGCCGGCCTTAATTCATTTGACGTATCAGCCTACACCAAGTAAAGAACGCATTGGACCGACCGTGCTCGTATTGAGTACGACGAGTGAACTTGTGCTGCAAATCGAACGAGAAATAAAAAAATATCGATTCGACGGAATCGACGTTTTGTCCGTATACGATGGTATTCCCATCGCATCGCAAATAAACAGTCTACTATACAACAAACCGGAAATCGTTGTCGCCACACCGGATAGGCTTAGCGATTTGGTCAATGTAAAGGCTGTTAAACTCAATCATGTTTCATATTTGGTTTTTGATGGAGCAGACCGCATGCTGGATATGAGATTCAAACCTGAAATTAAACTGGCACTGAGATACGTACGTCGTGATACACAAGTGATTTTGACCAGTACTAAGTGGTCAAGAACGGTTCGAAATTTTGCTTCTTATTTTATTGCCGATCCGCTGTACATTTCAATTGGTTCGTTTGATTTAACTACTATGAAAACGGTAGAGCAATCAGTTATAATAATTAAGAAAAGCAACAAGATAAATTGGTTAAAAAACTTTTTAAAGAACTTTTTATCAGAGGACGATAAAGTATTAATATTTATGAATACAGTGGAGGATGTCGATGAACATTGTAAAATTGCCCAGGATCTAAATATTCAATGCAGGTAATATGATATATTGAACGACTGGTTTTTAATTTTTTTAAATTAACGTAATTTATTAATTTTCAGAGGTATACATAATAGAAGATCACAATCAGAAATAAAGAAAATATTGTCTGAATTTCGTAATGGCCTTGTGTCTGTATTGATTGCTGCGAACTCAGTGTCCAGAGAATTAGACGTCCACAACCTTACACTGGTGATAAACTATGATTTTCCAAGGGACATTGAAGAGTACGTTTACAGAGTAGGTAGAACTGGAAGAGCAGGAAAACCGGGTTCGGTGATATCGTTGTTCATGAACAGTGATAAACCCTATGCTTCTTCTCTTATTAGTGTTTTGAAAAATTCCAAACAGCCTGTTCCAATAAAACTGCGTACTATGATTGAATAATATTATACATGGTAACTGCTTTGTCAGGAAATATAAAATATTATTTTTTTAAATTACATATAAGAGCTTCTAAACGTCATTGTACCAATTTTTTTATGCTTAATATTCAGCCTAATATTTTTATACGTATATATTCTAATATTTTTTTTTATATATACTGATTTTTAACTTATAGTTGTATTGAATATGAACGAGTCTTTTAAAAATTACTAGATAACACTTTACTTGTTATACTCTTATTTACTAAACTACAATTTAGTAAATTATATATATATATATATATGTATACAGCAATAGACAATACAAATTATTCATAACTCACAGTTGTTAAAGTCATTAATAGAACTGTTTAAAAATATAATATTAGTCTCGTTAAGTTAAATGTAATATTTAATAAATATATTATAATGGTGCATTATCTGTTGTACATTTTCCATATTATCACAGTGACTGATTTTATGTGTTTGAAAAGTAAACTAATTTAATTAACAAATGATTCGATAAATATAGTTAAAATATTATACAATTAACTTTAAATTAATATCAAAAATGTTATCAAAGGAATTTAAATTGAATATTGCTAATAAAAAATATCAAAGATTATTTATTTAAAGTTATAATTTATCTACATTTGAATTGATATATGTATCTATAATTATATTTAAGTGTGATTCATATATCTGTAGATTATGTGTTAAATCATCATATAATCTGTACAATTACAAATATATTTAAAAAATTTTAAATAAAATATTAAGACTTATTTAAATATTGAATGTAAAAAAAAAAAATTATGTTAATAATAATAAAAAGTCGTGTACCCAGTGCATAGGAAATACACAAAACTTGACAGTATGTATTAATTATTAATACTTCATAAATCAATTATTATTGTTAAAGGATATTTTATACGGGTTTTTAATCATATCTCTGATGCTTAAAGAATGTTTAAATACTTATTAAAACTATTTTTATTATACACAATAAATCTTTCATTGAAACATGTGGAAAATTACATTTATTACATATTATTACTACAAATAAAATTAAATAAATGGAAATTATATTATGTTTGTTATTTTTAAACAATTTTTATGACATTTTATACAATCATGTTTACAAACAAAATACACATAGCTAATACAACACTATACACATAATATAACATAAACAACAACTGGATTGGACATTTACAAGTTAATCATTTTACATTTATTTTACTCGGCTCGATTAAATTAATTCTGGATTCTCATTATGAACGTTGTTGTTTACTTAAATTTACCTATGATATTAAATAAAATAATTTAATTGATAAGTGCCATATATAATAATTATTTTTAAACAAGAGGTTTTGATTTGAAACATTATTCTGCATAAACACAATAGATATAAGTTTGTATATTATATATACAATATATAAAACAAAAATAATATAAAATATAAGAGGTATTGTAATTGGTAAATTTGTATATTTGCTACTGTTTTCGACTAAAAATCATCAGATTTTTGAACGACAAAGAAAACTACAGCAACAAGAATTATTTTAGTTATATTCAATGTTTATTTTTTAACTTAATTATTATATTTTAAATTAAATCATTTTTAAATTTAAATTTGATTTAAAAAAAAAATCATTTTTACTAGCCAAATCTTGCATATGATTAAATATATAGTTTAGTGTTGTAATTCGTTTAACTATTATATAAAATAAATTAGTTATAATCTACTATTTTAAAACATTTAAATATTCAATCATAAACGTATTTGTTGAACAGTAAATTAATTTGAACCTACAATATTGGTATCATAGTTAAAAATATCCGATTAATTAATTAATTGTTATTTAACAAATGTCAAGAATTAATTGTTTATTAGTTCTAATATATTAATTGAATAACAATAGGTGTTGTAGTGCAATTTGTTGTTACAGCTTCGGTAGTTGATGGATGGTATAATTTCACTGTACTTGAAATTCATGTAACAAATAAAATTAATTTTGATATTAATAGGTAACATTTCTAAATTTAAAATATCAAAATACTTTGATTTTGAAATGAAACTTTTCTATGAGCCCCAGTATAACTGACACGAGTCACCAAACCATTTATAAATAGATGCTATATGTGTCTTGTCCCTATGTGTTTCTTTTAATTTTATTTAAAAAAAAGATGTTTCATTGCGTTGTAAATTTATATTTATAAACTATTATGTAATCTCACAGTCATTTTAATAGGAAATAATGAATGTAAATGTACGCAATCAACTTCAAAGATCGATTAACTTATTAGAATTGAAAAATGTTAAAATTTTTATAATTCTGAAAATTGCCTTAACTTTGAGTTTGATTTTAATGACTGAAATGATAAGTTAGAAACAAGTATAATATGTAATAAAGTGACAATTAATTACTTTTAACAGACTTGGAATATTCAAACCATTAAGTAAAAGAGCTGGGAAATTAAATAATTTTTTTCTTATTGCATTAAATGAATATTTTATTATTTTAAAATGTTTAACGTAATTATTATACTATCATTATCTTGATGTGCAAAAACCTATAATTATTCTTGGTTGGTATGTTTATTTTAATATATATTCTTGCTTACACAACTTATCAAAAAGTTATTAATTTTTTATATTTATACCCAGTTGCAATTTCTTATAATACTAATTCTAGTTATAATTTTCACATTGAAATTTTATTTTTATACTTAATATTTTATAATATTCGCAACACATATTTTTAATAAATTCTAATGCATCTTCAGCTTCATTTAAATTGTATTAATCGCATACGATTTAAACATTGCAAAATACCAAAAACTGTTAAAACCAATTTTAATTGACTCTGACAAATATAATAATAATGAACATATTAAAACATACAGTTGGATCTCATAGTTTATACATAGATGTAAAATTGGCATTAAACTCCATGTGAGATATCAAATAGATTTACACTGAATGTTAGATTTTTAGCTAAAACTTTAAAAGAATCAATTTTAGATTATTCAACTGTTGTACTGACTGCATTTATTTACAAAAAAATGTTTTAATATTGTTGGTAATTTATTTAAATATGTACAAACAAAAAGAATGGACTTACCTACTTAAATGTTACTGAGATGGTAAACAGAGTTATTAAAGATTTTAAATGTATTCAGAGAGATTTGAATGGAGTTAAGAAACAACAAATATCTTTTATTACTATTGTGACAAAAAAATTAAAATTTTTGGAAGTTAATAAGATAGCAATTGAAACCAAATTACTTAAAATAATATCTAAAAAACAAAAATTATTTAAAGGTGAAAAAAAATGATGAGCCAATTAATTTTGAGTTAGAATATACTGTAGAAGTCCACAATATGATTTTAGATAATATAATAATTAGTATGGAAAAAGTTTTCAAATAATAAAATGTTGTATACTGATTGACTATGTCTGTCACTCACTACATTAGAAGACATTACATTACCACAAAATGCTTTAACTGAAATTGTTAACAAAATTAAATATAATTAAATGAGTCAATAACAAAAGATAGTTTAAAAAATGAACTTTTTTTTTGTAATTGAGATGAACTAAAAAAGAAAATCAGTACCAGAGTTATATGAAGTTGTTATAAATTATGATGAAATTATTAATATGAAAACTACCTATAAATTACACTGTACACCATACATGAATTGTACGTTGATATCTAATAATACAAAATTAAAATTTTTACTGCAATGAGTATAGTAATTTAACAATGGCTTATAAAAATCATTTTACTCTGCTATGCGTACAGGTATTGTATAATATATTTTAATTTAAATTAAGTTACATAATATATTTTTACGTTTTAGCTATATACATAGGAACAACTTTGTGTCAGGGGGACTTTAGCACCCTCCAAAATATTCAGATTTCAATTTTGATATTAAAAGAAAAATCAATTCAAAAAGATACTTTTTCTAACTTGTACAAGTAATTTAAAATTTAATGGTTTACTGATACGTTCACTTTAAATAATATTAAGAAAGATGTTGCAAATAACATAAAAAAACAAAATCACTGTTTAATAAATATGGTACAAAACAAGAAAAATAGTTTTAAAATAATACATTTTTTATTCTTATTAACTAATATCGAACGTATGTTTTTTGTATTTAATATATTGAATGTAACTTGTAAAAATTATTGTAATAATAATTTACAATTATTTTACCTACTTTCTAAGTGAAATATATTAGCATATTACAAATAAATAATAATGTTGAATATGTGTTAAAAAAATGTTATTAATGATTTTGAAATGTATGTGTTTGTGGTAGGGAAAAGTGGCGTGGTGAGTGTTAATTTTTTTTTGTCTTTCTTAATATTTTAAATTTATTAACAATATAATTATTTTCTTATTTTTCCAATGAAAAAAGTAATATATTTATTTTATACTCAACTTATTAAACATAAAAGTGTATACAGAATATTAATAACATTATATGTTTGTATTATTTTATGTATTAATTTATATTTAAATGAATTTAAAAATATACATATACAATGAAGCCTAACTTAATGGACAGTTAACGCAAGTGTCTGTTATGGACAGGCTTTACTGTACTAAAATAATAATATTAATAATAATAAACTGTTAGTTTGTCTAAAGATATATGAAATGGTTTTTGTGTCCATATAAATGGTTTGATGCACTAGTAATATCTATAATTTCCCTTAGCCACAATATTTTCCTAATCCTCTCCTGGTTGTGTTAGCGTAGTGTGTGTGACAAGTACTACATAGAGTGTAATTCAAACATAATCAATGGCACAGGTTATGACAATGGTTGAAGCTGTCACGTTACATATTAATTACCTTATAACTAGTATGTAAAGAAAAAAAATGTAACTGTAATTATAATTAAATACTATCACTTAAATCAATTCAAACACCACGTAGAAAATCTGAGAAAGCAAGTGTATATATTTTTCAGCATCCTCTTGAAATTATTTCATTATCAGCATCTCACTTTTTCTTGCTTTCACCATAAAATCATTTGACAGTGTGGCTTTTCATTTTTTCTTTTTAACAAAAAACAAAAAAAATATATATATATTACATTTTTAATGAACAACTTTTCAATGAAATATTATGTAGGAAATAAAATATTTTACGTTACCCAAAGATCTATTTTTCATATTATGTAATTTACAATCCAATATTCGAATAACAATTCATTCATGATACGCAAATACACAACAGACTCTCTTCTCAATATCAATGCTGAAATTAAAAAAAATAAAAATATTAAATTATAAATACACAATATTAGTTTGAAATTAAATTCATATTCACTAATAGCGTATCTTTATTACTGACCAAT
Source organism: Chaetogeoica ovagalla (assembly GCA_032441825.1). Lineage (NCBI taxonomy): Eukaryota > Metazoa > Arthropoda > Insecta > Hemiptera > Aphididae > Chaetogeoica > Chaetogeoica ovagalla. Next base: position 268,162 of record CM063749.1, on the reverse strand, counting down.
AGCTATGTAACTGAATTTTAATAATTTTTTTATACGAGCACCAGGAATTGGTGAAACCAGAATTTTTATACGAATTTCCAAACCATTGGTAAATAGATTGAACAAAACTTTAAATGTATCTTGTCATTACGTGTTTCCACCAAGTTTAGTAAAATATTTTACCTAAAAAGATATTTTTTATTAATTTACGTTTATTCCGTGACATCATAACAACATTTTAATAGGAAATAATGAACGTCCATGTTCAAAGTGTAATTAAAATTGAAACGTCGGAAAGCTTCTAGATTTTGCATAAAACCGAGAATTGCATTTTACTTTGTGTACGATTTCATCGATTGCATTGGGATGATAAAAATTATTTTTGTCAATCAAGTCTGAAAACAATAAAAACGAATACCTATCTCATTAGTTATACAGAATATTCATTTTTTACTCGTACCATCAATTCAACGTAGGTACTGTTACATCTAATCGGAGCCTGTATTGAACCAAAACTCGTGTAGAAGATTTCCTGTAATATATTTATTATTTTCAACAATCAATATTATTGTTTTGTCTGGTGTTCTTGTGTGTTCAATGCTAACTTGTTGGTATCACAATATTCTTTTCCTCGACATATCTACTAGAATTGTTTCATGTATCCTTTTATATCTAAACGTAAACACAATTTTCTTAATAACTGTATACATATATATATCAATACTTATCTATTTAGTTTCTATATTTGTATAATAAAAATGAAACAAAACATTTGACCGAATGCTATCTACACACATCAGTAACGCACCCAGGATTTTTTCAAGGGGGGGGGTCTAAAAAACTACATTATGAAAAACAAAACTTTTAATAGATAATAAAAATAGATTATATATTATAATAATATAATATAATCAATAAATTGTTAACACCTGGTGTTATCTATATCGTATGCGAAATTTTAACAGAAAAATATGAAAGTTGTATCAGAATTTGGATTTTCATCTATAAATGTAATACTATTGCACTAGTCAAGGGGGGGGTCCGGACCCGGAGTCCATCCCCTTGGGTACGCCACTGACACACATTGATATAATATTTTACTGAATAACAATATGTTAAGAGTTTTATACGACTGGACATTACAATTCATATTATCATCGAATAAATATAAAATAACGCATGTTCAAAGTGCTGAGTTTTTTTCCTTTAAACTCTATTTTTACAATGAAATATGCGTAGGATATTTGTACATTTTTAATGAAGATTTGTAAATATAATAGTTCGAATATTAAAATCGGAATGTTTTATGGGTTTGAGAAATGGACAATTTTAGTTTTTAAATTTGTAAAATATTGTGTATTGTGTCCGTGAACTATTTGCCGCGACGTATAACAAAAAGTTATATAAAATGTGAATAAATATAATAAAACATTGCTTTCACGACACACACACACACACACACACACACCTACTTGTGAACGGTCGAAGCCATAGACGTAACATTGATGGCGTACGGTGTACAACAAAAATAATATTATAATGTTCGTTTTATTACTCGCGCACATTAATCACAATTATTGTAATATTTCATAAATAATTTTATTTCTATTGAAATTTCGCAGTCATAAAACAATTATTTAAACAAAGTAATAATATTCGTGTGGTGTACGCATCACGAATAACTCAGTCATTGGTATCATTTAGTAGGTTTTCGATGATCACGTGATTGCGTGATAACCGATAACAAACAAAATATGATAACGACGACACGTTCGTCCAGAGTCATTTTAAAATTTACCGTATTCGTAAAATATTTTAGAACGTTGGAACGAACGAGTGTGTCCGTCCGTCTTTCGTTCGAAAGAAATAATTTCTTACGAGCGTTAACGAAAAACCGAAATTTAGGAATAATAAAAAAAATTCCGAAATCTTTCTCCTCGTGTTTATCCTCCCTCTGGACCCAAGATGATCGAGCGTTATGATGTGCGCTGATACAGTTTGTCATTTTTTTTTTTTTTTCTTTTTGAGGGGAAGGAAGAAATGTTTTGGCACGCTTTTGAGGAGTGACAATATCCCCCCCCTCCCGTCGGACTCCGCGATTTATGCGTCCTCCACCCTCAAAGGGACAATACTCGTCAATAGAAAATGTTAACGAAAAGTAGAAAGCGAATATTGCCGTCGCACAATCTATCGACAAACGCACGAAACGTACGTTTGCTTCGTCGGCACCACGGAACGTGGTGGTCCGTCGCGCGTCGCTGTCGTATTGCCTTGTTCATTCAATTTGTGTTACTCTATTGCGCGATATTCTCCTTAATGCTTAAACCTATGTTAATTATAATAATAATTTAATCTTTAATCGTACACATTGAATTTAGTTCTATCGTTCATTTGTTACGTCATACGTCTCATTAGTAAAAACTAACGACAACTGTTCTTATGACAAATTATACATTTTTAAATCCGAACTATTCTTCACGAGGCTCGGAGCCTGCCTTAAAGACGGCCGTGAAATCGACACGTTCGTCGTCGTAGCGATGATGACGGGGAAAAAAAAACAAACGTAATGATGAGAAAATCTTTATTAAAAAAAAAAAATATATATATATTAAGCTATTAACAATATTTTAATATGGTATCATTTGAACGGCGGACGACGCCTGAGCGCCCAAATGTTTTTCACATTTTTGGCAACTGACGACGTTCGGTTTAACGTCGACGCGGTTTTCGCCGGGACACTCGCGTTCGCGTCGTCGTCTATTTGTTTCCGATTTTCCGGCAGAGCGTTGTTGCTGTTGTTCGCGATTTTCTGATCAGTAGTAGTCGCACTCTGGTCAACGTTTTTACGTTGTTTGCGCGCATTCCGAATTGCTGCGATGTCGTCCCGCGGCTGATCGTTCTGAGCACCGTGCGGTTTGATCGTTTCGTCCCACGGCGCCGCGTTCGCCCGTAATAAATACGACGCGCGATCTCCGGCGGGCCCTCGTTTTTTACTCATCGACCGATAATCCGATCGGTTTCTTGTCGGATTCGACTAAATCGACAACAACAACAACAACAACAACATTTTAATGGGTGTTCATCGTTCGGCGGATTCAACGGCCCGCCCCCTCTCCCCACGACAGATCACAGGGCTTAAAGTGGAAACAAATTCCCAGACGGGGGGGAGGGGAATAATGTTTCTGTATAGTTTTAAGCGTTCCCCGCGCATATCAATTACGTTGTGTAAAACGTATACGCACAGTGGTTTTTCGCTCATCTCACCACTTTTAACCCCGAATTCATATATTACACAGACATATATTTCATAAATAATTTAAAGCAATAATAATAATATTACACTTTTTACGGAAATCAATTATTTTTTATGAAAATTGAATATTTCGAAAGAGAATATTTTTTTCATAATACCGTATATAAAGTTATAATAGTAGTGTTTGCCGTATAGGAAAATTATAAAATCACCCAGAAGAAAAAAGTGTTTCATATAAATTTAGTGTTTTAAATTGTACCAAGATAGAGATAGAGAGAGAGAGAGAGAGAGAGAGAGAGAAATTCAAATTTACATTATACAATATTACAACAACAAGCCTAATTATTATTATATTATTTATATAATAATAGAATTATGGGAATAGTATATAGACACAGTCTTTACATTCTATTGGACCATAATTGGAATCGAAAATTGGAATCAACCGAGTTTCTTCATTGTTTCTTGTGTCGGTCGTATGCGATTTTTTTTTATTCTGCCGTGTCGTGTTGTACGAGTGTGACTCGGGCTGGGTGTTTGTAATGTCAAAATGTAGCAAGATTATCGATTAAAAAAAAAAAAAAGAAGAAGAATTGATTTTGTTCTAAATACCCGTACGCTGAGCTAATACTATTCGCTAATAATATTTTTCTCTCTCTCTCTCTGAAATAATTACTTTTTTACATTCGAGTAATAATAAGTTATCGTTTTGGCGGGTAGACACCATTTAAAGTACGATTGAGATTTAAAATGTATTCGGAATGTATACTTTAATAAAGTATTTTATATTATATTAAAACACTTTGGTTAAAAAAAAAAAAAAATAAAGAGTATTCACACTGTATTCGGTACGCCATCCGAGCGTACATCCGTCTACACTCACCGTTTGTTCGCCCGACGGTAAACCGTTGGACGTCATTTGGAACTGTTTGATTTTGTACTCGTACGGAGTGTGTCTCATCTCGTAAAAATACGGTTTCCGCAACAGGCGATCGGCCGAGAACCTCTTGATCGGATCGTACACGATCATGTCTTTCAGTAACTCGTACGCGGGCCGGAACGGCTGGTACACCGCGTGCAGTCCGACGCCCGCGGCCGTCAGGTTCGGCTTGTCCGTTTCGTAACGCACGGTCAGCAGGCTCGACGCGCACTTGCTGAACCTGTCGACCAGCCGGTAACTAGGCGTACCCAGCACCCGTTCGATTTTGTCCAACTGTTCGTTTTCGTTGCTGCCGTCGAACAGCGGAAGGAACGTGGCCATTTCGTAGAGCACACAGCCCGCGGCCCATACGTCCATTTTCGTCCCGTACCGTCCACGCGTCAACATGCACTCCGGCGACCGGTACCACCGGGTGGCCACGTACTCCGTGTACGGGCCACCGTTGGTGGACACGCGGCACGCGTTCCCGAAATCGCCGATTTTCAACAGCTGATCCGCGTTACGCAACAAAACGTTCTCCGGCTTTATGTCCCTGTGGATGATACCGTTCTCGTGCAAGTACTTCAAACCTTGTGGTGCACGGTAAAACGCAGCCGTTCATTAAAAACGTATCATGTGAATCGCTCCACGCTAACCGCTACGGTCACGGGGTATTATTATAATTATTTTACACGCGGACTCGGGCGAAATACTTTTTAAAAATATTCGGAAATACGTATTACGGAAAAAAAAAATTAATAATCACAATACTTTCCGTGACATTAGTGTATTCGTCGTCGAATATTTCACGAAAAGTAGTGTTCCAAACACTTTTAGAATATTTTTATTTATTCTCACTAGTTTCCAGTAATACGAATATCGAATTATAAATTCGTATTATTTAATCGAACATAAACAGTCGTCGACATAACGGATTTGTGTTTAATAATGTTTGTTTTTTATTTCTGCGTTTATAAATTAACATAATGCCTAATAAGTAAATATTAGTGAATACCAATTAGCTACAAAATATAACACGATTATAATAATCAGTTGCGGGGACGTCATTTGTAGGAGGGGGAGGAATCAGTGTGTGCGGTTCCATCCCTCACTTTTAATATATTCCCAATTGGCTTGCTTTGGTAACGGTACTTAAATGTTGAAAGAGTCAACAATGTCAATCTAGCTATTTAGCTGTGTATTTTCTGAATTTTCGATATCCGCTATTGTTCAAAATATAATCATTATTATTATTATTATTTTTTTTTAGAATTCTATGTTCAATACAAAAGTTTTTGAAATATAAAATATAAATGCGGTTTTTTTTTTTTTTTGCTACATTTGTCATCTTCGAGCTTTTCATACCGTTTACTTATTGATTATCACGTGTTAGCTAATCATTTATTATTATTTTTTTTTAGTTTTTCAGTTGCTATTATTAGTTATTAGTGCTCACGCTTTGATTGAGATTCGTGATCTATGGAAAAAAAAACCATTAAAACCAAGACAGTGTATACGAGTGAAATTTCCAAATGGCCTGCTTGAAACTTCGCACGCCCGTAAAAAAAAAAAAAAAAACTAAAATGCATTTGAATACGACTGGGTTCAAACATCAAACACAGCAAGAACATTGATTAAATAATTGGTGTATTGTTTTTTCGTTTTTAACGTCACCTACGTTCCTATAATCGCATATTTTTTTCTGAAATAATTACGTTTTACATTCGAGTAGAATGAGTTTTTTTTTTCTTGTGTAGGTACTGTTTAAAATACGATTGAGTTTTAAAAAAGCATTCGGAATACGATTGGAGTCTGCGCGTAAGCGAAAATAATAATAATAATAAAAAAAAAAAAAAACGTAAAATAGATTTACCTTCCAGCATTTGGTACATGTAACACTTGATCCGCGAATCAGGGATCATCCGATGGCGTTGGTCCTGGCCCGCTTCAATGATGTCGTACAACGATTTCTTCATTAATTCCGTGAGCAAAACGATTTTGCCGGACTCGATCTCGTGATACGCCCCTTCCGTCGTCAACAGGAACGGGTGTTGCTCTATGGACGTGGCCACCAACACTTCGGATATCGTGTTCCACGTGTCCTCGTCCATGGTCCGTCCGTATTTCTTCTTCAAGATTTTCGCCGCGAATTCCGCCCCGTCGCAGCGTCGCGCGCATAGCCACACTTCGGAAAACGATCCTTTGCCGAGTTCCTCTTTCAGTTCGTAATCAACGGAAAATTCGTTATTGTCGCTGGTGCACAGCGGCGAATTGCGCAACATCGGATAATATGTGTATAAAACGAACGCGCGAACTACCGAATGTTTTCGAAATGTAAAAAATTAAAATTAAAAATTTAATTTTATAAATAATAATAATAATAAAAAAAATTATTATAATAAAATCATGTTGTTTAAACGAATCGTTTTTGGTTTCTATACGAATAACTCGAGATAAGTATTCGCTTCGAATTTCGAACAATACGTTGTTGGTGATACGTACAAATTTATAAGAAAATAATAATAAGGCCAGAATTATAATATCGTTGAATTTCTTTTTTCTTTCTTTTTTTTTTTTTAGATACCTAATATTATACTTTCTCGGTAACGCGAATTTATTATATATATATTATTGTATTCGCATTTATAATATATTATTATCTAGTTGAATGCGAATTATAGTTAACTTTATTGTGACAAATTTCCAATCGTGTATTATTATGATTGTTTTTTTTTTTTGTATACCATATCATTACATATTTATCTACTTACATATTATACTATGTATTGTTGAGTTCATTAATGCGTGTTGTTAAATAAGTAGGTGTATTGACTTATGATATTATGTGGATGTGTTATAGACAATTTAATTATGTACATATTAATTTTTTTATAAAAAGTTTCTCTAGATATCGTGCCTAAATATTTGCAGCTGTTCCGTACGAGTGCTTATTAATGTACCAATATCTTGACGAGTTCAAACACTTTAAAGAAATTCGGTTTCTTTAGATTTTCAATTCGTGACAATGTCAACAATATGTAGATCTTAAAACGAACATTTTTTGTAAATAGATCCCTCTCCCCCAAAAAAAAAAAAAAAATCTCGGCTACGTATCCGATGTCACGTCCTCCGGTACGGTACCTCCCATAAATATAAAACAAATATCATGTGACGTAACAAAATATAGAATATTTCAAGTTTAAAACATTTTGTGATGCAATACATTTTGTAATAATGAATTCGAAATTGAGCGTAACCGCCGTATTATATGCCTTTTTAGTCGGCGTGTATCAGCAATAAGACCGAACGTGTAAAAATACAACAAGAGTCATGGTTTATTGATTCCAATAATTGCAGAGAACAAGTTTAATTCTTAAAGTCCGTACGAAAAACTCGCGACACTCCGTGCATTATAATTTCCATTCATTAATTATTCTTAGTCATAAAATAATTTAATAGAATCTACATAATAATTACGCGTGATAATCATAACAAATTGGGACTGTTTAGTTTTGAAGTAACCGTGATTTTATATTGAATGACGTTATTTTAAACTGAAATCCGCGTGTGTTATTACATAAACTATAAATATATAGATCCAATTCTCTTTTTATTGTTCCGTCTCATACAACTAACTATGGTAGTAATCACCCTATTCACCGTATGATGCGTTTGGCGAATGAGCACCTAAGCCTCCTTTAAATTATTTATTATTTTCTTTCTAACATTGTTATTATTATTGTCATTGTTGTGTTTTATTATTAATATTTTACAGCCATTAGTTTCACTATTTTTTGTATTATTCTGTTTTATTGTACTGTTCATAATTGTAATTCTATTATTTATAATTGTAATCTACTTCTAGTTTTGTTCTATTGGGCTAACGCCCGTTAAATAAATAAATAAATAAATAAATAAATATATATATATATACTTATAGCGTTTTCGACACTAATTATTAGCGATTCACGATAAAATATTTTTGAAACTTAATACCAAACATTTTCTAGTAAATCGGGCTAAGACGCATTTATTCCGATCCGTTGTCCAATTGAAAATGCATTTGGTTTAAAAAAGGAGGTCGCGTTGAATTCAATAACAAATTATTAAAGCTACATTTGATTGATTGATTTAATTTCAAAATCTGAACGTCTAACAAATCGAATTGACCAATTAGGTCTGTGAGAAAACGTACCCTATATATATATAAAAATATATTTTGTATTTTCGTTAAACATATAAAATTATACAAATAATTTGTGTAAAAATGGTTTAGTATCTTTAAACGAGACGTGCTACCCATCAACGTTTCGAATAGATTTTTGCCGCGTAATGTAGTTTTATAAATACAAAAAATTGAACAAATATTGGAAAAAAAAAAAAAAATTAGAAGTGTTTTCATTACTTATGAGTTATGACATATGCACATATGTATGCTTACTTTTTCACCTTACAAGCTAAGTGTTACTATAACGGTTAACTTTTTCATCACGTAATCTACCTGTCGATTTTTGTTTCTTTTCTCACATATACGTATTGTGCTATTCATTATGCATTGTATATTTGCCTATTACAATAATTATAATAATAATAATAATAATAATAATAATAATAATAATAAAAAGATGTATTTTCATTACATATGAATATATACTGGTACATATATTATATTCGTTGATGGTTTTACGGTAGGAGAGGACGATGGATGAATCCATCTTCCTTGCTTCTTTGCTTCGCGGCATTTTATATTTAAGACAATTTTTTTAAGTCTATTCAAGTTATGAATATAGTTTTAAAATATGGATTTAAACACTTGATAGACCGAAAAAATATTTTTTGTAACAAAAACTTTTTCACATTTTTTTTCAATACGATCCTATTATTATGATTAATTTTGAAATCGTTGGTCCAAATCTGAAATCGGTATTAGAGTTAAATGAAAGGATAGGCGCGAGTAGAGGGCAGAGAACAACAGGGTCTTATATAAAACAACCAACATAGATTTAACCAAACTAATTGTAATATAATGTGAATATGATGAATGATGATTGGGGGTATGTAAAAACAAGTTATATATCAATATCCATTGGATAACAGTGGTGTATGTATGAAACCAATTTTCGTCCCTTTCTCCAATTCCTCCTGGCACCTGTCGAGAACCGCAATTGTATATATTTAGCAGAATTATAAATTAATAAATCACTAGATTTATATTCCACACATAGGTACTCTACGCTTCATTTTCTATATTTTATTTTTTCAAACAAAAAGAGTTGTATTGGTGTTTGATAACTGGCACCCACAATATATATATATATATATATATATATATATATATATATATATATATATATAATAGTATTTGAATATATTTTAAAAGGAAACTTTTCAATCACACTGAATAATTTTCCAATTAGTTTTAAGCTTTTAAATGAATTTTTGGACGATAACAAATATAAATGCGTTTGTTTCAAAAACTATTACCACCTTCAGAAAAACATATATTATCAAAAAGTTTTTTTAATTTACGTTATTTATTTACTAATAAGAACTGAGTATATTTTCTAAAACTCTTAGGGGCTAGGTAATTATTGTTATACTGGGATAACTCGGTTTTTGTATAATATATATTTTTAAACTATGTACACTGAGTTATATTAACGTACTCAGTTTCTTCCAATTGTGGTAAGGGGATAAATGCATGTCAATTATGATATTTTATCACGTTTCATACATTTTATTTTTGAATTAAAAGGAAAAATGTCAATCCTCTGAACAACGCTTTCCGTGGACTGTAAATTAGTCGCCCCTTAATTACAGTTTTGCTACTTATCGTCATTAATTAGATACTACCAGAATATAATTTACGCTCGAAATATGCTTATGATATTATTATTGAAAGGTTGTGTAGGTATTAACGAATTAAAAGTTAAAATTGTATTGCTTATAAGTTGCTTAAATTAACTTCAAGTTACTGTTTTGTTTTCAACTCAATAATTATTATATTATTAATATCCCATGATGGAGAGATAAAATTCTTTCTTTCAATTTCATTTTATTTCCAATAATCATGTCTTGTTCAATTTGTACGATGGTAAAAGATTATAGTGAAACCGATCTGTTCCATAGTAGTTTTGGTCCAAGTTTTTATACGGCACATAGCCAAAAAACTTATTTTACAAAAAGCTGATAATTGAAGAACCTTAAAATGAGTATGCGGTTGTGGATGTACATTTTTTACAAATTTATTTGTAATTAATTTTACAAATTTATTTTCATGTCATCCAAATTAATTTTCTTTATAGTGCTAATTTTTTACAATATTATGACATTTCGTTTATTGCAAATAAACAAATGAACAAACATTTTTGTCGTCACATTAATATGGTTTGGTTCTACATATATGCGTCAACCATAATAATTATAATTAACAAGGAAGCCTGTATACTGTAAAGATGTGCCTAATCTTACTTTTCTACACACATTTTTATTTTATTTTTAAATAACATTTCGATCCGTAAATTTTAGTAGAAGTAAAATAAAATTTATGATTTATGCAAATTAACGAGCAATTATTATATGAAACGTATTGTTTTTAATTGAGTCGTTATGCGAAGCTTCTTTAGTGTTCACTCGAAATACCAAACGGTCCGCTCGTTTTTCTCAACGACTATACTTAATCGATTCTCATTTCTTATGGATTTTGCAACACGTTTGGCAAATTCCGTAATTTTAGTCGTGACGAAGTTTCAATATCAAGATGTATTCTAAAACCCGATTTATAAACGGTCAACGTTCACTAGGAACAGAATCGCAATAAGTTTAATTCATATTTACGCAATCGTTGATATAACTTAACCGCACAGACTGGGACCCATTTGCGTTTACCGACCCTTAGGTATAAACAAACGCATATACAGACATAATGATTTTCGTTTTCAATATTATTCTTTAATTAAAAACGAATTTTGTTTCGCATTATTATGGACTGAGGAAAAATGGAAAATGTATTGAAACACGAAAAAGTTTTGTAGAAATTTGCTTGTAAAATAAATTCTAATTACCACTTCGATGTTGAGTCAAGAACTGTATGGGTGTAGTTTTTTTTAAATTTTTGTTAATGTCCGTTTTTTTTGCCAACTAACACTTTTTCTACATAGGAATATCGTTTCAAAAGTTTTGTGGTGTATAAGTTTTTAATTCGGATATATGTTTTTAAATTATTTGGAAAAATCGATGTAGGATGAAATATTACGATAACCGATTCGAAAACGTTGGTTTAATAAATATTATAAACTCAACGTTTTTTTTTTTTTTTATTATATTATTCCACAGAACTATTAATTAATTATCGACAACGTAACGAACGAGAATTTGAAAACCAAGTTAAAATTCACTAACAAATTGCTGATGAGTGATTAATGAAAATAACATTTTGAATTAGTTATTAATTTTATGTAATGGTATCGATAGTCGGTATATACGTACGCATTCAACTGATAATATAATGATTAGATAATAACTCATTTCCAAATTAATTTGTAAGAAATTAAAATTTTTGCATATTAAAAGTAAAAATATTTTTACCTCGGAATTTTTTTTGCATAACACCTCGTTCATACGAACTGGATTCCAGCGATTGTATTTGTTCCGCAATTAAAAAGGAAAATCCAGTACTACAGTATTTGAGTTTGTGTTGTGACAATGATCGTTTGAAATGGGACGTTCGTATCAATAAATTAATAATTAACTTAAGAAAATTCGTTTACATTTTTGAAATTCTATGAAACCTGATAGTATTAAACAAACAGAATAATACAATTTTAATGAAATCTATTGTAGGTATGTTATCGTTACGATATTGCGTAGATTGAAGTTCTGCACGTGGAAACTATTATGTATAATTATATTGATAAATATTTTGTAACATTAACTATCTCATCTACGCACAACCATTGGTTAGAAGACAAATAACATTAGGGATTAATTACGTGTAATTTTGTCGAATAAACTTACCTCTCGTTAATTCACACCGTTAATCTAATCGTGGTTTCTTTCGCGTACCATGTGTAAATATTTAATTTTTTTTTATCATTTTTTCCCCCGGTTTAAAGAGGAAAATACCACTCGTCATGTTTTTATTTCGACTTGAAGAAATTTCGTTTACATATTTCAGAACAAAAATAATTAATTATTTTTCGCGTTTGATATTTTTGAAAAAATAAAATGAAATCAGTACGGAAATATAAAAATTCTCGCATTTTGATTTTAAATCATAATCATAACACATAAACACGTTTATAATCAAATGATTTCGATTCGCGTGTTTTTGAAACGATATTAATTGAATTTCTACAATGCGAAATACTTGACAAAAGTTATACGTACTGTAGTCCATATTGTATTTCACTTGAACGTGAAATTATGGTCAAACCCGCCAGTATTAATTGAATTAATGAGTTTTTAACTTGTATTACTGGAAAATAATATTTATGAACATTTTTAAATAAAAATATTATACGAAGTTGTATAGACACAACGTTTTTCAATATGATTTTTAATTAAAAAAAAAAAAAAAAAACAAAAAAACAACCCCGCGTTGTGAGTGTAGGATTTCTGTCTTCTCCATCGCCGTGATTTCATTATATAAATAACATTATATCCCTGTATGTGTACGTATTTATTAACAATGCGTTTATAACGATACATTAATTATGATTATATTTTTCTAATTGTCTGAGTTTAAAGTAAGTAAAAATGGGATAAAACTGTACGTATTTTTGGAAAAATTAACACTCGTATATGGGGAATTTCACCTAGAAGTGCTCATGCAGATCTGCAGTGAGGTTTATACTTATGGAGAATTCAAATACATACTCGTATACTTACCTAAACTATTTTCTTACGCTGAGTATATATAAATCATTACAAATTCAATTTTAAGAGTTTAACGGATTGATAATGCCAAGGAAAAATAATTACACGTTTTGGTTTCATAATATATTATATGACATATATATTTATTATTAAAATTTCAAATATGCCATTGCACATAATATAATATAATATAATACGATTATAACAATCGATTGATAATTAACATTTTTTTTTTTAAATATATATAACTCATAAGGGTTTTACTACTCAGAATTACTAATAGACGGTGATTATTATTGACAAACAAAGTGTATTGTTCACAATTTTTATACAATTTTCAATTACGCCAAATATTAATTTTAAATCACGTATAACGCAAAACCACATATTCTTTTTTTGTTTTTTTTTTAACATAATAATATAACTACACGATTTCCGGAAAGTGTTGATTTGCAATAATAAATAATAAACACTTTAATGAACACTCACTTAATAAGTTATATTATAAACTTCTATTGCAGCTATTTAAAGTTTAATCAGGTCACAAGAGCATGTGCATATATACGTATATTGTTGACAAACATAATTAAATATAACGAACAATATTATTTTTTAACCAATATAATACTGTGAAATCTTTACTAATAATATATATATATTTTTCCTCGAATCTATATTTATGTATAATCAACATTTTGTATATATTTGGATCGTAACGTAATTTAGAAATATATTTAAAAATTTCGAGAAAATAATAATTAATAGCGTTTCTTATTATAAAATGGATACTTGGCATTCTTCAAAATATTTAAACAGATAATGCGTTCAAATCACATAATTTTTTGGTAAAAATCTAGTCGTACCGGACAAATATGACATAATCAATTATATCGAATTAAATCAACGAACAAATACTATACATAATAATTGTTCTACGTGTATATTATCCAAACTACGGTTTCGTATTATTTATTTATTATGAGTAATATATAATTGAGCTAAAAGTTACTAAACGCTCTGCAAACAAAAAAATTATAAATACCACACAGTGCAAAACATTATTTCAATATACTCGGCTGTTATGTTGAAACGGTAAAAGTGCAATTTTAAAACAAACATCACCTAACTATAGAGTAATATACGATTTAACGCCGTTTACGTTTACGTGAATTTTAAAGAAAAATGTTTATAAAGTAAACGTTTGCAAAATATGATTAATTTTGTAACCGAATCGAAGACTAACACAAACACACGACAGTGACATAAAATTTATTTATTTCTCGGTGAAGACAGTGGAACCCAAAGTAATCAGTTGTTCATACTGTGCACACATAATAAATGAATAGCCATTGAATATTTAAAATAAAATTCGTTAAATTATATAAACGAATATTCGATTTAACGGTAGACTCGTTTTACATACAACAAATTTGAAATTCGTATACAAGTGTTACAATTATTAGAATAACTTACATGTAGCACCAATTAACAATAATATTGCGTTTAACCATTTGTAAAGCCCGCAGCGTGTAATAAAAGTTCAATGCAGTAGAAACGGGTTAATAAACCGATATATTATTTGCTTATTTAATGATTGTAACGGACAGGTGGACTTCATTGATTTTTGTATCCGGGCAGTGTATTGAAAGGTATATTCGAATATATGTCACGTAATATATTATAATATCTCAATTCAAATTTTACAATTAAATACGTGCATTCGCTAATAAATGCTTAAAAAAAAAAATCAGGAAACCACAGTAATTATTTAAAAAAAAAAAAAAATTAAATAATAATATCGTTTGAAAAATTTATGATTCAGAACAATATTCAATTTTTCATGTTGACCACGAAACGTATTTATAATATTTCCCGCCAGATTTTGGTAGTTTTTTGCGATTTTCTCATAAATAATTGCATAATTAAATTTTTTTTTTTTTACCTGAGTTATAACATTTTTTAGCCAACAATTTTTCATGAAAATTCGAATACGAGTTAATATTTTTTATTATTCACGTTGACCAGTTTTGTAAAATTTATTTTTTACATAAACACATTTAGAATACTACTCGTCTGAGAAAATTATTAAAAATATGTATAATTATTATCCACTCATCCTATCTAAATAATATTGTAATCACTCGTATTATACGAGAATACTTTACAGTTCAAAATACTACATATAATTGACATTGCAAATAAATAATGAAATGTTTCATACTTTTTATTGTAATGTGGTTTTCAAAAAAAAAAAAAAAAAAACTATTTTAATAAAACACTTAATTTTATATAATTTTGTAATTTGAAATGAAAGGTTAATTATTTTATGTACGAAATTAAATGTTAAAAATATATAAATGAAAAATTATATTACAAAAAAAAGTTTTAGATTGCTTGAATATGAAAACCCGTTTTAAATTTTAATTTGAACTGATGAAATCATTAGCTAATTAAACTTTCAACTATTTAAAAGAAAACTGTTTTTTTTTTATCAACTTTATTTAATTAATTTTATGATTAATTTCGCTCATCCTTGATCAATACGATTAATATGCCGATTACAGGGTACTCGTTCATAAACTCGTTACCTACCGCAATGATTCTCAAACGTTAACACAATTTCTAAATGATTTTACCCGTACCCTGTGCAATCCAAATCCATTTTACCTATTGAATATATACAAAAATCACAATTATTTGGTGTTTATATTGCCATATTGGTCATACAACTCCTCAGTATAAAACGAGACGGAGTAAAAAATAAATATTAAATATGGTTTTATACAAACGGTTTTAAATGGTTACCTATTCCAAATATATTTAGTTTTACAATAATTATAATTGCGTTAAACGCAAATCCTAACGCGTTATGTCGTTTTACTATATACGTATATACTTCATATAATGGTAAAATATTAATATATATATATTTTTTATAATTATTAAATTATTATTAATTTAACAGTTCATTAAAATCTGACGATCAAAATTTATTTTATCTTATATATATATTTTTTTTTAATGTTTTGATTGTTTATATACTTTAATTTTAAGATACTAAAATTTTTGTATAATATTAATTGTATACGTTCAACCGGTTTTAAATCGAGAATTATAAAGTGATTTTCAATTTATTAATTATTATTTATTATTTCCTTTAAATATATTATATATAATATTAATAATAATAATTATAATTATGATAATCATAATAATTATTAATAAATAAGTATAATAATTATCGATAATCATTATTTATTTAAATAAATATATATTTTTATACTAAAATATTAATTATTAATTATTATTTATAATTATTAATTATTATACACATGACAAACTGTGAAACGATGGTCTCAAGAAAGATACATTATATACCCTTATTCTATATGCGATAGTTGAGGGATATATGTAAACGATATAAAATATATTACATTGAATGAGATAGATGAAATCGCAATACGATTTTATTATTGTTATAATATGAATATCCGATACGAATGTTGACGTTATTTCGGAAATAAAATGACTAAAAATATTCCCGAAGAAATAGAAAAGGTTGGAATAAGGGCAGATGGAATGCGATATAAGTATTGCAAACAAATAAATCGTTTTGTTATAGATAATGGTGACAAGTGGATCAATTGTTATAATATGTCAAATGTGAATCGAAAAGAACGATTGAGATGTCGAGTTCATTGAAATACGCGTACGTCTAACATACGTATGCGGATACAATAAGTTAATATCTATGAAATTTAATTCTAATATCTAATTATATATATATTTTTTTTTTTAAGTGTAAACTACACTAACATTAAATTATTATTAGTTAAATCTAGTGCCTAGTGGTGCATTTTAATATCTTAAATTTTACGCCTTACGAAATTTAATATCAAACGTATCGCTTATTTATTATTTTTAATATTTTTTTTTTTTGAATTAAACATTCCATTTAGTTTGTTTCTTAATTAAACATTTCATTTGGTTTTATAATATTTTAAATATGCCTACAAATTATTTATGGAAATATTTTATCAATTTTATTTTGTCGCATCATCATAATAATCTACGCTTAAAATATTAATCGATAATACCTAGTGCTATGTGTACGCATACTACAGTGCGACTTAAACACGAATATCTAATAAGAACTAAGAAGTTTAATGATTAAGAGACCAAAGCTGCTCACTTTACTTCGACGATATTCTTAAAAAAAAATATATATATATACCTATATTACGAGTATATCGTATCCATTATGTCTTATGTAGGCACCTGCTTATTATTAGGCCACACAAATAATTATGCACTTAAAATAAAATATGAATCGAAAACGGAAAACAATGTACAATCGTAAGATCTGTATATCATTACATATTGGCGGCCGTTTTTTTCTCGATCGTACCTGAAAAAATAAAAAATAAAATAAAAGTATCCGTCGATGTCGTTTCGAGAGCTATACACACGAATCACACAACGTTCATTTAACGCAAATTTTTTCAACAAAAAACACATACTTATATATTTTTTTGTTATTAAGTATATAAATATTAATTATTAATATTATTATAAGCGGAATTTAAAAATATATATGAAAACGATTCATCGCGATAAAAAGTCTAAACGGGAATGCAGAAAGAGGATGAAATTCAACGAGCTGGTCTATTTTAAATCCGCTCGTACAAGAACCAAAAACGGGGTAGGGCCAGTTAATGTAAAGAAATTAATAAAGTTAAATAAATAATATGACTCACAGTTGTATGTCAATTGTTGAACGATATTTTCAACTATTCGAGTGTTTAAAGTTAAAACGGAAAAAAATATTTATGTGTCTCGGTTAACATTTGTTATTATTATTTTTTGTTATATTATTTGGAGTAAAATTATCGAATTATATTTAAATGTGATTAAATGTTTGTAAAAGCGGTTGGGGGGGGGAGTCAAATCTCTAACACGGGTTTGTCTTAAAGTTTTATTTATATATTCTCCCTCCATAAAACATTCTCAATCACATTACTGCCATGTATGCTGTTGCTGCTGCGTTGATTTCGTCAGTTACAATTTCTGAATCTATTACTCGATTCTTTTAAATTTGTAAAATAGTTATATTAGACAGCTTTCCTTGTCCCACAAATGATCTGAGGTAAGTTTTAAGCCTTATTCGTAAGCAGGAAAAATTTCGTTCACGTGTTACTACGTTTGCGTAGGTATTGTCAAAAATAATTTTTCAGATTAATGATTCATGATTCATCGTGCAAAATGATAGAACTGTACCCTCATCCAGGGAATGCAAGGGCGCCCTTTTAAACCCCTGAGATTACTTATGGAGTCAATTAGTACCTCTATATTTTTGGCAAAAACTACATGAAAAATCTAAACGACACGGTCAGATAAGTTAGTTTTAAAAAAAGCGTAAACCGATTTACTGGAATTAACCGCAAATCTGCTAATGTATCGAATTTAATTATCGTATTTTAAATAATTTAATTTTTTTTTTTCTGTTTCAGCGGCAATGTCGTGGCATTAACTCCGTCTAATACTACACTGACAAAGTGCGTATAATGCGTGTGCTTTTCCTATTTTTCTTTTCTTAACGAAGGTCCAAGAAGCGCGAATGAGACGGCTTTGTCTGACATTCGATATACTACGACGTGAATAATATCGAATAACAAAACGTGTCACGTGCGAAATCTCAGCTCAGTATAGAATTAAAACGTTTGTTTTCCGTACAATGGTCTGGGAAAAGCGTAGTTTTAAAATCACTTAGCTAAAATGTAAATATGTACACTACAAAATGTGTGTGTGTGTGTGTGGGGTAAATATACGATTTATATATATATTTTAACGTTTTGTGTTACTGCGTATATTCGGTGCACGGTTTTATAAAACGACGTAGGCAGTGTTGATGATGTTTATCTTTAAAAATTAAATCGCTGTTTCTCTCCAACACATCGAACATTCATCGACATTCGATGTTCTCCTTTAATAATTACTTTTCTCGCGCTCTCAGCCGTGGTAATAATATTACACAAACGAAATTCACATTACGAAATCCTGAAACGCGCTTTAAAAACGGCAAAAGATACGCAAAAATATGCAAAATCGTTATGAAACACGTTTTGGTATAAACTAGTTATTTTTTTTTTTTTTTTTACCAACCAATCACACAATGTGCAAAAGCATATGAATATCTGGCCGGCGGTACATTTCGTCGCCCCAGGTACACGTTTGATTTATTGCCCTCTCTGACCAGTGACCACTCTGTATTGCATGAAAAATAAGGCACAGCGCACACTGAAAGAGCAAAACCGTTCGGAGCTGATCCGAGCAGCTCGGAGTGGTGTGGACACGACGAAGAGAACGCACGCAAAGTAATTGATTGCCGTGCACACTTTTCAATCAACAACGAAACACAAGACAAGACAAAACACGATCGGTTATTGTTCGGTCTGGTCATATTTTTGCTCCGAACACAGTATGAAAAACAAAAGTCACCGCGGTCATTACGAACGCGTTCTTTTCGCGTTTAATATTACAAATATTTACGTTTACTATCGTATTTTACCACGTAATTCAGTCGAAAAATTAAAAACCGTATTATTTTTATTTATCTCGTGCACCCAAATTGTTCCTGTTTTTTTTTTTTATTATCATTAAATTCGTTGTCTAACGAAAATTGCCGCAATAAAGGTAACAAAAAAAAACACCATTTTCGTCAGAACTCGTTTTGACGATTGGTGTTAGAAATGAAAATTAGTTATCCCGAAATTAATAAGTGTTCGTTTTGTCAGTGTGCGCGGAATGTGTTCCGAGCTGTTTGGAGCAGAGTGTTTCGAGCGGCTCGGAAACAATTTCGTTCTTTCAAGCCCGGGCGCCCGGGCTAAAGAAAAAAAAAAATAGTTACGTACAATGTATACTTTATACACTGCGGAAATTTGCAGCAAAATATCGTTTTCCGTTTAGTTATAAACCGAGAAATCATAAATAATTAGTACTGATTAAGGACGACGATATTGAAGAGTTAACTGTTCAGATAATTGAGTATTTTTATACGCTCCATTTTAAAATTTCTTTAACGTCCCGCGACAAGACGTCCTGGCCAAATGTGGCAGCCCTAATATTGTGATAAAAATCAGATAATTAACGAGCAGTGTGATTCTGACGTTTTGTTGCGCGCAACAAAACAAAATGAACAATTCCCGGGGATTTTATACGATTGTTACAGTGACCGGTAAAACACATAAATTTTGTTTAATTTTTTTTTCTTCTTGGAATACAATTATTGAATATTGAACAGCAGTCGATTGCTAACATTTACATCGATAATCGGTTATCGCGCAATACGAATAATAATAATAATAAAAAAAAACTTCGTATTATGCCAAAATCGCCTATTGAATACTGTCCGATTATAATTTGCTTCATCCTTTATAGCGAATAGAAAAACGTTATTATTGAAATTATCGTTAAAATCGAGAATTTGTTAAGCGACGTCTATGGCGATTTCCCCCCCCCCCGCCCCTCGCCGATCAGGCCGCCACTGTATTCGCCCTAGCAATAACGAAACTCTAAAATCCTTATTCCGGAGTGGTAATTTACTTAAGCGTCATCCGCGACAACATTCGCTACCTCCTTTTTCTTTTTTTTTTGTTATATAAAATTTCGATTGCGTCGCCACCCGATAACGTCATATTATTTCTACACTGATAGTGTGTGTGTGTACGTGCGTGCCACGGACTAATCCATTTTCATACCGGAATACAAGTAGTCGATAAACACTGATATACTCGTATATACGCACGATTGCACATCCACTGTATTATATAATATACTTGTCTCGTTTCGGATTCTGAGAAAGTTAGATTTTTTTTTTTTTTTTTTTTACCAATTTTTTCCCACATTTGTTTCATTTTCCCCGTTCAATCGTCGGGCGATTTTTTTTTACCGCGCTACACAACACGCGCGCGCGTCTTTATTAAAATATTACAAAGCCTACGGTAATTTATTATTATTGCGAGCCCCGTGTTCTTTTAACCTACGATTTTTATCCATTCTTAAAGCTCGGACAATATTTCGGATTCACTTGCAGTTCTCCTATTCTCCCATCCCCCCCTCAAAAAAAAAAACTCTCGTTTTAATACTTGGGCACGATCAACGCCGACGTCGCATTTCAATATTCCGCCCGATTATTAGAATAGGTTACAATTTTATTATTATTATTTTTTTTTTCCGCAGTTGTAAAAACACGCGTCCGTTATAAGTGGGACGCGACTTGTGTCGTTTAACAAGTCGCACTCGTATAAAGCGTACATTTTATTCGATCGATTTCGAACGCGTATAAATATTACGAAACTAATGTGTTCGACTATTTAAAAGGAAGTCTCGCGTGTTATTGAAGAGTACCGCGTTTTTATTTCCGAAACTTTGTACGAGCGCTGATGATAACTGAGAATTTAATTCACGTCAGCGGCGTTATTAATGACAAATTGAATTTGTTTCGGAACGCCGATGTTTCCATTCGAAATCGTTTGAAACGTATCCTCTGTTTCCTTTAAACACTGCGAAATTCGCAAAAGTACCTCCTAATGTTCTTACGTTATATCATGAACGTATTATACACGTTTTATAGTGTACATTTTTTTTTTTTTTCAATAATTTTCTAATAATTCCTATTTTCCGTACGAGTAGGTATCGCTAATGTTGAAATTGGTTTTTAAGAGAGTTATTTTCATTTGAGGATTTACGCGTTGGATATAGACTCGAATCGAAATCAAATTAATTATCATATACATATATAATATTCATAACGTTATTGTCAAAGTGTTTAAATTATTCTTGACAATATTTCGATGTGATATCAACGTATAATAATTAATGCATTAATTATTATACGTTGATATCGTAACCACGGACTAAGAATACCGCCGGTGTCAATATAATCGAATTCTCCTCGACTACCTTTCAGCCGTATCGACACCGTCTTATATGTTTTGGCCCGCGAGCACCACGGATAATGATTAACAATTATTACGGTACTGAATAGTCATAGAAAATCGTATTGTTGCGCATTATACCGATAAAAACGATACACAACTTATTATTAAGCGTTTTCTTGAGAAGTTTACGTTCTCTCGCAAGTGTACGGTTGCGTCGAATATGTTTTTTTCAAAAGAAGAAAAAACGCGTTTTGGATCGTTACTTTCAGTCTCGATTCATAACTCGATATTTATTATACAGATAGGTTTCTATAACCTCTATAGAAGTTTTTCAGACGGCAGTCCCGCCGAAATTTCTGCGCTTTATCCTGCCGAGTTAAAACTTTTTGCAACTCGTTGACGACTACAAATCTTTATAACGTCCATACGTGTAATGGCGCTGTGATTGGATCCGAGCGTTGTCTTTAAGAAACCATTAGTTTCATAAGTTAGCACATACTACGTGCGGATTAAGAATTCTATTACCACCACCTCCATCGATATCAACTTTCACCAAGTATTTATGTCGTTTTTGTTGACATTTGACGGATTCACACTGTTCACTACGCGTATTAACAACACCTAACGCGCTCGCGGTTTTCTGGGAATTCTCGGGCTCGCTTCTTATATAGTTCTCCGAAGAAATACTTAACGTACGCGACTGCTATCGCGGTTTCCAGTTCCCTTGCTGTTTCTAAAATCCTGTTTTTGTTTTTTTTTTGTTTACAATACACTGTATAACTACAACGACGTCGAATTTGTCGAGGGCCATAGTTCCCTGTAGTTAGTTACAATAACTCTACCCGTAAGAGCGAACCCTCATTGACTACTCGAGTGGCCCAATAGGGTCGTAGTATATCGGTCGAGAGCCTAACATTCCTATCACGCATATGCAAAAAAAAAAAAAAATTGTTAGTTACGAGCTCTCTCCCCTCATCAGGGCTTGCGTAAGGTGTTGGCGATGTATGGGTGTGGGAAAACTCGTTTTGCATAAAAACTAACTACTCACTCGTCTTGCTGGAGCCGTGGACGCGTCCATCGTCCTCGGCCGGACTGACGTTGATCACCGGATTGCTGGTGGCGTTCAACTGTTTCTTGGCCAACGAGGACATCGAGAAGAACCGTTTCATCCGGTTCGGCTTGGCGACCGCCGCCGTCTCCTGCAGCGACGTGGACGACGACGACGCCGGCACCCGGTGGTGCAAATACTTTTTCATGGTGAACAACGACGTGGGCGAGGAGGAGTCGTGGCCGCGGATCCGCGGCTGATGATCCGAGCTCGGTTTCGCGTTCTTGCGGACGCGGTGGCGACGGCGACGGTTGCGGCGACGCGCGTCGCCCATGCAGCACGTGTGCCGGAAGTGGCTGGCCAGCGAGCACGTGCAGCTCTCGTCCGAACTGCCCGCCGACTCGTGCGGTAACGTCGACGAGGTGGCGCGCGTCTGAAACAGCAACGACGACAACGACGACCTGAGACCGCGTCGCTGTTCCCGTCCCGCGGGCTCCGGCATCAGTTTCGTGTCGCTGTGATAGCCCAACGAGTCCCACGGGCACACGTCGTCCAACACCGGCGTGAGCGCGCTGCTCACCGTACGTTTCACCGTCACCGTCGAGTTGTCTCTGTGACGGCGGGAGTGCGGGGCAAATCACAAAATTCGAATTCGTTAAAATGTGTATCTACTCTCGGGGCGTTTTTTTTTTTTTGTTTTCGTTTTTGTTTTTAAGGGCTGCGCGAAATCAAACGCGGTGGCGTAGACACGCGATGCCATCAAATGGCAAAATTAAAAAAAACATACATTCGTTGTAATTGTCGGTATATATTATATTAATAATAATCATTTGATAAAGACGAAGACGGTCGGAGTCAGGTTTAATCATTGGTAAAGGACGCTAATTTTTTTTTTTTTAAGTCTTGGAGTTTTCTTTCTTTTAGTTAGATCCGATCGTTGGTTGTAGAAAACGTGACCAAATTCTGTGAAAATTCCATAGTTTCTAAAACTGGATTAAGCGTATTGTACATCTCTTGAAAATTCTCCTCTTCATAAACACCGCGGTATACAATAAAGATTAATGCGGAAAAAGTTTTACACGTATTATACAACAATCGGAGAGTTGACTTTGTTTTATAATTAAATCCGGGGGATTCTTTCATATAAAAAATATTTAATAAATAGTGTATGAAATATTTTTAGTACTTTCAGAAAGTTCCTTTGAACCCCACTCCAGAAAAAAAAATATCGTATATACGCCACTGGTCAAAAATTGTACATAATATATCCAGTGGTGTTGACGTGTGAGACGCGAGACGTTCAATATTGTTTCACTCAAAACGTGTGATTTTTAATGTTCAATTTCGAAAAATTTTCGATCACTTCTTCTTAATTTAGTTGTAATACGACCCTCCCACCAAAAAAAACCGCGATTATTCGCGAAAAATGTCCGCTACATACATTTCAGAATAACGTGTTGCATTCGATTGGATTGGTATTGTATTGCACTCGAATTTGTGGAATAAAGCTTTGAAATAATGCTTGAGTTCCATAACAAATCCGAAAACTTCAACATATCGAAAACCAAGTACATAAAATAAACACTTAAAAAAAAAATTGTTGCTTTTATGTTATAACAGTATAAAAAATAATACTATGCGAAAAAAAAAGGAATTGTTTAGAAATAAGTCAAACGAAATTCAAAAATATAAATTTCCAAAACTCGATAAAATTCTGATGAGGTAAAAAAAAAAAAAAAAATCGTATTTGCTGCTCATATAAGTATATAAATTCAAAATTAGGTTTGATTGTCTAAATATGCAATTTAACGTAAAGCGATATAATATGTATTAATTAAAAAACTTTAACTTTGATAATTATATAGAGAGAATCACGGAATTGTTCGAGAAATTCCGGGTTTTTTCTAATTTTAAAATTTCAATGAATATAATTTTTTATTCGTTTTTCGGTTTTCCATGTGATACGATATAGTTATTACTTCTTATAGTCCTTAAATGAGTTGCAATATGTTTTTAACTAAGAAAATCATATTTTATTTGGGATTATTCTTAATGTTGAAAATAATACGTCGGCAAATGCCTTAAAAAGTATTTGACGTTACCTTTCTACTGTATTCGAACAATTGAAATCGTCTTTTATCTATTTATTTCAGATAAGACATGATATATTATCTTTAATCTAGATAAAAGTATTGGTCATTTTGACGTTATTTTATTGAAAGAAATAATTTTTCATTTCCTATAGAATTTTCATTAGAAATAAATTTGTATACTATTTAGTTTATTTAAAGTTTATCATAAAAAATAATAGGCAGTTTTTTCTAATTTTAAACACAATTCCAAACACGGTTGACTGTTGTGCGCTTAATTTTGCCCAATGAGAATATTATTGTGCAGTCGTACATCGAAAGCCAGGAAGAAACACCAAACTCGAGTTCGTTGAGAAGCGAATATTTGTATGCGATTTTTTCGTAAAAAATAATATCTTACGAAATACAAATACGTATGTTTAAAAAAAAAGAACACCGCGAAAAGAGTATGTTGTATCTACATAATTAGCTTTTTATAGATTTTTCTACAGTCATTCTTTTCTCCGTACGACCGTATAGAAATATAAAAATTACACTAATAGAAAGTAGAGAAAAATGAAAATCCATTGGACGGGTTACAGGAAACTTTTTGATCTTTTTCTTTCTTTTTGTGTAAAGAAAAACTGAGTGAAAAAAAAATAATATTTATCGAAAAACGTTATTGTAAAACCAATCCAACCGCAATGTCAATAGTAGACCGTTGGGGGCTCACGTCGCAACGCCGTTTTTTTTTTTTTTTTTTTTTGAAATAAAGAGACTCGGAATGTGCAGATTTAACTACTCGAATGTCGACAAACGAAAACTATTTATCTAAATACAATCTAACTATTTATTTAAATACTTAATCATTTATAAAGTTACGAACCGACTTTTCAACAACAACAAAAAAATAAAATATTCACTACGAGAATCCATCATCAGTAAAACAGCCGTTTACATTTGGAAAACAAATAATTTTTTTTTTCTTTGGACCATTCGATGATTTCAGAATTTGACAAAAAAAAAAAAAAAAAATTACTAGTGCATATGTCGAAATTCCTTTTTATCATTCAGTAATCATTAAAAGAAAAAAAACCGCGGGTATGTTTTACGACACAAAATATATACCTTTTATAAATGCACTGCACGTATTATGTTTGTTTACTTACTTGACATTATGGTTAGATTGACTGCGGTATAGTGAGGACGTATCGAGGTTCAGGAGAAAATCGCGAGGTGAATTCGGTCTACTCCCAAAGCCAATTCTGCTCTTTGCACTGCTGTACAACGACGACTGATTGTGCAGCTGTAGGATTGATGATGATAAACTGTGCATACACAAGGAACTGCCAGTAATTCTCCTGCGTTCGTTGCGTTCCGTTTTGTTACAATGACCGACTGATCCGAAAAAACTAATGAAATGTTTAACAGTACGGTGTAAATTAGATTTCTTATTAATATTATGCGTATTGGCGCAGCTATGCACAACTCTCTGATAGTGCTTCACGTTATATTCGACTTAAAAGTGAGCAGTCGAGAGCAATTCCCTAAAACCTATTTTCTCCACGTGTGCGCATACAATTTCAAACAACGAAAACTATATTGTACGTACGAACTGAAATATTAAACACAAATAACAATGAGTCATTCATAAACGGTGACTGGTTTAATGGAAAAGAAACTGACTTGTTTCACGGCTGATTTCTTATAAAATATTTCTTATTTCTCAATAACAGGTTTTATTAAATTATGTCAAACGAAAATTGAGCCAATTAGTATATACTGACCTAGTATATAATTAGTATTATACTGAAAATTTATTAGAAGTGATTGCCACATTCGCATACATAAGGAAATAAATTTTTATTTTTAAAACTTGTAAAAATAATTGAACAAGCGTAATCGTTATTAGAATAACAATATAGAGCGCACAAATATTAAGTGAGTGCCAATTATTGTTCTATTATTTAATTTTAATTATAATACCTAATGACCATTCCGTTAACCGGTATCACTCAGCTGTCATCGATTTTCGTAATAAAATATCGACGTACATAATATATGAACATATAAATTTGGTCGTTTTAAAAAAAAATACATTTGAAAATTAGAAAAACGTTTGCCGATTCCCAATTACAGATTTTACGTATATTCCTTTGACTTTATTCTATCCAATGTCGAAATCCGAATACGTATTCGCAATCGAAAACAAAATTCTGTAAAGATATATTTCTGTTTAAATACACATACGATTCTTATTATCCAGAATTATTACCGAAATGATTGAAGGTATTAACACTCATTTCGGTGGGTCAAATTTGTTGCGCCAATTAAGTATATGTGAAGAGGATTACGTTTTATTATTGTCGTTTGTAATTCATTCAGGTTTGTTATTAATATTTTAATAAAAATTAATTTATTATAGGGATATTACTTAACTATCAAATATCGTAAATTAGAAATCGAGGTAACATAATACAATCCATAGTTGTTCATATTCGTATGTGTGTGACATAATAACAATCCGTATTATTTTATATTCGCAGTACAAATTCGTATTTTAAGAAGTTAAAAATAGTCAATTTTATTATAAAATCGTGTAAAATCCCTATGCGAAATTTGGAGAAATTCGAAAGACAAACTGCCTTTTGAAAGCTGAGTATTATTATAACACGTTTACAACGCAATCTGATTTATTTATTGTCACTCCAAAAATCAAACATACAAGGCTGTATTATAAGTTTTAGCGCCTCAGGAATAATTTTTTTTATTTTTTTATTGCGTCCTAGTATATTTTTTTTTTTTATAAATTTGTTTTTTTTTCAGTATTTGTATTGTCGAACAGCAATTTAAATAAATGAAAAACAACGTTGTAAAATACCCGAGTAGATAAAAAATATCATAAACTTCATTTATGCAAAATTATTATTATTTTTTTAAGGCCTCATTTTATTATTTTCTACAACGTGCTTGATTTAATAAAGGGAAACCAATATAATTATATAACAGCCAATTCATTATAAATGTATAACAAAAGAGGATTTCATGTTTTCAGTTATTTTGTATTTGAACTAAGGAAAATAGAATATTTTGTCCATACCGTTAATAATATTTACAAAACAATGAATGGTTTATTTTTTTTAAATGTCGAAATATTTATTTATTTCGAGTCATAATTATGTAGGTACAATCTGAAATGGAATTTGTTATTATTTTTTTAAATATCGGTTTCGATATATATTATGACATTTTATTAAATTTTATGTCGAGATAAACTAATTTATACAATAGATTAATTATACATATTATATTTTATATTATAAACATTATAGGAATTATCGATTATACGAATAATAAACATTGTATTATAAACATCACCAATTATCAAAAAAGTTTATTAATTACTAAAAAAAATTTTTATATATCCAATATATTGTCAGAAAACATAATTAAACAATTAAACATGTTGTAATAGAATACATTTTATAATTATTTTAAATCAATCGCATAATATATTTATTTTAAATTCATTTTAAACGTAGGTATTTTTATTTTTTTTAAATCGTATTCGAATGACATATAATTAATAATTTAAAATCTATGTTTAAATGAAATCCAATATCTTAATCCTTGATAAATTACAGATATTATTATCATGAAAGATGACTTTTTTATGCATAGGTTAGAACGTGAAAGTTGAGAGTTTTATAATATTATAAATAATCTAAATAGTGAAATCTTCGATTATATAAATATTATCATATATTAATGAGATAAAAGGTTTTATCATTTCGACGCTACGCAAATAAATGTAAAACGGAAAATTGAAATATTTATATTACTTTCGTTTCATCAAGAGTTGATCTCCTTTAGCAAGCAAGTTTCTATAATGATCTGATCGTATGAATCTTGGATAACAGTCTTTTTTCAAGAGCAACATGTACACGTGTTCTGCAGCATCATCAAACATTGATTTCGATGGATTTCTCATTTCCTTTTGAGTTTTTTCTTTCGTTTTACCATCTATGTTAATTTCGAATAGAGCACCAGGTGCTAAAAATTCACTGAAATCCATATTTATGATTGGTCCGATATAAATGTTTTCCGCGCCCTAAGCTTTGCGTCCACATTATTAAACGGTAGGTAAAAATATTTTATAGGAATACTCACTCATATATTTCTTGGGATTTCTGTGTAATTTCCGAGTCGCTGATCTCTTTAAAATCTTTCACTGCCAACCAAAATCTAATGTTTTCAAGACAATATTCTTTTTCCAGATATTTCATGAATTCTTGAAGACCTACGTGATAATAATTAAACATATATATTTTTACTAGTACAATTATAAAAGTACAACTCAAATTTCTTTCCATCCTTTACTATGAAAATAGAATAGTTTTTTTTTAAAATTAATTAATTATTTTTTTAATAATAATTATGGTAAAAGATAAAAATCTATACTTGTAAGCACTTAAAGTGAATATACTTATATATTGCACTAAAAAATTTAAAATTGGTTGAAACTAAATTTATTAATAAAAACTGGGTAGGTACATTTAATGGACTTCATACGAACGCGTTTTCACTAGATATTCATGCGGCTACACCTAGTTTTTACTAATAGCTACGGTAACGGTATAAAACGGAATTATTTGTTTTATGTATAATTTTTACTGGATTTTAATAAGTAAAACTAGTTTTACAAGTATGTCAACAAAACAAAAATAAAATTATTCCTGTTCAAACTAATCGAAACGAATCAAATGTTTATTCGCTATAATTACCAATAAAAATCATCGATTGTATTTTATATATGTATAATGAATATATATATTTCATTTATTTAAATCTTCAAAAAAAATTCGCCAAAAAAAATTGTTGCATCCAAGGCAATTGCCTCTTTTGTCTCGCGCACATGTCATATTATTATTTTTATTCTAGAATGGAATGTCACTCTCACAGAAACAATTTAAAACTCTCTAGCAACCTAACCTAACCTAGTACAATTCTTACATTAGTATTTGCATCGAAAAATCGATCAAATTCTTAATTTGTATGTTTAAACAATGGTATCCGTAAAGAATGTCATAAATGATATCCTTTATATTCAGAAGTTATTGGCACATATAGCTTCAGATATAATTTAGGTTTAATAAATGATCAACATCTTATTTCTACTCTAAACACACTAAAAATTAACCGTATTATGAAAACAATTATACCGATATTTAAAACCGTAAAAACATCGTGGTAAAAAGTTAAATTTGAATGTTATTATTTATACGCATTGAATTTGCTTACAACTTTTCATTAAATACGTTTTAATTTTATTACCCACCATTCGGTTTTATTGACATAATGTTAGTTTATGACACAGTCGAAACTGACCAGGCTAGAAATAATATTTCTGAGGTATATAATTATAATGCTATAAAATAAAACACAACAATTTCTAGTTACCGATATGTAATTATTATAATCATCGCAATTAATGCCAGAAATATTATTTACGTATTCTATAACAATTATATTCGTTATCATAATAACTCAAATTAATTATTATACATATTTCTATTAAAAAAAAAAATATTGAACTTTTCATGTAAGTGAAAAAAAAATCTTACGTTGTTCTGAGCCCTGAGAGTGAAAAAAAACGTATTTTCCTATTATATTTATTATGTTTGTAATATTTTTACTATCGAAATAGTTTAGGAATTTACATAATATTTTGTTTTTATTATTATTCAGGTATGCTAAACGCCTAAATTAATTCATATATTATGGAATACACTTTGTACTTTGAGGTAAATTACCTCGTATTATTTTTACAAATCGTAATGAAAAATAACATTTACCTATTGGATCGTGTATTAGATCTTCCATTGATGTAGCCCATCGCTTAATGTTCTCCTTGGTAGTGGAACTCATTCTGAAATAAGTTATCATCACAACAACAACAAAATATTATATTTTTACACTTTTTTAATTTCCGCTCATAACTTCCAAACTTTACATCGGTCTATTTGATTAAAACTGGTTAAAAATGGATATGGTTTTTTCAATGTGCCGCAACTAAACATTACGGGAATGGTGTACAAGCTTCGTTTCGGGCCATAACTTTTTTGTTAAATAAATTTATCTTATTTACAGTGAGCAATAGTTGTCCCGCCTTCTCTGGACAGTGGACCGTTATATTAATTTCTAAATCATTAAGAGTTTTTTTTTTTGATACGATTTTTCTTCGTGCAATTATTTAATTTCGTACTAAATTATACTGTTAAAGATTGTTTTATGCTTGAAATTGGACTCCTCAGATGAAAAATTACATAATAAATCTGATGAATCTTGAATACTGTTTATATCATATATTTTATTATTAATACATCAATATTATAAAGATATATAAATTTTATTATAAAATCAAATACATTTTATCCGTTATTATCCGAATGAGTTATAAGTAGACGGAATATTGACTGAAACTAAGACCAAACATATTTATAATAATTTTTAGATATATATTTATTTATTTTAATTAATCGAACGCCCATTTCATGTCCCGACCTATTAAATAGATTGGACGTTGAAAAATTCAACGGTAAACAATCTTTTACATTTTTATCGTACTTCGTAGTTATTCGATTTCATTATTATATAATTAATACGGAATATATATATATATATATATTGTGTTTTCAGAGTCACAAGGAGACGGGGCAGACAGCATTGGTGGTTTTTTTAGTAACGTCTGGAATCTGGTTTGAAAAATATTTCAATCTCATGTAATTTTAATTACAAAAAAAAAATTACTAATTTCAAAAAAAAAGAATGGTATATTTATTTTTATCTTAAATTTATAATACATATGTATCTAATTAATACATAAAATAAATTCATTAGATATAACATATACGTTTTAAATTGTACGTAGAACTTTTTATTATCTTTTTCAATATCGAATGACGATTGACTGTAATCGTAATTTATCGGAACGGTTTTTTCGTGTGTAACGAAAATGCACAGAGCGCGGTACCTATGTGAATATATAATGAAACACGACATTAAATTATAACGATCATTCCGAATTTATAAAATATTTAAATTTTAACGAAATATTTTTTTGAACAAAAATGTTTGGAAAAATCGATTTCGATAATAATTTTTCCCCTTCTTAACGAGTTTTTCAACCTCTATTTTAGCCAATTTAATATTAAAACGATGTTTACAGACGTTTATTTCCTACATATCCCTGGCGAATAAAATATTTAATTAAAATTTTTTTTTTTGACTTTAACGTAAAATACATCTTTGTATTCAGACACGAGAATCACCGTTTCAACAAATCGACTGTAATAATGAGTGACGACGACTACGCTATTTCGATTTCGATCAGGTTTTTGTATGTAAAATGTATTTCCGAACGTTTCTGGGATAAAAATTATGAAATTCGCTTGGATAAATAATTAAATATGGAAATCGATAACATAACATTATCATTCTAATACATAATTGATCAAAAGTAAAAAATGAAAAAAACGATCTATTATTGTTTACTTTTTATCGTAATCATTGTTAAACGAATTACCGATTAATCAGCGCATTAACTACAATATTGATGAGTGAGATGACTATTACTACACGTGACTTTGTGGTATACGACATATATTTCATACAATTACTGAGTATTTATAAATTCAATGTTTTTACATGACAAGGATTGTTTTTGCGTTTTTTTTTTTTGAGGAGTTTCGCGCTTCTATAGATAGAAATTAGAAATTCGTCAAATGAAGTGCACATTAAAAATAACGAATATTCAATTTGGACATATCCCAATTTCTATCGATAAACTTGTGTATTTACTTGTTATTATTTTATTTTAAGGTCATATTTGAAATGTTAAAAAAAAACATTTAATACTGAAATTTATTTTTTTAATTTTTTACCGCGTGAGAATTTACGACCTTGCCGCGATTTGTTCGTCGACCTAACATTGCTTATATAAATTGGAGAATAAAGAAATTCTAATTTTACGTTTAAATAAAAATGTACGAATTCGTATTTAAATCTTGTGGCGATCCCGCAGTTGCCACGGGATTGGATTTATACGTGTCACTACAATACTTTTCATTTAATTTTCTTACATTATATTTTGAATTTTTTATAAATTATATCATATTTATAACTGTATTTAATTTTTTTTTTTGAAAATTTTATAAACGCGGTTCACCATTTTTAAGCGCATGCATAAAAATAAATAAATTAATTAATTTTTTAAAATAAAAATATATTAATTTATAAGCGTATAACTTTAATATAATAAACATCAAACGACGATTACCCGAATTAGTCGGTTTGTTTGGATTCCGATTATAGTTCATACAGATCGATCCTGGACGATTCGGTTCTCTCGGTGTTTCTCTGGCATACAGAAAGTACGGTATTACGATAACAGCGAAAAGAAAATTTTTAATTTTTTTTAAACGGTATTTCGTTTTGGGCGTAAAAAAAATCGGGAACGATTAAAATGTCGTTTTTAAAATTATTTATTATAAATGTTATTGTAAACGATAATAAATATTTTTATGTGTTTCATACTTTAAAACGCGTATCACAATAATAATAATTAATATACGCCGAAATAAAATTGTATAAACGTATTCGGGGACGTTTTTATGCGCGCGACTTTAATACGCAAAAAATTAATAAATATTAACGACGATTACCCGAACGTCTCGGTTTGTTTCGATTTCAGTTCACACAGGAGTCCTGGACGGTACGGTATTTTCGGTATTCTTCTGGTATACGATTAATAATATGTAGTCCATCGACACGGGAAATTGTTTTTCTTTTCAAAAAAAAGCCGACGAAACGCGATAAACGTTTCGTTTCGAAAAAAAATCCGGGGACGATTAAAAATGTCTTTTAAAAATATAAAAACATTATAAAGAAAATTCCGTTCGCAATGTGTTTGAAAACGAATACGTTAAAAACGTGCGGGACGACCGGTGAAAACGGCAGCCGGTTCCGTTGACACGCGCTGCACAACAAACACTGCCTGTGCAAGAGCGTGTAACAGTAGTAGTAGTCGTCGGTGGTGGTTCGGCCCCATCGTGCCGTGCGTGTGCAGGTCATGGCGCAATTAAGATCGTGCCATCTGATGGAGGTGTGCACAACGACGATGGCGATGACACTCGGAGGAAGGCGGTTATATGTCGCCGCAGTCGACAGAGCGCACGACCGTCGGAATTCGGAAGACCCTGCCAGGGCCCGGGGTGGGAAGTGGCTGCTGCCCTGCCAACTGCACCGTTCTTCATCCGACACGCGTTTGACAAACTCATCCTTAATCCTTCCCTGCTCCGCGTAGAAAGCGTAGAGAGTGTTGCGCTTTCGGAGGCGTCCTAAAACGAAACGAAAAAAAATAAAAATATTCTACGCGTAGGTAGGTAGGTGGTACGTATAAATTAAATAAAACGACAATCTGATATTCGATATACGAAAAAAAGGAGCGAATAAAAATAATAACGCGTTACGAAATCGAGTGAGAAAATGATTTTTTTTTTTTTTTTTACATAAACCATATCGCATTATTTCTATTGATGTTATTTAGAGAAACCGAAAGAAATGGCGAAGTGTTAATTTGGAAAACAAATTTTTTTCTTTTACTTCTATCTCTTCGAATTCGCCGGAAAAACGTCTGATCGTAACTTAAAAAGTATACGGACAGTACACGCGAAAAAATTGAAACCAACTCGTATTTTAATGAAACTTTAACCCCATTTTTTCATAATATTTTTCTTTTTTTTTTTTTTTTTTTGGACACGTCGAACGAAATTCAAAAGCACTCGATATATAAAATTTAAAAGACAGAAAAAGTGAAAAGTAAAAAAAAAAAAGTTGTAACTCAGGATTGTCGAGATTTTTTTTTAAATATAACGTATAAGTTTTATACATTTTTCAGCCCTTAAAACTAAAAATTACACATTTAATGACTTAACACTAGCTCAACATCTAATAATTGTTATATATATAGCACAAAATTGGAAGACATTTTTTTGAAAATTATTTCACACGTATGCGCATGCATTGTGTAAATTTCACACAATTTCCAGGATCATTAATTTTGGTTGTTTTTCATGCCGGGTTTAAAAAAATTTTTGAGAAAATAATTTTTTCCTATTGTCGGATTGCATTTTTTTTTATTTTAATTCCCGCATTTACGGAAGATACTGAGAAAATCGAAAGACGTTACAATTTGCTACCGGAACGTAACGCATGACGAGATGATCATCCGAGCGCATCTTTCAAGTCGAAAATTTGTACGTCGAAGAAAAAAATTGAAGAAATAAACATCATTGGAAAACCCGCAATAACTTCCTCGTTTCGCTCAGAATCTAAAAATATTATTATTTTTTTTTAAATAAGAATTTTTGTTTAAAAACAACTGATTGATAAGTTAAAGACGATTAATTTTATACAAGACGTTATAATAATTTTTAAAAATTTTTATTAATAAATATGTACTTGTAGATTATTATATAAACGGTTAGTTTAAAATAATTTTTACAAAAAACAGAAAAAAAAATGAAATATACATTTAAAAAGAAATTATTCGGTGTAAAGTATATCAAATATATATTCGAAAATATTCACTACAGTTAACTTAACCGGATTGAAAGGGTTCAATCTTGAAAGCCTTGAAATAATACTGGAGAAAGTAAGAAGGTAAATGTATGTATATAATTCTTTTATTATATAATACGTTTAGTATAGACGAATTGTAATATATTTTGAGAGTTATATTATTAAATTTGTCTATATCCTATTCCAAAGATAATATCCAATAAACCACTACAAATATATCATGGAGAATACAATATAGGGGAATGATATTACTGTATATATTTTACGGTTTTTATATGCTAATGGACTACATTATGAGTGAAATGAATTTGACAATAAGCTCTCAGCTGTATTGTGCAACGCGTGAACTCTATACCCGTACGTATATTATAACAATTATTGTTTTAATCTAAACGCATGTAAAAATAATAATAATAACAAAAAAAAACAAAGCTTTCTATAAAAATTACTGTTCGCGTCTATAACGCGATAAATTCCGAAAATCTAAATGTAAAAGTCAATTAATTGTGTTTCATTTCAATTCATTACATTGCCGAATATTTTTCGGCCAATAATTATAATAATTATTCGGAAGCGTCGTACGTGTTTAAATATTGTACTCATACTTATGTATATTGCGAATTGAAATGTTTAAAAAATATATTCAACTAACAAATGCGTTGAATTCCCACTTTTTTTTTTTTGTTTTTTTAGTACAATAAATATTTATGTATTTACATAAACGAAGAAAAAATATGAAAATTTCATATTTTCTCCTTAAACAAAATTAACGATAATTGTCTAATGAATTAAATGGCGTAACACAAATAGTAACTTATATGAAAATAATTTATATCGAATTTCGTAAAAAAAATTTAATACGGAAAAGTCAATAGTTTTATATTAATACCGAAATTCGTCAATTGTTATGTTTAATTCGTTTTATACGTATCGCAGAGACGAACGCGTGTGAGGGTTTTACGGGGTACGAATCTCCCCACGAATATGTCATCATATCGTTTACAATATTTTTTAGAGCCTCAGAGTTTAAAATATAAATATTGACCGTTAAATAATTTTAAATAAAATCGCTCGTGACCGTCCATCACGAGTTGTAAATCAACAAACGTATACCGTTATTCATTGTATGAGATTTCCACGGATCAATCATATTTATTCGAACATTTTAAGAGAGCGATAGTCTTAAAACGTCGGACACGGTTTTTCGCTTACACCGTTCCCCGTCTCTCGCCGATAAAACTATTAACTAGCCGCGTTGATTAAAATCAAATAATAATAATAATAATAATAATAATAATAATAATAATAATAATAATAATAATAATAATAATAATAATAATAATAATAATAATAATAATAGTAATAATAATAATAATAATAATAATAATAATAATAATAATAATAATAATAATAATAATAATAATAATAACAGTATTGCGCGGCGCGGTTAAAATATTTATTTTTATAGGAAAACGGCCCCGACGTTCGCAGTCTGTGCCGTGGGTCGCGTACGCCGTTCGTTGTGCCACCGCGTCCCTAGATTTTATTTTGGGTGCCGAAGAGAACGAGAAACCCCGTATCGTGCGTTCCCTGCCGTCCGCCGACAAATGCACGTATACAGAAACATAATATTATTATTGCTTATAATTATTATACTTGACGTAGGATTTTAAATAATGTGTCAACTGCAGCTCATTGATTATATACTACTACTACTAATAATAATAATAATAATAAAAATAATAATACTAATAATATGACTTTGAAATCGATTCCTGCAAAAGTGAGTTTATTTCGACTCGAGTTTTATTATATGACCTACATACATATTATTAATTATTATTATTTGTAGTTGTTGTTGTTGTTTATTGTATTTACCGTTTTATACATTTACTGTTCGTAGCCATTTATATAGTTGATTACTGTCGACATAAAACGACTAGGCGGATACAGACCAGATGAGGGGGAAACGAGAGAACTCCATCCGTCGCGGTTACAAAAAAGAAATATATATATATATACACATATAGACTGTTTCAATTACTCGATTGAAAATTATCGATATACCTATAATACTAAAAGCACTGTCGATAAAATAAACCGTGATTATGCGTTTCAATCATTGGCGATTTCCTCGCGTTTTCTAGTCGTTGAATAAGTTAATTCTATTAGTCCCCGCCGTGGTCTATTCCGATTTTGATGTTTAACAGCGCCGCACATTGGTCCAGGAAACAAGCTAAAATGCTGGAAAATATACTGAAAATTAAAATCTAAATTACTCGTTTTTAAAAATAGAACGTTATTTTATATCAGTTTAAACATGATATCACTGACATCACGTTGTTTCTTTCTAAATTTTAAACTGTATTGTAGTTTACAAAAAAAAAAAAAAGTAGCGTAGAGTGGCGCTATATTGTATTTTAAATATAAATCTATAAACTCCCTTAAATAGTATTTTATAATTTCCAGTTGCCCGTATATGTCCGGTTTTGTATAAATCAATGTTTTTCTTTAGAATTTATCGAATGAAAATGGAATTAGAATTAACCACTATATATGCATTGAAGAAAAACTGCTTATAGTTAACGAAGACAATATTGAACATGTTGACGACCTTAATGAGGAAAATAGTGACAAAGGACTTAAGGAGTATGGGGAAATAGAATAAAAACAACTATCGTATAAACGTTTGATTGCTATACAATATCTTAATTATTATTAATGCACTACACACTGTATACAAATAAATTGTAATTTAAAATTGCTCAATAGAATACTTTTTTATGTTATTATAAAGTAATAATTATCATTAAAATAATTTTTTCCAATTTTTTTTTTTTTTTTTTGACCACTGTGCGCTGTGACGCATTTAAGAGTTAAATGCTATATGAAGTTTTACTAAAACAAAAAAATATAAAAAAAGAAACCATATGCGTAATACATTTTATATCGCTACACTAACGACAATACCACGTATCTGACACTTTCCATAAAATCAGTTTTCGTATCAAAATATTCGTAATCTCCTTGTGCACAAATTTTATTCTCTTACAATAACGTTAAAATGTATTATTTTCCCTCCAAACGTCTATAGTTTTAATAATGTTAAAACACTAAACAAAAAAAAACACGTATCTCACAGAGAATTTTGTAATACCGCGTGACTACATTAAGTTTCGTACAATAGCCAAAATTGAAAAATTATATTTAAAAAAAAAAAAAATGTTGAAAAATAATAACGTAAATTTAAATTCGAAAAAGAAATGAAGTGTATAACGCTTGTTAATATTTATTCCGTTTTTTACTCTCCTGAAAAATTGGTAAAATGTAGATACGTGCAGGTAATGTTATTAGTGTAGCGATATGTAAACAATCAATAACGCATTTTATAATATTCCGTTTACCAATAATATCGTTTATTCCGAAATACATAAAAAAAAAACAAATTTAGGTGTAAGAATAATGTTTCCAAAATATAAAGTTACATTGTAACAAGAGAATAACTTATTTGTCTCGTATTTGAAGTTTATAATTTGCCGTGATTTGCAAACACTGCGCAATTGCAAATATTTTTTTTTGACGTTTTAAAATATTTTCAGTATACACGACAATGGAGAAAACATTTTTTTTCCGTCCAATTATATTTACTTTTTTTTATAAAAAAAAACCATTTAGTGTTTTGTAAACACGAATATTTAATATTATACAGTAATAAATAATAATAATAATAATAATAA
Organism: Chaetogeoica ovagalla; assembly: GCA_032441825.1. Taxonomy (NCBI): domain Eukaryota; kingdom Metazoa; phylum Arthropoda; class Insecta; order Hemiptera; family Aphididae; genus Chaetogeoica; species Chaetogeoica ovagalla. The sequence goes on along the minus strand of CM063749.1, from coordinate 228,700 downwards.
TAATAATAATAATAATAATAATAATAATAATATATCGATATTATGTTTTTTTTTCTTCTGTAAAATCATCGACAGTTTTAGAATCAATCACTTTGAAGAATTTTTTTTTTTTTAATCGCGCAATTCGTTTAATTATAAGTCTTTACTCAATTCATGTATTCAATGTGTGTCGTTAAGTTAGAAAATATTAATCAAAACCTAACAAAATCAATCGGTAAAAATGTCACACTTAAGGAGATTTGTAATTTTTAAACTTAAATTAGCAACGGATCCACTTGTGCGATCGCATTATAGTACCATTGGTACGTATACCCTCACAGCATTGAAATATTTATTCAATATTTATTTAATATTTAATTTTAAGGTTTAATCATTAATTAATATTTAATTTCAATTGGTAGTAAATTTTTAAATGTTAATAAATCTCCTATTAATGTTCTGTGGACAGGAATGAAATGTTTTATTAATATTAATAATTAATGTTTTATTAACATTGATTTTTAATGTTTTATAAACATTAATTTTTAATGTTTATTAAATATGTATTATTATTAATAAACTCTGGTTTAATTTTGGAATAATATTTAATTTTGTTCTTATAAATGTTTACTTATATTTTAAAGTCAATGTTTATTGATATTTAAATTGTATATTAATAATACAATAAATTTATAACTTGAGAAATGTAAAAATGTATTCATAAATATCCATATATGTATTGCGAATATTTTACATTGTAAAATATAATATCAATGATATACTATTTAGCGCACAACTTTCAAAATTAACAACAAATTTTAGTTTAACTCTATATTTATTGAAGTATAAAATATGAACTAATTATCATGTGGTTTGTTAGTATAAACTACATTATAAATAGTAATTTAAAAAGTACCTTAAGAGGACTTGCTGTGTATTAAACACATTTGTATGATACAAGACAACAAATATATGGTTAATGTCCACTTAAAATAATAATATATCTAATAATATAATATAATATATATCTCTTATAATATATCTACACCTCATAATAACTTAATAAAACTATATAATAAATAAGTTTTTTAACAAAATAAATAGTTTTATAGTAAAACACCTAACTATTTACACCCTATGAATAATAATTTATAAACATTTTAAAAGGCTACTATAAAATGCAATATTTTAAGACACAAACATAAATATACAATTAACAATTATTATTAGTAATAATATAACTAAACTTTCAAGTAGACTTTGAAACTAAAAATATATATATATATTAAAGATATATTACATATATTAAAGATTAATAACTTAAAATGTCTTTAAGTAATTTATAATAATAGGTATATTTCACACATGCAATGTATAAAATTTTTAAAAATATTCTCAAAAGTAAATAATTAAAAATAATTTTTAAAATATTACCAATAAATTTCAACTCACAAAGTTAAAACAATATAGGAATTAAAAGACCAAACAAACCCAAACCAACACAATGAAAATTGTTTTTATAACTGAAAAAAAAAATAATGTGCTTAACTATATTTATATTAGTAGATAAATTATTTAATAAAATGTACTTACAGTGTAAAATACAGACCGATGATTACATAATAATATAAAGCAATTTACTGAACAACTATTATTATTATTATTATTATTATTTCACTTTAAATAAATTTCAATTTTTAACACACAGTTTAAAATAATATAGTCAACACGACCAAAATCAAACCAATAAAACAAAAATGAAAAACGTTAACGTACTTCAAATCTGTATACGCAGTCCGCCGTTCCTAGCCTTAGGCCCATTTCACACAGGACGGTTTTGTCCGTGCGGATTTTATTCGTACGATTTTTCTCCGCACGGACGTTGTTTTCACACAAGACGATTTTTCCCCCGTGAATCGTCTACGTTTGGTTATATTTTATCTTTTAAATAGACAACAAGTACCTTTGACAACAGACGGTAGACGACTAAAAACCGTGAAGTATGAATACGCGTGTCTAGTCACGTAGGTCACTGATAAGACGGCGACGGCACGGCGCCGTGATTTTCAGTCGTTGACACGGCTGTATCACGGCGACCGTACGGATAAAATTCGCCCACCGTCCCGTGCGAAAGCCACAATTAATTTTATTTGTTTACTGCCAAATAAAATCCGTACGATTAAAATCCGCACGGACGAAACCGTCCTGTGTGAAATGGGCCATAGAGTGGATGGGAGGGGGGCCGGTAGAAAATTGTGCTGCTACGACACGTGCCGCGTTTGGGTTTATCCCCTATGTATTGGTTTTATTTTTAGTAGAATATTATATAGATGTATACAATATTATGAAATAACGGTGCGTCCTAACCGAAGACGATTTTACGAACGGACGACGCGATAAAATTCAAAATGGTTTTTATTATGGCCGAGTGTCCTATTTAGACGGTAACGGCGGGCGAGTGGGCGATATAAAAATTGTCGCCCGCGTCGGAACAAGTTCGTTTCTGACGCGAGCGATTAGCACTATTTTCTGTGGAGTGTACTGTATAGAATGTAGATCATCATTGAAAACATTCGCGCTTGCCGGCCACGGGCAGCTATATAGGACGCTCGCTCGTGTGGAATATCGCGTTACCCGTCCGCCTATAAGTAAAGTCTTGTTCAGCTAGGACGCATGTTAACCTTAAATATAAAGATTGAATAATTATTCGTTTAAAGTAGTTATTTTAAAATTTAAGTACAGAACAATATTAAATACATAATTAAATAATCATTAATAAAGAAATAATTTAAAGCATTTTTCTTTCAATAAAAAATAAATTTTAACCATAATTCATAATTTTATTATGAAATATATTTAGAATTTCAAATTTGTAAAATTATTTGTTTATAAACATTTAATAATATTAGTTTAAAATGTTTATTAAACTGAAACTGAAGATTAGAAAATAAATATTTTATAGTTAAAGTTTAACAAATATAAACAAATAAATATTAATATGTTTAATAATTATTAAATATTACATAAATATTTAATTTCCAATCCAAATTAAACATTTATACAATCTTATTCATTAGAAATTGCTGTGTGGGTAAGTGTGTAGGGAAAGCAAATCGTTGTAAGCGACAACAGGTTTTTCTTTAAATATTTCATATTATACACACGGTCATGTTAATTAATATTATATTATTATACAATTACAGTTTTCTAAATACAAATGGTATGTCGTAAGCGTTTTTAGCGTAAAATTTATTTTTGGAAAACGTATAACCAATTAACATAGAGAAAATAGTTATTTGGCTTTACGGAATTTCTTTTTTTTTTTTAACTGTCATTTATGAAAATTTGTGTTCTAATTAACGAATGTTATTTTGAAATCGCAGTCGAAAAGCGATAACAGAACAATTTTTACAAATATCGAAGCTCGTCATTTATCTATTTATATCTACAACACATATTTTATTATTTTCGTATTATCCGCACACTCGTATTATAATTACATTGTAAATTTGAGTTTTTTTTTCTTCTAATAATATTAATATTGCGCATATTTGTATTTTAAATACGTATTCTATAGTAAATAGTATTTAATTGTGCGTGAAAATAAATAAGATATTTACTGAATACGCGCATTCTTGCTTGTACAGTATAACGTAAATTTAAATGACTATATACTTACCGAACTATTCTGACTTCGACGCGAAATGTGGTAAATGCGTAAAATTAAAGCGTGTTAAATCCAATCCCTCTCATATGCTTCATTAACTTATCGTCTCTTTTACTCGAAAATCAATACATGGCTCCACGTAATATCATCGTCAGATAATTTCATCACTACGATTTTCCAATATTTCCCTTTTAACCGAATCCCGTTGTCACGCGCACATATCAATTACACGCGTTTCCTCCAGTCACACTTTATTCCGATCACCACACCCTTTGAAATTCATCTTTTATTTTTGAAACCAAACCAAAGTAGTAGGCACATACGCGGATCTCCTCGATTCGATTTACGACTTACTTGTCGAGCTTAAAAGCATCACTTTCATCGTAAAATCACACTACTTTTCATTAATGCACTTAAACCATCAAATAGCGCCGCATTTACTCAATCATTATTTATTTTTCTCTACGCTATTTCACTTTATCGATCTCATCTCCCGCCATACACGTCTGTATTCTCATCCATTACAATCATGCGTTCATTAAATCTCGAGATATCTCTAATAGACGCATATCATAGAAAACTATAATAACACGGTCGATGACGCTCGTTCTGTTCTCCCGGAATCGTTTGTCTACTCCACTCGACCGGCATGAGATTTTCAACTGTTTATTCAACCGAACCATCGTTATATGATCGTTATTCACTATCAAATCGTTTTCACAAAGCGATGTTAAGTCGAATACAACGCTCACGAATGAAACGAATTTATTTTTTGATTATCATTTGTACGTCGTATTGATGATGTACCTATTATTATACTGATTCCGATAGGCGATGTAGGTCCGTGACTTCGGCTGGATAATAATGTTGATTTAAAAACGTCGAGTCACTCCCAAGTATTTAGACGTCGCGCTGGAATATGTACATATTTACACAGTACAACGCTTTCTATTTAAATTCCGAAATGTCGAGCGTGTCGGACATTTACCGAATAAATTATTCTTTAATAACATTGTGCAGTTCGGAATAGAAACGGTGAGAGCTACAAAAGTCAATGCACCGATCGCAGTCAGTGGTTCGAAACTTATTTTGTACCAGGCACACGTGATCCAATAATTTTCGAAATAAAATATTTAACACTGATTACTCATCCAATTAGTTTAAAATCCAATTTATTTTCAATTTCCGACGAGCGTAAGCACAAGAAAATCACATAGAAAATAAATAAAAACCTATTGTAGACGGTTTTTTTTTTAAAATCAAATTTTGTTTCGAAATTTAAACGTGTTATAGATTCGACGATATTAGTTATTACGCGATGTTTTATAAACGAAATATTATAATGTTATCTTGAACGTTACCGAAAGAAAAACGGACATCGAACACCGCGATAATTAATTATCTTGATTGGCTCTATTTACATAAAATATATCTTTTTTACTTTTTAAAAAGTTAAACTGAGAGATCCGTCGTCCAAAGGGCCGGTCCCATGTGTTTTTTTCGTTTCCCGGGCAAAACGAAAACGTCTTATTATACCCATTTATGCTTATTTCCCGTTTAAGAATTATCAACGACAATCAATTATTCCTATACTATTTATTCGCTCGAAGTTGATATTATTATTATTATTATTATTATTATTATTATTATTATTATTATTATTATTATTATTAGCGAACGCTGAACAGAATCGAATTTGTTCAGGGAAAGGTCAATGTAATAACCGGGATAGGACTGTTTCTTGCCCCCAGCCAAGCATAATTTATTGGTCTACGTACGTAGAGCACACACACACATATGTAAGAAATGCTAAAATGTTCTAAAAACCGAGAAATACGCGTACATTTCATTTTTATTTCTTAAAAGGTCAAACGAATACAAATATCGTAAATAAAACAATAGTAAATAGAGTAAAAAAAAAAAAAAAAAAAGTATTTTTTTTGACGGATTTAATGAATACTACTCATCTACGTGTACATGGTCGAAAATATAAAATGAATAATAATAATTGACCAATGGGCAATTGAATTAATTATATTTGTTTTTTTTTTTACGAAAAGTGATAATTTCACATTCAAAACAGTATAATAAAAAAGCGCTGTTATCGCGGTTAAAAACAGATTGAACAAAAAAAACGTCCATCACCCTTTGCGTTCGTTCGTTGCCCGTCCAATACTACTTTAATCCCTGTTCCGATGTCGTACCGCGGGGAATGAAAACGACGATACGCCGTCATTTCAATTATTACAATTGTCCAAATAATAATTGACAGATAATAATGCGATTTGTGTCAGAATCGAAAATCGTATTAATATGCACGCGTTTCGTGTAGAACGATATGGCTAAAACGTACATTATAACGTGTTCAATAATCGTGTGTTATTAACGGGGTCGAACTCGGTTAACTCGGAGTCGAATGGGACCGACAAAAGAGTTCGAGTTATCCAAAAAAAAAAAACCAAAAATAAAATATCAGGTAAGAAATATGTTTTAAAAAGTATTTCAGTATCATGTGTAGTATGTGTAATTTTAAAGAAAAAATGAGAAACAGAAAAATAACGTACGATAACGTAACGGAGCACTGAACACACTGATGGAGTGTGTGTGCTCGTTGTCGTGTTGTAAACCGATATTAGATATTTTAATAATAATTTATTACTGATGAGACATTATTGTCGATAATAAAATGGTACGTGTACACGAGGGAAATATCGTAATTTTATAAATTTAGTAAAAAAATCGAAACTTCCGACTTATTCGCGAAATAATTATTCCGAGTTAAACGAGATTTTTTTTTTTTTTTGCATTGTTTTGATAGAAAATTCTAGGGACCGGCCCAAAAGTTCGACGATTTCGAGTTAACCGCGTTCGACTGTAACGGGTATTTTCCACTTTTACGTCTTTTTTCTTTTCTCCAAATTCATTCTTTGTCGACCAGAAAAATAACGATTTTCGATTTAATTTTTATCCGAATCGATTGATTTCTATTATTTTGCCCTTAAATAATGATAAATAATATATTTACGTATTTAATAATTCCATGCGGTGTCGCCTGTCTCAGGAGACTATAAGAAGCGATTTTTTTTTTATATATATATAAATTTTCAATATGTTATTAAAAATAAAAACGACGGTATACGTTTTTACTATACGAAAAAAAAAATCCTAAAAACAGAAATCCATTCAAATCTGTTCACTGCAGATTTGCACTTAAAGGCGGGTTCACACGTGTCAGTTAAAACGTTCATTGTGACTGATCTATTTCTATTAACGATTCTATAAACTGAACAAATCGTTCACACGTTTCAATCAAGAACCTTGAAAATTTTTAATGAATAATCATCGTATGGCATTTGTATGTTCTTACGTTTTCATCGTATGCATTCGTATGTGTACACGCCGTTTGTATCATCTCTTTTTGTAATACCTACTCGAAATATTTTTCGATGGCGAATTCACACAAAAATCTTTAATGCGTTCAATGAAAAAAAAAAACTTCTTAAATTAATATTGGCATCGTATGTGCGGACACCTTTTCATGACGCATTACTGATCATTAAAAAATGACCAAAAGTAGAAATAGTTCCTACTTGACCGAAGATCAATTTTCATGACTCAGTCCGGCTGAAACAAGTTTTCACACGTTCGTAACGTGTTCAGTTTTGATGAATCAGTCGTAATGAACGTTTTGACTGGCACGTGCGAACCCAGCCACAGTCTGTGAACTAAAACGCAAAATAAAGTGCTGTGTACCCACCGTGAATTTGTACTTATGCACATCAACGACGCTTGAACTTGGCATTTCATCCCAACTAAGTAGGTAAATTGAAATAATAAACGTTAAACATGCACGACCGTGTACAAGACGTAAAAAGAAAAAATGAAGTGTACTCCCTCTGGCAGTATGCGAGATAAGCTCGTATAACTCGACGGAGTCACATTCGGTCTACTGAATATTTTATTTATATCGCATCGAGAGAATTATTATTATATAAAATTATTTTTAAATATTCCAGCGTTCCATTTATATTAGAAATAAATATTATGTTAATTTTATCGGCCGTTTTACATAAATAATTTTCAGTATAAATCACGTATTATACAGTCGTGCCACGTAGCCACGGGCAAAACAAATAGAATCAACACATCGTACGGAATGGAAAATGAACAAAACTATGTTTATTATAGTATATGCGTGTTTATGTAACAGTAACAGCGGAACTTATTGAACAATAAACAAATACGCCGGAGTCATATTTAAATATTATTCGCTACCTAACTATATCAGTCACCCGTTTATGACTGCGTGTATTATAATAATAATAATAATAAAATGTCCTCGTATACGAAATATTATAAAACGTTTTTTGGGCCATTGAATGAAAATAACTCGTATTTTTTTATATATATAAAAAAAAAAAAAAAATAAGTACACACACACACACACCTGTATAACGTTCGATACAAACAAATACACTTTTTAGAAACCGTTTAAAAACGAAGCCTTTCGATTTTCGTATAAATTTATTGAAAAAGACACATCAAAACGTTTCGGAAAAATAACGAACGCGCCCCCCAATGACAGGAGAAAAAACAAAAATGCAAACAACGGCACTCTGTCGTTAATATGTATAATCCGAAATGAATTATTAAATTATTATTACGAATGATGACGACTTCGAATCGTAGTGTCCAATTTATTCGATAACACGTAATAATCGTCAACAACGGTGTTTTTACGTCCAAATTTATTCGTGTATTTTATATTAATTGCGTTTTGACACTTCAAACCGGTGACCGGTGACGAATTTATTGTTCCCTACACCGCGCGAGTAGCGTTGGCGAACATGAAAACTATATCAATTTGTATAGTCCCATTTCGCCATTCCGCTGAACCGATTCATTACTACGCGTCGTATAAAGCTACGAGGAATTTTTGATACACAACGATTGGGGAACGGACATGGTCACGAAAAGGACTCGCTTTCAGTGGAACGATACAGGCGGGACGTGTACTACTGTATTTATTTATGTTTATGATAACTTTGAGCGACGTCTAGCAACCTTATACGATAATAGCACCACAATGATGATAGAACGAAAGGAACATTTGAAACAACAAAAAAAAAAAAAACAGAAACTACACGCGTTCCTTTAAATTTTTCGGTGATCATTTTAAATTTAACCGACACACACACACACGAAATCGATAACGGCGTAAAATTACAAAAACGAAAAAAATGTTGCATAAACCGTTTTTAATGACCGTATTCGTATAGGAGGCTCAAATTTTATACTGTGTTCAATAAACGTCGAAACATTGAATTTACTTCGTGACTGTACTCATTTATGACGTTTTAAAAGTTTAAATAATATTGTTTCGATGTAAAACCATTCGAAATATATCTAATATAATCGATTAAAAACGATAAAGTTATAATAATAATAATAATAAATGTATTGTCGAAATAAAAAAAAAAGAGTTTTAATAAAGCAGATTAATTCCACACTTATTTTAATTAAAACGATTATTTTATTTTTTTAAATTTTAAACTTTTAGTGGGTCGTATATAGTAATAGTAGTGAAGTAATAATGTATATTTCGACCATCAGAAATTTCAGGAAAATAAACACCGCACGCAAATCCATTAGAATATAAATAATAATTGTTTAAATTTTTTTTTCCTGATAAGTCTGGCACTACGGTAAGATATTTTAAATTTTCATAAAAAAAAAAAAAAAAATTAAGAAACGCGTATATTTTCATTTTGTTTCGGTGGAATTCCCATTTTATCATTTCGTAATCGTTAAAACATTCATGCGTACAATAACGTAAAGATATACGCAAATTTTGTGTATAATTTATAAACAATTCTAATTGAATTCTGTAATTATTCAACGGGCGGTAAAAGAGTTATACTCGTCTCATATTCGTCACCTTCGGGTGTTAAAAAAAAATCGATATCCAACAAATAATTTATCGAATCCTGTTGGTAATTGCGCATCCGTAAAATTAATTGTCGCTTTTTTTTTCTTTACATTCAGTAAAAATCGACCATTTGTAATTTTTTTTAATTTATTAATAATATATACATTACTATTACGCAGTTCGGTCTTCGTAACAGTTAAAATGGAAAAAAATAAAGATTTCAAATGAGTAATCACACGTGTGATTATTATTGTAGATTAAGTGTGAATTTCAATTCATCCGTGTCGATTATGTACAAGAAGTAAGGGAAAGCGAAAATTCCAGTCAATATAATATTAAATATTACGTATTATTTATGTTTGCATGAATGTTTTAAAAAAAATATAATCGTAGACAGTAATTAATGTTTTTTTTTAATTAGTATACATTTTTAAATCCTTTTCAATTGAATTGTTTCAATGGCAGTATTTACAATCAACGTGACATTTTCTTCCGACCGGTATGCCGCACATGCACCCTGCTGTGGTATCTCCTTTTCCCTGAAACAAATTATTCGCAAAATATGAAAAACGTATAAAACAGTTAAAACCAATAAATTATTAACGACGATCAAAGGGGATGTTTTAAGAAATTTTCATTCGACGACACGAAGAATAGGATTTTATGTATTTAGCCGAACGTATTTTTCACACTTTGTACACGTATACGCTTTTGAAAAGTATAAAATAAACGTGAAATATGGAATCGATATAGTAGCGCGTTGACATTTCATGTTGAAATAAAACAACATTATCCAAACTCGTCTTTTTCCCATGGTTTAAATACGCTAGAATACGAATAACAATAACAATAATAATAATAGTAATATTAATAATAACAATAACAATAATAACAATAATAATAATAATAATAATAATCGCAGTAGTTAAATAATACGTCCCGGTGACGTTTTTCGGTTATTTTTAATCGCGAGTAAATTATTTTTCACTCGAATTCTTCCAATAATTCAAAAACATGTTATATGAGCAACATCGGTGAAAAATAACTAATTACCTCCTAGTTATTGAAAATATCCTTATTTGCGTGCGTTGTACAATTATATGGACATGGAGCCACGTTTTGGATTCAATATCGGGGAGTATGGTGATTGCCGAAATTAAAAAGAGCATTTGTTATTTTTTCCCGCCTAAAGATCGCTACAAGGTCGTATATGCAATCCATGTAAGGACCGCGCTCCTTCGATTTTTCCAAACGTATCGGGAACGAAATTCTATTTTTGTGCGAACGAAGAAGTAAATGTTGAAATTTCGTTCGTTTTTAAAAGAAACACGAACGTTTTTTTTTTTTTTTACTACCCCATCTGCGTTTCAATTTTTGATAAATGTTATTGAACAAAGAAAAAAAAGTTTACTCAAATTGATTTTTATTATAACGGTCAACAGACTCAACGTGAATTGTCATATTGTCATATTTTTCAAATACACATCAGCTGGTCAGTATGTCCATATATTATACAGATATGATTTATAAACAAACTGCGTGTGTTGAACCCACAGTAAAATATTTATTACGTGTTTCAATGACATTTACGGTGCAAAATCTTATGTAACACGACGAAATTGAAATTTCCGACAAAGTTAAAATATATATAAAAAAAAAAAAATAAATAAATAGAAAAGACGACCTATTCTATCTCACTAGTTGTTTAACGCCCCAATGCATGGTGCACGATTAAAGTTTATACATCGTTTTAACCTTAAGACGAAAATTTTTTAATATTTTAATAATAAAAACGCATATAGAAAAATAGCGAAAAACAAAATCAAAGCGTCATAATCGTTTTTTTAAATGCGCTAAATTATCGTTATTTAGCTCTAAATTAAAAAAAAAAAAACAAAAATTCAACACTAATTTTCTTTTATAGAAAACAAAACACGAAAAAGTGACCAAAACCATTTACGTACACCGCGCGCGTTCATTTTCCTTACAATGAATTAACATTTTTCACTACATATATTTGTATTATATTGAGAAACGAAGAAATCTCACTCCCCAAAGGTCTTATTCACGCTAACAGTCACGGTCAAGTCAACATTGGTAATCCAATGAAACGATTCACACAATTGCAGGTCGCGGTCAAGTCACGAGCTATTTGATCGAGACCGCGTAGTGTGAATATTGAGTCGACCGTTGACCGCGCTAGTCGTCCCTTTGTCACGTCCGTTGTTATTTTTAAATGATAAATTTAGTTAAAAATCGTTTTTGTAAATTTGTAAAAAAAAAAAAAAAAAAAAAAGGAATTGTCTAATTGCGAAATGGATGACGAAATGCCGATCGAATTTGTACGCGAAAACCAAGTTTATAATATATGACTTTTCGCATAAAAATTATTGTGATACGACTGATAAATTCAATTTACGGAAAGAAATCGGGGAAAAATTACGCTTTGATCATGCCATCATGACGGAACTCAATGAAAACAATGAACACTTGGTGGTGACAACGAACACCGCTGGTCTGACGATTGTCTCTGACCGCTAGTGACAAATCTACATCCTTGACGGTGACCGGGGACCGAACCGAGGCCGCTAGTGTGAATAGCGCTTTGAGTCTAGAACAAGAACGGAACTGAATTACTTTTTTACAAGGCGAACTAGTTTGTTTCTTAAAGAAATTTTTTTTAAGCGCTTTAAAAAAAAAAAAAGCGATTTGCGTCGGCTCTAATAATGAGTTTTGGCATAATCGACGTTATATGTAACGCGTTATATTTATATTGTGGTAGACGAATGCGACCCGTAATTTATGCATTGAACGGGGAGGAGGAACGGATAAAGGCGAAACAGCGAAACGCGATTTCAAAAATGCGCTTTTCAAATCGCTGTTCAATAAGGTGTTTCCGTGATGAATCGAAGTGAATTTTCGATTTGCGGAATGGAAGTTTCTCACCCCGGTATAGTGACAACCGCGAGAAATACTACATTTCGCGAATAAAAAAATCCCTGGGGCTACGGGACTGGTCACTACTTACTAGTATAAAATAACCGGAGCAGCAAAATATCGGAGCAAAAAAACAAAACAAAATATTCGTCGAACGAGAATGATAAAACGTCATTTTTCGTCTATCCGTTATTCGCGGCGCGAAAACAACAATTATTCCCCCCGGATCAACCGTCACAACCAGGGGCGGATAGGCCCACCGGGATACCGGGCAAATCCCGGTAGGCCCTGATCTCTGTAGGCTTTTTTTTTTTAATATATATACAGTATTACTACAGTGTTCACTAGTCGCTACTTAATACGTATAAATATATACAGGGCTGTACCAATATGTAATATTTCCTAATAAATAATAATTTTATAGTTAATGAAAATTAAACTAAATACTAAAAATAACAATAATGGCACGTGTATTCTCGCATGTTTACATTAGTACATTCTAGAATGGCGTGTGGTGGTCGACCTTATCTGATGTCATCAATAATCATATTATTTGACGATTCGACCGTGTTACAAATCGTTTTACATATTTTAATCTATTATGTTGTTACCGGAACAACACGCGTCCACAAGCTTTTATTTTTGAATACTCTCGATTCTTCGCGGACTCGGTCTTCTGTTTTCAAGTGAGTTAAAACATTTTTATAATTAATAATATATACTATTCGATCGAATAAGTAAATAATATGGATGACCAACAACAGGAAATATCTAAAAAAATTAAAAGTGGTCATGAAAAACGATTAGAGAAACAAAAAAAAAAATTATTAATCTATAGTATTTTAGAATTCTGACATTATTATAATTTCAACATGTTATGCAAATGTAGATTTATAAATACAGGATCTAAATTTTGACTATTTTATTTAATATTGATTACATTTATAAATTATAAATATAAAAGTATACATGCATGGTAAAAATGTATTTCATTGGGCCCTTTCCATACGTTTCCCGGTAACATTAATTTAGCCTATCCGCCCCTGGTCACAACACACACTATTCGCGGAATTCTCATCGACGTCTAAAACCGTTTGTTGTCTCGGAATCGCGTTCGTGTACGCGCATACGTATAACATTAATGCATGATTAATACTAGTGTTAACAGTAGACAGAGAATAATAATACGAATTAAAAAAACCGTAATTAATAAGTGGAATAAAAACCGAGTTGTCGTCGCCGCCGCCGCCGCGCAACAAGTGTGTCAACATATGTATATAATATGTAATCCGTGCGCGAGAAAAGGCGTTGGTAATTTTGTCGAAAATGCCGTCTCCTCGTTTTACATTCTGCAGTCAACCATCACGAGCACGCACAGTCGATACATTTGTATACATAAAATTAGTTGGAATGCTCTCAATTGTACGCGCAATGCATATTACGCGAGCGATAAATCCGTTGTTGCTTCGTGAGAACTCGTATACGAGAACCGAGTGTTTGACGAAAACTTTTAAAACCGTATTTTTGTTTTCGCCACTTGTTTCAGTTCGGAAAATTATTACAAAATACGTTATTATATAAAATATTAAAGTCACTCACTCTCTCTCATTCTCTTGACAAGACCCGCCGAAGTTTTGAGGCGAACGGACAGTAATAACAAAAAAATCGCACGACTTTTTATTTTCGTTGCGTTCGAACTGTATAAACGCCTGTGATATAATCCGACGAATTGTATACGATACGATTTTCACGTGATATTTATTATTCACCTGCGTCATTACTGTTCTATAGCGGCTGATGCTTTTATTTATTAATTTTTTGTCGTCTTCTCTTCATTTCGCGTTTCGTGTACGCCAGTGAGGGGGTAGGGAGCTTGGGAGCCCACCGAAATTTAAGGAAGATTTAACAACGCTTTCAATATGTAAAAAGTATTTTTCAGTAGTTCTTACTTATTTGTAAATTTATCGAAAAAGTAAACAACAAAAAAAAAAAATTAAAAGATATCTATATAAAATTATTTAAATTGTATTTGGTTTTCTTTATTAATTGACAAAAAAAAAACCTAGATCTAGTTAATTTTATTAATTTTAAAATACTGTAAAATATAATAAATCGAGAACGTCGTATCAACACGTGTACGTATACATTCGAGGCGTAATGAAAATAGTGTGTCAGTGCAGTATTACTTATAGAACTTTTTTTTTTAAATTTATCTACTCATCTGATTTATCCACGCAACGCCGCTGAAAGACCGTAATGCAATAGACGCAGTTTTTAGTCTTGCGAATTGTCAGGAATTAGTGACGTCCGTACTCGAAGAAATCGTGGAAAAATCTGCTTCCTTTCCTCGCACAAAATTAAGTCGACGAAATGACGCTGAAACCAATGTAATACGATTCTCCACGCTCATAAACCGGATACAGGAAACATGTAATTGATCGAACACCTAGATTCTCAAGTACAGGAATGGGCTTGCTGCGCGGTGGCGATGACGAAAATTTGGCGAATCGCGGAATTATAACTGCTGACCGAATATTTTATAGGTTGAAGTAAAAATAGGATGAAATTGAAGGCGAAAACAAGATCGTTTCTATCAACACGTAGTAGCCGTAGCGCCCGCGACTTATAAAATGAATGCAATAAAGTGGATACGCAATATCTACCCCGAGCCAAGCGAAACGCAATTGCAATAAATAATAATTGTCGCGCAAAGTATTTATTATTTTCATGTCGTTTCTGTTATTTAACTGAAAACCGTACCAATAGCTCGCGGACGAAAAATAACTTAATGAGTTTTAACAATTTTTTTCCTTTTCATACACTCTGAGCGAAACGAAGAAGCTATTACAGATTTTACAATGACGTTTAAACGTTGTCTAAACGACGATCACAATGATTGTCAAACGCGTTAACAATTTGTATATTTTTAAAATTATAAAGCGGAAATATTTTCAAAATAATATTTGTGAATATATTTCGAAAATGTATAACAAATGTTTTAAAGATGTCATTAAAATATTTTGCTGGCGTTTTTAAGGCGACAAAAAGACTTTATAAAACATTTTAAACACTTAGTAGGATGATACGACGACATTTTAAAAACATAATTTTGTTTTGTAAGACGTAGAGCCTAACGCGGCTGCCCATCGATCGTGATCGAGCGTTTAGTATTTAGCTGCTGGCGGCAAACTCGGTCGGTCGAGTAAACGTGTAAATGTGAATAAACCAGTGAATAAACGTTAAACAAATACAAAAAACGTGTATTACAATTTATTAAAGTAGGCGAAATAATAACAATAATTAATAATAAATACAACATACACGCATACGTTTGATCGTTCAGTCAACGTCAAAGTAAACTCCCGCGTATACCGACGTGTGTGCGTGTGAGAGGGTTCCCCCCTTTCAAACTCTTGTTTTGAAATTATTTCGTAAAAATAATATTTCTCTTACAAGTTGAAAACGTTTTTGTCTCTTCATCATCGGCTGTAATTTAATACGGATTGAAGAAAAACATTAAAATTTCCGTTATTAAAGCAATCGACTTTCTTTTTTATTATTCGAACCATAGTGGAAACCGTTTAAGGAAAATCAATACGCTACCGTAGTCTACTGCGCCATCGATTATTACGTTACAATCAAATTCAGTCACTCGTAATAATATTCATTCGGAGGATTACCGGTGTAATCAATAATCGAACGTTTAAAAGGGTGGATATTGCGATAAAAAAATATTTAATTATGAGAATTTTTAATATCATATTTTAGAATAGTATTAAAAAAAAAAAAAAACAATTCCGTACAAATGTTCACTGTTTCTTAAAATTGGATATTCTTAAAAATATGTAATTTTTTATTCGACAACACTTATTTTGATTCTCTCGCTCTTTTTGTTTGTCTGAAAAAACTAATTATTTGCATAACCGATGTTGCGATTCTTTTAATTTTATTCGTTGTGAAATATTTTATTTATGCAAATTCAATGATTTTTCACGGAAATAAAAATGTACAAGTCGTTTGTATTTCGTTCCAAATTGTAATTTAACTATCGGAATACTTTCATGCGGTCAATTTTCAATCATTCACGTTTTTTTCGACATTCCATCAATAATATCATTTATCGACAAAAAACTTATTGTCGTGTTATTTGCTATTCTTGTGAGACGGAAAAATATTCCAAAAATTCTGCGTTAACTAAATTTCTAAATAGGTAATTGAAATTTCGTGCCGTTGACGTTGAAAAATATTCGTGATGTTACGAATACATGTTTTCGTTTATAAAATGAACTCTGAAATATTCGTTTAATTATAGCGTTTATTAAATATTTGATTTAATTATAAAATACGATTTGGCGTAAAAGTGTTTTACATTGTCTTTCGTTGATCGTAATAAGTTCTAAATTAAGACCATCGTAAAAAAAAAAATATATATATATATATAATTTTACCATATTCGGTAGAGTGATTGTCGATTGGAGCTCAAATTCATTTCACATAAGAAGATTTTTTTTTTCGGAGGTCGGTTAGGTTGTTCGAGAGCCAACCAAGTCTTATAATGTAAATAGCTACTTTAAATGAAAAATGGTAATGTTCCTCATTTTTCTACAGAATCTCGTAGTATGTAAATTTTTCAATTGACATTCATAGGTTTAATAATTCATTCTCCCACTTGTTTAGTTATAATAATGATATATTGAGTTGCTACTTGAACAATTTACTAACCGACAACAACAATACTAAATTAACGTGTAAACTTGTTCATTCGCACTTTAATCGCGTGGCGATGCGCAAGAAGACTTTTACCTACCATTTTTTTTTTATTTTATTTGCGTATTTCAATTTTTACGTTATTGACAATGATACTGAGTTGTTATTTGTTACTGTGCCTGCAAATGAATATCGGGGACATTTTTACGAATTTTATAATTGAAAATATTTTTGAAATCAAAGTCGTTTTCAATTATAGTTCATAAAACTACAAATAACAAAAACGTGGGTTGATCGAAATTGTGTTTTTGTTTTGTTATGCAACGGCCCAAAATAAACTTCAAACAAATTTTGAACTTTATCTTTTTTTTACAAATATTTATATTGCGAGCACATATAAACAATATGTGCTTGTTATATTTAAGACAATTTTCTAGCTCGAGTTGTAGCCAAAATGGTGTAACGCATAATTTTTTTTGTTTTTTGGTTTTGTAATTCAACGCGTGTTCTATGACCGTGGTTCTATAATAATTTTATCGTATTTATATAGTTAATGATTTCAAAATAAAGTTAGAAAATAAGATGTACGTCAGTAATAATACACGATATACATTTTGTGACTGAAAAAACTCAATTTAACTCCATTCTTATATGATAACTTTTCGAGTTGAAAATTTTCAACTAATTTATGTATACGAGTACTGTTTTTTTTTATATATATTTGACACCGTAAAGGTCTTTCATTGTGTAATAAACTCCATTTATAATTTATAACACGTACAAACTTTGAAATATTAAAAAAAAAAAAAACTAAGGTTTGACTTCAAGATATTAAATTATTAATTTATACAAAGAGTTTCGCGCTCTCAATTTAAGAACTGTTGAATTCTAATTGCACTATTTATCACTACTTCGGGTTTGCAGATCAAATATACGAATTTTAAATATTTTGTGAAAAAAAATAAATAATAATAATAATAATAATTATAGAAATTCGATAAACTAAAAATTTTAATTTTTCTCGTTTGTAAAACGAGTCGGCTGGTGGTGGGCGCTTTGTAATATTTTATCGAGTAACGATAAATATTCGATACATATTTTATGATTTTGTATGCACGCGATTGGGATAAAATATTCAATAAAATTGAAATTGGTGTTTGCAGAGACAGGTGAAAGCGTAACTTCCCGTGTTACAATAACGAAGTTAATTCCTGTGCAAAACTCTTCTATTTTTATTTGGCAGAATTTACCTATTTCGAACACTAACATATATTATTCTTGTTGTTTTTAATTAGTCAATAATTGTGTTATTTGATCTCGGTGGTGTTTTTAACTACACGCGTATTAAGTGCGTGTGTAAAAACGGACGTTCGTTTTCTTCGATTTCAGTATAGTAAAATCATTTTTATCAGTAACGTAAATTAAACAAACTCGAATTATACACGACTTAAATATTTTCTTTTATGTATGAAAAATACAAACGAGTATTAAACGAATGGTTTTTTTCAACATTTTCCACGTTTCTTGTACTGTTATATGTTTTTGGTAAACAATTTTATTCGAAAATAATATTTTTATATTATTTTCTTTTTTTTTTTTATAATAATAATAATTTTTCACGGGATTTCGTTATATAATACACTGGCATTGACCTGAATAACACTGACGGATATCGAATTACGTTATATGATAACGCGCAGAAACTAATCGAAAAATAAAATTGGATACGTTTGTTTTCGCGCTCCTGCAGCGTTATAACCGCAAGCAATCTGGAATATTTTAATTTTTCAAATATATTATTAAAACGCGCGACGTTTAAAAAGAAATAAATAAAATTGGCGTACCGAATTCACTGCGTTTCGACACGATTTCCGTTATTTAATTTTATGTCGCCTACAGAACCGTTGCGTGATATTTATTTATCGAATTGTTTTTCTATTTGTTCATTCGCTATTATTATTTTTTATTTTTTTCTTGCTATTATTATTATTACTATCGTCGGTGAAAAAATTATGTTTCGCAATTGTCGATTGAATAACTACGACAGAGAATACGAGTACATAATATGATTACAATAATCATTTATAAGTACTGTAAATCGATTATTCGTGAGTTTTTTTTCTTCTTAACAAAAAATAAATAAATATTGCGTACGATATTAATATAATGTAACACGTGTTAAAATATCGTTTGTTTACAAACACAACGTTTTGAAATGATTTGAATCGTTATAAATCAAATGGAAAAAAAAAAGTGTAGCGAGTCGCGGGTGTTATATGGATGTGTCGACTTAAGTGAATTGTACTCGGATAAAGATTTTAAAGGTTTGTTATTACTATAAATTTGAAAGCAACGATAAATCATCGCGTTCAATAAAACGTTTCTGAACGGCGACAGAGCTTCTTTGGCGTAATGTTACTTATTATTTAATATACAATAATGGATTTTGACAAAATCGTGTTTTCGTCGCGTTGTTCGTTTTGACGGAATTTTGTTTTCTTGGTGTTTATTCGCGCCGCGTTTAAAAGCCGCTGAGCGTGAATCGTTTTCCTTCCTGTTCTCGCGGGTTATTTCGAAAGAAACTGCTGAGAAAATCGAAAAACCTTTCGAATAAAATATCAATCCGATATACGCGATTCACGGTGCTGGAAAACGCTTTTCATTCTTTCCAATAGCGTAATTACGAATGCCATACGGAAGGGGATATAAAATATATCATTTGATAGGCCATAAGTGTAACACTTCTCTTTCAACATTCGACGTCAAATCTAAAACGATTAATATATATTTTCTTATTTTTATACTTTATATTATTTCTCGTTAATAATCAAAAACGACTTATATTATGTCTTTAAATATCTTGCGTTAATAACGGAATCATCAGTGTTTTTTGTTCAATCTGTATTAAATTAGCGGATGACGAAGAAACGAAAACGTTTTATAACCACATCGATAAATTTAGCACTTTGTTAAGGAACGCGCACACTTGGTCACACCCACGTCACATCAGTGGCGTTTCTGAGGGGGGTGATCCTTCCCCCCCCCTTTTTCTAAAACCTAACCCTTTAACATAACCGCCATTGCAAAAAGACGTCTGTAGTTATAATTTTTATCAAATTCTTTTGAAAGTCATAAAATATTTATTTTTTTTTTTACTACACAATACACTTTTTCTACGAATAGTTTTAAATTTCTACTAATTTAAAAAAATGATATTATTTATTTATTTTTAACAAAATATTTATTTGTCCGTTATAGCATATTTATGGTTTTTTGATTACTGTTGTTAGACGTCAAAAAGGAAGGCGGCTACGAGTATATTTTTTTATTTTTACCTATACAAGTTTATATCGATGGATTTTTTTCCATTCAGTTCAGTAACACTATTATTGAACATTTGCATCTTATAAATATATTTAAAATTACGCCTAAACGCAAACAACGACAACGCTCGGATAATATATTATGCGATACATTACAATTATACTGTATAAACGCACGATTCAAGAGTCGAACGATAATATACGGCGTTGTGTTCATTACTTACTTTAGGTCCCCATCTCGGACCCTTGGTAGCCCAGCAAATCTCCATAAAGCACACCGCACATTTAATCCAATCGCATCCCTGTTGCTTTGACAATATTGTATCGCATCCCGGACACGGCATAGCGTCTCCACGTTCGATTAGATTCTTACAGAATGAAAACAAAACAGACTTAAACGTGAGCGTACGAAACCATTACAACGAACTGGATAGTAGAGATTGGGCTTTACCTCGAGCGTGTCCGGCGTACCACTGCCGTTTTCGTTATTCAATATTCGACATCCTTTGCTTGACGCGTGAATCGACTGTAATTCATTATTAATCCGGATTTCAATAATGTCGGAGACGAATATTAATACGAAAACCGTGGCAAAATGTTTATTTGGCACGTTACTATAATGACGGGGACTTATAGGTGGACTTGTTTTATTTATTTATTTATTAAAATAACAAAAAAAATAAAAATATTATTTTTAAAATAACGGACCAAGTCGGTCTAGGTCGAAAAACAAACAACGCATTTTTTATTTAGTTTTTTTGGCAAAAATCAAAAGTAGTACACCGACATTAAAGTATTAGATTACACGTACGTAATAGATTTAAACTTTTTTTTAAATTATTTAATTTTAAATTTATTATTATTAAAAAGTCACGTTGCCTTAAACAATATGTTAGTTTATTGTTATTATTTGTTATGAAATAATATTTTTGTTTAGCTATTGTTATACACAGCCGCTAGGAATTTAGTTTTTCTGCCGTTCCATATATACCACAGCGTTCGTTTTAATTATAATAATTACAGTATCTTGCATATTGATATGTAACATTAATAATAAAATAACCAATAAATAATTATTCAATCACTGACTTCGTTCATTTTGTATAATGAAAACGTATAAAATATTTTAGTTTTAAAGTGAAAAAATATATATAATATAGTTTAACGTTATATCAAATAGTCCACCGATTTCGTTTCTATTATTTGAGATTCTGCGGTACACACCGATTTCAACTTCACGAGTCAAACCCTTTGAAAATAGGATGCAAACAGCTGGTGTTCTTTTTACACTCACCCTACATCGAACGCACGTGATCGCCTGGCAAACAGGGCACTTGAATTCGAACACGTTTTGCTTGTCGTAGATCAGACACCAACCAGTACAGTCGGGTCGAGCGCATTGGAACGATCCGCCGTTACGGTCTTTCGCCAACAACTGTCTGGCTCTTTCCACCGACCTTTCCAAAAACCGTTCGTATTCCTCGTCCGTATCCAGTATCTGCGAGCAATAAAAAAAAAATAAAAAAAAATATGAAAATCGGCTCAAGTCTTATTATTATTTTTATGTAAAATCAATGATGGATCAAAGATAAAATATTTAAAAAAAAACCGATTCTAAATTCTAGTGATTTAACGAACATGATAAATTGCACGATAATGCTAGCGTATTTTAAGCTGTCAATAAATACGAACGTTGTCCATGCTCGAAACGAACGTGTCGACAATTGTACCGTACTTTTTTCCATTTAAGGGATCTACAGGAAAAAATCGAAAAACGTGTCAAATAGTACCGAATTCGCTACCAGAACGTAAGGCGTATCGAGATCATTCGAACCGCGCGATAAGTGTTCGGAGACAAAATAAAACAATTATTTTCTTCGTTCAGAATGGTAAAACAAAACACACCAGTGTAAGTCCAATACCATTTTTCACTTCGTTAAGAATTTAAAAAAAAAAAAACATTCGTTGTCAAATACTTTTAATGAATATTGTTGGAAACGATGGTTTTTCTGACGTATGTCGATCAGATGATCCGAGAAAAACTCTACGAAAATCGGCGAGAAAAACGCGTTTCTTTTTTTTAGTGTACCCGAACGTTGTTTAAAATCGTTTTTCTAATACACGGCGATTTCTTTTGAATTTTCACAAACGTCATTAGAAACACTCAAAATCAACGTGCATTGTCGCAAAATGATATTGTATACGCGTAAGCACTGCTGCAATGATAACCACGTGAAAATGAAATACTCGCTTTCTTTATTTCGCGATGCTGCAACACCCCGGGACAAGAATACCGTTCGTCGATGTACGGACACACGACTCGTTCGGCATTCGAATGGCCGATCGTCATTTGCAAACAGGGCCTGAAAACACAAACAATATAACAAATCAATTCCGTCCGACAGCGGTTCGTGATTCGAGCCAGTGCGACAACGATATTTAGCGGATCAATCGTGCGTGTATATATATTAGTGGCTCCCAACTCAAAAATAGGCACTTTTATAAATTTTCCACTGTCACGGACTGCGCGACCTGATTTCAATCCCCCCCCTCATCTTTATATTACTTATATATATATTATAATAAATATAATTTCGTTCATTTTTTTTTTTTAAATTTAAATTTCCTCATTCGCGGACCACTCGAGATGAGTCCAGTTGGGAACCACTGGTATATTTGGATATATTATAGACGGCAAATGTAGGGGGGGGGGGCGGGCGGCAAGTTCGTTTCTTCAAGCCTTTTCCAACTTGCAAAAGGATTTTAATTTAAAATTTGTAAAAATTATTCGCGTAACTCTTTATGCAGTCAATTGTCATCACAATTAACACTTATCCGGTTTCAGTTTTTCATCGAAATACTCGAAACGCGATTGTATGCGAACTTAATATGATGGCCGTCGGGTTGCAAACGTTATTTCCGTTTAATCAATACGATTTCACGTTTGGATAGATTTTTATAATAATTTCTCGTTTTAATTATTTGTAACAAAAAAATAAATAAATGCAAAACCCACGAATTCGAAGTAAAAACGATTCTGTACACTTGTTTTTTTTTCTCTCGTAGTCTAATATCGCAGTCTGACAAAGAAACCATTGACCATCCTATTGAATTAATTATTTTGTGAAAACGTTCAAACCAATCGCTCGGTTCTTTTTCTTCGAAAAACTCGTTAGAAATGTATAACGATAATAATTTTAGACGTTAAATTCGTATGTAGCATTATTAAGTGGTTAAAACGTGTGGCGACTAAGCTGTTTTTATACGTACGTACATCGCATTTGTATAGTTAGATGCTAAAAAACATGTGTGACCTCGTGTTTTGAAATACAAAAACCGGTTAACTGTAATAATTTTTTAAAAATTTTACTCTAACTATTATATAATTTTCCAATAAAATCCCAATTTTTGTAATAAGAAATAATAATACTTTTTGTTTTGTAACCGAGTTAATGTTAAGAGTTATGGTTTATTTAAAATTTTTTATTCGACTAGTTGAAATTTGTTTTGTCGTTTATCATCTAACTGCGGGACACGATAATTGTTATTCGACTTAAACAAATCGTTTTTCCCCCAAAAAATCGCTCGCCTCTGATATAATGTAAGTATAAATTATATGAACGTTCATCAAAATCGAATAGTGTGTGGAATATTGGGGTTGGGAATAACAACGATATAGAATTTTCATACCTACAAAATACATGCAAACAATCACGTAACACAATGCCATTATTATCATATGTACACAAGCACACAGCGCACTCAAAGTGACCGTTATGAAGCACTAGGTCACTTTGCATTTCCATGGCCATTAACTGCTCATAACAGTTATTGTCTTCAGACGGACAATTTTTAGATTCTGAAAAGTAGCAGATAAGATATTTTACTATATTATAACGGTTAAGTCTAAAAACAATATTGGAAATATATAAGTAGACAAACATAAATATATACATACTTGTTAAGCATCGAATATTTTTTTTTCTTTTACTACAATCAAAATACTTTTTTTTATACATTCGCATTTAAAAACATATTATACAATAATTAATTTTATTAATTGTATGAGTAAAAGGACGTTTAACAAATTTTAAATTATATTTAAGGGAGTATCTTTCACGATATTGTCGCAATGTGCCGTCGACACTCGGATAAGATAATTTAAAAACCGATCAATACCGTAGTGAAAACAATTGAAAAATTGTTTTAATAATATATCGTCGCGATAACACGTGAAAGACAGTTGCTTAAATACAATATTTTTTTTCCGAGTTTTAAATGTTTTTTTTTTGTTTTACTCGTTTACGATTAATAAAATTGTGTATCGTCACAAAATTTTCAATTAAATGCTCGCGAGGTCGAGTAATTTTTTTTTATTCCCAACAATATTCACGTAATACTTATAAGTACATAATTACGTAGCAATTTTTTTAATTAAAAAAAGTTCGCTATTATTATTTAATACTGTAATAGGTTACTGCGATATTGAAAATATTCTTATAAAGTATAAATATACAATGAAAATTATAAATAAATGATTTTCGTATTGGATTATTTGAACAGAAAATATTGTGTAATGTTTTTCTTTTCTTTTTTTTGTGACGATTATTTTATACTTTTGCCGAGTTGCGTAGGGGAAAAAAATACAAAAAAAGTATTAGTCAGAAATTTTAGAATAATATGTGAGTAATAAAAAGGAAGAAAATTTTTCCTATATTCACACGAAGAGGCGCAACTTTTAAAATAAAACTAAAACGTACTATAATGTATACATTTAATACTAAATATCACTGAACACTTCTACATATGTACACGTACAAAATAGTGGCTACAAAAAAAAAAGAACCATAAATAATAATAATAATTTATTAATTTTTCACATATACAATAGTTTTCTCCGGTATATATGAGGTGTTAATTTGTAAAATGTAATATTATCGTTTTATTTATTACGTTTTGTTTATTATTATATATTCATTTTATTTATTATATTCAAACCGACAATCACGTGGTTTCTTACGAATTTCAAACCCCTATTTTAATCCCTTTGAGAGGATGGAATTTTCAAAAATTCTTTATTAGCGAACGCCCACGTCATGATAGCTATCTCTACGCCAAATTTTAGCTCGATCCGTTCAATGGTTCGAGAATAGACCAGTTACTTTTAACATTTCCCTTTTATATTTATATAAATAATAAATTAAATATATGAAAATAAATACACTGATTTTTGCCTTATGTGATCCACTGTCTTTCGCCCCGTCGACTACGGACACCGAAACTAATATTTTAATGATTTGTATAATCGTACGGAATCCGTTGATGAACCGTGAACACGAAAGCGGCTATGCGCCAATAATATTTTGCTCATTCAATGCGTTGAATCGTTCACGTGTGTATTTCGTTTATTCGACGGCATTTCGAAACATCCTCAACGATTCCAACGTTTTATAAGACGTTAAAACGTAAATATGATTTATCCATTATGATTCGTATTGTTCGTACGTAAATTATTAAACGAATCGTAATAAAAAAAAAAAAAAAAAAACCGTAAATATGATATTACGTCGTCAATAAAATGATATTTTAAATTAATTTTTTTTTCTCTCAATATTTTTGACGCGATTCTAATACCATTAAAAACGCGAAATACTTCCCAGTGACACGATAAGTCGTATGTTTCTATAAACATTCTCAGCAGGAAAACACGTGATTTTTAAACGAGTAGGTAACCAGAATATTTGCATAAAATCACATTAAACGTCTTTGTCATAAATATTTATATTTTATCGCGTCATGTACACCGCCGTCAACTGTTTTATTCGCAAACGAACGCCTGCACTTAAGCGTACGCAAAATATGTCAATTGAGCGACAAGGGGAAACCAATTATTGAATAAAAATAATATACTGTACGCGTATATTTTCAATATTTCGAATTTCGATTTTATATTACGGAAAATACTTTTGAATAAATTCGTTGACATTTAACAAATATATATATATATATATACTCGTATACGCAATTGCATCAGTTGGAGCATATTTTTATCAGTCGCAAAAAAAAAGAATATATATATATACGTAATGTATTCAAATTTTCAATGCGCCAAACTAATATGTATCTCAGAAAATCTAAAAAATGAAAAAGTAAAAAAAAAAAGTTCGACATTAAGTGTAGACACATATATTGATCGATTCAAAACTGTTTGTAACGTTTTAATGGAGGTATTTAAAATTAAACATTAAATATTCATTCGGATAAAACAAGAAACCGGGGAAAAAAATCGTAGGCTAAAAAACAAAATGAGTTTAACTTGACGTCAACAAAATAAAGTGATAGCTAGACACGATTTGCTACCGGAAAGTGACGCTGCATCTATATAGTAACTCCTATACTGAAAACAGTGTTCGAAAACAAATTTAAAAAAAAGAAAACACATCATTTTAAAACTTAAAACGTATTTATTTTACTATTAAATTGTATAAAAGTAAAACGCGTTAATTTTTTAAGTACATGAAATTTTTTTTTTTAAGAAATTACAATAGAAAATCAATATTTTGGTAATCTACACCAACGCAAATGTTTAAAATATTTACTATTACTCTGAAGTATTTCGACGTCGTTACTTCTTTTTTTTTTTTTGTCTACATATTTCGAGATAGCAGTCCGATCGCCGAAAGTTAAAAAATCTGTTTACCCGTATGGTATTCAAGATGTATTTTTGTCTTAATTTTTTTGTTTGTAGTTTAAAATTCGGACAATGAAAGTGGTGTACTGTAAAAAGAATAATTCAAAACAGTCACGTATTGAAACGTCGTAGAAATAATACACGTAATAGTAATACATTTACTAGAAATATTTTTATTTTTTTTTTTTTCAAATAAATACGTTTTACGTCAACAACTACGTGTCAAAATAGGAATATACGCGTGGATATTTCTCTCGAAACCTTTTAGACCGAAGCTGTTAGCTTTTATAAACGTTTTCATAATCTACTACAATTAAAATCATCTCTAAATCCACTTATAATATAGCCCGAGACGTTTGAACTCAAACGATTCCGCGTAACCGTTATCGGTAAAAGCTCGGTTGTCGTCACCAGGCGCAAAATTGAATAAATCAAAGTATAATATGGTGTTTCTATCCCTGTGTACGGAGCCTTTATCTAATGAAATTCTCGTCAACGTGACAATATCCTTTAACACAAAAACGTGCTGGCGCAGTATTATTATTATTATTATTATTATTACTTGTACTTTATATATTGTTTTATGGTAGATAAAAAAATAAATAAATAATAAGAAGAAATATATTGTCGCAATATTATATATATATGTAATAAAAAGAGAGAGAGTGATTCAAAGAATGTGAAATGACGAAAACATTACAATATTATGATTTTGGAATTGAAAATGTGTTTATATAATGTTATATAAACACATTTTCAATCAAACGTTCTTCTTTATATGTCAATGGATATATGTAACTCACGTATATTGTTTACAGACGTTTTTTAATATGACATTTCTATTAGAATAGGTACACAGTGTGTGATCACATGAACGATGAACCACGTGTATATATTGTATTATTATTATCATTATTATTATTATTATTATTATTATTATTATCATCCTCTATTTTTAAAAATAAATTACTATCCCGGTTTCGATGTAAAAGTGCTAACTAAATTGATATTTAGTACCATTGTTGTGATGATACCAAAAATACGAAACGTTACGATTTCTTTTACAGTAGAATTTCGCAAGAAACCATCTGTATTATAATAAGTAGTTTACAAAAAAAAAAAATGTTTATCATTTTATGGATTATTTTTTATAGACATTTCGAGTTTTGTAATATTTATGAACGCGTACGCGTTCTCTGATCTTCGTAGTATTGAACAATATTATAAAATATATTAAAGTTAACTGTCGTAATTATCACAGTTATTTTTCATTTAATTCATATACATAGTTGTAACCAAATAATAAATAAAAACTTAAATCTAAACATTGTTCCGTTTTTTTTTTATTTATTTAATTATTGCAATAATATTATGAATTGAATGTTTCCGCAGATGGTACGGAACTTGTTTCATCGTCTAAATAAATAGCTAGTTCGGGCTCAATAAATATTACGATTGCGCAGGTGACCGTCATATTATGTCTTACACGCAATATTTGTCTCCTTTTTTTCGCTTTATTTCCGAAAACAATGAAAACGATTTAAATTTTCAATGCGCCGTGTTAATAATGATGTTCGAAATATCGATTACCGAATCGTCATTTTAACAAATCGTCGAATTAATAATATCATCTGCGCATTAGTCTTTTATGCACTCCTGTTCGGAATAAAACACTTATTATTCATATACATGTATTCATTTTGAACAACCGGGACACTATAATATATAACACGTTCCATAATTTATGTGCCAACAAGTACGTGCACGTTAATTAATATTGCCACTTTTCCCTCATAAATATTAAATTAAATAATTTGAATTTCGCGATTATTAAAATGATAACAAACAAAAAAAAAAAAAAAAACACCGTTGAATCATATTATCTATTTTGGTATTATTTTTGCATGACGTGTTAAAGATCGTGTATAGCCCGTAAAGAAAAATTTCGATGTTTTATATTATTTCGCGTTGTGCCCGGGGGGACCGCGTCTAACCCGACGACGACGTCCATTTGTGTCTAAAAACGAAAATTGTAAAAAATATAATATTTACGGAAAATCAAAAATAATAATAATAATAAAACGCCGTCGTAATAAAGAATCTTTTTCGGAGGAACGCCGCCGAACGCAAAACGTTTTTTCCGAACTTATTTCTGAAACGGAAAAGCAACTCGTTTTCGATAACGCGAGAATAATAATAATTATTTATTATCAGGCAATGTCAATGGAGTCTAAAGAGAAAATAAACGGATATTAAATACAAAAACTTCCGAACGTGACAAATATGCACTCGTTCGCCGCAGTAGAAAACGATAGTTTTTTATGTTCTAGAAAAATTCTAATAATATTGACCGAAAAAAAAAACCGTCCTCCGGTCTCGCCGCTCACAATTCAATCGCTCTGGTATTACCCGATAACCTATTGCACCTGTTGTACAAAATTAAATAACATTTAGCGACGTTTTCGGTACGAAATTTAACCGTATGATTTAATTCGTTTTAAAACCCAGTTCAGACGAAGAACTCACTGGAAACAACAGAAATCGTTTTGCAACAAAATTTACGATGTACAAATAAAATTATGAGTATTTTTTTTTTATGAGATATATAACGCAACGACTGTTGACGTGATAATATGAATGCACAAGAAAAACGCCGGAAACATTGTTTTTTCCGAAATCCCTGGCCGTTATATTGGGTTTTATTTTTTTCGATGAGACAAGTGACGATGATATTATCATCGTCCATACGATTATATCGAATTGCGTCCCGGGGAGTCCCATCATAACGGTTCATACGGTTTACACCGGAATCGAACGAAAGTCTAAAAACCCGGACACGCGCGCGCTCGCGATTTACAACTCGAGTATACAATGTAAAAAAGTTGAATTTTACTCACAAATCGATTTTCACGCGTTTCGTAATTCGATAGGGAAAACGCATTGTTTTCATTCGGATTCGATAATTTTTTTTGTACATTAATTCTCAACGGAATCAATCGAAAACAAATTCGATTTTTACGCGTCTAACAACGACGACTGCGCCGAACGAATTTAGATAAACCCATTGTCTAGTTGGTTCATTTTAAATAAAATTAGTTTTATTGGACTTGAACCGTCAACTGACAAAATGAGTTAAACTAGATAACTATCTAGTTTAACTCATTTTTCTTTCTACAATTATTCGAATGTAAAACAGGCCAATTCGAAATTTGGGCCGTGTGTCCGTGTTAGTAGACGTCCCCGTTCAACGGGAGCGTTACAACAGGTTAGCCTCACCTGACGAACGGTCGACGGCTGTTCCGACGACGACGACGGCGGCGTCTATTACTACTACGGTCGCGCCGCCGTCCGCGGTACTCGTCGACGGCGAAGTGTTTGCCACGGCGACGGCAGTCCCCGACGCCGATGATTTTACGGCGTCGGCGACGGCCGTTTGCCGTCTGTCGTCCGCACAGGCCGTCGTCGCACGTTGTTGGAAAAAAGCCAAACGTTTGTGTCGGACCAGTTGTTTTTCGTCCATAGCCGTTTTCTCATCGTCGTCCGTCGTCGACGACTCGCAGCCGACAACGCCGGAAAACTGCGGTCCGCCCGTGACCGCGGCGGCCGGCACCGGCACCGGCGGCGGCGGCGGCGGCCATATAACGGCCGGTCGTTTATTACCCGACGGATACGATTGCCGCCGTATAATGGCCGCGACGATGGCGTTCTTGTGGTCGCCCGTAACGGCAACGACCGGCTGCTGTCGCCGCGGCAATGCGGTCCCGGTAGTAATTGTGACGTCCGTGGCGGCCGTCGTCTCCTCGAGTCGCTTTCTACGACATATCTCGGCCGCCCGTTTGTCCAATTCGGTCAGATTGGTAACGGCCATCGCCGTGTACAGCGCCGACGCCGACGCGAATCCGTGACGTGAATTCGTAGCCGCCGCCGCCGTTTGTTCGGTCTTTTTTTCACTGGCACGTTTTTCCGTCGCCGCCGCCGTTGTCGTCTTTGTATGTTTTTCGAAAAAGTGCTTTTCGATTTTGTCCACGCGCTCCATGAGACGTTGCCTTTCGTACTGCGAGATTTTCCGTTTTACGTTCGACTCCGGCTCGGCCGCGTTGTTCGTCCGCTGCAGCTGCTGTTCCACTGCCGCAGGCGGTTTGGGCGCCGGACCTTTATTCCTGCGGCGCTGCGGTACTACGCGGCGGCCGACCGTCACGTTATTATTTTTCTGCTGCTGCTGCTGCGAAAGTGATTCAACCGCCGTCACAGTCTTTGCCGGCGGTTGAGGAGCTCTGTACTTTTTTTTCCTGCCCGCGGTCGCCGTACGTCGTTGCGCGGCCGTCGTTTTCGACGTTTCCGCCGCGACCGGTGACGGTCCGACAACGACCTTATCACCGGTTACCGGCTGTGGCGGCGGCGGCGGGGCGACCTTCTTGTTCCGCCGTCGCGTGGCCGTCATCGTACCCGTCCGGCTCGACGACAACGACGACGAACATTGTGCACGGTGCGAATGCCGCCTGACCTCCGGCAACGTGGCCGTCGCGTCAATGTATTCGACCGCGTCGTCGTCCCGCCGCGTCCCGCCGTCCACGTACGCGAAACTGTACACGGTTGTCGTACTGCCGGACCACTTGGACCACGTACCCACGTGTCTCCTGCGACGGCGCGCCGCGATCGGCGTCACGGCCGCGCACTCCGATTCCTGTGCCGCGTACGCTTGCCGTATGCGCTGCAGATCGTCTCGGAACCACGTGGAATCGTCGTCGCGTTTGTCATTGGCACGCCGGAACCATTTCATGATGGAAAACGACGACGAGTGCCTGCCGCTAGTGCTGCTGTTATTGTTGTGCGGTTGCCGTCTTCTGTCCGTCGCGTAATAACGGTGACCGTCTGGCCGACCGCGACGGTCGTACGAAAACGTACCGCCGGACGACATAACGACGTTATTTGAAAACGAATTTGTTCCGCGAGACCCGACGGCCGGTACAAACGGGAGCAGATTATAGTTCGAAGAATAGAGAAATCGCTAAGAAATAGAAAAAAAAAAAGAAAAACGGATTTTTCGAACACGGTCGAATCTCGTCCGTGTGTCCGTCGACGCGGCCGACGATGTTCACCGCGAGTAGACTGCAGCAGCGACAATAATTATTATTATTATTATTGGCCGCGCCGTCGCCGTCGCAAACGTGTGGCGTGTAGATAAGTTGGCACGAGATTTTAATACATAAACTATTTTCGTTGATGCTAAAAAAAAAAAAAATAACGTTTCGGTGTAAACTGTATGGTGTGTCGCACGTCTTCGACACGCTCTCCGTTCGATATTTACTTTTTGAAATTCTTTAAAAAAAAAAAATGTTTTATATACCTCCTACTCGAGTACAGTGCGTTTTCGTATCGATTTACTTTTCTTCGATTTTTACGATTGAAAATCAAAAAAAAAAAAAAACGAAATTTCAATTTCACTTTTAATTCGTTAAAAACGGCCGTTGGTTTATTACCAATGCGATACGCTGTTAAAAAGACGTTTTTTTTCCCCCCACTTAAAATTACCTGTGACTTTTTTGACGTTCACGAACGCGTCGATTTGTTCGGGAAAATATTTCAACGGGCCGTAAAAACTCGATTTCTATACGTACAGCACGGTCTTTTTTCGTAAAATCGTCTTTTGATAAAATAATATCGATTGGAGAAAAAGCGCAAAGAGAGAGAGAGAAAAAAAAAACCCCTCCGATATTTCGATTTCCTTGCGATCGAAAAAGAGAAATGTGAACGAAATGAGAAATGAGAAATGTCAACGAAACCGTACTTTCATTCGTAGTCGGATGTCCGCGGGACACCCGGTAGACAGCTATACGCGGCCCGACGACGACGACGATGACATCACCACCACACAACGGTGTAGTGAGCGCGTCTCTCGACTTTCGGAAAATAGGCGCGCGCGCGTTTATATATTTACTACAGAGTCAACCGCGTTCACTGGTATTCACTAAAAAACCAACGGACTTCTTCTGTTTTTTTTTTTTTTTTTTTTGAATTTCGAATTACTTTCGTTTTCACCGTGGTACGCGGGATTTGACGACGATTCGTTCAGATGTCGACAAAACGAAAAGTCCGCTTCCAATAACGTATTTATTTCACTCGAATCGTTTTTCCCTCCTGTCGTTTATCACCGTCGACAGTCAACGACGACAAAACGACAACCGTTTCCAAAACTCTCGTGTTTTTGATATCGCTGCGGGAATTTACGACAAAAACGACGTTTGACTTTTAAACTCCTGGAAACATCACAGAGTAACAGTTCAGTCCGAACCCGTTCAATGACTTCATCTTTGAATGGTACACGGTGTGTTTGGACGTTTTAATAATTTTCGAGAAACGCGGAAAATAGTCAAAAAAAAAAAAAAAAAAAAATTTCACGCTCAAAATTATCGTAATTTTATTAAATTGTTGAACGTACGTCATGCGGAACCTCTTGTTCGACGAAGTTGAAAGTTGTTCGCGAAAAATAACAATTTTTTCGCTTAAGAAAACACTCATTTTTCCGTGTGTGCAAATAATAATTATAATGTATATTATGTTATGTATAATATTGATAAATCGATTGAAATACGTTTGAATTATAATATTAAACACGTGCATTTTTTTTAAAATTCTTTATTATCGAAAAACTCTCTGCTATCCTGTTGAACGACTTTTGTAACGTTCTGACTGTAAAAATGCAGACTACCAATGAGACTAAAGAATAACGTTGAACGTTTTTTTTTTAAAAATATTGTATTTATTCGTAGTTTTCACGTACATGAAAATTATTTAGATTATTTTTAAATTATTATTTAAAAAATAGTAATTTTTTATTGAAAAAAAAAAGTTGTAGATATATATTACGTATTACAATATAACCAACGAGTATTTAAAATATGTATATTTATTTATTATCATGTCAATCGTCGTGTTTGAAATGAAAAAGAAAATACATTTTTTTTTTTTAATATTTCATTATTCGTTTGATAAATCATTAATTACTTTAAATAAAACGATTATATCATGTGCTATTTTATCGTCAAATTAGTTATTTGCTAAAATACAGGTGCTAAAACACTTTAAACAATTCGGTATTCGTTCAATTATTTTACAATTTTTTCAGATGGAAAGACTCGCGCTAAAAAAAAACCTACCGTTAATAAATTCTGTACGAAATGCTACACTATTTTTAATATTATTTATAAATCTGTGACCGACTTTTAAACAGCAAAACAAACAGAATAAACAAAATACGTTTTTACTTTGATGATAAACCTATATTTTTTTTATTTTTTTTAAATTTTATAGAGGAAAATTTAAACACGCATTCAAATATATATATATATATATATATATATATATATATATATACTATAATAATAATAATAATAATAAAACTAATCGATTAAAATCTACCGTACTCGTCACAATTTTCGTGCGTTTTGTGTACGCGTACAAAATAATGCGAAATAGTAAAATTTATTTATTATAATTTTATCTAATGATTATTTTCTTTGTTTCAATCATCGTAAACCATAATATCATCTACATATATATATATATGCATAATATACTTATCTCGTTTAAAATATTCAACATCCATATATTAAAAATTACTATAAAAATTTTTTTTTCTTATTGTCAATATTACACGAAATATCTCAAAAAGAAGATTCGCTTGTGAAAACACAATTGAACACCATTAAAATCGATATTCACTCTTTTTATATACACATACACTCTTCCACCATTTCACATCGCGTACTAATCAAATTTCATTTGGCAACATTATTATTAGTGTCGACGCGTCACACACTCATACCACATGTATATATATATATATATATACACGCACACTGATTTGAATCTCTGACCCTAGGAGTCTCGTGCATATATAAATACGAATAATAATATCAGAAAACGCGATAAATTTTATATATATATATGTATATCAAAATTTTAAAATTCAAACCGATTCTTTAGATGAATACTACAATATAATTACAGTCACTATTTTAAATTATGAGCGAAGCTGCTGGTTTCACAATGATTTTGGTATGTGTACAGATTTTCGACTAGAAATAATGCTCGGGTGATGATCATCTTGTCATGCATTACGTTCCCGTAGCAAATTTTATCTGTAGTCGATATACTTTATCCGAAAATTTTTTAACGATTTTCTCAATAGTTTCATCCTTACGCGCAATTCAAAACAATCCAAAAGACTAGAAGAAAAACTATTTCCCCGATTTAGTTTATAAACGCAGCCAAAAAAAAAAAAAAAAAAATTTTATCAAAATAAATGTACTGAAATGTCTTGAAATCCGCACCGAATACGTAAACTTTTCGCTGTGTATAAATGAAAAAAAAAAGTTATTTCAACAAATGTTTTCCATTTTTCGGCTATTTGTAGCGGTTATGAGCTATTTAAGTCATAAACGTGTAATTTTCGTTTTTTTTCACTTTAAGGACTGAAAATTTTACAAAACACATAAGTCCTGCGCATTATTTCAACTATATATTCAAAAAAATCTTGACAATCACGATTTTTTTTTTTTTTAACAAAGTGCGTATATTACACCGAACATATAACTCCACTCAGAATCGTTTTATCGAATACAATATAATTTATCATCGCTTTCAAATTTATTTAGCAATAACTCTAAAACTCTGTATAAAAAATAATTCACTCGTTAGCGGCATTCGCACAACACTCGCGTTACCGTTTTTCGCATAGGAATATGATTTTTATTCGTATATTAATAAAATATTATTATTATGTATGAAAAACACACATATTAATTATGAAAAAATCAAAACCTAATCTCTGTTCAAATTTATAATATATGCGTTACGAAAATTTTACATTTTTATTCAAACGTTTACCGTATAGGTATTACGTATTTACGAGCTGCAATCATTGAGACGAGAATTGAAAAATTATTATAGTTTTTTTTTTTTCCATTTTCTATCTTAATTTTTGTCCACGCTCTACGCTCATATTTATTACGGGGGGCGGAAAAAAAATCAAATAAAAACTCGGTTTTCTGAATATCCCTGGACGAAATCGTTGATTTTTATCTAACGTTAAACGTTCTCAGAATCGTGACGGACACGTACTAAACGAATTTTTATAAATAACCAACAGTGATTCGTCTGTATAATGGCTCATACATATATAAAACGTTCCGTTTGATTTAAAAAAAAAATAAATAAATAACAATTTCCGAATTCCAGTGTTTGTGTTTTCCAATGGGAAATACGATGGAGAATTTCATTTGGGCGTCGATTAATCCGTACGCTGTGCACTTATAATAATATAATGTAGGCAAGCGTTTAACAGATAAAACGTATTAAAATAGAAATCGGTCGTCGAGTCTAATGGCATTTTTTTTCCCCCCACAGCAGTTAGATGCCACTTGAATTGACTGATGGAATAATTTTGAACGTTTTATTTTTTTTCTTCTTTTTATTCCGCTGTTGCCGAATTGTATTCCTTTAGCCGCGCTATTTTTACACGCGCGTCGTTTTAACGGCGCGATCAAATATTATTACTATAAATATATATATATAATATATAAGTATTGTTTTATTGTTTTCAATTTGGTGAAACAACGCGTGATAAATAAATCATCGCCGCACATACGTAAGACGATTATTAGTGAAACTCGGTTTACAAGCTATATACGCAATGTACAAGGATGAAATTCAATGTTTTAAACGTGTTCGTATAAAAGAAACAAAAACATTTACGAGTAAAGTTTTTGAAAAATTGATTGAACATATACGTACGTATATATATATATATTATATGTAATACAGATCGCTGCGAAATGCGAAAAAAACAATAAATAGCTTTTCGATTCCTTCTCGTCCGAAATGCTCTTAGACGGACAATCGAACGAGATTTTCTTGACTCCAAATCACTCGTTTAATTTAATCTTTACACAAAGTACCGTAATAAACGTTTTTTGTTAAATACGGTTGTGCTACAATGTTTCATCGTGATTACTAATATTAATTATTATCTTTAGAAAGTTTGTTATTACAATAACACCCATAACATGCGACTTATTATTCCGCTGTACATATTATATAAAGACAATCAGTAAATTTACGAGCGACAACGGAATAAATTGTACGCCAATTTATTTATTATTTATTTTTAAATAAAACCGATTCGTAACGAAATTGCTTTTGTATCGTACAAAAAAAAAAAAAAAAATCTATACTCAGAAAAACCTTACTATAATATGTAGACATTAAATAGACGACAGATAGTTATATTGACATTATTCGCACTGGTATTAAATAGTTTTGCCAAAAGCAACGTACTCGCGATTAATTTAAATTCGTCGTGGTGCTTTTAAAACAAATTTTCTAAAATCATACATAATAAAGATTTGTTGTATACGCAATGCATACTTCATTTTAATCATCTGCTTTTTTGTTCCCCCCGCGAAGTCGGTCATCGTAAATATATTTATTTTTTTTAATTAATATATAGGTTTATTTTTGTTATTTTTTATTATTATTATTATTAACGAAAATTAAATTTCCAGTCTGTTTTACTATTACCGTTTTGTTGATTATTTGCAACGTTTTTGCGCATCACTCTCGATATCGCGTATATGAAAAATATATTCAAAATACAAAAATATAAATAAATACACCACCGGCCAATTTATATTTAAATTTCGAAAAATATTTCAATCCGCGCGTAATGCGTACGTATAATAACACGAAATTTCTCTATTAAATAATAATAATAATTTGCACTTTATATACAATATTCATAATTGCTTTGTAAGAAAATAATAATAATAGATTTTTAAA
This sequence comes from Chaetogeoica ovagalla, assembly GCA_032441825.1. NCBI lineage: Eukaryota > Metazoa > Arthropoda > Insecta > Hemiptera > Aphididae > Chaetogeoica > Chaetogeoica ovagalla. The sequence continues at coordinate 190,628 of CM063749.1, read as the reverse complement.
TTTAAACGTATTCGGTGGTGTCACATCCAAAAAAAAAAAATCAGTAAATCACTCATTTTTTTTTTGAACGTATTATTATTATTATTATTATTATTATTTTTTTATGTACTCTCGTCGCGCACAAGAGACAATAATAATAATAATAATAATAATAATAATAATAATAATAATAATATTACTACTACTACTACTACTACACAGTAGCTACCAACTATTATTATAGCGAAATATATATTTTATAAAAATAATCGCGCGATTATTATATTTTGTCGAAATCATTATCGCGTCAAACACGCTCGCTGTAAGACGATATAAAAATTCACAAAGTTAATTTTGTAGACAACAATAAATAAATATATATATATATATACTGCAACAATAAAATACTATGTAGACTATATTATTATATACGAGGAATTTATATAATAATCTTCTTCTTCGGGGGGGACGGGTTATTGGTAAATCCGTTCTAATAAGCGTATACCGATTAGAGCTCTGATTGGTTTTCTAAATAAGTTTTTGCGTTTAAGTAATGCGTTTGGGGTCGAACGTTTAACTGAAACTATTTTCCTTTTCATCGGAAATCTTTCTCGTTTTTGCATACTTATATATGCGCACACGCACGCGCGTTTCTATGACAAACCTCTCCAAGCAATAAACAAACATCGCGTATACTGAAAATAAATCCAGTGGCTGAGCCATTGAAGTCCGGTTCTCTTCTATATAGAAGATGAAAACGCGTATTAGTATAATTATAATAAACCCTCCTATACGCGCGCGGAATTAATACGCTTTCGAATAATTTTATATTTATATTACTGAGAAGTAAACGAAATTATATTTTATATACAATCTTATGCGGACGTTCGTCTAAGAAAATCCCACGACGGAGAAATTACGCGAACCGGTCGCATAAATCCCTTGGCAAGCGTATTAATATGTATATCCTCGATAAAAACCCATTGAAATACAAAAACATAACACTAATAAACATAATAATATTTACGCGAATTTTAATATGTTTTAATTTTAATACATTTAAATGAGTTATCCCTCGTCCCGATTGGATTTCACCTAATCCATTCGATTCTTCCGCTTGTCGTCATCCTCACAAAATCTTTAGTCTTAGCCTAACAAATAGTATTATACAACATTTCGTTTGGGTTTCCGACCATGTTGGTGACGATAGTATTGCGGGGAACGAACGAGCCCGATGTATTTTTGTATTTTCAACTCAAGAATCGTATCCACTCTTTTCCTATCAAAATTCCATCATCAGACCTTCATCCGATACACCGTAAACTCTTACACAAAGCCTGGGAATCCAAATGGTCCTCTTTCTCCATCCTAATTATACCTCTTCGCACAGAACAATTTGTCTTTCTATCCCGTCACATCCACATGTCTTTATACTTCCAAACACCTCGTCAATTCTTTTTCTCGTCTTCGTATCGGAAAACAACCTGCTTCTTCGTCATGTTTCTTTAAACTCGACTCCCTCTGTATTCCCTATACCGACCGGAGAGACACATTCTGTGACTCCAATCACATTCTATCTAATTGTCCTTCTCTCCTCTCCGACACACTCGGTCTTTTTGATTCTCGTTTATCCTCTCTAAGTTACCCTTCTCAAAAATCCATCTCTCCTTCTTAACTCCCGCACTCCTATTGCGTTATTCGTCAAATCATTTATTCGTAAATCCGGCTTCCCAATTTACGTTATTGTTCATAATATTACGTATATACATACATTTATTTGTTCCTTTTTTTTCTTTATTATTATAATTTGATATTTTATATCTCGTTTTTATAATAAGTGACATATCTTGAAAATCACTCTAAAGATTATATATATTTTTTTACACGTTTTTCACTATTAAAAATCATCGACGACACGTCCACAAACATTATTATTTAGGAATCTAAAAACATTTATCGACGGACATTTCATCGTGATTACAGTGTGTTCCATTCGTTTATTACACCGTTTTCGATCCTCCAATAACAAATGTATATTATTGGTACCCATTCAAATTGTAGGTATTTAAAAGAAAAAAAATATATTAAAAATATTCGTTATTATCGGTGAAACTTTAATACGTCGTCGAATACGTTTATATGATATATACGCATTAAGGTAAATGACTTTTTACGTATCGAAAATACTCGACAAACCAGCACAATTCTCGCAGTTTATTTATTTTTAACGGAGCTTAGTGAGGCACTATAATATATTGCGCGTATATCGTTGATAATATTTCTATGAATAAGTTCTATGAATAACGATCGTGCGGTTTCGTTTCGTGCCCGGGGGAATTCTCTACCAACAGATCGCGCGCGTGTAATACGGCCGTCATGCTACTGATAATATCGACAAAACACACCGTTCGAACGAGTGCGGGGACGAGACCGATAATAATATTATCATTACACAATTTGACAAGCGTTTTGTGATATTTGTTATGGTTTTCAAAACGAAAATCGTAATGGAAAATGTCGTAACGGACGAAGTAAAAATGGGAACACAGTATTTAATACTCGCGACGACGGTGTACCTACGTATTTCAACGAATCTGTCCTTCGCGTTACAATGGAAAAAGATGACAAATTTTTTCTTTCTACTCTTTTATGTTTTAATCGCAGGAGGACTATCGGTCAATATAATCGCTGCTTGACTCGTCGTCGTAGGAACGTCACTTTTCAGCGCGACCGTAATAATGCAAAACGCATTCGGTGTATATATCGTCAACGGATGGCGAGTAAATAAAGATTTCACTTTAATCGAACCGGTTAATATTCGATAATCCGCAATGCAAAGTGTGTACTGTTTGCATTATCCCAATAACGTCGATCGGTTTCGGTTATATAAGCTTTCGTAAGGGTATTAAAACGTATTTACATTTTTTTCTTTCGGTTTTAGGTACGCTTGTGCGGCTAAAAGCGTTTGATCTGTGTTTAACACTATGTTGAATGTCAACGGTCAGCAACACGACTCCATTCTTCTAATATTTCATAACTCGTTTCCACTAGTATAGTCCTTTATCCAGTAAGTGAAACTGATATCATTTGGTTATTGCGTGATGAACAGTACAGTTTAATTTCTTGGCATTTATCTTAATATTATTATTACTGATTTAATTTAAAATTATTTTGGGTTTAATTTAATATTTTTTTTTTCACATCGGCAATTTATTCTCGATGATCTGTTTACTTTGGAAAAATATATTTTCTTGTCTATAAACTCAAATATAATCGGTGTTAAACTCTTGAACAAAATATGTTACGCGAATTGTTAAAAATCAAACCAACACGAATAAAAAAATATTGCAACAAACTGTTTTATCAAAATATATACTCATAACACTACTTGCAACAAATAATAATATTTTTAATACTTCAACATCGTCGATTTACATTATTTTCTTATGTTTCGTAGTATAGAATTAACCATTGCAAAGAATGAAAATGCCTTAAAGTGATAATAGACCAATAGTACGATAAGAATAAATAAAAACAATAATTAACGCAATTAAATTTTCACCATACAATTATTTGTAAACGATATTTTACATAACAATTATTTTTATTCGAATGGATTTATGAATATAGAATCGGTTCTCATTCAATTGTTAACAAACCCCACAACAAATCATTAAGAATCTTTAAATTATCGTTAACGCATAATATTATGATGTAATCTATAGGAATACATATTGAATATTATTTCCTACGTTTAAATTTTATTATGTATTTTGAATAATATTTTAATTTGTATGTAATATAATAATTATATTTACTGTTTGTTTTTTATATATAATAACACATCTTAATAATTTTTTTTTTCAGATACAGTTATGAATATGGCATTTATTTTTATTCGACATCATTGAACTGTTGAAATAACCGTCTTCAGTGAATCACAGACCGTTGTCCAGTACACATAATAATATGTTGTAACGCGTTTCTATGATATTAATATAATTATTTATCTTGTAAATTATTAATATTTCTTGGTAATCGTATGATGTAAATTTCAATTCTTTTGAACTTGCACTGTTACAATAATGACTTAATTTTAATTTCATTTAGTCGCATACTTCTGACACAATCTAAACATCTTTATTTTAATATACTAAACCATTTAAAGTTTTAAACTATTATTAAATTTTATTTCAAACAATAAAATGAAATGTGTTTCTTATCTGTAGATGATATATATATATATATAATATTTATAATTTTTTTTTTTTTTTATATTGTTTTGGATACAAATGTATTATTTATTTTTATTCAACACAATTAACTTGTTCAAAAAATCATCTACAACAAATCAAACAGTCTACAAAACACATAATTTATATAAACCATTCGTTTTTCCATTTTACTAGTTTTAGAACAATTTTTTATTCTGTAAATAATGTAGTAATTACGTTATACATGGAATACTTTTAATGATTTATTCAATGAGTTTAGTTATACATTTAGTTTATTTAAATGTTTGATACTGTTTTTTTCACACGCATTTACCTTATAAACATTTGTATGTTGTTCAATTATTTTTTTATTATTATGATTTTGTTTATACACTCAGAAAAAGATGTAATAATGGGTACTAAAAAATCATAAATTTTTTTTTATTGTTGAAATTTTGAAATATATGTTTTAATGCAACATTTAATTTTCAAGTGTTGAAATGATTTGAGATTTTTTTTTCAATTGATTTTGTAATCATATTATGTATTTTAAGTTATACCACTATCATGAGATTTGATTGAAAAATAATATTGATTGCACTAAATTGTTTAATACAGTTATTTATAAATACTGTTTTGTTTATCAAAATGTAGAATTAAGTTAATTTTAAAAATATGTCATTTGGAACCGACTGTCATTTAAACTGTTTTTGCTGTCAATATTTTACTGTCCATTAAATGTATTAAACCTGCAGTAAACTACATATTATGAAAACCAGAATTATTTTTAGTTAAAAATAATTTATATTTTCAAGCTAAATTATATTACTAGTTAAATATTGTTCAATTGATGTAGGCACACAAAAAATTCTTATTGAATTAAACATATTTATTTAGAGTTTGATTTGTATTTTAATAGTCAAACTATTTGTACCATGTTGCCTTAAGTAAATAAATCTGTATTACTGTGAAATACAGTACTTTACACTGCCATACAAAATAAAATATAACTGTAAAGTAAAACTTGTGTTACTGTTTCTCTATTAATCATATGCTCTTATGTAAATATTATTTAATTTTTAACAATATTAATATCATTTTAATTACTGAATATATTACATTTACAGTAAACCTATTGCTGCATTAGATTTATATGAATACAAACGAGAACAAATACTGTGTTGTAATTTGTAAATCTCCAATCACCTACATAATATTACAATATTGAATTAAATATATTTTTATCAACAAGATTAGAGATTATACCTATTTAATAAGCTTGACAAATAGTTAACATTTGAAATCATTTGAATTTTGTCTGTACCGTGTTAAGATGCGTCATATTTGGCTCATGTTATCATTGTGTTCCGTTAATTGGATAAATGTACATATTATTTCAACAATAAATACTTATGGTTTTTTTCTTTGTTATTATCATTTAGATTTTAAAACGTTTCTACAGTTCCGTATATTATGGTATCCACTTACTATTATGGATTCCAGTAGTTGTAAAACAAAAATACTTGGCTTCTTCAGTAATTATTAATTGTATTGTGATATTAATATTAATATCTAACCAAGTTTATTGAAAATCATGGATTTCTTACCCCAATAGATTGTGAGACATTTGAATTCATCGTGAATTTTACTATATACGGGAATGACTTCTTACTGTTTTCACTTTTTTTTTTTTTTTTGTTCTTAAGGTTTGAAGAATTGGATATTTGCAATTTTTTTTACTTTTAATTTGTAACGATTTATGAAGAGAAAAAAATGTGGAAATGTGTGACAATCGATTCTACACTACACAAATTCAAATCAGTTTTCAAATTTCTTATCACACCATTAGATCCATCGGTACGTTGAGGTAAAAAAAAAAAAAAAACCGCCTATTTTGTTATGTTTGTGCGGCGTGAAGGACGAAAAGAGAAAATGTCCCGCTTTCAATCTACTCGCACTAATGAATACTTTTTTTTTGTTTTTATACATATATAAAATTTACATTGCGTTTTACGTATAGAAACGTTTTCTACGGTGAATCGTGTATACCGTGGGATAAATGCGATATCGCGAATTTTGCTATAGTATCGCGATATTGATAAGCGGATAAAATCGATAGACTGTTATTCGGACGGACGACACACGCGGAATACGAGGCGGCCAGCATTGAAACCACAACGAAATTCTCGGATTTCTCGTTTTCCAATAATATTGTCGGCTTGTTAGTTGTTCGTTCTCTCCGTTGTCGTTCCCGACCCGAGCCCGAGTCTCGCCGCGTTTTCACACCAGTACCATCTCATCTCGCGTTTCACATTAACTCTACTCGTTCCCCGTCGTACCCGTTTGTTGTTTTAGTTGAACACCGGGTTTTCTCCGTTCGCGTCGATTTTCGCGTACAATCCGACGACGACGATCATGTCCACGTTGTTGACGATTGAAACGTCCATCGCCGGTCTGATAATCGGCTGCGGCGGTAACAACATCAAGAAAATCCAGTCGAACAGCGGTGCCGTGGTGAAAATCGTCGACGGCGAGACGCTCACCACGCGTAAAATAATCGTGACGGGCAACGACGAGGCGCAGAAATCGGCCACCAACATGATCAGGAAGATCGGTCGGAAAAAGGTGTTGAGCGTTGAGTTGGGGCCCACACAGCCGCCGGTACGGTTGCACGAACGACGGCGTACGAATAAGAGGCGCGAATCGTCGAAGTCGCCGACGCCGGTAATAAGTGACGAGGAGTTGGCCATCATCAAAGCAGAAAACGCCGAAAAGAAACGCGAGTATCTGGAATCGTTGCCTAAGATAGTGAAGAATTTGTACGAGGAACATGACGTAGTGAAAGCAATGAGCGTCGAACGCGTGGACGCGTTTAGATTGGCCCAAAACCGCATCATGGTAAACTACGTTAAAGCGGACGAAAACGGTTCTCGGCCAATACCGAAACCGATCGAAACGTTCGAACACGCCTTTCACCGGTACCCGCAGATCATGAAGGTAATCGAAGAACAAGGGTTTACACGTCCGACGCCTGTACAATGTCAGGCTTGGCCGGTCATCATGAGTGGACACGACGTCATAGCTATTGCCCAGACGGGCACGGGAAAAACGTTAGCGTACATACTGCCGGCCTTAATCCATTTGATTAATCAGCCTACACCGCGGTCAGAACGCATTGGACCGACTGTGGCTATATTGAGTCCGACGAGAGAGCTTGCATTGCAAATCGAACAAGAAGTCAAAAAATACTTATTCGACGGAATTGGCGTTTTATGTTTATACGGCGGTGTTAGCGTCGATGCACAAATGGACAGTTTAGAGTATAACAAACCCGAAATTATTGTCGCCACGCCGGGTAGACTAAACGACTTGGTCAATATAACAGCTGCTAAACTCGAACATGTTTCGTACTTGGTTTTGGACGAAGCGGATCGTATGCTGGATATGGGATTTAAACCGCAAATAGAATTGGCATTAAGAGATGTACGCCCTGATAAACAGATGATTTTTACTAGTGCTACGTGGCCAACAAGTGTTCAAGAAATGGCTAATTATTTTACTGCCGATCCACTGCGCATTGTAGTTGGTTCGTACGATATAAACACTGTAAACACAGTGGAGCAACAAATTATAGTTATGAAGAAACACGAAAAGATAATTTGGTTGGAAAATTTTTTTAAGAAATCTATATCGAAGGACGACAGAGTAATAATATTTATGCGCACAAAGGAGGATGCCGATAAAATGAATGCAATGATTAGGAGCCTACATATTGATTGCAGGTAATATTATTTGTTTGAACGACTACCTTAGTTTATATTTTTTATTTTAAATAAACGTGTTGATTTTCAGATGTATGCATGGTGGAAAATCACAAATAGAACGCGAGAGAGTATTGTCTGAATTCCGTGATGGTGATGTGTCCATATTGATTACTACGGGCTTGATGTCCAGAGGATTGGACATCGACAACATTACTCTGGTGATAAACTATGATTTTCCATTAGACATTGAAGAGTATGTTCATAGAGTGGGTAGAACTGGAAGAGCAGGGAAATCTGGTTCAGCGATATCGTTGTTCACGTTAAAAGATAAAAAACATGCTGCTTCTCTTATTAGTATTTTAGAAAATTCCAAACAGCATGTTCCAGAAGAACTATTTGCTATGGTTAATAATTAATAACTAATTACCTGTTGAATATAATTTTTATATATAATTTTTTGTTCCATTATTAATTACATATTACAGTTTCTCTAAATACAATTTAATATTCATTTTTAATTTTTTATTCAACTTAATAATACTTATATGTAAGCAATGTATTAACTTATATTTGTATTCAATATGAATGATTTTTAAAAAAAACAAAATTACTACATTTACATTTAACTTTGCATATTCTTATTATCATTGTGTAGACACTGCAACTCTTGTACACTGTACTACAAGTTCATTTATTTATTTTTTTAATTTTTTTATATACACTAATACAAGTAATTTTAACTTTTATTTTTGATAAATTAATTAATATAATTTTTATAAATATAATTACAGTTACATTGATTTATTGATAATATGGGATTCCATATTTATCGATACATGTCTGTTGAATCATTGCCACATTATCACAGACACCGATTTGATGTGTTTGCAAAGTAAATTAATTTAATCGATAAATTATTCAGTAATACCTATAACTAGTTAACATATTGCACAAGTAACTTTAAATAAATTGTTTAAGCATTTTATCCAAAAAAATTTTAAATAAATGTAAACTATTGAAAATTTTCAAAAATTATTTGCCTAAAGTAACAGCTATGTTTATCCATGTTTAAATTGATGTACTTATAAGTTGTATGAGACACAACTCATAAGTGCAATACATCTGTCGGTCTTCTTTTTATTAAAATTTTAATAATGAGAAATGTATATAAAAAACAAATTTTAGATTACAATGCTTTATTTACAAGAAGAGGACATGGAAGATAGATCTCATCTTGGCTTTTTTTCCAGTAATATAGCATCACTAGTAATTGTTTCATTTGCTTTATTTGTAAAAAATAATTCTTTTAATTTATAATACATTTACAAGTAAATTTAAAATTAAAATAACATATTTACAACATTGAATGTAAAATCTAATTAATAATAATGAAATTCAATACACAGCCAGTATATATATATATATATATATATATATATATATATATATATATATATATATATATATATATATATATAAGATACCCAATACCTATTAAGATCCCAGCTTAAACTGTCAACACCATACAAAAAAATATAATAATAATAATAATATTGTTGTTGTGTATGTAGTCAAAGAACCTTATAAGACACTTAACAATAACCATTGATTTTTCATAAATTAGATCTATTAATACTTTTATAAATTGATTATTGTGAAAGGGTTTGTACTTTGTTGCCATCTTGTTGTTTAGGCGGAAAAACAAAGTTTAAACCTTTCAGTCCAAATTCTACGCCTAAGAAACACGCAGCGTTTGCTGGAAATGCTCTAAGCATAACGGGTGTCACACCGGCGTATAATGCTTTTAGACCTTCTTCTTTATACAGTTTTGTAAACACGTCTCTGATGCCTCTTGGATACATGCCTTCTGGTGCTGCAAGTAATAGAGAGACAATGAATTACTTTACTGAATACACTGAGGATATCAAAATTAAATTGTTTCAATATAAATTAAATTTTGGACATTTTGTTGTTTTCCATTAGCTAAAACTGACTTTTTTATTATACACAACAAACAATTTGTTAAAATACAAGAAAACTATCTGAAAATAATTATTAACTATCAAATAGACTTACTACATAGAATCAACATCTATTAATACTTTTATACTCGTTAAAATAAATATTATTATTTATTTATAAAACTCAAAAAAATATTGCATAATTACTATTGAAGAAAATGTAAAAGTGTTTTAATGAATTTTTTTAAAGTATTTCAACACACTTTATTTTTTAATTTAATTAAATACAGCACATTCATTTCAGGTTCATAATATTTTAATAACTATATATTTAAAAAACATATTATCATATTTATTCGTTAAACAATAAGCAAGTTTGAAAAGAAATCATTTTAGAATATTTGTTCACACATGAAATGTAAACCATGTGAATTGTCTTACATGAAATGGTTACGTGATACATCAATATTATAATGGTTTATGAGTAAAAACGGAAATTTAATTATAGTTATTAATTTAAATGAAAATACTCTAACCAACTTTTTAAACGTTTTCTTTAAAAATTTAATGTAGTAGAGTTTTAAAAAATTATAAATGAATAAAGGTTGATAATAATGGTATTAAAGAATTCAAGTTTTGTTCATTTCTGAAACAAAATTTGTACAATGCGAATAAAGAATGCCTATACTTACGCTTTGCTTGTTAATAATTAATCTTTTTTTTTATATATATAAGTTACATTTAAAAATATGTAAAACAATATTTTTTTAGTATACTATTTAAGAACAAACCGATTTGTAAACGACTCTTGAGCACATCTGCAGGCATAGCGATCAACCAGTTTACTATACCAGCCATGCCTCCGGCAAATATTGTATTCATAAGGCCATCAGAATTGTTTTTCTTTTGATATCTCACTAATAGTTCATACGTAGTAAAGTACACGCCACAGGCAGGTATATCTGTCAAAAATAATAAATGAATTAAGTACACAAACCGAAACAATGTATTTTTCATTTGTAACTAATATCATCAAATACAATATAAAAATAAATCAATTTGTTTTAAACTTAGTTTTTTTTATAATTTTTTAAGTGAGTAACCTTTATTCTTGTATACTATTTTAAAATTATAAAAGGCACATTCTTTGTGTATTTCAAATTGCAAAAACAAAACATGATTTGTTAATTGATTATAAACCAATTCAAAGTTCGTTATTTGAATCGATTAAATAACAAGTTATTTAATCAAGAGATTAACATAAATTGCTGTTAGACTTTCAGATATTGTTATATTGTCTATTGATGTAAAATAATTATCAATTACGTTATTATATATTAATAGTTTTTTTTTTTTTTTTATTACATTTTATGGGCTAAACTAGAGATTTGTATTAGTTTGGATTAACTTAACAGACTGAATTTTTATCTGAATTCTATGTAATTAGGTACCTATCTTTATTAGACCACACGCCTACAAAATATATTACATTATAAAAATGTGTAACGTTTTATAAAAGCAAATTCCAATTGAATGGCATCATATTTTTAATAATTGTGGCTTTAGTTATTATCAACTGCCCTACTATATTGCAGTAACATACAGAGTGTCAAATCATATATATATATATATATATATATATATATATATATATATATATATATATGTCGAATAAGTGTAAAATTGGTGGTCTTCATTTTTTTTTTCCAAAAATAAAAATATATTGTAAGAAAACGTTAGGTTAAAAAGTGTCCAAATATGTTATTTATTATTTTATTCACGTTTTACGTATATAAAATATCACGTTCTTTTTCTTTGGTACTGCGTAATAGACATATTTCAATAGGATGACTCTGTATAAATGTATCATTAGGGATAGGGAAAAATTACATATTATATTATTTCCAATTTCCCAAAATGAAAGCCACCGAGCACATACTTATAGAAAAAACCAAACCTATTCAAAATTGAAGCACACTGAATATTATGCACCGGACAAAATATTATATACTTATTTATTCGTATATATTTTAAAACCGAAGGTTTTATTATTATTATTATTATTATTTATATGAAATTTGACAAGAATATCAAATACAATAATTTATAACTCGATATTCTCGCAATATAATTAAAAACTGATAAACTTGACAAGTATTAGAGTGAATTTAACTCCCACGGCAAGCGTATCATCAATCGAGTTCCTGTTTAGTTAACAGGAAGGAAAATAAGATAATTGTAATGTGCAAACATCCATTAATAATTATTCAGTTGTGAACTATGAAAATTGTTTAACTGTAATATATTATGGAAATACGTAAAAATTTCTATGATTAACAGATATTATATAATTTTTGTAAATCGCGAGTAAAATGGTTTGTAACAAGTTTTATTTATTATGGTACGCTGTTTTCACGTGTACATATTTAAAGGTAAATTAAAATTCATATATTTTAATATAATTAATAAATAAAACAATAATATTGTGCACCCGCTAAAACAATTATTATAAAATTTTATCTCTAAAATAGTGAAGTGTTTATTGTTATTTAGGTATTTATTCAAATACGACTGTCAATTCAAAAATATACTTTTATACATAATATAACTATATAGAAAATATGAATGCTTAATATTATAATCGTGTAATTATTTAATTTTATTAGTGATAAATAAAAGTATTAAAAGACGGCAATTCAATCTATATAAATTTAGTAGGGATTATTTCACTGTATTTTCATTATTTATTAATAATTTAATGCCAAGTGATTTAAACAAATTAGTAATTACGTAAATGATACAATCTTCGGGATTCAAATAAATGCTTTATTAAATTACAGTATTGCGAAAATTGTATAAATATTTATAATAACAAATATCGATAGAAAATTTAATTGGCTTATTGTAATTAATTTCAAAAAATTCAATTTAAATAAATTTTTGAAACAACGCGAGCAAAGTTATAATGTCGATATTTTATAAGAAATATTAATTAATTCACAACTACAATGTAGTCAAATTACAAATGTTTATTATTGTTTGATTTTATTTTTTTACGAAATAGAAATAATTTTCACAGTCAACAAATATAATTTCAAACAATATTGCACCTAATAAAAATGTAAATGTTATTAATACGCGTGTTTTATATTAAACTGAAAAACTGGACACTAAATTATAATAATTAATATTATTAATTGAAAATTATTTATGAACTACCGAATATTGTGAACCTTTTAAAGTCTTCGAAAGAAATTTTTAATCGATGGATGAATATTTCTGGTTATATATAATTACTTAACATTATAAATATTGAATTTTTTTAATAATAATGAGGTTTGAACAACTATATACAATAGTTTATGTATACTAAAATTTACCAAACGAAATTAATTAATATAAAAAATGTGTACTTTCTCGAAATTCTGAGAACACAACTAATTATAAATTTAAATAATAATTTTATTATATAAATGAAAAAATATTTAGAAGTTTTAAAAGTCATTTAAATACATAACATTAATAATATTCGTGTGGTTTCGATAAAATAACTGAACTACTAATTTGCTTAATAATAAATGAATTTCGAAGCAGAGAAAAATGTACATTAACTTGCCAATGAATACATTTGTTAAAAAAAAAGTAATGGATTAGGTGGTGCTGTAAATGTCAGTTCGGATGGATCACATGATTGGGTGTTGTATTAGATATTTTAAATTTAAAAGTAACAATAAATCACTGCAAACAAATAAAAAGATTCTGTGCAAAACTATGTTTAGTCGTTGGAGTTTTTCGAAATTCAAACTTAACACTCTTAAAAAACGACACAAATTTTTTATTTTTGTTATTTTATATTTAAGCTTGTGATAAATTTACAGTTACTACATACGAAAATTTCACACGTTCGAAACGGTTACGTTAACAATAATTTCATCAATTTCTTTATTTTTTTAAATTGTTGATAATTTTTCATTCTGTTGACTATTGATTTCAGTATATATATATTTGTATATTATATACAAGTATATATATATATATATATATATATATATTTGTTTATTAAAATTGTGTACAGCAATATGGACTTTATAAATAGAAATATATTTTCAATAAGAAATCAATCATTATATTATTAAATACGAATTCGATAAAAACTAAAAGGATAAAACCAACAACAACTATTATTCGTATTAAACTTACAAATAAATGAATGAAATAACATTACGATTTGCTAATTTTTGAAGCAGGTACAAAGCGTCGATGTAAATATACAATGGGGCAAAGACTGCCCAAGAGCCTGTACCTGTAAGAATACATACTTTACAGATTTACCAATAGTTAAATGGATGCATAATGATATAAAAAAATCTAAACTAGAACCACATACTTTTTCTAATACACAAAATGAGGTAATTCAATACGATTATTTATTCGATACCTATATTGTTTTATAAATTTAAAATATATATATATATTAAAGGAGATTGATGATGAAGAAACACCGATAATTGATCTTAATAAACAGCTATTTAATACTGCCTTGTGTATGTTTATGAATGTTTCGAAACCAAAGGACTTTTTAGATCTTCTTCCATTGGATACAGAGGTAAATACAAAGATATTATTCAATGAATTAAAACTTACAATTTGTAAACGGATATTGAGAATTATTAATCGTTGTTTAGAATTCAAATTATTTTAAGAATGATAATTTTAAATTATACGCAAAATTATATATATATATATATCAATAATTATAAATTTAAACTTAATGACATTTGAACTTTAAAGGATTTTAACAAGGAAAAATGTATGTATTTTTTCAGGCATTAATTTTGTTTCAATCGACCGATTCAGATCACATTACAATAGAAAATGACATAAAACTACCAAAGCTAATTTCATTTGAAATCCATGGCAATAATCAAACGAGAATTTATATAACGGATAAAATGTTTAAATCGATAAAAAATGTAAAGTATATAAACATTCAAAGTGTATCGTTAAATAAATTAACATTAGAAAGCAATGAACCGGTTCCAATAATAGATTCTAAAATGTATAAAAAAGACAATTCGTATGCATTTAACGAACTCGTACCAGTGTTACCTATGTATTTACATAAAGACAACGATAATACTGTGAAAAACAGTTTGATATTTTTGCCACCTAAGGACATTGACATGGTTCCCTATGAAACGTACAAGAAAACCAAAAGGAGAACAAAATCAAATAATCTATTTTTAAACAATAAAGATTTATTGTTTTTAAGAATAGCAAATTGTGGTCTAAGAGACATATCTTGGGATTTATTCAACGGTTTGGATTCATTGGAAACGTTAATTTTAGATAACAATGCAATCGAATTCATTCCTGACTTTTCATTTTATGGTGCTAGCATGTTAAAAAGCTTATCTTTGGCTAACAATAAAATCCGACACTTGCAAACCACTGGCTTGGGCGGTCTCCTGGATTTAAAGTATTTGAATTTAAAAAACAACGCTTTAACTATTCTATCAGAAACCACATTTCCTCCGTTGCCAAAATTAAAAGTTGCCGATTTGAGTAATAATCCAATTGAAATCGTGTACCCACATACATTTGAAGTACTGAATTCTACCATAGAACTTACAATGGGATCAAACAATACACAACTCTATTTACACCAGAATTCTTTTGTTGGCCTTGATTCTTTGGAAAAATTACACTTAATCAATATCAATGTAAGCATTTTAGAACGAACCCTATTGATTGGAATTCCAAAACTTATCGAACTCAATATCAATGGTAACATACGACATATAGCTTTTGATGCGTTCGTTGAAATACCAAATATCAAGCGTCTCGTACTCAGCAATTGTTCAATACAATCCGTATCAATGGATTCGTTCTATGGACTTTATAACTTGGAACATTTAGATTTATCAAATAACCAACTGCAAGAATTGCCTCCTGGATTATTTGATCAGCAATTTTCACTGAAAGAATTAATCTTGAACAATAATCAATTGAATAATTTACCGGACGCAATATTTAAAACAATACCGAATGTTAAATTGATACGATTGGACATGAACCCATTGTACTGTACTTGCCACATGAAATCTTGGGATATTTCATTAATGACTAAAAGTGCAAAAGAAATAGACAAATTATCCTGTGGATGGAACAGTTTGAAGAAAGAATATAGCTGTCCAATGAAACGTATAACAACATATATTTATAACAAAAAAGTAGAGCCAGTATGTTCGAGTCCAATGAAATTAAAAGGAATGACTGTTTCGTACGCGTTGAGGAAATACTTGGACTGTCACAGTAAATCGTACGGTTTGAAAAGTAATGTTTACATGAAAAAAAAATATAAAGAATACAAACACTATAAAGAGCTTAGTCAACTAAACGTGAAACAAAATACATCAATGAATACCGCGTTAACATTAAATTCGCCAATGAACCACAGCACAAACTCATTTGACAATATTACAAATAACACTACACACATTGTGAACGATACGAATACAGAGTCTAACGTAAAGACAGAAATGATTGATAAAGTGTCAGTTATTAATAAAGTATTGTACGTTACTACGGAAAGAAGTGTGCTTTTGAATAACGGAACGTACATAAGCAAATCATCGTTGAAAGAAGTCATTTCTAAAATGAAAAAGAAAAAAGATAAAGTAGATAAGCTTAAAAATATTATTTCATAAATTGTTGAAATGTTAGTAATTTATTTTATAATAATATATTCGTATATTATTTAAATATCTGTATTTAAAAAAAAAAAAAATATTAAAGGATACGTCATATAAAATGTATCGATTTTCAATATATTCAATTACTCAACATATTTTTCACATTGTAACACTTAAATTTTAAATATAAATATTTAAGTAAAACAAAATTACCTCTGAGTAATGTCGCACACGTGCCTTTGTATAAACTTCTTATTCCACCTTCAGAATATAAACTTTTAATAACGTTGATTGGGCCATTGTATTTTTGATTGCCAGATTCCTGTACTTGTAAAATACACTTAATGCGTTCTCCAGGTACCATTATAATTGCAGTGAAAATGCCAGAAAATGATCCAGCACAAAACAATCGCAAAGGAGTTAAATTTTCATTTTTTTCTCCAGTGGAAGAAAATAATTTTTTACCCAGTCCAAACCCTAAGAAACTAATTGCGAATATTGGCGCTACGCCTGTAATAGGAGCAGCCATACCTACAAAAATATTAAATGTATTATCATCGGTCAATAATTAACGATGATGTATTACATATTTTTATTATTATTATTACTATTGAACAATATTAATAAAGGTAAATATAATTTCTATATTGACAATAAATTGAATAAACACCTTAGATTCGCACATGTATTTATATTTTAGCTAATTTTATAAATGGCTATGTCTTGAAATTGTTACCCTAAGTTTATATTTTTTCTTAACGTTTTTATGTCTATCAAGAAATAACATTGAATTTTGAAACTCATTTTTAGATTACAATAATGTATAATTCACCAAACCTATACACAAATATTACCAAAGTGTACAGTTTGATAGTGTTCCAATTATTATTATTAAAAAAAAAAACACAATCTAAAGATATATAATTAATTGCAGATTTATTACGAGTACTTATAAATTAAAAATTTCCCTTATTTTTTCTGAAAATTATACCTTTATATAAACCGAAAAACCCTTCCTTTCGAACAGTCTTAACAGCACAGTCCCATGCTCCGTTGTAAATAGGTGATTTACCCAGTTGCACAGGAGGCATAGTTTGCAATCTTACCTACAGATAAATGATAAATATATCAACGAATAGCAAACACCAAAAGATTAATAAAATGTACACTTTCCACGTATATAAATAATAAATATTATTTATTATATAAATAATTAATTTAGTCGTTTTTAATTCATTATTTTTATTACATATTAAATAATGTGATATATTATTGTCGTTCAAAGGATATAAAATAAATTTGTATATGAATTTATATTTTAAGGGCTACAATATATTTTTATGTTATAACTATTTTTTTTTTTATTATTATTATTTTTATTTATTAGAAATACACAATTTATATAACCCTATGTACAATACGCGTATGGCCAGAGAGTAATTTTGGCAGTGAAAAACACGAGAAAGAATATTTTAAACATATATTTTACTGTATTTTTGTAATAAAATCTCGAGAAAACAATCGAGTTTAATTAACAAATGTATGCTTGAACACGTGTTAATAATAAAATAACGATGAAAATACAATATATAATTATGCGTTATTTATTTGGAAAATTAAATCTCACTAGATAAAAAGCGAATGCGAGTTTTTATCGAAAAATTCCCCTAATTACATAGAATGACAGGTGTCGAATACAAAATTAAACGTTCATCTTTTTCGTAATCGGAATTCTGAATATTTTCAAATCGGTTTCATATTTTTTTTATGTGGATTCTATTACGGAACAGACGTTATGGAAAAAGTCTAAACAAATACGTCCGCCACAATGAATTGGAGAAAATATCCTCAGTACTGTCTGAAATAACCATCCGGTGAATGGCTGTGAAACATTCGATACAGTCGGAATTGAAATCCATAAGTAAAAAAAAAAACAAACAAACGACTGTCACTTCTGATCGATACGACCGAAAATTATGATGGACACGCACATCAAATGGTAAATGATATTTTTTTCTTTTTCTTTTAAACAGTACCCGGGCAATGATTTTACGCGAAACGAGCGTTTATAAATACGTAATACCGTGGAATTGATTTCGGTGTACGCACTTTAATTGTATCTAATGGATGACCGACTAGCACCGTGCACACGCCGCCGAAACCTCCGGCTACGAAATACTTGAACGGATTAGTGTTGCCGTCGGCGGACATTTTCTAGCAATTGATCGGACGCGTGACAGATGACAAAAAAAAAGAAGCGAAACAAAATCGAATAAAGCGCGTACTGTTTTGCGAACGATTCGAATTAAAAAAAAAAACGAATCGCATCGATTACCCATTACGAGCAAAAAGTACGTTTATCACGACCAGTGGGAAGAACGTTCATTATCGCTTATCACAGACTAAATGAAACATTGGCACCGCCGATTGTTGTTGAAAACATCAGCTGACACGCCTGAAACTATATGGCGCTGCGACGAGATTATTAAATTTTTATTATCTCTAGCGCGAATGAAATTTATAATTTTTTTTTCTTAAAACGTGTTTGCGATTCGAAAATCGCGTCGTGCGCGATTGTAGGACAATCGTTTTGCCGCAAATTAATGGAAAATTGTACGTTATCCGTAGGAACGGTTTTTTTTCTTTGTACCCGTTCTAAACGGAACGAAAAGTAAAAAAAAAAAAAACGTATAAAATTACAACGAATCCCGCGTATTTTATTTTCGTTATTTCAATGTTTAGCTTGTACATAACGTGTTTTACACTATGAAATATTATCGCGTGATTGTTTCTCATAAAAACTTAAATATTAAAACGTATTTGTCGATGTCGTCGGACCAATTAGAATGCTAGAAATACGCGACGTTTCGACAGAAACTTTTAACGCCAATTACTTTATTTAACGCAGCTAGTTGTATTTTGTATGTTTCTCGCTCAAAGACACGAGTATTAACAATTTGTTACACACAAAAATATTCATGTGCGAATCAAAGGCGTTCAAGATTGTAGTGAAAACAAAACAAGCGATGCGACGACTCGTTTTACAGGACTACTACACGTCATTTTCTATAAACGACAATATATATACGTTCTCTAATCCCCCTTTTAAACGAGTCTAAAATAAAATATATATGTAACTGTAATGCCTTCCAGTGTTCGTGTATTTTTGATGATGTATGGGGACCGAGTCGAGGTTCTACATCAGACAAGAACATTCATAATTAAATTTATTAGTTTATATTATAAACAATTTAACTTTTCTTTTTTTTTCTAACTTATTAGTTATTTAATCAAATAATTTAGAATATTAAACTTTTAACTACTTTATAGCGTATTAAAATCGTATTATTTTTTTATATTTCAATTACCTACCTATTATGTAGGTTTTAAAAAAAAAAAAACATTAATTCTTTAACATACACAAATTATAATTCTCAGTACACAATATCATATTAAGAACAGCTTAATTACATTGATTGACGTGTTTAATATTACATACAAGAGGAAAATCGTTAAAGGATTTTAAAACATGAAAATGTCAAATCGTATTCAACTCGAATCGAGACTTAAATGGCAGTATATAAATTAACTTATAAATGAACGCAACTAAAATATTCTTATTTCATTTGCTCATGATTTAATAAATCATGGATATTAACATTTATTTTAAACAGTTTTGTTAAGAATACTTTTATTTCTTATTAAAAATATACATTTAAATATATTGGTAAAAAGTCATTTGAAATAGCTATTCCTATAATTTTATTTAACGATTATTATCAAAAATATATCGTTTTAATTTTAGTATAAGTACATAATATATAACTTTGATTAAATCTATGTATCAACATAATCATACGAATATCTTTAAAATTTTAAGGTAAATAGATTTTCAACACTTATATTTCACAAATTGTATTGCATTAGTTAATTACATACAAGTTAACGGTTCTTATTGTAATAACGAATAAAATAAACTTATTTATTTTTTACTTATTTGCTAATTTATTTTTCTTAAATGGCATAAACAAATTTGTAAACTATTTTATAATAAGTAATTTTCTTTGAAAATCTATAATTTAAACTTATGAATTAAATAACAATAATTGTAAATATAATCCATTTTATAAATATTAAAAATTTAATTAAATTAATTTTTTTGACATATTTGGTTGAGGTGAAAAATTACTTCAACATAACAATAAACATGTGTATTAGTAAAACATATTCGGAGAACATATTTAAATAATCATATTCGAATACTTTACAACACCAGGTACATACTTATTTAATAAATAATAAGCACTTAATTAGTTACCAACATATTTTTCATATACCTTAATTGACTAATATGTTAAGACTAAATGTATAAACAAAATTTGTATTAAATATATTATTATAAATTATAATATATTATTATATTAAATATAATATAAAAATGATTGTTAAATATATTACACAGACATTTTTTGATTTAAAATTGTATGCAATTCCAAAAAATAATATTTTATACCAGAATTTGCTATTAAAAAAAAAAACAAAATTTTTGTAAAACAATTGTGTTTTATAATTACTCTAATATCTGTTAACTGTTATTATTTTATTTTTTGTACCATCAAATTTATAATGGAACATAAATATTGTTTTAAAGTATAAGGCAAATGTAAAACAACATTATTAGTACATTACATTACAATTTTAATCATGTAGCTATTTGATTTAAAAAAAAAAACAAGTTAAAATCATTGTAAAATAATAAAAATGGTAAAAACTAAACTTTTTTTTACACAAACTTTTTAAATTTATAATACAAACAAAGAGTAGGTTTTTGATGAATATAAGAAATAGACAATCGTATTAAACTTAAATCATAAATATGGTGTATTAAATTTCAAGGTGCTGATAGCTGTTGATAAATTGCCACTTGAGAATTATTGACAACTAAATGCACTGAATCAAATACTCGTAGTAGAAATATATTTATTTTGATGAACGGTTTTTATCTAAAATAAATAAATAACATTCAATTACAAAAGAAATATTTACGATTCAATAATATATTTTAACGTGTTTTGTAATTATTCTATATTACTCATGTCATCCCTTGCCAGGATTTAGTAGTACAGTGCATAGTTTTAATACTTTATGTTATAATGACAATCAAAAGCTTTGGTTCTTGTCAAGAGTTTTCTATTGCTTCAGTCTTGTTTCAGAGTCAATTCATAAATGAGATCGGAAGTAAATTTCTTTTTGTTTACATTTTGCTATGGCATTGTAGGGATATATTTATTTTTTTTACAGCAACCCTAAACAAATCAAAATAATAATAATAACTTATTAAATTTTAAGGTATTGAAAATAAAAAAATTTCAAGCAAATAAAATAAAAACATTTTCAGTTGGGCTCATTTAAAAATGTCTGTATTTGTTGATTATTTTTTAAAACAAAAATAATTTATGTGCTATTCAAGAACAATATTAGTGTTGAATACAGTTTAGGACATTTAAATTTTGAAATCCAAGTGAATTTGTAAAGACTTTTCATTTAATTTAGAATGTAATAAATGTTAAACGCTAATTTAAAAATAAGATTATGATGAATATCATTAAAATCTTGATTACAATTATCAGAATGTTGAAAATAATTTTAAAAAATAAAATATTTTTTTAAAAGAATAATAAAACCGGACTGGAATTGGATTAAAATTATTACCGTATAGCTCTTGAAATGTGCAGAATAGGTTTTCAAGACAATCTTGATTTAATCTCTTGGTGTACAGATCATAGCTGCAATGAGAATTAGCAGATTTTACAAAACACAACATAAATATGAAACTATTATATTATTAATAATAATATATACCTATTCGACTTACCAGGAATTGAACTAAATTATGCTAACGGCACTGAAACGTACAGATTACTGTTGTCCTTGCCCATCTTGCTTTCTTCCGCCGTTCTATCTAATACGTACCTAGTCTAAAACCAATAATCATTACAACGCATTGAACAAGTTAAAATACTAGTGTTTAAATTTTGTTTTACCGTTGAAAAGAGGTGGGACAGCGATATTCTTTAATCGGTTTTTCTTTTCGCTAACTTTGAGGAACATCAAAATAATCCTGACACATCCGTAAGTCTTTTAGAATACCGTTCGTATCAATCAGTTCGGTAATACAATTTTCAATTTTACGTCTAAAAACAAATTAATAAATCACACATTAGGTATTAATAAAATTCAAAATATAAATACTTATTTTTGTAGTCGACTTGAGACGAGTAGTTTGAAATTTAAGTAAAATGGAAAAAAAATAATAAAAATTTGTTTTTTTTTTGTTTGTTCAACGGTTAAAAGGTAAGTTTTTTCTTTCTATGAGTGTTCTATATATCAACATTTTCGTGTTACAAATAAATGATCGATTTTAGATTTCATAGATAATTAAGAAGTTAATTTATTATTAAACTCACTTTTTTACATGCTTCGGTAAAGTAAAGTAACTGAAGTCCGCAGACTTTATTTGTTAGTACAGTTATGTTACGTGGACATATACGTTCGTCCATTAATAAAATTTAAAAAATACAAACAATAATAAAATCGTTATTCATTTCATCCACATTAATCGCAAAAGCGTCAGCAGGCGTTACCCGATTTCTTCGGTAGTGTTTATACGTGTGCCAAAAAAAAAAAAAAATGTTTTTGATATCTCAGTTTGTTTACATTATTGATGCACGTCGAGCACTGATTATATAAATATATTCATTTTTTTTTTTCATAAATTCTTGAAAAAAAAATACTCGAATAAATTAAAAATAATAATAAAAAAAATGTTTGCTAATAATCAATTTTTGAAGATCTTAAGATAATACAAAAAAAAAAAGTCATTCTATAGTAAAATCAGTGAGGACGAATTCAGATCTGTTTTCAAAATCTTGGTCGCATCACTACGTCAATCGGTACGCTGGAAGTACGAAACGTTTATTTTACTATGATTCCGTGTGTGCAAGATATAAAAAAAAACATATACTCGCTTCCAATCCCTTTTTAATGAAAAAAAAAATCGATTCGAATAAACCATATCCAAGTGTAATATCATTAATCATATAAAATTTTTTATTAACCATCATATTAATAGTAAGACTCGGCTTATAATAATATAATGCATTTCGAATTTCAATAAAAATATTCGACTCGGGCGTGTTAATACTATTAACTGAATAATTTATGACTAATAATATGATTAATATTATGATTTATTATGACTGATAGTAAATTGAAATTAAATAAATTAATAATTAGTTGTTGACGAGATAAGTTAAAAATTTTAACGAAAATCATTAAACTAATAGTTTCAGCCGTTTAACTGTACGGTAATTTTTTATAATATATGTGCTATAATAATAGTATTGTATAATGCGAATACGGACTCGGTTCTTATAAAATAAATTAAATTCTATATAATAGTTTATTGTAAATGCGTTATAAAAATCTATAATACGTAGAAATCGTTTTCAAAATGTTTACAGATATTTTTTTTTTAATTTCACGCGCGCGTGTATGTATTTAAGACTATACGTAATATAGAAAATTAAAATTAAATTGTCGAAAAAGTTTTTAAGAATGTTTATAATAATATGCAGTGTGTAAATAATAATAATAAAATGTATATTATTTATATATGTACTAATATATTGGAATTGTTACAAATGACTTTTCAATATTAAAGTGATACGTGAAGTCGATACACAAACAATCCTATTGCATCAGATAATATTATTTGAATGTTTGAAATTCTTTTTTTTATTCCGCTTCTTTCAAATAATATAAATTAATTGTACGTAAAAACTATAAATACGCGCGTATTATATTGATGAGTATAAAATAAATGCGCGCGGTGTATAAATTACTCATACACTCGTATTATACAATTAAAAACGTATAAATAATACTGTTTGAAGTGAAAATTTTACGCGGTTACAAATTGTAAAACAAAATAATAATAAAACCGATATTATATTTTATGTATACACAAAAACAATAATAATAATAATAATAATAATAATAATAATAATGCGCGTACTGCGTATTTGGTTGTATTCATAATTCAATATTGTCGGTATTTTTCGTATATACTACCAATATTTACTTAAAACGTAAAAAACCTATATGATTTATCCGCACTATATACGAGTAAAACGAGTATAATAATAATAATACGGAATCTCGTATGTCGTACTGTAAAAAACAATAAAAAAACGTTTCTATACGACGAACCGATGACAGTATATAATATATAGATAGGTATTATTATAGTTTATTGATACATCGTTAAAAAAAATAAATAAAAATCATTACGACTACAATTTCGGATGAAATAATCGCGCGTACGCAACAAAAAACTTCAGAATTCTTCCACGCCATTTTTACAATAAAAAAAAAAACAATAGAGTTTTCGCTTTTTGAAATATAATTACATATAATATAGTAAACGCGATATTTAACGCGTTTTTATATAAATATTTCACTTTTTCTATTACCAACCGTGTAAAACATAAAACGATCCGGACTCTGAGAATATGAATTTCGAATAGTATATAATATATAATATAGACACTGTTTAATTAAACGTTTTTACGACAAAGTGCGTGCGGGTATATACGAATTGTATTGTATTACGTAAATCAATAATTTGCGTTCCACCGAATTCATTTTTCGTTTCTGATCATTAATACTACGCGATTTATTTAATATTTAATTTATTTATTTCGGTAAAGATTTTTTTTTCTTTGTCTAGAGAATATTATAACGAATTTGTGCGGAGATTTCTCGTATAATGTGTCATTCAATCGCTCGTATGTAGAACACTTGCAGTAGGACTGACCGACCAACGAAGTCGATTGCAGTCAAACGTCGGTTTAACGTAAATTATTGAGTTCTTTTAAAAGACAAGTGTGTATATTGCTCAAAATTAAAAATATTAGAAAAAAATATATACATTTCTTTGTTGTACATTTTCTCGCGAGAGAGTTATCTGATGTTGATTTTTCACGAAAAATTCGAACGTTTGGACGTGAAAAGATTTTTTTTGTTTTTCAATTTAATCCAGCTGGAATACAGTGTATTATTACATGACAATTGAACTACAATCGAACGTATATGTGATATATTGTTGGCTATTGTAGTTACTGTATTATATATTCTGTGATGGTAAATACAGATTTACACTATAAAAAAGTTATACGCATAAATATATATATATATAACTACGTCTAATGTAATGTAACGTAATGATCTCGAAATTCGTTCCAGTGACGATTTCCCTTCAGAGTTTTAGGCAATAACAAAAATGAAAACCGTTGAGATTTCACTTTTCACATCGGTTACATACCTATATTATTATTATTATTATTTACATACAAATCGTTCGTTTTCATTTAAATATAATATTATTATATTTTTGAATTTATCAAATGGAATATTATTTATTAATAAATAAAGCTAATTCAGCTACCTGTATTTGTATATACGAATAATTTGTAAATATTATTATTAATATTATTTTTATTTTTATTTTTTTTTGTAATTCAGCTACTACTATTTAGCACTCGATTAAATTAAGTAAAATAAATTTTTTTTCTTCTTTAAAACACAACAATGTGTGTCGATTTAAAAATTTCATTTAGAGAAAGCTAAAACTACACACGGGCGAAACCGGGTAATTCAGCTAGTATTATTACATTTTTGAATTTATCAAATGGAATATTATTTATTTATTTTTATTATATATATATGAGAGAGGATATACCAGTTATACCTATAAGTATAATATAATTAAATCGGACGTTTATATGAGTAGGAGGTATATAATTATTAAACAAATATCCATCTGTAAGAAATGCGCGCAAATCGCTTGTCGATTATACTTTTCATACCGATAAATAATTATTGTTCGCGAATTTTTTTTTTTTTTTTTAGAATATACGAGAATTGGACTCGATTTGTTTAATATTACGATTATATAATATTATATTACATTATAATAAAATATTTTTTTCCGTGTATATCGTCTAATACACGTACTAGTGGCGACGGTAGCTATATCACGTACAAAATTTGATGGTCGACGTTATGAATAAATATTATCATCGTTACTCGAATTCGAAAAGAGTTTGTTAGGATTTTTGTAGATAGCAGTTGGGGAAAAAAACAACAGCCAGAAAACATTTTAAAAACAATAAGTATTTGATCAATTGGACATATTATAGGTAATAAAGTAAATAATTCGCCCCGTATAAAAACGATCCACGTGTAATTTGCATGCAAAATAAATCATTATTGAAAATATTTAAACAAGTAATAATTTAATATATATATATTGTTTTTTTGAATATGCCTTTTAAAAGTACTGTTTTTTTTAGTGAGCGCAGCATAATTCATTAGTGTCTGCAATGCCAGAAATATTTTCAACATTGGAACGTGGGGATATTAGAAATTTATATCTAGTTATTATTATTATTATTTTTTAATATCAAATATAAATTTACGAAATATAAATGGAGTTTTTGAGATAGTTTTGAGATTGGTTTCAACTGCGACGATTTGCATTTAATTAATCCACTAATTTAATAATGGGTCAATTCTGCATCTAATTAAATTATACCTATATTATAATTTATATATATATATAACGTATATATTGCGTAATACGTCAATACATGTACTTAGAAATGAATATTTAAAAACGAAAAAAATGTATTTTTCAAATCCATATTGTTTGCTGTTATTCCGCGCTTTATTATTAAACTTATAAACTCTTACACGAATTAAGTAAAAACCGAAAAGACAACAATTTTAAGACTGTATTTTATATATGTGCGTGTGTGTGCATTAAATGGATTTTTGTTACGCCCAATACAAAATTTAAAAAATTGAAATTCGAATCTGTAGGGAAAATCGAATGTCGAAAAGGAAAAAAAATAGACGAATTATTTATATATTTATATAATATATAATCGACGAGTAAAAGAGAGTGAGACGTTTCGAGGGGACAGTTGTGGTTCATAAAGAACAATTTTCTACAAGTGCGTACGTGATCAGTTTTGTAAAAAAAAATTAACTCTATAGTCTATATCCGCCACTATCTCTAATGCTATTTGATTTTAACTCAAAAAAGTTATATTTTCTTTCTTTTTAATAATTTGCCGATTTTATATACGTAAAGTTCTAATAATATTGAATTATTTCAACATATTTTTTCGTCGTGCGCACCAGCAGAGCGTCAAAACGGGTTAGAAATTTTTCTGGACTAAAATTTCTTTTTTATTTACACGTTCGAAATATTTTTCTTGCGTTAGATAATTATTATTTTTTTTTTCTACGGGGTTTCCGATAAAATCAATCGATTTATTACATCAGTGATCACTGCGGACCAGGCCCGTGCGCAAGGGGGCAAGGGGGTTTTGAGGATTCGAATTCCCCATTGCCGAAACAAGTATAAATCGTGTTTTTCATTTTCGATCGATTACATTAAATATTTTACAATCCTATTTGCAATAACGTAATAGCACACCACCACTGTTATTGTGTTTGATGTTCATCATCGGCTTTAGTCGTAGTCGTCGTCATCGACTAAAATACAATGACCGCGGCGTGTACAACACGAGTATCACGCGATATAACGGACGTCGCGTACTCTAAAAGTTGCTCGTAATCAGATACTTAAACACAATCCGAGAACTCACCTACGATCAGCAACTGGGAGAAGGATCGCTCAAATGGACTGGCGTCGTTGAATATATTTATATACTCGTATATATCGTGATACAAACGTGGATATCAACTGAATGAATTCTTTTCCACCCCTCGTGTCGAGTCAATTCATTAAAACGGCGATTGTATAGTATTGGACTTACAAGATTGAAAATACAATGCATTCGTGTATTCAATACGTAATATTTGCTACTTTATTGACGTATCCGTTTTATATATATATATATATATAATTATGTAATTGTTGGAAAACACAACGTTAGAAAACTAAAAACAACGGATTTGAAAGTAAATGGAGACAATTTTTAATTAAACGCGGACGTGCGATTCGGAAAAGCGGATTGGGCGTGTACACATAATATATTACATTAAATAATAAAATCGTTTAGATTTTCACAGTCATAGTAATTGGTATAAAAATAAAGATGTTTTTTTCTACAGGACGTTGAGTACGTTGTTTTATTTGAACTTGTACAGTATTACTCGTATTCCGTCATTTTACACACATTGATATCATTTAAAAAGTAAAAAAAAAAATAACTCTCACTTCACGCGATAACGATTTGCCAATCGAAATATTTTGAGGAATAGATTTTTGTCGCGGTACTATAATATCATGTGTAACGTCGAAACGCGTATATAGATTTTAAACATGCCTAACTAATAATATAGTTGAATCTTGCACAACACTGCAAATAATCTATATTTTGATTTTTCAATTTTTCTCAATAACAAAACGAAACCAACGAAAAAAAAACGATTATTTTTAGAGACATACGAAATTTCTCATAGTATTCCGTTCGAGACGAATTTCGGGTTTGAAAACCGTTTTCGTTTTTGTCGCTTGTTTCGCGTTAAAAATATCAAATAGAAATACTAATTCTTTGTCCCGGTTCCTCGGTTTTAACGATTTTTTTTTTTTAACAATAATTAAATCGAAATATACACGTTCATATATGTTTAGACAATGAAAACGTTCTGTTTGTTTTCCATCCTGTTAGGTGGTGTAGGTGCTTAAAAATTTTGCGTTGTAAGACTTCATATATTACGCGTATATGTGTATATTATGAATATTTGATGAGGATAACACAATAACGTAATACGAATAATTTCTTTGACCAATATGGATGATGACCTTAAGTCTATAGTATGAATACAATTTAGTTATTGTAAACGATTGTGCACGTATTAATATACGTAAAAAAAAAAAATATATATATGATATATAGATTCTGTCACCTATATATAGTCATATACAAATATATACTTTTACATAATATTTTACTTTGTCCTAATTTCGTCATATTTTTATTTTTTTTATAAAAAAAAAAAATGATCAAATTATTTGATACAGTATAGGATTGGATTTGTGATTTAATACTACACGCATTATGTTTAAACGAGTTTTTAAAAAATACGTGTGAACGTTTTAATGTTTCGTAGGTGGGTTCTACACGGAAATTCGATGTTGTTTTTTTGTTTTTTTTTTTTTATAAAATATAAATTTAAAAATCGAGCGGAACGAAAATAAATCGTAGGTATTTTATAATATTCTTATTCGGTGGTGCATCTAATATTTATATAGGAAACCAAAGACCAAATTATACATAATGTGTTAATAATTGAAAATCAATATATCCGCTGTAGATGTGTGTATATCATTTTATGAAATATTTTCTTATATTTTTTTTGAAAATTTTTTTTTTTATAACATAACGTATGTTAAACAATATAAATTTTCGTATACGTAAAGTAAATATTTATTAGTTTTTCGAATGGTTTAAAACGAAACCGACGGTGTTTTGAATCATCACGGAATTCAATATTATAACGCGCGTAATTATATTTATAATCGAATTACGCGGCACGTACGAGTAAACGATAAATCGTTTTCTGTTGCAATATTATACTGTCGGCGGCGTTAGTACATAGGTACATATTATTATGTTTATTTATCGTCATTCAGACTGCAAAATATGATGAATACAAATGACATCAAACGAAATGCAAATTACACGTACAACGCCGAAATTACGAAATAATAATAATAATAATAATAATTTTATGTAAAATACCTTTTGATGTCTTCGTCATCGTTTTACATAATTTATAGATGTATATATATATATATATATATATATATATATATTGTGTCAGGCAGCATATTATATTTAAATATACGAAATAAACTTGTGAATTATACAACAAAAATATAATAATAATTATATTAATTATAATAATATAATTTATTATTATTGTGTTGTTAGATAAAAAAAATACATACACATATGTTATACAAAATATGCGCGTGTATATTTTAGACTTTGAATGTTTTCATATTATATACGTATATGTGTGTGCGCGCACTTGTGTATATTTTATTACAACATAACAATTTTAGGCTCTCAGATATTTTTTTGTGTGTGTAATCATTGCCTGATCACACAGCCTACTGCGTATATTATCAACAATAATGATATAATAATAATAATATAAAGGTCTTTATATCGATAATAAAATGTATATGTCTAAATAGTCTAAAATGTCTGTAACGAATGGAATACGTTAAGAAAAAAAGTAAAAATTGTTATTAACAAATTGCAAATATATGCACATTGTGTTGTAATAACAATAATAATAATAATACGTTTCTCGAGATTAACGAAATATTATATTTTTATAACGTAAAAATGTCTATAATATCCATTCGTAATCATAATTGTACACATATTTAATAATTGTATCATATTGTACACATGGACACAATAATAATTCTACTTTATTATAATATCATAACGATTATTACGATTAATTGAAATATGCCAATTAATAATATTGATAAATAATACAAAATCACGCGTCACAATTTACGCGTTATAATATATACGTCATACAATAAGAACAGATTAAAAAAAACCAACTAGAAAGCGGCATATTTTAATCGTTTAACAAATTCCTAGACGAAATATAGATTATTATTATTATTTTATATCGGTTCAGCGTTTTTTCTCTCTCGGCACAGACGCAAATGAAAAATTATACATATTATATATATATATATATGTATATAGTTGGTAAACGGTAAAAAAATTATACTATTTAATCGCTAAAATTATATAAAACGTAGTGAAATATTTATAAAAAGAACTAATCAAAGTTCGGCATAGTAGAAATTGAAAACGAGTATTTTGTTTATTCATTTTAACGTGTATACCAGTCAAAATTCTGTATATATATAGACGTGGTTAAAATAAAATGAATTTCGTATACGTCAAGAGCACACACGCAGTAAAGCGAAAGATTCGATTGGGATAAGCGTTAAACGTACTCGCCGTGGTCGAGGAGAAAACAAAATTTCGGCCAAAAGAAGACAATTTTGACGTCATATGTTTTTTTTTTTTTTAAAAAAAAACTAATATTTAATAATATAATTTCGAATTGTAAATAAAATTAATACTTTTCATTTTTCTGTCAGTTATCAAAAAAAAAAAAAAAAAAAAAAATGATCACTTTCCCCGTTCACGTCATCTATGTCGCCACGATAAGTTTTCGTACAGACGTCGAGGACGAAATACTTAGGAAGAACCCTTGATCGGTCCTATATATCGTTGGACACGAGAAATTCTTGGTTTCCATTTTCGTCCTTCTCCCCTGTCATCCCTAATACCGTCGGCCGATCGCGTACAGGAACGTTACTACCGCAATGATATCCAAAATAAATAAATATATATAAACGAGAGTAAAAATAGTTTGTGTGTCGAGGGGCTCTGAGCGAGTGAGCAGGAAACGAGGAGCTATTTCGGCCGCGTATACGAGAGGGCTGGAATTGCTTTGCCACGCATTGCGGGCTGATCACAACACTGTCGTGTCCAAAATAGAACTGCGGCAAGCAGATCATTTCGTATAATCGATTCCGTCGAAGAAATCCAATGGTGGTTTTCTATGCATGACATCGAAAACAACTCTACTGTCGTCGTCGTCGTCGTCGGTTTGACCAGTAGCAAAAAAAAAAAAAATTCGTGTATTTTATTCGAGGAGAACACATTTCCACCCACTCGTCTATCTGCGCGTATTCAAACACGTTTTATACGTGACGAAAATCTCAGTTCCCGGCGCAATTTTCAAATACACCGCCCGCCCGGCAACCTCGCGAGCCGAAAAAACATTAACCACGCCAGGCCGGGGGGACGTCATTCGTTCTGCCAGATTTTCGTGAATAATAAGTAGAAAATAATTTTTTCCACTCTGCCTGCCGACCAAAGATCCCCGAGCCTAAAGAATTGACGTTTAAAGTATTTATAATGATTTTAAAACGCGTTTGGTCAATGCGTCGATGTGGGCAAAAACACGGGTCTTTTCAGACAAATAATTTATTCGACGAAATTCGCCGTTTCTCTTGAATCTTATTGAATTGGCTCCCCGGGGAGGGGAAAAAATATATGTCGAGTCGCTAGTAGAGTTTATAAAAACGAAAACGTTTCCATGGCGGGGTGAGTCCGGATTTCCCTCCCCTGGTTACCACGTCAATGAAATTACGATTTTATTTATTTGTTTTTTTTTTCTCGGTCTTCCACGACACCGGCTCACGTTACGAATGCGTATATGCATATAATGACGACGGAGGTGAGGCAGCAGCGACTACGTGAACTGAAACAATCGAATAAACCCCCGCCGCATATTGACAATATCGATCGGTCAACGAAATATACGACCGCGACGTCGTCGTAACGATATTATAAAAATTATTATTATAGTTCCGCGACGGTAATATGAAATTATGGACAAAGGCCGGCGGGGGGACCGGTGGCAAAAATAAAATCACACACATTTTCGTGTGGTGTCCACCTTAAAATTATTACAGGATCGAATCGTCGAAGAGCGAACGAAAAAAAAAAAGACGAACGCGAGTCTACGGCCGCGGCGGCGGCGCGCGTGCGCCGACTATCGATTTCGTACGCGCGCCGTCCCCTTATCACCGGTTTGTTTTTTTTTTTTGTTTTTGCCACGTCATCACCGCCCGACTGATATGAGAGAGCTGTGCGTGGTCGTCCAACGTTTTTCACACGGATCGAATGCGCCGAGTCACGGCCGGCCGCTTCCCACCTCCACCGGAGTCGCTCTCGGCGGCCGCCGTCACCCCCCCACGGCCGACACGGTCCCGGCGGCGGTTCCGTGTACCGTCGTCGTCGCGCGCGCGCGCGAATTCACAGCAGCGACCAAGCGCGTCGTCCGTCGTCGTAGTGTCCCCGTGTCCGTTTTTTGTCTTTTCTCCGATAAAACTCGCGCGTTTTACTGTGGCGGGCGCGCGTGAGACGACGTATTCTTCGTTTCCTTATTCCCCGTTTTTATCGGTTGTCGGTCGGACGTTTGTCGGAATTAATAATAATACGGCGTAGGCGTAAAAGAAAAGAAAAAAAAAATTGATTTCTACTTCCGCCGCGCGCGCAGCATGACGACGGTGGCGGCGGTATCGCGTTTTCAACGATACGGCGAAAGGAATTAAAAAAAAAAAAAATTGTCTCTAACCGTCGTCACATTATTTCGCATTATACGCGTTTTATCTACTCTCGTCCGCTTTTTTTTCTTTTTATCTTTTCTCCCGTGCCGCCCGGCGTCTCGATAAAATATTACTGTTGTATACACTCGTTCGCGATGCGCTGAATACCGTCGATATTGTGTAGTCCGCCGTTTTCGAATCGTCCGGCGCGCGCGATACTCGCATCTGTTTCCGTGTCAACTCGGCGGTGAGTATAAATACATATATTTAGCTCAACGAACAAAATATTTCGTACGACGATTAAACGCTTTCTGGATCGATGATCGTTTGTCGACGTGATGGAAAGCGAAAAAACGAAAAACCGTTTTATATCGCGCGATATAATATATATAGTTCCGTTATAATCCCGTCGCCTTTACACCACAGACGACGGATGAATAAATCGCATCGCAAATAAATACACCCACTTATCGGTGCGATTTATTCATCGATTCTATGTACCTTGCGTTCTCTGCGATGACATTATTGAATTCTCACACACGTATCGTATACACGTATTTCTCGGTCGAATTCAATTGTATTCATTTAAGTCCGTTTATCGACCGATAATTTTTTATTATTAATCCAATTTTCGTAATAGGCGTTAAAGAAAAAATAGAAATTTCTGCTTTTTGCGAATATCGTTCGTTTTATTCCAAGAAAGTAAAGTGAAAGTTAGAGTCGTTGTGTTCTAAACAATTATATAGTTATACGCGTCGTTTTTGTAAACTAATAGGTATACGGGTACGCCTATATATGTAAGCGGATAGTTTTTTATTTTTATCGTTGTATACCTATTTAAACTTGTTTATATCTAATATACTCCCACACTTGTTGTCCCTATAAATGTGTTGGTAAAAATAATTCGTGTTTTTTATACTATAAGTGGCTTATCGCTTACCATTATTCCCGTTGGAAAATTCGTGCGAATATTGTTTTTTTTTTTCGAAATAATAAGGATTTTTACCAACGCCTACAAAATTAATGGCAAATTTTTTTCTTCTGTAGAAGAGATTTAAAATTTAAACCACCCACACGTTTTTCAAATAGCCAAACAGATTTGAGTTGAGAACTTTTGAAAACAAACGTATTGTTTAATCACTCAGTAGTATTGGTAGCAACTTAATTATCCGTACCCATATGGAAAACATAGTCGAATACTCTAAAGACAAATTTTAAATGTAACAGTTTCGGAAATTTCAAGTACTAATTTCAGAAGGTACTTTTTTTTATTTTTTACATTTCATATGATTTTTTTCCCCTGTCGATATTGAAAGTATTTTGGAGTATGTAATAAATATATTTTTTTATCGAATACTTGATTATTCAATAAATTAAAATAGTACCTGGATCACTTTTTTTTTTCCTAAATAACTTAATGGTTATTTTTTTATGATTACTGAAGTAGGTAGATGATGACCTATAATGATTATTATTTACTTTAATCCATACGTTTACAACTGACACGTACCAAACTAAAGTGTTTTTTTAAAAAAAAAAAAAATATTTTTTATTGGTTTATTATTATTTGGCTCATTTTTGTATTAATAGTTAAATATATTTAAAATTACAAGCTTAATAAACCTAAATATAATAGTTCTAAATAGCTAATTACATCTATAAAAACTATAATATTTTTATATATCAATATAATACATTTTATAATCCGGAAATGTTATCAAATATTTACTCTTATTTAACATATCGAGTTAAAATGTGTATTAATATTCTAAATTGTTGTTTGTGAAATGTGTTGTACCTATAATATATCTTTTTATTCGTGTAATACCGTAGTGTCTTAATATCTATTGCACAAAATACATTTTTTCATTCTTTCGTCACATTATGTTGTAATGAATTTTCTATATGCACACACAGATTCTATTCTGTTTCTTGAATGTGTAATTAGTTTACATATTATAATACGCATTTAAAAATAAAATACATTATTACTCAATGTTTTATTTTATTTTTGTCTTATAATATATTAATTTTTCTAATCGTTTTTTTTTATATATATATTTATATTCCAATAGGTTTATTTACTGAAAATGGACGATAACAATATATTACACGATTTCAGTAGTCCATCGAGAGAAAAATGTAATTATTATAATAGAACAAGGAATAGACTGCTCATTACAGCGTACGAAGGAATACCGGAAAATCTCTTACTCAACGCGTTAGGTTGTCTTGTAAGTATATTAAAATATCTTACTAAATATTAATGCCTTTTTACTGGGCCAAACCCAAAAGTAAGTTTATCATATTTGTTTATAAGGTTTATGGATTTTAGGAAAAATATTTAAAACGTTTAATTTTTACTCGCAAAGCCTTAAAAGTAGTGGAAATTCAATGTCCCATTGCCCTTTTAAGACAAAAGGAAAATCATCTAATGGGCATTTTCCACGATAAAAATAAAATTACAATATATTTTCTGATTTAGAAAATAAACTTTTAATTTGGAATACTCGAATAGTTATAAAAATAAAATGTGCATGGTTACAAATAATAATTTATTCTAACTTTAAAAAATATATGTAACAAAATTGTAAAATGTTAAAAAATAAATAATCGTTTGATTATTTGATTTTATAAAATTAAATCGATTCTGTTCAATGAATATTTTTTCTTCTAATGTCGGTGATAGTTCATATTGCATTTCTTAATTGGTCGGTCTACGGGAAATTTAATTGTGGTCTAAATATGTGTTGTCTCTCCGTGATAATGTGTCATCATATGAATTCTAATAGATTTTCAAAAAAAAAATAAAAAATATTTATCAATTATACATTTTCTGATTTACTATAAACATATATTATTATTATTTTGATTAGAAATAAAATGTACATTTAGATTTTTTTCTTTTTCGTAAAAGGGGTAGCTTTTTTTTACTTATATGTTTATATAAAATTCGTGTTAATATTATCATATTGTTTATCACTGTTTATATAATATTATGATGTCTTTTTTTTCCACTAATTGTAAATATAATTGAAATCATGTTATCATTGTCAATCAATCGACAAAATTATTTATTGTTTTTCTCATATCAGTAAAAAAAAATGTATATAATCACTGAACAAAGAAAAAAATTTTTTTCTTAAAAAAAAAAAGTGGATTTAAAAATATATCCTTGTGCTATAAAAGCGTTAAATATTTATAATTTGTATACTAAAATATATATATATTTTGGATTTTCAGATTTTAGTTTTATTTTTTGCATTTATGAGAAAGAGAGCATGGGATTATGGACGTTTAGCACTAGTCAACAAAGATTATGAAAAGTATGATTCATCTTTACAACATAATAATATTATGTTCTCGTGCGGTTGTTTAAACAAAATTTTGTTTTCTTAAAAATTAATTGAAATGTTTCAGGTGGTCTCGTATATTTTATGGTACAAACGATGAAAATTCGGAAAATAATATCGAAGACGGGACTTCTACAACTACATTGGACAACTCGATGCCTGTTGACAGAGGTCTTTTTTCTTGGTTCTTAACAATTATACAAATTAGGTAATATTATATACTTTTGAAATTAATTAATTAATGATTTATATATATATATATATATATATATATAAATAAAATTATTTTTATTTAATATATATATCTAAATAATTTTAGAGATGAAAAAATTCTGCGGAAATGTGGTAACGATGCTGTCCAATATCTATCGTTTCAAAGACACATTATGGTGTTAATGGCTATAATTACAGCGGTTTCGTTAGGAATTGTGTTACCAATCAATTTCGCTGGTGATTTAGAAGGCGACGAAAGATCATTTGGACACACTACAGTTAGCAACCTTCATCCCGAGTAAGTTACTAATGTATTATATACATTTTCTTAGATTGTATGACAATTTATGTTAATTGTATAAATTAAAATGATACGTGTTAACATTGTTTTGTATATGAATAATTAGGTGGTTAGTAATTTGTTTAATTTCATTTAAACAATATCTTTTTTACGTAAAAACTCAAATCGTGTTATTTAAATAATAGGTATGAATTTCATTAATAATATATCTAATAAAAATAACTATTAGAAATATAATTACTTTTAGCTCGTAAATTTGATAGGTAGAATCACCTATTTATAATTAAAAAATATTTTTGATAAATTAAGGTATTATAATTTTTACTGCAGTTGGAATAATATTTCATTTAATTTACATTGAATTTGAAAATAAAAGACGTGATGATAAAAGTCTGAAGTATCAAATTTATCTTCGAGTGTAGGAATATTCTAAAGGCACTGAGATTTATAATATAATACTCTGAAGATAGAATCTTTAACGGGTTTGAAACGTTATCACATAATTGAAAATTTGGATATTTCTGTAAACACACAATAATAATTTTATTATTTTTTGAAGGATTTGATTTAAATTATATGAAAAATAGATTTTATTATTTGTATTTATGTCTAGCTCGTACTTTAATTGTACGGAATTTTTTATTTTTCAATGAATATTGTATATTTTTCAATAATGTGTGTATTAACATTATATTTATTACAAATAAATTTAATTGATTAATTAATTTATTTATTTGAATTTTAGCTCGCCTTGGCTGTGGGTACATGTAACTATAGCTATGCTATATTTTCCACTGACTATTTACATAATGAGAAGATTTTCTGTAAATCTTAAATTAGAAGAAAATGAAGAATGTTGGTCACGTACGTTGATGATCACAAATATTCCGAGACGTAATTCTGACATTAATGATATGGATCGTCATTTTAAGTCAGTTAAATTTTTGTTAAATATTCTAACAAATTTATATCTCATTATATATTTTAATGCGTACGTTTATCTTTTAGAGAAGCATATCCAGAATGCGAAGTAGAAAATATTCAGCTTGCATATGATGTCAACAAAGCTAACGAACTAGATAGAGATAGGTAAAATTTTAATTAAATGTTTACTCATTTTAACTTTTATATTAAATGATTCTCATTAATCAGTACTTATTTTATACTAATACGTTAATGGAAATATTATTTTTAAATTATTTTGATGTTTTTTTTTTTTTAATAGAAATGCTGCAGTTCAAGCAAAGGAATATTGTGAAAATTATTTGAAAACTGTAGGCGAACGTCTTACTGTTCAACCTCATATTTGTGGTTATATTTGTATTTGTTGTGGCTTCTGTAGCTCTAATAATGTAGATGCTATTGATTATTATTCTAATGAAGAAGCTCGATTAAAAGCTGAAGTAAGCAGTAAACTTATTTACTTAAATTGTTATTTATTAATTTAATCATAATGTACATATATAAACTAGGACAGATATTTTCTAAAGTTAAGATTATTATTATTAAAATATTGTTAACTAGAAAAAATCTGGGATTTAAAAAAAAACATTTTATTATTACTTTATTTTAATTCATAGTTTACATAGGACTGTCATGTGTTCAATCAACGAAACTAAAACAAATATTTTCGTAAAAATCATTTTTAAAATAAACAATCATCATTGTTCATTTTATAAATTGTTTGCTTTCATTTGAATAACGCTCTATTTTATGATTTTCTGAATAATCTGTATATTTGTAAATTTATTGATATCAATTATCATTATTGGTCAAATATTCAATTATGTTTTATTTAATTTACTATCCACTTTATTCCAAACATTATACACTCATGAAAAATAATTAATAAAAACTGTATTAATTATCAAGTAATTAATAATTAAACGGTCTGGGTCAATTTAATTAGTCTCTAAGGCTACATTAAAATAATTTATAGAAGATTATTTAAAAAGGAATAGTCATTCATATTAGATTGTTTACAATCAAGTTATTTTTATGTAAGAAATTTTTATCCAAGACCAAAAGCAAACATAAAAAATTATAGTAATCAAGGAACTTATTAGACCGTTTTTAAAAATAATAAATATAATTATAAAGTTATTTAATTTTTATAAGGACATATGGTCACTTAGCTATTTATATACATATATACTATATAGTATGTGATTAATTTTTATTGTTTTACCATGGTCAATATTTAATTAAATTTAAGTTTTCTATTCATCGGTAATTATTGAAAAACTTGTTAAAAACAAAATATGTCTTATTTTGAATTTTATTTTTGTTTATTTATATAATATTATAATATTTTTTAGTTGGAGGCTGAAAAAGAATCGGCACTGAAGAGACCACTAGGTATAGCTTTTATAACTATGAAAACAATTCATGCGGCAAGGCTCATTTATCATGATCATGTTTACAAATTATCTAAATGCGGTCGTCATAATCCACCAACAAGTTCTGTAGCTGCTCTGCTTCAACCATATCGCTGGAGAGTAACGTTTGCTCCTCCGCCTGATGACATATTTTGGTAAATTTTTTGTATAATATTTATGGATTACATAATACATATGTATGTATGTGTTATTTTGATTAATATTATGTTTTGTAAATAAATATACAAACTTATACGTCTGATACAATAATAATACTGAAACAATAATAGTGTTTAAAATATGTTAAAATAAAATTGTATATAATCTAAATTTGTTTTCACTAGTATTCATTTCTGTGGTACATTGTGAATTTTAATAAAATTACCATTTCTGTTATTTGTTAATTACAAGCATGTTCATCTACACTTTATAATTGATTATATTTATAGAATCTTATAACAAAACTTAAATACACTATTGTTGTTGTCGACAAAGGGCATTTTATAAACGTTATATTTTTAAAAGTTGCTATTTTATTTAAGAAAAACATTTCTTTTGTGATATTAAATACAATTTAGGATCCTATAAATTTAGTAAATAACAAGTTTATATATTTATTGTGATGTATTTTTTTTTCTTAATGACTTGGCTATTTATTTATATACATTCAGATTAAGAAGGAATCTCGATGACGACTGGTTTTTATCATCAGCGTTTAGACTTTCACCCTGCAGTAATATGTAGGTGACACAGAATTATGTCCACCAGCTGTTGCCGTGCACTCGCTATTGAGGGTCCATCTTATTCTGAAATAAATAAATGTAAAAGACAGTAAAACTAGTCTGATGGGGAATATTTAGGATAAATAAAAGGAACATTTGTTTTTTTTTTAATGTGATATACTATAATTATATACAACATTTTAATTGTAATTGGCAAATTTTCTGTACGTTTTATCATTTTATTATGGTTTAAATTCGGACAGGTATTGCTGTGTGTATTTTTGTATGTGTTTATGTGTGTGTGTGTGTGTGTGTTACAATTGCAATAAATATTTATGTTGTTGTTTTAGGGAAAATCTGACTGAACCGTCTCACAATCGATACTGTAAAATTGTATTAACAAATTCATTTTTAGTAATCATTCTATTTTTTTTGACCACTCCTGTGATTGTATTGAACGTTATGGATACTCTCAAGCTCAGAGAAATAGAGAAAGCTGTAAGTTAATTAATGTTTTTTGAAATTCACGAATACATAAACTGTATAATAATAATAATAATAATAATAATGTATTTTAAATTTATTGCAGAGTCCTATATTATCAGAATTTATGCCTACGCTATTATTGTGGACTGCTGCTGCATTATTGCCTGTATTAGTTATAAGGTCTGATCAGTGGCTCAGTCATTGGACAAGATCTAAAAGAAATCATTCCATTATGCGTAAAACGTTTGTTTTTCTTCTCTTTATGGGTTTAATATTGCCATCTTTAGGATTAACAAGGTTGGTTTCAAAGTACTAAATAAATTTACTATTATCATTAAATAAATTTTATTTTTTTTTCTTCAAAAATGTAGTGCTCAAGCATTCCTCGAGTTTGCGTTTCAAGCTGGTATTGAGACATATCGCTGGCGATGTGTGTTTTTGCCAGACAAAGGAGCATTCTTTGTAAACTATGTTGTTACGTCTGCTTTAATCGGAACGAGTTTAGAACTTATAAGATTTCCTGAATTGTTTATGTATGCTCTTCGACTATCATTGTCGAGGTAATATTGTTGAATTAATTACATAAAAATTTCATATTACTTATATTAATTATATTTCATGATGAACAAATTAGTCAGTGATTATTAGGTAAAAGGTCTGAGTTAATGAAACTGGTCATAGGCTGTATTTAAAATAATTTATTTATTTATTTAAATGACTCTTAAAATTGTATTAATTCACAAGTGATTAATTAATTCGTAGGTGATCATTTAAGAAAAAAAAACATTTGCCATGTTAGATTTTATATGAACAAGTCATTTCTATAATTTTTAATGTATGCAAGAACAGGATTAGCCTAAGGCCAGAATCACCAAACAATGATCACAGAAACAGATGAGGCTAATTTAACAAACATATAACATATTGTATTTCTTATATAGATAGTAGTCATTATATTAGTTTAATGTATATGAGTATAATACATCTGTTAGCATATAAATCTATTCAGGATGACATAAATCTAATAGTTGTTTTATAATTAAATACTTAACGATTATATATTAAATTTCACTTGAAATTTCTTATTCAATCATACATTTGATTAGTTATATGCTCTTAACATCCAAAAATAAATAAACAAATAAAATAATAAAACTGAATCATTTTAAAACTATTTTTTTTTCTAGATCGAAAGCAGAGTCTGCTAGTGCAAGAAGATTAATTCTTTGGGAGTTTCCATTTGGTGTGCAATATGCTTGGATGTTACTTATATTTTCAATTGTAACAGTTTATAGTCTTTCGTGTCCTTTGATTACACCATTCGGTTAGTATAATTTATTTAATTAATATTAGCTTCGTATTTAATGAAAAATAAAATTTTTTTTT
Organism: Chaetogeoica ovagalla; assembly: GCA_032441825.1. Taxonomy (NCBI): domain Eukaryota; kingdom Metazoa; phylum Arthropoda; class Insecta; order Hemiptera; family Aphididae; genus Chaetogeoica; species Chaetogeoica ovagalla. Next base: position 147,913 of record CM063749.1, on the reverse strand, counting down.
CTTAATTGGTTTTCAGGTCTTTTATATATGGTTAATAAACATTTTGTGGACCGTTATAATATATATTTTGCATACGGTAAATCGAAAATTAGCAAACGCATACATAGTACGGCCATCAATTGTGTTATGGTTTCCATAGTTCTCTTACAAGTTAGTTTTACGTCTTTATCAATGCTGCGTCATGGGCTTCACGACATAACTTTGTTCGCCTTGGTTGGACTTGTGATTACATTGACATTCACATTATCTCAATGTTTCTTTCGACATTGTACTGCATGGAGTCCTATACTTTATCAAGTAAATCACCTTACCATTTGTTATTTTATTAATCGCAATTGTAATTTAATTATTAAGTGTTGAGACGTATTAAAAATATATATTTATATGTAAAAATAGGTGAGAAATCCGCGAACAGTTCAACCGAGTCCAGCCAGAAGACGTGATCATACCCATGACTCGGATTATGTACCTGAAGTATTACGCCAACCGTCTATATTAGGAAATTCTTTAATTACATTAACACCGAACGATTCTGGTACCACATTAGATGACTTGGAAATCGAGATTAAACAGGTTGATGATAACAAAGAACGTCCTCAGACAACAGTAATTATAGAATCTCAAAATCACTGTGATCAGCTATATCAGAATTATGATTATAGTCAAACAGTTCCTGTATAGTCAAGTAAGGAAATTATTTAAATACATGTTCAATAACAATAATTGATAAAAATTAATTTTTATTTATTTATTTTTCAGATTCATGTTCCATTTTTACCTTCGGTTTCATTTATTTTAAATTATAGTCTAGTATTTAATTACACAACGTCCATTAAATTAATTACATCTGTCCATTAAATTGTTTCAAAATTAATTCGCAATTATAAAATCATAATATAAACATAGTAGCATAGTTTATCAGGTGAACGTATTATTGAAATGTGGCGAAGTATTTAAATCTATTTGACTTGTTCAGAATAATTGTCTCGCATAACACAACAGGAATGACGACTGTTTGCTTTAATTGGCTTCTTAGGAATTTTTTTTTCTAATTATTCAAAGAGAACATTTTGCTCTTACCGTAATTAATTGGGAGGTTTCTCCTTATATGTATGATGTAAACCTAAAGTTGTTTCATTTTATTGTTATCATTTATTATTTTGCCTGTGTAAAGAAAAGTAACACAAGTACAATTTTCTACCATAAATATTGTTGTAAATTCGTTATATACTATCAAAACTTTTGACATGTTATAAATACGTACACATAACGTCCACTTCTTTTATGTTAATATTCTTTACATAAGTGTGTGGAGTATAATAATATTAATATTTTTGTACAAAGTAAAAAAAAAAAACGAATACAGTACAATATTTTCATATTTTCTTAATAAGAAACAGTTTCTAATTCATGTCGTGTTTTCTATATCGTATTCTGTACATTTTAATTATAATAAAATCTTCAAGGCATAAATATCGAATAACATGTTTCGAGATAAAATTAAAAAAGAAAACTGTTATTAGGAATATTATTTTTACGAAAAGTATGTGTCAATCGCTTTTTCCTAAGTAACGAGTAGGAAATGAATAAAACGATGTGGTGGCAATATGGTTTTTTTTCTTTTTATTATATTTGGTTTATTAACATCACCAAGAAAAATTATTAAATTAAACTGATCTCTGAGAAGGCTTTTTAAAAACTATGTCTAACGTGTAATTTGTATTATTTTTCGTGTAAGTTTAAATAACGTACTAAACATAATGTGAAATCGATAAAAGTATTCTTTATTATTATTTTTTTTTCTTTTTATGTATTAGTAAATTAATTTATATTTGTACTTATCTTATTAAATGTAATAAATATTAATACAATGCAATAACTATTTCTCTGTTATAACTTCCATTAGTTCAGTATTGTTTGCAAAATTTTTTTCTAAATTTGTAAAAAAAAAATTTAGGCACTATGATAATATGTTGTATTACTGTAATGATATTAACACCATAATATTGTATGTGATAACCTTTTTTTTTTCGAGGCTTTTATTAGTATTAATAGAAAATAAACTTTTTTTCTTAGTTATGTACTTATCATTATATTGTAACTTATCTAATTAAATTATGTATAGTGTGTTTCTAGTCTAAAAAAAATATGTATTATTAACTATAAAGCTGTGCGATTTATTAATTAAACAATTAATGTATTATTATTTTTTTCTTTTTGAACTTTATATTTGTACTTCAATATCACTAAGTTTCGTGCGTGATATGATGAATATTATGATTATACAGTATACTTACTGTTCTCAATTTGTCTTATATATAAAAAAAAACAATCATCTTTGTAATGGAAACTTAACGCTATACATGAATATTAACTCGGAAATATTAACATTTAATAAAAAAAAAACTGAATTATTTATTGTTATTAAACAATCATTAGTGTATAATATCATTTATCGTGGAAAATAAAATGTGTATATTGAATTATTATATCCCCTTTTTCTTCTTGCCAGTCATTTTTATGCAATAAACATGTTTTTTTTTACGATTACAAAAACTGTTTTAAAATGTACTTAACATATTGTGTTTTGGTTATGTTACTTTTCGAATCTCTTGAATGATGATAATGATAATACAATCATGTAAAGCGTTTAATGAATAAAAATGAACTTAATACCGATGGTATATTTGGATTAATTTTTTTTTTGTCTTGGACACAAAACTGGAGTTAATACTGATCAAAGCAAAATATTCGATATTATTTTGTTTGAATGTATGCGATGTATATTTCAGGATATACGAATACACTATTGTAATAGCTCGAATATTCTATATCTACTGACAATTAAAATTAATCGAACTAAAACTAGAATGTAATAAAACATTTTTTTATCTAAAACTTTTCATATAATTTTTCGATAATTCTAAGTTGGCAACAGATCCGACGGGCCGTTTTTCTACTCGCCCCCTCCCCTAGGGGATGAAGTAAATACGCCCCCGTAATCAGGTGTGTGAATGTGTTATACATTTTGATTGTACAATAAGTCACAAGTACACTGAGAAGTCGTCGTCGACATCGTCATGTGCCGCGATATCAAATAAGTCGAGGGAAACGCTGTTATAGACACATAACCGAAACGCATTTCGTTTCCATATATATATATATATGGCAGTCGTACGCTGCTCAAATGGTGATCTGGAAAAGGACCAGGTGACAGTGGCGTCATTTCGATTTTTTTGTTTTAATACGCGTATTTTTACGTGGACCACACAACCCTGTTTGAAATTTTCAACACGGCAAAAATAACTCATTCGTTCGCAGTATAACACAGAAGTGGCGTAATGTGTGTGTGACTTATCGTGTTTTATCTCGACGGTGAGAAATGAAACCGATTTAAAAAAAAGCCGGTCAAAAATTACGGTTAGAATTTAATTTTAAATACGCAAATATACATTAAATTGCGCGGTCCAAATGACGCCACACACTCATAAAATAATGCGAAAACTCCATTTGAATGGTAAATATTATTATTATTATTATTATTTTGGCAATAGGTAATAAACAACGGGTTTCGTCGTAGTTTTCATGTATGAAAAATTGATCCATTAAATTTGTCATCACAGTGTGAAGTGTGCTCGCCGTGATTAGAATATTGTTTTTGACGTCGAGGGCATTAAACTGGGATCGTCGTACTTCGTAGATGACATTTCTCGTACATTTGTAGCCGTTTCTTTATCCATCGCACGGTATCTCGACTGTGACGTGTCTATAAATATACGAAAAATTAAAAATTAATTAAAAAATAAAATAAAAACACGGCGGTAAGAGGAGGAGGGAGGGGACACGTGAGAGTCAAATTATATTCACAAAAATGTTGCGAGTCACGGGCGTTGTGGATATCGATTCGAGTGAATTTATGTACTTAGACAGAGGTTTTTGAGTATTTTTTTTCTTTAGAATTCAAAAGCGACGATGAGAGTATTCTAAAAACTATTTTTAACGACATTGTAGTATAGTTTATTATGGAATTATAATATTCAACGAATATTGGTAAAATATTTTATATCATTTATGTCTAAGATCCTGCAAACCGAATATGTTGAAAATATTTTTATTTTTTTTTTTTTTTTTTTGGCGATTTTCAGTTTGTTATTTTAATAACGGTTAAGAAAACAACTGGGAAAACTAAAAAGTAAAAAAAAAAAAAAAACAAACACAATTTGCTACTGGAACGTATACGCGTGTCGAGGAAATTCGACTATATTTTTTCCTACACAAATAAATATTATTTGAAAACATCATAGTAAAAACAATTTTCTTTTTCGATTCGTTCAGAAATTTAAATATATACGCGTCTATCTTTTTTGATTACAACATATCGAGATGGAAATATTAACATTTAATTTTTTTTTTTTTTAAATCTATAATGTTAACATCAAACATAATTGTGTCCCAGTACCTCATATAATACGATTTACAGTAAATAAACCGTTGAAATAAATTCTCTAATTACGACTATTATAATATAATACGCAATATATAAATACATACTTTTAGGTTTGAAAATAAATTTTATTAAATCACTTTTAGTAGAGATCTTTGGCTTGGGATACTCGGATTCGTTTTCAGTTACGAGTAACCTCTTGTTTGTTCCGTTCTTAGGCGAGGTTTTCTCGTTTAATTTCGTTGGCAACTGTTGCGGCAAGTCTATAGAAATAAGATATTTATTTTTTTCAATTGCTCTATTTTAAATACAACAACGAGAATACAAGGTGTAGTATTGATTGTTTCACTAGAGCACGCGGAATTTTTTTTTTTTTTTCCGAAGCAGCTATTACAAAAATACGAACGAACCAACACACGCCATTCGGTTTACTACGTCATATTATTATTCTTTTTATTTGTTATTACACACTATAATTATATTCGTTATCAGGATTGATTGTCGCGTAGTTATACTCACTTGGCACTTGACATATAAACGGAATATGACTTTTAAATATTTTAGAGGTTATAACTTATAACCACTTAACTCTCCCACCCCCGTGTGCGCAACAGTATTAAAAAGATAATTTAAAAAACACCCGTATTTAAATATGTTAGGAGAATAAATTTATACGTTATTTATAAAAATGCGTGGGTTGTCCGATAAATAGGGTTCAGAGTTATTTTCAGCGTAAACAGTCGGCATGAAATTTCCAGAAGCGATCATTTTGGTAACAAACGACATATTCTACGTGTTACAACTATTATAATTTAGTCTTCCGTCGTCAGCCAGCTACGTAATGATAAACACGGAACACCGATATTTAAGTTGCACGAGAGAAGAAGTCCGTACCGTCATTCGATTTTCTAATTTTCAAAATGTTTCTCCGACTGAAATTCATCGAAAAACAACCAAAGTCTTTATGGTCCCCGCACGCAGTGTCTCGAAAACGCGTGTCGGTCTGGTGTACAACATTTAATTTGCGTCGAGAGAGTGTTGAAGACGAGGCAAGAAGAAGTGGTGGACCAATAATATTGCACGTCTACCGCCGAAACCATTGAGACGGTCGAAAAACAGCTACGATCGGATAGAGGATTGAAAATACGGGAAACGGGCCACACAACTCGAAAGACCAACACTGTGCATGAAATCGTCCGTGATAAATTCGATATTCGTAAGGTTTGGGTTCCGAAAATTTTTCGATGGAAAATGTGCTGCGCGTTTCCGAGATGGCATTTTCAAGTCACTCCGTCGTTGGGAAAAACGCATCGATTTGGACGGTGACTGTGTGAAAAAATAGAAAAATATGTCAAATTTATGGCGCAAACGTTTTAAAGTAATAAATTCATTTTTCATTTCACAGTGGGTTTTTGTACCTTGTTTATCGGACAGCTTACGCAGTATCGAGCCGCGGAGTGTTGCGTAAGTACTTAGATAAAGGTTTTAGAGATTTGTTATTACTAAAAAAAAAAAAAATGAAAACGATGATAAATCGAATTGCATTCGATAAAACGATTCCGAGCGGGGCTAAGGTTTTTTAATATTGATAAAATATAATAATACGTATAGTGTGTGTATATATATAGAATAGATAATTAACGATTAACCGGTATATATCGTTTTAATATAATTTATTATACAGTACACTTAGATAGCTGAAATTTCCATAAAAATAAATCGGCTTTGTCGAAAACCTTGAAATGGTTATACACTATATATAAAAAAAAAAAAAACTATACTTTCAAATAACGTACGTCCGACGTTACATAACAATTTTGAAGTTTTAATTAACTAATCGTTTTAAAATTTTTAACCGAATTATAATTTCGCTATTCCTCGTCTATACATATTCCGTATACTGAGTATCACATAATGTTATCCTACACAATATGTTGGTATCGAAAACAATACAAAAACTAATATTTCAGAAAACACCCGAATACAAAAATCTAGGTACATCGTACGATTATCGAGATAAAATAATATACGTCATTTTTTTTTTTTTTTGTCGTCTATTTTCAGTTATACAATGAAATAGATGTAACAGTGATAAATAAATGATCGGTATTTCGTTAAACGACAGATTTTATGCGGGTTACGTACGCGTTGGTTGTCATAAGTGTACAATTGTAGTCTAAGAGTTAAAAAAAAAAAAAAAGAAAAAGGTTAAGGTGCAAATGTCGAACTATTTTGATTCGATAACGACATCTCTCTCGTGGATTAAGTACGCATTCCATTTAGGCGTATCAAAAATATCTAATAACATTTTCTATTTTAAATTCATCGTGCTTTACTGATTACCGGCTTATTTGTAGCATCTACATAGAACGGCGATTATTACTTCAAAAACAAACGTATTGATTTCCATCGTATGTAATATTTTATCAATTATATAATAATTATCAATACCGCATCTATACAATATGTGGAGCTGTAACAATGTATTATTATGTCTATTCGTACTTGTTGAAATTTCAATCGGTCTCGCTCTCCACTGGGGCTTCGGTGTTCTAGTAGTTTTAATTTTGTATGACTCACGAACATCATCAGTGTGTAACGGTTTACATTTAGCCGAATCTTTCACAACGGCCGAAATATTGTCTACAGCAAAGTCTCCCCTTTTAACCTCTTGTTTCTTTTTCACAGAACATTTCAACAACGACGACTGTGACGACGGGCCTGTTTAAAAAAAAAAAAAAAAAAAAACAACAACAGTGACAACAAATAACGTTATTATTGTCTTCTACTTTTTTTTTTTTCAAAAATTAAACATCGAGACGGATGTAATATGTGTGGTAAACGAATAAATCGCGTTCTATACACTCCATTCTATGAGAAATTATATGCGAATTTTACCAACCAGTCGAGTTGTCATTATCTTTTCTCCTCCTGTCATCCACCATAACCAAGTTATTATTATTATTATTATTATTATTATTATTATTATTATTATTATTATTATTATTATTATTATTATAATTATTATTATTGGAAAGGAGGTGTTTGAAAACTGACCTGTTTTGGACGGATAACGAAATGATCTCTAACTGAATGGAGTTACATTATTAAATACGTATTTTTATCCGGACGTCAATGCGCCGTGTTTTGTAATATTTACTTACATATATTTATATACGACAATACGTCACGAATATTATTATCCAGTGTTTATCTATAGAATTAACAATAATACGATATTGTCGTTTTAAAATAACGGTGCACTATTTATTGACGAATTGGTCGAGTAACGTATTATATGTTATAAATAAATATAAAAATATTTGTACGTACTCGTAGACGTTTCGGTCGGTGTAGTTCTCCGTTGGGACTTCGGTGTTCTAGGTTTAATTTCCATACGTTCAAGAAGATTAGACTTCAGCGTTTTATTCTTAGACGGCTCTTTCTTAAAAGACGACATGTTATCTACAATAAAGTCTTTTTCTCTCTCTCTCTCTCACACACACACAAAATATTTCAACGACGAGTGGACGAAGACTGCGGCATTAAAAAAAAAAAAAATAAAATATTATATACATAAGAAAATTATTAGGTTTAAAATACGACAAATTATTTATTTTTACATATAGATATGAATACCATTAAAATATACATTTTATATAAAAATTACAATTAATTTTCAATTATTACGGATGCCATAAAATATTTTGTATTCTTCGGAATCATTATGAAGTGCTTTTGTGCGCAAATGGCACGAGCCGCTACTGTGCGTGTACGTAATTATTGTCATAATCTTCAAAACGTTTTACCTATGGACATAAAATATTTTTACACACATTTTGTATTTTTTCTCTTTTTTTTTTAAAAAAAAATCAAGGTAATAAATAATAAATAATAAATAATTACACGATGTCAACGTGTATTAATTCTATCAACGAGAAAATATTATTTTATTATTCGTATATTTTTCAGTTTTGAAAAGAATTGGCTTTCAATTCTACGAAACGTATAAACTTTAATAAAATAACGCGTTTTATTGAGTGAAAATGCGATATTCGTATAGGTACGTAATTACATCAATTTGATTTTATAATATCATCTTATTGAACAATTTACGGATTCATTATAATAATTTATTTTCGTTAAATTATTTTTAATAAACATTTAACTGTTTATGAATGAAATAATACACGCAGTGGTTAGCGACTCGGGCCACATATAACTACGGTGTGATTTTGTGTTAACTAAACTACCGAAGTTGAGTGCATATGTTAACATATTCAAATCTACTTAAAATATAAATGCTTAAAAAGAAAAAGAGAGATAAACATCTGGAAGAGACATGCAAGAAATACGAAATTTACCACCTACCTACCACGTCATGAATAGTAACGTCTTGAAACGGCAAAGTCAACAATGCCTATAATAAACCTGAGATTATATTAATCCGATATTTTATTTTCGATTTAATAGGTAGAGGTAGTTAAATAATTTTTTTTTTTTTTGACTAGAAACGCCCAAATTTTAAATACGTTCCTCTTCAGACATCTAAAAAGACAATTTTTTTAAAATCTGCATTGTGTAGCCCATAAGATTATCTCTTAATAATAAAACAATTTTTTTTTAAATTTACTTTTAGTATACACACAAAACCAAAGGTGTCTATTAATATTTCAATGATAAAGACTGCAGGAACTAAAAAATAATATTGATTAGATCCTAAATTCGATTTTAAGATTATTTCAATTTAGGTAATTATGTTTTAAACTTCGATTAAAGTTTTTCGATTGATATGAATTTATTATTCATAAATTATATTAATAAAAGTTTTCAATACGTTAACTAACGATTATTATTGATTTACAAATACCAAAATAGGTTCCATATGATATACAACAACTTTATTTGTTAGTATTTCACTTTGTTCAAAATTTTATCGTCAAATAAAATGCCAAAAAAAAAAAAAAAAAAAATAATATTTAAACTTTATCCGATGTTGTTCTGGGTGTTTTCTTTTTTATTTTGGAAGAGAAACATATTTTTTCCCCATTTCCTAATACGAATGTAACAACGAGTGATGCGAAATTGGGTAAATAATATTGTGCGTTTTGATAGGGTACGTGGTACGAGCGATTCCAATCAGTTTTAAATATTATTTTCTTTCGAACGCTTAAATGTCAGTTTTCATTATCCACTCGCCTTAATCCATAGGTGTTATTTTTTTAATATAAAAAATTGAACTTTGAACATTACAACGAGACGTATAAAATCACGTACGCGTATGGGTGTTGAAAATTTTTAAATCACTTATTTTTAACGAAAATGATTCCGATTAACGTTTCTCGTATTCTATAAAGAATGGCCTTAGAAATTATAATTTTAATTTCAGTTTTTAATTCCGTTAATTAATAATAATAGCGTACCGAATAAGTTGGATAAAAAAAAATATATATATATTATTATATCAGTCGTATTGTATTTGAATGATCTAAAATTTTTATTCCTAACGTTAAAATCAGCGCATAAATTGGTGGATGGGGGAGGCGTGGAGTAAAAATATTTTAGTGATTTTTTATTCCTTTTAATTTTTTTTTATAATGGACGCGGAGAACGGAACGAGACGGTCAGGGACTTTTTTTTTAAACAATTTTATTGAATTCATGAAGACAGTGAGAAATGTCTTTAAATTTCAAATTAAAAAATAAATTTGAAGAAATTCTAAATGATTTAAATGTATTGGATCTCAATAAGTGGCCAGGCAATATTAAATACGGTGATTATAGCGCTATGGGAGATTGATGACAAAGTTTCATTTAAATGAAAGATATACAATTCGAGAGTTTAGAGATACGAAATATTCCTCAAAAGTCATGAAGTCATGAACAACGTCATAACGCTTAATAGAAACGCCCTTACTTCTAAACGTACATCGTCATCGATAGGGTTTATTAGTTGTGTCGGGCCTATCGTTTAATTATATATATACCAGTCCAATACGTAAAGAGTTGGATAAAAAAAAAAGTGCGGACGAAACAAGTTGTCCAAAACGAGCCGAACAAGACTCTGACCATTAATATTTGTATGTTTATGGACGTATTTAAATATATAAATTTAATAATTTTTTATTGTATAATGTGTTTAAAAAAAAAAAATTATTATTTATTATTATATAATGGAAAAATATAGTGATGGCTAAACGGTATGGGGCGGGGGAGGAACGAAGCGCTCACGAATGTTCAACACATTAGTAATTTTCAGAGACGCGTACAATTTTTTTTTTTAAACTTTCCAATGACCCTTTTAATTTTTTCCCCCAATTCAAGCACTGGTTAAAATCGTTTAAAAAATTCGAATTAATTATGCGAACATTGTTTATTAATATCCGCGACTCGTATATTACAACACAACATTTACAATTCAAATGTTAAACGTTATAAATTATTTTAATTCTATACCTCTTTCCCCCAGACAATATCAGTTCCATAAAAATATTAATCGTCTCGGACAAACGGTCGTTATTTATATTCGTTTGTGTCGATTACGCGGAATCGTCACGGTGTTTGTCGATGTACCGCGCGCACGCAAATCGTGAATTCACGGACACAATATCGTTTCTCATCAATGTTAACTCGAGTGATTTTACCACTACAACAACGTGGTTAGTAGTTATTCAGTTGTTGTTTCAAAACTATAAAACCGTCGTTAACCCGCGAAATGTCAGTATAATACACATAAATGTGTGTGCCTATAGGTGAGAAAAACGAACATCGTTTTTTGCGTTCACTGGCTGTACATCAAGTCCGCCGAGCCTCGAGTATTTCAAGTAAGTGCGTGTGTCGTGTAAGTATTGTTTTATCGTATTCGATTACATAATTTTCGTTTATTCGTTGTTGCAGTGGCACGCGTATTTTGTGCTGATCGAACACAATATTGAGAGCAGGTATATATTTTTTTTTGAAAATGAAAATTGTCGAAACTTAAATGCGTTCTGTGTTCAGTGTATTATAACAACAACAAACAACAATTAAACACGTTTTACGTACACCATGCAATGTATGTAAGAAAAAAAAAATTGGATTTAACGAGAAATTTAGCGAACGACTATTGTATTATTTATTCGACGATAACAGAGCGTTAACGTCCAGTTGCGTAAAATTTTTACGGATTGTTAAAATAATAACAATGTATCGAAGCTCGTAGATAACGTTCGGACAAACGGTTCGTGTCGTTAGGACGTTACTCAAGAGCTGTATAAATTAGGTTATTAGTGGTTATGCATATATATATAATATTATATATATATTACAGATAGGTCGGTGTTATTATTATTCGTGTAAAAGTATTCTGTTTTATTGTATAGATAATTGTTTCTATTTAATTTTAAACGATTGTGTTTAATATTGAGACACATTGTCCCGAGTTCGATATCACAACACACATTTACACAAAAACAACAATAAGCCATTGTGAGATTTTAATAATAATCAATACTAGCGGGCACAGCAAATCATTTTCACAAGTCGGTTCGGTACGGGTAAAACAAAAAAAAAAAACTACAAAATCATTAAACATTCTCTACAAAATATTTGATATTTTTTGTGTTTATTATTTTCATCGCTCGAGCGATAACGAAATAATTTATATCGTTCAAACACGTTTGCTGAAATCAAACTCGAAAGCAAATACCATTCTCAATATAATGGAAAAATTTTAAAGTCTTTTTGACATTTCAATTGTAATAACGCGTCGTCCGTTATTGGAGTCGATTGCGCGGTCCGTTCGATTATTTCCTGTATAAATGTCGACATGAAGTTTCGGATTGAATTAGTGTTTTTAAAGACGTTTGTGTGTATACAATTTATTAACGTAAATCAATAACGGACAATTTTTTTTTCTTTTTGTATACAACACATTTTACTAAAATCGTCAGAAATTATATGACGGAATAGAGAGACATTTAGTGTCTCGAAAAATACTATTTACGGATGATTTTATAACTCTTGTCGATTCCTGGGCACTCTTGACAGAAAAAAAAAAAAAAAAAAAAGAATCTATTTTAAAATTTAATAATTTAGCTATCGGTTTAACGGCGAAGACACGAAATTAGCCAATATTGATTGGAAGTTCGGACTAATAGATACAGACGCGTTTGCGATTTAAAATTTTTGTTGTTGTTTTTTTTTTCTTCTTTGGAATTAACGATAATATTGAAATGAGAGTCCGCGTATCGCGAATTAGATATTATTCAAATGTTGGGTTGTGAATGAAAAATGAAACACTTCTGGTAACGTAAAATAATATTCATTACATTTGTTTTTGGTGCGTAAAAGAGAGAAACACGAAAGTTTACACGACTATTGAAAATGATTTCACTTAGAGACGATTTACTCGGCTTATTTTCCCAGATTCTCTCCGTAACGGTTTGAATATTATTCGATTCGCGTGACGAATACTAATTATTATTTATCGAAAATCAAATTTGGTCCAGTGTAGTTTTGACGAAAGCACCTTAGAAAATGTTATATTCATATAATCGAGACCCGCGTCAACGGTCGTCGTAATTCCGCCGTTGGTCGCGCGCGCGTGCGGAGGAGTGTGTTTTTTCTCAATGGCAAACCATCGAGGACGCGACGACGAATTAAGAGTTCACAACGGAGGAAAAATATTGTTTATTATTTGATCTCACGAATGTCGTCGATCGACTAAATTATCGTATAGCAGCGATGGTCTTTTTTTTTTTTAAATCGGAACAACACTTCTGTTAGTCAGGCACTTTCGGATAATATTGTCAATCGGAACGTTACGATGCACGACGGTTGGGCACAGTCTTGGCGATAACTAACGTGCGCAATCGTCGGCGCGGCGTTCGATTTCGGTCGATTAACGACGACTACGTGTGTAATAATTAATAAACCCGTTGCGTTTATTTTAGAAGAGATAAATTGTGGATAAAAGCTATTGTTGTAAGAGTATCGAAGAAAAAAAGGAAAAAAAAGAAAGAAGATTTTCCCTCTCTCTCTCTCTCTTTCATAAACACTTTTATAAAACGACAATAATTTATGTTTCGGTCAAGTTTCCGTTGGATTGATTTTATTATTTATATATATATATATATATATATGTATAAAAATACTCTATTTTGAAAGAAAAATCGGAGTTCTTTATTTTAGAGAAATTATTTGTACATTTATATTGAGGTTACGTACAAAAAAAAAAAATATTTTTAATTTATTGCAGAAGTACTTGGATGGCCATACTTTTCAGAAAATATTATTATCGAGACATAAAACAGTGTTTTCAAGTAAAGTAAAGAAAAGTGACTGACTGACAATTATCTTATGCCGTGTCCTACGTAATTTTGTAAATACCATGAATCCGATAATCGCTGTACGACGGCCCGACCGATACGATACGAACGAAAGCGTCCCCGACGTAAACAAGCGATACCCAACGATTATTATATTATATCGATACGACCGATTTCATTGGATTTTAATCGCGTCGTCGTACGTTTAGTCGTACAAGAACGTGTAACAAGTTGCAAAACGAAACTTTTTGTTTTCGATCATGTCACGCATGTTTGTATGCAATAAAGCGAAATCAGCAATGCACGGTTTCAATCGCGGGACATTTTGGTCTTTTGTCGGGACGGAGAGCTCAATATTGGAGAGACAGTCCCGCCGATACATCGGGACGGATGGCAACCCCATGTATACATGCGAATTAGATTAGAAAAAAGCGTTCCAAAAACTCCTTTGTGTTTGATTTGAATTGAAAGGGACGGTGACATTTTGTAGGAAAAACTATTTATACGACTCTTTTTTTTTTTTTTAATACTAATTATTTAATCAATTTATTTTTACAACGCGTAAAACAATTAAATTATCGAATTAAGCTTCAGACGTTTGTCTTTTTCAGCGAAAATATCGCGAACATTCTCTGTCGTTGTTGTACGTGATATAAATCTCTTTTAACGTTATGAAGTATTGCCAAGTTTGTATACCTATAATTTGTCAATGGCATTACCGACACGATTCTTTATTCGACTCATTACAGAAAATTGAGCGTTCACACGGGGCAGACGACATTGCCGGTACAGTGCAGTTTGTAGAAGTTTATAAGAATTTGGAAGAAATATTGTTGTCCACAACGAGTGTGATGATGTCATCAATTTCATATAGCGTTCTTAATCCGTCGTACGACCATCGTTTTAGCTTTAGAATATCCGAAAATTTTAATACGACGTCATAAGCGGGTCTGTTGATTTATAAATAAACATGTTGATTTTTTTTACGATAAAAATAAATAGGCGTATGTGTGAAGTACGATAAAATATTATGCGCTGCTGCTAATATTCGAAGCCATGGCGAATTTCAGGGAAAAATTATGAAAATATTTAAAATCGTAATTTTGGAGGACAAAAATGTTTTAAATGGAATTGAACGCTGCGATGGGATTACAAAAGTTTTTGCGGGGACTGTAGTCCCCCCCATACCATGAATTTCTGCGTGTATTGAACGACAACGATTTTACGATTCAAGTTCCCCGTTTATAACGAATGAAACGTGTGAAATATGGGCTCGCTGACAATTTGATTTCACATAATTCGATGAATTGTAGAAGAATTCTTAACGTTTAGGTTCCAGAATCCATAAGCCGGACGTTTTAGATATGGTACGTTTGCGATAAATGTAAATTTTTAGTTCCAAAGACAGTGGTACGAATAGATTTTTCTTAAACTCGATTATACAACACATAATAATTCGTATATAAATAAGATAAAGATTCTGGAGTTTTGTTATTACTGTGAAATTGAAAGCGACGATAAATCAATGAATTCGATAAAACGATTATTCTGACCAGAGCTTCGGTGTAATATATTTTGCCGGAAAATTCTAAGTGGTCATAAAAAAAAAATTTTCTCTCGGGATTGTCAAGATTTTTCGAGAATAGTTGAAGTGACGTACGCCCTGTGTTGCAGAGCAAAATGTTTAACGCTAAAAAATCAAAAATTACTCCTTTTATGAATTGAATTAGCTTAACGTCTATAGTCGTTAAGCAAATTCTTAAAATTCTCCAAATCCAACCACAAATTATGTTCGTTTTTACGAATTACAAGTCTTCGGATTAGGTAATTTGGACCCAGGTTCGAATATTTTCATATTACAATACTAGTTAATGAGTTCGGTTCTAGATGTTATACATTTATGGTATATTTACACTTTTTAAACAATCTGAACTGGTTAGGTTTTTCCTGAAAATATCCATCGTACGATATAGTGATACTGCAGTAATAGAAATTTTGATCAATAATCGCTATATGGAAGAAACGTTTTCGCGCATTATATTTTGTCACTTTTCGTGAAATTTACACGCGTTAACCGACACCGTCTTAAAAACAATAAAACCATCTCCGCTTGTGAAATGTAAATTTACTATATTAAAATGCGCATACATTTATATATATACAGAGAGACAGAGAGAGATGATAGCCAAAAAAAACCTAACATAATTTTTGCTTACACTGTATATAAATACACTACAAATGTGTACACTACTAACTACAAATGTATGCTGTGTAAGTTATTCTTTTATTTATATATTTTTTTTTATGTAGTTTTTGTTATTTGTTGCTACAACTGCTTTAACGAAGTAAGTGAATACTGTACAGCATGCGCGAACACATGCGACACTTGAAAAGTATATATTTTTTTTATCCGTTTATTAAAACTTGTATTATCTGTTTGTATACGAATAAACGAGAACGCAGTAAAATAATATGTTTTATTTGTCTTTTGATCATTTAAATTTGTTTTTTTTGTTATAGTCCGAAAATAACACACGAATTTGTGAAAAGATTCGAAGATAATATAAATTGCGAATTAAATTTAATATAATAGTATAGATTTTAATATGTCTTAACGATAATAATTATATACTATATTATTATATATTTCAATTGAAAAATAGTTGTATGATTTGATTAACCGAATAAATCATCAAACGAATTTTTTTCCCCGAAATGATTACAATATTTTTATAATTACAAAGTTACAAATTATCACGAACGAAAGTCAATGTCTTGTTTGAAAACGTTATAATTGCTGTTACGGAAATGTTATTTTTCATTTATATTTATTTATGTTTTATTCATATCTTAATACGTACACGAAAACAAATATCATAAATAGTAAAAGATAAGTTTTTTTTTTTAACAAAAATATAAGCATTTTTATTTATATTTTTATTAAAATTGTTTATCTGTTACGCATAACCGATATGATGATTATGACGTGTAGTTATTGAAAATTTAACAACAATTTGATATACTATAATATTAAATATATATATATACGTCGATCGAAATAAGATCGTTGGATATATATTTTTATTATTGTTATTGTTTCACGGTTATTTAAAAAACGATATGTTTCATTATGTTCAACGATATTATTTTCATTCATTCGAAGACTTATCTTCAGAATCGAGAGTATTATACGCAAACACTGTAACACGGTAAATTATAATATGTATATCAAGCAAATTTTATAAGAATATAAGTGTCTTTATAACGCAAACTCAAATGTACAGAATAAATAAAAGCATACGAAATAGAAATGCATAAATAATTTGAACACGAATTTTATAACAGCAATAATTTATAAAATAAAACACTCGTTTTTTTTTATGTGCAAATAAATAAATATAAATATATATAAATTTACGATTAAAACACTCATA
Source organism: Chaetogeoica ovagalla (assembly GCA_032441825.1). Classification (NCBI taxonomy): domain Eukaryota; kingdom Metazoa; phylum Arthropoda; class Insecta; order Hemiptera; family Aphididae; genus Chaetogeoica; species Chaetogeoica ovagalla. Next base: position 130,728 of record CM063749.1, on the reverse strand, counting down.
GAAACCAGTGTTGTAATTAGCGACATGCGTAAAAAGCAATTGCGTCTCAAGCCAAGTTGTGTTACACTCTAAATAGCCATTAGTGTTTTTCGTAATGAAATGAATTTAAAAAGAAAATAACAATTAAGTTCAAACTTACATTTTAATAAAAACGTACTATTAAATTGTATAAAACTCTGTTATAAGCGTGAGTGGTGTTGAAAGCAAGTCAATATTATTTAATATAATATTGTATAATGGAATAATTAAAACAGAACGTTAAATGGACGCGAAATACAAGCGTAGTTAGCCACTCGCAATCAACGAAAAGCTGCGTTTAATTGCGCAATATTCACGCGTATATAGTTATCGATCTATTAAGTATATACAAGGTCTAGGCGATTAGATGACAAGTGTATTGATAGACATTTTTCTAATATTTTTGAATATAATATGACAAAGAAAAAAAAATTCTTCATTCTGTTATACTAATTACCAATCAAAAAAAAAAATTATATTTACGTCTGTGGGGAGTTAGAAGCTGATGTCCCATTCGACTTTTGACGGACAAATTATGATTAAATTTGTATGCCAAATAATATAATTAATTAATTAATTAATTTTTTCGTTATAATTAATTATAACGAAAAACGACGGCGCTGGTGTGGATTCAACTGACACGACTTGTCAATTAGAATATCGCAATTCGAATGAAATCCGATTTATCGCTGCTGGTACTAGTCCCGTTCTAAGGGCGATCATGGAGTCCACATGCCGTTTATTTTATCACCGTTCACTGGTGGTTGTAGACGCCGAAATCGACGACGCAATTTCAAAATTTTGAATTTCTTTTTGTTTGCTAAATACATCTGATAATGATTTTTTTTTTTGTCATAAACGACAGTAAATAAACAAATTTAATTGAACAACTCTTATAGTTTTCTTAACACTCCTTTTTGGCTTGTTTTTATATGTACTTAATATATAATAAATGCAAATTCGTGTAATTAATGTTGTAACTGTATTTATTAGATTATAATATCTGCGAATTATTACAAAATAAAAAAAAAAAATTGTATTGAAAAAAAAATACACAAAATATTGTTCATTAAAAATGGCGTTATGCATGTACAAAATAAAAATGACGACTGTGAGAAATCGTTTCAAATAGCGAACGGACGCGCGCAAAGTGGGCCAGAATATGTTCATAATTAGACAAATATAAATAATTCGGTATATAAAAATGTTATTACATTTTGATAGTAGTGGAGTAAGATTAAATAGACCATTATAATACGTTTTCGTAAATTTAGTGATTAATATACCTATTATAAACTTTTTGTTTTCTGATATCGTTGTTTGTACTCGTATATTATCGGCTTACTTTTTAACATACGTTTTATTCTAAACATTTTTTTTTTTTTTTGAATATTTTATTTTATTATTAATGTTAGTTAACGTTATTGTAGTATTTTCATATTTTTTTGATCTATTCAAAAAGACTGTTGTTTCAAAATCGACTTAAATATTTAATTACATTAATGGATTGTATTGAAAAAAAATCGCCTGCCTATTGGGAAGTTATTAATTTTTAAATAATATTAGCATCGTTATTTTTACACGAAGACAATATTGGTTGAAATATTCATATCGGTTTCAACAGAGGATAATAATTATTGTATAACACTTTTGAATTTTTTTTAATTCTAAACAAATTTGGTCACCAATAAAACCTTCACTTGTGCCTTATTATTTAAAATTGGTTAAAAGTAGAATACAAACTTTTATTAGTGAGTTGGCAAAAATGTTTTTGGACAAAATAATTTTTTGAACGGATAAATGAAGAGTGATAAATTTTTAATTTCCTGATATTATACTTCTAGATTTATTGAAAAACGAACAACCTTCTTCTAGTACTTGTGATCGTGGTAGGCCAAAGAAATCATTTAACGACTTGGGTATAAAATTAAAAATAAAAACCCCACAGAACTGAGAAACACGTATAGAACTGATGAATTTATATTTGTAAGGCTTCACCAAAAGAAATCAATAATATTGTTCAGATGAAAGAAAGGACTGTAAATCATAAAACGTTTGCATTTCGTTTGTCATCCTTACATGCATGGATTAAAATGTTTGTGTGTTCAATTCATGTATCATATAGATTAGATTTCAAAAAATGAAAGAGGCGAAGAAAATAAACAGATGTTAAAAGTTCGAAAACAAGAAATTAAAAAACAATTTAAATTAAAAATGAGTCTAATTATTGATGAACCAAAGCAAAGAGGCGCGGGAACGTCAAATGGCGGTAATACGGCCAGGAGATTTTTTGCAAATCCTGAAATGTCATCGTCCATTACAGAAATTAAAAAAAAAAGCGATTGAACGTTTTGCAGTAATATCGCAAGTTATATCATCGGATATTGAAATTAACTATGAATTATTTGACAGCTATGCTACAGAAACAGCTCAATTTCAAATTATAGTTGATTTAATGTGCCAGTAAGCGTGCACAAAATTCTGGTACATGGTTCTGATATAATTTAATTTGCAATGGTTCCTATTGGACAGCTATGGGAGGAGACACAGGAGGCCAGAAATAAAGAAATCAAGAAACACCAAGAATGCGATACACGAAAAAATGCAAGACTTAACACTATGCGGGATGTATTAAACAATTTATTAGTATCCTCAGATCCTGTGCACAATAAGAAAGACAACTCATGCTCTAAAAAAAAAAAACATTTGACTAATGAAGCCAAATGTTTATTCATATTGATAGAAAATAATTCCGAAGACAGTGACAGTAACAGAGAACAAGAAAGTGTTTCCGCAAATGAGGTCGAGGAAAACATCGATCACGATAGTCTAAATAAAAACAAATCATAATACATTGTTCTATATTTAATTTGTTTTTTATTGTTAATTTATATTTAATAAATCATAATTCACTATATTTTTATTTTTTTTATAGACAGACAGACGCATTTCACAAATTTTATGTACATATATGCGTATAAATTATATTTAAAAAAAAAAACGCAAATGGAAGCAATAAGTAAGTCATTTTTGATTTTTAAATACCTACTTTTAAGGCAAACCAAGGGAAATATGAAAAAAAAAAATAATAATTTTGTCCCATTTTAATTATTTTCTGGCCCACTATGGGTCGGTGAGAAAGTAAGTATATATTTATATAAAACGGACGATGATCATAATGTAATGATTAAAATACAAACAGTAATAATATGCAATAATACAAATACACATACACATTGATAAAATATTTAGTTGAGAACGAAAACAAAGTAATTTTGGAAACGGAACGACGAGATAATTGGTAATGCAAATAACGAAAAGCGATACGTAAAGATCGGTTTACCGTCTACTGTCGTTTCAAAATACGTTTTTTTTTTTTTTTTGAGCTGAAAGTGTGACGTGTGTATTGTATAATATGTTTTAATTTGATTGATTAAATTCGATAATAAAATGGTTATTCTGAACTCTGAAGTATTGTGTATATGTTACACATGGCTACTGGATGTTTGGTTTGGAAGTCAGGTACGTGGGTGTGCTGAACTCTCTATCATCTCAGCAGGATCTTCCTTTATAGTTGGCAATACGTGAAAATGTTTAATCCAACCAATTTTTTTAGCCTTCTTTTTTTCCATAGCGACAGCTCTTGAGGATGATGGCCGTGGTCTGTCTATAGAAATGAAATAAAAAAAATATTACGCACATCTGTACATATATTTGAATATTACAACGTAAATGATATATTTTTAAATCGGTCATAAACTATTCACATACGTAGGGTATGTTATAAGTATCAAAAACAGTTGAAATGAATTTTAAATTTATATTAATTTTTTTGTATATCGTAATATTGATACTATACTGAATGAAGGCTAAGTATTAACTAGTTAAAAGTTAAAATCGAGTTAATTCTACCAAGTGACCGAGTTATCTAAACCTTAGATTTTTCAATTTAGATTTTTTTTAACAATTATTTTTTGTAATAATTAGTAAAAAATGAATAATAAATTTTTTTTTTAAACTTAACTTCGAATACTTCGATTTTTCGTAATACTTCGATTTGGTTATTTGTACAGAATCATTTAAATTTTGATAAATTAGCAACGATTTAAGTAACGTCAAGTACTATTTATATTATATTGTTTATTGAGTTTGAAGACATAAATCTAATAGTATTGAAGGCTATAAAAGAAATTGTCTGATTTTCAATATATTTGTTTAATTTTTATTAAAAAAATTTAACTTTTATCTAGGTTAAATGATTTTTTTTTAAATAAATTTGTAACTTAATTTACGTTGTTTTATATTTAAAATTAGTTACATAAGCACGTAGTCCAGTCTTGAATGGAATATTATGTTACTAAAATGTTTCGTTTTACAAAATCCGATATAAATACGTATTTCTACACATTTATTTGAAACACGCAATCTGTTTACATTAAACATATGTAAGCAATTTATACGAACACGGTAGATAAGTTAAAAAGAGGGGGTGGGGTTTTCTTGTGCCAAATCACTAAAACTCAGATTTTCATTAGTTTTGTCTGAGGAGATTCTCCGAGAAATCGTTGAAGTTGAGTATGCAAGGTGAGTTTGAAATGATTCGCCACTTGAAAGCGAAATAGTTGGTGGGTATAACGTCGGTATTTCCGAGACAGTTTTAATTTATATAAGTCCGAGTGTCAGAGTATATATAAAATGGCGCGTACGCAATAATAACGATTTGAAAGTTTGTATTTTATAGTTAAGTATTCGATTTCTTTGCAACGTCTCATAATCGATCACCGTAAGAGATCGTGTTGTGGCTTCAAAAAGTTTCGAATAACGACAGTTTACTTTTTTTTAGACTGAGTTTCGAGTGCTATCCCAATAGAAATGCGTTAAGGGACTGTATATTACGTTCGTGCCGTATTTCGCACAAACCCATATACACATGACTTTCGAAAAATGAATTATCTATTATATATATACATATATATTATATATATTATATATATTGTATATATATTATATATATACGTATAAAAAAAAAAAAATTATCTACTAAAATATATTACTGAAAATTGGTACATACATTTAGGAGGATCAGGGCGTTTCTGGACGACCTTTTGTGTTTTGTCGTTGGAGGCGATGGGTTCTTGAGGTTTTGTCGACGATCCTAAATTTCCCATCCCGGATGACATATTACATCTGTAATATAATTTGTATAGATGATTACAGTATTGGTATATGTGCGCGCGCGCGTGTGTGTGTGTTAATATAATATTGTCCACGGAGCACCACTGTAAACATAATATTATAGTAAGAACCAATAATTTACGAAAATAAAAAATATATATATAATTAAATATGTATTTACTGAAAAAAAGAATGTTTGTTAAATGTTTAGATATAATATTATAATTTAATACTTGCCGAATAATCTCCGACTGTACGGACCAAGTCTGTTTGTGGAAAATCATATAGTTTTCGCTTAGACATACAAATAGAAATTTGATGTAAATTATTTCGTGTCTTTGTATATACGACGAGAGCGTGAAAAACGTTTTGTTTGAATTATATCTGTTGTGTATGAACAAGGCGGAGGGGTTTTTTTTTATACAAAGCGTTCATATCGAGATTATTATTGCGTAGAATCGATAATATTTTGAAGTTGAAGATTTTTTTTTTTTTTTGAATTTACGATATTCCATCATAGCGATATAATATATCGACACGCGTGTAACTCGTATGACGTGAACTTATGATCTATTAACGTAATAAATAATGAGAACGTTAATATTTGAGAAATACAACGTATAAAATTAACGTGTCATTTGATTATTTCAATATATATATATTTATTTATAAAGAGGGCCATTACTCTTCTCACTCAGTTTTTACTTCGAACGTAGTTACCTCCTCCGATAACTGCGGTTTATATATATTTGTTTACTGAGCATCCGACGAATATTGGCGACAATCTTTTATACTGTTTAATACTAACGAAACATATTTAATTTTATATTAAACAAATATTAATATTATTCGTTATTATTGGTAACAATCGTTTATTAGCAAGCGAAGTGTTAACGTATTATGCGGCCGCGGAAGCGTGGATAGTATTACAAAATTCCTAATTAAAAAAATATACATATATATAAATTTAATAATTTATTGAAACATTAGAAGAAGAAGAAAAAAAGAGACTTTCCGGGTTAAGAACAGAGGGGGAAGGGGTAATTATCGCATGTAAATTGTCGCGCAACACGATATCGTAATTTATTCCATTTCACAAATCATAATTTATACACACACGCATAATTAATTTAACTGGATTTCAAATACGATATTATTTATAACGTAGTTTCAATTTTTTCGCTTTTAATATAATGATATAATCGCATGTTTTCATTTTAAACTCCGTTCATACACATATTGGGTCTTCACGTGTTGTTATCATATCCCGGAGAGGGCCCACGGGCGATATATTGTTATATTACATAAACGTCGACATCAATATTATTCGCATAATAATATGCGCAATAATTGTATTCCCGCAGTACTTTGACATCGTAATATTAATATTCACTCGTGAGTTCACACGGACATTTCGAATGTTTCACTTGTTATTCGACGACATTATATTTTTACTCCGGCAATAATAATGACTCCGGGAACGGAGAATATATGAATAAAACTCCCGTTTACGGCAAACGCCGAACAAATTATTATAGAAACATCTTACCGGTTAAATTAGAATTCATCGGTTTCGTACTGACAATTACCATTTTGAACGTTGCGCGTTTAGAGGTATTCCGTGCACAAATTATTATAAACACAATATCGACATCGAATTAATTACCGCGTACTGCTCGTAGAATGGAAATATATATATATTTTAAACCGATTTATTTGTCATTGCACTGGTATGTTAGCAATTCGGGATTATATTGATGTTCGTGTGAAAGTCATGCGCATCGCTTAATTGTCAATCGTTATTCGTGCGCCATTTGCAAGACCTTGGGACGACGGACGCGATAGAAAATAGTTTACGATTTCGACGGACATTTTCGAAAAACTGTTCGTGGAGAAGAATTTATATTGATGAAATGCGCGTCGATTTCAACCGAAAACCCGTCGAAATCTATTAAACCGCGCGCGTGTAAACGTTTTCTAATTGTATATCTAAATAAACACAACGGTACGGAAATAATAAATCGCCGTACACGATAGAAATAAAAATATTTCAACAATTTATAAAAACAATGATTATTATGATTTGTTTTAATTTTGCGTCTACACGCGCACAACACCGACATTCGTTACGATTTCATCACGTACGGGTTAGCTTACAATAAGTCTACACGATGTGTATAAGTACCTAAACGTTTTATATAATAAATCGAAATTGAAAATATTTCTTGGGAATAAATAAGAAAAAAAAAAATTGTTGACATCGTTTACCATTGATATATTGTACTCGAATGTAGTAAAAACAGTGCGTATTTGGACGTGCGTGGTGTGGTCGAAATTCACAGGAATTTCACATTCTGATGACAATCAGCCTTTCTCCATGATTATAAAAACAAATATAGGTGCTGCTGTATCGCCAGTCGGTTTTTCATTTAGCTGATACCACCACACGGGATTATTTTATTTTTTCAATACGCATCGCACATTTTTTTTTCTTTTTTTTTTTTTTAACCAACAACCATATAATACATTTTATACTTTATAAACTCACCACCGAAAAATCCACTGCGACAGTGTACCGGTTTTGATATATATATATATATATAATATTATTCGTTTAGTATGCGCGTGTCGATTAAACGTAATAGTCGTAATCAGAATAAGTACGACGGACAAAAGAAATAATACAACGAATTTCAATTAGACCGAGAAGAATAGTTTATATATTACGTATTACATTCATCGATTAAATTACAATATATTAATTCGCTGAAGCGTATAACGGCCATGGCCGGTTCTTCATTTAGAAGTTGTGGGTGAATACTTAGTAGTATCCTCGTCAGTACGTTCAACCGCCTTCTTTTCTTTAGACGACTCTTTCTTTTTAGTCGACACATCGTTCACAGTCAACGGCCCGTTTTTATTCACTTTTTTTGTTAACACTTTCACCCGCGAAAAGCCTATATATACATAAATAAAAAAAACAAATATAATTCTATTCTTCTTTCTTTTTTTTTTTGTATTGATTTAATGTTTTAAATTGTTATAGATATAGTGTACAAAGTGTCTAAAATAGGTTTGTATAAAAAAATGTTATACAGAGTGTGTTTTTTTTTTTTGTATCACGAGCCGTGCAATATAAATACAGTTTTATTTCGATAGTTTTTTTTTGTTGTTGTAAATTTAGTTTTCTATACATATTTTATTTTTTCATAACTCTAACATTTCTACGCTCGTCCGTCGTCTGTTTTAATTATATCGATTTTTCATTGGCAACCCATGGCTATAATTATAAATTCTTCATGAATATAAATTTTACGAGAACTTGCACGCTGTGAAATCCGATAAATATTTCCGGAGTAATAAGCATTTTATGTTTAAGTTTTGTGGATTTCACTGAAAGCTACATAAAAAAAAAAATGACCGAATTTTTAATTAGTCCACCAGCGGAATATCGATAATGTAAAAGTAAAATGCGTTTTCATTTATCAATTTTAATTTCACAATATAGTTGTGGAAAAAATACAGTTTGCTATTCGAAAAAAACAAAGGTGATATTTGACGATTGGGGAAATAATTTTGAAAAGTGGTTTAAAAAAAAAAAAAACCGGAATAAAATGCATTTAAAATCTTGAAAAATAATCACTGGCTCAGGATGGAGAAAAAATCACTCTGTACTCATGTAGTTTATGCGTAATTGGTATATTAATTCTATACGGTTGTACATACTTTTAGACACTTCGAGTGGTCTCAAAAGATACTTCAGCGTTTCCTCCTTAGTGGCATTCGGCCCAAGAGTTTTAGGCGGTGACCCGGAATCCCCTGAAGCGGACGACATGTTTGAATCTCTTTAAACGGAAAAATAAAAATCGTATATAACTCCTTTTTTTTTTTAATATTTTCAATCATCTAATATTCTCATTATATAACATATATATATATATTTATATATATATACACATTTAATTCGTTTGCGGTCGTCAAGACCATCCTGATAAACCTTTTACACGGTGTTTCGATTCCAATGCTATCATCACATCATATTCCAATCCAAATTTCTTTGTTCGATTTTTTTTTAAATATCCGAATAATCCGTCTTAATACAATTTTCTCAACAAAGTCGTGATCTATAAAGATTTTGCTCCTAAGGGGTTTTCTCGAAGTACTGTTCTCCCTACGCGTTGCATGCCCCGCGTATTCTGACTTTTTCTTTTCATCTCGTTCACAACGCGAGAGGCGGTTTGAACACACTTTTTTTTAGCTCTTTAGATCATGACTTTTCCTGTTCTCTCCATTCTCGTGTCATGTCGATCAAATGTATCAAATGTATCCACCGGTAATGCCTTTCTTTAGGATATTTCTAATCTGTTTTTTCTCGGTTTTCTTCGGCCAACAAAAATAGTGTGCTCCATACATTGGCCATTGGGGAGCGTATTTCTATTGTATTTTAGCGTGTTTCGAAAGTACCACTCGCACAACACTATTGAGTTCATCTGTTGTTACCAAATTCAAATTATTTCTATCTGTTTCGCGAATATTATTACTAATATGTAAGTTGTGTGTGCGTCCGTTTCCGCTATCGGTATACGCGTCGTTTTTCAATATTTCTGTAATAATTTTTTATAACCGTGCGAACACTCGCATGATTTAAATATTCAAGTATTGGTATTATTGTTCAAAGAGGCTCTTCAAAATAGCCTCGTATTCGATTATATATATATTTTTTGTATATAATATGTTCATCTGATGTATTGGTCCGTTGTTGTTACTTGTATAATACGATGTATTCGCGGTAATTATTATTAAAATATATTTTTGCGAATTTTAGTGTTATTGGTATTAATTGTTAGTCTTTCTTTTTTAATTGTATTTGTATGACTCGAATAGTCTTTTTTTACACATAAAATAATTATCTGGAATACCTAAAATCGTATACAGCGGCTCAAATAGCTAAGTATTTTATTTTTACTAACATAATAAAAACGAGTCGCACATCGACATATATTTACATCAGTTAATTCCTGAAAAGGCTGCCTAAAAATAAAAATGTAATAACTTTTGAGATATCGAGAATTTCACTTTATTCTGATTTTGAGTAAATAAACGTATTATGCATAAATATTATTGTTATTATTATAATTATTATTATTATTATTATTATTATTATTATTATTATTATTATTATTATTATTATTATTATTATTATTATTATTATTATTATTATTATTATTTTTTCTTGTATTCTCAGACTCTTGCCTGGTTTCTCGATGTCGTAGTACGGGTGGGTTGCACCAAGCACTTCTGACAGCTCTGACTATTCTTGACTCAGGAATCTTCTCACGATTCTTGTTGTATTCAGTATAACAGCTTTCTGTAGTAGCATGTAGATGTTTTCATTTAATCCCAATTTCTTTAAGCTCTCATTCAGATCCTTTGGTATTACTCCTGTACTGGACAGTACAATCGGGACTATGGTGACGTTGTCCAACTTCCACATCTTCTTGACTTCATCTGCCAGTTCCGTGTATTTCCGTCTTTTCTCCGAGATGGTGTTTAGAAGGTTGTGTGTATTTGGCACCGCTATATCGATGATGGTTGCTTCTTTCTTCACAGAATCTTTGATGACTAGGTCAGGTTTACTATGTGGAATATGCCGATCTGTGATGATTGACCTATCATAGTAGAGGAGATATCGTTGGTTTTGACTCATTGCCGGAGGTTCATACTTGTAGTAAGGAATCTTACTATTTGCTTCATTCAATCCTAGGTTGTTGCTAACGGCCTGGTGGATTACTGCCGCAACCTGATTGTGACGGTGTAGGTACTCGTTCTGTGCGAGTAGACTGCATCCTGCTGTGATGTGTTGAATGGTTTCGGAGCTACTCTTGCATTTCCGGCATCTATCGTCAACAACCTGAATATCCTTGATAATATGCTTCAGGTAGTTCTTCGTGCTCACAACCTGATCCTGGATGGCTAACATAAAGCCTTCTGTCTCTGGAAAGAGTTCCCCATTGCTCAGCCATGCGTTCGACGCTAAAATGTCGACATGTGGTAGACTGAGGTCATGTGGATGTCTTCCGTGGATCGCTTTGCTCTGCCACTCCTGGATCTTCTCTTCTCTGCTGGTTATCTTCTCTCTCTCTCGTACAGCCTCATTTGCCAGATTGAGTGGCGTGTAGGCGTGATCGTTCAAACATGTACTGAGGTGTAATGGAGAGATTTCTTTTCTTTGGTGGAAATACTTGCGCAACAGTTCTACTTGTCCATTGTGCAGGTTCTTGATGTCTATAAGACCTCTTCCTCCATCTCTTCTAGGGATGGTCATTCTTAAAGTACTTGATTTGGGGTGATGCTTCCGGTATTTGGTGAGAGTTGTTCTCGTCTTTCGCATAATGTTTTCAAGGTCTGTTTCCGTCCATTCTATGACTCCGAAAGAATAGGTCAGTACTGGGATCGCAAGTGTGTTTAGCGCTTTGAAAAGGTGTTTGCTGTTAAGCTCTGTTTTACAGATCTTGTTGACTCTACCCAAATACTCTGATGAGAGGTTTCCTTTGATCCTTTTGTGTTCGATTGTTTTGGCTTGTTGATACCCCAAGTACTTGTAGAATGCTTCTTCCTCCATTGACTCTATCACGCCACCATCTGCCAACATCATATCTCCCGCTACACACTTTCCCCTTTCAATTCTGATGATCTTACACTTGTCCAGCCCAAAACACATACAGATGTCGTTGGAGAACTGTTCCACCACCATGATCAGTTCTTTGACCTTATCATGAGATGAGGCGTAGAGTTTTAGGTCATCCATGTAGAGTTGATGTGACACCATGTACTTTGTCCGGCCACTCCGTAGAGCGTATCCCACTTGCGTTTTGTTAAGGATCCTGGAAAGAGGATTAAGTGCCAGGCAGAACCATAGAGGGCTCAAGGAGTCTCCCTGAAATATTCCTCGCCGGATGTGTATTTCAGTTGATGGTGCGGCTCCTGTTGTAGATGTAGGTATCTGAATGACAGTTCTCCAACTTCTCATCATGCTCCTCAGACAATCTATCAGTACTGGATGAACCTTGTAGATCTCCAAAACCCTCATCAACCATGAGTGCGGCACGGAATCGTACGCTTTCTGGTAGTCAATGTAGCAACAACTAAGGTTTCTGTTCTTCTTCTTGACCTCCCCGAGAATGACCGAGTCTATAATGAGTTGTTCCTTACATCCTTTTGTCCTTTTTCGACATCCCTTCTGCTCTTCGGTCATAATTCGGTTTTTTTCAACATGCGTATTCAGTAGGGTTGTTATGCATGATGTCATGATTTTATACACAGTTTGTAAACAGGTTATTGGTCTGTACTTTGACGGATCTTTGCTTATCTTTCCTTTGGGTAGCAGGTACGTTTTCCCCTCTGTTAGAAACGGGGGTATTAACTCTGGTTTTGCAATGAACTCGTTGATGAATTTTGTGAGTTATTATTATTATTATTATTATTATTATTATTATTATTATTATTATTATTATTATTATTATTATTATTATTATTATTATTATTATTATTATTATTATTATTATTATTATTATTATTATTATTATTATTATTATTATTATTATTATTATTATTATTATTATTATTATTATTATTATTATTATTATTATTATTATTATTATTATTATTATTATTATTATTATTATTATTATTATTATTATTATTATTATTATTATTATTATTATTATTATTATTATTATTATTATTATTATTATTATTATTATTATTATTATTATTATTATTATTATTATTATTATTATTATTATTATTATTATTATTATTATTATTATTATTATTATTATTATTATTATTATTATTATTATTATTATTATTATTATTATTATTATTATTATTATTATTATTATTATTATTATTATTATTATTATTATTATTATTATTATTATTATTATTATTATTATTATTATTATTATTATTATTATTATTATTATTATTATTATTATTATTATTATTATTATTATTATTATTATTATTATTATTATTATTATTATTATTATTATTATTATTATTATTATTATTATTATTATTATTATTATTATTATTATTATTATTATTATTATTATTATTATTATTATTATTATTATTATTATTATTATTATTATTATTATTATTATTATTATTATTATTATTATTATTATTATTATTATTATTATTATTATTATTATTATTATTATTATTATTATTATTATTATTATTATTATTATTATTATTATTATTATTATTATTATTATTATTATTATTATTATTATTATTATTATTATTATTATTATTATTATTATTATTATTATTATTATTATTATTATTATTATTATTATTATTATTATTATTATTATTATTATTATTATTATTATTATTATTATTATTATTATTATTATTATTATTATTATTATTATTATTATTATTATTATTATTATTATTATTATTATTATTATTATTATTATTATTATTATTATTATTATTATTATTATTATTATTATTATTATTATTATTATTATTATTATTATTATTATTATTATTATTATTATTATTATTATTATTATTATTATTATTATTATTATTATTATTATTATTATTATTATTATTATTATTATTATTATTATTATTATTATTATTATTATTATTATTATTATTATTATTATTATTATTATTATTATTATTATTATTATTATTATTATTATTATTATTATTATTATTATTATTATTATTATTATTATTATTATTATTATTATTATTATTATTATTATTATTATTATTATTATTATTATTATTATTATTATTATTATTATTATTATTATTACTATAATGACGTATCGAACAAATGTGACGTTTTTAACGAGCATTTAAATTTTCATAAATCTCCTAGAAACAAATTATCGTAAAAATTATTCGCCGTTCGCTTTGTTTCAATAAAAACGTATGAAATTTTGTGCGCGTTATACATGAGAAGTAGTCGGTCAAACTAATCGCGTAATATCAAATCGTAAATTTTTATTAAGTAACATTTCCACGTAAAGCACGATTTTACCGAATTGATGCGCAATATACATTTTATAAAATCGTAATTGTAAAATGCAATCTTTTTTTTTTTTTGTTTAATACGCGTTTTTAAAAATGAAATGTTAAACACGAGATAATATTGAATAGAAAACGTACTGAATACACGCGTGGGAGTCGGCAACATAACCGGTGCCGCACCGAGGCAAATACCGGGGCGCGTGACGTGCGCACACGGCGGGAGATTCGTGTTATTACGAAAAATGTAATATAAATGCCGGGAGGAGGAGGAATTAAAAATCACAGGATTATAAAAGATGAATTTAGTGAAGAAAAAAAAATTATCCCTCGAATTAAAGTTACGAGTTTGTTTTGAAATTCGTGTGTATATTTTGTAATATTGCCGTGTGAATTAATAACGGAATGAGTTACGAAATTCCGTATTCGCTTTAATTTTAAATTATTTATTATGAAATGTGTTTTCAATAAATATACCTATGGGTACAAGTGGAGGAAAAAATATATTACCATCAAAACGCACTCGGTGTCATTTGAAATGGGTAAAGGAGTGGAGAAAATCAATTGCGGTTATAATTTTGTACTTGCGTAGGAAAAAAAAATAAAAGTTCCTCAAAAATGATTTCTCGCACACGAGTCTCGCATCTCATGCGCACTGGCAAAATGAACATTGTTACGGTTATCGATAAAACGATATGATTTGTATTCGCTTTGACGGGTCTTGTGTAACGACTCACGAGTAAAACTCTTGATATATATATTTATGTTTGGTTTTACAAATTTAGTTAGTTGACAGGAGACGAAAACGCGTGTTTTGAAATTGGGCGCGCGCGCACACACACACACACACTTGTATCGATTATTTTAAAGATTTACAGAACAACGTGGTTGAATATTCGTATATATTTCACTTATGGAATAGGGTTAGTTTTACGATAAAACTATTAGAACGAATACGATGGAAAAATCCACGGATCCGGTATTTCAAATATTTTTATATAACTCATATTTCAATTGATTTACGTTCCTAAATGCGAATTATTATTGATATTTCGAAACAGACGTGGTTCCGTACAAACGGTGGAGCACCAAAAGTAAACGTAGATATCCGCAACAAAGTCAAAGTACTACAGTCATATTATAATGTTTTATCAATTATTGAAAAATACATATATATCATTTCTGTGTTTTATCCAAACACATATTAGAAATCAACGACATAAAAGAACACGTATAATTCATATCAGCCATCATCCCTTCAGTTCGAAATTCCTACGAGAACAATAATTATTTGAACGATTCGCACACATTTATAATAAGACATGAATTTTTTTTTTATTATTATTATTATAGAAGTCGATTTTTTTCAACATGTTTTTCGAACGTTAGAAAATAATATTGAAAAATTACACGAAAACGGTAAAAAACGTGATTTTCGTCAAAATCGGTTTTGGCTATTTCTTCGTAATTTCAAAAGTAAATGTCACAGAAACTTGAAATGTCTACCAAATACGTAACTTTAAATTATGTGAAGGAAAATAAAAATTTTCAAAAAAATTCTTTTAATTTTGGGCTATTTATAGTGAATACACAAGATTTTGAGGTATTTAATTCATAAAAGAGGTAATTTTCGGTTTGAAGGCTTAAGTATTGAAAATTTCAAACGTACGTTACTTCAAAAA
This sequence comes from Chaetogeoica ovagalla, assembly GCA_032441825.1. Lineage (NCBI taxonomy): Eukaryota > Metazoa > Arthropoda > Insecta > Hemiptera > Aphididae > Chaetogeoica > Chaetogeoica ovagalla. The sequence goes on along the minus strand of CM063749.1, from coordinate 114,784 downwards.
AAAATATCTTGAAAATCGTTAATGACAATTTTTTTTTTTTTAACCGTTTCATAGTTTTCGACAAATCGTATTATTTTTATAGGAAAATAATACTATAAGGTGAATCGTAAATAATGTAGTCACATCACAATACATCATTAACAGATATATTATTTTTTTGTTATTGCTAACAAATATTTATAGTAATAACAAAATTCTAAGATTTTTTCTTTGTAAGTGATTCATTTAAGCGGAATCCACAACGCCCCGCGACTCGATACTGTTTTTTTTTTATAATATGTAATATTATTTTCACTCATTAAGGGAGATTTGTCTACAGAATCGAGAATAATAAAAATCTGTTCTGCAAATAATAGTAATAGTGGATTGAGAAAGTAATCTATCGAATAAATTAAAAAAAAAAAAACCTATTATTTTTGTACGAAAATTAATTTTCAACTATGTATGTATGAACGTGATTGTTATTACCGAAGGAATTATTATCGATAGTCGGTGGTATCGTCGGAGAATTAAATAAATAATGCGTTGCGCAGGTGCGTTGTGGATCGCGCTTAAGTAAATTACTTACCCGAGTTTTAGAGTTGCGTTATTATTATAAATTTGAAAACAGTGATAAATTATTGCATTCGTGAAAACGATTTTGAATGAGACTTCGGTGTAATAATATTTATTATTGCCCGTAATATAGAATAATGAATTTTGATAAAAAAAAAATGTGGTGTTCTGGAGCGCGTTAAAAAGCTTTTTAGGAAATTGAAAAATGACCTTCTAAGAGCATCACCACAGCGAAATAATATATTAGGAAATGGGTTCCATTGTAATGATCAACGCATTTTTACTAGTCGAAAAGTTGAACACAGAAAAAAATAACCTATTTTACGCAGAAAAAATAATCAATATCGATAGTGTTATTTTTTTATCACATAGTGGAATAAAAAAAAAATTATGACTAAGGATTTTCATGATTTTTTGAATATAGTTAAAGTAATTTAGAATTTATGTTGTACAAAATTTTCCAGCCATTCAAATCAATAACTACCTCTCTTCTATGATTTAATTGGTTCAATATATAATAATTGCTATAAATAGCAGCACAAAATTGAAAGACATTTTTTCAATTTTTATTTCTTCTGTGTATATAAAGCAAAGTCACGTGTATTTGGTGTAAATTTCAAGACTTCAAGACTGTTATTTATGAAATGCTGAAGAAATATAATATAAAATTATTTTTATTTTTTTTTAGATGGAATTGCGCTTTTGCTTTTTTTAACACAATTTTTTGGTAGATTTTTGTTTCGCGTTTAAGAACTATTGAGAAAATTGAAAAATGATCTTTGGTACCGCCTTAACAAAATTTGTTACTAAAAACGGGCACGTGCGTAATGATCGGAGCACGTTTTCTAGTTGAAAACTTGTGTACAGAAAAAAGTAATAAAAAAAAAAAAACATCATTATAAAATCAATAGCTTCTTTGGCTTCGCTCAGAATCTAAAAAAAATAGTATATTTTCGGAAAACTGAGATTCGGTGAATTCGAAGTATTGCACCACACTTTTTTTATTGATATTAATATTACATTTTTCATTATTATTATTTCGGATCCAACCAGTATACACGAACTATACTTGTAAAAACTCGGGACTACAATTTTTCAATAAAAAATAAATCGATTTTGATCGAACATTTTAATTGAAAATAGATTTTTTTTCGACAGGCTCTATAATTCTCTTTCATTAATAATTATACTATCCTGTTTATAAGATTCTCATGAATTTATTTACCAATAAATATCAAACTGGCAGTAATATTATAGATTCTTAAAACGTACTTTTCCTATTTCGCTATTGTAACTAAAGCCCGTACGGTGATGCTCTAAAAAATGCATTTATGCCATAATAAATATATAAAAAAATTCGCAAAACAATTTAATTTATAATCCAAAAACGTTTAAAAAAAAAAACCTTTAAAATTGTTTAAATTCCAAAATTATTTCTTCGTTTTTTTTTTTTTTTTAGTTATTATTAATGAAATAATATTACAATTAATATACAATGTATATTAATTACATGTCATGTATGAGCGATCTGTGTTATTTTGATGAGCGGTAATTATATCGAGTCGAATAAGAAATAATTATATTTATTAGGTATACTCTTATATTCATACGACGTATTTTATATTTCTTATTTGCAGTTTTTCTCAGACTTATTACGGTGTAATGTACATTTTTTCAAATAAAATTTATGAATAAATGTTAAATTATATGAGTGAAAAAATTATTAATAATAGTATACTCGTGATTTTTCTATCGATTATTGAAAAATTGTTAAAAAAAATGACCTAAAATTATATATATAAAAAAAAAAATACAAAATTAAAATTAATTAATTAGATTCGTATGTTATTGAATCGTATTTTTTTAACTACGAAAGCGTCGTCTAAGAAATTCTAAAAAAAAAAAAAAAAAATCATCAACATCCTTAGGTTAACTACAAATGTGTTATTATTTGAATTTCGAACTTAGATAGACCATTATAATAATTTATATTGCGTTATTCTCTTTCATCGAAATTTAGCTTTCCGACAAACGCGGTGATCTGGCACGCGGTGACCTGGATGTAATAACGCAGTGTAGTTTTAAATAGAGCTGGCCACACACGATGCGGAGATATCGCATGTGGTGGTGATCAATAATAATATTAACAAAAACGTTTTTATGATTTTGAAACGTTTATCTTTAAAATTACGATTGGGAGACTGTCTTATTGCATTTCGTTTCGCCGCGTATCGTAGCAGTTGAACCCGAAAACCATTGTCCTAATGATCGTAGAGTGTGTGGTATTATATAGTAGAAAAAAAAACACGATATATTTTTCAATTCAGATAAAAATATTCATATAAATTATTCATTATGAATGGATAGGTTTTTTTTTTTATAATAAGAAGCAGTTTCGAAAATCACCTCTGACTTCAGCCGCCACTGATTAAATTCGAAAACAGTTTCGTCAATACGTGTTTACTGAATATTATTTCTGTGACCGCAGAATACCAGAAAGGGTCCCCGTATAATATGATAACGTATATTTTCGGTATCAAAACGATTTTTCGTATAAAATCAACGAATTATTTTAAGTTTTTTGATTAGTACTGTTTGAAAAATTTTCATTGCACAGTGTTTATGTTTCCAGAACGGTTCTAAAAATGCGATATACTCATTTCTGTAGTCGAGTCCTTGTTAATCGAGTAATTTTGTATGTTATTCGAAAAAAAACCCTATTTTCAATGTCGTCGAATAATCGTTGAATAATATGTGAATGCTAATCCCGTTGTACTGCGGAACACGATAAGGGATATGTAACAACACTTGGGCATTGAAAATTTTAATTTTGAGTCGAATTTAAGTTTTGAAGTCAAAGAGTTAATTTTGATTTTCAACTGAACTATTAATTAATTTTTCTTTTTAACATTAAATAAATATGCAATTTGTGATGGAAAAATTATATATAAATTAATTTTTTTTTTGCGAATATTTATAAATGATATTATTCTACCGTGGAAACGTTCAAGTCAATGCACGACGTGAACCGTACAATATTAATAGAATTTTACAAACATCGACTTTGATTTGTAGTCGAAAAGATAATTTTTTAACTCAAACGGTCAACTCGTTTTGTTAATTAACTAATTAATAATTGCAGTTATACTCGGTGAACTGAACTTTTTTTATCTGTTCCGTTTAATTTACACGTCGGAGACGAATATTTATTACGAAAGTTCGCAATGAATTATTATCATATAAAGGTAATATAAATGATGATTTGGCTTTGTACGTGTTCCGTCGCAGACATAAACGCTTTCAATATAAGGTATACCGATTCTGTCCCGGTATATATAAAAAAAAAAATATATATATATTTGTATAACGAATTTTAAGAAAAAAAAAAAATAATAATCAATCAATTATGTTTAAACACGTTTTCAATAGTAATTTAATTAATGTACGGTTACTGTACGTCAATAACACATTATTATTGTCGCGTAATTTCTAATAAGTATTGAAAATTAGACACGAAACGAGCTATGTGTCGTGCAATTTTGTAGGAAACCGATGGGAGGTTTTCAGCTTATAACAGCATCCAAAGAAAATGTTAAACCTGAAAATATATAATTGGCCCATTACGAGAGAACGTTGGAAACGGAATTTTTATATTTTCACTAAACGTCTTTTCAGTTCGTTGACTTGTGCGTGCGACTTGAGTATATATACGAGAGATCAGACGTGAATTTCACGGTTCATATGTTTGCGCATTTGAAATTTCCTATACAAAACTCCATAGAAACGGTACGTTTCCAATTCCCTTAAGTTTATATAAATCGATTTTTTTTTTGTTGCCGAAACGGAATCGGTATAAAAAAAAAATGGTCACCCGTATGCAGCTGACGATTTGTTTAGAAAGCAAAATAAATTATAATAACGGAAAAAGCGAGACACACACACATAATAATAATAAGAGCAGAAACAGCGCAGGCAAAACAGGCGTTTTATTACAGAACGGAAAACGTAATTCCGGTATAACGCGGCGGACTTGCGGTTAACGGAAAAACGATATCGAAACGGAAAATAATGTGTTTTATCGCATTGATTTCGTTGCGCATCGCATACATTTATACAAACTCATAGACTCGTAGAGGACAAAAGAAAAAAAAAAGAATTGAAAATGAAAAAAAAAACGAATATACGGCTTTACATATTTTATAATGAAGTAATACTCGTACATACAAGTACAACTCTCGTAATTATAAATTGTAAAAATAGTTTAAATTAAATAAACGCGAAGAAAATCTTTGTATTATCCATATAACACGCTATTACGATCAATGTTTTTTTTACAAATTGTTGTTAAATTTTCAATCTCATATTACACGCAAATTTTAATAACGCGCGTACGTATATAAGTGTAGTTCAAAAAAGTATATGACACATTACATATAATATTATAACGCGTGTGTATAATATCATACGTCGACTCGAGTGAAAACAACAAAACGAGTTGTCCAAAACAAAACATTGATAATCGTGATAATTCATACCCTGTACAATAATATAGAAATAATATTGTAAATAATTTGCAATGACAATCGTTCGCGGTTAATCTACTAACGGACTTATATATTTCATGTTTGAAATTCAAACATTGAAAGGAAAATAATATTGCATATAAATTACGGGATTGTTTTGGGGGTGAGAGGGTGAGACGAAATTCACATGATGCTGCTGCGCCCATGTTACGACGAGGAACACGAATGAACACTTTAGTTTACTGTACAATTTTGTCGCGTCGTATATAATATCGAATTTAATAGTTATAAATTTTTTTAACTTTGAACGTCCATGACATTGTGCACACAACATAAAATTATAATTTACGCGAAATGTTGAGACGAAAATGAAACTTTAGGAAATTATCGTTTATAAAAATCAAAGAGCAATACCGAGTAAAATGTCATTTGTAACGGAAAATATGTTATAACATGTTTTTTTTTTGATAATCCATTGAACGAACCGTAAATATAGTTTTTTTTTTTTTTACTAAACACATGTCGCTCATTTCAATCAAACTCTCTCGTTTTTATTTCCCCACACAGAGAATCGATACATTTCCAGATAATTAACTGACGTACAATTAATATGTATAACGTCAAAGAATGAATTATTATATTAGTCAACGGGCGAATAGAAAAAACTCTGTAGCCCATGGGCATAGAGATTATACGTCAATTGATATGCGACGAAACGTGGAACGCGTTCAACGGAATTTACCGTTGTCGATTTGATAACGAAATTTCAATAATTTTATTGGATCGCATATTATATTATGAGAGAGAGAGAGAGAATTTTCGTTAAACGTTCTGAAAAAGTCGCGAACGAATTTTTTTTTTGTTTTTTTTTAATTTTCTTACGGCCCGTAAAATGGGAATTTATCGAATTTTGGCGGAGGCCGCGTAAATAATAATCGTTTAGCCGAATGTATTTATTTAAAAAAAAAAAAAAACTTGAACCGGAAAAAAGGAACTGGACGAATTCGCAACACTGACGTGTCCGTCGATTCTTTCTCCGCGGAGGAGGTCTTACAACACATTATTGCGTTAGTGACGTAGACGCGGGGGCCATTCTACTCCTATTAAAAAAAATAATAAAATTGTTCTCGCTACTTGAAACGTCGAAATTTGTTTCGTTTGTTTTGTGAAAATTAATAGAGCAGCAAAAAACCGTATACCACAAAAAGCGCAATACACTTTGGGACAAGTGTTGGGAGAATTGAAGAGTTCCACTAATAATAATAACAATAATAATAACGATAAAACGAGCGAAGGGATGATTTACTTCGACGTAACGTGAGGACTGGGCGCCCAACTCCCGTCGCCTCAGTTTACCACGTTTTTATCATTGGGTTGTCGAAAAACATTTTTTTTCCGATACGCGGAGGACGATAGAAGAAAAAAAAGAAAAAAAAGAGAGAGCGGCAGATGCGCTTCTCTACCGTCAACCGGATTTAGACCGTACACTTAAACGGACACTTGTCGTCGTCGTCGTCGTTTTGTTTTTCTGTTATAGCGAGAGGATTTCTCCCGCCCGTTGAAAATCGTTCGATTTACAAATGCCCCCCGCCGACATTTCGTCATAAAAAAAGTAAAAAAAAAAAAAAAAATCGTATATGCGCCACCGGGCAGTGTTTACGGGTAATGCGGTATACGTGACTAATGGAAACGGTAACGGATCCCGAAATAAACGTTTTAACGCGGTTAAATTTGGTACGTGTGCGTGTGTGTGGTTAAGTGTATATTTTATACGAGGGCGAAACAGGTTTGTACATTGTGCGTTAATAAGAAGATGGGCGAGACGGTCGGGCCGTAAAGAATTCGAACGCGCGCGCGCGTGACTCACGCGGGGGACCTGCACACAAACAAGCGCACGCGCGCACGAACGATTAATACGGTCGTTACGATGCGTAGCGGCGGGATGGTGTACACAGCTGTCGTCAGACCGATTTTCAACAGCGCTTTTTAATGGTCGTTCGGAGTGCACGAACCTACGACAATGTACCGACAACATGGCGTCGTGCATTCTCCCCCCCCCACGTCTACGATTATTAATAATAATAATAAGAATAAAAAAAAAACATTATTTTTTTTAACATATATTTAACGTAAAAAGGCGTTTAGACGTGAGAACGAGGAGAATCGATTCGATTTCCTCTGCAATAATAATAATAATAGTAATTCTTCGATAAACAGGTTTTTTTTTTTTTTTTTGTATATATTTTACAACGAGTAAAAAACAGTTTTTTTTTCGATTATTTTTTTATTTTTTTCTACGCGAGTTGTGTCGGGGCGCAGCAACGCGACGGGGGACTACAACGAAAACCTACCGATAACGCGCTATAGTAAACGGTAAACAACAACAACAACAACAACAACAATAATAATGATAATAAAAAAAAATTCCGCGTAACAGTGTACACGAGAGACCACAACAATTTTTTGATCGGTACTATCGTCGGAAAACGCGGTGGTTCCCCTCCGTTCCCCCGTAAATTTTCCGTCAATCGATCTACGAGATATATATCACGTGAACATACGTCCGTCGTAGTCAAAAGCGATTTGCAATTTCGTTCGTAAAACGTAATTCGTACAATGCATTATAACTCGTTTTGTACACGATGACATACCGAAAAACAAAATTATCATTTTTTGTTTTTTTTTTTTAATATCGTCGCGATTTGAAATTGATATTTACACGCTCTGCGTCACCAACCGGTGCTCGTAGAAAAAAAAAAAAAACAAGAATTCGACACCGAATATACTTGTTTAGAAAACGTTGGTCGCGGGTCAAAACGAGAACGTACTAGAGACGCGACGTAATCCCCGAATATTTCGCCTAACAAAATGTCCCCAATATCGGTTACGATGTCATTACGACGTTCGTTCATGGCGATATAACGAGTCCCCGAGACGTTCGTCGTTCTTGTGTTTACCGTTCGCGACGGTGTGGGGGGGAGGGGAAACAAAACGATCCGTTTTTTTTCAATCACATAATATTTCGATTATTTTTTTTTGTTTTGTTATTGAGTAATAATATAAATCCCATCATTATAATCAATTACAAATACAACATCGACGTGCGCGAGCGATCGCTCTCGTTTTTCTTATTTTCTCGTTATTTCTTATTAACTGTTGTTACAACAGGTTATTATTAAGCGCTCGCGCGTCACGGCACGCGTCCCGCCGATCACGTTTTCGACGCGTGCAGCGGCTCGACGCGCTACGGCCTGCGCGTACGTCGGTCCCAGCGATTTTATTGTAAAACGCACACGCGTACTTACCCCACCGTACTCGATACGTTCGTCGGCTTGTCTCCGTGCGTCGAGACGTTGATGGCTCGCCTGCTCCTCTGCTACGCGTAATACGCGAATCGTAACGAACGGAATGTCAAAAAAACAAAAAAAAAAAAAAAACGAAGACGAAATAATATTCGGTTCGGCGGCACACGCACTAGTCACTGCGGGCAACGCGGAAGGAATGAGTGAGAGAGAGCGTGTCCGAGTACGAAGAAACACTGCGACCGCCGACACGGGTATTTCACGGGCGGGACACCTACCGTGCGTGCGGCGGCCAATGTCCACGCCGTCCCCACCGTCGCCGCCGCCGCCGTCGTCATTCGGTTCTGTTTTTTTTTTTTTAACGCGCTTGTGTGCGTGCGCGCGCGCGCCTACTCTCTCTCTCTCTCACTCTTTCTCTCTCTGTCTCTCTTCGAGGAAATAAGGGCTGTTGTTGCGTGCGCAGCCGTACGCGTTTCTCTGAAATATGTGAAAACCGGTTTGTTTCGAAGAATTTTTGTGCAGGTGCGTGTTTTTATTTATTATTTTCTCTGTTTGTTCCACGCACGTTTACTTGCGTGTAGCGCGAGAAACAGGAATATCGTTTTAGAACTAGGGTGGCGGCGGCCTTTATGTATTTTACAATATTCGTCTCGAGGTCGATAAAATAACGTTCGCGCGCGCGCTCTCTCTCTCTCTCTCTCTCTCGCTCTATCGTTCTCACTCTCACTCCGGTTTCTCTTCTTCTCTCTTGCGTCAACGCGAGTCGACCTGTTGCGTCCTGTATCATCGAACAACACCGGTTGTACGCGTTGTACAAACACAAATACGCGCCTGTTTGTTTTTTGTTTTTTTTTTTTTTTTTTGTTATTCCCGTCTCTCACACGCACGTACGAAGGCCTACACGAATTTTTAACGTCGCTACGCGCTTTTTACACTGTATCAGTGGTTCCCAGAGAATCACGGTTTTTCTCTATTATTATTAATAATATTATTATTCTATCGTCTACGTTGTAGATTATAAAAATATCTCGCTCACGCACAAAATTGAAAAAATTGTTTTCGCCCGTCTTTCTCCTCCACCGATCGCCGCGTTCGTGTGAATACAGTAGACGAGTCGAAATAAACGCCTGTCCCTTTGCAAAAACTTTCGGGGGGAAAGAATTATTCCGAACGCGGACGGAGATAACGACGGGACTTGTTGGACACCAGACAATTGCGTTTGGGGACGGTAAACGTTTTTAGTGTGCTGGCGAAAACGGCCGTAGGAAATATATTGTATTTGGTGGCGCAACCAGAAATCAGTCGTGGGAAAAGGGGCGGGTGAGAGGTTAAATGTGATATAATTCCCTAAGTATGTATCGACACACAAAAAAACCGTCACTATGACAAAACGAGAAATATTATTTCGATTTATAGCAAATCAAAGTAGAAATCGATTCTATACAAAGATGAGTGTTTGAAAAACGACAACTTATACCGCGTACTATGGCGAATAAAAAAAAAAAATTTTTTTTTGTTGTATATTTCTTAATTCTTATGTATTTTCGTGCATATTTAATATAGACATACACTTTTTTTGTTTGTAAAAAATGAATTTTTTTCTAATTTTTACTATTATTATTATTACTTTATATTATATATATATAAAAAAAAAATCAACGGGGGTTTTAAATTCTTAAAATACCCCCATACACACACTCTAGATATGCCGTTGGGTACAAGCATAGCAGTACGAAAACCAAACTCAAATTATGACATCAAATTTTTTCTTATAAAAACGTATAAATCTACACATACGTTTTTCTTTTTGAAAATTATTTATTTTTTTAAATAACACACGATCTATAATTGATATGAAAGAGAATTAAAAAAAAAAAAAAACGATTTAAAATATACTCGTCGAGTAGAAAATGTTCTTCCTAAAACCCCGATAATTCCAAAACGATAATATCGCGGTGGTTCAAGTTGAACGATAGATTTCACCCGATTTAATTATGAAAACGTTTAATTGGCCGTTGTAGATTTCGATTCGTACTAATTAAATGATCGAAATTTCGTTTCCGGCGAACATTCATGTGACTTCTTTGTTTTCTGTAGCGTTTTTCTAATTCGTTATTATATATCAGTCGCGGTACCGGATACGATATTATATATATATATATACATATATTAAAAAAAATAAAATATAATGTATATTTTATTTTTATTAAATCAATAAAAATTTAAAAATTAATTATTTTAATTAAATATTAAATCAATATTTTAATTAAATCAATTTAATGTGTCGCGCGTAATATTTTACTGTCATAATCCGAAAATCGAGGTAGAGGAGTAGGGTTTATAAGGTTCACCACACAGGGGCAAAAGGAATGAAAAGAAAAATGTGGTGTGAGGAGGGATCACGCAGGGATCGGTAGGACGATACCGTATACAATACGGTAGTGAAATTATGAAATACCTGCGCCTCGTATACATGTATGTATACGAGTAGTTTGAGACGATTTCCCTTTCACTGACCTAAAGCGAAAGTGATATCACTTATATATTAAAGTGATTATATCCCTTTGTCGTGTGCGTGTCCTACGAAACGACGCGAGTGAACCCTTTTCCCTTTCTCTGCTGTCACGGATATGTTACGCCGTAATCGAGTTATTGAATCGTGACCTCTCGCTCTGGAATCGATTCACAGTGTTCCGGGGTTACGAGTTTTAAAATTAAATTGGACACCGTGACTTTATAATTTAAAAATTGATAGCCACCGATTTCTATGACCATATTATACATTTATCGTACTTAAATATTTAGTTAAAAAAAAAAAATGTTAATTAAATTTATACTTAATCACACGCGGACAGCGGACATGCATTTCTACGTCGCTCACGGATTATGTACAGCTTTAAACCTTCTGCCGAACGGAAAATTCTGTTTTTTTTTTATATCAATCGACGAAATACTCTCTTGCTACCAACTCGCAAGCTGATCAACCTTCGGGAAAATACTTATTCGAATTGAATAATATCACTTCGTTATTTTATACTGCTTATTATTTCATTTTATTATCGCTAAAACGCACTGCAATTATAGTCTAAACCAGTGGTTCTTAACCTTTTTTAGTTCAGCGCCCCCTTTATCGTAATAACTAACTGCTAACACCCCCCTCATGTAAAATCAAATTTTCTTTTTATAAATAAATATATATTTATTTATTCATCGGTATATATGTATGTATGTATATATATATATATATATATATATATATATATATATATAACATTATTAATTAAAGTAAAAACTCTTATTTTTAGATAGTAATGGTTATATTTTACACCACTTAACAAAACAATTTTACTTATTTTACTTTATTATACAAAAAGATTTACTTAACTATGAAAAAAAAAATTATTAAATATAAAAATTATACCAATCAATGACTGCCCTGAGCCTGATGAGTATCTGCTAATTTGGCGATGTCTGGTTTGATATTGGTCAAAGCTAACCGTAGATTACCTTTGTTGCAAATGTCCAACCGATTTCTTTGTTTGGTTAAAAGCTGAACAACAACGCTGAATCCTTTTTCAACTAGATAAGTTGACGGAAAAGAGAGAAGCAACAATTTAACTTGTTGCCATAGTTGTGATTAAGTGTCTTTAAGCTTGATCCAGGCAAGCTCGTAACCGACTTGCTTAAAAACAAGTTGTGCCTCACAGTCGTGTTTAAGATCGATAAACTCCATTTGTAAATGAGGTTCGAGATCTTCCACAGATTCAAACGAAAATAGATCTAAAATCCAATTACAGATTTGTAACTCAAGTAGGTCTTGAAATCTTGATTTCATGTCTTTTTTGAGCTGCAAAATATGATCAGTGAAAATTAGAATTTTGTCATCTGGAATTAAACCATTTGCGTCTGAACACGACTTGAGATTCGGAAACTGACTCAGTTCTTGACGATTTATGTGTGTTCTGTAAAGATCAAACTTAAAAATGAATGAGGAAATTATTCCTTTGGCTTTGATAAAGTTCATCTTATTCCCTTGAAGCTCCAAATTGACTTCATTCATTTTTTCAAAAATATCTGTGAGGTACCCAATCTCAATTTTTCGTTGCTTCAAATTGTCTTTTAAGACAGGATCAATTTTATCAAGAAATTCAATGATAGAGTCAAATAATACAAAAAAACGACACAAACATTTTCCTTTGGAAAGCCACCTTACTGCAGTATGCAAAAGTAATCTTTCAAAATCTTCATCATTATCATGACAAAGTTCTCGAAACATACGGTCATTGAGTGAACTTGCTTTAATCTTGTTTACAGCTTTTATGACGAATTGAAGGGTTTCGTGCAGGACACCGCTTAAGTTTTTAGCAGCTAAATGTTGGCAATGTATAATACAATGAACACAAATAACACCTGGGACGGCTTTTTTTAGGTGGGCTATAAACCCAACATGACGGCCGATCATTGAAGGAGCGCCGTCCGTTGCGCATGCAATAATACTTGTCAAGGGGATATTTTTTCTGGTAAAATATTCCTCCACCACTTGAAAAATCGACGATCCTTTGGTATCAGTGATCAAACTTGTAGCAAACAATACTTCCTCGACGATTTCTTTACGTTCATTAATAAACCTCACGTAAGCTAGTAATATAGCTTTATTATCTGTCACAGTTGATTCGTCAATCTGTAGTGCAAAATTATTTTCTCTTAAATAATTTATAAGTTTGTGTTCGATGTCATCAGCCATTTCATCAATTCTCTTGGAGACAGTGTCATTGCTCAAAGGAATTGACTTAATCATCTTATTGCTAGTACCCTCTCCTTGCATAGTATCGATTATTTCCTTCAGAGCCGGTAAAATAAGAGTTTCACCGATTGAATGAGGTTTACTGTTTTTTGCTATCAATAAAGACACCTTGTACGAAGCGAGAAATCCTTTATCAAGATCAGATGTTTGTTTTTTAAATAAACTATTCACAGTAGACCGTTTTTCAATTTTTGCTTTAAGAGCCTGAAAAAATGAAAGTAGTTTCTCCAGTTTATCGGAATGAATTTTTGATAAATGATCTTTCAATCTTGATGGCTTCATTGCCTCATTAGAAAATGTTTTTTCACATATAAGGCAAAACGGTAACTGTACATTAAGTGATGACGCGATAAAACCAAACTTTAGGTACTCTACTAAATACTGACGGCACTTCTTTTTTGCACTATGATCACTCATTATAAAAATATTTATATTTCAAATTACTTAGTTAAAATTAAGTCTGTTAATTTTGTTAGACAAACACACTCGTTTATTCGAAAACGCGACGATCACCGTAACGATATCAATCACGCACTGCAAGATACAGTATACAATAGTCTAATAATGGTTGAAAATGTAAAAATTAATCTATTATAAACAAGACGTTCCCGATACGTAAAATGCGATTAGATATATACATGCGAGTACATACATATAAATAATTACAAAAACTACATACATTGTATCGCGTAATATGAATTTATTTGGGTTATTCCTATATGAAATATCGAGAACAATTATATGTAGTCGGTATCGAGTCATTACCGTTTTATCGTCTATACACGTAGCATTATCGCCGTTGGCTGTTTCCCTATAATTTTTAAATTTAGATAATACTCGTATAAGTACAATTTATTAATGTAGTTATATACAAATAGGTGTCCGCCAAAAAATATATTTCCGTGATTGTCCAATTATTTGTAGTGTTGTTATATAATATTAATAAATTGTATTATTTTTAATCTCCGAGTTTCAAAAAGCTCACCGCCCCCTCAACGCCCCCTTCAAAACTATCGCCCCCCAGAGAGACCGAAATGCCCCCAAGGGGGCGGTACCGCCCCCGTTAAGAACCACTGGTCTAAACTCTAATTGCGCCACGCGCGGTGACCGTTAGACTCGGAAAATACTGGCTATACGGCCCCTGTAGGGACTGCGTCCCCAATTGAAATTGTCAATAACCGAGTAATCAGCCAATACAATGTGGATAAATACAAAAATAAACGCAACATCGTTCTATTTCGTTTACTCCGCCACATTCACAAAACGTCTTAGCTAACATTGAGAAAACTAAATTATTTATTACACCAAACAGCGCTTTCTCCACAGACGGAGCCTACCGTCGAGGACATTGACAATATATCAGACAATCCAAACGAGGGGCAACCGGATACCGCCAAAAATACACCTGAAACAATTTTAACTCCACCCATTTTTATTAAAGGGGTTCTTGATTATTATAAAACGACAAAAAAAAAAAAAACCAACAACCAATAAATAACTGTAGAAGAAACCTACATTCATTGATTGAAAAATTAATCGCTAGCCGTATTGTAACCGGAAATTTCGCTCTCGTGCACAAATATATTTCCGAGTTCGTCACTCTTTCGCCACCGGATGGGGATATTTTTCAAATTATAACCCGCGTAGATTACTCTACAAATCGACGTCGAACCGCTTGACGATTTTCTGTGATTAGCCGTGAAAAAAATACAATCGTATTTAACGAATATCGAATTTTATTCGAAATTGTGTACGCGCCGTCGAACGGGATGTTTCTTTTAAAACCGAGAAATAATTCGGATAGCGGTCAGAGAGCGCGGGAGGACAAATTTCCAATTTGTCGCCACCACGCCACAACTATTGACAGCTAAATAACAATTGATATCATCGGTTATTTTCGTGATTGCGTGCGATCGGTAATTGCGTCTTGCGAATATACTACCTATGCGCGTACCCACAATCCGTATTCTAAAATCCAAAATGTTATTGCGATATTGCTTATGTATTATAATACATTGAATATTGTTTTATATATTTATTATTATAAAATTGCGTTCTACGGTTTCAAATAAATCATTTTATGTTATATACATACGAATAACAAGTTCATTTCCGCATTTGGTAACTAAAGATAATATTATTTATATATATAATTAGTATTTATAAACGTTCTCGTTTGTGTGGGCATATTGTATTTTACAAGGTTTTAGAAACGCGGTCACATCTTCATACGGTTGATATTTTTAATTGAAATGTCACATAATTTTTTGTGGTACACTAAAAGTACCATTTGATGCCAACCGTCTTCATTTTCATTTACGTGGATACAAGCAGTCGCTGTCAACTGGTAAACCAATTTGTAATATTAATTGCCAATTTGTTTCAAATTAGTGATATCGCAATTTTTAAAATATATTTATTTATAAATATAAATTTACATATATATTTATTTTTCAATTTAAAGTATAATTAATTGAATACAATTAATGATTTGAAAGTTTGAAAACGTAATTGCACATACCACTTATGCATTTTAATGACTTATTTGCATTGCAATTTAAGATGTTTCGTTTAATATTGAATAATAAATCGATTTCATTCATAATTCGGATTTTGAGTAATTAAAATAATTATTTAGAATAAAAGTAAACGTATGAAGTTCGCAATTTAATTGTAATTTTTATATTACAAATACCTAAGTACAGTTATAGAACTTAATTTATTTATAATGAGTATACTCAAGTGGCTAATTAGGTAGGTTTTTTGTATATTATTGTAATTAGTACATTTGTTGACTTGTGAATAAATTAGGCTAACGAGTGTTAATAGTATCTAATTACTATATATATATATATAATAGTAATTTTTATATGTTAAATTAACAAAAAAAAAATAAAATATATTATACATTTGGATGGGGTTATAATATTGCAAAAATGAACAATGCATACAATTGTTTTTCGTTACTAATATATTATCATAATAAACAAACATGAGATTACAATCATTTGAGGACGGTTTCTTGTATTTTTAACTGAAATTCGTTTTGTTCTACAAAATATATGGTTTTTTAACGTATAAATTCTTGGGTATGGATACATAAATCGTGTTAACATTAATAGGTAGGTATATGCACATTATTTACCTATATTATAATACTTATAATGGTACAACATGTCATTTTTATATATATATAACTAAAATTTACAAATATTTAATGTGTATTACAATAATTAGCATATCAGTATACATATATCGATTATAAACTATATATTATATTAATTATACGAAATTATATTGTGTAAGGTTGTGTGTAATGGCACGTTTTCTAAGCACACGTGCGCTTTTTAATATAAGAATTATTTGATTCTAAATGAAAAAAAAATTTGACCTAAATTGACTTAACAGAAAAAATGAACAATTTGTTTAATATATATATGTAGTTGTAGTTACTTATTGTTAATAACATAGTAATATTTTACTGTATTAATGAATAATGAACACAATATTCAGTTCAAATATATACGTTTTCTTATTTCAAAAAAAAAAAAAAAAGATTAAATTAAAACTATTATTTGCGCTAACCACTCTTTTGTAACCAATCGTCACGTGTAGAAAAAGTCGTGTAAGTATTAGTTTTAAAATTAATTTACGAAATTTAAAATACGTAGCGTATTACACATAAGAACAAATGAGTTAATGCGTATGTATTTGATTTTTAATTACATAAAACATGAGATGTAAATAAAGCATCTATCGGATTTCAAAATCAATTTCTGTGCAATAATAAAAGTCTACCACACATTTTTGTTAAGGCCGTTCAAAATCTTGGCTTTTCTAATACGTATAATATTATTAATTACTATCGATAAATAATAATCAGTTATAAGAAAGAAAAAAAACAATTTTACGCTAACTGTATGTCAAATTTGATCGAATATTTAAAACGAAAAAAATCAATTGAATTGAAATGTATTATTTTTAGTAATCGCGTGTATATATATTTCTTTTTCTTTTATATTTGTTCGATAACATTATAAAATATAATAAAATGGACGGAATAATTATAAATTATAATCCTATCAGATCATAATGATAAATCATAGGAATTTGATAATAATCGTATAAGCGAATACGTTTTTAAATACACTTAAAACAGAGAATAATAATTAAATTACACATCGTAAACTACAGTAGTCATACAGACTTTACATGTAAATACTGTGTAGTTTTTTTTTCTTTTGCGTAACATTAAAAAAAGAATATAATTAATAAATAATACGAATTATTCTCCTCGGTTTGTTTAAAGATGAGAAGCGGACAAAACATGTCACGCGTTCCTAGTAGACCCAATTTACAGGCACCCATTGATGTTCGTTTGATATGATTTCCAAGGCTTCGATAACTTTACGGAACGTCGTGTCGAAATCTTCATTCACAATAACTAGATCTATGTACTTTTCGTACATACGTTGTAAACAAGCGCTTTCTTCCAACGATTTCTTTAAATCGTCATCCTAAAACACATAAATCACAATTTAATAACAAATTCTATACAAAAAGCTACTTTAACAAAATATTAAACATGATTCCACATAAAGTAGATAATATTTTAATAATGATAATAGTGTATTAAACGTTAAACATAAAGGAGAAAATCGTGTGTAGAATACTGTACGTAAAGAAGAAGAAGAAAAAAGATATTATGATAAATACAGTTTAATGTATGTTATAATAATATAGTCCATGTCATAAGATATAACCAGTTACTTTAAACGAAAAATTTTATATGACAATCCACAAGTATTAATATTTCTCCATAATAGTTAAGTGGCTTCATAACAATCAACAAATTATTAATGGTAAAAATGAGCGCGTTAATACATTCAATTATAGCTAACGATATTCTGATAGTCAATATTTTTGTAATTCTAAAAATTATATTTTTCACTTGATGTGTTAAACAGTGGGTTTAAATCGATTTCAATGATATTTACCTCGTATATCGACGCTATAGACTCCAGTGTACGGGCTCTTCTAGAACTATATCTAATTGAACTTTGACGATCAAACTAAATTCACAAAAAAAACAAACAATAATGTATCTATATTGCTACATGCGTGTGGGTGATACGTAACACCCACGTTCGTCTGTGCGGAAAAGATAAATCATTTCCCGTGCACTTACTGTTAGAGTGCGTGTAGAAAGTCCAGTGTTCCTTGAATAATCGTACAAGTTTTTCATTACTTCGACACCCGGAACTGCTATGAAAATCACGTAAGGCATGAATTCTGATGAATTGTGAAGAATTTTCAAGGCCTAAAACACAAACGTTTCGATATGTCAACGGCGATCAGTACTTGATGAATAATCTGTACTTTTGTTTTTTATTAATTCGAACTGACATAAAACAAGGAAATCTCAATATACGTTCTACATACCACTGGACTACAGTCCAAAACACACATTTTCCCTTGATTAATAACATCACGAATGGAGTCCAAGTTTGTGCCATACAAATTGCCTCCGTGTTCACCGTATTCTAGAAACTTATGCTCTCGAATATCATGTTCCATTTGTTCACGATCGGTGAACCAATAGTTTTGTCCATTTTCTTCCAGTTCTCTTTGTGGTCGTGTAGTATCTACGATTACAATACATTGAAATATTATAAATCTGATCTTAGGAAATTATCTTTTAAGACAAAATCATCTTAAACCTATAACGGCATTCATCTATTTGTTAATATCCTTATTTTTACCAAATATTAAATATCTATAGAATGTCTATAATATTACTAATAGAAGTTTTATGAACAGAATGAGATTTACATGGTATAACTCCAGCGAATTTTTCCGGGTCGCTGTTTATCAGACGACCTTTCAGTGTTCGTCGACTATAGAATGTCTATAATATTACTAATAGAAGTTTTATGAACAGAATGAGATTTACATGGTATAACTCCAGCGAATTTTTCCGGGTCGCTGTTTATCAGACGACCTTTCAGTGTTCGTCGACCCACGCCAGTCGTGCCGATTAACGCCAATGTACGTCTTTTAAAAGGAGGCATTTTTGTGACTTCTTCGTACAATAATAATTCTGCTTTGTCGAATTCGCCGTTCCATTTCGACTGATACATTTTCTTGCACTTCTTTTTAGAAATCTAAAAACAGATTGTTCAATTGTTCAATTAATCATCGAATATCGTTCAATATTGATTTTTGGTAATTAAAACGTAGTACATTTTAGAAAACTATTTACCCTTGTTCCACAAATACTGGTCTTATGAACATAATCTGCTTCTGGAGCCACAAACGCTTTTCTTCTTTCTTCTAATTCTTGAGAAGGTATCAACCCAGGAAGTTCGTTGGTTCCCACTTTCTTTGCTTGCCACCAATTTGGATCTTTTTGATCAAGAACCTGTACGCACGTTAAACGTATACATTAGACAATACATTTAGATTTCTCATAATAACAAATACAAAACGATTTTTTTTTTTTACACATTATCACATGTTACGAGTCCGATGACTACACTATTACAAAATGCCTAGATAATTCTCAGAATGACCAATTATACATATTATATATCAAGTAGTATATTATATAATAATATATTGGTTAAAATCTTGTAAACAAAGCTTGAATTAAACGAGATAAATAATTATCTTGTTATGTTATTGCAACTATTAGACATTGAATTATTTATTTACAAGTAAATAGGTATTTATAATAAATAACAAACAATATGCACTTATTTACTTAATAATTCGCTTAGCCGACTATTAAGGGTATTTTATTATAAACACCGTTTGCCTTTTTGCACAAAACCTGGGCATTTTGTAAATAATTCAGTCACCGCCTCGCTTTACCTCATACCATAAAATAAAATGTTAATACACTGTAAGTGCACGTAACTAACCTGAAGAATATCTCCATGTTTAAATGTTAAGCCGATTTCTTTGCAAGGAATTAAAGTGTCTTCTGTTGGATCGTAATCAAACAATGCTCGCATGTAGGACTGTAAAGATAAAAATTTTTTTAAATGTTTCCATAAGACATTATCCATTGTCAATAACTCACTTGTTGAGTTTTGATTGTATTCTTATGGTAATATCCAGGAGAAATTCGAAACTGCAAAGTGTCATTACTACGGCTAACTTCATTTAACAAATCTTCAGGACTTTCAACTTTTTCGCCATTTACTTCCAAAATGACATCTCCAATTTTCAACAATCCTTGTTTTTCAATTGTACCACCCGACAAAATTCTTGCCACTATAAGATTTCCATTTTCATCTTGTTCAACAGTTAAGCCCTGCAAATTAAGATACAGAAATATATTATGTATATTATATATATATTAACCATTATTTTAAAGGCGCTTGTGATATACGTATCGACTTACTCTATTGTATTGATAATATTTCTTAACTTGGTAATAAATCTCAATATTTATTTTTTTTACATTGAAAATACAAAACATAAATATTTTTATATTTTACTACAAACTGATACAATAAATAATAAATAGTTAAAATTTTACACGTATTATAAATATAGTTCTGATCAGTAATGAATTAATAAACGTGAAAGTAACAAATAACAAAAATGTGTTCAACTTATAAAATCATAAATTGTAATTTAAGCAGAAACAGATACATACAATGTATACTTTAAAATTAATGTGTTACACGTTGTATGACATTATTATATATGAACCCATTTTATATTATGATGTAAAAGAAATTTTTGTGTATAAAACCTATGGTAAAAGAGGAAAAAAATTAAATAAAAATTCTTATTTATTTCGCAATATATATATCATTATTTATCAATTATTTAATATTCATATTACTATACGAGGTAACAGCATTAATGTCTTTAAATGTCAACATGAATTTTCTGATGTTGTATTAATGAAACAAAATTATAAATGAACATTTATTTAAATATTTGTATTAGGTGAAAATACATTGCAGTTTTGTTTTAAAACGGTTCATTGTTTATAAAATATTGATGTTTAGTTTTATACATTTTATATGACGTGTGAATAACATATTGACGTGTATAACTTTTGTATATGAATTTGTCGAACTCTGGATTTAAAAGCTGAGTGTAACGTATTACAATAACTGAAAAAGGAAATAATTTTCTTTTTTTTCTTTTAATTTTGCATCACAATTACTTTTATAATATTAAATAAAATAAAAATTTTGACGTATTGATTTTCATATTTTTGAGATAACATTATCTTACAATTAACTTGGAAAGTATTTTTTATGTAGGTTTTTACAAGTCAGAAAATGGAATTCTCTCTGATTATTATAATGATTGATAAACTGACTCTTAATTCAATGTTCTTAATGCTAAAATAACAGAGCGTTTGCAAGACAACGATAACAAATAACAAAAAATATTATAACCTTGAATTCTATAGTTTTGGTTCTAGAAAAGTAAAATTCGATATATAAAACACATAAAATAAATCGGTAACGATGGTGACCTGGGCACAAAACACTCACCAAAGGTTCGTCCGGTTTCTTCCGTAATCCGATAATTTTATACGTTTGTGTAGACATGTTAGTTCCGTTCTGTTGTCGAGGTGGCGACGGAGGTGTAGGAGGTAAATCAGACGTGTCAAATGTTTTTTTCAGTCTCTTCAGCGCTATTTTATCGTGTATTTCCAAAAGAACCTGAAAGAAGACATTATTCGAAAAAATATATACACATAATAAAAATATGTATTTGTAGCTGACCTTGAAATTTAACTTGGTGAATATCGACAGCAAATCCTTTGCCACGGGATTATTTGACAATTTACAGTGATGACACACTTCGATCAACGTTTGCTTTGAATTGTTGGACACGGGCTGGCACGTTTCGCACTCTTCCAAATAGTTTTGAACCTGTACGACATAACGAGTAACAACGTTAACGTTCCACATGGTTCACTCGAGTTAAATGTCTTAGTTTTTGCTTAGCAGTAACACATAACCGAGTGAAATAAATCTTAAACCAATACATGTACAATGTGTGCACGAGAAAACGAAAACGAAAAATTATCAATTATACAATACGGCACAGTTTGCGTTCCCATGGTGACATAATGTACGCAAAACATGTGACGGAAAGCAATGTTACATTTTTTTAATATCCACCAAAAACAATTGACAAAATAAGTCGAAATCCATCGAAATCGCCAGGAAAAAAAAACAATTTTTTCGCGAAAAAATTGATTATTTCTGATTTCTAATTCACAGCGACTCGTGTTCATCATTGGGGTAACAACTATCGAATAAGTATTTACCACCACATTTCATTCGTATTTTAATGTGCGAAATCGTTCTTTTTTTTTCTTTATGAGCACTTAACTGAGTCGAGTATAGATAATACGTTCGAAAATATACCTTACCTATGACGACAAGACAAGACATTAACGAGTTAAAGTAAAAATAGAAAAAAAATCTATACATTTTATAGTTATAATATAATGTATAATTTATTTATAATATATTTTTTTTATTAATTTGAAAATTTAAAATTGTTTATTTGTATAAAAAAAAATCTAAAATGAGTTGAATGGGCAAAGACTAAACGTCAAATACTATTTTATTGTTATTTGCAGTTTATTGCATATGATAATATATAATATTTAATATTTTATATAATATTTACGATTACATTAAGACGTTTACAGGGTCTTCATAAATATTTTGTTTTTCACGGTTTTTTTTTATTTTGTTACTAATTAAAAATTGTTTATTTTTAACTTTTGACGTTGAAAAAACAGAAAACCTCAATTGATTTATGTTCTTGTCATTGAATTCTGTGCTTTGAAAATTTCTGAACTTATATACGACATCGGTTCCCTTTTACAGGAAGGAGAAAGTGTTCATGAAAAACCGACATATCATACAAGAAAAATATATTTAAGTGTTCAATTAATTTTTTCTCTCTAATAAGTATATATAATTCATCAATACAAAACTGCACCTTATCGTTTTCAATAATAATTTGCCATTATTATTCCAACGTTCATTTTTACACGAAATGATTTTTATTAATTTAACGCGCAATAAAAAGTTTTTAGTAATTTACCCAGCCTTGCAATGTAGGTAGGTACTGTTGCTATAATGTAATAATTAACAGGACTCAGATTCTGTAACGTTTGCTAATAATAATAATAATAATAATAATAATAATAATAATAATAAATAATCGTGACGATTGTACGTGTGTATATAATATATATTACGTATAATTTGCGTTCATTTAGTCGCAGCAAAGCAAATGGTCGACATAAAAAATTATTTATCACGACGACGGACCGACGAGTTTATCAATTATTGTTTTATTAATAAGTTTAATAAAGTCGACCAGTAAAATTAACCGATCGTTTCCTAGTCATCTTACACGTTATTTTTAATAGACAAGACAATAATAATATGTAGTCTTACTGCAGTAGAAATGGTTATTATTATTATTATTATTAATTTTTTTTCTTTTTATTCATAAACGTCAGAAAAATTCTAATCGTCAAACAATAACCTGCCTGCGTAGAATACGACATTAATTAAATACGAAAAATCGACAAAAAAATATTTAACGTTAAAAAATTTTTTAAAAAAAAAAAGGTAAAAAAAAAAAATTACGGCCGTTTAGGCCGTTTTATTATAACGTCCGTAATTTACACAAATGGCTTAAAAATAAATTACACTTTTTGAGGCGTTTAAATACAACGAGAAACGCGTACACCAGTCATACCCAATGTGTACTTAACTAGGAATTCGTTGCGTTTTTATCGCTTATTAAATTGTTAACATTTCGAAAATGCCTTGTAAAGTACGCGTGGTGTTAGGCGTGTACAATGAAAATGTACGGAAAATTGATGAAAAAAAAATGGGCGAAAAATTGTATTATTGTAAAATTCTTATAACTTCCTCAAAGAATTAAAGTTATTTTGGAAACAAAATAGCTATTGCTATACTGTAGGTATAGTATTGTAATACAGAAGTTTCCAAACTGTGGATCGTAATAAAATGTTCGATGAAAAATTTTCACACGAAAAACACGAGCTCTGAAAAAGAATTATTATATTAACCTGTTTGAAACTTTGAAGACAATTCAATAAAAACGAATTTCAACTGTAAATATTTTCAATGAATTTCTGGTTTTCAATTCAAAACGCCCAACGCTTTCTGCTAAAACCGCCATCTTATTCATACAATCTCGTGAAATTGGATTTTCGGTGTTTTTTTTTTTGCGCATTTCTTTAACAAACAAATCATATTTCATAAAACGTTTTTATATAAATTATCCGTATTTGGTCACATAAATCGGAAAGCTGTCACTAGTGGGTCACATCTATGAAAAGTTTGGGAACTTCTGTTGTAATATATTTTGTCTATAGAAATTTCTCGCGTCTAAATCACTGTAGCCAGTAATTGAAAATCACACGGTGGCAAAGGGGGGCAGCAGTTGCTGATACTTTAAATTTAAATGGATGGTGAAATGCCTATAGAATTTTCATAGCAATAGTCAATGTGTGTTTATTTTAAAAATAAATAGCTATGTGAAACAATTACCGAGGAATAGGTGTTGTACATATTGCAATATAATCGTTCAAGCAAGAGACATAAATAGGCGTGAATAAAATACCACATTTCATACATGACAATTTCGTTTTGGAAAATAAATAGTAAAGGCGCTCGTGTTAAAAGTTAGTGCGATTCGTGTTCGTATATAATACGTAGTGGCTAAAATAACGAATCTCGCACGAGTCAATAGTATAAGGTCGAAATTGGTTTGAAAATTGTTCCACACGTTTTTAATGTGACAACAAATAAACACGTTGTATTCGATACCGTTTTTTTTTTTTTTTTTTTTAATACAATATTCTATTCAACACGACTCACGGTTATCGAGTACTTCTTCGAAATTGCGTTTAATAGAATATTATGTCAAAAAAAAAATATCGATCTGAAGTATATACTAAAATACTAGCTGGTATTGAATGGACGGATGAGTATGAAAAATCGTTTTGCCCCGTGCCTCAGATTTCATTTTGACCGCGTGTCCTACGGAATTCTTTCACGCGGTGAAGCAATAATAATTTCGACGAAAACCGTCTCAATGAGAGTAGTGTGCGCTTCGAACGGAATTTTACGCGCGTGTAAGTTTTAAATCCGCGAGATTTTTATGCAGAACACCACGCGCGACGGTCTGGAAATGGTGGTAATTTCTCGGATGGCCTTATATATATTTTTTTTATAATAATAAGTTACAGCGTGTTTAAGTGTATAAAACGAATTTCCAATGCAGCTCAAATATAAATGAACTATTGGATTATATTTATGATCGGTATATTTCGTCAAATATACCGAAAGATAATAATGCGATTTTCAGCATTAATAGCGACTACTAATAATTGTCTTACATCTCGTGTAGTGTGGCAAAAACAAAAACAGTAGAGCTAAGTTAACATTTTTTTTTTTTTTTAGAAAAATTAGTTAAAGCGCTTCCGCATTATATTGTTTATGCGTTTTGTAGAATTTATCGTAAATTCTTATAGAAATATTTAAAATATTTATAAAACGATATTAGAAATGTGATATTATCGAGAAAAATCTTGATAATATGAGTGCGCGTTATTGGAAAAAAAATTGGGTAAATACGACGTACGTGAGAATATACGACGTGAATGCGCGTCAACACGAGAGTGAGGAAAAAAAAACCGATTGTTTTTCCCACCTTCCGGACTTTTTTTTGGTAATAATTTACGACAATCGAAAAACGAATTCGTCGTATACGCGGAAGGGCGTAGCCCGTGAGAGCGACGCCTATTTTTTGTTATTATTATTATTATTATTATTATTCGCTGTACGTGGATTCGCAGCAGTGACGGTTTTTAGATGCGTTACGTTCAGCGGTATTGTAATCGTTGTAAAAATATGAAATATCGCACGACCGTCTACGATAACATTCACAGTGGCTCAGATACGTTTTATTTTTTTTTTCTGTTCGGGTTGAAAGGAAGAGTTTTTACAATATTTTTGCTTCTACCGAAATATCGTTGTATTTTTTTTTTTTGTGTTCGTTGTTACGGAATCACGATAAATTCGTTAGTATTGCGTACGACGAAAACGAGCTTTTATCCGGGGACGGGACGTCGTTATCACGCGGCGCACTCTCTCCTAATACGGGATTTTCGATATTATCCCCGTTGTGTGAAAAAATGCCGCGCACGAACACTGGACACGATCGTAACTAGACGACAGGAGCAAACGTTTCGATTGCAATTCATGTGGAGGCAAAGGAACCGCCTTCAAATCCACCGGTAGGTCTGTGCAACGTAAAAGCGCTCGGGATAGACTTATAGCGTCGTGAAAATAACGTCGCGTAACGTTTTAACGCGAATAACGTCGGCGCGGGCGGGTAAAAATCCGCGGCCGATTATCGTGGAACGTGTGCGGCGAGAGGACGGTACCGACTATAACCGGCGGTGTGTGTGTGTCAATAATTACAATTGTAAAACGGTAATATGAATTTGCGGGGGTGAGCGGGGCCCCCTCACCACACACGTCAACGCATACGGACCGTTGTGTACGGAAAAAACGTAGCACGCGGTGCCGTGGAAAAACGACACCGCGGAGAGTAGAAATAATGGCCGAGGGACCACGGCTGCCTGTTACGGTGACGCGCGGTTAACAAACAGAAACGCGCTCGTAGCAACGACGGCCGCGTAACAACAGTTGTAAACGCGCGCGCGATATCAACACGAACGATGGGGACAGTGGTCGAGGGAAACAATTATGAAAACGAGATTCGACGTTGAAAACGAAAAAAAAAAGATAAAAAGAGATAAAAGAACAAACGTAATATTACTTGTCCGGCACGTACGTCGGTAAAACTCGTGCGCGGCGACACGCTTTTTTTCTTTTTCCGCCGGTGACGACACACACCGACTAACAACAACGCGTTCCGTTGACGGGCGTGTACACACGACGAATGGAACGCGCGCGAATTGGGACGCGCGCGTATAAAGCGGAATTGAAATTCGTTTACTCGGCCGATCCGCGCGCCGGCGAAATATTATCCCAAAGCGTCGTTGGAACGAAAAAAAAATGTCTGTTATAATAACGGGCGCGCGTACACACACACACACAACAATACGTTATACGACGCGTGGGCGGGAAACGCGCGTGCGGACGACTCCGACCACCGGTAGTAATACACTGACTGTGTTGTTGTGTTACGAAACACAGTCCGTTCGACTCGGTCTAGTGCGGTGGGAGGTGTGGTGAAGCGGCGGCGGCGGCGGTCGGATGAGGAGGAGGAGGAGGAGGAGGAGGAGGAGGAAGAGGAAAAAAAAGAGAACTGGTCGTCGAGTGACGACGACGACGACAAGTGTGTGCGTGGCATAAATCGGACGACGCGGCGAGAGGGGACCCCTCCCCCCATCTACAAGAGGAATTATTTTTTTCGAAAAACGCCGCCGCAAGTATTTTTTGTCCGCGGCGGTGCATGCATTACTCCGTTCTGTTGCTGCTGCTGCACACGCCGTCGTACAGGTGGTTTTTTTTTCTCCGACGGAGACCAAGACTCAAAGAGTGGAAAAACGACGCGCGCGCGCGGGAGGGGGAGGTTCGTGGTGGTGCCGTGTTGTGCGTGCAATCATACAATAAAATACAATAACGTAATAATATTACACACGTATACACTCAGTGCCGGAATTGGAAAATTAAAAAAAAAAAAATTTTAAAAAATTAGCGTTCTTCACAACGATCTCACACGTGAAGGATTTCTCGTCTTACCCCCACACACTACCCAAAATTATTCGTATTGTTTTCATCGTCAAATTATTTTACAATATAAATAATATATATATATATATATATATATATACCGGCAATTACAACGAATATATATATATTTATTTTTTCAAACTCGTCATTTATTTTAATAGAAAACAAAAAAATTAACATTCGCGTAAAAATGTACTCCGTTTAATTGATTTTGAACAACTGTTTGTAACATTTTGCGTCTCACTCACTCACAAAATACCATACGCCGACACACACCGTAAATATTATATAATAATGACGAATAGATGAATATATTCTCGTTGCGAATAATCATAAAGTGAATTCTTTAAATAGTTTTTATTATTATTATTATTATTATTATTATTATTATTATCTCGTTCAAATTTACGAAACGAGAATTTCGATTAGAATTTTAAACGCGTTCTGTCGTTTCGTTCTGATGACCAAATAATTCGACGGAGTACTACTACGCGTATGTTCGAGCATTACGTATACATTTCTTGTAATCCGAAAATCGACGGTGTACCGCCGGAGGATTTATATTATATATATTTTTTTTTTTTTGTTATTCTCTTCTCTGTTTTCTCGTTACTCATTTAGGTATTATTGTTTTCCTTTTCCGCCGCCGCCAGAAATCTATTGTCGTATTGTTGTATTAACTACTACACAACGACAATAGCGTTATCCGCGTAGTACACAACACACGCGATAACAATAACGACATGTCGTGTGTTCCGTGTCGGCGATCGACGACCTGATGCGCGCACGTTGGATGGGGGGAAATACCACGACCATCAAACACACACCTTCAACGGTGCACTATGCACAAGTGACGTGTAAACTTCTTCATCCGAAGTTCAAAACTTCAAAGTAACCGATTCGTTTTGTATCGTAATAGTGTACGCTCCCCGACCGCAGCGTGTGTCGCCGCACGATGACGGGCGACGTAAAACCAGCCACTGCGTGTCTATTACAGAGCGAATAACAATTTTAGAAAGCGACAAAAAAAAACCGGAGTAGCGAACCGCGGATCGTCGTGAATGTCGCTTAAGCGAATTTACTTGGACAGAGCGTTGAAGAGTTTTGCATATCTGAAAAAAACGACCGGACGGATCGGATCGAAATTTAGCACACACGTAGTTACAACGACGTAGACCCGATAAAGGGATTTTTTCAAAAATTTTTAAAAAATCCGGTTGTAAACCGCAAATCGTGGCCACGCGTTTACGCACATTAAATAACGACTTTTCTCCGTCTCTCATTGCCAGCAGCCACCCAATGACCCGAGTATTTTGCTCCTCGGTGTCCATTTCACCACGGCTTCCTCGATTAGTCGTCACCGTGTTTCGCCAGCTTACAATCTCTTACGTTTTCACGCGATTGTACCAGCATTTTCTCGAGCGTATTTCTTATCGTACTCGGGGTGGTTAATCCTCCGTGTCCCTGGCCTCTCTTAACGCCGAACACTCGACGACCACCACGTAGGATTTTTTTCCCGAATACCGTAACCCAAACTTTTTCACGTCCATTTTCGTCTCCGTTCGAAATTCGCGCGCATAACATAACGAGGGGCGTATCGTATAATATAATAATATAGTCAACTACTCGTTCTTACTGACACTATAGTTCGGACTTAATAACGTGATCTTGATTTTAGAATATAATATACAAGACCGTTGTGAAAACATGTAAACATTCTACTACTAAAAAGTATAAAACAGTTCGCGTAGAGCGTGTCTGATAAACAGTTATGAAATCAAAGGAATAAATAAAAATATCCAATGGACGTATTATTTACACCGAGAATACTGTTCCGAAGTGCATTCGAATTGAAATTTTAACCCTTGATGTGTTTTCATAACAATGTACACGAGTCATAATAGTACGGTTTTCTACACTCGACGAGTCAAAAAGTTTTTAGGCACACACTTCGCACGAGTATTTTCACCCGTGAGAAAAATTCGTATAACACTCATCGGATCGTAATACATTATTATTACATTATTATTACGGGTTTACGCTGCGTATACAAATAATCGCATCGATTTTGTCCTTAATTGTTATATAATGAGAACGTTATAGGTTTCGACATTTTTGTTACAACTCATTATTATCATTTCTGATTTATTACTCGGTAAATGTTACATTTCTCTTAGACCATTTAGACGAGCGTACATTACCTACGAATTACAATAATATGTTTAATGAAAACGTTTGTTTTCATAATTTTAAAACATAATACTATTCGGATTGGAAATAAGAATTTCCATAGATAGACAATTTTCAACAATTTGCATTCGATTTTATTGTTTATTTTTATATCGACGTCGAAATTCTTAATGGACTCGGTTCGTTTATACTTAAGAAACAGTGTTGATTATCGATTAGAATGAAACTGATAGACCACTGATGTGCGTTTAAAGCGTTAGTCTATTGTATAATTTTAATTCACATTGTCATTTTCCAAAATTTAAACGGCAAACGGGTGGAAAAAAAACTAACAACGCTTTTGAAATATTGTTAAACTTTGTATTAAATTTTCTGGTTTTCGATCCTGAATATAAAACGTTTTAATTTTTAAACATAAAAAAAAAATCGAAAATTTTCGATATTTTCAAATTTTGGAGAAATTATATGCTTTTAAATAGTAGTTTTATATTTTATAATCTTTTAATATTTTTCAACTCGAATACTTTACTGCAAAATAATATCTTTCAATCTATATTTTTTCTCCTAAAAAATATTGATAAAATATTGAACACTGGCCAGTCTACATCCGTTATACTGCACATTGTCAGTATCAAATTTATTTTACGAAATTACAAGCATTCTAATAGAATTCGTTTAATATAAATTTTTAAAATACGTACACTATACCCATAGGCGCAATTCGGATTAAATTTTTGGGGGTGATAGATGCTAATACCCATGACATAATATCAATATATCATAAGTTACAACAAGTAAAAATTCGATGACGTAATTAAAAATTTGGTGGTGCTAAGCACCTCCAAGCACCCACCAAATTGCGCCTATGACTATACCTACGCCTTGGTTTAAGCCATTGATTTATATAAAATAAATGTCTATAATTACAATATACAAATGAATTCACCAATAAATGGGAGCAAATAATAATAATAATAATAATAATAATAATAATAATTTTACGATTTACAAATACGAATAAACTATGAATATTACGCGATTTCACACAAGAAAAACGATAATTATTCACGAGATTTAGAAACAAAAAAAAAAAAAATTTGATTTACACGCGATTTTTATAAAATGATTATATACGAAAGAAAAAGATAAAACGTGAAAGGGATACGGTGCGGCTGTAACGTATACGAAAAAACAAATTTCGCACAAAAATATAATACACATGATGAGCTACGACAACGATTTAAAAATACGCGACGACGAATTGGAAACGATAATATGAGCGTTGGCCATTTGATAAGTTATTTAATATTGAATAATTAAGCAATTAACTTATTACTTATGAAATAATTAACTTAAAGCTGATGGAGTTATTTCAAAATGTTTTTCACGTACGTATAAATAAATAACTGATAAACATTTGAATTGTTTTTTATTCTTATATTTTAAGGATTAGGAAAAAAAGGAAATTGTAAAAATCGAATATGTTAATAATTTCATCGGGTTTTAATAAAATATTTTTGAAATTTATCGTTACGCTTTTTTAGTGTTACATATATATAAAAAAAATACAATATTAAACCGATTTGCTCAGAATCTAAACTAATTTTATAATATAAAACGATTAAATAACGTGTTATTCCATGGTATCCATGCCTCGTACTGTATCACATTATAGCGTATTATATAAATTATTTTAAAGGCAAATATATAGTTTTTTTTTATATAAATAAATAATGAATTAAAATTGATGATCTACTTACTGGATTATTTAAATTCGTTGATTTATAACTGTATATTAACTGTTACTTTCAGTAAATGCCATGATTTATTAAATGTGCTAATCAAATTATTATAATTTATTTATTCTTACGTTTGTAATGCCTAATACGTTTTGAGAAATGTATATAACGCTATTGCCTATTACGTTTTATATTAATATTCACAATGCAATACAAATGATGAATTTCTGAAATGCCAATTATATTCAATTATATGTAATTGATATTCACGAGATGTTCAATATTCTAAACTACTTTAGTCTATTAAATTGTTGTACTCACTACTGATCGTTTTTTTCTTCAATGTCACACAATAATTATTATTTATAGTCGTTGAATTTTAAAAATATATTGTTATTGTTTCGAACATATTATTACATGGAATTAGTACAACAAAAATAAAAATTATTGTGCAATGTTTCCTTCCTTGATAATAAAAATGTAAATATTTTTAATCGCTAAAATAACTTTTTTTATTTTTTTACACGTATATTAAATGTACGAGTACATATTGGTCTCAAAAACGAAATATAAAATATTTTAAAATGTACATTAAAATGACGTATTGTCAATATTTTTATTAAATGGGATTTAACACATTCTATTTAATTTCAAACAATTTTTAAAAACTAATTATATATATATATATACAAATAAAAGCGATATATTATATGTGTGTATGTATAAAAATTATATAATAAATGCTTAAAATATCTCAAAGAGAAAAACTTTCACCGTTCCAGTGCCAGGATCTACCAACATAGATGCATATACCTGTCCTTTATATTTATAATATAACAATACTCGATATTACATTTATATTGTTAAAATAATATGAATTACATGATGTGATTATATTCAAATCGTAATGCGAAATCTATAAGAGTTCATTTTTTCGTTCCAACTTAATATATTTGTGTTAAATTAATATTTCTATACATATATAATAATTCTGTACTTACGTTTATTAATTGATTATTAATATATTTATAAATTACGCAATTAAAACAGTCAATGAACGGTAAACAAGTGTTAAGTAACTTAATAAATTATTTTATATGTAATTGGCGATTGGCGGCACTGATTTTAAGATAAATCGATGTTTTCGTATTTGCACAGCGTACAGTATATCGCGCGAGACGAAATTATTCCAATTTATTCAAACGTGCTTCCGTCGATTTCGCATTTTATAAATTGAATAAAAACACGTCGTCATAATGCGATTCATATTTTAACAATATAAACGTTTATTTTAGAAATATACGTTATAGACAAAATAAGAAAGAAATACATTTATAAAACTCGGTGTAAAAACGTGACGCCTGAATCGTAAACGAAACAAGTTCGAGAAATCGTGGTATGGGCGTAAAGTGCATGATGTCTACTCAACTATGTATACAGATTACTCCTTTGTCTCGGTATTTTACGTATACGGTTTCTTTGTGTATTATATTTCATTAGTTTTAAAAGTACATGAAAACATTACTCGTATTATGTGACAAAATACCCGTTAGACCGCGGGTCGATGCGATACGATCTTCGTATTACAATAAGTACACTGTTAATTTGGTTTTTCTTAACCGCTTAAGAGAGAGAAAATACGAATTATATAATAATAAAAATAATTTTGTCTTACATGTTAATGTCTTATTTGTTCGTATTTTATTGAATAATAATCAACTCTTCGTAGGAGAAAATAAATTGATTATAATATCCCCCCGACTTCGGAGAACAGTGATATAAGCATAGTGAAAATCGTCACAAAAATATAATTACGACTTACGAATGTCGGTAGTAATAAGACAAAATTTAATATTAAATTCGATTTATAGCAAATATTTTTATAAAATACATTTTTTTTTTTTTTACATTATGATAACCTAAAAGAGTAGTGTTCATATTATTTTGTTTCGAGTGAAAATATTACCTATAAAATGGGTAGACGTAATTTAGATTGAATAAAACTCGTCTATTATATATTTTCGTTATTTTGTACATCATAAAATTGTTTCATAATTTAAATGTTAATAAATTTAAAATGAAATGCAATACATAACTATATACTTAATATTATATTATAAACACAAGATGATTGATAGTTAAACATATTTTATTATATTTATATTGTATTAGGTTACGTGTTAAACAAGACATTTTTTTATGATGTTATGGCATTATAATAATTGTATTGTTTCGTTTAATCAAAAAAAAAAAAAAATAAATAAATAAATAAAACGATATCCAATAACGCAGCGATATTATATCAGCTGCTATATATATATTTTTAACGTAATCTTAAAGTGAAATTTAATAAGAATTTATTATTAGAAAATATGCAATAATATACAACGCCTCAGGATATATCTCGCTCGTATAATATATATATATATATTTAATATTAATATACATATTATAAATTATACGTATAGTAATTTATATTACTCGTGGTGGTGTGAGATTAGCGAATGGATTATGTAATTATAGACTTGCGTGAAAAATATGCATCTATCACTTCTCTTTTCGTCGACAATTTTACGATCAATATATATATATTTTAAATTACTTTCGTTAAAAAAAAATTAATATTTTTCATTGCATTATTAAAACCCGTAAAATATCAATTAAAATGTAAGAAATGAGAGCATTTTTTGACCTCGGAGGGACAGCGATTTTTTTTAAGTGGTCAGTGCTTCCATATAAAACTTCTTACCAAGTTTCAAAACTTAAGAATTTTTTTGTAAACACATTGGCTGAACTATATATATATATATATGTACAATTGTGTTTTTCTTTTCACTTATATCAGTGGGGCATATTAATGGTGAAGGCGATTTCCACACCCAGAGAATTTTTTTAAAACTAACATTTACAATGACATAATATATTATTTTATAGTATAAAATTATTTAAATAGGTCAAAGTTTATTTATAAGCATTTTGTATTGATTTATAAAATTATTTCATTATACGTAATTACACCCCGTTCTATCAAAAAATAAAATAAGGTAACGAACTGCGAGGGATGTCGTGAATGTAGCTTAAGTGAATTACTTGGATAAAAATTTTAGAGTTTATTGTTATCACTATACATTTTGAAGCAATGTTAATTGATTGCATTCGACAAAACGATCCTGAACGGAACATCGGTGTAATACAATTTGACGAAAATGTTGTAGTGGTTATAAAAAAAGAAATTTTGAATTAAAAATTTTTAAGATTTTTTTGAATTCAATTGAAGTAAACATATGTCTGACATTGTTTTAAATTTTTAAGCCTTCAAAAATTATATCTCTTTTATGAATTATAAATTCCTTAAAATCTACAATTGCTATAAATAGTCCAAAATTAAAAGGAACAATTTGTAAAAATTTGTTTCGTTATACAGTACAAAGTTACATATTTGTTGAAAATTT
The DNA here is from genome assembly GCA_032441825.1 of Chaetogeoica ovagalla. Taxonomy (NCBI): domain Eukaryota; kingdom Metazoa; phylum Arthropoda; class Insecta; order Hemiptera; family Aphididae; genus Chaetogeoica; species Chaetogeoica ovagalla. The sequence goes on along the minus strand of CM063749.1, from coordinate 79,412 downwards.
TCGATCTCTATGACCATTAATTTCAAAATTACGAAGAAAAAACGATAATCGATTTTAATGAAATTGCGTTATTAATAAAATTTCGATAATTTTTTCGGGCGTTTTAAAAAATGAGAAAATCGAAAAATTACTTTTTTAAAGTACCGATTAGATGCAATTTTTTACCGGAAAATAGTGCTACACGTAAATATACGGAGTACTCCCTATTTGATGAAATTTTTAGACACAAACATGAAAGAAGAAAATAACACAGTTTTGTAAGTTCTCCACTCAGAATCTAATATATATACGTCACTGATTTATTACAAAATGTTTGATCGAAAACCAATAAATTCGACTTACTTTAATCAAAGATTCCACGGCTGGATTGTCCATCAAAGTTTTTAAAAATATTATATCAGTCTCTTTGGCCTTAACACGATTACTGACCTCGTCCATACTGTCTCGAAGATACTGAAATGCAGCTATAACAAACAAAATAAAGATCGTTAGAAATTATGTTACCTAACCTAAATATTATTACTTTATCAATATTGGAAAAAAAATGGAAATTAATTTCACGTGTCGGCAATACAAACACACGTTTATTTTTAAATTATGTATAATATTTGCGTAGAATTTTTTTTTTTTTTATTTTTAATTCAGTTACTTGTTAAATTTGTTACAATTGAAGACAATAATAATAATAATTAAAAAAAGAGACTTTTCAACGGAAGAAGTTAATGTGATAAAATGTGATATAGTATTCTTTTTAGTATTTAATAGATATTAACATTATAAATTACTATAACGTAGTTGTGAATAAATAATATAATATATTTGTACGTACAATAGTAATGCATAAGTAATTATAACGAAAAACGTAAAAATATCTAATAAATAATAAAATTAACGCGACGAAAAATGAACTAAACCGTAATTGGACGTTTTGGTTTCGAAGCGTGTAATTTTTTATTGGAACTAAGTAAATACGTACTAAACTTAAACGTAACAAACAAAATCATAAGTAATACGTTTTAAACGATAGCAAATGGGATTGTACGTCGCCAAACGCAGTAGGCATTCACTACGCGAGTAAATGCGAAGTTTTATCATAATATAACGACATGACATGACATTATTATTACGCAGTTTTGTACGTCAGTGACATTGAACCGAGTCGTATCATTTAGTATTTTATGGATAATTTAAGGACGGATAACAGGAGAACGTGCGGCTTTCAACTCGTCACCACGATAATCGGAATGTTTAAATTCATTTGTTTCCTTAACAAGGTGTAAATGATAAGATACAACGTGTGTTCACACATAATAGTACATAACGATAATTGCGGTATAATCGTGCTTTTAACGGATTTGTATAAACGGGATCAGGTATACTTCATACTTTTAATTTATTACATTTGAGAATTAGTCATTCGAATGGTTAATTTTTTTCAAAAACACTTATAATTCGTATGGATAAATAAACTCGTATACACGAGTATAATACAATATATAAAATATGAAACCGATCCGTGTTTCAATTATTCTATAATACGTAAATTCGCTACGTTATCAAATATCGTCGTGTGTAATATGTAATTTGTAAAACTTTTTTTTTTTTTCAGACGTGTTCATTATCTAAAAATGGTGTTTACCTAACCTTGCAAATAATACGTATGAAGAAAAAAAACATCTTTGTAAAACCAATACACATTTCGCGTTCCGCCTAAAGAGTATAATATTACAAGTGTATTACGCGCGCGCGATCATTCGTTTTTTAATAGTCTAAATCATGATTTAAAGTTCATAAATGTATCGTAATAAAATACCGAAAATATGTCTCTCGAATTTCATCCGCTATATTAAATATGTCTAACAATTATTATTGAAATACTATAAATTATTATTAGTGGTGTTACGAATCCAGGTTTTTGAAGTCGTAACCAACCCGAACCGAACTTCTTCAAACTATAAGGAATTTCAAGCAGAAGTTCAAAGGATTCAACTCTTAAGTTAATTCTTATAATATTTAAAACGATTAAATATCTACTCATCAGACATAAAAGTAAATTAGCTAATAATAATTAATTATTGATTCATAAAATTAATAACTATATATATACACAACAGAACATTATATTATAATTTAACATTGATTTAAATGTTGTACGTTACAGTTTTAGAAATTTTGCGACTAATTTTTCACCGGGTATTAAAAAAAAAAAGACAAAAACAATCCGTTTTTGAATCCTAACATGCTACGAATATTGATATGTACGAATAATGTTTGAATTTTTCGACTCGTGAAAAATTACATTCCATCAAAAATGTTTTCGACAAATTCAGATTGAATTTCGTTTTCAAACATTCGATATTCGAACCGAACTGTTTCTTGTTCACTTCGGTTCGAATATTTCTTAAATTATAAGCTCGATTTTGGAACAGTCTGTGACTTTACTGTAAATATATTACAGAAAAAAAATTCAATACTACGAATACATAAAATATTTATATATATATATATATACTATATTAGATAATAATTAATGTTTTACCGTTAATTATATTATAACGTTACACTATCCCCGCGTCCGTGAAGTCGTATAAGTATAGCAGTTCAAAACACAAGCAAAATATTTTGCCGGCCAAGTTTTTACAATTTTCAAATACTCGATATAGTTTTATAGCGTTAAAATGTTTTAGAGGAAGGAGGCAGGTAAACTTCGCGTAACACTCCTTTCCTCCGTCATACATTTGACGATCATCGTGGATTTAATAAATATGCGTTCAATTAACGGTTAAACGATTCGATATTATTTTATAATTCGCATAAAGTTTACGAGTTATTATTATTATTAATGTTGGTGCTATTTGTGAATTTTTTTTTTTTTTTTTTGTCAAGCCCAATCAATTAAACCGCTATTTTATCAATACTGTTAGTATTTCGATAGGACAAGAGTTCCGATTAACAACGCGCACGTGCAATCCGATAATTGACGTCGACAATATTAAGAGGACGCTATACCGAAAGTAAAATATATGCAACTCTGTGTAAAAACTAGTATACGGGAACATAAAATACCGGGGTTACAGTCAAAATAAAAGCACCAAATTTTGGTACCACGTAGAAGAGAACCTAATCTATGTCATAGCGTTTTTTTTTTTTTTATATAGTTATTTTAAATTAAGTAATTGACTATTAAACTTTAATGATTTTTTTTATATAAAATTGAAACAACTTATAAAAAAAATAAAAACGCTACGATATAGACTAAGTTCTCTTCTATATAGTTCCAAAATTTGGCGCTTTTATTTTGACTGTAGCCGCCCCGGTATTTTATGTTCCCGTAAACTAGTTTTTACACAGAGATGCATATGTTTTACTTTCGGTGTAGCGTCCTCTCAGCAAAACTCATTTCTTCCCTCCCCGCATTCATATCAGTCGGTTAATTTCGGTTTAAAATACTTACCTGTACACACACACTCGTCTCATTAGAAATGTGTCCGATTCGTCGGGAAATATATACACGAGTTGTCGGACGTAGAAAAACCCGTTACTTTACGAGAAAAAAAAAATCGAATACGATCGTGAGATTCGATTGATGAGTAAAAACGAGAAAGTCGTTGTATGTGGCTAAAACGCGACGTGGAAAAGTAATATTTTCGAAGGAAATATAATAACAAAGCTACAGTAGTATTGTACACATCGCGGTAACGGCTATGATCTCTACACCAATGGCGGAGATACTAGGCGAAAGTAAACGTGTAAAATACGTACACCCGTTACTTGTACCGGACGAGATTTAATTATTATAGATTTTTACACGTAGCGTAAAAAAAAAAAAAAAAAAAAATTGTGTTCCAACAAATACGATTTTATTTCAACGGAATCGCTATTGTGTGTGTACTATATTTGTTACGTGCAAAAAAAAAAATGTGACTTAAAACGGACTGTTTTGACTCGAAGGAATACAACGAACGTTCGCCGTATTTTCTTCGAAAATTATTGGAAATTACGATATAAACGAGACTTATTCCAAAAGAATTTTGTGGATTTCAATTCGTACCCATCATTAGACGACTATCGCCAATGCCGCCGAACGGTACTGCATTAGAAAAGAGTTAAGCGTCTGCGTTTACTGTCACAAAAAGTGTTTACCGACCAGTGTATAAAATAAAATAAATCGCGTTATTTTAAACACCGAATACGCACATTACATTGCTCTCCAGTCCGTTAAGATCAGTGGTACGTCTCCTCCTCCTCTTCCCCCCGGTCGCCGTCGTATGTACCATTGGTTTTAATAAATAAATACTCATACCGGTTGGTGATCGATGCAAACATCTCCTTGAGTGTGTGGAAATTTTTGTGTTTATAACGCGAGGTGGGCGAAGGAAAGAGAAATCGTTTATTTTTTTTTTTATTTAAATCCGAATAAAGAACGAAATAATGGAACGCTGTTTTTGTTTTTTCAATAGAATTAATTATTTATACAATTTTAAATTTTACGAAACGTATACATAATATAACATACCTACGTGTCATTGGTTTTACTACGATGCGAGAGCATTTCGACGGTATATTAATTAGTTTATATATATAATTGGTCGAAAATAAAAACACTAATACACACGCCAAAGGTTTTGGATAGGAAATTTCATTCAAACGATGTTTGAAACCGCGGTGGTAATTTCTAAGCATTTTGCATTTTTTTTTCTAAAAAAAAACTACCAATTTTCGATTAAAACGCGTCGTTACGTTTTAGATATAATAAACACTTCTCGTTGTTTTTTTTTAATTTAATTTAGTTTTTTTTAACGATAATGTAGTTGTTTTCTTTCACGATTTCGTATTGAACTTTTGTATTTTCAATAAAAATTTTTTTTTCTTTATCGTTTAGATTTTCAAACGCCGAAAATTTAGCCGGCATAACCCGTAGAAATTATATTTCTTATATTTACACAATAATTACACTCCGGAATTCGAACATTTGATTACCTTCGATAAAACTATTTATGTGCAATAAAATATTATATACTACGATTTTAAATTTCACGTGAAAGGTGATAATCGATATTTATTTTCATGTTATAAATATTTGACTAAAGTAATTTGAATTCGATATTATTATTTGGCAGAAAAGCAGCTGAGATTGTCGACTTTGAAAGATTTAACGTTGAAATGTCGCTGATTAGTGTCGAGAAAATAAAATTCGAATAAGACCGCCCAACGCCTCGCGTATAATTTTCAATACGATTTATCTGTTGCCATAATTTAACTTAATTTAGGGATAATTTCGTAAAAAAAAAATAATACAAAAAAAAAAAAAAATGATAGCCATGTGTTGTACATATTGTTTAAATGAATAACTCGTATAAAGATTTTAGAGTTTTGCGTTATTACTATAAATCTGAAAGCAATGCATTTGCGATAAAACTATTCCGAGCGGAATTTTGGTGTAATATTATTTATTATTAAAATTATTATTATTATTGTTTACATGATTTACGATTACCCTTACATTTTAATATAATTTCTTACAATATTAGCCTATAGGTAAGAGTTTTCAAAAATTGCGAAATTACATACTTGGTAAACATTTCAAGACTCTATGACCGTTAATTTTGAACAAACGTAATTTTTCACAAAAAAAAAAAATGTAAAATACACTATACTTCGGAAAAATTTGAAATCGTGACAAACGATTTTCAAGATATTTTTCGAACATGTATAATTGATGTAACGTACGCGTTTGAATTAAAATTAAAATTGTTAAGCATTAAAACCGAAAATTACTTCATTTATGAATTGGATATACGTCAAAATATATATGATTATTACAAAATAGCCCTGGGAAATGTATTTGCATTTTGTTTTTTTTTTTACATAGTAAAAATAAAAATTTGCTTCCGTTCAGAATATTATTAAATTATTATTATTATTATTATTATTATTATTATTATTATTATTATTATTAAGTTAGAGTAGTTAAAAGTGAATTTACGACGAGTATCGTATAAATGATGTGCAAAAATTAACACTCTCGCTTTTGGAAGACGACAGACGAAACGACTGTCTACCCAGTGTTGAACATTATACGCGTTACGTAGTTAGGTACCGACGATAGAATGTTCGTCGCCGTGGTTCCGGACGGAATTAAAAAAAAAAAAACGGAAAAAAGTTAAATCGGTGATAAAACCGACTCGTGTCGTCCGTACCGTTATCGTGGACCGTTTTGTGCGCAGTCGTCGACGACATCTGATCCGTGCTGGCCAAAAGTTCGCGTCGGTCCGATTTGTTTTTGCCGCCGAAAAACACCATGTCCGTTTCGCCGTGACAATACACACAGCGTATAAAAATAATTAACGCTTGTCGTCGGTCACGATTAACGGAGATACAACAACGCGTTTAACGATAAAACGAGAGAGAGAGAGAGAAACAAAGAAATTCTTTTTTCTACAATTATTCGTTTACGTTCCAGCGAGCGTGTCGTCGTCGTCCGAATAAAAACGAAAAAACACACGTGTAAACACGCGCGCGTGCGGCCATACGTCGGTACGCGTCGACGAACGTGCACCGACTGCGGGTACGGTGTTTGCGGTGTGTGCGTTAGTCGGCCGCAGAAAAACCGGGTGAAGAAGACGCCGTGACGGCCGACGGAAATTCCTCGTCGTCGTCGTCGTCGGTCGGTCGCGCTTACAACGACGATAAGTCGCCCAGCGTATACGCGTACACGTACACACACACGCCACACAGCCGGTTTGGCCGGATCGTTGCGACTCGTTTCTCGCCGGTGTAACCGCCGCCACCTCCTACGTTTTACGGAGAAAGGAACAACAAAACGCGTTGGTAATGAAAAAAAAAAAAAAAAATAAGAAATTAATATATTCCGAGGGTTTGGCCTGTACAGTGTACGCGGCACACATACTGACTGCCGTGTACGTCACCGTATTCGAATCGAATTCATATTATCTTCTTCTTCTTCTTCTTCTTCACGTTGACATAGCGTAATACCGTATCTGCGGAGCAGTGGCGTATTCAGAAATTTTTTTTTGGGGGGGGGCTGATCATTTACAAAAAAAAAACCATAACAACTGCAAAATAAGTGATTAAAAAAACTATATTTAAAATTTTTAAACAAAAAATTATTATTTACATCATATTGTTAATTTTAGTCGTCTAGCTTTTCCACAGCTTTTGATACCGATAAGCATGATGTTGTACACGTTTTCTGTCTTTGTGATATTATAGTTTGGTAATGGAAACAACGTACTATGTCGTATTGCAGTATGGTGCCTATGTATATTATATTATTTAATTAATTAAATAATAATTTAAGATTTCCTGAAATTTCGGAGGGGGCTGCAGCCCCCTCAGCCCCCTCCCTGGATACGCCACTGCTGCGGAGACTGTGATCGGTAGGCGCGGCGCATCGAAAACGTCGTCTGCGTTTCGATGCACAGAGGTCAACGATGTCGACATTATTATTATTATTATTATTACCAAATTTAATATTAAATTTGAATATTAAACGGTTTTCGATCGCGCCTATTCTTATTATTTCGGTTGTATTTAATTTTCTAGAAAAAAAAAATAAATATTTATCGCGTGTTTTATCGTAACAAAAGATATTTGTATTCGTTTGGCCGGGTAATTATTATTATTATTTTTTTTTTTTAATGCTTTTCACATTGTTTTTCAGATTGAAAACATGTCGAAAATACCGTTGAAAACGAATTTGCATCTTTAAAAGCATAAAATTACATTTTTAAAGTCAAGGATGGATTTTTTATTTTTATTGTATTTATATATCCTATTGATTTGGAAGAAGAAGAATATATATATATAGATATATATTTATAGAAGCGACAGAATTGAATTTTTCCAACGTGCTAAAAATCGCCCGGCTCGTCGTCGACGGTTTATTTTAAAATGACAAAACGAAAACATAAGTGGTTGTCAAATATATAATTTAAAACGACCTCGCCGTTACGAATGGCCATTTTGAATTTATAGAAAAAAATAATTTCCAATTATTTTGTACCGATAGAATTTGTTCTTTCAAAATCATATTTTTATCATTATTTGTAATCGAAGTTTCGTTAGATCACCTCACGCATAAATAACCACCTGTAGTATATTATATGATAGGAATTTTTAATTTAACAAATTCTTTCGATATTTCAATTACTCGTCGTATACCTCTAATAAATACAAATAATACAAAATAATAAACCGTTATTTTATTATTTCTCGCGTACATACACCAGTTCTCTCGTGTTTCGGTAAAATTCGATTTCATTCACTATATCGTCTTCTGCAGTCGTTCACCGCAATAATCAATTATTTACTTTCTTTTTTTTTTTTTTTTTTTACAACGCCGAGGAAATTCTACGCAAATTTTGTTGTATGTTGTAACGCATTTTTGTCGTCTCGCATCACTATACGTACTATAAAATATATGAACATATCTCTATTGAGATCCCGGCGGGCATTTTTCGAGACGTCCTATAGTTTATAAAAATGTAATATAACGTGGTCATTAACGCGGACCGCAAAACCAATGACAAATTATGAGTATCCGTACGCGTACAGACAAAGCATATATTATTACACTGATATGGTTTAATAAAAATTTTCAAAGTAATAATATAATATAAAAACCACAAAACAAGTAAATAATCGAGGAGGGAAAAAAATCGGATTTAATTTTCCGAAAATAATACGAACGAAGCGAGTGAACGAACAAACGAGCGTATCACGTACAAAACGCGTAATAATAAAAACAACGAATCAAAAAAAAAAAAACGTATTAATTTAAATTCTGTAATAATATTCTGTGTATTACTTGGATATAAATCTATGATCTAATTACAGTTATTAATCCGTAATATACTAAGATACATAAAATAGCAATTTTATCCATTGAAATGTATACATAATACCGTTAGAATATTGTTATGTATATTTAGATTAGACACGCATTCAAATTTTACTGTTTCATTTAATTACAACGGTATAAATAGAGTGAATAAAGATTACTACCTTCTCAACATTAATCTACATAAAATGTACAACTCGAAATTGCCAATGTTATGAACTCAGGCGTTCATAATAATTCTTTAAAATACAATAGATAAATAATTCAATTAAATTAAATTTAACGCGATACGTACGCCAAAAGCTTCATTTTGTTTTTTTTTTTACACGTATAATATCAAGTGAATAATTTCGTATATGATACGTACTTATTATACGAAAATTCCTGTGAGTAAAATGTAAAACTATCTATATCATACATTTCAATTTATATTGTTTACATACAGGTATTTTTTTTTCACAAATAAATAAAATAATTATTATATATATACGTTGATACACATGCATTAAACCCGATTCATGAATAATAATTTTTGTACTACATATTTGAAATATGTAAATAAGCGTATTGTTAACGCCGTGAAATAATTTTTGTTTTATACAATAATAATAATAATAAAAATAATAAAAATAATAATAATGAATAATAATAATAATAATAATAATAATAATAATAATAAGATTTAATCGCGAAACGAAAACGCTATTAACGTTATTGTCATTAAAATTATGTTACGTAACCGATATATATATATATATATATATATATATATATATATTAAAATAAGTCTTGGTATTTTTTCGTAGGTATTCGGCCATTGTGACAATACACATTAATAACAGTATGTTCGTTACCGTCGCGTATTATTTTTCCGTAAATCGTTCAAATAATCGTTTCTTTTTATATACGGAATCTCGTTGAATCATATTTTCTATATCTGTTAATCGTGTAATCCAAGTCGTTGTCGTTCGTTCGTTACCGTTTCGTAATATTATTGTTTCGCAATCTATTTGCATAATCGTTTTTTTATATATATATATTATATATTATATTATTTTATAAACATTACACATTATACCTTTTACATATGATCACGTGAATCATAATTGTTATGTTTGTAAATCGCATAATTATCTTTAATATGTACTTGTGATTCGTATATTGGTTCAATAATCTACTTTTTTTTTTTGTCGTACTCGTAATTATAGATATTGATTTAAATAGCGACTGGTCGGTCAACGTGTGTATTTATTAACGGTACCGTGAGTATTAAATTCATTACTCGTACTTAATGAATTTTTTTATATGTAAGCCGAAAACGGGCAATTTTTATATTAATCGGTAATTGGACCAGAAGGGTCGTGGTGAACAATAAAATTTGTAAAATTTTCAATTTGTATAATTTCATAAATAAAAATAAATAAATTATATCATGCATTACAAAATAATTAATTAATAATCCATACGCAATATCTTCGGCAACACGTGTTATTATTATTATTATAATTATTATTATTATTATTATTATTATTATTATTATTATTATTATTATTATTATTATTATTATTATTATTATTATTATTATTATTATTATTATATAAAGTATACGTATAAAAATAAATAATTTTCAACCGCGGTATAAATGAATATTAATGAACCCGTACGTGTTCAATGGTTCGCAACAACTAGAGAGAACTTTTAGCGGAAACGGTTAGAAAGGGACGTGATGTGTAACAAGTGAACGAAAACGAATAGTTCCTTTTTCACGTGTTGTGTGTGGGTAATAACAAAATTTTGCGTTTCATAATATGTACCATTCTGCTTAATACGCATAATAATATATTATACTTATTCACAACAAATATTTTTAAAAATTTTCGCCCGGAGACTGTAATAATATATATATATATTGTTTAGTTTTTCCTCTAAATAGTTGTCGACACGAAAGAAAGAAGATCAATTGTACTTCAGTTAAAGTCATCGATAATAATTTATTATAGAAATAATAAGTTCTTTAAGGTGTTGATACATATCGTATAACTAATATTACGTAGTGGCCTAGCTAGAATTTTATAATACAGGGGACTACATTTCACTCGGAGGTTTAGGTAAGTAATTAAAACTCTTGATGAATTAAACATTGATATGTAACTGTAACATAAAATATAATTACAAAACACCAAATAATCTTGATTGATTTAATTACGTTAACAACCGATGAATATAAAATAAACATATATATATATATATATATATATATATATGTATAATTAGATCATTGCGTAGATCATTAATTGAGTTGCATTCTTCCAGGAAATTTCGTAAAAAAATGATTTTACGACAAATGTACAGCATATAATACAAAATAAATGTGGTTTCAGAACCGATTTGGAGTACCTACAAAATTTTTAATATTTATTAAAAAAATGTAGAAAAAATCGATAAAAAAAATTATTTTAAAAATCGCGGTTCGTAGGGGAAGAGGAGGGCTCTTAGATCACCATTGGCTACCCCTCTGACTTACGGTACAATATTTTTATTAAATAATAAGAATCCTCTCATTATCCATTTACTGACATATCCAATGACTAATATTTAAAACAATATAATTACGTATTAATTATTATTTAAATTATATCCAATCATTTTCTACTTTTTTTTTTATAGTTGTGTCGTCTTCAGTAACTTATTTGCAACGTTATATATATATATTTTTTTTTTATTATTATTATACGATGTTTTAAATATTTTACGTATATTTATCGATTAATTGTATCACCACAAATAGGAAAAAAAATGTCGACTGAAAATTACGTATTTCATTTAGGACATTATGTTTAGCATGTTTTATTATTAACTACTGTGCCATAACAGCGATGTTATACATTTTACGCGAACAACTCGAAATAAAAATGTATAATAAAATTATAATACACAAATATAGTGTACCTATGTTTGAATATTATTTTTACGATAACCATAACAATTAACTTACTTTAAATTGTCTAGTTGAAAACTATATCATATATTATGTCTTATACATTTATGTTAACAATTATTTATGATTTGTTAAATTAACCATTTATACCAGATAAGTGTAACTAAAAAAAAAATATATTATTTTCATTTCTATTAGAAAAGTAAAACTCAAGAGGTTTCTACATTCGATCCCTTTTATATAATCCACCACCAATTGTCATTATTGACACTATGTTATAAGCCATAATATTATAGGTGTCTATACCTAATTGGCTTTATTGACATACATAAAATGATTATTATTATTACAATGTACGCATTGATTTATCTACAATTCACTTTTAAACTGATAAATATGCACGTAATATGAATATTAAATTGTAAATAAACAAAAAGTCCGTACGTTTCGAACCTTCAACCTATATAACAGACATTAATTTTGTAGTTTTGTCATGGCCCAAAAAAGTTTGTAGTCAAATTGTTTTCAAAACATTTCAGAAAGTCGATATAATATAGCGAACGTGCTAATTTAATATTATCGTATATTTTTACTCCGGTAATCGTTTAGTTATCGCTGCTTTCAATTGGCCATAACTGAGAATCATTCCGGTTGTCGAAAAAATTGTGATTATAGAAATAGTTGTTAAGATTATTCATAGTTAAATTCCTACGGTATCAAAAATAATAATAATAATAATAATAATAATGAATGTAGTAATGATCTGATTATATCAACAAAAGGAATGCCCGTCCCGCCGTGTAATCGATTTCATTGTCAAAACCTTCAATGACACTGAAAATAATTCAAAATGAATTTACACGGGGGCACATATATACGCGCATGACCTAATTTCTCGATTTTCCACAGAATACTTGTGCGCGTGTTAATATTAAAATATTATAAAAGATTAACGTAATATTATATAAATAAATGTATCGATGAACCGAACGCATACAAGTATGAAAAAAAAACGTATCCAATATAAATCGAATATGCGAGGTCAACAAATAATATGGGTACCTAGTACGGAGACCAAGAAAATTAACATTACAATCGACTGTCGCATTGTCGATTCAATTTTACTGAATTAAATGAACGCAGATAATATTGAAATTATGTGTTAGTCTTATTATTGTTTGCAAGAAACAACGACTAAAAAAAAAAAAACAAGTGTATAATAAAATATTCAAACGATTATAATTATTATTTTTTCGATCTCGATATATCACTTAGGGGTTATATATTTTTTCGATCTCGATATATCACTTAGGGCTAACTGGTGGGTCTAACGATGTTTTACACACTTGACCACCACCCAATAGAGACACCCGTTGGAAAATAACTAGGCGAGTAAAAAAAAGAAAAAAGAAAAGAAATTTGCAATTATTTCCATAGCTCCAAGACATCACCGACCAAATTTTTCAATGGAAAAATCCTTACCGCGTCGATACTCAACGCACTCAGTGAAACTCGTGGGGTGGATGTCTCAGACCAACGCTATTAAAATATATTTATTTGTTTCGACGTCATAATATTGTGATAATGTATTGTGTATTTCATTGGAATCGACGAACGTTTTTCAAGTACATTTTTGATTATTATTTTAATTCGACATCGGGAAAGTTAATAATTTTACGCCCGTTTTTAATGAAATTCAACGGTAGTTCCTATTCCTTCTAATAATTGAAAACGCGTCGAACGAGACATCATGACGTGTGCAAAACGTATTAATTGAAATCTCAAAAATGAGTATATATGTATATACACATGAATTATGGAGAATCGAAAACCGCGTTTTGTTTTTATTTTAATCAGGTTTCGGCGGGTCTAAAGCATTCGTTTTTGCTCGACATTAAATATAGAAAAGTGCTATATATAAATATGCCAATGTGATGTTATAACAACGCGAAATATGAAATTTGAAGGTGCTTATTTCTGTGGTTTTTTTTTTTTGAAAAACTCTTTTTATTAGTTTTTTTTTTGTTTTGCCTATTTCCAACTATGCGACGTTATAGTTATGAAAAAGGATTTTCAAGAATTCTTTCACTATATATATTATATATGGTCAGAGTAACGCGCGTTGTATTAAATCGTCATATATCAAAACCGAAAATTCTCACTTTTACGAAATTATACACACTTATAGAAATCTATAAACGGCTAATAAACGTGGGCGAGTAATAGAGAGAGACATTATTTATTTTTTTTTTGAAAAACGTTTTTCTACTCACCCAGTTTGTTCGACGACAACAGTTTTTTCGCGGCCGACGTTCTTTTGCACAAGTCCATGTTTCATGAAAACCACGGGAGTGGACGCGCGAGACGACGGACTTTTCTCGCGACCGGACGGACGACGACGACGACGACTACGACGATTACACGGGGCTGCGGCGGCGGCAATCGTAAGGATTCGGACGACCGCAGCCGTGTACCTACAGCGGGTAACGACGAGCGCACAACAGACATCCGACACCGCCGACACGCTGGTATTATTTTTCACCTTTTCGGCGGCGACGAGCGGAAAACCGAAGGCGGTTAGGTCACCGCCGGCACACGGAGGCGAGAAACATATTTATTTAATTAATTTTTTTTTTTTTTTAAATATAGAAAATTATATTTCAAACGATTTAACCGGATCGGGGGGGACATGCGTTCAACGGCGTGCGTGCGATCGACTGCGTCGTAATCGACACGACGTCTGACGGTGGAAAACACTCGATGACAAAAGGACGTGTGAATATTTTCCCAACGGGAGGACGGCGAAAAACGAAGAAAACAATCGATTTCCCAATAGATCGATACGTCGCGTTCGCTTCACGTTGTATTTTACACACACACACACGCACGCACGCACAGACACAACACACGTTGTTCATCGCGTACACCCACCGTGTTACGTCGGATCCGATCGCGCGCGCGCGGCGTAATGACCGTGGTTGAGATATAATACCTAACCGCGACCGCCGAATGGTATAATAATAATAATAATAATACGCGTAATTCATTCCCCCCCCCCCCGACACCAGTCGCGGCGGCGTATACAGCCACCGTTTTTACATTGTAACGTCCGAAGACAATAAACGAAACATTTCCGTGACGAATACAGATTTCCGAAACCGATTCATATTGGAAAAATATATATACGAGTATATATACACACCGAAATGTTACGTAAACCGAAACGTCGTCGTCGTCGTCGTTGTGGACGTCGTGCAGTGTCTTACGGCTAATGGCTAATGGAAATCGACGGACGAAGAAGAAAGTAAATAACAGAAAACAAACAATTTATCGCGTGTTAAAACGGCCGCGTGCGCGCACACACGTTCCGCGTCTCCGTATCGCCGTTTTCACCGTTGCCCGAAAATGCGTAACAAAAAAAAAAAAAAAAAGTTAAGCCCTCTCCCCCCAGTAGGATAAAGTCGCAAATGAAAACATCATTTTAACACACGTTGAGCTCAATTCTAGCACGACATCTCACGCGTTGTGAATCCAAAGTTCTCTAGGTTATTTCTTTCTCGAACACGTCTCGCCGCAAAACGGACAGTATCTGCATCGTCTTTCGTTGGAACTTCCCGTGTCCAATTGGCGTCTGATACGTATCGCGGAACAGTCTGTTTTATATTACCACCCGTCACCATTTTTTCTGATCCATTGGGGTTAGTTCTTAACGGGGGCTGTTACTCTCCCTTGGGGAATTTCGGTCTCTCCAGGGGGTTTGAAGGGGGGAGTTGGTGGGAGGGGCGATGGGCTATCAAATACGGAATGATGGAAAAAATAAGAAAAAAAACAACACCACGAATTTTCGAACGTGAAATCACAAAAGCTGTAATTGCCACTGTAACGATTACATTATGCATTTTCGCATATGCGACATCGTTCATTATTTTTATGGCGGTGCTTGCGAAATGCTGAATAAGAGTTTTCGGTGTGTGGCATAAAATCAAGGGAGTAGGAGACGAGTCGAACAGGAGCAGTAGTAGTCTGGGAGCAGCGAAGGAAAACGCTACCAACATCATCCAGGAACCAATTACCACCTCTCTGGAAGGCCTTACATATATCTTTATATATATCTTGGTATGAATAAATAATATTTATATAATATTAATACTTGTTATTTCACACAAGGTAGCCTTGCCTATGATATAAGTGTCACACACCGTGGTCGAGTCCCCAAGACCACGTAAAAATAACCAAAACTTCTGGATCTGAGGACAAGGGAGAGGGGACGTTACACCACTCATCAGGGCAGTCGTTAAAGAGGTTTAATGAAACGTTTTTTTCTCATAGTAAAGTAAAATCATTTTGTAAAGTGAAACGGAATAAAGCATTTACCGTTTTCTTAAAGTGAGATTTTCATTTTAATTTAGAATATTACTGACCCTAGATATTTATGGGAAAAATTTTGACTGACACAGGAGGGGAGCGTTAGCAGTCCGTTATTACGATAGAGGGGCGCGCTGAACCAAAAACCGTTGAGAACAACTGTTCTAATTTATTCCAATAATCACGATTCATAAAACGTGATCTTCAATAAATATCCCTAAAATTTTGAAGTTTAATAATATTACTATCTGATACACTAATAATATTATAATTTTATTAACTAATATAGATAAAAAAATATATATATATATTGAATTATACCATACGAAAAGTTCTGATGGTTTGAAAACACAAAGCTCTTATTGATGACCGCATGTGACATCATACTGAACGCTTCCCATCTCTGGGTATCAAAACGTAAAATAATCATTACGACCAGATATCGATGAGTAGTTGCATATCATTGGCAAAGCTGTGCTGTTTCATATTACAACCCCGTTTCATAATACCACCTTCTCTCTTATTATAAAAACCCATTAAATCGTGATTTTGAATAGATTTCTGACGTTGTAAAAACATCATTTTTAACGAGATTCACCGAGTACACGTAACGAAATATGTACCCACACGGACACACACATATACACACATGTCTCAAGAAGATCTAACCAACGCTATAACTTTTGTTCTTAACAATATTTTTTATTCTTTTTGTAGTAATAATAACCTGCGTTACAATAACTACATATATACATTTTAGACTTCATATTTTTTTTTAAACACAAAATAACCATTTTATAGTTTTATTTTTGGTATTATAAATGTTTATTATAACGATTGATCGTTAATTTTCTATAATTTTTTAAAATTTACACTTCAAAAACTTAATAATTAATAAACATTTCTAACATCAAATATTTTTTTCAACAAAGTTATAAAATAGCTATTTTAATACAATTAAAGTTTTTTAATTTTTAGTTTAAAAGAAAAATAAACTTAATAAATGTGGCGCAGGATTGTGATAATTTTTACCGAAAAGAAAAAAAACTTAAACATATTTTGACTGAAAAAGAATTTGTGGTATTTATTATGAACACCCTGTATATATATATATATCCTAGTAACAATTAATAAAAATAACATAAAATATCGGCATTCGAAATAATAATCGAACAATAATTGTCAAGTTTGTATTGTCCTGCACTTCGTAATGTCTAGTTTTGACAGTAGTATTTGTTACAGCAACAACAGTCATCATCACCTGCAGGCAACCTTTCGCAAGTGCCGATATCCTTCTTATCTGATGAGAGTTGCACCGCCAAGGGTGTACTCGAGTATTGATTTAAGGAATATGTTAGTGCCCAAAACGTATGAATTAAAAAAAGTTAGATCCTGTGTTACGAATCACAGTCATAATAATCTTGACGTTGTCGTATCTGCGGAATCCTCCGTTGAATTTAAGAACGCGAAATCGATAAAACGAAATGTCAACGAAACCGAAATAAAGGACAAAACTATTGGTGTTCATCAAGGTGATACGGTCAACGAAATGGTATGCAAAATCGACGATTTATCTTTGAACGAAAATAAATTAAATAGAATCGACGACTTCCGGATTACTGACGCAAGCCTAACGAACAGTTCGTCCAGCGAAAAGATGTGCGTTGAAAGAAATATCGGAGATTGCAGTAAACAAAAACAAGAAAATTCATTTACAATATCCAAAGTAGAAACTATTGATGAGAACACGAAAAAAGACGATTTCCATATAGACAGTGGATATATATCCAATAACACATATTCGTGCGCAAAAAATGACGTTGAATCAAAAGACGAACCAAAAGAAAATTGTGTTTTTTACCATTACAACAACTATGAAAAACACATAGATAACGTAAAAAATTTATCAAAACCATCGTTCGTAAACATAGAAAATCTCAATGAAGTCAAATTTATTAAAATGTGTAAAAATTGTCATAAGGTGTGGCCTGTTGATGATTTTTTATGGGAAAACGTCTCGAAAACCGATAAAGTCAAATTTAAAAGTTTGATCGAACAAACAATTTTAAATGCTGAAGGACCCGATACTGATCTAAAAATAATATCTTGATTTAAATATTATATATATATATATATATATATATTCAATCAAAAATAAACATGTTGATTTCGTTGACTTCAAAATTTTAAAGTATTTTCTTGTCATTGGGTATAATAATGTTTATGTTTAAGCTCTTGATGGGGATTGCAAACCACTGTTGTTGTGTTTATGCACTTCAGACCAGTAATAGCTGATAACTTCAGCAGGACTTATAGCAATAAACAATTTAAAAAATTGCACTATATGCTTAAAAAAATAATCTTAAAATACATAATAAACAAAGTTTAAAAATTTGCAAAAATAAAAATTTCAATTTTAATTTCAAAGAATCGTAATATTAAATTATCTAATATTTAACTTTAAAGTACATATTTATATGTTGTTTAATTTTTTTTTCTTCTTATTCTAATTATAATTTTCCACTGTCAGTGGGGTAGTTTGATTTTAAGTCTACTTCATCAGTTACACCTAAAATACACGTAAATAGTTGCATTGTTATAATTTTGTCAACGTATTAAAACAAACCGTAACAACATAAATTATTTCTTAATGTGCACACTATCAAAAACTGCGGATATTTAATTAGAACTTACCAAGTACCCAATATTTTAATATTGTAGTATTTTAATGTGTTATAATGCACACAAGTGTGTAGTTAATTAAATATCTACATAGGTATTACAAAATGTAATGTTTCATGCTTTACAAAAATAATAAAATATATTTCCAAACATTGTATACGTTATTTCGCGAGAGGTCCAAAATAAATTTAAAATAAAGCTTCACCACGACAACCGGCTATTATATACATTTATTATAGATACTCTCCGTAGTTATTCGAACAAAATACGACTTGATATTTATCGTTGTTGTTGTTGAATTCAATCGCAATTCATAAAGTCTGGAAATCATTTGTTATTTCATGTTTTCATAAAGCACTGCAGGTGTGTACGTACGAGTATTCACTCATATATTATATTCTTAAAGTATTATCTCAGAACTCTCGTGCTGAATTTCTTACTAAATATTAAAAATATAAGTAGGTACCATCTATATTTACATGTATAGTCAAATTTTCAACTATTAATTTTTATAAATATAAGTTCCTAGATTTCTTTTAATAATATCTTTTATTTACGATTTTTAATATATGTACAATTAAATAAAATAATAATAGTTTTTTTCACCGCATAGCTTTTTATTTTAGAATAGGTATGACTTCTTTTTCTTATTTATCACTATTCGATAAAAAATGAATAATAATTGAGACTTTTTTAGTTGGGGTTATGTGTATATTATGATGAAAATCATATACATGAATATAATTAATGAATGTAATATAATTTACATCAATATAATATAATTTGTATTATAAATAATATACGATTTTAATAAAAAATATTTTTTTGAAACGTATTAATTATATGTATAATACGTATAAATTTTTTTTTTTTAAAGAATTCGATGCTACAAAAACGTTAAGATCACAAGAAATTCAATAATGGACCCATCAGATAACAACAAGTATGATGTAAATTCTGACAGCACAATTGTTTTAGGGAAAAATGATAAATCTCCAGACGAATATGGTATAACTAATAAGAGTCACCGAGAACTCAAAATATGTAATTCATATAAAGCACCTCAAAGGTTGAGTGAAAACTACTTGTATTTGATAAAAACAACGGCTAATGAGCTAGTTAATTGCACGGTCACGGATTCCAAATGGATTGTATGGTGTTCGTTTAAATTGTATAAGTAAATATGAAAAAAAATTATTATCCTATTACTTTATCTACTTTAATTGCGCATTATAATTTTTTACGAATATACCATGTTAGAACCACAAAAAACAACTAATATAAAGACTCGTATTCAACGTACTAATATAGAATTGAGATGTTGATTAATCTAATAATCATCAAAATTAACATCTCAACATAAAATTAGGCGTACAAAAAATATTATCGAAATATACCAACAAATTAATGATGTTTTTAATATTGTAATCGATAATTCAAACTAACTCGCAGAGTGAAAAAGTTCTAAATTCTAAATATGAAATTATGGTGAAATTTCCTTTAAAATTTAATTTAATTACAGTCTCAAATATATTAATTGAGAATATTTAAAACGTTACGTTTGTCTTAAACTACAAAGATAATTATTTATAATAATAGTAAATTATATTAATTATAATATTAATAATCAACAAATTTTTAAAGTGAAATATTCAAAGCAATACCTTTTAAATAATTGTCTATTCACTTAGATTCAAATTGTTGCAAATAGTTTTTATTTGCATATATATATATAAATATTATTTTTTTAAGGTTTTTTTTTCATTATCTGCAACGATAAACTGATGAACTATCATTCGATTTATCTTTTCATCCGTTTTCAAAGCGTCGATAAATTTCAAAATGCATAGATTTAATACGACTGTGATATTTGTTGTACCACATTCTACACAACGTCAGCTACTACTTTTACCGAATCTAAAAAAATATTTTTGTTTAGAACAAGAGAAACAAAACTTGAGCATTTTTAAACAAATTCCGTGATGTTATAGCGGCCATTAGTTTATAATTGAACTAAATAATGCGTGATATATGAACACCATATTATGTAGGTCTTGCTAAACAAATATTACGCATGCTTGCCCAGTAATAAAAACAAACTGGACCTGACGAGAAACGTGTACAATTAATATTACGATTTTAATAAATATTTAGGGATAGGAGTTACAAGCATATAGAAAATGATCGATCATAATTTACGATCAAAAAATGTATATAAATATAAATTTTAAAACGTATATTTCCATATTTCTTATTATAGTAATACAAATAGGCCGGATCTTCCAATGTCCGCTAATGAAAATATTTATGAAGTGACGGATGCAAATCATGTACAAAAATGCAAGGACACATTGTTCACCATGCCAAATTCCAGTCATTCATTAGTGTCCAAAACGGGATGGCTTGGAGAAAACAGAATATATAATGATCATGCAGCCATATTAAAAATTTCCGATTATATAAAACGTAATTGGAACTTGAATGCAAAGTTCCTATTCACGATCGTAAATATGGATAAATCAGACGATTTTTGTTCCACTTGTCACCGATATAAGGTAAAATTTAGTTAATCAAATCATAAACACATTAAACACTCAGTGCCGGCCCTAAGAAAGTGCAGGTGGGTGGGTGATCGAGCGGTGTGCCCGAAACGAGCCCCGCAGCCGGCATTTCACATTACGAAAAAAATTGTTGTTTCATTTTTCTTATGCGCGAATTGCGATCTAATGATACTACTCTTTACCGTATAGTTTTGTTTTCAAATTTGAGTAAAAAGGTATAGTTGATGATAATTAATTTCACTCCAGGCATCGGGTACCAAATGTGAGTTACCTTAGTAATTCGAATTGCGAACACGCATTGGTATTAATAAAAAGAACCGCGTATTCAACAATTGTTTATGATTTAAGTAATGGACTTTATTATTCATTCGACGTCAGGATTATGTCTTTCAAATGTATTGATTTCAAAATCGAACAGAATTTGAGATAGATCTTAATGATAGCCTATTAGTCAAGAATATAATTACGGAAGTAATACGGTTGGAGAAAATCGCGGAGTTGAGTCTCGTATTCGATTTTAGAATCCAGGAGTGTTACGTGTCTTATGTACTCTGCTGACAAGTTAAAAATTTATTCTTTTGCAATGTTTTTCAATGTCGTATTAGAACCGTAATATCTTTTGGAATAATTAAAAACATATAAGAACTATTTTCAACCCTTACTAAGAAAGATTGGATATTTAAAAAAAAAAAACAAATTGAATTTGTTCCGTTTTAGTGCGATATTTCGGATCAGGTTAAAATTGTAAAAAAAAAAAATGTTACAAGGTCCTAAAATAGATTTAAATACGTACAATATCAGTTTGATTAGATTTATTATTTTTCTCGAAAAATATCGTACAAATGGAGTAGTCAAGAAGGATGGAATTGAAATCGTTGAATCTATTGATGGAATTGCTAACTCCGGAGAAAAAAGGGACAAAGAAAAAAAAATTGTTCAATTACGAATGTTACGATATGAATATACGATCGCTCCAGAAGAATCTCTTAGTCGTGATTAGGTACTTTTTGATATTCCTTGTTGATCGTGCGAGAATGACTGCAAATGAGAATTGAATACTGAAATCCATAATATTCAAGTTTTGGATTTTTGTTTCTAGTACATATTTACCAATACAGAAATGACTATGAGAATAACTTACACTATACCAGCAACATTAGCTGATGCAGAATGTACATTTTTAAATTAAAATTTATTTGAGAAGCACTCGTATAATCACGGTATAAATTTTCAATCCTGGCTCTCATATTGGTGTCAAACACGATATTTACCGATTTGCTGAACTATAATAAAACAATAATGATAGATTTGCAGTAAAAATAAAATGTTTCAGTAATAATAACTATTAATTTTTTAAACGTTCGTGTTATTTTTTTATTTATTTACAATAAAAGTATATACACTTTGTACGTATACACATTTTGTAAGTCGCTACGTTTTTAATACTATATTATAAATAATATTGTTTATATGTAATCGTTTTGCGCGTTGAATAAAAACAAAACATTTTTTTTATTATTTGAATAAACTCAAATTTAGATTTATAACGCGTCGTTAAAAAGTATAAACATTTTTTATATCGCTTTAAAATTTGTATACCGGGTGGCAAATATGCATCGATGGGCCGGCACTGTTCAGCAATATTATCGTACTTATTTACGGCAATAAAAAATAAAATTCTATAATAAAAAAATAAATAAATATAATTTCACGAATAATTGTCTTAACAGCAATTATACTAAACTATAAAACATTAATGGGACGTCGTAGCAACACTTGAACATAACTAACGTTCCATAGATCGTCTTATCCGACGGCTTCTCTCTCCCATATACCGGTTGATGCCGTCGATATAATATTATATAAAATATAATATAATATTATATTTTTGTCGTAAAACATCTCATTGTCGTCGTATTGCTAATAGAACACAAGTATACTTTTCATTTATCACAAATGGAATAAACATATTATGTATGAAAGGTGAGAATTTCGGTAGGAAACCGATTTTGTGTATGTGTAATACTGAGGAAAGTATACGTCATAAAACATTTTATGTAATCTTCCCAACTTCAACAGATAAAATATATTAATGGTTAAATTTAAATTTTATTGAATTCCGTTTCTGACACGTCGTAGAGAAACGTCTTGTGTTTTACGAGATACTTTCAAATCGAATATATATTATTATAATATACGTTGCGACATTAGAAATACCAGTAGGGTTTTTTCGTTGCTTAATTTTCCGTCTCCTTAATAAACGCATATTTAAGAACGGGTGGTAATAAAAATTGTATATGTTTACAAGTATATTAAGTTACGATTATAGACGACTACAAGTGTTATGCGTTATTATGATTATAATTATTATTTATCGTTAAAGAAAATTTGACACAAACGTTACAACAGGTGGAGTTTTCGGTGCCTACCAAAAAATGTGTTATTCCGCAAATAACGGTGAGCGCGTTTTTCACCGTACATTACGCGTATTTACTATCACTTCCGATTTACGTGAGTCATAAACGCAATTATTTAATATCCAAATAGATGTTACGAATTTGCCTGGTAACGTATTAACATAATCGTGCGCACGATTTACAGATGATATATCGGTTGGAAACGGATAGGCGCCTGTACGTGGTGGGCCAAGACGAGTTCAACGAGAAACGTTTCTTGCAACTGTTCAAGATGAAACGTGATGCGTACATAAAAATCAACAATTATCCCGAATGGTCATACGAACCGTGTCAAATGTGGTTGCGCGCTGGTGATTAAATCGTACTGAGTGGACAACAAGGGAGAACACACACATTGGCGTTACGCCGAACAAAAGTAAAAACACGTCAGTGTTGTAGTAATCATAGTGTAATATGAAAACAGTAAAGAGATAATATTTTTTTTCGTTGTTTTTTTAAATTATTCAAACCTTTATCTGTAAATCGAATTCTCAATTATTGGACATTTTCCTGAGGCGGCCCACTCGAATTTCGAATCGAATCTCGGATTAGTCAGTTATTATTTACAGAGTGGTCTAACCGTATAATATGCGCACACACAATATTACCGTGTGAATAATCACTACTGTATTGATAAGCCGTGGTAATTACGATATAAATTAATATTATTTGATAATATTGTTTTTATTAATATTATTTTTAATTAATTAATATTAATTGCGCGTGTTTTACGCCAATTTATGACACATTTATTTTTATTATATTTATTTATATAAAAAAATATATATATGTATATATATATAGAAACGTCTATTTTTATATAGTCAATTCCGATAAAATAATATAATAAATGCTATTTATTACTATTAATTAATTTTGTGATGTTTTGACTTTCGATACGCTAAAGGTTAAAAAAAAACGTGTACACTAATACGTATCGTATAATCACTAATACGGCGAAATTATTAGTGTAACACGCTGAATTCTATTCTAAATTTATATTTTTTTTTTTTTTAGTATTTTCGTCTTAATTTTAAGTTAATATTCATAATAATCTACAATGATAAATTCGTTTTTAAAGAAATTATAACATAGAATGATGTGTATTCACATCGGTTCGTCCTAATGTAAAAAATTAACGGTTTAAAAAAAAAAATAGGCGATTTACATTTTTTTTTTTAATTTATTACTAATAAATGCGGGGAATGGGAGGGGGGCATTTAAGGGTAGCCATGACGAGTATGTACAAATGTATTAATAAAAAAAAACCGTATTAAACGTTGATACAATCGATATGCTCGTATTTTAACACATTTTTTATTACTTAAACTCCGCGTGCGTTCTATTTGGTATTTATCGGGAAGAAAATGTTCAACAAATTGTAAGAATTCGCGAATTTAAAACTCGAAAGTTTGACTCGCGAATTTTAAGTACAACAACGTGTCGCCGAAATCATAGCTGTCGACAATGATTTTTAAACAAACGTCACGGTCGAAATGCGTAGAGTTGTCCGTCGTGATGTCCGCCGGACAATCACGGCCAGCGTGTTCGCTCACCGGCCGTGCGAGGTCGGCTTCCACACGGTCTTGCTCCGATTTCAGGACTTCAACGAGATCCGCGATTTCGTTGCAATTGTTGCCCAACATGGATTTCAGCCTGTCGTTCCACCAGTGAACGGGCGCGACGGCGTCCGGTCGTTCGTTCGCGATCATCTCGTACGAGTTCCACATTTCCACGGGGAACACGGGACGTTTTCTCCGTCCGTACGTCGAGTATCCCACCCAATTGTGTTCGAAGTAGCTCAAAATGCGCCGGAACGATTCCGCGTTGTCCACGTAGTATGCGGACGTGATGAGTTTCTGGTACGCGGTCACGACGTCCTGTACCGGGACAAAAGACAGAGCGCACAAGCACTTCAGCTGTTCCGCGAACGTCCGGTCCGACGTGTATCTCATTTTCAGCCCGGATTTCCGTACTTTTCCCCAGACGCAATCGCGGAACTGACGAAAACAGCCTGTCGCCTCGACACGGGGAAACGCGCGTTTCAATTCCGAAACGAACGCTCGGTCGAAACGCGTGTGCACCAACCGCGGCGGACGGAGCGCGGGCTGCAGCGCCACCAGTTGCTTGAACATCCATTCGTGCGCGTAGCTTCTGCGGTCCATCATCAGCGCGTGCACCAGCGGATACACGTCGTCCCGCACGCGACAGTGTATCGTGTACAGTTGCGAAAAATCGATCGTCATCGAGAAACTATCGGTGCTAGTGCACATCCATGTGCTCGATTCGTTCAGCACGTTCAGATTGGAACGGGTCGTGAACAACAACACGACGTTGTCCGATTTTCCGTCGCCGCCGTACAACAGAAACGGTTCGTTTTTGTTCGTTACCCTGCACGCGTCCGTTATGTCCCTGTCGCAATTGAACGGACGGTACAAACGCGACGGCGGCGGCGGCGGTGTCTCCACGGACCGGCTGCGGTATTCGACGATTCTGTGCTTCGGTATTGTGGCTTGTAGTTCCACGTCGTTCGTCGGATGGTTGTGAGTCGATTCTCTGAGAACGTGGCCTTCGGAACGTTCAAACAAAAATATTTCGTAAAAAAAAAAATATATATTACTAATAATAATAAAACAAAGAAAAAAGTACCTGTCGTGTGTTTTGTAAACGTGACGCACGTGCACTGACAGTTCATTTTTCTATAATACACACAACGCCACGACACTTTTGATTTGTACTCGAATACTTTATAATACACATAACCGTTCAGTACTAACATGTCGCTATTCCGTTTGCTTTTAACAAAATATAAAGGCATTTTTTTTTTGTCTTTTTTAATTTATTTATAATGCTCGCGGAGAACGTAAAAGTGCAGTTATTGCTGCGAGAATGTTTCACGGTTCACGATCAAACACATTATGGTTACCGATATATATATATTTTATTATTATTATTATTATTATTTTCTTTTGTTTTTTTTTTTTTTTTTTTTGTAAACGACGCGTTATCGGCCTGTAAAATATAAAATAATAATAATAATAATAAAAAAAAAAGAGAAATATTTGTTTTTACAATAATAAAAATACACAAATACGTTACCGTCTCACGCGCGTAGCCGATGGTGTTCCCCTCTCCCTACCGATAAAAGTTTTCTACGGTTTCGTGCGATTTCGATGGTTTGATTACAGTCATATTTTTGTATGAACGTCTATACAAGATCAGCCTTAGAGTCCAGTTTTGTATGTACGTCTATACAAAATCAGCCTTAGAGTCCAGCGGTCGACAACGTACGGCCCGACACACTTCTTGAACCGGCCCACCAAGTTGGCTGATATTAGTTCCTGAGCTGAGCTATTGGTTTCGCAAAGCGGTGTGTATGATTTTTTTTTTTTATGTCTGCGCACAACGAAAATTCTACCAGTAGTAGTGTTCCGATATTTACAGTTACAGTTTGTTTTCGATTGTATCCAGTTGGTACTTTAGAGAAAGGTCATTTTTCAATTTTCTCAAATGCGACACATAATATAACACAATCGAAAAATTACATAAAAACCGTAAAAAGGCGATTTCGTCGAAATCGATAACAGTGAATTCTTTTTGAAATTAATGGGCATAGAAATTTAAAATATTCATCAAATATAATAACTGTTCATTAAGGGGCAAAAACTTTCTTTTAATTTTAGACTATATATAAACAATTACGGGTTTTGAGATATTTAATTCGCGAAAAGAGTTAGTTTTTGTTAGATAACTAAAATATTACACCGACGACGCTGCGCTCAGAATCGTTTTATCGAATGCAATGATTGCTTTCGAATTTATAGTGACAACAATACGCTCCAAAGTCGTTATCCGCAGTGTAATTCACATAAGCGACATTCACGACATCCCGCGGTTCGCTACATTTTCAATCTTCAGCCAAAATATCAGCAAGTTCCAACTTTCTAAAACGACGAATTTTCCAGCAATCGATTTTATCTGTTGAAGTGTTAATTCATATCTGCGCAACGGGATACGTGCAACAGGGCACGATGGAAATTTCCGAAAAATCCGTTCGCCGTAGAAATTGAAATACTACCACCGGAGCTGTAATATATAAAATAAAAAAATAATTAAATATAAAATATTATATCGAGCCTCACGTCAAATAAATAGCTCGAAGAGTGTTTTATGGAGACCGGAATGTGTGAGAAATCATTGCTGGAGAAGTGTTTTACGAATTTTAAAAAATTTGCGCGTTAGATGATTTAAAAAATTCAACTATACGAGCAGACTTTTGATAAATAAATACACACGGAATACTGAGTACCGCGGAACCGACTCCGAGCGACTCTACAGCTGGATCGGACGGATCGCATTTCAAAGCAAAGCAATTTTGTCGCAAAAGCGATTCGAAGCGATTTTCGTTAAGTAAAATTTGTACGCGCGCGTGATAAAATTAATTTTTTTTATCCTTTGTAAAATCATTGCGCCAAATGCACGGTATACGTTTTTCACGGTTTCTTTTCCCGGTGAATAAAAAGAGTAATTATTATAAAAGGTATAATAAATAAGTGTCTCTTTTACTTCGATATCTGTCAGTCTCCTCTCCTTCAAACGATTGTGGTCCGTGACGTCGAAACGTGTTTCAGATTCGGCTCGTCGGAGAAAAATAAGAGCTAAGAGATCCCCCAATGATCTCATAATGATTTCTGAAATAACGTATTGCGTACAAATAAAAATGAAATTATATCGAGTCACGCGATGCGTTTCGTGTACCAACTAATTAATTACAAAGTATGTTGTACTTTGATCTTTTATTTCAACGATAAAAGAATATAAATAATTTTTTCTCGATTTGACGTGCGTGCGTACGTATGTAGCTTTACGCTCGTTCAATCCGAAAGCGTGTGTTCGCTACTCCACAGCGCGTACTCGCAAACACGTCGTATATCAGAACGCGTTGCATTTCATAGGTTAACGAACTGTTGACCGATGAAATTGGACATTGGCATTACACGCTTTGAAATGTTAAAAATATATATAATTGTGTAATTTCACTACTTAAAACACAATTGTGTGTATTTTATAATTCTCATATTATCATATTAACAGTCTTGTTTAAAACGTTTTTTTTCCCTCGCCTCCCATCATCTTTGGCAAAAGTCAATACAATTCGGTATCAGAATCGATTACGATCACTGGGGCCGGTGGTGTTATTGTTGTCCGCCAGGCGATCGATTTTTAACAAACCCACGACGCACCGCACCGCGCCCGATCGTGACCGGGAATAGCGGCGCGGGAGGAGTCATTTGGACGCTCGTCGTTGAAAACCGGTTACCACTGGTAGCAGCAGTACCGTCTCACCGACGTTTCCGCGTTCACGTACTACCGCCGCGCGCGTACCGTTCGTCGTTTCGTTAACAAAGGAAACCCACCGGCTGCCGAATACACCACACGATTACAGACTCGTCTCGCGTCACAACGCCACCGGTACGTGTATATTTTATTTCCATCGGGTTTCGTTTTGGTCGTTGTTGTTCTTGTTACCGGTCTCGATCCCCGTATCGACCGATAACAATTTATTGCACCGCATTCAGGATTCGTCGTGATGTCGTTACGATTTCTCGACATAACGACGGGGCGACTATCGTGGTGAACTGAAGTGCTAATTTCTACATGGCGGCCGTACACATTTACACCGCGTCACGGGGGAGCGTACTTTTAATTTCGTTTTAAATCGTTTCCTTAGACGAACGTATTGTATAATTCCGTTCCATGTAAGAGCGCACCGCTCGGCGCATCCAAATCATGAACCGCGGAGCGACGTCCAGACCCTCTCCCCCCTACTTTAACGGTATCTATTCGCTCTACGATTGGTCGTCTTTAGTCGGCTGCGGCAGCTGCCGTCGACGACGCCGTGTATACAGGGAATTGAATTAAGAACGCGTATTGTACAGTAATATAATAATAATTTGACAATTGCGACGACCTACTCACTCCGTATATGAACATGTTGATCGACCGCCGCCGGAACGATCGGCCGGCAGTAACGGTACCCGTGGTGGGGGGGGGGACGCACGCGTAGTTTTGACCGGTTATCGTCCGGTGCGCTCTTATTTGGTACGGAGAGGAAGATGTTGTAACGCGCAGTCCTGTGTTCTTTGTCGGTATCTCTCCTTCCGTCCTCAACGTTTTTGGATTTTTTTTTATTATATTATAATATTATTATATTTTTTATTATTATTAGTGCATTAAAGTCTCCCTGCGGGTACACGTACGATATTATATTATACTCTTTTTTTTTTTTTAGCTTTTCTTCCGTGCGTTTGAAGTACAATATTAATTTTTTTTCTACTCTTCACCTCGATTTGCCATTGAAGCGTGGTTTTTTTTAAACCGTAATTAATTTTCATCGTGAAAACCTTATACGTCATCCGTTGACACGTTTTACGTTTTACATTTCTTTTTTATTTTTATTTGCAATATTATTAGTGTTTGATGTGAAAATACACACACACATATTTACTGTTGTTCTGTATTTGGAGTGAATATGAAGTTGGAGTTGCGTAAATTGTAATAATATGATTTTTTTTTTTTTTTAATCGCAGCAATTATGGATACTACAGCCAAAAGAATCAAACTCGGCCACGAAAACCAAAATATCTGGGAAATCGGCGAATGCTGTTATTGTAAGAAACTGTTGGACAACAATTCGAAATTATTAACGTGCTTGCACGGCGTGTGCAATGATTGTCTAACAACGAAAAAAATGGATTTGGGTAAATAAATTCAATATGCGCGTTCAACGCATTGATTTCAATTACACCAATTCGTGTACTTATACGTGTTACGCAGGCGTACCGTGTGACATATGCAAGACGGTGACGGAAGAAAACCTCTTGGATTATCCTGCTGCAGTGAGAAAATTCAAAACTTGCAGTAATCTGTTGTGCTATAAAGAATCGAGAATTAAATGCGTTCTGTGTCTGGAAACGTTTTGCAATTCGTGCTCCTTGGTAATATTACTAGTTTTACGAATTACCCGTTGTACGGTTCGATTTTGATTTCACACACACACATTATTTATATGAATTCGTATGTTACCAGATGCATATAAATGTGGACCAGAAACACAAACGCAGTGTCGACGAACACAACGAAAACATATTCGAAGATCTGAAAAAGGATTTCGATCAATGCCCTAATTGTGAAAGCGTGAGTTATTCTCATGTATTCTAAATAAAACTAAATTATCGTTCGTTTATATTGACTGATACGATATAATATTTAAAGTGTTCTCTAATAATAATAATAATAATAATAATAATAATAATAATAATAATAATAATAATTAAAATTACGATTCTTGCAAAGCGCAACGTGTCGACACGCATTGAGCGCCCCGCCATCGTGAGACCCGAATTTAGGTCACAAGACCTAAGAGTTTTTGGAAACGAAAAAAATTATTCGGATAATTTATAAATTACGAAAAACCATTTTTCTTTTCTTTTTTTTTTTTTTTTTTGTTATTGTCGGACGGTATAAAAATAATTACGAAGACGAATTGCGCGGCCTTCAATAATAAAATAAATCGTCGAAGAAACGGAAAAGGCAAAAATTGATAATCCGTATTTATATAAATATATTATTTTATAATTTACGAATTATGTGCACAGGAAAAAAAGAATTAAGTAATGGGTAGTCGTTGAAAATATACGTCAACTATTTGTTAATAGAAACGTATTCGTAAAAGAAAAAAAAATAATCATCCTTACTAATATTATAAAGGCGAAAGTTTGTTTGGATGGATGTATAAATGTTTGTTCCTCTTTCACGCAAAAACTACTAAACGGATTTTAATGAAACTTTACAGTAATGTAGCTTATAGATCAGAATAACACATAGGCTATAATTTATAAAGATATTGTGTGAATTGTCCAAAATATAACGATGAATGGATGAAACGGATGGATGTATGGATGTTTGTTCCTCTTTCACGCAAAAACTACTAAACGGATTTTAATGAAACTTTACAGTAATGTAGCCTATAGATCAGAATAACACATAGGCTATAATTTATAAAGATATTGTGTGAATTGTCCAAAATATAACGATAAATGTCATTTAAGTCTGAAAAAATTCTGCAATCTGCGAGCTATTCAGGCGTGTGCTGCAAAAACAGTTAGTGCTACATGTATATAATGTATGGTGAAAATATTTATCTTAAATAGTCCTACAAAAAATAGTTACGACGATGACAAACCGAACGCGCGATACTATGGTATCTATGGTAATAATAATACAACGAAAGCTTGATTTTGTTTTTCAATCAGCAAATTACAATTATTTTTTATAAAAATATCGTAGAAAAAGTACCTCCTAAGAAATAATTATGCCGCGAAAGCGTAAGTCTAATCTTTCCCAAAGCTCTAATAAAGCTCGATCTATGAAAGTAGCTAGACTTAACGAGACGTTTCCACAAGCCGAACTGCGAAGGCTTGAACAGGCGGAGCGTGAGGTAGCTCACAGAGCTGCTCAGACACCAGAGCAGTCCCAGGATCGGCGTCGACAGCACGCTGAGTATCTAGCATCTCGACGGGCTGCCGAGACACCAGAACAGTCCCAAGCTCGACGTCAACAGAACGCTGAATATCTGGCATCTCAACGAGCTGATGAGACACCAGAACAGTCTGTCGAGATTCGACAGACTTTACCTGTTATCGAGAGAGGCACTGCAGCAGACGAAATTAGCGCATGTCTAAAAACATCATATCTGTGGACCAAAGTTGAAAAGCTTTATCTTACCACTAACATGCGAGTTCAATTATGTCGAGTCAGGAGCATATGCTCAAAAACTCCTAGAAATTGGTGAAGGCCGCCTGGACACCGACCCAGAAGGTATGGTTCTTTTCACACACCAATTTTGTCATGTTGTGGAGTCGGAAGACGAACTAATTGATCAAGTTTTTCCGAATCTGCAACAATTTTATAACGAAAATTGGTTGTGTGAAAGAACCATACTGGCTCCAAAAAATGAGACTGTTTCGAAAGTAAATAAAAAAATCTTGGACAAAATAACTAGCGAAATATTCGTGTATAACTCCATCGACACAGTTATGTCATCCGATGACACTACAAGTTATCCCGTAGAGTTCCTAAACTCTTTAGAGTTGTCCGGGGTGCCATCACACAAGTTGGAATTAAAGGTAGGTGTACCTGTTTTGTTAATGCGTAACCTGGACGCGCCAAGATTATGCAACGGCACTCGGTTGCAAAATTTGAAAATACGCTACTGGCTGGGTTAGAGGCGAGGGAGAAGAAGAGCATGTGTATTGAATTAAAATTTTAAAGTTTAATAAATGATGCAAGTTCGTTCAAAACTGTACACGGGCGAAGCCGGGTAATTCAGCTGTAATAAAAAATACAAATCTTTGGCACAGGCAACGCCGGGCAGGACAGCTAGTATATAATATATTCCTTTGATATAAAGGAAAGACGAAGTGACAACACCTGATTGAAATTCGACGATAAACGAGATTCAGATAGCCTTTTGAAAAATGTATAATATAAACGATTTAATTATTTAAGCTTGTTTTCTTGCAGAAAACCGTCGAAGTTTTCTGCACCGATTGTTCTACCGTGCAATGCGCGCTATGCCAATTAAACCATCACGATGGGCATACTTATAAGTCTTTGGAAACACTGACTGAAGAAACAAAGGCTATGTTTAATTCAGAAAAAAATCAATTAGAGTATGGTCGCAATATTTATAATAAATATTTGTGCGTGCAAATTTTTTTTTTTTTTTTGTATAATAATAATAATTTTTTGTTCTATAGATTAAACGCCGCGCTTATAGACCAGTGTATGTCATTGGTAATTGATCAACATCAGGAGCTAAGAGAAAGGTATTCTGCTTCTAAAACACAAGTGGTGAAACTGGTAGAGTAGTAAGAATTTGATCTGACGATAATTTAATAATAACGTACTAATTTATATACACTTGTCAATATTATTTCAGTATTTACAATGAAATAAAGTTACGCGGAAAAGAATTATTATCGTCTATGGATGAACATTACAGGATACAATCTGCAATGGATAATAAAAATAAAAAAACGCTTGAAAGTCTAAAATATAAAAACGAATATTATTTAAAATTTGTGTCAGCTATTTCAGACTATGATGCGTGTCTATACGATATTGAGCTGACTAAGTTTGTTCGATTACAATTCGATATGCCGACGCGTTATAAAACGCAATTATTGATTTGTTTCAGAATCATCACGGACAAATTGACTACCGTTAAAAATTGCATCACCTCTGATACGCCTCAGTTATTGTCGGATATGGACCCAAATGTTACGTTTAATTACAGTGATGCTCTTAATGTAATAATTGAGGGTAAGTTTGTTCGCTAAAATAACTAGCCAATTTAATTGATCCATGTGTGTTGGATTGGTAGATATTAAATCAGTTGGGACAATTATTTCGTCAACCATTATGGATCTATCAAATATCGTCGATCAAGAATGTAAAATTGAGGTAAGGTTTAGGAATTAAAAATATATACACGTATAATTGAAAGAAATTATATTTCTAATTTAAAAACTGAAGATAAGTTTTAGTAACAGTCATTAAATTGTATTTATTGTAAAATTATTTGTTTTTGGTCCAGTCTGCTGTAGAAAATTATCCAGTTCAAGGACCAAGTTCAAGCTTTGCTTCAAGTAAACGATTTAGAAATTATTATTAATAATATAATTAACTAGTTATTTGTTAAAAAAAAATTGATTTATTTAATTTAATTAATGCATACTATTTTTAAAAAAAAATATATAATAATACAGCTTCTACTGAAAATACTTTTATATCAAAAATATTGGATAATAATACAGAATCGTTCGTCGGAAAAACATCAAGTAATGATCTATCAATCAATCACAAGGTATAGTTTTAAAATTTTGAAATAAAAATATAAACTGAAATTTTAAAATTAAACTACTGATATAATCACTTGACCAGACATTTAATATACTTATAAAAAAGTGTAGTATTCAATAATAATAATAACTATAAATTAATTTTAATTTTTAAAATATCTGATAATTTTAGACACTTTTAAATTTGAAAAATCTTTATCGTCCGTTTTAAACATAATTCAATGCATACAACTGTATAATATTTAAATATTAATATTTTATAATAAATTTAACGTCAAAAAATTCTTGTTCATATTACACACCGTTCCGAGTGGAATTAAATTCATGGGATATAAGTAGATAGGTAATTTATTTTTTCTTTGTGATACCAATCGATGGTTTCCAAAGAAAACGTGGATCTAAAATTTAATATTTTTAGCAAAAATACGATGTCTGATTGAAAAAATGACATTAATATAAAACTAATTATTCCAACCTGTATTTCTATTTATTAACCATTAATATATTATGTGATCTACGTCAAATATTTACTGTTCATTTATTGTTATTAGAAAGCATTTAAAACCAGTGTGGATATAACATATTTAGGTAAATATTATCTATTGCTTTTGACATTTTTACATATTTATAATTGTATTATTATTATTTCAGAGGATAAGAATATCAATGCAAAGTTGTGTAAGTGTTGCAATATGAATATGAATGCCATTGCGGGTAGTTCATTAGACGGTGAAAATACCAATCACGGTATGACTCCATTATTTGTTTTTCAATAAATAAATAAAAACCGGTACTTTTTATTACTGATATACTTATTATTATTACAGATATTGAGAATAATATATCAAAATCTTGTTCATATTGCTCGATAATCTTATGCAATAACTCTCCGGATAAATATAATTGCTCCAGCTGTGGTAGATCCTATCATAGCACTTGCCATGTTCCTCAGCTACCGATCAATGTGACCGATGTTGGGTAATTTACAAATAAAATTATATACAACCGTTTTTTTATTATATTATACTGTTTTATATAATATACTTAGGTACCAATACTTAACTACCTACTACCTCTCTAGTCTAATAACTTCTATGTCTATTATACTTTGTAGAACAGTGACAATTATGCCGTGTTGCACACTTTGTCGGCAAATTGATAAAATTACTGTAGAACCGATTACAAGAGACAGAGTGTTATGTGCTCGTTTATTGATGGAATTATTACATACAAATGAATACAAAGTACATTTTCAATACGCATCACAAGTAAAACTAATAATTTTTATTTTTATTAAACGTTAAAATGTGTTAATAACAAATTAATCTGTACATATTGTTCAATGTTTTTAGTATTCTATGGATGGTCAATTAATATCTGCAAATCTGTCCTTGGTTGAATTTAAAAAACGTTTTGAATCTGAAGATTATAATCCAACAGTCCTTTCTTTTATTGGCGATATAAAAGACATATTTTCAAACGCAATGTTGCTTTTTAGAGTAAGTATAATTTTGCATGAAAAAAAATTATTATCTATTAAACCTCAATTGTTCATTATTTTTTTTATAAAAATTGCCTGTTCAAAACACTTTGGAAATCATTCGGTGACACGTCCTGGCAGTAATTATTCTGACAAAAATTATTCAACGGATCAGCCGTTTTCGTTTATTTTGATTTTTGTTATTAAAATTTTTTTTTAACAGTATTCGAAGACCAGAAAAAAAAATATATATCTTATATATAACCAAAGTGTCATCCGCATAGCTGATCTATTAATATTTCCTTCTATAGTAGCGTATACATTTTTAATTTGTACATATGTAAATATATATATATAATTTTGTTGTATATTTTCAGTTCCCAAATCGATTTCATATATCAGCTGTAGTTCTTCAACAGACTTTAAACGATATGGTCAATGAATGGATACAAGTCATGGTCCCTGAAAATTCATCGCCAGAAATATCCAAATGATTGGTGCCAGATTAATTCAAGCCTACATAAAAATATAGGAACAATATTTTGATGTTTAAGTTCTAATAGTTCTAACTTATATATAACTTCATATATTTTTAAGTTTAGTTGTAATAGTACAATAGTATAGTATTTAAGGTTCCACTTATATTTTACAAACGTTGTATTTTCACTGAAAAACGGCAATAGTTTTTCTCTATTTAGTTTAAAAACGACGAATTTTATATGAAGTTTTAGGTGAAACATGAAAAGTTATGCTTAAAGAGCTAATTTATTTTTAACGGTTATTGATTAATATAAATGATATCAGTAGCGCACCGAAAGGTGTGGACTCCAGGTTCGGACCCCTCTCCCCTTTGCAATATAATAATACAATTTATATAAGTTCAATATTATGTCATTGAATTAAATGTATTAGTTCTAAATTTATATGAATATGAGCCATGGGTACAATTGTTAATGTATAGTATTTCAATTTTTGTTTATATTAACACAGGTATTATATCAATATTTTAACATATAAAACCAATACTTGAATTGTTAGAAATAAGGCATTAGTTGCAATTTCTTTTCAATTTTTTCTAAACTTGTTGAAAAAAATCTTTAAAATCTATAACATAAAAAAAATTAATATTTTTTCATTGAAATTAAATTTAAAGCCTTACTTATACCAACTTTATTTCAATTTAAACCTTAATTAATATGTTTCATACAATTTAATTTTAACGTTTTTGGGATAGAAATTTATAAACCCCATAAATAATAAAAATATAAATATTTTGAACTATCAGAGAAGTTAAAAAAGCTAAAATTTTAATTTTGAAATAATCAAATTGAGTGATTTTGTATTAAAAATGAACCAGATTTGTTGCATAGGAAAATAATGATGAAAGGATTAAAATATTTACCATATTCTTACCACATCTATAAAAAAATGTGTAGCACTTGATTGGCTACTGAAATTCGCTATTAAGATGAAAGTGGTTTATTTTGTTGGACCTCTCCACATGAAAAAACCTTGGTCGCGCCACAGAATGATATCAAAATAAGTTTAAAATAAAAAATAAGTTTTATATAAAAATTGTCAAATATTATATTTTCTATAAAGTAGGTTATATTTTAATTTTTTTTCTAAAATTAGTTATTTTAATTTTATAATTATATTATTACAATTATTTAGGTAATAGGTTATAATAATGTGCGCTTTATGTAGTAAAATTATTATATTATTAATATGATGACCACAGTTCTAATGTTGACTTTTAAATTTGAGTTTGGATATTTATGGGGATAATGTTGAAAAAAATACAATTTCTGTTTTTCATTTTTTGTGATACTGGCACAGTCTTGGAAATGCTTAATTTCTTTTTCTGTGGTACTTTTCATTAAAACTTGTACGTATGTTCATAATTTTTCCATTTGTTTGAAATGAAATTATCGAATTCATCAATATATTTCCATTTTTGTTTATTAAAAAGTTGGGCAAATCCTCGTTTCTTTCAATATAAATTTTTTTGAAAAAAAAAATCATCTTTCCAACTAATAATTATAATTCAAAAGCTTTCACTTCAATCTTAAATTCAATTGTATCTCTAATTTCATCAAGTTTGTTTATTGAGGTGATTCAAAACATTTTTTTCTTTTTAGAAACATTTTCAAGATAATTGCTATATCATAATACTGTAAAAAGATTAAATCTTATAATGGAATTTTCTCAGGACAAAACATTGATTACAATGAGAACAAAAAATAGTAAATAAAATGCCTCTCCACAGTGAGGAAAGTGTATTTGGTTGTCTACTTGTGTGCTTGTGTTCACGGTGGACAACTTAGATTAATTGTCTTTTTACGTGTATATGTCATTTCACAATCGTTGTATAACGACTGTGGAATGACTGATTTTTTGCATTCTCAAAGTTCTGAAGAATCTCAGCTCTGGTTCAGAGTATGAGAAAACTCCCATTGCAAAATGTCAGAATAATATTATTTATTTAATTACTTGATTTAATATACTTTAGAAAGAGTTCATAAGGAAAATAATTTTTTTCATGATTTATGTTATGATAGCGCATATTAAATTAGGATTCACGACCATACTTACTTAAAATTTCAATTAAAAACCGAATAAAATGTGTTTTATACCAATCAAAACTTACCATAAAGGTTTAATATACGAATTAACGACAAGATTTTTCCAATATTTAAGTGGATAATTGTTACTATAGTTGACTTCACCATGTACAAAAAATATTTTAAACCAATAATGGTCTAAGAAAAATTACCATATTATACCTAACCGAGAATTTTCTCAGGACCAATCTCAAAAACATGTAACACAGCAGCACAGACAAATGAATTGTGAAGATAAAACACAATACATTGTGATAATAAACAGTCGCATATATTAATTATTCTCAATCCTTATGTATAGGAGTGGATCTCTTTTCATGTCCCTTTATTTTAAATTCAACAAATTATTGAATGCAAGTGTTCACTAATATCGCGATTAATGCAAATATTACCACAAGTTTCAACCAACATTTTTGCAAGATTAAAAAAAATTGACAAAATACTTGAGTGTTCAATAAAAAATTGTTTATTTGAATTTAATTAATTCAGTATAAAAGTAAAAATTTTTTTAAGATTAATTTAATTTGTATTGTAAAAAGATTCAAAATTATGAATTTGATTATATTTTTTAATAATACATGTAAATTATTAGTTTTTAATATAATAAATGTTACTGTTCTTATATGCTAAATTGTTCAGTGTTTAATGTTTATTGATATCATGTTCTTGTCTACTTTATGTTTGTTGAATCGGTGCGTGGTCTTTTAAACAACAAAATGTTAGGCTTTGTAAAAAAATTGTTTAACACAATTATAATAAATTAATAAAAAGTGTTTAGATTCATGATATGATTTAATTATTATGTGAATATCGAAATTCAGCACCTGGGTCCATCCATCCATTCAACATAATAAATATTTATATATTTTATTAATACAAATTAAATTACTTTTATTAAGGTTTAGAAAAAGATATGCAAATATCAAATGTAATATAAAATATCTTTAATAAAAATTAAGACAGCAATAAAAAAAAAAAAATGCTGTTACACATCAAATGAAATTATACTAAATTTCATGAGAAATCAATACTGCGGTCAAATGAAAACTGATTGACTTTGACGTATCACCCATCTACTGCACACCAAACGTCACAAGAGAACATGATTAGGACAACTAAAAATTGGTCAGCTTTTACACTCTTCCAAGTAGCAACAACGGAATTGTATAAATCAAGTGGATAATGATGAGCAGATCTGGAGACACCATCAAATCCAGTACGTGTTCAATCCATTTTTAATTCTTATCGTTCAGTAGTGTATTATTCTAAACCGGTCCCACGCTATATATCTATATAACTTGTTTTCCGTTTCTTTTCGTATCGTGAATTATATTAATATTTTTCTTCGTGGTTGTTACTGTCGCGTTTCGTTCACTGTCGATTAAATACCTCGTCGTATTCACCACCACATTTTTGTTGTTCACCAATTGTATTGGTACCAAGTTGTTTTTTCATTCGGAGTTCATATGCGAACCTCAGAACAAATCACCATTTTTTGTTTGTATTGTACCGTTACCAAAAGAAAATTGTTTTCTTCTTATTTTATTGTAATTTGTTGTATATTGTACCCAGAGTCCGGCCAGCCGGTAAGATTTATATTATTATATATGTTTATATTTTTTTTGTATTTGCTAATTATTATAAAATAGAATTTTTTTCCAATACAGTCCATTTTAATTTAATTTCCTTGTTTTTCTTTTGTTTATAATCCCAAACAGTACGTTGGTTGCTGCATCGGTGGCAGTAGAGGGTAATCAACGGCTCAACAACGAGCAGAACCAACATGGGTAAAACGGTTAAAAAGTCTATACCTACTGGCTATATTTTATCCTATTAAAAAATTTAAACAAAATATATTAAATGCGAAAAATTATAATTAAATGTAAAATAAGTAAAATTGAGTCGTTTAAATTTTAAAAGTATATAACACAAGACAGTAAAATATTATAAAAATAAGTATTTACAGTTTTTTAAATTTTATAACATAAATACTCTTTAAAATTGTTTACCGATTAGTACAGTGTTAAAATAAAAATAAGAAAAGTTTTCTGTGCGAATAAAAAAAAACAGAAGAAGAACAATCGTGAATCGATGTAGGATTTATTTACAGTTTCTATGATATTGGAAGCGGATATTTTTTCTTCTTGTTTTGCAAAAGTACATATGTACTTTAAAATCCCCTTAAATTGAGACAAGTTTGACAAAAAAAAAATATTTGGAAATAAACGTGCAAAATAAATACACATTTGAAAACTTACCCGGTTCATGGATCATATAATGGACCCAACCTTTGCTTTGTACCACTCCAATTGATCTCCACTCCTCTTCCGTAAGCAACCGAGGAGGTTTTGGCAAATTTTGCGCCTTATCTTTTGGCAAAACGACATGTCTTAATTGAAAAAATAAATAAATAGAACAAACAAACTAGTTTAGTCGTAGATTTTATAAAACAGCGATAAGCAATAAAAAAATAAAAATACATCGTATGTACAAAATATAAGTCGAAATTAAACGAAATACGTTTTATAGATTTTTTTTTATTAAAGGAGCTAAACAGTTAGGAGAATATCTGAAAATATTTGAATCGCTAACAATTGAAATTATACGACAGAGAAACGTAATATAGATCATCAGTAATTTTTTACCAAAAAAAAAACAATATTATACGGAGCACCAATGAACGTTTCCAAGTCCATAGTAGTGTATCAGTAGAATTTTCGAATAATCAACGAACTGTAATTATGTACTCGGTCGGTTCAAGTGCGATTTATATTAAGGAGAATGAAATGTTGAAATCAAATAGTTTTGTCGTCATCCGTTACTCGTACATCGATTGATGCGTTGAAACGAAAAGGATCGAACTGGATACGTTTGAAACGGAGAATACGTAACGTTATACGGAGACGCATCTAGGAGTCATTTCCCACAGGGGTACAGCGATTTGGTTGATCATCGAAATCCTGTATAAGACCTGTCTTATTAAAATTTTATTTCTTTTTTTTTTATATATATACTTTCTCTGACAAGTCCGTAAAATTATTTTGTATTATATTATTTACCTATATATATATATATATATATTAAAATATAAGTCATACTTTAATTATTTACAAAAATTCTTTTCTCACGTGATCACACACTCGATACCCGTGAAAGGTTGAACATTCATGAAAGTTTTATGAATTGTACACGACTAACAAGTTAATTGTAGGGGTAAAAATGAATGTATTTGTTAAACAAAAAAGGTTCCATATAAACAATGTGTGTACTTTATATTATGTTATAACAAAAAGTAAATTCTTATTCCACTTAACTGATTCGATATAGAAAAACTTAAGAGTACTAAGACATACGTAGATACTCATTCAAATGTATATGAAATGAACTTATATTATGGGAATAAAATTCAAAAGTACTTTTGCCCACAGATTTTATTACACATAAACAATATAAATGAATACCGATTTACGTTCATGTGCAAAAATAATATTAAATATAATTACAAATCGGTATTTTAAACGGTTTAAATGTATCAGAATGATTTTGTATCCTTCCTACTGCCTACACAATATGGTTTTAATTTTCACAGAAAATTTTTAATTTTTAATTGCAGTAAATTTTTAAGGTATTATTATTAATCAAACCAAAAATAATAATAAAAAAAAAATGAAAACACTTGTCTACGGCAAATATTACTGAAAACAATTATCGAGTACATAAGATAGACACAATTTTCTTATTTCACAGATACACACATAAACCAATTAATTTTAAACTCATGCAAATATTTAATTAATTTATATTATTATAATATTTATTGATCATTTCTCGTGTAAATATTCACACATATTACACACATACACACACTTATATATGATTTTTTTTTATACTTATAACTTAGGTTAATTACCTTTTTATCTGTTCTTTATAATTGTCAAGACGTTTGTGATTAGAATTTAATGATACTCGACCTCAGAGGTCTAACATTATCGTATTTAAATTTGCTTTCAGAAACTGTCATTATTATACAACGGCTAAACGTTTCTATTTAATAAATACATTTCAACATCAGAATACATTCAAAGACAAATAAATTAAATACCATCTTTTCGTGTATTAATAATTATTTTATTTCACACAATTTTAATCGTGTGACAATAGCCGATTTACAATACATTAGTAGTTGAACATCGAAAAGACAAATGTAACATACCTCAATCAATTTAATAAAAATTCATTAAAAGTATTTAAAACGATGAAAGTTATAGACGATTGTAATTAAACAAACACAAATGATACATTTTGTAATGAACACTGGTTTTTTTTCTTTAATAGTTTACACTTGTATAATATGTGCACATGTTCAGGGGGACATAATGACAATAATCCCATTTTTACACCAAGTAATTATACCGTAGGCAAATAGTGTAAAATACATTGAAAAGTTATGTTTACATAAATTATTAAGTAGTTTGAAATTAAAATCATTTTATTTGGTAAGAAATTATAATCAAAATTATCATTGTGAATAAATTTCAAAAACAAATGTATTTGGTAATGTATAAACATTGTTTTTCACACAATTTCTTCTTTTTTTTTATGCTTGCACACAATTTATATGCGAATACAGGAGGTTATTTATTTATTTATTTTTAACTAGATGTCAATAGAAGATACATAAAAGTCATTAATTTTACAATTATTTATTTCATTTCAAGAATGTATAAATCACTACTCGATAATAAAAATATACCAGTTGACTTTTAAACAACTACAAACAGTTAGTATATCTATATATAATTAAACTTATTACTGTAATAAGACTTAGGAATAGTAATTATAATAATAATAAATATATCAAACATACGGTTGAATTAACAGTTTTGTTTTTGTGCCCATTTAAATTTCTTAGATTACAAATTTGAAATGTTTATAACAAATTATTATTAAAACATAATTTTAGTTTTTATAAAGTTATACAGAATGGGATAATGAAAAATTGTGGCTAACAAGAACTACCGATATTCGTACTTTATGAATTCTAATTCCAATAATAGAAGCCTTTTGATACATTTATATTTTAATAGAATAATATAACAGAGGTATATAT
Source organism: Chaetogeoica ovagalla (assembly GCA_032441825.1). Taxonomy (NCBI): domain Eukaryota; kingdom Metazoa; phylum Arthropoda; class Insecta; order Hemiptera; family Aphididae; genus Chaetogeoica; species Chaetogeoica ovagalla. The sequence goes on along the minus strand of CM063749.1, from coordinate 35,408 downwards.
GTACGTACATGTTTTTAACCGATATATATATATATATATATATATATGATTAATATTTTCATTTTTGTTTAACCTGAATTATTCACTATTATATATTATTTTATTCGTACGCTCAGAAGTTTTAGACGTTAATTAACAAGATGTTTAGAAAAAATAATTTTTATATAGATACAATGGTGTTCACATAACGGAAATCATAGTTTATTCTTCGTAAAAATTAGGCAAGTATTTATGATTGTTTACCAATTACAAATAATATGCACTTATAGGTAGACGTGTTAATGAATTGGAAATGATTCAAATGGTTGAACGGCTATTATTGACGAATGATATTGGTTTTAAAATCAATTTGAACGAACGATACATTATTTCCCGATACTTTGGTTATGAGTTTATATTTGTATTTTTCTGAATGTGAAACATTGTACAAATCCAAATTCTATTATTCTTTTGTTTAAATCTGACATTACATATATATGTGTATGAATATATAAAAAAAAAAATAACTGCTCGATTAAATGATTACATCGCTATGCAATAGAAATCCAACTGGCGCATAAAACAGTGAGCGAAAAAAAATTAATAAATAGAAAATGTTTGCGTCCAAGGCTGCAGATGAGTTTACAATTGGCCGCGAATAAAATATTTATAAATACACATATTATATTGACCAGAAGATATTACACGATAATAAATAAAAATAAATGCAGTGGCCGGGTGCCAAGGTATCACGAATTAAACGGTGATAAAGAAGCGAAAATAGAATGATATACGAAGTAAATATAATATTATAAACGTGTGTGTGGGACGTGTTGGAAAACGGAATTCTTCACGTGGACCACAACAGTATAACAGTGGTTATTGTTTCAAGAGAGAGCGAAAACACAGAAAAAAATAAACGATTTTTTACTCACTGACAACGTGTATCATAAACGATCCGAACACTACGAACCATCCCCAACCGCCGTCCGGTGGACCTATGCAGACCACCGGCGCCACCGACGGCGTTTTCTTCTCCGGCGGATTCTTCGATCGCATCTTGTTGGCCATGTTTCTTCGCCACTACGTGTATTTTTGTCCAGTCGTCGTCTTGTAAATGAATCGAAAAACAAAACGTCCCCCAGCCCGTGTTATTCACGTGATCTCACTGGGCGACAATAACAACAGGATCGTTAGACAGGTCCACGGGAACTTCGTGTACCATTCACGTGCGAGATGCACGAAACGTAGCATACATAAAATTCGTCGTCTAAAAAAAAAAAAAATACCTACATCAACCATATTACAAAACGAGGATTTTTTTTTTTTAATCAAAAACGAAATTCATATTAAAGACTTTTCGGCCGTGTACGGTAAAACGAAATAGAGACAAAAAAAAAAGCCAACTAACGTATAAGGTGGAAGTGAAAAAAAGTATTTTTAAGTGCTCGGCGCGAATCCACACAGCAGCACACAGGCAACGACGTCCGGACCGGTGACGAACATGAACCGGCCGATTATAACGCAAGACTGATGATCGTACGGCGAGTTTGAACTGATATTACGAAAACCCGGCGGCCCCCCCCCCCGTGTGACGTTCGACGACGCGAACCGGCTCCTCCACGCCGTACCGCGTTCCACCGCGCGCTCGATGACAGTGTTATCGAAACGTGATAAGCGACTATCAAAACAACGAGACGCCCACCATGTGACCGGGCCGGCGTTTTCGACCGTGGCCCGTAGCGTTGCGCACCGCGACGGTCCGCCGGCGAAACCACGCGGTCAACACCGGCTGCTGCTGATGCTCTTCGGTAGTGCGAGGCGGCGGTGTCGTCGCGCGAACGACCGACCGGCCGGTTCGGTCGATGATCGCACAGCGCGCGCGTGTAACGGAATCGATTTCTCTTCGTCTTTTTTCCCACCCGTTTCGCGCGTTAAACGCGTTCCGTACGGCCGATTTCCATTAGAAAATGTTACGTTTTTCTCTTTATTTCTCGATATTTAAAAATTCAACTTTCGCGCGTTATCCCGTCGGCTTTTCGCGGTAGGTACATTCGAGAGCAATGACGAAACGATTCCCGCGCGGAGCTTCGGCGTAATAATACGTGTAAGAATCATAATTCGTGAGATTATGTAAAAAACACGGTATGAAGTTCGGTTTCTGTAGTTTCAAATTACAGTTATTACATAAAGATTGCCTAAATCGTCCTGTTAAATGTTGGTGATCGGCAACTTTGTGATTTTGCACAGTAAACTCTGTTTTACATAAATTGCATGTATCGTTTATAATATTGTACAAAAAAAAAAAAAGTTTAATTTATGATATATAAATATATACGTCTGATCAACGTTTAAAACTGACTCTGGTCGCATAAAAAAAAAAACGTTAAGTACTGATTTTACTACCATAAAAGTATGTACCTATAATTTCGATCCAACGGGTATAAAAAAAATAATCCTTATTACCCATTCTCCCAGTAATGTTTTAAAAGTGCTTTTATAGTTTAAAAGTTTTCGTGTTCGACGGTTTTAAAAACGTTTTAACGAGAACGATAACGTCTCCTTAAAAACCGATAACTAAAAATTGAAAAATAAAAACGGTTTTGTTATAAAGAAAACTTTTTTATTATTATTATTATAAAATTACAGTCTTGCGAAATTCCGTCGTCGTTTCGCCGGGATGCGAATATATTAATATATAATTATTGAAATATAGAGCAAGTCGTCTGCTGACATTTTATTAAATTTTTAATCTTGGAAACCGGAAATTTTCTCTCTTACGAACCAATAAATACCCTCGAAATCTACAAGTGCTGTAAATAGCAGAAAATTACAAAATTTTTTTTAAAACAATATTGTCTCGTTAATTCTAGTGTAAAATTACATGATATTTTGATGAAGTATATTTCAAGTTTCAAAATTACAAGAAAAAAAATAAAAATAAATTCCGCGAAATCGCGTTTTTGTCTTTCCGGACGCTCGCTCGAAGTGGGGGGGGGCATTTGAGAAAATCGAAAACACCAGCTCTCTCTAAAGCACTCGCAGCTGCGAGACTGGAGACGCAATTTGCTTACCGCGGGATACCAACTGCATGACTGTGAGGATCTCGCAGACCGATCGTTCTGATTGGATTTGTTGGGCGTGCGGACATAAACGAGGAAAAAAAAATCACGATTTTATAATCAAAATACATTCCTCGTTTCGTTTTCAGTGTCTACGAAACGAAACAAAAAAAAAACACAACACCGTTATCGCGCGCACCGATAATTTATTTATATACTCGTCCTCCGTACGGCGGTCGGCGACGATGACGAACGGCCCCGCCGCGGCTCGTGTCGGCGATGACGACGACAACGTTAACCGTTCGACGGGCGGGTAGAGGAACTGGTGCTCGTCGTCCCGGCGTCAACTGTTCCACACGATTATCACTCGTCCGTCGCGCTTTCTTATCAATTACTCACCGCTGCGCCGTTCTCGTCGTCGTCGTCGTCGTACGTGCGTCATCGTTGTCGTCGACAATACGCAACAACAACAATAACAAAAAAAAACTTTTTACGATACTCGCGCGGACGTCCGTGTTCATACCCGTTCGCGTTCAATCCCGTTTTTCTCGTCTTGTTATTTATTCGTTTTTTTTTCTCCCCGTGTACGTCGTCCTCGACGATCGCGTGTCAATCGTATTTACTTACACACACACACGCACAGTTCCGTACGAGAAACAACGGAACGCAAGCGTTATTGTCCGCCGTCGCCCGTCCGCTGCTCCGTACTGAAAACGACGTCGTCACCGCACGGATTCCTCAGCGCTCCACCGCCGGTCCAGTGTTTTTCGCATCGTCCTCTTAGTGTTTCCCGTCCATCGGTGTTGCTCCTCTGCGCCGTTCCGTTTCGTACACGCCCACTCGTCGCACCATCTGTGAACTTTTTGCGAAACGCGTCCCGTGAGTATATATTTCCCGCACGTATCGTCGTCGCAGGCAATTGCCCCGAGTCGGTGAGAAGTGTGAGACACACGACCCGCCGCCGAGTCGGGGGACCGATTTATTGTCTCCGTCACTTCGGTTTAACGCGTCGTCCGGCTGTTTATAATTGTTTTTTGCTCTAGTGCTTTCGACATGTCTTCTTCACAATACTCGTACATATTCAAGTACATCATCGTCGGCGACATGGGTGTCGGCAAATCGTGTTTATTGCATCAGTTCACCGAACAAAAGTGTAAGCGTTTCGTTTGTTGCGTATATAGCAGTTGTTTTATAATTTATATATGTATATTTTTTTTTTTTCGTACGCACGTTTCTAGTCACTGCCGATTGTCCGCACACCATTGGAGTGGAATTCGGAACGAGAATCATCGAAGTGTCTGGGAAAAAGATTAAACTACAAATTTGGGATACTGCGGGACAAGAACGTTTCCGAGCTGTCACCAGGTTGCGAATTTTACTTAAAGATATTCTCGTACATTGATTTGCAGAGTTCATTGTTAATTTTTTGCCATGTAAAGATCATACTATCGTGGTGCGGCTGGGGCGTTAATGGTATACGACATAACCAGACGAGCGTCTTATAACCATTTGAGCAGTTGGTTGTCCGACACACGTAACTTGACAAATCCGGGAACTGTAAGTTTTTCACGTTTATTTCTTTTTATACAATTACACGGTATTTTATTATTTGCACTCCCCCGAGTATTTCGAGCAAATCGTATTACTTTTTTCGTTTTTAGCGCGTAGCTTATTTAAATTATATAAATTGATATTGCATTTTATTGTTTAGGTGATTTATTTGATTGGAAACAAGCTAGATATGGAAGAAAATCGAGACGTATCCTATGAAGAAGCAAAACAATTTGCCGATGAAAATGGATTGATGTTTTTAGAAGCGAGCGCTAAAACGTAATAGTTTTCTAGCAATATTCATAAATGTTATTAAAAATTATTATTATTACCATTGATATTGTCATACTGTTAAATGTTTAGTGGAGAATACGTTGAAGATGCTTTTCTTAAGACTGCTCAGATAATACATGAATGTATCCAAGATGGAAGGTATGTTATGATGTACTAACTTACTTTTTTCTAAAAATTATATTTATCTGTATAAATACATATTGTAACGTTAAATTCAAATACTACTTTCAGTGGTATAACTAAGAATTAGTTCTCTACCAAAAAGATATATATATATCCTTAATGATTTTTATATATAGAATTGTATTATTTTGTCATTTTAAAAAAGTAATGAATGTTGTCAAAACTCAAGTAAAATTGTAGTCAACATGTTAACTGTGGTAAATTATGAAGGACAAAAATAAAATTATTATAACACATTTTCAAGTACTAATGATAGAAAAATACTTTTAATGTATTAATTTTTTTCTAATTTATGTATTTTGTAAGCATGTTATTGTTAATATTTTTAAAATGTTATCTTAAGTATTAATTCTATTGATATCTTTAATGTTACTTGTTAATATAAAGTATTGACTATGAAATAGTTTTTTGTTTGTCATTCATATATCATATATAAAAAAAATGTGTATTAGTAATTTAAAAAATAAAATAAGTAGTATGTATGACGGGTGTAGAGGGTAACTCCGTGGGTTATTTTTATTTTACAGTTCTGGCAAGGACTGTGTATCTCCTTCAAAATTGTAATTCTAAATACATCTTTATAGCTAGTTTTATTTTTGATTATATAATTTGGTATTTAAGTCTTTGCAGTTTTCTAAACAATTTTAATGCCTTACTATTCCAAGTGATATTATATCATATATTATTCAATCAAGATTTATAAAATTGAATTGTGTTGAAAAATTATTTTTGTATAATATAATTTACACAACATTAATTACCTGATTTGCATGTGTAGAAAAATGTATTTTCGTTAACTAAAATAAATACATTTCTCATATGTATTTATTTCAGTTGAATTTACACCACACCCGCAGTTGGTCTCACAAGCAATAAAGCAATATAATATTAATATATAATGTTAAATTAATGAATTTTGGAAATTTAAACACTTGCATCTAAATTTAAAGAAAATATTTTTGAATTTTTCTTTTAGCATTTTTTTTTTTTTTTTTTTTGTAAAATATTGTCTGGTTTAAAAAAATAAAAGTTTTGAAACAAAGTAACTAATGTCAAACAATATAATATTATATAAAACTTAGATTTTGTCGTTTGGAAAGAATTTCAAAATACTTATTGATTTGAAGCTATGGCTTGGTATAAGCTCCAATGCATCTCATATTCCACAATTTAAATTCTATATAATATTGTTTTGCTATATTGTTGTCCATTATATAGACGTTTACAACAAATAAGAGTAGGGTATAATACTCTTAATACTTGATTATATATTTATATAAGTCAACATAATTTTTAAGTTAATTATTATATATATAATATACACAATGAATATTATGTTGAATGTCAATAAATTTTAATTATTTATAATAACTCCACACGAGTTGTCTCAGTGAGGTTTAGTAATTTGTTAATTGACAAAAAAATATATATATTACAAACTATAGTTTTATATGTAATATTTAATGCTTGAAAATCTGATATCAATTATTTATAAACTCATTTCAAATAATTCATGTATTATATTTATTCACATATAATTTATTCTTAACTTTCAATAGAATTCTAATGATATTTCTATCAGGGTCAAAATCAGTATGGCATCAAAATTATTATAATTTATTTATTATATTATATATTTATATATAAATTATATAGAATTAATATTTATAAATATATAAAATAAGAAATATTTAGATCTATTTTACTTCATAATTTGTTACATTTAACACTGTGAGCTATGTTGAGCATTAGGCTGTCCGTGTACAATAAAATACTTTTTTTTAATTGATTACAGACTAGACTTGAATGCTGCTGATTCTGGAGTCCAACAGAAAATACTTCAGTGTGAAACCAATCCAAATGTAGAAAAGGATAAACCTTGTATGCAATGTTAAGGTAAATATTGGTGGTAAAACGTGTTAACATTGATTTTGAAAAAAAAACATTTTATAATAATTTGATTCTTTCTTTCAGCAACGTATTTGTAAAATGGAATATTTTAATACGTACTATATATATATTTTTTTTTTACTTAAATTATAATCATTTTCGTAACATTCTTTATTAGTAAGTAATGTATTTTGTCGTCGGTTAATTCACATACAATTGGAATGTACACACTCCTCACTTTTATATATATACATACAATAATAATATATATTGATATATGTAATAATTATTAATTTTCTCAAATGAGGATAAATATTTTTCAAAACATTGTAATCAAATTGTATTAACTACTAAAGTACATCTAATATTGATGTCAAATTATTATAAATATATGCATATTTATGTATTTATATCCAATATGTTTATATATAAAACTGAAATTAAGCTAAAGAGGAAATATTTGTTACGGTTTGGCTTCGAAACTTCTTATCCAATTGTCATGCAGTTTTTTTTAAATGAAAGAAGATATCACGGAGCAGGTTTTAGGCATAAATAAAGTCCGATAATGTTAGTCAATAATTAGTTATCTATACATATAAAATCCAAATACCACTGACTCACTGATCGCTGTATCTCAAAAACTACTCAACGTACGGACTTGAAATTTGGAATAGAGGTTCTTCTCATATTTTCACCGTGCAATAAGAAAGGATTTTCAAAAATGTTGCGTTTTAGTGGAGTAATTAACGATTATAATTATTCACCGCCAATACGTATTGTGCGGCACGGCGGCCCGCGGGTTTCCAGCTACCTGCAACAGGTCACTTACCCTGGCACCACAAGTTCAAATTATGAACTTAAAAAATATGTCACGAATTAGTAAGTAATTCGTAATTTTTTGTAACCACAAATCCGGAATTTGTAACTTATTTTTTACCTATGAAAAACAGTTTTTTATTTCCGGGTGCCAGGTTAGCTTTACCCTGGCACCCGGTTTTTTAATAATTATCTCAGAAACTTCAAACCTGTGTCAGAAGCTAGAGTATAATTCGTAATTTTTCGTAACCACAAATCCGGAATTTGTAACTTATATTTTACCTATGAAAAACAGTTTTTTATTTCCGGGTGCCAGGTTAAGCCTTATCCTGGCACCCGGTTTTTTAATAATTGTCTCAGAAACTTCAAACCTGTGTCAGAAGCTAGAGTATAATTTGTAATTTTTCGTAACCACAAATCCGGAATTTGTAACTTATTATTATACATATATATATGATTTTATATTTGATAATAATTAAATATACATTAAAACAATTTTCTCTATATTTTTATTTAATTATATTTACTATAAACATAGTTACATGCACCTGTTATATTATTTATTGAATTGATTTAAACTGTAAATATCATTAAATCTATATTTACTTCCGATTTTTGGTTGGCATGTACTACTTTTTCCTTACAATCGTCATACAGTTCCCATCTATTATTTGATCGTAGAACATATGCAGTATAATAGCCAGAAGTGCTTGATCGAAGACCACCTCTATCGGGTGCATTAAATGCAATTATACCTCTTATTATATATGATTTACCAGTAACTATAATTTTCTTATTTATATTTTCTAAAGTTTGTTTATATGGTGATATATAATTTTCCTGGATGGAATCTGGTGGTACGTTATCGATGCTTTTACTGGTATCAGCATGAAGTCCTATTAATACAATATTTTAAAATTTTATTTTTTAAGAATAATTAAAATATATGTAAACAAATTTATATTTATAATACTTTACCTGCTGGTATAGCATTTATTTCTACAATCAAACACTCGCCAAGTATTACCGATGAAGTTTTAGTTGTTAAGCAACTATTACAAATATCTTCCATATTTACAACACACTCTATCTCTTTTTCCAAATCTATATTTTGATCGAAGACATTTAATGAAATTTCTGTGGCTACTTGAGTAGTTATTAATTGATTTTTCTCACAAAAATTATTATTGCATTTAATTTCCCACTTAATTGATGTTATAAAATCAAATAATTTTTTGGCAATACCAGTTGCAGTATCCGTCACATCAATATTTTTTAACCCACCCACTAAACTTTTTGTTTGATATTTCGGCAATAGTAGTTCTAATCGTTTTTTATACATATTTTTTCACGGTTCTTCTAACATATTTAGTATAAATGAAACTGCTAAATTCTTATTTGACATGCTTAGTAAATGTAATTTAAAACGTTGGCTATCAGATGTCGAACATGCTAAAATAGTCAAAAGAGAATCTAAAGCACAGGTATTACTTATTATAAGTTTTTCTTCTATTTCTGGACGTTTTATAGGTTTATTTTTAAATAAATTTCCATTTCTAAGAAAAAAAATTGATGCCGTTGTTTCTTTTTTGTTTAAATTTATGTTTTCAAAACCAGGTTGGCTTACGAGATACGAGGAAGCCGATCGTGCCAATTTAGTTTTTTTTGTTACAGATTTTTTTTTCCATATTTCTCTTGCGTCATTTTCAATATTTGCTTCCCCTTTTTAAGCATATTCTTTCCTCTCCACATCCTTCATCAGTATTTGGGGCAGGCAGTGAACATCCAAATAAATGTACAGCTTCTCTGCAGATTTGACATTTATGGAGACCCGTAGGAAAGTCACCATTTGTACACGCAATACACAAATTCTTAGGCACAGTATTACCATCAGATATTTTCCTTGAATTTACCACAATAAAATCTTTATCTATGTCTTGTATGTCTTTGTTAATATCATTCTCAGTGTTATTGTTATCAATCTTATTAAAATCATAATCAGCATTATCAACATCATTAGCAGTATTTAAATCACAAAATTCACTTTCTTGATATGCTTTATGTGTGTTTTTATCTTCACTCAATAATGACGAGTGTAATAATAAATTATCACCTCTGTAAAAAGAAATTAATTTTTCAACAAATGTGTCAACTCTAATTGGCAGATTTTCATTTATAAAAACCCGGTGTTTTATGTTGTTAAAACTGCTTTCAATTCTACTAGTGGAAGCGGTATCATTTCCATATTTAAATACAGATCGCATTATTCCCGACCAATATGGAAATAATTGCATTGCATTTATTATATGGGGTACTATATCAATCTCGTACTGAACATTATCTTCTTGACCCATTGTATACAATTAAAAAAATATTATATTAAGGCTTAAAAAATAAAAAATAAAAAGTTTTAAATATACTTACCTTTTATTCCGGATGCTACTTTTAGTTCACATATATTCGCAATAGACTTTGCCCATTCCTTAAATGAACTTGATAAATGTAATGAATCAATATCATCTATTTCAATATTTTCAGGTAGATTGTTGGTCCCTGGATTTTCATCTATAAGGGGGGGCTACAAAATCAATTACAGTAGCAGTAATACGGCTTTTTAGGTAAATTTTTGATTCGGCACAGAGTTAATCTGCCTTCTTTATCTTTACCATCAGTTTTACTATATGCAATAGTAAAAATTGCTTCTAAAATTTTACTAGCCTCAATTAAGTCTGTACACAATATCAATAAACCCATTGATCGAGCATACAACTGTTTGGTTCGTATATACTTCGTATTCTTTATAGTTGGCCATTGTGTAACAAGATGCATAAAATGATTAACATCATTGCGTATGTAACAAAATGGTACATCAATAACAGATGTACCTTGAACTAGTAAGAAGCAAATCTCTAAATACTTCTGAAGACTGGAGTACTGTGTAAAGCTTTGGACGAGAGCCGACATTAGAGCAAGAGATTGGTCACTTATTACAACTTTAGGAGGTTGAACACCACATTGAAGCCATCGCTGGATCCATACTCTGATTGAAATATTATCATGCTGTTCAGACACCATTGATAAAACAGTAAATGTTTGTTCATTTACTTTCATAACACCATCATATAAAAAAAATGATCCGCTATAAATATTATTATGTCTTTTCAGTTTTTTACAACAACTACCAGTTGCATCAAAACACATAGTCGGTGTATCAGTTTTAGTATAAGCTTCTTTGTATACTTTAAGTTGAAGATCACTCCAAATATGTATAAAAAATTTATCAATACCAATATTACGAATAGCAGAACCATATCCTCCATTTTGTTTCATCATGCATAATGCTAATACTGGGTCTGAATGTAATCTTCGTTCAGCAATCGCTTTACTTTTGGCTTTATGTAAACTATTCAAAGTAGGTATTTGTGCAGGAATCAAATTACCTATATAATCATATTTAAAATAATATAAAATGTATTTATTTATATTTAGGTATATTATTTTTTTTGTTAGTTATTATTTACGCTAAAACATTACTGAGAAAATTGATAGATTGATTGAAGTATACAACATAATATTATCCAATTTCTAGTAAATTTTGGTACCATAAAAATTTATGAGACGGTTTAATGGCACACAGTTTCAATTAAAAACCTCAATAATTTAAAAATGTTTGATATGTTTACATATAATATACTACACGATTAAACCACCAGTTTTTCAAACGCACCCAAACGAAAATTCTTTTCGACCACTTGAAAAAAAAATGTATTTACCTTCAGACATTAGACGATTGGCTTCATTTTTTCTGTACACAGAAGGAACAACATTCATATTTACCATCGTAGATACAGCTCGATCTAATTCAGATCCCATTAATTGGTGTCTTTTTTTATGCATTTCTTGAAACTGGCCAACATATTTACACTTCATTACGACTCTAAATTTTAAAATAAATAATAAAAGTCCGAATATTTAGAAGGGATCATAAATAATTTATATTATTACCTGGAATCAATAGCGGGTACATCTTCTACAATACCTTCAAAAATTGATTTACAATCTGTGCATCTGCAACGTATACTTATAAATACTTTCCCCGTGACTGATACTTATGATTTTTTAAACGTTAAAGCACATGCTAATTTGGAATGCAAGAAAAAATGTTCCTGGATTATATTACTCCAAACATAAGGTGTTAATACGTTATAATAGCGTAAGCCACATTTTTTCATATATGGTTTTGGTCGGGGCTTAATAGCATTCCACTCATCAACCGAAAATGTTATCGAAAATTTCAATTCATTGTCTCCTTCATTTTCTTCTAAATCACTGGAACTGTTATCATAATCCATTTTAGAAATAGCAATATCTATAAGAAGGACATTGATATTAATACATTAACAATAAATAAGTAAATCATTTTAATAAATTAAAAGTTTATTATATTCACAAACAAAAACGATTAATTTAAAAAAATACTTACGATCAATATTATCTCTTGTGGAATTATTTTCAATTGACAAAGAATTCTATGAATTTGATGGTTTTACTCCCGATTTTTCCAATAATCCACCTCTATTAAGAGCAACACGAAGACGCACTGATGCTGCTGTTACTATACCTTTTTTACTTTGTCCCTGTACCTGTGTAGCAATCTTTTGCCACACATTTGAAGTTGTACCAACTATCCCTGCATTTGAAATTGTAAATTTAATTTATGAATTCATTACTGAATTCATTTTTCAATATCATTTTTATTGTACTTTTTATTAAAAAAAATTTCTATATATTTCTCATTTTTTTTAAATATCGTAGAAAATTGTAACAAAAACTAATGATAGCCATCATAATAATAAATAAATAATAATTATTATTATATAGCTCTCTTTAAATCCAATTTTTGAAATTTGAAATTTAACAAATGCTGTGTATTGTTAAAAATTAATTGTTAAGATTTTATTAAATAACTATACATTTTAAACAGATTTCTATATCAAATATGACTATATTGGACACTAGATATTATTGATTTATTTCATCTTTGTATGATATTTTGAAGTCGATAAAAATAGGAAATGCATAGGCAAACAATGTTATAACATAAGTTAAAAAAAAATGACGGTTATTCAACAATAAAAATAATACTGAAAGAGAAATATTTTGAAATATTTCCAATTTATGCGATTTCAAATTGTTTAAAAATTTTATAAAAATACAGAACCCCTTAAAAAACGGGCGTGTAGGGTCCCCTTAAAGAATCTAATATAGGCAATTTAAATCTAAATAAAATAATTTAAAAAAATGTTTTGAACCCATCCCTTGGGACAATCTAGGTTGTGCCAATGACGCAGGCCTACAGAAATTATTTTTAAAATATTATACATATAAGATATGATATATTATAATATAAGATAAAATAAATATTTATAGTACCTATTTAAAACAAATACCTAAAACTTCAAATAAAAATAATTTACCATTGATAAACCTATATGTGGAATATTATTTAAAATATATAATAAGTACGTATATCGTTGATTACTAAAGGTAAATAAATAAATAAAAATACGTTTAGCTGTATTTACCTTGTACATTTGATGTAATAATGTCAGATTTATATAACAAAATTATGGCATCTAACACGGTAGGGTCGACGTTTGGAATCCTTCCACTCATCTTAAAACTTTAGAATAATATATTATACGAGTATAATAGAAATATACACACAAAATAAAAATTGTTTACAAAAGTTTCTCCGTTGAATGATCAAAACGACTAATAATATTATTGCAATATATATACTTATTTTCAAGTCACGACCAATAATTATACCTGTATTTAATAATCAGGCCAAAACACGGAAATATTCCAAAAATAAACAAATAAAAGATTGACAATAATAGGTGTCCCGCATAAGAATATTTCCGGTTGATATACAGTACATGCCAACCAAAAATCGGAAGTAAATATAGATTTAATGATATTTACAGTTTAAATATTGATCAAATAAGTTTAATAAATAATATAACAGGTGCATGTAACTATGTTTATAGTAAATATAATTAAATAAAATATAGAGAAAATTGTTTTAATGTATATTTAATTATTTAATTATTATCAAATATAAAATCATATATATATATATATATGTGTGTCATAATAAGTTAGAAATTCCGGATTTGTGGTTACGAAAAATTACGAATTATACTCTAGCTTCTGACACAGGTTTGAAGTTTCTGAGACAATTATTAAAAAACCAGGTGCCAGGGTAAGAGGCTTACCCTGGCACTCGGAAATAAAAAACTGTTTTTCATAGGTAAAACATAAGTTACAAATTCCGGATTTGTGGTTACAAAAAATTACGAATTACTTACTAATTCGTGACATATTTTTTAAGTTCATAATTTGAACTTGTGGTGCAAGGGTAAGTGACCTACCTGCAACCTATCCTTTTTGTTCGTCGTCGTCGTCGTGTAGATAAGAATAATGATTCCGAGAATAAAATTGTTCCGAGGAGTTTATCGATAAAAATAATCTCATGCATCGCGCGTACACCAATACTCCTATTTTATTATAATGAACGATAAAATGCACACCGATAACATAAACCAATACACATACAAATTCTATTTATAGAATTAATTTGGACTTGCCTAACATATAAAATATTAAACACGTTCATTTCATTTGCACTCCGCACTACCAGAAGTTCGGACGTGCGTAAAACTGAAATCAAGCAAAAGAGGAAATCTTTGTTACGGTTTGGCTTCGAAACTTCTTATCCAATTGTCATGCAGTTTTAATTAAGGGGATTGGAAGCTGCGATTGTCTGTCTCTCTCTATCACACACGTAACATAGCAATTTAGACCATTTCTATTTCCAACGTACCGATGGATCTAGTGATGCGATAAGGATTCTGAAAACTGATCTGAATTCTTCGTGATGTCTTCTTTAGAACTACTTTCCCACATTTTTGATTTTGTCCCCCTAAGTCCCCTTAAAATTACCTTAATATATTTAGACATTTAAAAATTGACATTTTCAATTATTGTGAAAACCGAAGGTAAAAAATTAAAAAAGTGGGAAAGTCGTTTTAAAGTAGATTTAACGACGAATTCAGATCAGTTTTCAGAATCCTTATCGCATCACTAGATCCATCGGTACGTTGGAAATGGGATTTCGTGTTTTTCAAAAACGGTAGCCGTATTTGCTGACTTGTACCTGCGCGTGCGAGTGTACACACCACCAGCACATATCTACACACACTAAACACTAAATACTACTCACACAAATACACTGCGTAACGCGAATAAATCATAAAATTGCCTATACACAACCCCTTAATAAATGACCGCTTCCAATCCCCTTAATGTAAGTTATTGTTGTGCTACACTCGTTTGTAATCGTGAAAACAACTCGCGCGGAAGTCACTGCGAAAACCGTAAAAGAATATCGATTAAATATACGTAAAACGATGTGTCACGAATAAACGTGAAATATTTCAAAAATTTTTAATTCGTTCGTTTCGCAAACGAGAGGAACGCAAATATTGTAACGTAAGTCTGTGTGTGTGTGTGTGTACAATCGTCGTAAACGTTTATTCGTTGTTATAATAATAACAAATATTAAATTCATTACGTTTAATAGTATTACAATATTATAATTTAATAATACATTAATACGAGCGCGTAACGGCCAACCGAGGATATTTTTTGACGCGTTAAGCACTCGCGCGCTGTAAATAAAATTATTCGTAACAATTTCTTTTTTTTTTCCCCGTTACAATGTCGAATAAATTTTTTAAATGTCACCGGTGTCGATAAACGTCGTACGTCTGCATAATTACTCGTCGACGCATTTTAATGTTACGGTTTTGTACGCATACCGTGTACAAAAAAAAAACTTATAAAAACGTATTTCGTACGAATATCATCGACGTTTTTCATTCGATTCGTTTTTGGTTTCGTGCGCGGAATACTCGTATGTATCATCTTGTTCCTCTATCAAACAAATATTGTTATTTTACAAAACGTATTAAAAAACACACACAACAATAACCGTTTGCGTTTCTGTATATAAAATAGACGTATTCGATTACTGTACACGGGAAAACATTATCGGATCTGATTGTTATTACACACGTCACAGAGTCGAAAACAATAATAAATAACACGCGTACGTACGTTACATACGCGTGTAAAATACAATATAATAATGAACTCGACGACGCGACCTATCATCCATCTGACGGTCCAGATCGGACGTTCGGATAAATATTATAATATTATGCGATTGGCGGGAAAAAGCGGAACCAGGAAACGTACGGTGGGTGGGATGGAGAAATGTTGTCAAAACCGATTATTTAATAATAATCGTGTTCTCGACGGGAATACAATTATTATATTGGGATCTGTTGAAATTGAAAAAAAAACAAAAAAAACCGCGTACACTGAATGAGCGAAACCGTTCCCGAGCAACTTCGGCGAGCGCGGTTTGGCGACAAAGGTGCAAAATAATCGATGCACACTTGTCGGTCAACGACAAAAAGACAGGACGAAACACCGATCGGTGTTGTTCGGTCTGGTCCTATTTTTACACCGAGCGAAATATAAAAAATTAGAGTCAACGCGGTCGTTACACCCGATCTCTTCACGTTTCATATTGCTATTATTTATTATTATTATTATTATTATTATTATTATTATTTATAAAACGGCATGTGATCCAGATCCAAATTAATTAATCTTGTATTCATCGGGAAACCGATATTACGATTATACAGATTTTAAACTCATTCGAGTGAAATTTTTAAAATTCAACTCATTTTCGCGTAATTCAGTAAAAAAAAAAAAATAATAATAATAAGAAATCATTTTATTTATCTCGTGCACCAGAATTTTTCGTTTATTATTATTATTATTATTATTATTATTATTATTATTATTATTAAAAGTTCACTGTCTAACAAAAATTGTCACAAAAACGGTATATAAAAACAAACAATTTTCGTCAGAACTCGTCTTGACGAGATTGGTGTTAAAAACGAAAAATGTATATAAAATGTACGAAATAATAATACAGAAATTAAATATTTATTTAATAAAACGGATTTCGGACACTTTGCATTGAAATCGTTTTTAAATATAAAAATACATATTTTATTCGCTACGAATTGTGAATCGATATTATTATTATAATCGGTATAATTTTTACGATACACGTATTTTGGACACAAAATAATTTGAAAATATTCGAATTTAAAATGTAATTAATTTCAAAAATGACATCAGGATACTTAAACACAAAATGCAATCAATCGACGAAACTATTCAAATATACACGTCGCCTATACCATCGTACACGTAAATTGAATTAATTCGATTTGTGTCAATAATAATAATAATAATAATAATAATAATAATAATAATAATAATAATACGAGATATTATATTTAGATATACTTGAAGAATATAAAACATGTCCTTTAGTTACTTGTAAAAATATGATATCCCTTATTTTATATTATAACTCGACGAACTGTTTTATCGGTTTGACGAGTTATACATTTTTTTTCTAAACGCAATTCGGACATAACTACATAACTACATATATAACTATTTAAATTTCGAACTATTATTACGTTTACATAATTTGATATGATTTTTATAGTTTTGAAAACTAGAGTTGATTTATTAACTGCCTATATTATATTTATATATATATATAAACACACGTTTTTTGGGCATTTCAAAATGTATTTCATTAATTTCGTAAATCCATTTTCTAAAGACCGCATTGTGTAGGTATGCTTATAG
Source organism: Chaetogeoica ovagalla (assembly GCA_032441825.1). Classification (NCBI taxonomy): domain Eukaryota; kingdom Metazoa; phylum Arthropoda; class Insecta; order Hemiptera; family Aphididae; genus Chaetogeoica; species Chaetogeoica ovagalla. The sequence goes on along the minus strand of CM063749.1, from coordinate 17,817 downwards.
AAGTTTCCTAAAATTTTTGTATTAAAAAAAAAACCAATAGAAAATAAACCGTTTTTAATTACAGTTACATTTACATTGAGTAATATATTTTTATAATTTTTTTTTAATTCAAACATATCGTTCCTTTCTCCGTACTCGATCGAGATTTACGAATACGTTACATATTGTGTGAAATATCGCGAATAAATAATATTTTCTATCGCACATAACGTGTATTCGGATTGATATTTTCACTTGCTGCAGAGTAAATCAAATATGTTTCAACACCATTTATTAACACTCGTAGTGTTTTCGCAAATCAATACAATCACGAGTATTTTGTTATATATTTTTTTAATATTAAATTAATTTTTTACCTCTAAAAAAAGTAAAGTTTTTTTTTGCGAACTAACACAACACAGCACTGCAGTTAGATTCACGTTTTTCAATAGTGTCGTCAAATGTCGTGTTTCACGAGCTCTTTTACAACGTAACGTCCATATTATATCGACGAAATATGAAATTATATTACTATAGGGACGCGCGCGAATCGTGTAGTAACAGTTATTTATATGATTTATTAATATTTCTGTTTTGTATATAAAAGTCTCATAATTATTGCATAAAACTAAGTTTTTCATATATCACAAATCGTCTTGCAATAATAATAATAATAATATTAATATGTGCGCCCAAAAACAGTGGACTCGTGTCTTTTTTGTGTGTTACAACGATAACAACATACTTTTAGCGTTTCTGCCAGTTTTTAACATTTATATATGTTTTGTATCGAACAAATGACGAGTTTTTTGTTTTTGTAATATTTTACAAAACGTATTCCGGCGCCACGAATAAAAGTAAAAACGAAAAATTTTGAGAATAGCATATCGGAATGTAAAAAAAAAAAAAATTACCTTTAATTTGACTAATAGATTAGTAGAGTGGTTTAGACGAAGGACGTTTTAAAAGAACGTGAAAATAGTGTGTAATAATAAACGACGGCGTTCAAAGAGGAGTGTACGTATTTATGATTTTCATCGAAATAATTGCCTCGCACGATTTAAACAATTCTGAAGGCTAAACCAGTCGTACATAAAAAATAATCGGATTTTTTTTTCTTTTTGTACACACAGCATAAAAAAAATTACAATATTGCCTACGCGAATACGTTTTTTTTCCTTTTAAAATACTTTTAATAATTCGTAAAAAAATGTTTACAAGCATTACGAATATGCAATTTCTATCCAGATTTTTTTTTCCAATTTCGTGTGACTCCTCAAGAGAATTATAATAAAAATAACAATAATAATAATATATAATAACAATAATATATAATAACAGTTCTGTTATATATTGTACTCGGGATAATATTTTGATGTGAAAATTCTCGTCGTCACGGTTTCGTTGGTGTTGCTTCGAAAATGTTTATGAAAATAATTGTATTCGGTACGCGGCGGCCCGACGTAATCGAATGCGACGACGACGACGACCCCGCGGTACCGGTCGCGAAGGCCGTGTTGCCGTACGGTCAGGCGGTGCGATGACGAAAAATCGAATGCGCGCGGTGGGTAAATATTCACTGGCGAAAGAGTGATAAGAAAAATATTGTTGATAACGCCGCCGCCGCCGCCGTCGTTACGTATAGTCGCGTTCGTCGTCACTCGTCCTCGTCCATAAAGGTGCCTGTACACTGTAGATTTTTTTCGTAGAGTTTCTCTAGCTAGAGCTCTCTACGTTTAGTCATTGATTATGAATATAACAGATGTGCAATGCTATAGGGAAAATCGGGGACAAAAATTATGGTTATAATTGCTGCCTAGAGATGGCGTTGTATGAATCATCAATTAACTTTTATTTAAAATGACATTTTATTACTTTTGTTATTGTCCGTGGCGCGTGGACTATTATCCATCATGACGTCACAGCATTGTATACATTTATATATACATTCTGTGTATATTGGAAATCATACGGGTTTCCGTATGATTTATATATAATCGTAATATATAGGTTGTTATAGTAGATATATTTTCATATTATTTTGAATCTTTTATAATCTACACACCGGCTACGCGTCGTATTAACTGAATTCCCGCGCAACGAAATATCCGTCTATGTATACGAATAAATATTCAAAATAAAAAAAATACGGCGGAAAACACCTACACGCACTTCCAATATTAGGAGATACATATTGTATAATTATCGTAAATTAATGATTTTGGTACTAAAATAAAAGTGAGAATTTAAACTATAATCGTTTAAATTTATATCAGCTGTTTGATCCGACGTCGAAAGCCCTTTAAAAAAAAATAAATTATATTAATATAAACCGTTTATTTAATGCTTATGTGAGATAGAATCTCCTGCTATGGTCAGTAATTTTTTTTAATTTGTAAATGATCATATCATAACTATTTTAAATAAATAGTATTTTAAGTACATATTAAATTTATTTAAAGTTGTTAATATGGCACCAATAAAAAGGAAAAGTGTGATTATATTTATATTATAGATAGGAACCTACCTATATTATGATTTATAAATATAAAATTATAAAAAATATATTGAAAAATCAGTTTGAATCTTGTAATATAATAAAATATATAGGTAGGGATACTAATTTATAATATATACTAATTTTATTATATATATTTTATTAATATTAGTAGAAAAAATTTTTTTAAATGACCATAGGTGGAGAGACTCTACCATAGGTATAATATATAATCAGTCAAGCGAGCATGGTAGAATGAATTTCTATTTATAACTACCCCGCGCGTCAGCCTACCATACGAGCGTGCTATGATGAGGTGGTACCTCTACCGCACGCAGTCCACCGACCGCAGCGCTCTATAGTGGAACACAGTCCGGAGTAGTCCCCGATTTTCCCTATAGCATTGCACATCTCTTATATTCATAATCAATGCTTATACCTTTATACACATTAATGTTAAATGATGAGTATATAAATCTATCGTTATACAGTAATTATTAATGTTTATAATATAATTGTAGATTGATCATAATATACTTAATAATACGTAGACATCAAACATCAATTGATAAATACATTAAAATGTAACTAAATTTATTATTCTATCACAAATGTGCATTATTCTAAATATGAAATTTAACCATGTATTTATTATAATAATTTAGTAATTATATTTTTGTAATGAGGTTTGTTCCCTTCATGCACTGTAGTCTTTCTATATTTTATGTGAATAGGATTCTATAATTTAATATTTAAATAGGTAATTTATAACTCACACATAGTATATTGCATTATATTACACTATTATCGTAATATTTAATGGAATTTTTAAAAATTTAATTGTTTATATACAAATCTGTCTCATATATTTTTAAATTCTGATATTTGTTACACTTTTTAATATTGCACAACTATATTTATATTATTTAGATAATTAATTTAATAACTTTCATATAGTTTATTCTATTAAATTTAGTTCTGTAATGATTTGTAGTGAAATTAATTAAAAACATAATAAATTATAAAAAACATATACAAATATATAACATATAGTGATTAAAAGAAACTTATACATTTATACATATTGAATTTAAATGATGAGTATAATAATCTATCGTTATACAGTAAATATTAATGTTTATAATATAATTGTAGAATTATCATAATATATTTTATAATACGTATTTATAATACGTACTTATACTCCGTACTAAGGACGGAGTTAACTGCATTACGTTACTAGTATCGAAATCATTTGGAATCCATCATAAAAAAATTTGACCCCCTCACACAAAAAAAAAATTTTTTTTTTTACCGAATTTAAACTAAAATTATCCACTGATTTGATGATTTGATGATGATTCGTTTTTCTCACTCTTTATTTGCAAAACGTCATAACTTCTGAACTATTTCAAACTGAAGGACGGGGTAACTGCATTACGTTAATATTATCGATATCTTTTGGATTCAATCATAAAAAAATTTGACCCCCTCCACCAAAAAAAATTTTTTTTTTTATTGAATTGAAACTAAAATTATCCACTGATTTGATGATTTCATGATGATTCGTTGTTCTCACTCCTTATTTGCAAAACGTCAACTTCTGAACTATTTCGAACTGAAGGACGGGGTTAACTGAATTACGGTACTAGTATCGAAATCTTTTGGAATCCATCATAAAAAAATTTGACCCCCTCCCACCAAAAGAAATTTTTTATTTTACCGAATTTAAACTAAAATTATCCACTGATTTGATGATTTGATGATGATTCGTTCTTCTCACTCCATATTTGCAAAAGGTCATAACTTCTGAACTATTTCGAACTGAAGGACGGGGTTAACTGCATTACGTTACTAGTATCGATATCTTTTGGAATCCATCATAAAAAAATTTGACCCCCTCCCACCAAAAAAAATTTATTTTTTTACCGAATTTAAACTAAAATTATTCACTGATTTGATATAAAAACTACCTAGTGTTAATGGAATGGACATATTTAGCTTATTAATGGAAAAAAAAGTCGAAAAAAAATGCAAAACAATTCACTTCCGGAACACGGCATAGATCCATGTTCCGTAGATTCCAAAGCAACGCACAATTCCATTAGACTACAAGAAATGCCTATATCGTTCTTCTCACTCCTTATTTGCAAAACGTCATAACTTCTGAACTATTTCGAACTGAAGGACGGGGTTAACTGCATTACGTTACTTGTTTAGATATCTTTTGAGATCCATCATAAAAAAATTTGACCCCCACCCACCAAAAAAAATTTTTTTTGTACCGAATTTATACTAAAATTATCCACTAATTTGATGATTTGATGATGATTCGTTGTTCTCACTCCTTATTTGCAAAACGTCATAACTTCTGAACTATTTCGAACTGAAGGACGGGGTTAACTGCATTACGTTACTAGTATCGAACTCTTTTGGAATCCATCATAAAAAAATTTGACCCCCTCCTACCAAAAAAAATTTTTTTCTTTACCGAATTTAAACTAAAATTATCCACTGATTTGATGATTTGATGATGATTCGTTCTTCTCACTACTTATTTGCAAAACGTCATAACTTCTGAACTATTTCGAACTGAAGGACGGGGTTAACTGCATTACGTTATTTGTATCGATATCTTTTGGAATCCATCATAAAAAAATTTGACCCCTCCCACCAAAAAAAATTTTTTTTTTTACCGAATTTAAACTAATATTATTCACTGAATTGATATGAAAAACTACCTAGAGTTACTGGAATGGGCATATTAGGCTTATTAATAAAAAGAAATGTCGAAAAAAAATGCAAAAAAAATCACTTCCGAAACACGGCATAGAACCCTGGTCAGTAGATTCCAAAGCAACGCACTATTCCATTAGACTACAAGAAATGCCTATATCGTTCTTCTCACTCCTTATTTGCAAAACGTCATAACTTCTGAACTATTTCGAACTAAAGGACGGGGTTAACTGCATTACGTTACTAGTATCGAAATCTTTTGGAATCCATCATAAAAAAATTTGACCCCCTCCCACCAAAAAAAATTTTTTTTTTACCGAATTTAAACTAAAATTATCCACTGATTTGATGATTTGATGATGATTCGTTGTTCTCACTCCTTATTTGCAAAACGTCATAACTTCTGAACTATTTCGAACTGAAGGACGGGGTTAACTGCATTACGTTACAAGTATCGAATTCTATTCGAATCCGTCATAAAAAAATTTGACCTCCTCCCACCAAAAAAATTTTTTTTTTTCCTGAATTTAAACTAAAATTATCCACTGATTTGATGATTTGATGATTTGTTGTTCTCACTCCTTATTTGCAAAACGTCATAACTTCTGAACTATTTCGAACTGAAGGACGGGGTTAACTGCATTACGTTAATAGTATCGATATCTTTTGGATTCAATCATAAAAAAATTTGATTCCCTCCCACCAAAAAAAATTTTTTTTTTTACCGAATTTAAACTAAAATTATCCACTGATTTGATGATTTGATGATGATTCGTTGTTCTCACTCCTTATTTGCAAAACGTCATAACTTCTGAACTATTTCGAACTGAAGGACGGGGATAACTGCAATACGTTTCTAGTATCGAAATCTTTTGGAATCCATCATAAAAAAATTTGACCCCCTCCCACCAAAGAAATTTTTTTTTTTTACCGAATTTAAACTAAAATTATCCATTGATTTGATGATTTGATGATGATTCGTTGTTCTCACTCCTTATTTGCAAAACGTCATAACTTCTTAACTATTTTGAACTGAAGGACGGGGTTAACTGCATTACGTTACAAGTATCGAATTCTATTCGAATCCGTCATAAAAAAATTTGACCTCCTCCCACCAAAAAAATTTTTTTTTTTCCTGAATTTAAACTAAAATTATCCACTGATTTGATGATTTGATGATGATTCGTGGTTCTCACTCCTTATTTGCAAAACGTCATAACTTCTGAACTATTTCGAACTGAAGGACGGGGTTAACTGCAATACGTTACTAGTATCGAAATGTTTTGGAATCCATCATAAAAAAATTTGACCCCCTCTCACCAAAAAAAATTTTTTTTTTTACCGAATTTAAACTAAAATTATCCACTGATTTGATGATTTGATGATGATTCGTTCTTCTCACTCCTTATTTGCATAACGTCATAACTTCTGAACTATTTTGAACTGAAGGACGGGGTTAACTGCATTACGTTACTAGTATCGAATTCTATCGGAATCCGTCATAAAAAAAATTTGACCCCCCCACCAAAAAAAATTTTTTTTTTTACCGAATTTAAACTAAAATTATCCACTGATTTGATGATTTGATGATGATTTGTTCTTCTCACTCCTTATTTGCAAAACGTCATAACTTCTGAACTATTTCGAACTGAAGGACGGGGTTAACTGCATTACGTTAATAGTATCGATATCTTTTGGATTCAATCATAAAAAAATTTGACCCCCTCCCACCAATAAAAATTTTTTTTTTACCGAATTTAAACTAAAATTATCCACTGATTTGCTGATTTGATGATGATTCGTTGTTCTCACTCCTTATTTGCAAAACGTCATAACTTCTGAACTATTTTGAACTGAAGGACGGGGTTAACTGCATTACGTTAATAGTATCGATATCTTTTGGATTCAATCATAAAAAAATTTGACCCCCTCCCACCAATAAAAATTTTTTTTTTTACCGAATTTAAACTAAAATTATCCACTGATTTGATGATTTGATGATGATTCGTTGTTCTCACTCCTTATTTGCAAAACGTCATAACTTCTGAACTATTTCGAAATGAAGGACGGGGTTAACTGCATTACGTTAATAGTATCGATATCTTTTGGATTCAATCATAAAAAAATTTGACCCCCTTCCACCAACAAAAATTTTTTTTTTTACCGAATTTAAACTAAAATTATCCACTGATTTGATGATTTGATGATGATTCGTTCTTCTCACTCCTTATTTGCAAAACGTCATAACTTCTGAACTATTTCGAACTGAAGGACGGGGTTAACTGCATTACGTTACTAGTATCGAATTCTATCGGAATCTGTCATAAAAAAAATTTGACCCTTTCCACCAAAAAAAATTTGTTTTTTTACAGAATTTAAATTAAATTATCCACTAATTTGATGATTTGATGATGATTTGATGTTCTCACTCCTTATTTGCAAAACGTCATAACTTCTGAACTATTTCGAACTGAAGGACGGGGTTAACTGCATTACGTTAATAGTATCGATATCTTTTGGATTCAATCATAAAAAAATTTGATTCCCTCCCACCAAAAAAAATTTTTTTTTTACCGAATTTAAACTAAAATTATCCACTGATTTGATGATTTGATGATGATTCGTTGTTCTCACTCCTTATTTGCAAAACGTCATAACTTCTGAACTATTTCGAACTGAAGGACGGGGATAACTGCAATACGTTTCTAGTATCGAAATCTTTTGGAATCCATCATAAAAAAATTTGACCCCCTCCCACCAAAGAAATTTTTTTTTTTTACCGAATTTAAACTAAAATTATCCATTGATTTGATGATTTGATGATGATTCGTTGTTCTCACTCCTTATTTGCAAAACGTCATAACTTCTTAACTATTTTGAACTGAAGGACGGGGTTAACTGCATTACGTTACAAGTATCGAATTCTATTGGAATCCGTCATAAAAAAATTTGACCCCCTCCCACCAAAAAAAATTTATTTTTTTCCTGACTTTAAACTAAAATTATCCACTGATTTGATGATTTGATGATGATTCGTGGTTCTCACTCCTTATTTGCAAAACGTCATAACTTCTGAACTATTTCGAACTGTAGGACGGGGTTAACTGCAATACGTTACTAGTATCGAAATGTTTTGGAATCCATCATAAAAAAATTTGAACCCCTCCCACCAAAAAAAATTTTTTTTTTTACCGAATTTAAACTAAAATTATCCAATGATTTGATGATTTGATGATGATTCGTTCTTCTCACTCCTTATTTGCATAACGTCATAACTTCTGAACTATTTTGAACTGAAGGACGGGGTTAACTGCATTACGTTACTAGTATCGAATTCTATCGGAATCCGTCATAAAAAAATTTGACCCTGTCCCACCAAAAAAAATTTTTTTTTTTACCGAATTTAAACTAAAATTATCCACTGATTTGATGATTTGATGATGATTCGTTCTTCTCACTCCTTATTTGCATAACGTCATAACTTCTGAACTATTTTGAACTGAAGGACGGGGTTAACTGCATTACGTTACTAGTATCGAATTCTATCGGAATCCGTCATAAAAAATATTTGACCCCCCCGCCAAAAAAAATTTTTTTTTTTACCGAATTTAAACTAAAATTATCCACTGATTTGATGATTTGATGATGATTTGTTCTTCTCACTCCTTATTTGCAAAACGTCATAACTTCTGAACTATTTCGAACTGAAGGACGGGGTTAACTGCATTACGATAATGGTATCGATATCTTTTGGATTCAATCATAAAAAAATTTGACCCCCTCCCACCAATAAAAATTTTTTTTTTTACCGAATTTTAACTAAAATTATCCACTGATTTGATGATTTGATGATGATTCGTTGTTCTCACTCCTTATTTGCAAAACGTCATAACTTCTGAACTATTTTGAACTGAAGGACGGGGTTAACTGCATTACGTTAATAGTATCGATATTTTTGGATTCAATCATAAAAAAATTTGACCCCCTCCCACCAATAAAAATTTTTCTTTTTACCGAATTTAAACTAAAATTATCCACTGATTTGATGATTTGATGATGATTCGTTGTTCTCACTCCTTATTTGCAAAACGTCATAACTTCTGAACTATTTCGAAATGAAGGACGGGGTTAACTGCATTACGTTAATAGTATCGATATCTTTTGGATTCAATCATAAAAAAATTTGACCCCCTTCCACCAACAAAAATTTTTTTTTTTACCGAATTTAAACTAAAATTATCCACTGATTTGATGATTTGATGATGATTCGTTCTTCTCACTCCTTATTTGCAAAACGTTATAACTTCTGAACTATTTCGAACTGAAGGACGGGGTTAACTGCATTACGTTAATAGTATCGGAATCTTTTGGATTCAATCATAAACAAATTTGACCCTTTCCACCAAAAAAAATTTGTTTTTTTACAGAATTTAAATTAAATTATCCACTAATTTGATGATTTGATGATGATTTGATGTTCTCACTCCTTATTTGCAAAACGTCATAACTTCTGAACTATTTCGAACTGAAGGACGGGGTTAACTGCATTACGTTAATAGTATCGATATCTAATGGATTCAATCATAAAAAAATTTGATTCCCTCCCACCAAAAAAAATTTTTTTTTTTACCGAATTTAAACTAAAATTATCCACTGATTTGATGATTTGATGATGATTCGTTGTTCTCACTCCTTATTTGCAAAACGTCATAACTTCTGAACTATTTCGAACTGAAGGACGGGGTTAACTGCATTACGTTAATAGTATCGATATCTTTTGGAATCCATCATAAAAAAATTTGACCCCCTCCCACCAAAGAAATTTTTTTTTTTTACCGAATTTAAACTAAAATTATCCATTGATTTGATGATTTGATGATGATTCGTTGTTCTCACTCCTTATTTGCAAAACGTCATAACTTCTTAACTATTTTGAACTGAAGGACGGGGTTAACTGCATTACGTTACAAGTATCGAATTCTATTGGAATCCGTCATAAAAAAATTTGACCCCCTCCCACCAAAAAAAATTTATTTTTTTCCTGACTTTAAACTAAAATTATCCACTGATTTGATGATTTGATGATGATTCGTGGTTCTCACTCCTTATTTGCAAAACGTCATAACTTCTGAACTATTTCGAACTGTAGGACGGGGTTAACTGCAATACGTTACTAGTATCGAAATGTTTTGGAATCCATCATAAAAAAATTTGAACCCCTCCCACCAAAAAAAATTTTTTTTTTTACCGAATTTAAACTAAAATTATCCAATGATTTGATGATTTGATGATGATTCGTTCTTCTCACTCCTTATTTGCATAACGTCATAACTTCTGAACTATTTTGAACTGAAGGACGGGGTTAACTGCATTACGTTACTAGTATCGAATTCTATCGGAATCCGTCATAAAAAAAATTTGACCCCCCCACCAAAAAAAATTTTTTTTTTTACCGAATTTAAACTAAAATTATCCACTGATTTGATGATTTGATGATGATTCGTTCTTCTCACTCCTTATTTGCATAACGTCATAACTTCTGAACTATTTTGAACTGAAGGACGGGGTTAACTGCATTACGTTACTAGTATCGAATTCTATCGGAATCCGTCATAAAAAATATTTGACCCCCCCGCCAAAAAAAATTTTTTTTTTTACCGAATTTAAACTAAAATTATCCACTGATTTGATGATTTGATGATGATTTGTTCTTCTCACTCCTTATTTGCAAAACGTCATAACTTCTGAACTATTTCGAACTGAAGGACGGGGTTAACTGCATTACGATAATGGTATCGATATCTTTTGGATTCAATCATAAAAAAATTTGACCCCCTCCCACCAAAAAAAATTTTTTTTTTACCGAATTTAAACTAAAATTATCCACTGATTTGATGATTTGATGATGATTCGTTGTTCTCACTCCTTATTTGCAAAACGTCATAACTTCTGAACTATTTTGAACTGAAGGACGGGGTTAACTGCATTACGTTAATAGTATCGATATCTTTTGGATTCAATCATAAAAAAATTTGACCCCCTCCCACCAAAAAAAATTTTTTTTTTTACCGAATTTAAACTAAAATTATCCACTGATTTGATGATTTGATGATGATTCGTTGTTCTCACTCCTTATTTGCAAAACGTCATAACTTCTGAACTATTTCGAACTGAAGGACGGGGTTAACTGCATTACGTTAATAGTATCGATATCTTTTGGATTCAATCATTAAAAAATTTGACCCCTTCCACCAAAAAAAATTTTTTTTTTTACCGAATTTAAACTAAAATTATCCACTGATTTGATGATTTGATGATGATTCGTTGTTCTCACTCCTTATTTGCAAAACGTCATAACTTCTTAACTATTTTGAACTGAAGGACGGGGTTAACTGCATTACGTTACAAGTATCGAATTCTATTGGAATCCGTCATAAAAAAATTTGACCCCCTCCCACCAAAAAAAATTTTTTTTTTTCCTGAATTTAAACTAAAATTATCCACTGATTTGATGATTTGATGATGATTCGTTGTTCTCACTCCTTATTTGCAAAACGTCATAACTTCTGAACTATTTCGAACTGAAGGACGGGGTTAACTGCAATACGTTACTAGTATCGAAATCTTTTGGAATCCATCATAAAAAAATTTGACCCCCCCACCAAAAAAAATTTTTTTTTTTACCGAATTTAAACTAAAATTATCCACTGATTTGATGATTTGATGATGATTCGTTCTTCTCACTCCTTATTTGCAAAACGTCATAACTTCTGAACTATTTTGAACTGAAGGACGGGGTTAACTGCATTACGTTACTAGTATCGAATTCTATCGGAATCCGTCATAAAAAAAATTTGACCCCCCCACCAAAAAAAATTTTTTTTTTTACCGAATTTAAACTAAAATTATCCACTGATTTGATGATTTGATGATGATTCGTTCTTCTCACTCCTTATTTGCAAAACGTCATAACTTCTGAACTATTTTGAACTGAAGGACGGGGTTAACTGCATTACGTTACTAGTATCGAATTCTATCGGAATCCGTCATAAAAAAAATTTGACCCCCCCACCAAAAAAAATTTTTTTTTTTACCGAATTTAAACTAAAATTATCCACTGATTTGATGATTTGATGATGATTTGTTCTTCTCACTCCTTATTTGCAAAACGTCATAACTTCTGAACTATTTCGAACTGAAGGACGGGGTTAACTGCATTACGTTAATAGTATCGATATCTTTTGGATTCAATCATAAAAAAATTTGACCCCCTCCCACCAAAAAAAATTTTTTTTTTTACCGAATTTAAACTAAAATTATCCACTGATTTGATGATTTGATGATGATTCGTTGTTCTCACTCCTTATTTGCAAAACGTCATAACTTCTGAACTATTTCGAACTGAAGGACGGGGTTAACTGCATTACGTTAATAGTATCGATATCTTTTGGATTCAATCATAAAAAAATTTGACCCCCTCCCACCAAAAAAAATTTTTTTTTTTACCGAATTTAAACTAAAATTATCCACTGATTTGATGATTTGATGATGATTCGTTGTTCTCACTCCTTATTTGCAAAACGTCATAACTTCTGAACTATTTCGAACTGAAGGACGGGGTTAACTGCATTACGTTAATAGTATCGATATCTTTTGGATTCAATCATAAAAAAATTTGACCCCCTCCCACCAAAAAAAATTTTTTTTTTTACCGAATTTAAACTAAAATTATCCACTGATTTGATGATTTGATGATGATTCGTTCTTCTCACTCCTTATTTGCAAAACGTCATAACTTCTGAACTATTTCGAACTGAAGGACGGGGTTAACTGCATTACGTTACTAGTATCGAATTCTATCGGAATCCGTCATAAAAAAAATTTGACCCTTTCCACCAAAAAAAATTTGTTTTTTTACAGAATTTAAATTAAATTATCCACTGATTTGATGATTTGATGATGATTCGATGTTCTCACTCCTTATTTGCAAAACGTCATAACTTCTGAACTATTTCGAACTGAAGGACGGGGTTAACTGCATTACGTTAATAGTATCGATATCTTTGGATTCAATCATAAAAAAATTTGACCCCCTCCCACCAAAAAAAATTTTTTTTTTTACCGAATTTAAACTAAAATTATCCACTGATTTGATGATTTGATGATGATTCGTTGTTCTCACTCCTTATTTGCAAAACGTCATAACTTCTGAACTATTTCGAACTGAAGGACGGGGATAACTGCAATACGTTTCTAGTATCGAAATCTTTTGGAATCCATCATAAAAAAATTTGACCCCCTCCCACCAAAGAAATTTTTTTTTTTTACCGAATTTAAACTAAAATTATCCACTGATTTGATGATTTGATGATGATTCGTTGTTCTCACTCCTTATTTGCAAAACGTCATAACTTCTGAACTATTTCGAACTGAAGGACGGGGTTAACTGCATTACGTTACAAGTATCGAATTCTATTGGAATCCGTCATAAAAAAATTTGACCCCCTCCCACCAAAAAAAATTTATTTTTTTCCTGACTTTAAACTAAAATTATCCACTGATTTGATGATTTGATGATGATTCGTGGTTCTCACTCCTTATTTGCAAAACGTCATAACTTCTGAACTATTTCGAACTGTAGGACGGGGTTAACTGCAATACGTTACTAGTATCGAAATGTTTTGGAATCCATCATAAAAAAATTTGAACCCCTCCCACCAAAAAAAATTTTTTTTTTTACCGAATTTAAACTAAAATTATCCACTGATTTGATGATTTGATGATGATTCGTTCTTCTCACTCCTTATTTGCATAACGTCATAACTTCTGAACTATTTTGAACTGAAGGACGGGGTTAACTGCATTACGTTACTAGTATCGAATTCTATCGGAATCCGTCATAAAAAAATTTGACCCTGTCCCACCAAAAAAAATTTTTTTTTTTACCGAATTTAAACTAAAATTATCCACTGATTTGATGATTTGATGATGATTCGTTCTTCTCACTCCTTATTTGCATAACGTCATAACTTCTGAACTATTTTGAACTGAAGGACGGGGTTAACTGCATTACGTTACTAGTATCGAATTCTATCGGAATCCGTCATAAAAAATATTTGACCCCCCCGCCAAAAAAAATTTTTTTTTTTACCGAATTTAAACTAAAATTATCCACTGATTTGATGATTTGATGATGATTTGTTCTTCTCACTCCTTATTTGCAAAACGTCATAACTTCTGAACTATTTCGAACTGAAGGACGGGGTTAACTGCATTACGTTAATGGTATCGATATCTTTTGGATTCAATCATAAAAAAATTTGACCCCCTCCCACCAATAAAAATTTTTTTTTTTACCGAATTTAAACTAAAATTATCCACTGATTTGATGATTTGATGATGATTCGTTGTTCTCACTCCTTATTTGCAAAACGTCATAACTTCTGAACTATTTCGAACTGAAGGACGGGGTTAACTGCATTACGTTAATAGTATCGATATCTTTTGGATTCAATCATAAAAAAATTTGACCCCTCCCACCAAAAAAAATTTTTTTTTTTACCGAATTTAAACTAAAATTATCCACTGATTTGATGATTTGATGATGATTCGTTCTTCTCACTCCTTATTTGCAAAACGTCATAACTTCTGAACTATTTCGAACTGAAGGACGGGGTTAACTGCATTACGTTAATAGTATCGATATCTTTTGGATTCAATCATAAAAAAATTTGACCCCTTCCACCAAAAAAAATTTTTTTTTTTACCGAATTTAAACTAAAATTATCCACTGATTTGATGATTTGATGATGATTCGTTCTTCTCACTCCTTATTTGCAAAACGTCATAACTTCTGAACTATTTCGAACTGAAGGACGGGGTTAACTGCATTACGTTAATAGTATCGATATCTTTTGGATTCAATCATAAAAAAATTTGACCCCCTCCCACCAAAAAAAATTTTTTTTTTTACCGAATTTAAACTAAAATTATCCACTGATTTGATGATTTGATGATGATTCGTTCTTCTCACTCCTTATTTGCAAAACGTCATAACTTCTGAACTATTTCGAACTGAAGGACGGGGTTAACTGCAATACGTTACTATTATCGAAATCTTTTGGAATCCATCATAAAAAAATTTGACCCCCTCCCACCAAAAAAAATTTTTTTTTTTACCGAATTTAAACTAAAATTATCCATTGACTTGATGATTTGATGATGATTCGTTGTTCTCACTCCTTATTTGCAAAACGTCATAACTTCTTAACTATTTGGAACTGAAGGACGGGGTTAACTGCATTACGTTAATAGTATCGATATCTTTTGGATTCAATCATAAAAAAATTTGACCCCCTCCCACCAAAAAAAATTTTTTTTTTTTCCTGAATTTACACTAAAATTATCCACTGATTTGATGATTTGATGATGATTCGTGGTTCTCACTCCTTATTTGCAAAACGTCATAACTTCTGAACTATTTCGAACTGAAGGACGGGGTTAACTGCATTACGTTACTAGTATCGAATTCTATCGGAATCTGTCATAAAAAAAATTTGACCCTTTCCACCAAAAAAAATTTGTTTTTTTACAGAATTTAAATTAAATTATACACTGATTTGATGATTTGATGATGATTCGTTGTTCTCACTCCTTATTTGCAAAACGTCATAACTTCTGAACTATTTCGAACTGAAGGACGGGGTTAACTGCATTACGTTAATAGTATCGATATCTTTTGGATTCAATCATAAAAAAATTTGATTCCCTCCCACCAAAAAAAATTTTTTTTTTACCGAATTTAAACTAAAATTATCCACTGATTTGATGATTTGATGATGATTCGTGGTTCTCACTCCTTATTTGCAAAACGTCATAACTTCTGAACTATTTCGAACTGAAGGACGGGGTTAACTGCAATACGTTACTAGTATCGAAATGTTTTGGAATCCATCATAAAAAAATTTGAACCCCTCCCACCAAAAAAAATTTTTTTTTTTACCGAATTTAAACTAAAATTATCCACTGATTTGATGATTTGATGATGATTCGTTCTTCTCACTCCTTATTTGCATAACGTCATAACTTCTGAACTATTTTGAACTGAAGGACGGGGTTAACTGCATTACGTTACTAGTATCGAAATGTTTTGGAATCCATCATAAAAAAATTTGACCCCCTCTCACCAAAAAAAATTTTTTTTTTTACCGAATTTAAACTAAAATTATCCACTGATTTGATGATTTGATGATGATTCGTTCTTCTCACTCCTTATTTGCATAACGTCATAACTTCTGAACTATTTTGAACTGAAGGACGGGGTTAACTGCATTACGTTACTAGTATCGAATTCTATCGGAATCCGTCATAAAAAATATTTGACCCCCCCGCCAAAAAAAATTTTTTTTTTTACCGAATTTAAACTAAAATTATCCACTGATTTGATGATTTGATGATGATTTGTTCTTCTCACTCCTTATTTGCAAAACGTCATAACTTCTGAACTATTTCGAACTGAAGGACGGGGTTAACTGCATTACGATAATGGTATCGATATCTTTTGGATTCAATCATAAAAAAATTTGACCCCCTCCCACCAATAAAAATTTTTTTTTTTACCGAATTTAAACTAAAATTATCCACTGATTTGATGATTTGATGATGATTCGTTGTTCTCACTCCTTATTTGCAAAACGTCATAACTTCTGAACTATTTCGAAATGAAGGACGGGGTTAACTGCATTACGTTAATAGTATCGATATCTTTTGGATTCAATCATAAAAAAATTTGACCCCCTTCCACCAACAAAAATTTTTTTTTTTACCGAATTTAAACTAAAATTATCCACTGATTTGATGATTTGATGATGATTCGTTCTTCTCACTCCTTATTTGCAAAACGTTATAACTTCTGAACTATTTCGAACTGAAGGATGGGGTTAACTGCATTACGTTAATAGTATCGATATCTTTTGGATTCAATCATAAACAAATTTGACCCCCTCCCACCAAAAAAAATTTTTTTTTTTACCGAATTTAAACTAAAATTATCCACTGATTTGATGATTTGATGATGATTTGTTCTTCTCACTCCTTATTTGCAAAACGTCATAACTTCTGAACTATTTCGAACTGAAGGACGGGGTTAACTGCATTACGTTAATAGTATAGATATCTTTTGGATTCAATCATAAAAAAATTTGACCCCCTCCCACCAAAAAAAATTTTTTTTTTTACCGAATTTAAACTAAAATTATCCACTGATTTGATGATTTGATGATGATTCGTTGTTCTCACTCCTTATTTGCAAAACGTCATAACTTCTGAACTATTTCGAACTGAAGGACGGGGTTAACTGCAATACGTTACTATTATCGAAATCTTTTGGAATCCATCATAAAAAAATTTGACCCCCTCCCACCAAAAAAAATTTTTTTTTTTACCGAATTTAAACTAAAATTATCCATTGACTTGATGATTTGATGATGATTCGTTGTTCTCACTCCTTATTTGCAAAACGTCATAACTTCTTAACTATTTGGAACTGAAGGACGGGGTTAACTGCATTACGTTACAAGTATCGAATTCTATTTGAATCCGTCATA